>OX578283.1:32625513-34047967 GCA_951217055.1 Gerris lacustris | reverse complement strand
GACAAAAGTTAATATCTTCAATAGTGCCGCGTAATTTATCTATATTATTTAGAAAAATAATTAAACTACGCTTCTTACCATAATATACCTTGAAGCAAACCTTGTACAGAATAGAATGTTTCGTTGAATGATACCAATCCCAGCTCTGTACAAAAAACATCTGATTATTAGCGAAATTTCGAGGTACTACGACCCTGTTACTTTATTAGTCAATCCATTAATATGATCTACATCAACGCCCTTAATTCCCAAAGGATTTTGATATAGAGAGCTAGAATTATTATAGTACTAGAATCATATTAAGAATTAAAAGTGTTTCTTTTCATTCATAAATCTCTAGATATAACAGATTACTCATATGAGATATATTATAAAGCTAACTATGTAACGTCATATTATGTATGCATTAAATAGATGGTATATAATATGATATCTAAATGAGATTATACATTAAATACACTTATAAATTGACAAGTTTGAATAAAATCGGATATTATATTATAGTATCTGCATAGTTTTGCTGCATAGCATTGCAGTGGATTACCTTATGTAACATTTACTTTACATAATTTCTTGCCTTGTTATCTGATATAATGTAGACTCGTGACTTCACTTATCCGGTTAATAATGTAACTTAATTTCTTCCATATTTGTCGTTTATGTATTTTAGAATTATGAGAAAGTTCGTTCATATCCTTTAATATTATTTGTTGACTGCTTGATTTATTACAGAAGAATTAATCTTCAACACTTTAAACTTCAATATTATAATTTGTATAAAAAAATAGATTCGTCAAGCTCGATAAAAAATCTCATATACACATATTGATACAAAAAAAAAAAAAAGTTGTTGATTTTCAGCTAAATCAGATTTATTTTCAACAATATTTCGGAATTTAGATTTTTCCCGGGAAAACGACTTACACTGTTAAATTCGTATTTAAGTGTATTTTTGTAACGAAATAATTTTAAGTCTCCGATTTTAAAAATTCCAAGACAGAAATCCGTTTCAGACATCAGGGAACATTTTTGGTCTAGTGTCTGTCTGTCTGTCTATCGGTCTGTGTGTCCGCGAATCCTTGAAACGTGTGACGATAACTTGAGTATTTTTATTCAAATTCTTGCTTCTATGTATTTTATCAAATCATTATATTTATTTAATTTCGATTCAACTCTTCATTGTTTATCTTAACTGCACGATGTGTGCGGCATTTTAGCAACAACTTTCTTTTTCTTGTGTGAGTGTTTATAATAGTCCTCTAGTGCTCGTAAATATGAAAATAAATTCGCTATAACAAGGACGAGTCTATCGCTTCTGACAGTGAAAAATCATTCTTCGGCAGCTTAATTAACAATTATATAGTCCGTGGTTCGAATGCTGGTGACAAAGAGCATTTTTCTCTGTTTCATCCCCCTTCTTAAATTCTAATTTAGTTTAAAATATGATTAAAAAATTATGCTCTTAATATTGGCTAAATAGTTTTGTAATTATTTAGCAATTGTAATTATTTAAGTAGATATTTGCAAGATTGTTGAAGATGTCAAAACATAGCTAATGTTTGTCTTAAAAAGCATTATAGTTGAAGCATCAGCGCTATCGAAACCTTATTCGATTTTTTGAAATTTTTCCCCGACTCAAATTTATGATTTTCTGTGCGACGCAACTGCATGTTAAGACTGATTTTTGCTCAAAATTTAAACTCACTCGCTTAAAAACGATGTGCGCTATGACCACGCAAATTATCTTAAAAAGCGGATAAAATTTTAGTTTCGGGCGGAGATCCAACCTTTTCCTATATATTCCTTTGGAAAAGTAATAAATGGAATAGTCTTTTAAGCTAATTAGTTATTAGTTATTATCCTTTAACTTTTTTTGTGATAGTCCTCTAATTTATCCGTTGTAAATTCCCCAGCTAGAACTCTATTAGATCTCTAGGATCGGGGTTAATTATATACTACTGGAAATCCACTGTTTTTTTTTAGACGTTTTTATTTTTTACTTTAGATATTTTTAATGGTCTTATATTAAAGGCTAAAACAATGTATAATGTCTACTACATGGCAGTTTATAAGATTAATAATATAAATATGGCGAGCTAATGAACTGATTAATTTTAATAATATTGTGTTGTTTTGAGGAAAAGTCTGTTTCACTAGTGAGTTTTTATGTATTAAATCTGACCTATTTAAGAAATAATTTGCTTCCAAGATTTCGGAATTATTGTGATCGTTCTGAACAACGAAAATATATTGTTTTCGAATTTAAAAATTCCAAGACAGAAATCTTAACTGAATTGATACTTCTTACTTGAATTGATACTGAATGATACTTCTAATCATATGAAAAATCAAAACAATTTTTACAGATTGAAAAATAGTCTGCCTATTACTGTGATACCACCTCTACCCTCTACACCTATATACTCTAAGGTCGGAACCTTGGCTCTTCTTTATGTACGAGAGTAGAAGTTACGACGTTTGATTGTTGGTTCCTTATTTACTATTTTCTTTCTTACTGGGTGATGCTACTATGGGCTTATTGATCTTGAGCCTGATTACTCCAACTCCTTCATTCTCTTTTTTAACTTCATGCAATCATGTGTTTATATCGTTCATGAGCCTCTCTTTACGTTCTTTCAACCAATTCCTTTGGTCTGGTGTCTTCATACTGTTAGTCATAGATTCTCTTTGCCATTATCGCATTCTCATCAACTTGATGTGTACTGATAGTCGGGCATCTCCGAAAAATTGTAGTATTTTCGGTCTCTTTGGCTTCTTCAGTTTCAATTTACTTCTACTGACCTAAATATTCTTGCCTAAAGTGTAATTCTCAATATCTTTCTCTCAGAACAGTCCTTCTTACTGATGCACGTCTTTTGCTTAAGGTTCCTTGTTTCACTTCTGAAAGTGACACTTCTGATAAATGTTTTATAGCTCTTAAAAAAATATCTTGGGCTATAATTAGCGATTCTACTCCTTACTTAGGTCTCGAATACAATTTTGAATTATTGGTAAACAAAAAAGGCATAAAAGTCACGGTACTTTTTTGACTTGAGACTTTTATCAGGCAGACAATTGCTAAGAACCTAGGGGGGTGCTAAAGTAAAAAAGTGCCAATGTCACTTTTATATTTTCTTCACCCATTATACGTTTACACGTACTTTTTTACTTTAGTAAAAAATTAACACTATACAGAATTAGTTGTTTTACCGACATTTTGTAAAACTTATTTTTTTAACGTTATTTATTGGCATAAGTTAAAACAAAAATGTAGTATACCGGAGCCATTTATTTCTTAAATGTTTCATTGTGTATCCTCGATTACTAATATGGAAAGAACGCATTAACAATATTACCTCAAAATATAAAAAAATGGCTAACCATAATGAAAATTACCTGCAGCAAATCACTTTCACATGATAAGCTGTGGAATTCCATGTTTAATAAATTTCGGATTCCATATTTTCGTTCTGAGAATGTTTGATTCCACGCACAACACCCTTTTTTAAACAATATTGATTTTGGTAAATACATTTTGCATTCTTTGAGGAGTTCGGTATTGGTTAATAGTTTGTTTGCGTTATTGTATGTGTTAAATGTTACTTTTATTTGGCAATTCCTATTTTCGTGTTCCTATTGATGTTTTTTGATATGAAACCCAGTTTGCCTTAAAGTAATTTTCCCATTGTCATCAGGTGTAAATGTGATAATACTCTTTTACTTTGAATATAATTTTTATCTTCCATGATGACATGGTAAGGTAATATATCAGTATTATTGAAAATTGCTCTTCTTTCTGATTCAGGTATCACTGCTTTTGGTCGTCATTAGAAGAGCCCTCTAAGAATATGTCGATGATGTTTTTCCTCTGTGGAAACACGGAAGATATACTTTAGATGACTTCCTCCGTAATATGAACGTGATTCATAGGAAAATTCAATTTATTAATGGAAATTGAAAAGAAGGAATGTCTACCTTTTTATTTTTTTAGGGTTTCGTTGGTAAAACCAAAAAAGAAACCCTTATAGTTTCGTTCCTGTGTCTGTCTGGCACTCTGTACGGTTCCAATAACTTTTGAATCAAAAGAGATAAAAACATGAAACTTTCCACTATTAAAGATCGTTTTGACGCGCACACAGGAAAAATATAGCAAAGTTATCAGCTGTTCAAATCCAAAATGGCGGATAATTCCAGACACGGGAAATAAAATATTTCTTTAAAATTTTGCGTCGGGTATATCAAATGAAAGGTATTGAAGAGTAGATTACAAAAATTTATAACCCTTGTTGAAGTGTTTAATTTTCCATGCCATTTTGTCAAAGAACATCAAAATTTTGCTTGTCCCCTTCCTCCCCAAAAAATAACAATATATTTCTGCTGTTACTAAAAATATGCAAAACGTGCGGTCTGAAGGCCCAAAGAAAAATTAAGAATAGCAATTAATCCAATTAACCGGGAATCCAAAATGGCGGATAATTCCAGACACGGGAATTAAAAAAAAAAAACACTTGTGGAAAGTGTTTAATTTTTCCATGCCGTTTTGTCAAAAAACATCAACATTTTGCTTCCCCCCACCCCCTTATATTATTTTCATGGTCACAATACCAACGAAACTCTTTTTACGTGAGACTTCACGCACAACCAATTTTTGGATGTGCTGGAGACAAAGAAAACCAAAGGAACAACACTAGATAACACCGTTCTTAGGAAAACCCACACATATAGATAGGTACCTAAGCGTGGCGTCACGTTTTTGAGGTCCCATAAGTCCAAAAAAGTAGTTTTGGAAAATTTCTTTCTGTTGTCTGTAGTCTGTGCAGATGCGTCAAGCCTAAGCTTCTGGGCCTAAGTTCTTCTCTTTTAATATTACATTAATAAAGAAATAAAGATTGATTATAAAATGTGAATGTGATTTCTTATTTCTGTACTTCAAAGACAAGTATATTGTTGTCCAATAAGTTATATGTTTTAAAACTTGACTTTTTGTGGTATGTACTGCATTATTCTTGCAGATATTGTGGTAATGTATTCTAACTTTTTGATAGTAAATAAAGATATTATCAATGTAAAAATGCGTTTTATATTTCAAAAGCAGACTGCTTAATTTTGCGTTTTTTGCAATTATAAAATATCTCTCCTGTAATTGCTAAAAGTGTCTAACAATAATTACTTCCGAGTGCAGATTTAATGTTAATGTGTTATATATTTCAAAGGCAGACTGCTCAATTTTTCGTTTTTTTGCAAATATAAAATTGCTCTCCTGTAATTGCTAAAATTATCTGAAAATAATTACTTCCGAGTGCAGATTTAATATGTTAATTAATTTGTATTCCCTTTTAATATAATAAAAAAAATGTAAGTGGTGATGCGCTACGTTTGTGATTAGAATATACATAGATATAGGTATATATATATATATATATATATATATATATATATATATATATATATATATATATATATATATATATATATATATATATATATATATATATTTATATATTTATTTATTTAATATTTTCTATTTAAACTTTTTCAATAGCTTCTTAATAATACGATTTTTAGACAAATAAAATATTAATACATTATTTGAATATGCAAATAATGAAAATAGTAATACTATATCTTGCTCCAAAAATTGTTCTTTTTTTATAAGTAAAATAAATAATTAATTATATATATCGATTAAAGGGCGCGTGAAGGCGCACCACGGTTGTGATAAGTCGTGTGTACGAGGGCCTCTAGGAGGTGGTAGGTTAACGGAGTAGGGGGAGGTGTGTAAGAGTGGGGGTAAGGAGGCAAATTCAAGATGGCGGCGGGTGTGGGGCCGCGGGAATCAATAGCAGCGGCAGTGGTGGACCGTCCGCCGGCACGAGAATACTTTCTCTCTTCGTCGCCCTACCGCTTTCAAACCAGTTTTGCCCTTGTGATCTTTCTGTTTGATTTATTTATTTTTTTATTTATTATTCCTATTTTTTTCTACTTATTTATTTTAAAATAAATGTATATTTAATTAGTATATTATATAAATATATATTTATTTTAAATTTTACAAAAATAACACTTTTTCATATCCAAAATATATAACAGTGCATATTGGTTTACATTATCAAAATAAAGGATACATTTTTTGTTTTAAATTCTCCAAAAAATAAATAAAAACTTCTTGAAAAATCAACACATCGGAAGACATCTCATTTTGGGTTTTACTCTAAAATATTTATTTATTAAAAACAAATATTTATATATTATAAAACAATATTTAACGTAAATAACATTATTTTTGCACATTTATACCTAGGTACTGTTTGGTCACCCCGCCTACACTCTCCCCACCCCTCTCCTTCTCACAATACTCGTATAAAGACCCTCTCTCACATTACTCCTCACACAATGGTTCAGACTACGCTCTATATATCTACCTACAAATCTCCCAACCACATTATTTAATGCTAATAGACTCCCACAGGGTTATTATCTAAACTTAACCTAATTCTCTTATGAACCACGTAGAAACAAGTTCACTTTATTTTATCATCAATACTGTATTTTCTTCTATTTATTTAAAAATACTATATTATTACAATATACTGTCAATTTTTAACTCATTTAATTCTAGTTAGTTTAATATATTTATTGGTTTTTATTTACTTATTTAATTTTCATTCTGTATCATTTTAAACCTATTTAACTCATAAATTGATTACTATAATTTGTTTTTAAGTTATGTTTTTTTTCTTAATTGACCTTAAAGCAAAATTATTAAACATACTGTCATATTTATCGCAAATAATATATTCGATGTAATTAAAACAGTATATTTGATTTCCATGATTCATTCTTTTTACCTATTTAGTTTTCTTCAATTTTTTGTTAAAATTAATATTTGAATTGTAGTGTACTGTATTTCATTAACAATAGTAATAATTTTTAAAAAATTGTCTTAGATCCATTGTTTTTCCATTAAATAATATTTAAGAAGAACCAGTTTTCACATAATATTTTTAACAAAAGTAAGGGGAAATAATATTATTATAAATGTACTTGATGAATTATTTATTTTTATGAAGCCCTTTTAAATTATTTTTATTTTTAAAAAACATTATTTATTTATTTCGATATAGGTAGGTATATATATATATTTTTTTTTTATAAATAATTCTCAGTATTTATATGTTTTTGATGTTATTTATAAATATAAATAAATAAATATAATATGTAAATACATTAATTATTTAAATTATTTATAATTTTTTGTCATTATCGTCTTTTTATTAAGAAGGCTCCATTTAGGTCTCTTATTTCTTTTTCTTGATAATATATTGTATTTTATTTAATAATATTTTATTAATAAATAAAATATTAATATTAAATATAATAATTTCTATATTTTCTTATGTTTTACTTCATTCCCCTTATTGCATTTATAAATTATTATTTATTTTATTTATATACATGGATTGTTTATAGCAGTAAATTGTATTTGTATCCAGTTCCCTTAAAATATTTTAATACAACTTTCCTTTTTTCTACAGCCTACTATTATAGCAATTTTTTTTTTTTTTTTTTTTTTTTTTTTCATAATATGGATTATTCACATGTATATATTTTAAATTCTTAAAATATTTATGCAACAATATATATATATTATAATAAATTATTAAATTATAGCAATATGTTGTTAACAATTTACTGCTTATTACAGTCTATTATCATATAATTTAACGTTTTATTACTTCTTTTTAAAGTACAATCCCTATCAAATAAGTTGTTTCTTTTTTTTTTAATTTTATTATTCCATAATATCTATTTTTATATCTTATTCCATTCTTTTTTTTGTATAATTTTAATAAATCATTATTTTTAATTGAGTAACTTGTGCTCGTATAAAATTGAGTAACACTATTCAACAAATTATCATTATTATCTTTTAATATATTACAGTAAGTTGTCCTATTGTAGTATTCAACAGCCTTCTATTATAATTTACTGATTCATTGCAGTCTCTATTCTCTACTCTTTAGTCTAGCTGAATTTAATTGAAATATATACCTATTTCGCGGCAGTATATTGTTTTAATATAAAATATTTTAACATTCTATTCCACAAATTAATATTATCATTTTATTAATTCATTATTATTTCACGGTACTAAATATAGTTATAGTTCATTGAATATCTTAGTATTACAATTTAGTGGTTCATTACAGTATTTTTCTTACAAATCAAATTATTCATCTAAATTCAATTTGCATAATTGCAAATTTATTACAGTATATTACCCTAATACATTTATTTTAACACACTTTATCCCCCAAAATATTGTTATAATTTATTAAATGATATAATTATCTATTATAGTATAAATTGTTATTTTCTCCTTACACTATTTTTATTTATATTTCTACTTTTTAAAAAAATTATATCATAATTGATGTGAATATTAACATAATTTTTTATGACATTATTATTGAAAAGACCGGTAAAATTGTCGCAGTATTTAATATATAAATATCTCGCTAATGTATTATTATGTAGATATAATATGAAATGATATTATGAGCATAATATCAATGTAAAACATTTAATAAATACAAGTTTTTTAGACTTATTTAAATTATTTATTTACTTATTGACATTATCATTATTTAATTAAGGATTTATTTATTCTATTACTATACATTATGATCGTAAAATTAATTTTATTAGCAATATTTTGTACTTTACTATATCCCTATTAATTATTATCTTCATTTGTTTTCATTAATTTAAGGGTGTTTGTGTTGTGATGAACTTAGTTGTGCATGCTTCCATAAAATATAAAAATTATGCCCAAAAATAATCACCAATCATAAAATCTATATTTTGTCCTTTTTGATCGTTTTGAACAATTTTTACAACTGAAATATATATATATATATATATATATATATATATATATATATATATATATATATATATATATATATATATATATATATATATATTATTTATTTAATATTTATTTAATGAATCAGACTAAGGATATTGAACTCTGCAAGATTGTTTATTGTGACAAAAATTAGGTGTAGTCAAGTGTGATGTTATTTCAATAAACTGTTCAACAAGTAGGCCACATTTCTTCGATGTATTGCTCTTTTTTTATAGCATATACACACACCATTTTTTTAAAAAAAGAAAAAAACTTTTTATAAATTTCTTTCTTCTTATTAATATCCTGAAACTGTAATATATCCAATTTTTTGGTTTTTTTTTAAAGTTTTTGGTAGTTTTCATACTACGGAAAGTTAAATTTTAATTTAAATCAAATTATAATTATTATTAACTACGTAACTAATAATTATTACTACTTAGATGGAAGAGCGCTATACTGAAAATATAGAGGCCCGTGGTTCAAATCCCGGCGCTGGAGTGTATTTTGCTGTAATATATCTTGCATTTTTGCTTAAAATTTGTATAAATCGTGATTGAATCGTATATAGTTTGGTAATTATAATCTTCCTTGCACATAAATATATCGCAGTTTTGTCCTTTAAAACTTCGTATTTTCAAAACATTATTCATACAAAATCCCACACCATTTAAAAAACACTATACCCATTCTAATTAATTACTAGGTAATTCTTTTTTTAATATACTTAATAAATTTTATCCTTTATGTGATTCACAATTTTTAAATTTCTAAAATTTCAATTTTCATTTAGTAGTGTTTAACCTAATAACATTTGTTTGATTTAAAATTAAAATAAAATGAAAAAAGAATTTAATAATTTAAAAATTAATTCCAAATTAAATTTTCATTTAAAAAAGTTTTTCTGTCTGATTAAATTTGTCCTAATTTTATTAAATTTATCACAAATGAGCTGTTGTTCAGTAACTAAGCATCGTCTTTACACAAACTATTTGAAACATTAATTCAAACCCAATTCATTTTGTGTAAAGACGTTGTTTGGTTATTAATCTAAGTCACTTTTATAATGATCTGCTATCACATATTGGAGAAAAACATTTTCAAGTACCTTAATAAATGGATTCTTATCTTAATTTTAGAAAGTCTCTCTTGAAAATGAATATTTTTTTATTTATTTTATTCATCGGACAATTGTGTTGAAAGAAAATGTTTTAGTGGTAAGCTAATAATGCCTGTTGAATGTAACAGTTTTTCATGACGTTTTGACACAGTTTCCCTACTTGTCTTATAGTAAAATTGGGTGGGGCATTACAGTTGAACTCTTTGTTAATAATATTGTTTGAATGCAACAATTTTTTTTTAGAACTCATATATTATAACTACTAATATAATGGATTGATTTCATGTTTGTTTCATCCACTTTCATTAATCATTTATTAATTACATTTTCTTTTATTTCATTTACCTTTGTTTTTATTGATTAGATGGCATAGTATAATGTATAATAATATTTAAACTTTTTTAAGTTTTCATGCAATTTTTAAGTATATCTATCTGTTTGTCATTGTTGTTTCTTTTTTTCTTTTTTTAAGACCCTTAGCAAAACAAGATCTTTGTTTCAGACTTTTATCTTTGAATTAGCTGTGTAATTTTTATTGTAATTTTTATTGTATTGTTCTTGTATTTTTACTTTAAAAAGGAATTTATGTGTATTTGCTTTTTTTTTATGTGTATTTATTTTATCTTTTACGCGATTTATTTGTTTCTTTCCCTATAAATTAGGAGGAAGGTTTTGAAAATCCTTAACACAATAAGAACTTTGTCTTTATTTCTTTTGCTGTACAATTAAGGATGTAATATTATTAAATCTCATGGCTCTTTTGTTTTATTAATTAATTTACGAGTTTAATTTATCTGTTGTTTTTTCTCTCTCTTTCTGTTTTTTCTGTCGATAGATTTTTTCGTTAAATTTTCTAGAAAGTACAAATAAGAAGTGTAAATATTATAAGAAGGATTTTTAATTATCCTTGTAATTCTTTGTTTTTTTTCCTTTTTAAGATTCAGACGCGTTTAATTGTTACAAGAAACGTTTTTCAGCTATTTTGTCGGGTTTTATTACCCGTTAATTTTTCTGATTAACTGTTATATTTATGTTGGTTTTTTCGAACTAATGTAACTTTTTTTTAAAATACATTTGTTAGAAGTTTATTTCTTTGTTTAAATTCATTATGTGAGAAAATTGATCAATATATATTTTTTTTATATTTAATTGCCTTTGGGTCTTAAGGAAAAAATAAAACGCTCCCTTTAGTGATATTTCGGTACTTCATTAGATTGTTACTCCCCTATGATTTTTTAGAATGTAAATGACTTTGACTAAATAACTATTAGAACAAAGGGATGTTTAGTCCAATGTACTTTCGGACAAAGGAATATCACACTTCATTTTTTATGAGGAGAGTAACAATCTAAAGAAGTGCCGATATTTCGATCCCTTCTTGGATCATTCTCAAGTTGACTGACTAGAAGATCACCCTACATTGAAATTATGTGAATGTTTTGAAAATAAGAATTTTTTAATCGTCTGATTCTCGCCAATTTCCCTGCATTTAGATAATATTTATTTCACTTAAAAGGTAGTTAGTATTAGAATTCTTTCTTATTTCCAGTTTTTACATTTATTTTTAATTTATTTTTATCCTTCGTTTTGCTTGTCTTGTTCATTACCTAAATTTTCATACGCCTCAATATGTTCTCAAATTACATGTCACCATTTAATTACTCGATTAACCCTAGTACTCGTTGATTTTAATTCAAAAGGTTAAATTGGGGGGGGGGGGGTGATATTATGATAAGGGGAGCTATTTTCCATACCATTTAAAAGGTTAAATTAGCTTTCTTTCCTTCTCTTTGATATTCCAGTTAGGGAAGCTGTATTACGATAAGCTATATCATTTTGCCTTAAAAATTAAAATACTTTGTTACATCTTTGAACTTAAATCACAAGTCACCCATTTTAATTACTTCCAGTACCTCTTGAACTCATTTATAAAGTTCATTCTTCTATAATAATAAATTAAAACTTCGCATTGAGAGAACAATAAGTTTGTTACTTTCATGACATTTAAAAGGTTAAATTAGCTTTTTTTCTCCTTGATATTGTAATGTAATATGAGAAGCGATATTATCATATAAAATAAACTATTACTTTCTCGCAGTCACAAATGAAAACTATCGCCATTAGTTCCTTCTTCTAATTATCCTAACTACTTATGAACATTATTATAAAGAAAATTATTATGAACTATTTAAGTAAGTGCCCTTAGGCCCGTAAAAACGAGCTTAATTTTATATTTAGAAAAAAAAAGTATAACTAACTAAATTAATTTAGATAAGTTTTTATAGATAAGTTTGTTATATCTATTTAAATACCAACCAATTAAAACAAACATTTATTTTTATTGGAATAAATTTGGTTGCCTTTGCTTGGCAATAACAAATTATTTGTGAGTCGTTGGGACACTACTCAATTATATAAAGAATATTCCACTAATTTTTGTTCACTAATTATTAGTATGTATATTTCTTCTTTTATATATTTTTTTTTCAAGAAGATAAATTTAGTTATCTTAATAGGTCGTAAAATAACTATTTGTCTCCATTTTAAAACACCATAGAGTTAAAACTTATAAATATTTATTTCCCATGGCAGTACAATTATCAGTCTTTAGTTTTAGAAAAGCATATTATCAAATTGGTTTTTAATTTACTTGTAACATCCAAAATATTGAAGTAGAAAGCATGACTATGTACAATGTTTAAATTTAATGGTACTGCCACTTCTATGTTGAAGAATTTCTTTTATTTATCCTTAAATGGCATATTATCATCATAATATTATGGTGTCGTAATATTGTATAAATAACTTATCTACTGCTGTCGACGGCAGTACTTTATTGAACCATAAAAAAGAACAACACAGTGGTATTTTAATAAAAAACCAACATAATATACAAATTCTCTTTTCAATTTCAATTATTTTTATTTAAAAATTATTACTTATTTTTAACCTTTTTTTATATAAGTATGTATAAATTTATATAATGTAACATGTACATAGTCGGCTGTACAAAATAATATTTTTTCCGTGGTAGGCTGTGAAATAGTAACTTTAGAACCTAAAAAACATAGCTAAAATCCATTTTTTCATTACGTGGACTTAAAAAATCTTTTCATTACTACCAGCACGAAAGAAAAAAAAATTTACGTCCTAGGACGTAAAAAATGTATTGTTTCGTACTGGTAGTTATCAAAACTTCCGTTTTAGCGCTGCAATCTTTGTAGATATGCTTGTTAGTACGCTTAAAATCCGTTAGATGTCAATGCGTTTTATTTATCTTTTGTTATAGTGTAACCTCTTTTTAAGGTTTCTTTTTTTTAAATCTTAAGTATGTTATTATTAGGTATATTGATTATTGATTAATATTTAATGTTTTTTCATTGTTTGCTACCACGGAAAAAATAGCATATGCTACACGACTGTGAAGTGTTTTTTCTTTACCTTGGCAATATTTACTGTCTCGCTCCGCTCGACAGTAAATGTAATTGCCGCGGTAAAGAAAAAACTCACTTTCCAGCCTAGTAACATAATATACTATTATTTAAGCGCCATCGTTTGCTTTGTTACAAGATGTTTCCGTAATTCTAATTTTTCATAATTTTAAATAATTCATTTCATTTTTATGAACATACCATCTTTAACTTTTTCTGTTATTGGCATTTTTGTTGTTTAAATTATTATTTTATTTGTTCTTATTTGTATACTATATTATCTTTTTTATTCCTGGGTTTTTATTATTCTCTTTTTTACGTTTCCTTATCTATTAATCTCCGCCTTAATTTTTCTAATTTCCCTTTTTAAATTATTTTTCCATCCTCTCTTTTATTTATTTTAATATTTACCTTTGATTTCTTTTTAAAAACAACGCTTCTCTAATTATCTCTTAGTTATTAATTTTATTTTTTTCTTTATTCCTCTTTCTTTTATCTTTGGTTTCTCTCTCTCTTTTAATATTTTCTGAGCTTTATTTATTCATGATTACTCTTACTATATTGTTATATCTATATTGATATTCTTTCTACAATGTTTCTCTTCCGCTTAACTTGGAGATGAAAATTTGAACGCTGAAGAAGAAAGTTCGTACGAAATTCCTCTTTGATTTATGGAACAGGTTTGTTTTCGAAAAATTCGCAGAAAACATTAAAAAAACACATTTCTTGATATTCGTTCTTAAGCTGGTATGCAACCTAACTCTCTTTGTACAATAAATTCTATTTTAAATGTTGTGGTAGAATTAGAGCGTTGATGGAGATCATCTTAAAGGAATAACTAACTGCATTAACGGGACGGGACGTAGAGCAAATTTGCAAAAAATATGTGTTTTCTTTCGACGCCGAATTCCATGCTTTACAATGTTTGATTTAAAGTGTTTAATGGTAAGAAGCGTAGTTTTTGAGAATTGTAATGATGAAGGTCAAAATCGGTTTTTTTAATACATATCAAGAAAATGAAGCTGTTCCGGAACTTTAGCCCAAGCTCAAAGGAACTTTTTTGTTTTACGCCAAATTTCCTTTAAGATCCCAAAGTTGTGCGGT
Organism: Gerris lacustris; assembly: GCA_951217055.1. NCBI lineage: Eukaryota > Metazoa > Arthropoda > Insecta > Hemiptera > Gerridae > Gerris > Gerris lacustris. The sequence goes on along the minus strand of OX578283.1, from coordinate 34,033,401 downwards.
TTCGATCGGGGACACCCTATATCGTTTTTATAAACTTAATTCCTTTATTTGCTTGATTTCTCTTCATTACCTTTTATTAAGTAAAATTTCTTCTTCATTTTCTTCTTTGTTTTTTAGTTCCCCTCTCCTAAAATAATCTTTAGGTAATTTCTTATGAGTCATTTTCTAGTTTTTTCACTTCTTAATTTTTAATCTTGTCTTTTATTTTAAGTTATTTCCTTGTACTTTTTAAAACTCGTTCTATTGTTATTGTAAGTAACTGAATAACCGTTATTTCTGAATTTACTGTTTTTTGTATTCCGTATTTATCAACTTCTTTTCTTTTACTTAATATATATTCGTTCTCTACTTTACTTGTGTCTTTTGTTCCTTTTAATTTTCTTTATTTACTGCATTTATCTTTTCTATAACTCTTTCTTTTTATTCTTCTTCGCTTACTTATACATTACTTTTTTTATGCTTCTAGTATTCTTACTTTTTCTTACCAACATATATCTTCTCATTTAATTTCCCATCCTTTCTTCTGCTATTTCCATTTTCTATATTAAATAAGGGTTCGTTTTACCCGCTTCGTTCTCATTTTACTTTCTTTTTCCATTATAAATTAAGTTTCTCTTTCTTCTATTAAGTATATTTCGGAAATATCAGAGGCCTTTTACTAAAAGTAGGCTCTTTTAGCGTGGAAGAGAAAAGGATTTTTAATTCTATTAAATATTTTCCATAAGCATTTAGTATTGTTCCGTCTCTGTCACTCTCTTTTTATATATATATATATATATATATATATATATATATATATATATATATATATATATATATATATATATATATATATATATAAACACACACACACACACACACACATACAGATCAGTGACAAAATAACAAAACTTTTGGCTCATATTTCTTATGAACCAATATAGGTAGCGGTTATTTTAGGATATTTTGCTACTTTATAAGCTAAAACTATGGTATTTTCATTTAAAAACTGAAGTGCTGTGAAATTAATTTCAATATAAACTTCTAAAGCATAATTTCAAGAATTCGTTTTAATTTAATTAAATAAGAATGTGATATTTAATTTTAAACAAATGTTCCCTTTGTAAAAATTAATGAGAGTTCGGAATTTCTACTATGATATTATTATTAATTTAATCCTTTGTATATTTCATTTTCTATATTGATATATGCTTCAAAATTTTGCTTTTTTTTTGTCAGAAGAATTGTATATGAAAATAATATTCCATAATATTCTTCCTTATTTAAAAAATGTATACTTCAAAAATAGGTTATATGTACCACACAAAAAGTAAATATAATTAATATATAGGTATTATTTGTTTGATTTGTGTAACAAAGACGACGTCTATATATCCTGTTACATTTTGCATTGATTCATTATTACAGCAACTAAGGTAGTGGAACTCAAATAAATGGAAACGGCTTTCATTTTTTTGCTTAGTAAAACAGACGTATTCACAATCATTTATAATTATCTAGGATATCCTGAAGTCAAGAAGGAATTTTGAGATGTCCCAATTACTAGTTATATTATTTAGGATGGCTCAAATTACTAGTTATATTATTTAGGATGTCCGAATTACTAGTTATATTATTTAGGATGGCTCAAATTACTAGTTATATTATTTAGGATGTCCGAATTACTAGTTATATTATTTAGGATGGCTCAAATTACTAGTTATATTATTTAGGATATCCGAATTACTTAGAGCAGAGTTAAGGTGTCCTATTTTATTCTAGCAGTTGGGATATTCTAACTAATTCCTGGTTGGGATATCCTAATGTTGTCGAATATCAGTTTTGGATATTATAAATACTAGTAGTAGTAGTTAGGATAACCCCATTAATAGACTACTTGTTTGGTAATTCATATAGCTTGACATGGTTGTAAGGCTGTCCAAATTACTAAAGGGAGTTAATTCTCCTGTGTCCGATTCCATCTATTAAGATTTTTCATCCTAAAGATATTCCTTTCTTTGCCATTAATATTCCATCTGCTATTTAGTCTGTAAACAATTATATGATAATTGACAATAAGTGAAGGCAATAATTGTTATCGCTAGTGATCTATGTAATTGTTGGTACATTATTGGTCTAGCAATTACAGTGAATAATTTATTCGTTGGTCGATTTCCATTTTAGGGTCCGTAGTCAAAACTAAGAACCCTTATATTTTCCTGCGTATGTCTGACTGTCCGTCTGTCGCCTGTTCTCACGGCTACACCTTTCGTCCGATCAGTTTTAAAGTTGGCATATATATGTGTAGTACCTGCCCACACATTTTAAAAATATAGCGACTTAAAAAAAATATATAAAAAAATAGGGTAAAAATACTTAGGGTTAAACATTTTTTTGGACACCGTGTGGTGTCTTATCATATGAAAGGGTACGTCGAGCTGATTACAAAAATATATAATTTTTGTTTATAAGCTTTGATAGGGCGAGGGTAGGCGAGTTTGAAGTGGGTGTGAAAACTGACCCCCTCCCCCTCTATCTTGCTTATGTGAAGTGCAAAAAATCTGAAAAAATTCCTGAACAATCTTCGACCAAAAGTAAAGATACCATTTTTTGGAAATTCGTTTTTTTTTTTTTATTGACGAAATACTTTTTTTTAAAAAACAATTTGCTTTTTTCGATGTATTTATATGTTTATTGTCCGGTTCAGTGGCAAAAGAGACTTTATCAGAAGTTGGTTTACGTGTTTTGAGAATATCAGACCCATAGGATAGTTCAAAGTAGGCTTTTTAGCATTTTAAAAAGCACCATCAATAGGTTCTACTTAAACAATACTGTGTTCTCTACGAACCTTCGCTGTGTGCTGACTATCACACACTTGACTTGTTTTTTTTCCTTTATACAAACTAGCTTTTAAGATAAATCCCTAAAATTCTATCGAATTTAAAAGTTGCAACCTTACATATAAAGTTTTAATTGTCATTGAATCATATAATTTTACACGGATGATTAAATTACTATAACAAAAAATTATTTTAATTAAAGAGTATTAATTTTCTTTACTTGTTTTCTTATTGGATTCGACAGTTGGCCTATTCTATAATATATAATAATTTTGATTTGGTCCATTTATCTAGATTAGCTGGTTGAAAAAGAAGTTCTTTTATCAACTTTATTAATCCTTTCAGGCGTTCTTTAGTTATATCAATTGAAAAAAGCTTGATTAAACTACATACGTGACACAATGTAAATCTAAAGGATAATCGTATTTATAAATGGTCTATGGTCCTATTTGCTTAGAAAATAGTAAGGAACCTCCATTTCTCTAATTATGAAAATTTAATTATTTCAGGAAACTATTAGTTACCTTAAAATAACGGTTTATATATGCAAAGCTATAAAAATGAATTGTTTCTAGGTGATCTAAAAATTACAAAGAAATTTGTTATAATTGATCGTAATTTTAAATACTTAGCTATACAACAGCCCTGTGTGGGCTTTGACTTCCCCCATGATTTGCATGGGGAAACTCAACTCATTTCATTTAGTGACGGATCTCAATCCTCCAATCTGAAGATTTTAAGTCCCCTTCCACTTCATCTATCCAACATAATCGAGGTCCTCTTTTTCATCGTTATCTGTATATACTTGGACATTATAGTATCTTTTAAGGCCTCCTGTATCCACTCCGCGAGTTCAAACCATCCCAATCTGAGATATTTAGCGAATCTTGCCCCTCTAAAAATACGATTGGCCTCTTAATTTGTACGGATCCTCTCTCACCATTTTCCTATATTAGTCCACAGATCCGTCATAAAACTTCGCCACGTCCAATACCCTTCTTTCATTCATTCTCTTCTACCCTCAGAGTCCTCCAGCAAAATACGACTTCTGTCCTAGTTCTAGACTAGAGTCTTAGTTTTGTTTTCCAAATCCGCAGACGATCTTTAAATAGGGATAGAGCGGAAAGTTAAAATAAATTATATGATATGGCAAATAAAATTATAACAAGCCTTACCTTATCTCTTTATATAGTTTTTAATTGTAACTTTATGAATACTTATTTTTCTACGAAAAGTATAACGAATTGGTTGAACAAAACACCCTAAATTTTGTTAAATACAGAGCAATAGCTGAAACCTATTTTACATTAATAGTTTTAATTTCACCAGTTTCGTTTCCGTACAAGAAGTTACTGATAGAGGATATTATTATGTTCTAAAATGTTGAATTCTATTTGTATTTTATCCTAAATCAACTTTAATAAAATAATATTATTTTGTTAATTAATTCTCATATTTATCATTATGTTAAAATAGGCTTTTTCCAGAAATTCAAAATAATTATTATTAAAACTAGTTCTTATACTTTATACACCCCTTTACTTTCCAAAAGGTCAAATGTAGAGTGGATAAAAGTTTATTTTAATTAAGGTAAAGGTAATCAGGTTTGAAAGGTAGAGAGCAAGGACCCTGTACCTTAAAGCCCTTTGCACATTCATATAGGTAATTCCTCGTTAGTTAATGAACTTAAAAGGGCTCGAAGGGTATGCTTGCCTACCTTAACCTTAACCTCTAGCGAATAATAGGGCATTACTCCCGTTACTACTTAATAACACAATCTTTTGAAAAGCTTGTGAAAATTTCTCTCACTATATGTTGTTGATGGATCTCGTAATACTTACAAATTCTCTATGTAAATTTAATTTTATACATACTCGTACACTCTCTCATTTTTTTATATTAAAAAAAAAAATTTAATTAAAGTAAAAACTTTAAACCAAATCGATATTAAGCACATGCAATTTCACTTTGTTTTATAAGTGTTGAAAATATGACCCCCCGAAAAAAAGGGGAAGAAAGTTAGGTGCAAAAATAGGGTCAAGTGTGTGCTTCAACACGATGGTAATTGAAGGGTTATGTTAAACTACTTAGCATTTCAAGTATATTATTCCCTGACTAGATTTTTTTATAATTTACATTGAAAATGAGCGTTGTCATGATAATAGTAGCGCCTTGATAATAAATAAATAAATATTTAATGTAATACGAGTAATAAATAATCCTTGGCTCACAACTCATGGAGGGGTTAGGCCTGCTTATATTGACTTATAGGGTTATACAACTACATGTTTATTGGATGACACGGGGTTGATAGTGGCTCACAACTCATGGAGGGGTTAGGCCTGCTTATATTGACTTATAGGGTTATACAACTACATGTTTAATGGATGACACGGGGTTGGAGTTGCGCTCTATCAGCTGTATAAACCATATAATTATGACACGTAACCGGATGACACCACTTCACTTAAGTAGCTACCCATTTATGTGGCGATACTGGGTGAATACCTAGTGTAAGGTCCCTTATCGGAGTCAGGAATATTATACTAGTATAAGAAGAGAATAATATTATTTTCCGCAATAAATAAATTATATTAGCTTTCCTATAACTACTAGGTTGCTTAAAGTGTATTTTATTTCTCTCATATATATACTATATATTATATATAAAGGAAGTATTGTGATAGCGTAAAAATTCGATTTAAAGATTTTCATAGATTCACACGTTTTAAAGTCCCCTGAGTTCAAAGAAGGTGGTTTTTAAAAAATGTTGATATGTAGTCTGTGCAGATGCGTAGAGCCTAAACCTACTGGGCAGATTTTGATGAAATGTGGCGTATAAAATTGCAGAATAATTATACCCTGAAGTTTTTAGTTGTCAATTTTGACCGTAGAGTGCGAATATATTGTCAGACAACTGGCGTGTAATTCGACAATCTAATATTACTAGCTCCATCTAAATGTATGAGAAATTTAAAACATGCTTTTCATATAATTACTGTGAAAAGATTTAAAATGTGTTACAGACTTGATTTTACCCTACAATTATATAAATTTAAAACTATAATGCTCTACATCAGTTTACCTGTGGCAAGTCATTGAAAAGAATTTCTGTGCTGTTATTAAAATAAAATTAACTCCTTGGCTACAACATTTATTCAAAAAGCATATATTTTATCTTCAGGAGCAGTCGGAACTCTAAAATAAAAAGTATTCCTAGGAAAATTTACCTAAGGTGCAAGTCAGAAATAAAAGTAACTCCTTTTTCTACTTTTATATGCAATCAAAAAGCATATTTTCCTCCTTCTGTTGCAAGTTGAATTTATAAATAATTATATTTAAAGTAGGAATGGTACAAAGAAGAATAAAATATATAATATAGCTAAAGGAGAGCATAAATTAAATAAAAATTACAAGGTGTTAGGGACAACATAATTTTATAATAACAAAATTATATTACAAGTATTTCTTTCTTATATACGTACTATATCGAGAGAAAGAAATGTGATAGTTCAAGAATTCGATTAAGATGGTTTTACACGTTTTAAGGTCCACCGAGTCCAAAAACGTGGTTTTTAAAAGATGTATAGGGGTCATTCATCTGTGGAGCCTAAACTAAATGAACCGATTTCGATGAACTTTTGTATACATGTTAAGACAAATCATACCCCAAAGGAAAATCGGAAAATTAATTTTTAGGTCTAAAATTTTAATAATGAAGTTGCTCTTCTACTATTTTTTAACAAATATATAAGTTTCATAGGATTAATTATTCATTACAACTAAGGACGTCTAGACTTAAGCCTGTCTTAGGTTAGACCAAGCTATTCTGTTAAAGTAACGCAACAATATGTCACCAAATTTTGATCTCTTTATTATGACCAACATAAAAATGTTTATAATTTGATATCGCAGATAAAAAATGTACACCTAATAAACATAAAATAAATACCATTAAAAAAGAAAAGAAGTGTGAGCTATTTCTTCTATCTTTATAATAATGTATTATGTATTGTGTATAAGCAAAATTATGTATGAGATTGCTACCCTTTTTTCTAATTCAAGATGAGGCTCAAAAGGGAGGTTTATCTAGAAAAACAAAATCCTCACAACCTGATTCACACAAGCGTTATTCTGAATGCAAACCAAGTCACGATTTTAAATGTAAACATGTTATTTTCTTCTGAAATGTTTTGCATATAAAAACGTGCCTTATCCGTTTTTTATCGAACCAACAGGGTTGTATTTTGTCATTAAATATTAATATTGTTTATAATAAAAAATGGAAATTATGTTTGTTAAATGTATATTTTTAATAAGGAAAAATAAATAATTAAAAAAAATCTTATTATTAGAATTTGACTATTGTTTCAATGCTTTTTTTAAAAAACTAAATCTTTGTGTGCTAATAAGCATATTTCATGGAGTCAGCGTATAATTTATTCAAACAATATATATTTAAAATGAAGTGTGTAGTATGCAAATATTTGTGTTTGCTAATTTTTTTTTTTAAAAAAACTTTAATATGGCCAAGTTTTTAAAACTTAAAAATAACTTTAAAATTCTAAAACATATATTGAGTTTAACATTTGCATTTTCCTAAATAAAGAAGAAAGGAAATAATCGGATACAATATGTGGGAAATTGTTATCATTTTTTTTTAATTTTCCATTTACAATATTCGTGTACTTACGATACATTTTTGTATTAAGTAAATTATTTTATAAGCATTTTTTTTTTTTTTTTTTTTTTTTTTTTATTACATATTAGCCGTTTGAAATTATTGATTTAAAAAAAATTTTAAGGTATTATATTTGATATCTGTCAACTAATAATTAAGGTGTCTAGTTCAAAAACTAGACACACATATAATAAGAAATTATTTATTTTTGTATTTAATCCTTTGCATTAGGTTTAAAGAGTTAAAGGATACATTTTTATTTATATTACTGAGATATTGAAATATCAAAGGTAAATTTATTGTTCCTCACAGTTTCTTGTGCTTCAAATCTTGAACAATCGAAAGAGCCTATTTGTCTGAATTTGGTACTATACGTCTGTATAATTATTTCTCTCTTAATTATTATGGTAGATATATTCTACTTAATAATCCTTAAAATATTTAATTTTCTACTCTCAAGGGATAAATTATTATGCTTAAAAAGTTAGAGGAAATAAATATATAAATAATTGAACATTCAACAGGCTTTAGCTAACATATTTTACAGGTTTTTTTTTAAAAGTCTAGTAATAATTCATTTACTTTTTTATAATCTCTCATTCAAGTCGATTTATAATTTCTCTCTCTTTCTATTTCGCGGTTTTTTTATTTTAGGAAAACTCTTGGTTTATATTTATAGTTACATAGTTTTATTTATTCATAGTTTTTATTTATCTGTTTGTTGTCATTGTTATTTTATTTCTTGTTCAGTTTTCGTTTCTCTCTTTTGTTAGTTACTAATCAATAAGTCATTGATGCAATCAACAAGTGCCTTGATGTATTAAAGTTCAATAAGTTCAAGCTTTAATCACCTTATTTTTATTTTTTTCTATTGCCATTTCTAAAATCTTGAATAATTTTTTTTTTATCAAAATGAAATATTTTTGTTTTCACTACTAATGAAATAACTAAATGTTTTTATTTCTAAAATATATCAAATAAATACACAAATCGCAAAGATATTAAAATGCTCTACATTAATGTTGTTGTATTAAAAAGCGAACGAGAATTTCCCCCTTCATTTAATATATATATAAATGTATATATATATATAAAATTTAAATAATCGTATAATGTATCACCTAAATAAATTACTTTCCATTAAGAAGTCAATTCTTTTTATAACGTTGTTTGTTTAAATAATTTACGTAAAGTATACTATATATTGATAATAGATTTAATAAATTGGTTTATCGATTGACAAAGCACACACTCTTACATATATATATATATATATTGAATGTTCAATGTTTAAGCATAGTATATTTCACGCGATACTCAAATTACCATTATGACGTTATACTTTTTTTTTAATTCTAATGAAATTATGTGTCAAACCTATTTAAAAAATTACTTTTTATCTTGATAAGAACTCCCCTGATATTCATATTTTTCTTTCAGTATTTAACTTTTTATTTATTTTAGCATATTATATTAAACAATATAATTTATATATATACATATATATATATATATATATATATATATATATATATATATATATATATATATATATATATATATATATATATATATATGTAAGTTTTAAAATTTAATACTTTTATTTAACTAAGTCAAAATTTAACTTAGTTTTCAAAAAGGTAATTTTCAAAAATAGTGCAATAAGTTATGGATACGGTGAAGATATAATTTATACGGTATGGATTTAATAAGTATTAAATATTTATTAATATCATTTCAGTTAATAACATTCATATATACATACTTTGATTTTTTTTTTTTTTTTTTTTTTTTTTTTTTTTGTTAATGTAGCATACACAATTTCTTCTACTCTCATTTATTCCTTTTCATTCTTCTACTCTCATTTATTCTTTTACATTCTTCTACTCTCATTTATTCTTGTACAATCTTCTTCTCTCATTTATTCTTTTACATTCTTCTACTCTCATTTATACTTTTAGTTTCCTCTATTCTCATTTATTCTTTTACAATCTTCTACTCTCATTTATTCTTTAACATTCTTGTACTATCATTTATTCTTTTCATTCTTCTGATCTCATTTATTCTTTTACATTCTTCCTCACATTTATTCTTTTACATTCTTCCTCACATTTATTCTTTTAGTTTCCTCTATTCCCATTTATTCTTTTACAATCTTCTATCTCATTTATTCTTTTATAATCTTCTACTCTCCTTTAATCTTTTCCAATCTTCTACTCCCATTTATTATTTTACATTCTTTTTTTGTTTCGTATTCTTCTCATTGTATTTTCCTATACTCTAGCAGTATTATACTGTTTAATATTCTTCTAATATATTCTTAATCTTTTTCCCTTGCGTTATTTTTGAATTCATTTACACATTATAAAACAGATTTATTCTCATTTCATTTATGCTCATCACTTTAATTTGACATTATTATAATTTCACATTTTTAATAATAATTCTTTATGTTATATCGTTGCACCTCTTTTTCTTCTTTCTTACTTATCCATTTACTTTATTAAACTTTTTTTGTTTTCTTTCCATTGTTTTCTCCTCTCTATTAAAAAAAATAGGATCTGTTCTATTATTATTTCTCAATAGTATTTTATTTTTCATTTAATAATACTTACTTGCAATGTCAGTTTGATGATTTTTTTCCGAGCTTACTTGGACAAAGGAAGCTACAATTATATTAGTATAACATTTGTTTTTTTCATATTTTTTTTATCTTCTTGGTCTATAGGGTATTCATTAAAACACAGCTAACAGGTTTTGCGATATTTCGCCTCCTCTTGAGGCATCTTCAGGCCTTTATAATAGTTTTCTGTTTACATTAATCTTTATTTAAAACAACACTAAAATTTCATCCTATTCACTCCATCTATCCGTGCGTCTACACTTTGTCATTATTTTTTAGTTTTATACATGTTAAAGAAATTTAAACTATTAATAAAATTAATTAAAAACAATTAAACAAGTTGATTAGAACAATTCTGATACTACTCCTTTCATACATTTGTTTTCTCGTTATATAATTTATAAATTTACGTACATATTATTTATATTAAACGTTTTGTGGATTATTATATTATAAGGGTTAGCAATAACACAGTATTGAACATCAAAGGACATGTCTTTACACCATTTAGCTCTGAATTTAACCATTGTGATACCCTCGGGTGCAAGAACTGCACAATTGTGTCATCAACATATATTGTATGTTTTAGCAAAGACACCTTGAATGTTTACTAGAGCGTTTGTAGTCATTCCATTAGCCCTTGAAGTAGACCAATATTGAATAAAACCAATTTAACCCTGTAGTAGTAGAATTCTCAATATTTCCATAAAATGTATTTTAGCATGCACAGCACAATGCACTCTTTATTTTATTTTAGTAATTGTTTTTAAACTATTCATTTATTTCTCATTTAGTATTCATAACAATTTATTTCTATTATATTATTTATGTATGAATATTAGTTGTTATAATAATAATATATATTTATTATTTTTTATCAAATAAATAAATAATTAGCTATGGGCAACCGGTTCTTCAATAAAAATAATGTCATAAAAAATTAAGTGTGTATATATATATATTATATATATATATATATATATATATATATATATATATATATATATATATATATATATATATATATATATAATTTAGTTCTAAAAGTATATTTCTCCGTTCAGGTGCTGGTTTTTCTTCCTTCGAAGTTATTAATCAAATATATAATTATCTTTACGATAGTATAAATATTATTAAAAATTTAAATTAACTGATAAACTTTTGTGAACGTAATTTTATCGAATTTCGACCTATTAAGTCCTTTATAGTTCGTCGTGTCGTGTTTCGATTTTTCAAACTAACCGGATAAGTGATATGTAGAAGACACCTTGGGACAATCTTCAATCTTTTGGATCATATTGCTGGATTATTGACTACAAAGTCACTTTGGATAACAAATATATGTGAGTAATGAAATTTTTCAATTATATTTATTTAATTCAAAAATATAAATATTATTTTTAAATTGTATTCCAATGTTAGTTGTATCAAATGTGATTGACAATGATATAATTTTATCAAATTAGCCTCTTGATTGTATCCTGGCAATTTTGGTATTAATTAATGTAATAAAGAAGCATTCACTATTAAATCACGTTATTTACTTTGATTGGATTAACATTGGAATCACTATTTAATTTGAAATTCAGTGTTGGTCAATATATATATATATATATTTTTTTTTTTTTTTTATTTTTTTATCATCAATGATAATTTTTTTTTTTAATAAGTCAATTCTTTCTACCAATGGCTATGTGTTTACATTAAACTTAATTACCATACAACTTAAAATCTGAAATTTTTTAATGCTTCTAAGCATTATTTAATCAGCTATCAAGTTAAAATAGAGAATTTTATCTCCCTATTATATCAAATAACATTTGTCTAAAGAACTGTTTAGACTTAAGATCCAGTGATATTATTACTCACTGTTAGGTAGGATATTTATTTTGACTTGATAATTCTTCAGACCAAGAAACTTTGTCCCTATAATAACACAGGAGGTAACATTTCAAAATCCCCTTTGTCTTCATATAACAGTTCTTAAAGAGGAATATTGTTTTTATTTTAACAAAGGAGAGAAAATATCCCTTTGTCTTGATAGTTCTTTAAACAAGAACTAGCTAGAATTTATCCTTTTGTCTTAACAGTTCTTGAAATAAGAACTATCCACTATCCATCTCTCTAAATGTAGAAGGAAATGTTTCTTCACGTAAAAGTATATTATTTATTTTCATAGCAACTTTCGACCTTTATAAGGTCATTATCAGTGGCTAAACAAACAGTAAGCCCAACACTAATAAAAATGTTTAATAAAAAGAGAATATAATTAAATTAAATAAATAAAAGAAACAATATACAAAATGGCTATCAGTCATAAAAACAAAATAAATTACCTCCACTATCTCTCCATATTCTATCTATCCATCTATCTATTTAAAAAATATAACATCTATCTTGATCGTAACAGTTCTTTAGGAAATGTATCTAAATATCTCAAATACTTATTTAAGCGTTTGAGTTTATTTATTCTAAAATCTTGTTATTGCTATAAAAAAAATTAAATAAAGCATAAATAAATATTAACAAGAATGAACAATAGTACAAATAAATTGTTTTTGAACATAAACATTATTATAACATTGGTCTCGCAAATGCTTAAAGCCGTTTTATACATAAATGTATTAATTATATATATTTTCCTACATTTGAATTTCAAATTTAAGTAGTTTAAATAATTTATTACTTTATTAAAATTTAAACTGGAAGGACTTTGCTTATAATAACATGTTTGAAGCCGATTACTTGAAACAATTTTTTATTGTCAAGTTAGGGCAACCACATTTATTCCAATTTGTTGTTTATTTTGATTTGTTGGTCTTTAAATAGATATTATAACTAAAGGGCTCCTAATGTAATAATACATTTTATTTTTAAAATTTTCTTTTTAATTTATATTCATTGATAATAAGAGAGATCGAAGTCCTTCTATGTTAATATTTTATCGTATTTTGTTTTGTTTTTTTCAAGTTCACTGCAGAGTTAAAAATATTATAATTTAATTTCTATGCATTATTTCATTTTTTTTTTATTATTTACTGATTTTTTATGTAATTAAGCCAAACAATCTTCCATACTATTATCGTACTTAGTATATGAAAAAAAACTTAAAATAATAATTGTTTATTTTTGAATAAGCTATGTGATATTTTACGTGAAGATTTTTTTTTGTGCGGTAATAGTGTATGGAACAATCAATTTAAAATCTTATTATTTATTTATTCTTCTTAAATAACTTTTTGATTGGAATAAATAAAAATATATTGTGAAGTTGCTAAAGTTCAAGGAATCAATTTGACCCTTTCTGATAATGTATACTGGCCTTCATCTCGGGCCTTAGAAAATAGACCTTTTTCCACCTTCTTGAAGAGGTTGAAAAAATATTTTTTCCAATTCTGTTTCCCCTGAGAGTAAATATTTGTAGGACTTGACTACATATTTAATTTTATATATATATATATATATATATATATATATATATATATATATATATATATATATATATGTCTGTGTGTGTGTGTGTGTGTGTGTGTATAATCTTCCTTCCGGGAAGTTTATTTCCTTATTGAAATTGTCCTCTTCACCTTTTTGCTAAAACGGAATTATTTCTTATTTAAATATATTTTACCGATTTTTTCTTTCGGTAATCATAAAATCAATATTTTATGAGTAAAATATCACCTCTAGGTCATTATGTATTTTACAAAGGTTTATTTTACTAAAGGTATATATTTTATATTTTCAGTCTTAAAATTTAAGATAGTACAATAACATAATTGTTTAGAGCTATATTTTAATTTGTTTATACGTAAAAATTAATACATACCTATTTTCACTTTTAATCTATCTACTTTTAAATTATTTCCTTTTTACCGAAAAAACCTACTTGGAGATTGAATAAAGAGATATTTTGGAACTTCTCATAAATTTTATGAATATTTTTCCAATTGTTTACATAACTCTCTCAGAAGTTAAAAATACTGATGATAAATATAGGTGAGTCGACTAAGTATCGGAAAACTTTAACTTTTTCCTTTTTTGTTTTTTATAATACATACATTATACTCACGAACAAAATAATTTTGCAAAGGAAAAAAGAAGAAAAATCATTGGGCTATTATCGCTAGTTTACTCTGTTTTGTTTTTGTTTTTTCTTTTCTTTACTGATTTATAACTTGTTCAGTCACGAATATCTACCGTGAACTTATTAGCATTATAGACTTTAAAAGTTTTCACCTTCACTCTCAATGAAAACCATCAATGGAAAACAAAAATAATAAGAAATAATGCCCATATTTACATAATTTATATACAAGATTCATGAAAGGTAGAGGAAGCTAGACCCTTTCTTTCAGTGAAGTGATGTTATAAAATATCTTATGTGTTGTCAAAATTTATTTATCTTCGTTCCTTTAATAATAAAATCTGACTTTTATTAGTTAAAAATCTTTTTTAAGAATATCGAAATAATATTTATTTATTCTTAATATTTAAACAAAAATATCTTAAATTCATTTGTTCTTGGTAAGTTTTATCTCTTATCAATCCCTACTTAGATTGTATAAGATAATTCATTTATGCATTTAGTTTATTGACTTTTCAGAAAATCATAAAACATCGTAAAAACTTCAGAAAAAAATAGTAAAACTTTCAGAAAATCATTCATTTTATTTTTAAAAGCATCTTTTGGCTTCTATAAACCCCTTAGTGCCAAATTTGACCATTGAATAGCGAATATAATCATGAAATACCATAGAATTTTGAAATAATCTCTTATATAATTTATCCTTTGTCTAATTATTTAACTCATTTTCTCTGATTTTGTTTCTTTAATCATTATTGATAATCTCAAAGATGCCAAAAACATATAATACCATATGATGATATCATAAGATCGTAAGATGCCGGTTTGAAATATTTTATTACATTTACCTTAATTTATTTTTTGTTCATTTTATTTGGCTTTTAAATATTTTATAAAATATAAATTAAAACTTAATATGTATGGTAATATTTATTTATTTATAATATTTTATTAACTCTGCGGTGAGCTTAATTTTTATTTCTACGATAATAATAATCTGATACATTTTCTAATCCTGTAAGTAATATTCTTATTTATTTGCTGTTGTAATTTAATTTTTGACGTATAATTATTATATAACTCTTTCTATTAACATTATTTAGGTATTAAAAATAAAACCTCTAAATTTGGTAATAACTTATATTTTTTATGTTTTTGTTTTTTTAAATTTTATCTTTCTAATGATTTTTATACATTTTTTGCCATAAAAATGTGGTTTAGTAATTTCATATGTAAACACAGGATTAAGGAAAAGAAGAATATTATGTATTTTGCACTTTTAATATTATTTTTGTCAATCATATTTATTTGTTCATTTGTCTAAATACCACTTTACTTTTAATAATATAATCATAATATGTTATCTTAATTAATATTTATTAAATATGTTTAATAATTCTAATGAAAAGATATTTTTTGCACAAACATATTGGTAGGTATGAAAATAACTAGATGGAAAAAATAATTAATAACTAAATATTCTTGTAGCCTATATATTTTGTATTTCTATTGTATGTTTAATTTTTTGCAACTGAATTATTAGTTATCGTGATAACTAACCTGTATTAGTATCTTAAAAAAGGAATTTTAATTATGAATTCAAATTCTACCTTCATTGGTGTGTATATGCTTATTTGCTTACTTTCGTCTTTATCAGTGTATCGTAAGTTCCGTAGCCTTAAAGGTGGATTCATAGCATGCGCAAAGGATTTAATTTATGGCTGTCATAACATGGCGGTGGCGTGAGAAAAATTGGAACTTCGACGCTAACCTAACTATTGTTCCCACTCGGCTTTTGGCTCGGCGTGCCTGGTCTAAAGTTGTCAGACCACACGCCGTGGGAACGCTAACACTCGTTATTACTCGGGGTGGCTCGGCCTTTCCCGAGCATTGTCGGTACCCCCTCCGACATCAAAGGCTTTGGGCTCGACGGATGACAAGCCTCAGTTCGGCTCGAGCACCTGTTCCCACGATCTGTTGTGGCTTGTGCAGATTTATTATCTCACACATCTACATAACATAACACATTATCATGTATCTATAAACACATTGACAGAACACTGTACCTACTAGCTTTGTTGGGTCTTTCGACTTGTGGCGTCGACGCGTCCTGTGAAACCTTAAGTTGGAGATAAAATCAGGACAGGTGTGGTATTACGGTCATCTATGACTTTTAGATATTACCAATAATGCAACTATACTGCTATGAAAGAATTGGGCTCTTCTTGCAGGATATATTTTACTCAAATATTTCATTTATTTTGATTTCTAAACTCACGATTGTATATTGTATCAAATGCAATGTTGCTTCAACCTGGATGTCTTTGATGTAATGAACATTCTTAGTATTTTACATTTTACAGAGAATAGAAATCTGATCTGATCCTACAAGGAGGATCAAATGGAATCAATCATGAAAGGGTAAACTTGTCTTTCATAGCAAGTTTTATATTTATTTAATATATTATATATGTGTGTGTGTATGTATTATACAGTAAAAGGGTTCAAACTACAAAAGTTTACTTGTTATGTAAGTATGTATATTGTATATAGATATTTTTATACCTTATCATTCTTTTATTAACATTTTAACTAACGATTAATTGTTAAATTATTAGCTATCAATTACAGTTTTTCACATCTATCCACGTTTTATCTTCTCTTGGAAACCTGGAATAATACAATAACCTGAGTTTATGTTTTATTTACTATTTTATTGTATTCTTTCGTTTCTTTTCTGTATTAAGGTCTAAAGTATTATATGGCGTAGATTCTATTAAATTTAATAGGAAATTTCCCTGTGATAGTTGTAGGTCGAAGGTCCGCTCTCCTGTAAGAAGGTCAAATCGCCTTTAGAGTCGCTCTTCCGCATCACTAGACCTCCATCTCAACCCTTGCCCCCGGTCATCGTCACCGACTTCTTTAACCCCGAAAAAGGTCTTTTCTCCCACCTCTTCTCCCCTTAGGTCATTTCATCCCGGTTTCCGCTAGATAAAGCCGCCTCTGCTTCTAGTTTAACGCACTAAACGTGATTTGCCCTCAAATGTTACCTCCTTTTTCACTGAGAATTACCCCCGCTGAATCCCCTTCTCTTTAACCTTTTTCTCTTCAGAAGCTCCCACGATCAGTTCTAACCTCCGTTACGACGTAGTGAAGCCAAGCCTTAACTTGTCCTTCACATGGGTAGAACCCCTTTTATAGATTACGTATATGGACACTGTGGTGCCCTTCTATTCCTAGACGTGTCGTATCTAGCCCTTTTTATCAAGAACTATTCCATTTTTACTTCCTCCACTATAGTCTCTCGATTCGATTATGGACCTCAATATGACTTGTATTGAATTGGCCGAATTTTCGATTTGTTTTGCAGGTCAGGTTTGTATCTTTAGTTTTTATCGAACAACAATCTGTAACGTCTTGGTCGAATTATTTATATGTTTATTCTTGTTAAAATAAAACAGCCTTTTTGTAATTCCCACAAACTGTTATTCATAAAGCACTACCTAATAGTACCCCTCTTTGCTTTGGTTATCAATTGTCCCTTCTTAATTGGAAGTACGATTCCTTGTATACTAGTCTCATCTCCATCCTAATAGTAAACTCTTCCATTTTATTATATTTATATAAACGCTTAATAAAACCAATTTAATAAATACTAACATGTTTTTTGTATCTACGTTATTTATTATAGTAATTATATCTTTGATGTATTAAAATACATCAAAGATATCTCATTTATTACACTACGGATTTGTTTTGTATAAATATTTTCTTTTAAAAATAAGTGGATAAACATTTATAACGAGTTTAAACCCAAATTTGAATCTAAGAAATCTATAAACGTTCACGCCTGAATTCGCTTTATCTTAAAAGTATGTTTAATTTCTCTCTCATACTGCTGAGATAGGAAATACCTCCTCACTTGGCTTCAAGTCTAGGGTTTGTGCAGGCTAAACAGTACCAGTATGTGGGGTTAAAAGTGGGGGAGGGACCCAATGTCTTTTACCATATTCTACCCCTCCCCCTAAGCATATTAAAGGCAAATATTATCTTTCCATTAAATTCCGTGCCTCTACGTATTGATTTTTGTGGAAAGTTTTGCTTTATGTATTTTTTATAGGCAAGGACGTGTGTGTTGACTCATTGTCTGTATGTATCCTGACAGTTATAGATACCCAAATATATATTTTTTATGACTGTTAGAGAATGGAATATATTTTACTACGTTTTTATTAGCTTGCTTTCTTGTTTGTTGTCCAGTACAAATCTTGCAATCGATTTTTAACTAACTTCCCGAGTAGCTAGACATTTGAAACTTTTAGAATAGCTCAGAACACGATGACAATTCATTATTCGAATATTTTTAGCCATCTTTAAGCAGAATTTAATTCGTTTTCAGCAAATTTTGCTGTATGGAGAGTTAGTTCGGAAAAAATCCGAAGTTCGAAAAAAAAACGGAGTTAGTTAAAAAAAAAGTTATTTTATTTGTTTTGACGGGTTTCAAATTTGGGATTTTTTATTAAATGATTAACATTGAATGACAGCGAAAAAGGAAAAGTAAACAAAGAAATAAATTAATTGACGTGCCACTACCAGGTTTGTTTACACTTGTGTCCTAGGTATCGGTTTAATTTTTCTGCATTTGTACTTCTTTACTTGTACACAACTTTCTTTTTCTTCTCTTACCGTCCCTACACGGGGGCATATCAATGGCACGGTTTAGATTCGGTGTTGGCGAGATCCGTTGTACAAAGATTTGTCCTTTTATAGGTTTAAGATCAGCTCTCTAGATGGTTGTCATTTATGAGAAGTAAATAAATTCGAAACTATTTTTTTTTTTTTACTAACATTATATTATAACAATGACAATTATATTTATCTCCAGTAGGGAGAAAAAGTTATGATTTTGAATTAGTTTAGAGGGACTAAAGAAAGTCCTTTCATCCCTGAACTCAAAAAGTAGGGAGAGAAAGTAAAAGTAGGGCGAAAAAGTAAAGTAGGGCAAAAAAGTAAAAATTGCAACTTAATTATTTTATAAATAGTATAAAATGAATGGCTAATGTAATGAAGTTGTTGAAATCAGGTTGGCGACACTGGTTTTTCGACCATGTTTATCTTTGTTTATAACCTGCATCTAAATAACCTTCTATTTGAGGTTAATTCAAATTCTTATTTGGTTATAATATTGAATCTCTTATATTATCTGCTATTAAAAGTGCTAATAATTATTGTTATTTATTAAAATAATAAATAAAAACTGTGCAATGGACGAAAATGTGTATTTTCTTCCTACTGGAGATAAAATATTGTATGTACCTCGGGAGTAAAGTGCCATTATTCCCCTCGCGATAATTATCTCCCTCGGCTGCGCACGGGAGCTAATTAGAGTTATTGAAGAGTATAATTCCCTCGGCTTCGCCTCGGGATTTAGGGACCATGGTTCTTTCGCCTCAAGAACCAACTTTTTCGCTCAGGGAATAATGGCCTACTTTACTCTCTAGATGCATAAATAACTATATCAGCATTACATATGATTCAACAGAAAATTTAAAAAAGTTATTTTTATCTTGTAATTATTAATAATTAATAATTGAAGCAGGCGTAAGCAAGAAAGCAAGTTTCTTTCATTCAACAAAGCATACAACATGTCTGTTTGTAAAGTTTACGCGTGTGATAATTGGGTACTTGAGTAAAAGTTGACAGAATTAAAGTTGAAATTCGTTATACATTTTCCTTTTATTGCTCAGACTAAGTTCGTTGGACAGCGTTAGCACGCAAGCTAGCTAAAACGTGAGCTTCAACTTTAAAATTGGAATTTTAGCACAGAAAAAGACTCTTCCTTTATTTTGGTGACACCGCGATAAAGTGATAAACATCTCTCAATCCTTTAAATAGGATCTAAACGTTTAAATAGAGAAAAACGCGTTTTTCCCAATTTAAATGAAACTTCATATACACCGTCTAACATACTATTATAATAAGAATTTAAAATTTCAATTTGATACAAGCATCAGTTTTTGTGTAGGGATGATACATTATCGGTGATTAGTATGTGCAGACGCGGGGAGCCTAAACTTCTGGGTTGATACTCGTATATATGAAATTTGAATGATTTAAGACCCTAATTTCTTCTTCAGAACTTCATAGGTTTAATAATTACTTTTTTCTAGCTTCCCCTCCACTCCTTAGGTTAGAATTTTCAAATACTTCCTTCTTTGTTTCTATCTATGTCATAAGAAACATTTTTTAAAAAAATATATAATTCTTAAGAGCTGTGGTTTCGGCTGGGCTCAAATACCTTTTCAATTTCTCCTCTCACCCCTTCCTTCTCCCACCCCTTATAAATTGGTTGAAACCTGTCTGCATTAAACTGTTGCTCTAGCCATTGTGATAGTTTTACATAAATTTAGCTCTGAATTTTATAAAATTGTCTTCTCTACATTCTTAACTCACGATATTTCATTATTAGCTTGATTTAAGCATTTTTAGAACTTTTCTTACTTTATAATTGGCCATTTTCACCTATTACTCTTTTAAACATCTATTGATTGATAAAAATAATTAACTTTTAACTTAAGACACAGTTTGCTAAAGTAATAATAACACTTTAAAGTGAAATAAAGTTAGAAGGAATTAATTTTTCATCTTTTATCAGACTTTGAGATTTTTATTGCATGACTGAAAAAAATAAAACTTTTTAAATTAATTTACAAAAGGTTTATGATAAGGGTATACTTTAAAGTTATATTTTTTTTCTCTCATTTTTAAAGTATAACTAAATTATCAAACCTTTCAATATATTTTCTTGATATTTTAATTAAAAGAATAATAAACTGTTATAATAGAGTTTAAGGGTAACGAATAAATTTCAGACCAACAAGTTTATTAATATATTATCAAAAGAGAAAAGGAAAGTATTTTTTGTTTGAAAGTTGTGGAGAATAACACCAGAACAGAAAAACCACCTCTAACCACCTCTAAAATAAGCCTAAATGTGCGGATTTATCAATTGTCATTACGTTAATTTAGATTTATCTTCCTTTAGAAGTGACTTAAGCGTTTAGTTTTTTTTTGTTTTTTTCAATTAATGAATATTTTATTAAGGTTTGAGGAAACTAAAATCATAGAGAGAGAACAAAAAACGAATAGAAGAAAAATGATGGTAGTGTTAAACATATCAATCAAACTAAACAAAACTGTTAATTCCCTTAACAAATTTTATTGTGTGATTTACTACAGTCAGTGTATTCATAATTCCTGGTCAAGGGAATAGACTCCTTTTACTGATAACGCGTTTGCTATGTCTGTCTTTCTTACCTATACCTACCTTGATTTATCAATTTGGATTCAGATAATTTATTGATTTGCTGCATTCTGTTCCTGTTATTCAATTTAAACAGAATTATAATTTTATTTAATTAATTTTATATTAATAAAAAAAAATTATTTTATTAAAAAAAAAATTAGATTAGAATTTATAAATTTAATAATAATTTAAATTTAAAAACGATGTACTTGCCGATATGATAACAAAGTGATAAGAGACACAATAGTTATATCACTTCCCGAATTTGATTTACTATTTTTATTTTTGTTTTATTTACGTATCTATGATCAATTTTATCAATTAATGTTACTAGTTTTTTTTTCTCGTAATGTGTAAATATTATTATTTTACCACTTAAATTAGAATCTTAAATAGATGTTTGGTCGGAATGTATCAGACGACGGAACTATATTATGTAGTTCCTATATTATCATCTTTGTATTTTATGACAAGTGTAAAATCATTAAGCTAATTCTACTTATCCTAAATTATGTCCTCTAGGTGTGAATGTTATTTTTGTTAACAAACTTTTGTTATTTTGATACTGATATAATAAATTCTACTGCTTATGCTTGAAAATGGCCGGTTAGGCCGAAACGTTGCCGAACACGTAATGAAGTAAACTTTTTTTGTGTCTATACCCTGAAGGATCCATCACGATTTATTATATGAATATTTAATATTATTTTTTCATTAACGGAATAAAATACCTTTGATAATTATACTGAAAAATCATAAAACAAATTATTTCTCAAAAAACATTTCCGAAGATTTTGATTAAAAATTATTTCTCAAAAAATATGTCCGAAGATTTTGATTAAAAAATTCTATTTTGTTGTCCATTTAAATACGAATCTAACCATATAAGTTATTTTGAGAAAAATATAGTTCTTGAGAAAATAGGTATAATTGCAGAGGATGTGAGGTCTGTTTCAATGCCTGTCAAATTTGTATGAGGAATTTTAATAAATTATCAATAATAATTAATCATAACCACGTAAACCAGATACATTTAGCAAATGGTAAACACTGAACCAAGTAATTATGTTATGTACTTGTATATGAGAATAAGTTTAGAACAGTTGTTTCTTAAATAAATACTTCAAATACTAAACTTATTCCAATTACAATATAGGGTGAATAATAGTGGTAATAAAACTAATTTAAATACATTGAGTGTCATTTGTACATAAATGAATTAGAGATGAATTAATAGAGATGATATCTCGACCCATTAAAATCTTGAGATTAAAAGGCAGTTAGGAAACAAATAAGATTGTTTTAAGCAATGTAGAAATAAATTGAGAGCTCTCTGATCTTTAGTATTTAGAAATTAGCTTCTATAAACATCTGACGTTTAATTCAGAGATAAGTAGTAAGCTATATATAAAATCAAGATTAAATTACTTTATAATGGTAACACTCATGATACCATTGATCTCACCGCCCTTTTAACTGTTCTTTACTGTTCTTTTTATTACAGAAGTTTGTGACTACCTTTTAACTTGCCCTTTTAAAATTAACTTTAATTATAAACTGTATTAACCCTTTTCTTATACAATACTTTAATAATATATCACCTTTAATATATCACCAAAA
This sequence comes from Gerris lacustris, assembly GCA_951217055.1. NCBI lineage: Eukaryota > Metazoa > Arthropoda > Insecta > Hemiptera > Gerridae > Gerris > Gerris lacustris. The sequence goes on along the minus strand of OX578283.1, from coordinate 34,010,268 downwards.
TAATGTCATTTTCTATTTATATTTATTTTACTTTTCCTCATATGTAAGTATGTATAATAGAAATTAATTATTAGCTCTAAATTTGGGGTGCAGGCCATATTATAGTATAGTAAGTCTGTAAATTTGTGCGGAAAAAATTCAAGACTATTTTTTTTTGCGTGAATCGCTTGGGGCACATGAGAAAAGCTTTACTCGAACTTTGCGGGAACGTACGGATGGCGGAAGTACGGGGTACAAAAGTCAATATAGTATACACCCTTCATGATGCATGTCGTTGGAAAGCTCTTTAAGAGTGCAGTAATAGTTGTTATTTACACTTTTGTCATATTTTAATTTATGAGGGGGATAAAATGAAAAAACAGGCAACAATAGCACAAATTTACGGACAGCGGATTTTTTTTCCGCAGACAGCCTTTTATCACGACAGATTGACTGTGCTAATAAAAATGCCTGGAAAAATCGTGAAATAGAATTATTTTTCAAAAATGTTTCCGCTGATTATTTATTTAAAATTAAGTTTATTTTAATACTTTTCTAGTGAAAAATAATATATGAATGTAAAATGTGTCCCTCCCTCCCTCCCCATTTAATATTAGATCGTAGTTAATTTTTATGTACATGACATTTTATGTTAAACTGCGGTTATAATAACCTACTTTGGAAATGTCATTGACAATAATTGAGAAGTAAATAACAAATGTCGTATAAATGTCTAATTAATCTGAGTTCTCTCTAATTATTCTATAGGTCTTCTCTGTCAATTATTCTTTGATACTTGGCAATCCTTAGAGACCTATTTATTCCCTATTGAAACATTATCTTTCACGAAATATTAGTTCATTTAATTTTTTGGTTTTGACAATGTTGAAAAATTTAAGAGTTAAAGGTTGAACTAAAATTTAAGAATAGAGGATAATATCTGTTTTATTATGTTTGTTGATGATATAGCAGGTAAATATTCAATAAAAAATTAACGGAGCCCATTTGAAAATAATTAGCTGAACGTATGTTATCAAAATTTAAAAAGTTAATTACAGCAGTAAAAAAGATAAAAGCTAGTAGTCTAATGCAGTCATTATAATAAATTAATATAATATGCACTGTACGTCTAATTTAATATACCTACTCTTAATAGTTTATTGAATATTTCATACATTGAATTTTTTTATGATTCATTAATCATTTGCTTTATTTATACTGTGGTACTATTACTACTACGTCTGTATTATTACTTTTAAAGGGGGCGTAATTCTTAATGAACTCTTACAAAATATGACAATTAGTGTGGCACATAGCTTTCTCACGCCCTATCGTGTAATTTAAAGATGTTATGCTTACAACCCATTATTGCCAAATTTAATCCATTCCCCCATAATGAGGACCCTTATACATTCCTGCTTTTGTCTGTCGGTCTGTCTGTTTGTACTCTAAACATAAAAATTTGAAACTTTGCAGTAATGTTATGTCTAACAAATAACCCACTCTAGGAAAATTTTAGGGCAGCCCAAAAAATCATTCCTCAAAATCTAGGGGTTGAAATTTAAGGGGTTAACTTTTTTTTTAATTAGAAATACATCACCAATCCAGTAAAAAGAAAGGAAAGGATGCCCTAAATACAAGTATATATTTAGTTTGGTTTTTGTACCAATTAATCATTGCGCCCATATGTTGAATATAGCTTTTTTCGTGTCCTTCCTCTATCTTTTTACAAATCAAGAGTTGAGATAGAAAGCACGGCCCTCATACGGTGCGGGCACGGTGGGGGCACTGTGCGTACATTTGTGGCCTCCCTTCACCGTCACCGTATGACGGCCAACACACGCCCGAGTGTTGGCCGTCATACGGTGCGGACAGATGTGGCCTGGCCTTAAAATCTGGTATAAATAAATATTAGTTATTTTTGTTTTTAAGGAATTTTTAATGCGTCGCATATTTTTTGTAATTATTATCTTAGGAACAAATTGGGCTTGACTCTTAACAATATAAATGCTTATTCAGGTTTATTAAATCACCTACGGAAATCACCTTGGTTTTGTGCTGAAAACACATACTTGCCGATTTATTTGTAAATCTGTCATAATTGTTTTATTTTTTCGTGCTTGATGCACGAAGTATCAATTTATCAATCTGACGAGTAGTTTTTAAAATTGTTGTTCGCAAAAATACCGACAAACAGACAAGAGACTACAAATTTTCCCTGATCACATCACATTATAGCTTCCCTTACCTTCGGTAAGCTCGGAAGCAAAACAAGGTAGAAATACTTAGAGCAGTTAGTCCTAAAAACAATTTCACACATTTCTACTACTAAAAATAAATCTATATAAAAGCAATATAAATAAAAAACTTCATCTCACGAATGTGAATCCAAATTAGGGTGGTTTTCTTTCAATAAATCAAGATCAGACGAATGTTAAAATTGAGTTAAAGTTTGTGCCAAGCTACTAACTCAATATTTTCCAGTTCTTTACGAAACCAATATCTGTCTGACTCTGAAAAAAGAAAATAGGATATTTTCTTACTTTAATAAATTACTTACTTTTGTAAATTATTTATAGAATGTTGATTTATTATAAGCATCACATAAATTCATTTTAAGAAAATTGTTAGCTTCACCAATTTATTTACAATTTAAAAATGTGTTGACATAAATTTACAAATAATTTTTCATGAACTTACTTATTTATAGAAGCTAACAGAAAATTAAGTCGTGCTTTTAGCCACACAAAGGATCCGTAGGTAATTTAAAAAATCGGACGGGTTCTTTAACCGGCATATTTAACCCAACCGTTTCAAGATTGAGCCGATTAAAAGAAATTGCTTTTTAGTAATCTAATTTCTGAGAAATATTGTCAAAGATAAATCTGATTCTGTTAAAAATGGGAAAACGAAGTATAAAAAAATGCCTGTAGACACTAAGTACTTTTAATGTTAACTGAATCAAAGTAGTTATTATGAGATTTTAATTCTATATATATATATATATATATATATATATATATATATATATATATATATATATATATATATATATATATATATATATATATATATACATATATAAAAGCAATTTCTGTTCGAGTTTGTCGGACCAATTTGTTTAAATAATTGGTTGTGTTCTTTCGATTTTTCTGACAGCTTTGATCATTTAAACTATTCACTTATTCAAACTTAATTGAAATCAGATCCCTTTAGGGTTTGCTATCAAATCATTACCTAATTTAATTTAATTAATATTAATCAGTGTAACTCAATAACATTGAAATTGATTCCCTAGCCACCGATTATTTTTGCATATTGCTGAAGTATTAAATGAAACTTGGGTGTGTATTTAAATTATTATAAATCACTGTGAAGTTTTAACTGACTTTTAGGCCATTACTCACTGAATAATGTTTGCTCAGTTTTTAAACGATTTATAGATGGATCATTAGGTTAAATGATTTTCAAATGTCCCCTTTTTAAAGGGACTTTGTATGCCATTAATGTAACATACTGACAACATGAAGTTACCATTATTAACGCGTAAAGGGGTCTATCGGTGGATTGCAAGCTGTTTAAAACAAAGGCTGGATCGATCGATTAAACATTACATACATTTCTTTTTTTTATCTTCCTTGGAAAATTTAGTAGCGATCATTGTTAAAGGCGGGAGGTCGGTAGGCATATTTTTACTGTTGATTTTTATTTTATATGCAAATTTGAGCGCACAGTAGTGCGCAAGGCCAAGTCCAATCACTAATGCAGTGCATCTTTACTACAACAAATTCACCCGGTTTTTCTCACCCTCACATCTCTACCCCTTCTTAAGATGGGCTTATGAAATTTGAAACATTGATTAAGCTTAAGAAGTTTAGGATACTCCCTGTTCAAAAGAAGAAAGTTTCAAAGTTTGCATTTTTGTTTCTGACTCACTCATCAAAATTATAAGTGACTTAAATTTGGTACACTTGTAACTATAGCCGTAATTATCACTATTTGATAGGTCGACTTTTTTGGGATGGCCCTTTTTCACGGTTAGGGTTTTTGCTGAGGATTGTATATAGCAGAAAAGTTTTGAATGACGTGTCGAAAAAGTTTTTTTTTTTATCTTTTATAAGGGCAAGTGTAACAACAGAACGTTAGCAAGTAAATAAATTATGCAAACTCCGTTCCGATGATTAACAAGAGTAAGTTCTGATGAGACTTTGAATAGTTTTTAAGAGTCTTTGGGAAAGAATCAAAAAGTTTGCTAAGTATCTTAAATACTCGCGGGTTATTTTTAGGTAAAGTTGGAAACGTGAGCTCTTTTACAACATGTTTCTGCTCTGTATTCCATGACTAAAAAGTGAAACCATTTCTATTTGCAATTGGTTGACTCACCGATTACACCGTGAAAGTGGTTACAAATAGAAGTATTGCATAGTGGCTCTTTTAAGCGTCGGCATCAAAGAGAATTATATGGACTTTATTTTGGACCAATAATGCCTTGACCTCTCTCCAGGACTTTCCCATCTTCAACTCTTTATCTTATACTGTCCTTCTGCATTTGTTGCGGGGCGATATGTCTCTTCACTCGCTGGGGGTTTCTGTACAATTGGTCAAATCAATACAAAATTTAAAAAAAGTGTCATAAAGTTTAAGTAAGGTAGTTTTGCGTTGCGGATTCCATTTGCCGAATTGAACATCTCTTTGCTTTCAATTTGCATTTATCCTATTGAAAAGAAATCACAAAATAAATATTAAACAAGAAAAATAAACTGTGAATTTAAATTGGGTTTGACTTTAGCAAAAAAAAAGGCGAAAATTACATTCCATTAATTTGCAAAAGCTTAAATTAAAAACTTAAATATTTTATTAAAAGAAATTCTGGATAATTGTTAAATACGGCAGAATGGTCAAAAACAGTTCATTTTAAATTCCCAATCGATTGGTTTATGTATTAACTGGTGAATGTGCTTTTAACCTGGAGTAGAGAGGTCTTTTATCAAAACAGCACATAAAGGTTTTGAATGTAAACGTTAATTAATCTGAGGGTATGACAGTGTTCCAGTAAGCATGTAGTGTATCTTTACTTGATCAACCCACCCGGTTTTTCTCTGCGTCATATCTCTATCTCTGCTTTTTTAAGATGGGCTTTTGAAATTAGAAACTTAGATTAAACTTAAGTAGCTTAGGGTACTGTAAAAACTTGAGCCCTTAATATTTAGCCTTTTCATAAGAGGAGAGTTTCAAATTTTACATTTCTATTACTGACTGACTGACTCATCATCAAAATTTTAAGTGACTTCCAGAATAGCTAATCAACTTGTAATACTTGCAGCTATTGCCGTGTAACTGACGGGAAAATGACAAAAAAGTGGACATTTTCATTTTCTTACTATGCTTTTACTATGTTTCAACACGTGACTATCATTCCGTCTGACCCTTAGCCCTATCCCCCTCAACTACATCTTCTGTTCTACTGCTCTGATTTGCATCGGACAAACGCCTTAAACCTTAGAATTTTATTCTTAATAAAATTTATTTTTTACTTTATTATTTTTTATTTTTGTTATACTATAATTTTTGCTTCCGAGCTTACCAAAGGTAACAGAAGCATTGTGTTCACTTTTGAGAACGAAACATTTTTATGTCTCCGATTTTAAAAATTCCAAGACAAAAATCCGTTTCAGACATCAGGGAACATTTTTGGTCTCGTGTCTGTCTGTCTGTCTGTGTGTCCGAGAATTATGAAACGTGTGACGATAACTTGAGTAAATGTCGCACGATTTTGATGAAATTTGGTAGACATGTTCATTTTACCAATGCTCAGGACGAGTTCGTTGGACAACATTATCCGTCCAAGGGTTCCCGCGCGCGTAAACGTGAACTTCAAATTTAAATTTGGAATTTCAGGTCGGGAAAATAATCAAACTTCATCTATTCAATGAGACAAAAAATGTTTTCAAATACAATTTTTTAGCACAACCTACAGCGACACCGCTACGAAGTGTCAAAGATTGATAAAACTATTAATAGTTTTTACAAAATAAATAATATAACAATAAAGTACATGATAGGATGCGAGGAAGCTATGTGCCACACTAATTGGCAGTCTATTTGCATTTATTATAAAATTATGGGTGAAGAAGCTAAAAGATTACTTCCTAATAAACTGGAATAGAAGAAAAGTACTTTCTTTCATCGTGCATCGTGCACAACATATTTTTGATTAAATTCCTAATTTACAAATGCAAGAATCTGCACGGTCGATTTTTTTTTTACATTTTCATGTCTTTACAAGAAAAGCGATACCAAAAAACATGAAAATGTCTGCAAGCATTTTTTTTATGAAATAGGAAGTAGGCCCACAGTTTAAATGTGTCAATGAACACTACCATGTAAAAGAATATGATTAGTATTATTTAGTTTGTACATCTAGTACTAGTTAGTAATGCTTAGCCGAATTATTCTGAAGATTTTAACTAACAAATATTTTGGGAGGAGATTAAGTGGATGTATAACTAAATTTTGATCATGAAAGTTCAAAAGCCCATGTTTGAAAGGTGAGTCAATTCTCTTGGATAAATGTTTTTTTCAAATATAGTAAAAAAAATAAGCTTAAACGCTTTTCGCATTTATCTATATCTACCATTTTAATGCCAGAGAGTTGGGAGGAGAAAGAAATTGGATCTAATTCATTCTGTAACAAAAAAAGACTACGAGTGTACAATTTTGTTTTTTTAAAAAAAAGAAAGCTTTCAAGTTATGAGGGATGTAGGACGACAATGTTGAATCCAGTAGAGATGTATAGGGATTTGCCTGATACAGGTTGGGAGTCTGCAGTGCAGTTATGGCATCATTAAGGATTCATGGCCCGGAGTGGAATATCCCTTAGCTCGGGTGATCCTGAAATAGTACGAGTTACATCAATTGCTATGGCAACTCTCTGTTCCTAGACAAGATGTGAATCTAGTCTAAACAGAATCATATAAACTATAGGGTCACGTTGAAGAAAAGTTGTTCAGTCGCAATGCGGAATTTTAATGCCATCTCTTGTTAAGACTTCAATAACGACAAAAAGGGAATATTTTTCCTACTTTTTTTCCTTCGAAAGTATTAGATTATAGAAATAACATGTTCGAAGAATAGTGGGGCTACGTCCAGCTTACTTTGTAAATCAAATCTGTTCCTTCGTGCCACTTTGTATATAGATAATTTAAGACTATATTGTAAGCCTCTTGATAAGGTATCATCTCTATCGAATAAAACTGCATATAAACAAAACCAGCTTTTGATCAAAAATTATTTGAATTATTCCAGTATAAAAAAAATGTTAGGAAAAACTTTATAACTATTTTATACATATAAATGGATCCACTTCAGGGTAAAAATAATACATTTCAATAAGTTATTGTGGCGACGTTTCGACCTGTCCGATCATTTTCGAGCCTGAAAAAAATAGTTTATTTAGGTATTACATCAAATAACATTGCACTTGTAGAAACGAGAGGATGAAATAGACAAAAGTATACATTTGTTTTATAAAAAAATAGAATATACCTTACAAGCTATGAAGTAATACTCATAACAGTCATAATTTATAACATTTCATTGGAATTGTTCCCTTGTCAGATAGTGGTCATATAGTGATACTGTACATATTATGGGTATCATTGGAATTTTCTCTAAATAGCTGGGTTGTTTTCAATTTTTCTAGAATGGGAGTGATGATAGATGACCGATGTATAGTATCACTTTATGACAAGGGAACAATCAGTTCCAATAAATGTTGTAAATTATGACTTATGAGTATTACTCTATAGCTTGTAAGGTATATTCTATTTTTTTATATAAAAAAAAAAAAAATGTATACTTTTGTCTATTTCCTCCACTCGTTTTTACAAGTGCATTTTTATTTGAAGTAGTACCTACATAAACTATTTTTTAGGCTCAAAAATGACCGGACAGGTCGAAACGTCGCCACAATAACTTATTGAGGGCTCAAATTGTGCAGAATAAAAATTAAAAGGAATGAAGTCTGTACTTGGATTTTTGATATCTTGCTTAGAACCAATAAAATTTTAATGTTACTGTTTTTTCTAACCTCAAAGGGCGGTAGAGCCTTAAGGAACAATCTTTAAAACAGGTGAAAAGTAAGAATAATATGAAAGAAGCAAAAAATATATTTATCTTTGCTTTTATACCACACAATAAGTAGTCATTGTTATGCATGGGTTTTCACACCGAGATAATTGGTTTTTATATTTCCAATATCCCTAGGTATAATTTAGTGGTTCTGTCTGTCCGAGTCACTTGGATTCTATGTAAATGTCATTATAAGGAACAAGAGAATATTCCTCAAGGGAAACTAGGTATTCTGGAAGAACCTCTTCTTTACCGCACTATTCTTTTAATGCTAAATGGAAAGGAAAATTACTCGTTGAATTTCTTTTGTTTTATTTTCCATTTCTCTTTTATTCCATTTTTTATTTTTTCTCCACCCATATTTTTTTTTTAGTTCAGAGGTATGCTAAAAGCAATGGGTTTCATAAAGACTAAAGGGAGGGGTGAGGAATTTTCATATAAATCTTATTGAAGGGAGGGAGGTCTTATAACATGCTCGTTATAAGGATAATCCTTGAATAGAGGAAATCAATATAGGTTGGGATATAAAAAAGGCTCTTTTACTAAAGAGATGATTTCGTTCCCCCTCCCCTATTTTCTCTTTTATGGTTTGGAATTCCTGGAGCCAAAAAACAAAGAGCCCTTGTTTTCGGAGGGGTGGAAATCTCCTCGGTGGATTCCTCTGCCAAAAACACGACTATTTCATCAGGCTACAGAGCTATTTGGCCGCAATCAAATATAACGGGAGCTGTTCTTACACAATTTGTGTTACTAAGCAAGTAGAATCAAATATAGTGGGAACTGTTCTTAGACAATTCGTGTTACTAAGCGAGTGAAATAGAATATAGCGGGAGCTGTTCTTAGACAATTTGTATTGTGTTACTAAGCGAGTAGAATCGTTTTAGCAAATGGTCAAGTTAAATCGTTAATACATTTTTGGCTCTTCAATGTTTTTGCAGTTGTTATTCAAATCTATTCTGGTTGCTAGTGTCATTTTATTATTTCATGAGAACTCTTGGCCTTACAATACCGGTAGTCCTAAATATTTTCCGTTTTGGTCTATTTTTCCTTGATTTATTAGACTTTTTTAGGGTTTATGTGACGTACATAATAGTTCATTTAGCACTCTCTGCTAATTATTTTCGTCTTCTAATTGATAATTTTCTAGCCCTATTTATTTACTTGTCTCTTTTTTATGTCATTACGGCTTTGGTACTTGAGATCTTACAGAGGTTAACCTTAAGCTGGCTCCACACTAATAAAAATTTGCGTGTGTTATTTACTGTATGCCTTCTTCCCCACAATACTCACTCCTAGGTTCATATATAAATCCCCTATTTAACCAACACATTTATATCAGTGCTGTTTTCCTGACACACACAAAATGCTTAACATTCTTACAATTTACATTCAAAATCCTCCTTTGTATGCAATTCTAAATCACCCGTTTAATAAACGGATGTTTTAGCTTATTTATTTCTAATTTCTTTCTTTTGTGGAACTCTTCTACGATGGCTTTTTTCAAATCTCTATTTTAAGCTCTAGCCTTCATATAATTCTTAATAATTTTCTATTTCTAAATTTAATTAGCCTTTGTTAAGACCCAGTTTACTTGTAGCTATTTAAGGCGATTCATAATTTTTTAATGTATTACCAATCAACTGCCGTCTTCCTATCCGTTAATTATCTTTTTATTTAACTGTAAAATCCTACTATTATGATTCATAAGTGCATAAATATAAAAAATAAACAATCATACATATATATATACATACATACATACACACAGACATATATATATATATATATATATATATATATATATATATATATATATATATATATATATATATGTGTGTATTTAATATTTCAATTTAATCGTGAAGCACTTGGTGCAAGATTACTTTAATCTTTATTGCTTTTTAAAAAAAATATGTTCTATATTAGACCTTTTTGCCAGCATATGAAGTAATATTAGATTCATATATTCTAATTCTATTCCATCGATTCCATATTCTACATATTCTATTGAACGTTGAAGAACGGAACATCATTTCTATGCAGGATGAATCAAATTGTTCGCTTGCACATACATAGTTAAACCGCTAGAGCAATATAAAAATAAAAATACTAAGAGATAAGAAATAAAAAGCATATAAATCCCTTCTCTATATCACCCAGTTTTATAGACATTTTCAATATTTTTTTTATTTCTTTTGAAACTGCTTAAAGAAAGAAAACTTTAGATAGTACTTCAACTTCAAACTTGGAGCTGTTGAAGCAAATAATTAAGTAATTCTTTTATTTGGAAAAAAAAAAAAAATTAAAGTTTTTTTTTGAAAACTTGATGAATTGAAAACTATTTTAAGTTGATATCTCCCTACAGTATATTCATTGTATATGCCCAAGTTTATTCTTTCTATTCCACACATTTATACAACGGTATTATACTGTTAGTTTTTCTTTTGAATTGCTTTAAACTTTTATTAAGTCACTGAATAATTTAATCTCATTGAAGCTCGTATGAAATGTTTGAAAAGAATATACGTGAATTGAATTCTTCTAGGTTATTCTAAAGAATTTTTTAATATATATATTCTTTCTTTTACAGGTAGAATTCTACAAATGTGTTTTATTTATTTTTAAAAATACGAGATATTTCTTTGTTATGAAATATTTAAAATAGGCCATAATAATAATTTTATAGTTTACTTCTTGTCTGTATGTCTGTGTGAAACTTAATAGACGTAAAAATGCCTAAACGAAATCCATTAACTTTTTATATGTGGTGTGCACTAACAACATTGAGAAATACCTAAATTATTAAACAAAGATTAAAAATCGGACGAGTAGTTTTGAAGATATATTGGTTCGCAAGAGCATGAGCATGAGTGTCACGGAACCAAAAATGTTCCCTGATGTCTGAAACGGATTTCAGTCTTGGAATTTTTGAAATCGGAGACCTAAACATTATTTGTTCTACAGAACGATCACATTGCTTCCGTTACCTTCGGTAAGCTTGGACGCTCGGAAGTAAAATATTTTGCTTTTTAAAAAAAACACGCTTTGAAAATGTTCATAACAATTAGAAACCTAGTGGTAAAAAATATTTATTTGAAAAAAAAATGTTTCAACAATTTTAATCCCAGCGGGGTAAGACATGTTTCACACTGATGATCTCATCGATTAGATGAGTAAAGTGGCCGGATAACCCCTGTAAGTCTTGTAATAACCCTGGCAGTTGATCGGGACTAAAACCCAAAAGAAAAAAAAAAAAACAATTTTAATTTGTACAAATTTAATCGAAAATCATTATCCAGGGAAAAATCTTGTTTCTAAGACATTGATTGATTCCGATCCCAAATCGGTGCTGATATGTTTACAATCGCCTTTTTAATAAATACGTAATTTAAATTTGGTGTTTTGGGATTTAAATTCAGTATCATGTATATGAAAGAGAATTGTTAGAGTTTATCGGAAAGTTGTATTTTTTTTCGTAATGCTCAAAATTAAATAGTTTGTTTTTGTATGTTTTTTTTTTTTTATTATTAATTTTTAATTTATGAAAAACATATTTTAGTTGCTTCTGAAATCTATTTCTATTGTATCAACTTGTTGAGATGTTTTATGCAATTAAATTGTCGTCTATCAAAACTGACTAAAGGGGGGAAAGCCGTTCTTGTAAGGGCTTGTAGCTTTTTGGCCCTTATCTTTTCAATTACAATTCAGTTTCAAACACTCTTCTCCTTCTATCCTTTCATACCACCCTTTTCACTAAAAGACGTTTCCAGATGGAAATTCTTCCCTTACTTAAATTTGAATACTAAAACTTGGAATTTATCTTTCAGATAAACGTTACTCTTAGCAAGGAGAAAGCAAATTTTTGTTTTTTGTTAAACTATTTAAAATTCATATTTATCTTTAAAGAAGGTAAAACATTCATATTATGTTATCTTTTAGGTAGAAAAGTTTCTACTATGACGCTAATATTCTTTTTAAAAAATCAAGTATTTATTATTATTTTTATATTTAGGGTACTTAGCGATGAAGATATGTTATGCTAGTAGAATATTTTATTTCTGCCTAGTATTGTAAGCTTAGTTAATCCCGACTATACAGTTAATACAATAATGCGTATCTTACTTGATGTCTATTAAATATTTTGTAAAAATTCGATCAACCTATGTTCAAGGATAACAAATTAAACTATCGTCTTAAGGAATTAATATCTACCTAATATTGCACAATGGTTGTTTAGGCTCAAATTAAATTATGCTAAGCTTTGCCCTTGAAAGGATAAATGTATTCAGAATCGTAACTTCATCGAGAACTGTCCATATCCTTGCTAGTAACGCTTTGCCCTTGTAAGGATAAATGTTTACAGAATCGTAGCTTTATCGATAACTTTCTCTATTCCGTTAACTATGTTGAATAGTGAGGAAATCAAATAAATAAAAGTTAAATAATGGCTACTGTAACCTAAAATTTAGGTTACAAGATTTGGATACTAAAAACAAAGCAACTTTATTGAAAGTCTATCATATAATAAAGAATAATATAAGATAGACATTGTTATTATTGGTCTTAAGAATTGCGTTCAAGAAGAGCCGGCTGGCATTCCTTTAAACCTTGCATTTTGTATAGTGTAAATAGTATATAAAAAATTGTACTAACGCCGCCTGTTATTTATAAACTCTTAATAAACTTGCCATTCATAATGTGCATTTTAGAGCTAGACTATATCCTCCGTCATTCATCTTTTACAGTTATGAATGAATGGTAGTTTATAATGAAGTATCTTGTAGTCTGTGAAGTTATGAGGTCTAGTTTTTAAGTAAATATATTTTAAAGTGGTCTAGAGTTGTGTTGGGTTTTCTCCCTGACCTTGTTGCTATGTGTAGTAGAACAAGGCTCTTTTAGACCTCCCCTTTTTTTCTAGACTTAGTCTTATCACGCGATTTCCTCAGAACTTTCTATCCCCCCCCCCCCCATTTTTTTTAATAAACTGTTTTTGTTCCATTCAAAATTTCATAGTTTTAAATAAAAAGGAAATTGTCTTTATGACAAACATGCAAATACAGTTATTTTGTTTAATGTGATATTTATTATTTTGAATTTTTATGTTATGTTTTACTTGTAGTAGCCTTTTTTTAACTTGAATGTATAGGTTCCTATTTTATTCTTACCGATTTAAAAGCTTTATTGAGAACTTTTTTTTTAACTATTTACCTGTTTGAGAAATGAGATAATTAATGATAGGTAAGTAAGAGCCTTCGTTTGTATATGTGTTTTGTATATATAGGTAGATAATTGACAATTTCATATACTAAATGAATTAACTATTCAATTTGATTTCTATCAATATTTAAGAAGTTCTAAAGGTGAATTTACAAACTATTGACAGAGCCAGGGTGACCGTGTGACTTAAGTCACACCCACTCGGCTATCAATAAATCGGTGGCAGCACGAGGTCTATCACTAATGCTCAGATCATGCTCGCTTCGACTGTACATTGAGTAAGATGTGTCAAGTGGCTGGAATTGTCTTCCACGGGGGTAGTAAAATGAGTCAAATAATGGCCTAACTGCTAGATTTGAACGAGTGGTTCGTTTCACCGTCTAACTGCTATCATTTGATACTCTTAGTCATTTCACTGGACTATTAGTAATTTAAACTGACTATTAGTCATGTTTATGTGATAAAACGCAAAAGTAATTACAGGAAATGAGGATAATTACATTCCATGGAATTTTATCCTTGTTGAGCAATTGTTTTATATTTAGCGGACAGACGATATGATTGGAAATATGTTGTTATGAAAAGATTTGACTATCTTATAAAATTTATCAAGTAAAGTCCGACACATTTTGTTTTGCTAACTTGGTGTTTTAGCTTAATACAGAAACAACAGATTTTAAGCACAGTCCCACAGCGGTAACTTTGATAATATTTCATAATCAAACTGCAAATTGTAATTTGAAATGAGAGAATTAGATACCATGTTATGTTTATTACAATAACCTTCAATCACGGCATTAAATGCAATCCCATTTTTATCAATTCAGTAAAACAAGTTTATCGTTTCATAACAAAAATAAGTAAAAATAGACTCTGAGGTTATGACACTAGTAGTTTCCACCAGATCAATTTATCGAGTGTAGCGGGGAAAAGTGATCGAGTCTCGAGCTTTAAGTACGTCAAGCATCATAAAACATTAACAAAGTTTGTCCAAGAGCTGTTAAGTTAGAGAGCCTAGCCTAGGTTTATATATATCTATAAGTCAAAGGGTTTTTTTGGCTATTGGCATGATCAAAACGTTCGTGGAAATCACTGGGTGACATGGAACATGACGTGACTAAGTCTTAGCCGTAACATGCTTAACTCACGTGTTTAATACCGTCATACACTGATACAGTAAAGCTCTTGTCACTCCTCACGCACACTTCACCTTACGCTTCTTAACTATCGGAAAGTTTTCTTTTTTTTATCGTAAATATTTAATAAAACTAAAAAAGGAAAGGCTAACATAAGAAGTTTGTTTTTCTTACTATTCAGATATTAATCAGTGGGATTTCCTTTCTTATAAAGTTTATAGAATAGTAATAGATATTTGTTTTTTTATTAGATTTATAATTTTCTATTTGAGATTTTACAGTATAAAATAAATGTTATAAGGAATAAAAAAAAAAAAATCACAGATAATGAGATTAAATATCACATTGGGAAAATTGTTTTAAAACTTGAAATAAAAATATGAACAAATGTTTAAAATTATATTGTTTAAGTTTGGATAATTTAGTTAAATTTTAATGGTTGTCTTGCTTAGTCTCTCTTTTCCACAAAGAAATTCCGTCCTAAGAAACTTGTAGATTTTAAAATTTGCAAGAGGATTAAGCTCAACAGAACCGCAATTTTCTCAAATTTCACCCCAGTCTCTCAAATTTCTCATCCTCTTTTCCCTCCCTCCTCTCCATTTTACCTCTTAGTCTTAGATGTCTATATAAAAAAGAAAAACTTGTTTATGTTTTAAGGAGAGTAAACTTTAAACAAATGTAAAAGACTGGGCCTAATGATCCTCTATTGTACCCTCTCCCCCCCCCCCCCCCCCCCCTTGTTTTGAGTCAAAATATGTAACTTATTTCATAATTTTAAGATTACTAGGTTACTTATTTCATTATTTTAAGGTTTTTAAGGTTCTTTAGATAATTTTCAGATTAATTAATTTTGAAATAAAATAGCCTTTTTTTAACAAAATAAACCTTGCTTACTAGAAGTCTTTAAATCATCGAAGGAAACATACGTTAAATGTTTAACTACTCTAACGTTTAAGATTTGCGATATTTGGTGATGAAGAGATAAGCAAGGGGATTCAGCTTTAAAAAATAATTTTTAACTACTCTAATTTTTAAGATTTGCGATATTTGGTGATAAAGAGATTCGCAAGGGGATTTAGCTGCCATTTTAAATTTAAAAGTCAGATTACAAAATGTCTTAATCGGACTTTTTATTTAGAAAGCTCTTTCTGTTTATCTCATAAGAAATTACTTATAAACTTTAATGTTCTAGGCCTAATAGTTTTAGAGATATAACAACAATACAAATTTAAAGAAAATTTTCGACATCAAACTATCCTTTCATAGCGGAGGTCTTAACACAATTTAAACAAACTTCAAGAACAGAAGAGCCTATTAATAACACACATACAAACATACACACACACACACACACATATATATATATATATATATATATATATATATATATATATATATATATATATATATATATATATATATATATATATATATAAATAACTGAATGATGTTGAAAGAGTATGCAGTTTCAATTGAATTGTTATTATGAAGAGCTCAATCAATAGTTGAAGTGAGTAGAACAAGTTATGTCTATTGATTTAGACTTCACTTGATAAGTTATATTTTCATTAAGATACTTAAATAAAAGTTGAGTGTAAACCCTACCTTTATTCTTTGACTTCCTTTGTTTTATATGTCAAAGTTCAAGTGGAATTTAAGTATATATAGAGCTCTCAAGTAATGAATGAAGATCTTTGTTGTATATCTGGCTCTAACTATTAAATTTCTTTCTCTCTTCCGTCAAAGAGAGTAACAAGATACTACAAAGTAATACCAAAACAGGCGAGAAATAAGACCAACTTATTTTATAACTCAACAAACGAAAAAAAAGAAGAAATTCTGGGCAAGATGAGATTATGTTTTTATTTTCAGTTGTTTAAAAGATACTAATCGAGTTGTGTGAGATTTATTTAGTTAAATCAAATAATGTTAACTTATATGTTTAACATTTGAAGTACTAAACATTATCCTGATTTTAATCAGAAATATAATTAGCAGTTAAATGTATCTTGGATTGTTCAATGAATATTATCATGATTACAATATGTTGATTTAGTTGAAAAATGGAGCGACTTTCTCTATCGTAATGCAATATGAAACGTTTTACACCATAAATGGAAATAAAACAATTTTACTTATTCCTTTGGATGAAAATAGATTCCCTGAACAAATCTAAGTCGAGGAAATGTAGACGCTATTGCAGAATAGATTTACGGCGTGTCAGACTTTATTTCCGCAAAGTTTGAACCATCTCTGTATTTCTGTAATTCTTTACTTCTGCTTCTGGTCTAGGTAGTTAATAATGAAGATGAATTGGTGTGAACGTTGGTTAGGAACCACCTGACTCTTTACAGAGGGCTAATGATTCTGTACTCTTTTTCTCACTCATTTCTGAGTTTTCGGTATCCTGATAGAGATTAAGTGGTTCTCTGGGCAGCCAAAGACCAGTGCTGCTCTTCACCGGGATGTTTATGTACTTCTGTATATCCTCACCCCACCCTCTCCTGTTGGTGTGAAAATAATAAGTTGCTGCCCGACTCTCGATTTGGTTTTAGAACATTTCGATCTATTCATTACCTAACCCCAATCCATTTTTCGATTCCTATCATTCTTTTGCGAAAGGTAATTGTGTTCTGGCTTTATTTTTTAGCCCGACATATTATGTTAATGGCATGACGGAATATGTCTATATATAAATGGTATAGGTAGGTATGTATGTCAGACCATCCTCAGGGATTTTATCTGAACTGTTTGAATCTGACTTCGATTCTCATTCGGCTTCTTATGCGGACAACATTTGTGAATATGTCGCATCTAAAACTGTAGAACAAGTTATTGATATACTTAATCAAGCCGGAATACCTTTACAAATGTGGTCGTCGGACAATGGTCTGGAAATATCTAAAGAAAATCAGTAGAAGTGCCTTTTCTACTACCAAGGAGGTTTCCGGTGGTAGCTTAAATTTAGACGGAAAAGTTTTTGGGATTAAATTTAAAGAAAACTTTTATAGATTAATAAAATTCGGTGCGTTGAGGAAGATCTTGAGCATATTATTATCCATTATTCAAAGTATTAATTTCGTAGAGACTTATTTCCTTTAAAATCTCCATTCCGACAAACTCTTTCAGCAACCTTTCACATATCAATCAGTACTCCATTACTATACTCGGATTACTATCACGAATCCATATCAATCTATACATTTTTATCAGACATTCATATAAAAATTTAAAAAAATACGAAAAGCAATCAAAATAAATTAAATATAAGGAAGTATTAAGTAGAAAACATTACAAAGTATTAAATACGAAACAATATCAGCATAGTTACTTTTTAACTACTAAATTTTCAAAATATTTCACTATGGATGTATATGTATAAGGCCAATGCCAACGCAAAAATATAAAAATAAAATCCTCACCCCACCCTCTCCGCTTGGATATGATAAAGTTCACACTGTCCAATGCCCTTCTCACCAAACCCCTGCTTTTACCTCTTTATTCTAACTCTAATGGTAATTAAGTACCTGTCTGCGCTAATTATACTAGGGGTTTTGACTCGTATATTAGGAGAGAACAAGTCTCTTTCTACCAGCACTTTGCCAACTCTATCTATTAAAACCTATGCGTGTTCTGGATTTCACCTGGATAAAAGCTCTTCGCAAATAGGGCTCGGCTGCGAACAAATTTAAACTGCTTAGGGTGTGGTCACAACTTGAATGGGTGACTCCAGATCTGAGTTCATTTCCCTGACGGTGCACTCCGCTTGTATGGTGTGTACAATTGATAAAGAGATACACTACATGTTGTCCATTATATATACTATATAAATAGTTATATAAGCCCCGCACAGGCCCTACAAGGGCTTTTGTACCCCGGGGTTAATTAGTTAAAAGCTCTTCGCAAGACAACTTTTTTTAATAAAAATGCATTTTTCCTCTTTAATTTTTCCCTTATGCAGAACTAAATTGCATTTATGCCGAGTCTATAAGTTTAAGGAGAAATGGATGCCTTTCAATAGTACTCAACTAAAAAGAAGTATATACTTGTTCCTACTGATAGATAAATCGAGTATAAAACGATCCACTGTTCAATCCATTTCTATGACAAGTGTGCTGGTGTATAGGGGATGCCGTCGTATTCAGGAGGCGTGCATTGTACATTCCCCTCGCCTCCGTACCTTGTGATTGATCGCCTTTATATATCCATTCCTCCCAGTTTATTCCGTCGTCTTTTCTTTCCGGATTAACCTAATTCTTTCTCTCTTTCCCTTAACTTTCTTTTCCTCTAGATTCTTTTTTTTTTTTTTTTTACGTTCCACCCTCATTAATGAACCTTTTGTAGTTACTCTTAAACCTTTATTTCTTTTCTATTATTCTATCGTAGTGTTCAAAAGTAAGAAGTAACCCTGTATATTTAATACCATCTTAAAAATAAAGCTGTATTATATTCTCTCGCCATCGACGGTTTCATTGATCAAAAAAGAGTATTTCATAAATTCATTTTATTTCAGCAGAAAGATAAAGAATTCTAAGATAAAGAATTCTAGAGATAGTAGTAGCATTATATCAAGAAATTCATTCTGTATGCATTGATCCTTCTTTCCAAAGGGTAGAGTAATGACACTTTTCTACATAATCGACGATTCAATTTTGCTGCAATAAAATGTGAAATGTCCTCTGCATTTCCTTAATAATAGATCAAATGACCCAGTTGGTTAATGACATATATATATATATATATATATATATATATATATATATATATATATATATATATATATATATATGTACATAAACATACTCTAGCTTTTATCTTGGAATATTTTCGGTATAAAAAAGTATAAAAAAGGGGTTAAAGAAACGGAAAATACATTTTAAAAACTGACCCTTTTTCTGATATAGATATGCGAAAAATGTTAAAATTAACATTTAATTTTTGTAAATCTTACTGATGTAAAGAAACAATGCTACTTTTAATAAAATTGGTACGACAAACTTCAACAAATATTTAAGTTTTCATTACTACCCTTTATGGAGTGAACTAACATTCAAGCATTTTTTAAAAAACACTTTTTTGGGACATGGGAGACCGTAAAATATATAAAAATATCGAAATATCGAATTTTTATTTTCGCACTTTCACAGTGCTTTCCATCTATGTATACTACTTATATGAGAAATTGTAAAAAGGCTTTAAATTAAGGAAATTAATTACCCTAAAAATGTTATGATTATTATTTCTAATGCAAAATCTTATAAGTAAAAATTATTTCACGATAATACAATTTTAATAAACACAGTTACCGGTTTTTGTTTCTTTTTTACTGTCAATTAATTATTTGGGTTCTATAAAATAGAAGCGATTAGAATTATAGTGGGAATAGTCAAACATCATTCATGGATATACTTATCACACTATTTGATTAATCATCATACTATTTGATCCTTTATGTCTTCGTCATCAACTGTTTACTCTTTAAACTTTCCAAAAGAAAGTGTTTTTAAGAATTTTAATTTTGGTTATTAGAGTTAATTATAATTTTTGATTATTTATTATTTTGCCATATTTCACTTCAAAACTTAATTAGTCGTTCTCTAATTACCAAATTATATTTAGTCTTGCAGCTGTATTTTACGTAGAAGGTATATTACTAGCTTTGTCATGTCGAGCTGTCAAGCGTAATTAAATTATTACATTTGGCTTTATCCATATCGTATTCTCATTATTGTTTTCTGTTTATTTATTTATAAGTTATAATAATTTTAGATCTTTAATTAGTATCATGGGTTAAGAGCTGTAATTAGAAAGTAGATTAATAGGATTAAGGTTAAATGATGCGAGGATATTATCCAGGGTTAGAATTTGCCATAAATTCCTTCTTCTAGAGCCTGTTATTGGCTCTGACACTGACGTTTATTGGTAATTTTGAATATATTATAAGAGGTAAACCTAATATTAATATCTGTGAATTATCTTCTCCTTTAAATTGCTTAGCTAGCTTAATCCCTTCTTAATACTTTGAATTTGCACTATAATTCTTCCAACATTTCTCCCTCCACCTGAACTTGTTGGTTTTAAACATTAGATATCATAACTTGTTCCTGAAACTTGACGAAATAACTTTGCCATTGTTATTTATTTAAGTTAGCAATGCAATATTGACGTCATATCTTAGGTTATACAAGATCCTATTGTGATTGTATAATTTACTTATTGTTTAAGTTAGTTCATTGTTATTTATATACGAGTATTTAAATTAAATTAAGTACCTTAAAACTCATGCTAGAGGAACAGAACCGTTTAATGTTTCATTTAAATTCAGTTATTATTTATTTAGTTAAAAATATTTATTTGTTAAATATAAAGTTGGTTAATTCATTTTGTTTCCAAAAATATTAATTCAATTAGCGAATTTTCAAAGAAAATTACGCTATTGCAATGGCTTCAAAATTTTTGTATTGCGGATTTTTGAAAAAATTTTCCATGGAAATCTGTTTAAGACCATTCTGAATCGATTCCTAAAATTTAACACTTTTTTTATGTATGTATGTATATATGTATGTAGGGGAAAGTTGTCTAAAACGGGGACGTCGGGTCAAACGGGGACATAGTGCTTTTAGAGTACGCATTCTAACTATGTCCCCGTTTGACCCGACGTCCCTGTTTTAGACAACTTTCCCCTATATATGTGTCACTCCAGACGATATCTCCCCTTAGGATGCACTTAAAAATTTCAAACAAATTTTAAAATGTCAATAATATCAAAAGAAAGGATGAGTTCGTTGGCCAGAATTTTTGGAGTTCATTTAGGAGTCAAATTTTTACAATTTAGGGTCACAAATAGCATAAAAACGTGTTTTTTCCATTTTACCCCCCTTTTATATGAAAATATGATAAAAGTGTATATAACAACAATTACTGTACTCTTAAAGAGCTTTCCAACGACATGCATCTTGAAGGGTAAATACTATTTTGACTTTTGTACCTCGTACCCCTGTGTCAATTTTATTTTTTCATCCATGCAAATTCTAAACCAAAATTTTCCTATATTATCATAAGCCTTAATACACACATTTCTTTGAAAATTCGCTCATTAAGTCATGGTGCATAACTGGACTTTTTTTAAAAGTATCAAATAAATTATTTAGCATTTATATAATTTCGTTGCGAGTAATTGTTCTATTTATTATTATTTCTTCATATTTTTTTAGAAATATTGTTAATGATTTGGACAAATTATTTCGGTATTACTACCTGTGCTCGCAGTTAAAATTTTCTGCTATACAACTAAAAATAGTAGGTAATTTTAAAAGACAAGTTCACAGTTCTGTCCAACCTGTGAACTTCAGTTCTAGTTAATGGACGACTTGACATTCGCCGATTTCAAATAAAGTCAAATTGACTCCTCCTACATATCTTTCTACATTGTCTTCAGCACTGACGCATAAGTAAGCTATTGTTTAGAGCCAGCAGTATTTAACTTCTTAACCTTAGTCTAAAATTATCGAGCCTCTATCATGACTTCGACAAGTTCAGAAATCGTATGCTCAACGCTGTAAGCAGAAGGAGGAATTAAAACTTTAGTTTAAACTTAAAACTATCTTTTATTAATTTTATATTGCTCTTAATTTTTTCATATTAGTAAATTTCTTATTTAAATAAATAAATGTCTTAAGTAGTACAACTTTTGTTATTTACCCCGAGATTAATCAATATGTACAATTTAATGTACCAACTCCGTGTGGTTGGCATCTACAGGCTCCACAGCTCTTTGTAATATTTATTTATAAACGAAAGACCCTAAAGCTTATTATAAAAAAAATAAAAATTCAATAACTTCTTGTATTGTTAACTTTTTTAAAATATATATTTTCAGTAATTTAGTTTGTACTATAATCGGCTTAGTAAAATATTGTTAACTGTGTAAGTAGGCCAATTTTGAACAACCTTGCCCATATTGCAAACTTTTAATTGCTTGTTCAAAGTTATTAAGTAGGAACTAATATAGGCATATTAACTTATAATTATCAAGATGGCGTTCTTACTTTTACTCCAGAGTTTGCTACTAAATATTTCCAAACCATATTTCAAAGTTGTAATTTAATAGAAAATTCATTAAGTGTAATTAAAAAGTGTATTGTGAATAAATATAGAGGCATATTAATTACTAAATATGTTCAAATAATACTTCAATTTTCGATCAAATGTAAATTAGGTAGGTTGCAAAATCCATTAAAGAACATTCGAAATAATGTTAATAAAATCTTTATAATCAGTTTGATAAATGAAAAATATTTAATATCTTATGTTTGCCTCCTGTATTCTTATGTTTGCCTCCTGTATTCTTATGTTTGCCTCCTGTATTCTCATGTTTGCTTCCTGTACTCTGTTGGCTTCCATTAATTTCAATGAGTCTTCATAGGCCGGATTGCCAATAATGTTAACTTATAATAGGTTGAAATCACTTTACTTTCATAGATGGAATAACGCAACTAATCGTACTTCATTACTATAGAATAATAATATACTAATCCTCAATAATCAACTATATACTTTGAACATCCAGTATATGGACTTATGTCCATTTTTTTAATATCGACTTTTTGTGGTTTTTACATTGCGCTGGCTCATAATTTTTGTGATGTATTGTATCTCTTTTGTTATTAAATAAAAATAAACAATTAACAATTATTATTTAATAACAATTAAATAATAGTTTTTAAAAATAAAAATAAATGTACAAATATTGTTAATTTTTGAGAAAGGGTTCTTAATTTTACGTTTTTATCTAGTAGAAAATAGCCCTTCTGTGCTTGCTAATATGTGACAAAATAATTTTTACCTATGAGGTAGATGTATAGAGCTGGTTCTAACTAAATAAATCTGCAGTCAAGTGAAGGTCATATTTTACCTGTATGTTAATTTATCCACATTTATAAATTTTACCTTATTATGAAGTTTGCATAAGAAGGAAATAAATTAGTGAAATAAAATTGTTCGTTTTTTTTATACTTTGAAGTCACATCATCTAAAATAAATGATGAAATCAGTTTTCTATCGTACGACAAGAAAAATTTGCATTTTTTTTTTCTAATCTATAAAAAAGTGTTGCTAAAATGTGCATTGTTATTTAAGAATAAGGTAAATGTAGCTATCTCTTTACTGTATATTGTGAAATGTAGCTTTTGTTCTGATATAATTGAAACGATTAAAACAATGTAATGAATTAATTTAAAGCTGCTTAGCGAATCCCCCTGTTAGGCTTGTATGTACTTATTGCTTCGGTTGCCTACTATAGACTTGTCTCCTGTTTCATTTCTCTCTCTCTGTTCAATGTATTATTCATTATTCTCTGTTGTATAAAGGTTCTTTGCATTTAATTTCCACACATTACTCTTCTTTCTCTATTCTCTCTTTCAATGCAATCTTCTTTTACAAAAAAATGTATGTTGGGGGAAAGAAATGTTTAAATTTTAAAATATAAAGCTCAGTTTTTTTTTTTTCTCAAATGTCTGGATTACTTGTTGTTTTTTCTTTCTTTGAATTTGTATTGAGTTTTAGGTAACTGTTTCTAAAAAAAAACTTTACCCCTTGTTGGAAAAGGAGTCCCTGCTTTTTCCACCGCATCTGTGAAATGTTTAATTTGCTTGTGAAAAATTAAAATCAAATCTTGAAGTCGGAGGGAGTGGTTTTCTTCGGTGTAGGGGCGTAGCCAAAGTTTTGCCCTGAGAAGGGTGGAGGGTCTAGGCCGGTCGTGAATCATTTATAAAGGCATAAATCTTGTGGGGTTTCCCTCGGTCCCATGAAAGAGGAGAAACAGTAGTGGGCCAAGTTTACCCTAGAAGCGCCTTGTGTAACTACTTCCCATGCTAATTTATAACCTGTTTACTTGAAACACCAAACTTCCAACTGAAATTATATTTAATCTATAACCGGTATGGGTTTGTAAAATAATTTTGTCTCTTATACTTTTATAAATCTTAATATTTATCAATTATTCCGATTTAATCTCAAAACATTAAAATATCACCGTGATTTTGAAAAAAAAAAAAAATCAAGAAAATAATAATTTTAATTTGAGTCATCATGTTAAGCAAACACAAATGGTACGTTCAATTTATCCATACATATGATTGGATCGCATCCTACAGTGGCTATAGTCTAAATAGTATGAATACTACATATTATCCCAAACTACTAAATAAAAGACTATTGCCCTGGTTGAAGGTACTTGAGAGTTTTAGAAATTTAGGCATTAGCTTATTTTCTTCTCATGTCCCTTTCTCTATTCTCTAATAGCTTAGTATAAACGACTTCAAACCCTCTCATCATCTTCGGCCCTAAGATTATTGGAGAAAAAAAGTACCCTAAGAAAGAGTGGAATGTGCCACACGATAAATTAATTTTTTTTATAAATTAATAGCGATTTTCTCAAAAAAAAAAAATCTAAGGTTTAACCCTAATTATATAATCATATGGATAAAAGCCCAAAGCATGAAGATTGAAGTTTTGAGTGAAATTTCGAGATTGCAATAATAAAAGAGTTTACTATAAAAAATAAAGTTTTTTTGTGTAAGATTGCTTTAGGAATCACTATGTATCAGATAAGTTGGAAAAAGTTGCTCATCCGTTATTGTCGAAAACAACATACTTATCAGAATCAATTCTAAGTGACGCATGCACTTTGTTATCGATATTATACACCGAAAAAAAGAGGGTGACAACAATATTTGTATCATGTCACTCGCTCCCATTCCGAACGTAATAAAGTTAACGTAATAAACAGCTTGATTCAATTTTATTTTCTACCGTGCATACAAGTTGCCAGCATCAAAATATGCTAAACTTTGTTTGTGTGATATTATCCCTAGAATCTTCTTTGATCTAAAATGCATGTATGCATTGGCTCTTTTTGTGCACTTGAAAAAATCTCTTTCCAAACGCTTTATCTGCTTATTGTATACATTATACAGCTTTTAGTATAGATCAGACAGAAATTATACTTAGGAACGAGATTCAAAAGTACAACATTCCAAACCGTCAAAATAATAAATAGCTTAAAGTAGATATACATAGGTACATACATATATATTTCTAAAGAGCAAAAATAAACATTTCTTATGTAGAAAATCATAAATCTGAGTCTGTTAATAGCAAAAGTTAATTAATGTTACAAGAAAAATGTCGTTTCAAGAAATATATACAGTATATATGTAATTGGTATAGAAAAAGATTTATTTATTTTCTTTTTTCTTTACTATTATCACACTAGTAGAATAAGATATATTGCTGTGGTTCTTTTTTTGTAATTATATCGACTTTTTCTACTCCTAACTTGTTCACACTACTTCAAAAGTATTGCAACACCTAAGCAATTTGTAGAAATGGGTAGGGGTTGCCTCTACCCATTGAGTATAAGGGTCATTAATTAAGATGTGGTTTTATTGTTTATTTTTATCTTCATCTAGGTCATGTTTGAAAAAATATTATGTTTTCTTTTCCCCCTACTTTTCTTTCTTGAGTATTTTTTTGTAGTATGTTTTATTGTTATTTCTATTCTTTTCTTAAGAATGGAAACTTTGCTTTTTCACCGGGAGGCAAAGTACAGCTTATCTTCGATTGTGTCTGTAGAGGGCCTTAAGAGTAAAGTCTACACTCCCTTAGATTCCTTTTTTTACCACGTAGAGGGTGAAGAGTAGAAGCGGTGAAGCATAGTATTAGTGAAAAAAAGGGAGAACCTTTTAGGGCATTACCTTCGCCCCCTGCTAAGTCTTAGGAATCCATAAGAGGATTAGGGGAAAAAAGGTAAAGGTAGGTTTTGAAAACCCTTTGCACAATCTGGCCGCAAAAACGTTTCCATCCTCTAGGAGGGAAAGAGAAATGGTTCCAAGAGCAAAGCAGACCGTCGATAAACCACTGGTCCATGGTACTTAAAGAAAAAGAAAGCACCATTAGGTACCCACTCGGGCACGATTTCAAATCCGATTTCAAACATTTTTTTCTTTTTTCAGACCTTCTAAGTCGAGTGATGGGGTCACAATTAAGTGGAGATTAAGAGGCCAAAGGATTTTTTTTAAATTGAGAAAAAGACTAATTTCATATATGTTAAATCTTTAAAGTGGCTATAAAAATATGAAAGAACCTTAAAAATAAATGAGGTTGAAATATTTATTTCACCCTTAATTAAAAATATAAATGGTGATAAGAGTTTAATTTGTTTTAATAACATTTTATAATATTCAGCCTTAAATATGGATATGATAAGATGAAGTAGAGTGTTAAATTAACAAGTTTAATTAGTACCTAATATGAAATATATTTAAATTTATGATTTATAGTAAATAGTCTAACTTAAAATTAACTTTTAATTAATAATATAACTAATCTTGTGCTACATCTGACTTAATTTCATATACAGTTAATTCCTTTTATTATCAAATCTAAACAGAATTAGAATAATATGGATGATGAATTGAGTCAACCACCTACAATGGATTAAGTATTTATAAAAGGGAATGAAAATAAAAATTATTTGATTTCAAGTCGCTCGACTAATTTCATTTCACTTTCTCTTAAGGATGTGGGTAATATTTACCGATTTCATTGTTACTTTCTCGTATAAAGAGAAAGTATTGTGATGGTGCGAAAATTCGATTTTAAGATTTTGATGGATTTACACGTTTTGAGGTCCCCTGAGAAAAATAAAGATGTTTCTAAAAAAATGTCTGTCTGCCGTCTGTGCAGACGCGTGGAGCCTAAACTATTGGGTCGATTTTGACGAAATTTGAAGTATATGCTCAGAAAAACCATACCCCGAGGCGAAATCAAGAAATTAATTTTTGCTCCAAATTTGGGGGCCCCCTGAAACTCTGAAGAAACGTGGAAAATAATTTTTTGAAATTATTACGACTATTAAAAAATAATTAAATGAATAAATAAATTAGTCCATATAAATACGAATCTAACGGTGTAAACCGTTTTCCCGGGAAAAATCTAGTTTCCGAGTTATTGATAAAAATAAATATGATTTTGTTAAAAATCTGTTAACAAAAATTATCTGGGATCTGGGACCAAGAGTATATATGAGAAAGTTAGTCTGAGTTGTCTCGGACCAATTTTTTTATATTAAATTGAAGCCTGCCTGCGTATCAGTTGTCAGAAGTCATTAGGTACCTCCCTCACAGTTGCCTAATGGTATTAAGTGCCTTATACTTTTATAATGCCATTAATTGCCTCACAGTTTTCTAATGTCATTAAGTGTCTCATATTTTTAGAGTCGTATCTAGTACGTTGCAGTAGATGCTAGACTCCTCAAACTAAATAGAGACCCTAAACTACTTGTCTAGAACATTATATATAACGTCATTTACTGTTATAGAATATCGTGTAGTATTATTGCAGACAGATTATAGTATACAGAGCTGTATTAACTGTTTCTTCCTCAAAAAGTCGTGATGGTTTAGTACGTTATGCAGTAGATTACGTGAGACGTCACACATACTATTGACACAATATAATTTAAACTAATAATATTCAGAAGATAAGAATATTGTTAGGCAAGCATTAGTTACGTTATCATGAAGTTACAAGATTAACTTCTACAATCTTTTAAACTAAATGTTCCTGAAGACCTAGTATATGAATATATCTTAGTAAAAAAACAACTAAGGTTATAAACTGATCCAACATACTTTACTGCGACATAAAAATACGTATTTGTATTTGTAAATACTCGTATTTGTGTTTGTAAATACTCTTACTGGCATTACAAAATTGAATCGGTTGTGTGTTTTGTCACAGTAGATTATTGTATACCACCACATTTTATGAATCTACTTTATAAATTTATAAAAATAAATATGTAATTTATAAAAAATAAAGCCTTAATGTTCTGTCTGTAGTTGGAAGACGTAACTAAAAATATGTAATTCTTTCACTCAGATAACTGTGAGGTACTTAATAATGGTATTATACAACTGTAGCCTTTCGTTTGCCATCTAACACTATAATTAAAATTCTTTTATAATAGAAACTATACCTATAAAAATAATTAAATATACTAAATTAAATTTTCTACAGAAGCACGGAGATACTTACTCTCTTTTGCTCGAAGTAAAAACCACTCTATCCATTATTTTTATAAATATGATATATATAATTCATAAACACGGGATATATATTTTTGTAGTGTATTTTATCAAATCTCCTTCGCACCATTAAGTATAAAAGATTGTAGCAACGTCTAGCCTTATATCTCTCTAAAGTCTAATACTAATAAATTTGTCTAGCTAATATTACTTATTACAATATTGTAGGCGACAATGTAGTTACGGACTTAAATTTTATTCTTTCTAAAAAACGTGCTAATAAAAACTAAAATTGAAACAAAGTCATTCGGCCTTTTTATTATTGTTCTGTATATTTTACAGTTTTGCAGCTTAACTGTTGTTTTCAACTAATATTTTATATGCGAGTCTATAAAGTTCTAAATTTGTTGTCTTGTCTTGTTCCTTTTAATAAAACTTTTATGTTACTAAAGAATACAATATACTTCGAACGACGCAAACTTTCTTAAGCTCTTGTTTCCATACTGCATACATTATTATGATGTTTATAAAATTTTAAGACATTCATTAAAGCCCCTATTGTACTCGTAATAGAATACAACATGTTAATTCCTGTGTAACATGGAAAGGTGTTGCGTTAATTTTTTTTTATCAATGTTTGCATATTCATTGTGAAGTTTATAATAATGAGTGAGTTAGATAGTTTTTCTATATTTAAGTAATGAAAATTCTAGACTCAAAAATGACATTAGTGTGGAACATAATTTCCCTGTGTCCTATCGCGTATACTTCATCAATGTTATACTTTTACAACACATTATTCTATAATTTATTTAATTTTTTCCCCCTTTTTAGGGTCCGTAGGCAAAACCAAGGACCCTTATATTTTCCTGTGTGTGTCTGTCCGTCCGTCCGGTCGTCTGCTCTCACAGCTACACCTTTCGTCCGATCACTTAGAAATTTTGCATGTATGTGTCTTGTACCTACCCACATATTTTAAAAATATAGCGACTTAAAAAAAATATTTTTCAAAAAAATTAGGGTTAAAAAACTTAAGGCTAGGAACACACGTATCGGATGGATTAACCCGATATCGGGCCGGTGTCGGGTACGCACCCTGCCACACGAGGACGATTTCTTTCCGACCCGATCGAATTCAGTCAGTTTAATTTCTGCGATTGGCCTAGTTATATCTTAACGTGGTATATAAAATTATATTATAATCCTATATTTATAATGAATCGTAAAAAAATTGGCTTCTGTACCGGCGGAATCGCCGCCATCGCAAGCACAACAGACGTATATATTGGGTATTGGGTCCACCCAATCATTCAAAATAGGCTTCTTGCTGAGGCATTTTATGTTTTATTAAAGAACTACAAGAGCATGAAGATATATTCTTCAACTACTACCAAAGCTATTTTTATCTTTATCACAAATATCCTCAAATGTGGTATGAAGTTCGGCACATACATCTTTCCAAGCATCTTTTGTTAATATTTTATTTTTATATGTTTCTAGAGTTTTGGTCCACAGAATAGGGGGGGGGGGGATTCTATAGCAGCTACTAATAGTTCACTATCTATTCCATCTTCTGTCATGGCTAATATAGTATAGTGTCGGGCGGCTGTCGGCTATTCCCACAACGACTATCCGATATCGTGTATCGGATAGATTATGGTGGGGAATGCAAATGTACGGAAGGTGCCACACGAGTCGGGCCGACAGTCGTCCGGTGACAATGAATTGATAAAACAATAAGATTTTATCAATTCATTGTCACCGGACGACTGTCGGCCCGACTCGTGTGGCACCTTCCGTACATTTGCATTCCCCACCATAATCTATCCGATACACGATATCGGATAGTCGTTGTGGGAATAGCCGACAGCCGCCCGACACCGGGTAAGTCCACCCGGCACTTGTGAATAGTTCCATACAAACCAATGCAACACCACACCTTCCATCCGACACCGGCCCGATATCGGGTTAATCCATCCGATACGTGTGTTCCTAGCCTAAAGGGTTAACATTTTTTTATTATTTTTCGACAACGTAAAGGTTATCATATTAAAGGGTACGTCTATCTGATTACAAAAATATGTAATTCTTTGGTTATACCTTTGATAGGGCGAGCGTAGGCAAGTTTGAAGTGGGTGTGAAACGTGTCCCCCCCCCCCCCCCCTCTATCTCGCTTATGTGAAGTGCAAAAAATCTGAAAAAATTCCTGAACATTCTTCGACCAAAAGTAAAGATACCACTTTTTGGAAATTTCGAAAAAAATATTATTTTATTTTTTATTGACAAAATACGTTTTTTATAACTATAGTCTTTTCGATGTATTTATATGGTTGTAGTCTGGTTCAGTGGCAAAACAATACTTTATCAGAAGTTTGTTTATGTGTTTTGAGAATATCAGACCCATAGGATAGTTCAAAGTAAGCTTTTTAGCATTTTAAGAAACACCAGCAATAGGGTACTACTTAAACTACGGACCCTCGCTGTGTGCTGACTAGCACACACTTGACCTGTTTATTTCAAATCCGTCTCCTTTTAATCATTCAATATTCCAATATTAGCCATCTTAAAATTGTTTTCAAATGGCTAATTTCTCGAATACATTCATAAAGAAATGTCTGAATAGTAATGATTTTCTCTATGGGGTTAATTTTGATTAGGTAATGTAGAAGTTTGTCTAATGCTGTAGTTAATTGTAAAAGTAGTATTAATTTTTCATTTTCATTAAAAGCGTATTTTGAGTTAATAAGAATAAATTATCTTAATAATTAAATGTCCCTAAATCAGATTTTTAAACGAAAACCATCAATGTCGGGATCTTAATGTTATACCATAGGGTTTTAACTGTTATCAAGAAAGTACTTAACCTTACCTGACAATTTTAGTCACTATCTTCTTTGACACTCGTATGATCTTTGTTATTATTGATTAATGGCTTTTTTTAGTACTGTTATTTTAAATTATAAAGTATAATGGGCTTTTTCTAATATGAAATGACTGACATTTCACTTTCCTTTTTCCTTTATCATGGCCATTTCGCCTGACATTTTCAAAAATATCAAGACAAAGGGTGGAAGACACATAGGCTGGCTCTCGGTTCAAACCTGTTATGGTATGAATGTTGACATTGTTAAACTCCCTTGTTATTGATGCTTTCATATGCCGTTTCTTTATGCAACCTTTATTTGAAGTTTAACCGGGTTTTAAGGGTACAAACAATTTCAGATGAAGGACCGAATTCAAAGTTACTTAGGGCATCAACCGATTTCCGAGAGGAAAACCTTCCAATGGGATTACGAGACTGGTGGAGTTTGGGGAAAACTAACTAAATTAACGGGGGAAATAGATTGATGAGCAAACACAATCTAACCCCCTGGAGCATTTGAGCTAGGGCGAGAGGGTGAAGCACGAGCACAAATAGATTCAACAAATCTATCTCAAGGCTAAGTACCGAAACAGTATCGACTGAAACAAAACGTTTTATTTAACCTCTTAATCCGGTTCAGATCGGAGTCACTACTAAACATGTTCTTTGTTCATTTCTCTGATCAAAAGTCGACCGTATCTGGTCGAATCCTATTTTTATTTATTTTTATATTCATTAGTGTCTAATATTTATATTAAAAGAAATGGAAAAATTAATTTTATAATATTTTAATCATAGCTAATATATGATGAAATAGTGAATAATACCAGCTATGATCAATCTAGTGGTCTTGCTGGTCGAATTACATTTGTTTGATCAATTTGCATGTTCCCTCTTTACATAATTAACATTATTATTTACATGTCCAATCATAAATTAAAAACTTACCTAAAAGCCGTTTGTAACGAATCTTAGTATAATTCGTATAATATTATAGGCCACATCTGGCTAATTTTCTGTTGCGAGCAAAGTTGTTCTTAAATTATAAGTTTTGGTTTATCTTCAGTTTCATTGATTTGTCAAGTTATCATTTTAGGACTCAACTTTGACTCTATGTATGTTATCATAATTCATTCTTGCATAAGGGGAGTTATTATGAATATTGTATATTAAATACTGCTGTAGTAATATTATTTGTTACAATCATTGAACATTTTAAAGATGACCGCGAAGAATTCTTTTCAGACTTCTGGGAACATTTTTGGTCCCGTGTCTGTCTGTCTGTCTGTACAACCTTGTGAGCCTATTGGTTTCTCTTTCACATACACTAATTCAAACAATACACACACAACAAGCATACAATGATACACTAATTCACACCTATATTTTTTTTAAATTTATAAGATTAAAGAAAAAGGGGGATAATTAAATAAATTCGACAATAATAGGTTGTAAAACTATAAAATAATTTTTTGGTCATTAGGGATGAAGGAAAATAAATATTTTCTTTTAGTACATATTTACGCTATATTTCGCCCATACCTGGGCATCTTCTTTATAAAATAATTAATCACATAAAATAATTATCAGTCTTCATAAAATAATTAAAGTATACTAAATAGAACGCACGGAAGCTATACGCCACACTAATTGGCAGACTATTTTGATTTGTTTACATGAATAAAAGTTTATACTTTAGCAAAAATTAAAGAGAGCAGATAATTGAAATTATTAATGGGATCATCTGTTGGTTAAATTTGTCAAACCATCCAAATTTCAGAAAAAGCAGATGAGTTCTTTTAAAGATATTGTGGTGTAAATAAACTTATGTGCATGTGGAAGAGAAATTAATAGGCGCTGATGGTTGAAACTTTTATGGGACCAACCACCCCCTAATTGACGGAACATGTTCTCACCACTACCTTGAGTGACACTTTAATTTACGCATCGTATCGCGTTACCACAACAAACGAAATTCATTTCGAATATTCCTTTGAATTTTCGAGCCCTTTTTATGCAACATTTATCGAATTTCCTCGGCAACAACAACATTAATAATGCAAAAGCTGAAAAAGGATATGAGGTCACTCAAAATTTTAATTCTTTTATACTTTTATTTCTTTTTCAACACTTTTTTAACTCCCCTTGCCTCTAAATCTTTTAACCTAAATTTGACCCACTTCTCGCCTACCTATAAATCTCAAATTTATTTTTGATGAAAATACAATAATCAGTCATTAGTTTTACCAAACCGTTTATATTCAACAATAAATCAATAAATATCCACATTTATAATGAAATAATTGGGCAGTAAAATTAAAAAAATGTTATACTTTTGAAAAATGACTAGTAAAAATGTTTTCTGTCAAACTAAATAGACAATTGTGAAAAAAAAAAAATAATAATAATAATAAAAATTCAAGAAATCTATAAAAGTTAATCTCTATAAAAGTGTGCCATCGAAATTTTCCTTTTTTAGGGTTCGTAGACAAAAACGAGGACTCTAATACATTCCTACGCTTATCTGCCTGTCTGTTGCCGATTTAAATGGAAATGACCATAATGGTGTTTGTTAATTAAAATTTATCAGAAATTTAGCGATTTTATCGGATAATTCAAACTGATTATTGTATTGTCATCGGAAATACATAATCTGGTTTCAGCTTTCTAGGTAGTCAGGAAGCGTGTCAAATTTAAGTTACAAGATTTGTCCTTGACTAACAAGTTGTGCAGTTAATTAAAAAACTATAATATTTAGAATTCATTTCATCTCGCTTAAATATTTGTCACTTGTTATCGACCATAAGAACTCAAAATCCTTCTAATTAGGTTATTATTTTGCTTCCGAGCTTACCGAAGGTAACGGAAGCTACGTGATCGTTCTGAAGAACGAAAAAGTTTTAGGTCTCACATTTCAAAAATTCCAAGACAGAAATCCGTTTCAGATATCAGGGAACATTTTTGGTTCCGTGTCTGTCTGTCGGTCTGTCGCTCTATTTTTGTGAACCAACATCCAACATATCTTAAAAACTACTCGTCCGATTTTAATGAAATTTGGATGGTAGATCATGATTAGCCCATTGTTGGTCCCATGTAAGTTTCAACCTTCTGCACTCATCATTGTTTCTATTCCACGTGCACACAAACATAAATTTATTTACCTACCTATAGCTTCATAAATACTTATCTGATTAGTATGAAGCTTTTATAGTTTATCGAAAGTAACCTGCAGATCTTAAAGTTAAATCTTTAACTTTTGCTAAATTCATACTTTAATTCATGTAAAAAATCAAAATAATTTTGACACATTAAAAAACGGGGGAAACAAACAAATTAGGCAAATAATGGCTTGTAAAAGCATAAAATCAATTAAGTACTTCATAAGATGCGAGAAAGCTATGTGCCACACCAATTGGCAGTCAATTTAACTAAGGTTAAAAACAAATTAAAACGCAAATTTTCCTTCTAGATGATTCGTGTCAAATAATAATAATAATTAATAAAAGTTTTTTACCTTATTATTATTATTATTATTATATTATAAAGTTAAAGATAAATGCGACAAAAAAAAATGTTGTTGATTTTATTTCTTACTCATTTCCTATACCATCCCCGGTGAGTTAGGAAACAGATTACTAATACCTTTTTCTCTCAGCCTTTAATAATATTTTTTAAGTTTTTCTGTTGCTTTGCGTGACCAGTCATCGTAATCACCCTTATTTCCTTTTTTTGGGTCTGACGCTACCGTCTCTTCCCCTTTACTCTACTAAACAATACTGATAAGAACTCGCCAAGCCTAGTTATTATAGTATTTAAATTTGAGGCTTTTTCTTTTTTTTTTTTTTTTAAAAAGTAGTCGATTAATTTTAATTTTTTAAGGGTGAGTTACAAAGTTGAAACGCCTTAATTTTATAGTTTTAAACCTGTTACATTGTTTGAATTACCTTTTTTCTCTCTGCTATATTAATTTACCGCTTATTACTGTTTCATTTATTTTTTATACCAGTTTTATTTTTCATATTTTTCATTTATTTTTTATTACCAGTTGTTTCGTATACATTTCTAAATCGAATTATAATTAAAGAAGGACAAAATAGACTTTCTACGCCGAGATTGCTACGAACCTCTGTATTTCATGTCCAGCGTTCTACCATTTAAACTACACTAAAGAATGATTTTTCTCTTTCTAAATACGCGATAGATTAGTCTCTACTATTATTCCACAGATGTAGTAGGAGCTGAAATTGACAGCACAAGAACTGCACTAGAGAAATGACGCTAGAATCTTATCAATCGGGATTCGTAGATTTCCTTGCAAAAGGTCGGGTATCTACAATTTTCGAATATGTTGTATGTCCCAGCAGTAAAAACCTAAATTTGCTAAAACTAAAGCCCTGTACAAGCAGAGATATATTGAAAGAATCTTTAATGTAAACACCCGATTCTAAAGTTGGTAAATACAATTACAATTAAATATTTAATACTATTACATAATGATGTAATAATGTGTTGCCTGATAATTAATAAAAATGTTCACTATATTTAGCGCGTTTTGAGGTTCCTGGTGTTAAATGAACCTCTTCGTCACTAATTAGGTTGCCTGTAATTGAAGAGTGAGGAGGTTTAGTGACAAGCTCGTTAATTTCTTAAAGAACATCTAGAAGTAATTAAGTTAGAAATTGCAAAGGATTAAACACTTTAGACCTACTCTGTATCTCATTGATATGATATAAAATTAAGTTAGTATTGAGGTGCATGATCTTAACTAGATTGAATCGGTGCTAGCACTGAGACGAAGGTAGGTTTTGTAGCGCCCCAGGGACCAAGTCGGTTTTCACGTCCCGTTGTGAGTCGAACCGACACCGATCGACATCAATTTTGGTCCGGAAGCAATGGCATCTGTCCAAAGCAACTTAATTGTATAAAGTCGGCTTTTAACCACTTGTGGTCTTAGTGCCGGTGACACGAGTCGAAATAGTGAAACATAGAATCAAGGTAGTCAGAGAAGGAGTCAGAGGTTGGAGCGAGATTCTACCCACTTTCTCAACTCCCAATCTGATTATGATCTTTTGCACTGACGATGACCTCTAGTGGTTGAAAGCCGGCTTTATTCATTAAGTTACTTTTAGTAGAGTGGTGGCTTTCTTTATTCCTAATATTGGCCATCTTAAGCAAAATTCCCCTCTGCAGTGTTTAGTTTAATACTTCCTCGTCTCTGAAAGCCTCATATAATACTTAAAGCCTTACAAAGTCCCTTGCTTGAAACTAAGCTCTTATCAGATAATATTAATGATCTTCCTCTATGGTCTAAAAAGCTTTGACACCTTGGTATTATTAAAGTCAAGTTCAAAATACCTTTAACTCATTTTCGCAACAGGATTATCTTTTAAATTAACTTAACACAGTTCACTAGATTATACTGTTGGTTAAATCCTCTTGTTAAATCTTGCAGTTTCATGTCACGATATTAAAATTTAAATTGTTGTTTGCATACCAATCTTCCATGTCATAACTATAAGTAAATCAATATCTAAATACTCTTTAAACACAAGACTAACTACGTCGCTATTCGTATCCGCTATCTGTATAACTCTCCTTTAACGATTAAATTATTTTTGGTCGTGTTAAATATCAATTAATTTAAGTATATATATATATATATATATATATATATATATATATATATAATAAGTGTGTGTGTATATAAATTAATTAATTTTTTTGAAGTGATTTACATTTTTACTGTATTCAGAGCACATTCTGTCCTGCTTTGTACTAAAATTTATGATAAACTTGATGAATGATAATATTCCAAACACAACTTTCTCTGAGAAAAATAATTTGTTTATAAAAGTTGTTATAAAAATACAAAAAAAAGAACATAAATAAGAGGAAATGTTTCCCTCTTATCTTTGTGTAACATTACTTTTTTTTTTAATAATTCTTATTATTAATTCTCCGTTGTTTCTTCTAGTTTGTTCCCATCCCCATTCCTCCTCAGTGGAGGTTGAATCCACTTTTGATATTCCATGTTGAAAAGTTTTTTGTTTTTTTCATTGTTTCATTTTTTTGTTTCTGTTAGTTTTTCTATTTTTCTGTCGAGTGTGTTTTGGTTGTTGAATATTATCAGTGTGGTTGTGTTTGAAACTAATTTTGAATGCATGCAATCGTTTTGATGCTACACTTAACTCGAGAGGATATATTAGTGGAGACACTATTATCTGGGGCATTTCAGCTAGATAATGCTGTATTCCACATGCTAGTGTTCTCAAATGTCGTTACTTTATAAGGTAGTTGGTTATTATCGTCAGTACTGGATAAGTCCTGTAGATAAGCTTTGTAACACAATTTTTGCTTATTTAGCTAGTTTTGTGAGGATAGGATTGTATTAACTCTTGTTTTTAATTTATCAAGGAATATCAGATTAAAAGCGTCCCATTGTAGTTTTCATTTTAATCATTACTTCTAGATTATTTATTAACTTTCTTGATGCAATTTCGTTTCTTTCCTTCGCAATTTCATTTAATTGGCTGCAATTTTATATAATCTTCATTTATTGCCAACAATTTTATTTTATTCGTTTTATTTGCAACTGATTTAACTTTGGAATATACAAATTTTCTAGGAAACAACCTCTATAAATTTTTTGAATAGTGCTTTTAAGATGTCACAGATACGAGTATAGAATTGTAAAATATTGGAATTGATTGTATTTGAACCATTATAACGACAGCATTTTCAAGATAAAAACTTTATTGGCAGTAAGTGGATGAAAATTCTCCTAAAATTATGAATATTCTTTAAGAATATATATCTTTTTTTATGAAACTTGATGAAAAGCTATAAAAATGACTTTTTGAAATGGTCCTTAAATACAATGTTAAACATTTTCAAACTGGTGGAGCGTGCCATTTCAAAATGGCATGCTAATATTGCACTGCTATAGAATAAAAATAAAAAAGTTTTTAATTTACCAAACCTCAAAATAAATTCTGTTTTGTTTTTCTTAATTATTCATTAAAAGTGAACTCATTCATTCTGTTTTCTGTTTTCTGTTGTTTATTAGTTTAGATAATTTCATCCCACTTAATATTGCACTAAATTACAATTTTCACTATTAATTACAGGTAGGTATATTGAAATAAAATAGAAATTTTATGTTCAATCTAAGCCTTTTTAACTTGATTTTTTACTTGCAGAAATTTCATAATATTAGTGAACAAAAGAGAACTGTGTTCTAAGTGAAAGTTTCATTGATTTGTTTTTTTTTAACCTACTAATTATAGTTAGCGTGCAGATTAAAAAGTAAAGATAGTAAAATTTTCATCACTTAAAATAATTTATTTATGATTGTAACATTGAAAAGCATTAATTATAAAATGTCCGGTTGTATTCTTTTAAAAAATATAAATACTTGTTTTTTCGTCTTCTTAGGGTGTAGGCAAGACCAAGGACCCTTATAACTTTCTGTTATAACTTTTTTCTCTTCTTTTGCTGTTTGACGTTTACCTGATATCCGAAAGTACCCTCATTTTATCTATCCTGTCTGCAAATGACAACATGCATTTGTAAAGGCCTTTTAAAAATTTGATAGGTATTAAGGTTTATTAATTTGTTTTTTAAAAAAATATTAAAAAATCCTTTGCAAGCGGTCCTTTATCCTTAAAATTCTTAAAATCCTTTATCTATTTGTTTGAGCTTTGTGTTCTTGATAGATAGTTCTGTTTCAGACAGCTGACCCATTAGGAATAAGTTTTGCCAACCCAATTGAGTAGGGTAAAAAAATCAATTTATTTTTCACCAATATGATTTAACTGATATTTTTTGTCGATCAATTTCTATCTTTGTAGGTTGTTGAATTTTAATTATTTTACAAGTTAAAGGTTGTCGTTCTGTACTTAAACAGTTAACTTCAACTTTTATTGGAACATTAAAAAGAAAGTTTTAAAATTATTATGCAGGATATCCCTTGATTTTTTGGAACGAAGTTCCTTATGGCGCGGTTACAGCGCAGCGTCTGGAACCTGGGAGTGAATCCGAAAAACCGACCGTCAAGAAATCGACCGATGACGATAACTTAAGTAATAGATGACTGATTTAGTTGAAATTTGGTACGCATGTTCATTTTTTTATGCCCAGGGCAAGTTTGTTTCACAACGGTATCCGCCCAAGCGTTCGCGCGCAACGCACGCGTAAATGTATGCTTCAATGTAAAATTGGAATTTTATGGCGGGAAAAAATTCTAACATTATCTATTTAATGAGACAAACAAATTTTTATAATTTTTTTTTAAATTTTTTTTAGTAAAACCAACTCCGACACCGCTATGAAGTTATTTGAGATCGCTAAATTAATTAAAGCGGACCTAAACGTTTTTACCGATATCTTACGTTCTGACGTAACGAGTTAATTAAAACTTCATATAGCATTCAGTACAACTATATAATAGGACTAAGTGATTCACCATTATTTTATACTTGTCCTGAAAAAGAAGAAAATGTAGCTCACATCCTATTGGAATGTCCGAAATATAAATCAGAAAGAAATAAATTATACCAAGAACTTAAAATACAAGAAATTCAAGACAAAAATGAAAAAATCAAGACCATCCTATTCTCAAATTTAAATAATATTAAACACACTACAATTCGTAAAAGAAATAAATTACTCCCCTTAGCCTCATGAGTCCACTCACCAACAGAAACCCACAAACGAAATAAAATTTAAAAAAAATAAATAAAAATTACTTAGGGAATACATAGGAAGAATTTTGGAAGGACTCGGGTCCACCCAACCAAATTGAGGTTTTCTGTGGTTTCCCTCAATTTACTAGGCAAATGCCAGGTTGGTCCACTCTTAAGTCAGTCCACAGACTGCCTATGATACCCGTTTAAATACCTGCAAACAACCCTAACAAAAATCCAATCAAAAACTTCCGCTTATAAAAATAAAAAAAATATAAATATATACTCCAAAATTGTCCATTATACCCTTCCCCAAATTTGATTAAAAAGCTCCAATCCCTTAAAAAATAAAAAAAGGCACAAAATAACCCCTCTCAAAATAACATTATGGCTCCGGTAAACACAAATATTTTTTTTGTTACTTATGCCAATAAAGAATTTGTTTAAAAAAAAAAATTAAAACACTTCATACACATCGTCTAATCTAAATTACAATTAAAACATGCATGTATAAAATTTCAACATGATACAAGCAGAATTTTTTATGTAGTGATGTGATATATTATATAATATTTTAAATGGAGTCTGGCTGGGGGAGTCTGAGGGAACAGTCCTGTTCCCTCAATAATTGGCTCTACACTACAATCATCCTCTTTAACTATCAACTCATCATGATTAACTATTGTCTCAATATTCAATGCATTTTTAATGCAAGACGCTCGCTTCTATGATAAAAAAAATGCATTTTCTTTTAATTTCGCCTCAATTCCGCTAAGTTCAAGTAGTTAGTTACTTTTAATTTTGTCTCTTTTCTAACTCGACCATGTATAAGTAGTTAGCACCGTATACTTAGCGGTTTAATTTTATAATTTATATTTAATGAAAAGTGTAAGGAACTTCGCTCCTACCGGTTGCCCCGCGACACCGCATATATATATATATATATATATATATATATATATATATATATATATATATATATATATATATATATATATATATATATATATATATATATATATATTTATTGAATTAAACGGTCGTTTAAACAAGGAGATAGGGGAGCTTAAAAACTCCTGTTTAAATTACGAACAACGCTTAGAAGAACTCGAGGTCAAGTCAAGACAGTCCAACCTCATTTTCAGAGGCTTGAATCTTAACTCCGCAACCTTCAACGAGCAAGTCGTGTCAGACTTTTGTAAGGAGGTTCTAGGGGTGGATCTACGTCCTACTGTCATTTCAGCTATTCCACTAGGTCCTGACAGTAAGCCACTTAGGCCTTTATTAGTCAAATTCAGAGATGAGAATGACATACCAAAGGTTTTAAAATCTTCTTCTGTTTTAAAGAATACTGGCTTTGTTGTGCATCGTGACCTTCCAGAAAATATCCGTAAAAAGAGAGTCAAGCTACTTTTACTCCGGAAAGAAATCTATAATCTTAATCCCCAGCTTAAGACTACACTGAATTCTAACATTCTTTTATGCCAGAACAAAAGATTTTATTGGTGTTCCTCGACGGGTCTTATTTTTGAAGGAAAGGATGGAACAAGTGAACTTAACAAATTAGTAGGAGGAGATATGTCACAGTTTATTACTTCACTTCTTGACAACACCCTCCCAAGAGACTACTTTGCCTCATACAAGAAACCCGCGGCCCTCAGCCAACAACATCCACCACCTTCCAACGCTTCACCCTCAAATATTTTATGAACTAGTACCGTCTGCCAGAATCAACCTCAGTCTCATAATATTCGTTTCTTATCATATAATATTGCGGGTTTAAAAAATAAGCTAGATAACGATGTATTTTTTAATTTTTTATTTTCGTACGAAGTTTTTTTTCTTTTAGAAACATTTGTTATGAGTAAAGATATACCCTTTTATCAAGATTTATTTCCTAGTTATGTACTTAAATGGATTCCGGCATCTAAAATGTTTGTCAAAGGTAGACCTAGTGGTGGCATGTTATTAGGTATAAAAGACGGTTATGACCCTAATTTTTTGAACTTTTCATGTATTGATGATAGAGTCGTCGTTGTCCTTAAGTCAGAGTTATTGTCCTTACATGTTATTCCAGTTTACTTGAACGGAAGTGACTTCTCACTTTGGGAAAGTGACCTTATTTCCTTAAAATATTTCCTCGATAAACACCCTGAAGTAAATTTCATGTTATTGGGAGATTTCAACGGTAGGATTGGAAACCTACAAAATATAAATGTAGACTTGATATTAGGTAACGAACTTTGTGTCAGTTCGAGATGTTCGAAGGATTTAGTTTACAATAGCAAGGGAAATAAACTGATTGATTTTTGTTATAATTATGGCCTTTTAATATTAAATGGCAGATTTTATGGTGATGAGGCCGGAGACTTTACATATCATGGTCATATGGGTAGCTCCGTGATTGATCTTTGCTGTGCCTCAATCCAAACGCTTCCAGCTATTTCCGAATTCTCTGTGGTTCCAGCCTTCTTTTCAGACCATAATCCTATATGCTGTACAGTGAGTTTAGGACATTCCTTGAGAGTCAACGGTCCGGCAACATCATTATCTGCGAAGCTCGTCTGGAAAGATCACTGCAAGGAGCGTTATGTGTCAAATCTTGATGTTTTGTCATCAAATATTTCTGTGTCCTGTTTTTCTAACACCCAAGAAGGAGTTGATTTGTTGACCGATGCGATTTATTCCTCTTATCCATCTCCAGCTACTTCTAATTCTAAAGTTATTTGTCGAAAACCTTGGTTTGACTTCAGATGTTTCCGTTTAAGGAAAAGAGTCTTCTCTTTATTAAACCTCGTAAGAAAAACCAAATCTAGAATAGTTGGAGATGCAGCCCGTGAAGCATCCAACCTTTATACAAAACAATGTAGTGAAAGTAAGAGGTTATACTATGAGGCCATATCGGCAGAGTTTCTTTCAGTATCAGATTCAAGTCAGTTCTGGCAGTTAGTAAATAAATTAAAGGCGGGTTAACATTTTCGAGCCAATAGTATAAGTCTTTCTGAATTTTGTAACCATTTTCAATCAATACTAAATCCATCCCCTCATCCTTGCCCAACTTTGTACGCCGAGCCCTTCATAGTCAACGTTTTTTTGGATCAACCATTTTCCCTTGCCGAACTATCAGCAGTTATAAGCTCGCTAAAAAACAAAAAGTGTCCTGGTTTTGACTCTATCGCTTACGAGTTTTATAAGTGCGCTCCTCCTTCATTCACTAGTAAACTTCTGTCACTGTATAATAGGATTTATGAATCCGGTGATATTCCGTCGTCCTTTTCTCGCTCCCTCATTATTCCGCTGCATAAGCAAGGTGACAGAAATATTTCAACTAATTATAGGGGTATTTCGTGTTTAGATAGTATATCTAAAATTTTCACAGCAATGTTGCAGAAGAGACTTGAGAGATATATTCAAGATAACGATCTCTTAAGCGAGTTCCAAGCAGGGTTCAGACGTGGGTACTCTACCGTCGATAATCTATTTGTTCTGTCCAACATTGTCAATCTAGTTCTCGCGAAACCAAAGAAAAAAGTCTATTGTTTTTTTATTGATCTTAAAGCAGATTTTGACACTGTTAATAGATTTTCCCTGTATCTTAAACTTTTTAACTTAGGTATTTCTTCGAAATTCGTCAATGTTCTAAAACGTATGTTTGCAACATCTAAATCAGCTGTTAGAGGTCAGTCAGGCATTTCCGATTTCTTCTCTGTTGATTCTGGTCTCAGACAAGGATGTGTCAT
This sequence comes from Gerris lacustris, assembly GCA_951217055.1. Lineage (NCBI taxonomy): Eukaryota > Metazoa > Arthropoda > Insecta > Hemiptera > Gerridae > Gerris > Gerris lacustris. The sequence continues at coordinate 33,966,429 of OX578283.1, read as the reverse complement.
AAGTCCTCTCCTTTTTTCTATTTTTGTTGATGATCTTCCGCAAGTTCTTGAAGGTGGAGTTCGAGTAGGTGACGTCCGTATCAATGTTCTTATGTATTGCGACGACATTGTTATTATCAGCGACAACCCAGTTACACTTCAGAGAAACATTAATATTCTATTGGGATACTTTAACCAGTGGAACTTGATACTAAATCCTAATAAGTCTAAGATAATGATTTTTAGAAAAGGAGGTAGACTGGCTGCGAAGGAGCGATGGTATTACGATGGAAAAAAGATCGAAGTAGTAAACAAATACAAATACCTTGGGATCTCTCTCACTTCCAAATTATGTTTCACTGATCACCTAAAATCTTGTATAGCCTCCGCCAAATTGGGTATCAACACTCTTTGGAACAATTTCATTTGTAACCAAGAAGTTCCTTTAAAAGCGAAGTATCGAGTTTTTAATGCTGTTTCACGTGCCGTAGTTTGTTACGGTTCTCAAGTGTGGGGCTTTGAAACGTATGAAGTGTTAGAAGTCTTCCAACGTTACTTTCTGAAGAAGCTTTTTTCTCTACCCGAACAAACTCCTAGTTATTTGTTGTATTTAGAAACTTCATTAGAGCCCATCCTTTTTTATACATTTAAGCTTCATGTAAATTACTGTCTTAAAACTCTGGACCTGCCGGCTCATCGTCTTCCCAGAATCGTCGCCGAAGAAGTAATTAGGTCGCAAGTTTCCTGGTTCGCTTCTTGGTTGGAAATGTTCAATAAATTCAATATAAACTTTACATCCGATAATATGGTGACTTGGCGTGCTCAGTTGGAAAATCTAAAGAAACAAATGAAGATTGCCTTTAGAGAAGATTGTTTGTTAAAAGCAAGTGTTTCAAATAACTTTTTACTGTACAAAACTCTGGTAGAAGTTGACCAAAATTTAGGTTCTCTATTCGGGTGCAATTCTGGTCTTAATTTAAGGTTAAATGATCTTCGTCTTCTGTTTAAAATTAGATGTGAACTTCTTCCCCTTAAAGCGATTCCATGGCTTAAAAAGGACGAGGAAGATGAGAACTGTCCATTCTGTGCTCCAGGAGTAAAGGAGTCAATGTTTCACTTCATTTCTGAATGTCCTAGGTATGAGTTAATTCGTAGAGAGTTGTTAGGCGACGTCATTGTCTCTGGTCATCGCATTACTGATATTTTATTAAGAGAACATGCAACAGTACTTAATTTCTGTAAGAGAGCCCTGTCTTACCGTAATGAAATGTTAGCGCCATAAAGTTCCTGCATTAGATTTATTATTTTATTTGATCTTTTATTGATCTAATTATTATTTTTCTTCATTTTTTTTTTTTTTTTCTTTTCTAAACTTTACAATTTTTAAATATTTATTTCATTCTAATTGTATTAGGTTGATAGAAGTAAAGTGTTTATTTATTTATTTTATTTTTGTTTAAAAATATTAAACAGACTCTGGCAGACGGCTATAGCCATGCCTATTTGTACTTTATATTAACATTATGTATTATAATTGTATTTATGATTTTGGAAGTATTAATAAAAAAAAAAAAAAATATATATATATTTATTGCACTCTTTAGTTTTCATTGCAAATTTGACATATCCTAGATAGGTATGAAAATAAGACAAAGGAATAGTCTTTGTATCCATAGTGAAATAGACCAAGGAATATTATCACTTTGATATACAAAAATGTGATATGTATTCCTTTTTCCCAAAGTACTTTTGACTCAATACCCTTTGGTCTTAATACTTACGTGGTGTTCTCAACTAATGTTTTGCCTCATGTCTCCTATTTTACTTTGGAACCCCTTTTTAGGAGGGGTATTAAACAAGAACAGTATCTATTTATCTGTTGCCTGTTTTTGTATTCTATTGGTTACTGGAGTACGAACATGTCGTATTTATTGCTATTTTTAGAGATTAGTTGCTGCATACATTTCTTCTTAATTTAGGTTGGAGCAGAGAATATATTGTTAATTTATTTTGCTTTACGACGGTTGTTAATACAAGCTTGCTGTTATGTCTCATCCTGAAGGGTTTATTTTGTTTGCTCTATTGGCTTCAGGAAATTCCCATTACTCATGTTTAATTACATTGACCAAATCATTAATCGTTTACTGGTTCATTAAGTTATATGTAACTAGGTCCATATATTATGTTAAGACCGTTGTCATTCAAAGACATGTTTATAGAGATAGCTAATTGGTGTTGCTTTAGTTATGTGGCGATGTGCGTGCTTCCAAGCATGTATGCGTGGGCGATTCATCATTTAACACTACTCTAATTCCTGAGGTAGGAGAAATCACTCCAGAATAATGTTCTCAAATATTTTGAAAACCCGAGTCCGTGAAATCCCCTCGCCCCGCTTAGCAATAACCCCCATCCCTGATGTTTTACCTTCTCCACTCATCTCGACACGGAATTCCACTTAAACTAAAATCCTTTAATCCTTTAGGGAACCCAATGCCTCCATATTCATCCTACCTTTCTACTCTTCTCGCTAAATCTAACTTTAGTCCCTCTCTTTCCCTGCAATCATTAGCAAGAAGTCAAATCAGATCGTATTTAAAGCTTCGAAACCTATCCCTCAACCCTAAAACATTTTATACATTGGACGTTTGAAACAATAGATCCCTTGTATTAATTACCACTACAGTTAGACTTTAATTATAAAGGACGATGCATTTAACGATTTGCCATCTGAAATGGAAACTCATTTGTATTATATCCTTTTGTTTACCATTTCAAATGTATTTTATAACATAGATAAGTGTAAAACTAGATAAGAAAATAACTTTTATCCCCAATACTCTCTTGATCTATTAGGTACATACTGGTGGTCCATTCTATCGTTTTATTTTCCCTTATTAAGTCAACCATCAAACAATCTTTTTCGTGGTTTTCTTTCAGATTTATGCTATATTTTCTTGTCTATTCATCTGATGTTCTTTCTAGAGTCCTACCCATTTCAATCTGTTGCTTTTGAATAAAGGTGGCGTTCACATTGATCTAGTGGTAAAACTAATTTTTAGATGTTAATCCATGACATGAAGTTTAAAACGAAAATTCATTCTGATTGACATAGTTCGAAAAAATCAAATCGTAGGTTTTGAAATTACTTAGATTGATAATTATAAAAATAATAATCATTACAATAAGATCGCTTCTTAGGTAAAAGGCGGAATAAATAGTTTCACCCAGTAAAATAAAAAAAAATGAAAACAATTATACAAATATTAAATACGCTAAATATAATGAAAAGCACACAGCTTCATGAAAACAAAAACAAATTAATGCATAATTAATTTAATTTTTCAATTTAAGCTCATTACCGGGTAGTATTCAATCATTATTATATAGGATATGATGATATATATATATATATATATATATATATATATATATATATATATATATATATATTTTTTTTTTTTTTTTTTTTTTTTTTTTTTCACATTACGTACCTACCTCATAAATATATTTTTTATACTAACAAACTAAAACAGATACAACCCTAAAGAGAAATTTCATAAATTATTTTTGGAAGAAGAATTCAATTCAGAAAGCAAAATGTAGAATTGAGATAATTTTTTTTTCTCTCTATTTTGTATTTTTATCAAGCCAACCAGTGTTGCTCTTTTTAAACGTTTAAAAAATGAATGTACATTTTTTTTAAGGGTTGCTTTTGGATTTGGTCCAATTTTTACTTGTTAGACAATTTTATTTTTTATCATCATAATGGAAAAATAAGGATAAAATATATCCTGAAACAGGAAGCCTGTTTTTTAACCACGAGCCAACAAGGATTGAATTCTTAACGTTGTTAGAGTTCCATTTTTTTTTCTCACGCAAGGAAGTTAAGCTTATCGGTTTTACAGATGCTTTCTTTCTTTTGTTTTTTTTTTATCTGCTGTTAGAGAATGCGGGTTTAAATTTACTTCAGCAATAAATCATCATATATCAATGTATTGAAGTGTGATTAATATACAATAGCAGTAAATTTTTCTTTTTCTTAACAATAAATGTTAAATAAAAATAAACTATGGACAATGTTTTTCACTTTTAGCTATTTATTAACTCATTTTTCAAGCTAATTTTTAATTAAAAAAATACAACAGGTTATCTTTTCAATCATGAAGATTTTTTTATCTAGACAGGGTATAAGTCAACGTCGACACTGCTATGATGAACTGTTTAAGATCGCAATATCTATGTAAGGTACGTTTTCCTAGACGCGACTCCAGCGATAGACCCTGAGCGATAGTCGCTGGGACAAAATTACAAGAGTTTGCATGTTAAGAGTTGCTTAGCTAGGAAAACGGTAACATGCAAACTCAGAAGAAGAGTCCTCAGCGACAGTCGCCGGGCGACTATCGCTGGAGTCGCGTCTAAGAAAATAAAGCTTTTTAATCGTATTTTAACGTTTTGAAAGGAGAACGTGGTAAAAAATGTTGTCCCCAACAACACTATACTACACTAGAGTGTATTTTACTCTTCAATGCATACGAACAGAGGTATATAGCAAACAGAGATTTTCAGCAAACCCCGAAAAAAGTTCGATAATTTCGAGATTTTCAAATGCCTCGACCATGCTCCATTCGAAAATCGGGACAAAACTAAGATGATTCATACAGTACCTTACCTACTTAAGTGATTAAAACAGTTTCCTGGACTCCACCCGTTTTTCGAAGGCTAAAGTCTAATTAGTTTGGCCTATTAATAAATACTAAGTATTTTATATAAATTATTTTAAACTGTATTGGCCCCTATTCTAATAAAAGTTAGAAATTTAATTTAATTTGTAGTTAACCTAAAGTTGTATAATGCTAATTTATAGTTGTTGCATCGTACTCTTATTGTATAGTACTTGCATGATCTAACCTTTACTAGAGGAGGGATTCTAAGAAAAACCTTTCTCTTTGTTACAAGGTCTACAAATTTTTAATGAAATGTAGTTTTTTTTATCGATCTTAACTTGTTATTCTAGCACTTTACCTGCTACGGCCGTATGAAGTAAATAGGTTTTCCCCTCTCCTCTATGTATATCGAATGTCGATTTTTTTTTTCTCTTCCCTCCTCCCCCTTTCCTCTTTCTCATGAATACTAAGTGCCCATGTAAACTCGGTTACTTTAAAAAGCTGATTTGGTTTAGTAAACCTCATTCTCTGTAACAGAAAATAATAAACAACCTGGTTAGGAGACGGGCAACGCATTTTTGTTTTTTAAGTGAAAGCCTGTTCGTTTAATTTGATTATTTTAAAACGCTGGGAGGAGGATCATGTTAACGCTTTTGTTAATTTTTGCATAAAATTGTCGTATATCTTTATGTAATCAAGATTTATTTCTGATTTGAATAATCTTATTTCTTTTACGTCCATCAACACATCATTAGGACGGGCGACCCAGCTAATTTACTCGTCTACTTCGTTGTAATCTTCAGTGTCAAAAATGTCTCACCTCTCTACGAGTCGAACTCACCAGATTTGTCAGAGTTTTAGACCTAGGTGTCATGCGGTGGAGTTGCGAGTACTTATTATCTTTAGTATTTAGAATACCTATTTTAAGGTAGTTTTTATTATTTTTGTTTAGGATAATACTATAGTTTTGGGCCGAATCCCAATATTTTCATGTTATTTTTATCTATCAAATTTTGTTCTAATAGAAAAAAAATAGAGCTAAATGATAGCCTATTTCACAAAATGTTTCAGTGAGCTATCACAAGTCATAGTTCAGTCTCTGACCATGACTCACCTCACAGTTATTGTTTTTATATAAATTTTCAAATTTATATTATGGATTTACCATTGACGAGGTTAAGAAGTGGGATGGTATTTTTATTTTTATAAAAATTACACTTCTCTAATTGATGTAGACTGTTTCATATTGATAAAATCAACCACACCAAGTATATTGCTTGAAAATGTCCCAAAAGAGGGACGAAATATTGCAAAAAACTTAGTGTTTTTTTATTTAAAACTCCCCTGAAGACCCTTTTTTAAAAATCATCAGTAGAATTTAGAGGGGACAGCAACAAAATTATGGATATTAATAATATAATCGACAAATAATAAAATCGATATTTCCTGTTTTGCTGTCATTCAATGTTTATCTATCACAAATTTGAGACCCGTCAAAATGAAGATTGCGTAAATATTGGATATGGCAAAACAAATAAAATAACTGGCGGATTTTTTCCGAACTAACTTTCCGCACAGCAAAATTTGCTGAAAACTAATTAAATTCTGCTGAAAGATGGCTAAACGTATTAAAATAATGCATTGTCATCGTGTTCTGAGCTATGCTAAAAGTTTCAAATGTCTAGCTACTCGGGAAGTTAGTTAGAAATCGATTGCCAGATTTGTACCGGACAAACAAACAAACAAACAAGAATGCAAGCTAATAAAAACGTAGTAAAAATAAAATAACTTTTAGACTTTGTTAAAAAAGGGGTTTATTGTAAAAGCCTCTTTTATAATCCCTATTGGCGATCCAACTACATTCAATGATATTAATTTTCACAGGGCTTATCATTAAAAGCTTTCTTTTTAGCTCCTTTTGGCGACCCAGTCACATCCAAACATATGACTTTCTTAGGGTTTGTCGTTATATCTTCCTATTTTCACTCCATTCAATAAAAAAATACATGTGCAAAGTTTAATACAAATAAGTGGGACGTCAAAATTAATTTAATAAACTCTGCTTTTGGTTCGAGATGGCATACCTGTGTTTATCGCACCTGAATTCCTTGTTACGCTCTTAAACTTTAATCATAAATTAGTAATTTTTATTTATTGATTAATTAATAAATACTTATTTCATTGATTCATATTATATTATAAGCTGTATGTATTAAGAATGAATGAGTTATTGAACTTATTTTTTTTACTGTTTTTCCTCTAGATTTTTCTTTTTTTAATATTTACCTTTTTATATTTTCCAATTTTTTAAATTATCCGTCTAAATTTATGAAGCTAAGCATTAAGATTAATATAGAATACAAAGCGTTAGTGGAGGTCAAAATTAATAGTTGAAGGAAAAATCTCTCCACGTAAAACATTTTTACGTGGAGGATTTTTCCTTCTACTATTAAGATTAAGGCTTGTATTAATAACAAATGCAATTGAAGTGTCACTTTTAAATAACTCATTTTTCCCCAGAAGTAAAATAAATAGCAATTTGTCTTAATAAATAATATTAATATTTATGTTGTTTCTCAACTTTCGCTACTAGTTTTATTTATTTATTTTTTCCATTATTATTTATTTGGATTATAAGGCTCCTAGCTTAGGGCTAAGGCAAGTGTCTTAACGAGTTTTAAAGACCGAACCCTCCCTTCTTGGTTTACGGTGTTTAATTACTTGGAGAAGTTTCTCAACCTAGAGTCTTCTCTCCTCCTTCAAGTCTTCACTAGAAAATATCGTGTCATTAAATTTCATAATAAATTACCAACATTCATTACATCAGCGAGCTCTCGAGGGCGAGTAAAAACTTTGTAATTATGAGTCTCAATTAAAACTGCAAACTGTTTTTAACGATATAAAAATACCCTCTTAATATTATAATTTATTTAATTGATGTGATAAGGGGGAAAAATTTCCCCGATCAGTTTATGCTATGTATGTATTCATTATTAAATTAAATTTAAGTATGATGATAATTAAAACGTGCTATAAATAAATGATAATAAAAACGATCGAACATTTTGTGCAAGATGTTTGCGCAAACCTGATGTTGGGCAAATTTAGGCCATACACGTCAACCATCATGTTTGCGCAAACATCAAACAGCCCCATACATTTTGTGCAAGATGTTTGCGCAAACCTGATGTTGGGCAAATTTAGGCCATACACGTCAACCATCATGTTTGCGCAAACATCAAACAGCCCCATACACGGTCAAAATCATTTTGACCGTTTATGGGGGCCTTTAAATTCGTATTTAAATATAATATACATATTTTAGAATTTTTTAAAATGAAAATTTTCGTTTCCGTTTCCAAGGAAAAAAGTTTTTCACAATTTACAGTGAGTAAGATATCCCTACGTTTAATATGTACATAGTTAGCAAACTTTTTTTTTCTAATAATAATTACTAATTTATTAGTTGGAGTTTCCTTGAATTTAGTATGAAATAGTATACCACGTCGCAGTGCTCTTATTTATACCTGTGAGTTGAGGGTGGTACAGGGTCACTGGTGTTTTATATGGCTTACTATGACCACGCCATACTCGCTTCGATGATACATTGAACTGTCGTTTGAGTGGCTGGAACTCTCTACCACAGGGTTAGGAAAAAGTACCTCAATAAATTGCTAGGTTCAAACAAGTGGTTCGTCCTACCCGTCTAGTGCTAGAACTTGGACTTACTACTGCTGCTACTCTTAAATTATTAAACAAACTATTTGTTATAGCCCTAATACACTATTATTTTGTATTTGTTATGCTCTTAATTTTATATCTTGTTTCTTGGTTGTTACTTAACCTAGATACTAAAGTTAGTAAATTTAGATTGTATGTCTAAGGGAAGCCTGTCTAAGACGGTTTTAGATAATCCGTTTAAATATAAGGCTTAGTTCTCTCTCTCATAACGCTTTGCCTTAAAGCAAAAATAAGAATATTCGAAAAAATAAAAAATAAAATAATAACAACTCCCTTTAATGTCGTTATCCAATTGAGAAGAGAATTATCTTGGAGGAAAAGTAGAAGAAACGAAATGATATATCATTATACACTTATCTCAAGTTTCTCTAATATTCACGGTTCAATTTGCAGCTTGTTTTTACTTCTGTTTATCCTCTTGCATATTATTTCTCATTTTCGACTGTTTATTTAAAAGACATGCTTTTATTATTTGTCTTAAACGTTTATTTTGTACTGGTCTTTTATTACTTTGCTTTGTAAGTTTCATCGCACGCCTATTACCTCAATTTTGAACCACTTCCCGTCCTTCAATCTTCCCCAAATTTTGCACATGGAAACAATTTAGGTGAAGAATACAGAAACAAAAAAAATTGTTGAAAATAAGACCAGTTTTAAAAAATGGTATTTTTATATTAATTATTTCTATTATATTAGGGAGTTGAATCAGAATGTGTATTTTTATTAACAGTTTGTTTAAATTCCTTTTTTTTTGTTTTGTGATTCAATATTAGATATTTCATAATAACTCCTGCCAACAGTTAAAATTATTATTAAAAAAGGAATACATGTATTTATAAAAATATTTGTGTAAAAAATTGTTCGTGTGTCTATCCTTTTAATAATAATTTAACTAATAAACTTTTAGATTATTTTAGTTACCAGAATATTGTATTTTATTCATATAGGGTATAAAAATCCATTTAATACTCTATTTATTCCTTGAATAATATATTTTAATATTTTTGCAAGAAAGTTAGGTAACTTACAATAATATTTAAACTGTGTCTGATAACCCTTACTCTTTTTTTATATTATTTTTTATACTTTTCAGCCCATAAATAAAAATGTGAAAAAATTTACCAACTCCCATAAAAAATTCTTATATTTTCTAGGCGAAGGATAGCTTAGGTTTCTACTTTATAGAATATATACGTAGTTTTTTTCTACGATATGTGTGAATAATGTAGTAAAAGACAATAATAAGTAGCATAAGATAAATATATTTTTTGGAGGGGAAAAAAAAAAACTGTATATTTCTCTAAGAAAGGAATAATGTGTAGGAAAATAAATCTAAGTCATTGTTATTTTCTTGGAATATAAAGAAGCAAAGAAAAAACTAAAGGGGGAAAAAGGCACAAGGGAAAATTCAAGAATTGAAATAACACGATGTCGTGAAGCAACAATAAAGAATAAAGCGAAATAAAAAGATAAAGGAGGAGAACCGAATTTTTATTTTCTTTTCTGTGTATAAGGATTTGCAAGAGGCCCCTGGGACCGGATCATAGGTAGAGGATACCTCAGACACTGGTAAGAATATTGGCGTAGTAAAATGTGATCCGTTTCTGAAGAATGGAATAAGGGATACGGCCGGAATATATATTGGAATAAATAAGACAAGTTTTTAGAATTTAGGTCGCGGTAATGGTCTACGTGTCTCGACAGTTTTTTTTTTTTTTACAAATAATAGCTTTAGTAATAATGTTGTTTACCAAAGCTGTATTGTATAAAGTGTTTTTTCTTTAGAAAGTTAATAAGTTATTTATGACAGGATTAATATTGATTGAGTGTTTACGATGAGTGTAATTAAAGGAAATAATTACTAGTTATTAATCGAAAATTCCATTTTAATAAGATTAATCCATAATATAATTTGTCTGAGTTCTTAAAATAAGAACTCTTGTCATCTTTAAGATATGTTTTTCGAGTTGATAGACTTAATAAATTTTACTTAGATTACTGTGCTATATTGGTTGTTTATTTCAAATCTATTTAATTAAGCTACTATTTATTGGGTAACTCTTAAGATCTCTCCAATTTTTTGCTTGTTTGCACCGTACTATTATGCAATGATTCATGACTTAATCATAGATTGATTAGATTCGATCAAAATCATGGGTTGAAAAGTTGAAATCTTTGATTTAATCTATGATCTATGATTTACTTTACCTACATCCTTTAACTCCTAGGTGGAGCATAGGGCATCGACGAACTTCCGGATCCTTTTCTTGGGTTACGATCTTATCACGGACCAGTTTTTTCCTCTTAACTCGAAGCTTTCTGCTTTAAGCCCTTCCCCTAGGTGTGTATGTCTTGGTCTACCTCTAAGTCTTGAGCCATGTGGATTCAATTCCGGAGCCTGTCTTGCTATGTTGCGCACCTCTCGACACACGTGTGGATTTTGGTAAGATTGGACACAAGTGTCCAATCTTACATAAACTTTCAATGATCGATGTCAATCAACTTCAACTTTCAACCTTGATGTCGATGGGTGTCTAGTTCGTTCTCTGTAGCATTGTGATAGCGCCCTTGGCTTTATTTAGGTTATTCTGATTATCCTCTGCAGCACCTCCATCCGTAGTGATGACGCTTCCAAGGTAATCGTTTCCCTCATCTTTTTGGGGTTGGAATATAAAACGACTTCAGCTGTTTCAACTTTTAAGTGTTTCAATAATTTAGTTTTCATGCCTGTGAGCTGTTTGAGTGTTAAGAGAAAGCTCGTCAGTATAATCTAAATTCTCCAGTCTGTCCGCTAGATCTTAACTATAATTTTTTTAATTTTATTTCATATCCATTTATGGCGTGTGATATATACATTATTATGCAGCACATTATCTTCATAATTGAAGACGCCATAGATGTCAATCATCTGCAATATTTTTTAAGATTTACTTATTTTTTTACCTCTGATTCTTTACATTTTGATTATGTAAATAATTTTGAACCTGGACGAACTTTAATATGTTAGAATTATCTGATCAAAACAGCATCACAAGAATAATAATTGCTATGACGTACGTTCTTAAAAGTTCCGTCACTGTCATGAAAATTAATGTTTAGATCCGAAGAAAATACCTGTTCATTTTCTTTTCAATCCAAATTGTTATTTAACGGGCATGTATTGTTTTAAGAGCAATACCATCTAGTCCAAACAAGGTTAAGCGTTATAGTACGCAATTCAATATGTTTTATTATTATAGACAACCGTTTTTATTCGACTCTCTAGAAAAGCATTTATGGAACGAAAGGTGGGTCTAAGCAGCTTATGGTATAGTTACGTTCCCTTCTATTCGAAAGATTGAAAAGGCGTGGTTTATTCTTTACTGAAGATTTCTACAATTTTGTTTTCTTATTACTTTATTTTATTTCTTGTTACTTACATTATTTTTATTTCTTTGTCCTTACATCCTTTTTACTAGTTATCCTTTGATAACCATTCCCTTCTATAAGACTGGTCGAAAAAGCCTTAAGACTGATTGACCTTACGCAATTGAGTAGCATAAAAATATGTATTTAACTTAAGCCCTGTTTTAGTTGTATTAAGGATACTTTATCTTTAAAGAAAAAAACTAAAATGCTGCAGAATACATTTGTCGTTGGTTATCTATGAACTCTTTAACTTTGGTACTTGTTTAAACTAAAGAAAATGAGAGGAATAATAAGCATAAATAAAATAAGTTTTATGTCAGCAAAACTTTAAAGGAATACGGGGAAATGCTACAGTGGAACCTTGGGAGATAGTGACAATGAGGGGCCGAAGAGGATGTAAGAAACCGATAAAAAATGGCCGACGGAACGTTCATCCAACTCGTGTGGAAAAATGTAGCAATTTCAAGATAGACAAAATTTCGACTCTTCAATTTAAATGTTTAAACTGTCCTACTATGTATTTTCGAGACATGGAAGAAAACAAGAGAAAAGTGTTAAGTAACGACGACCTGTGGACTGTAACAAACCAAATGCGTAGGGAAAGAAAGTGACATTGGATAGGCTATGTTTTAAGAATACCACTCGGGGCCATTGAGATGAACGCACTTGATTGGAACCCGCAAGGAAAGAAACGGTGGACTCAGGAAGACCTGGAAAGAATGGTATGGAATTTATCATACGAAGCTCGTTTTCTTCAATTTCCCCTTACAGGTTTAAGTTTTGAAAAAACAAACTTTCACATCTGCTGATTTTGTTGGATATTCCCAAAAGAAAAGCTTGAATCCAAGAAACACACCAATAAAACATCCATACGCGGTTGTTCCGATCGACATACCCTTAGAAATCTTCCGAGTTTCCCTTACTTTTCTCCATTGTTATAAAAACAACAAGTTTGTTCTTCTTTTTCGTTGATGTTTGCTTTAAACCTTGCTCTCTCTCTTTGTTTTCAATCAATATAAAGTACTCGAGGGTTCTCTTGACGATACTAAATTTCCTTTTTTTCCACTCAAAAACGACTACGGATTATTTTCTTTTTTCTGCCCTCTCTTTTGGGTCTATCTATTTTTTTTTGTTGTTGTTTTTTTAACTTTAGCATAAAAGAAAAGTATCAAGAGTAAGAATACCTGTTTAAGAGAAAGGGGAAACAGGTTTTTATTCTCTCTTTTTTTATATATTCGCGAAAAGAAGAAAAAAATAAAGTATGAAGGAAAGAATAAAAATCTGGCTTTTTTTCTATAAATGAAGTGATAAAACATTATATCATAGGTTTTTTTGTTTCTTTTTAATTTTTTAACCCAAATCTTTATACATGGGTCTTTAATATACCGTGATTTATCTTGACTACAGAACAAGATGTATGTTATTTAACTCTCACATTTTATTTCGTTGCTTAAGCTGCTGTAGGCTCCTAAATCCTTTTCTCATTATAAAAGACAGTTAAAGAGTTTAGATTGTCAGCATTGTTGACCCTTATCTTCGTCTCGTATAAACTTTGAAAAGGAATTTAGTTAATCTTGATTGGATTTTCAAAATGGAAATAAGGTTTTCAGATGCAGACTCTTAGATTAATCCGAAGGTTATTGTACTTTAAACTTAGCTTGAAGATGGATATTATCTAAACTGAAGTGTGTCTTTACTTAACCTATGTTCTACTTTCGTTATCAATAATAAATTTAACTTTAATTAAATAAAGAAAATCTTCAAGACAACTATTTTAATTCCAAGAGATGATTATAAGTTTTAATTTAGACTGTTGGTTAAATGAAAGTAGGTTTCTAAGAAAGTATAGGTTTCTAAGAAATAAGATACTATTTTTGTTAGCGTTATTAATACACCTTCACTTTCTTGTTAGTTACAAATTGTGAATGGTTTTGTTACATAGCGGAAGAGGCTGTTAGAAGCCTAGTTAAAACATCTTAATGTCTTTGTGTAATTCTTAGTTATTAATGAACCACCTCTCACCACCTTTCAATAAGGAGATAATCCGCAATACAAAATGAGATAGGGATGTAACTACGTAGATTATAGTTAGTGATTATAACAATAACTTCATTAGTTTTTCAATCAGAACTCAGACAGGAACTAAAACTCAGACAGGGTCCAAAAACTATTGTTTTTGGATTAGTCGACATCTTATTTTTAGTAATCCACCGAAGCTTTAGTATAAAATTTCCTAAATATATATTCCAGACTGTATGTTATTAAATGTAAGTATGTTTGTAGCCGGAATGCATATTGCATTATTTAAAAAGTTGTTCTAATTTTACTTAACACTAAATACACAAGAAGAAGCTCAAGGTTTTTCATGGTATCAAGTGTTATTACAACTTACCCTAAAGTCTGTCCTTTGTAAAAAGAATAAAATTAATGGGATTTTGTTTGTAATGTAACATCGGGGCCTTTTCTTCTTAACACTATATTTTAAAATAAATAGGCCAGGAAGATTCTATACGAGGTCTAGAGTCTATTCGTGATGTTGGGCATTTTCCTCGCCTGGCGGGAAATGGAAACAATAGCCTCTTGCCTGGGCTAGGCTAACTTAACGAGGCTTTTCTCCAGGAGCCGCCTGGTATATGGCGACTACGGGCCATGAATACAAAGTATTTTACCTTCCTTCTAGTTCTATATAATAACCACCAGCCCTTTCTAGTTGGGTTACAAGATTTGTTTTTATTTATATATATTATAAAGCAAATACATTTCCAGTATTTAACTTTTAATTTAACAGTAACTACTCAGTATATAACTGTAATTTTCAGTATTCACCTTCCTTTTTTAAATGTATAAATCTTTGAGAAATGATTAATTATTATAAGATTTTACATGCGATAATATTTTTCTTACACTTTAAATAATTTTTTAAATAAATTGTGCGTCTCAGAATGTTGTTCGATTATATTGAAATTCAATAAAGTAAACTAATTTTCTTTCATGTTTTTTGTCTCTGAAAGCCATAACCAGTGTTATTAGAACTATGTTATAAACACAGATTTTAGTAATTCGAGTTTAAGCTTCAACTGTTACTCTTACTTGCTACATTTTTCTGTTTCCGGTGAATACTTTTAATGATGCGGTAATGGTCTTATACAAATAGATTCGAGTGTTAAACTCATCTGTCTTTTTAAATCCCTGTAGCTTTTAGTTTATAAAATAATAAAAGTCATAGATTTTTTTTTTACTGCTCCTGTTCACAAACTTATAATACGCCTAATGTTCCTTCAAATAACCCGTTCTTTTATGGATAATTTATATTATTATTATTATGATTATTATATATATATATATATATATATATATATATATATATATATATATATATATATATATATATATATATATATATATATATATATATAATAGTATTTATTTTAGATTTTCTATTGCCTTAACATTTTGTTTTGCTCATGGCATAGGCATAGACCAACTGGAGATGTATAATATTTAATATCATACAACTATTTTGAATGTTTTATTAGCACTTTATACATCTAACATCTGTCACCTTGCTGCCTCTAACTTTATTTAATAGATTTTTCTTCTTCCAATTTCGTTAATGATAAATTAAAAACATCTGCTTGTCTTTGTTTCTATCTATGGATACATTTTTTCCTACTGTAATACTAGTTCATGACTTTATCCATCTGAGAACGGATCAAGATGGATTTATAGACTTTTCTTGGCGGCTTATATTTTATCTGGGAACTCGATGTGTAAAACATGTCACATCTTACGTCCCTGCCTTTTCTTACAAGACGTGAGTCTTGGAAGGTATAACTATTACATCCTGACTTGGGTGGTACGTGTCCTGAAATATGAGTTGGAGACAAAGCCTCTTCTCTTAACCATATGATTTTCACGTTTCTACTCAGCTATATTTGTCTCAATACTTACATTAATCTTCTGCCTTTTCTTGATATCAAACACCAATGATTCTTAATTCAGCTTTTAATGCCATAACTATTTTTATGGCCTTTTTTTTTATTCAGGGCTTGTCATGTCCCAGTCATGTCAAGCTCCCATTCGAAACTTGATTAAGTACCATAAAATGTTTATAGTGTTAAATGCTGTTATTATTTTTCATTTCTCAAACTTTAATTTGGTTGAGTTCTCGTTTTGGAGTGAGACCCAAGCTGGTTAGTTGTATGTAACCAAGCTACTGGTTATATATAACTGAGAGCGAATATTAAATAATGGTAATTATAATTATATTCAAAACCATTTATCTGGGAAGAAGTTATGGTTGATTTAGGGTGGTCACTCCTAGGATAGATTTGATGTACTTTCTTCTTGTGAGGTGCAGATCTGAGCCGGCGTTCTGAATGGTCTTTAGGACGACTGAACCAGCGCCAGCGGTATGAAAATATGAATATTATCAGGCACAGTAAACTTGCGTTGCTATAACATGAGTAAACATATTTTTATGGAATATTTTCACGTGGGCCAAAAGTAAGCTGGACCAGTGAACAATTTTACCTGGGATTCATTGATGGGATACAATTTTACCTGGGATTTATTTAGTCTGGATTCAAATACCTTAAATAATAAACTTTTTTTTTAGATTTAACCATATTTGATGTTTATTGTTTGAACCTGCTTCCATGCTTTAAATAAAACCGTCCTTTATTGCCATTCTCTTAGTGTCTACTAATTCTGTGATCCCTAGAGATGCTCAGACTGCTTCCTACTCCTTAGTTATTCTATTCATATTTAGTTGGTAGGACTTATCTTTGCCTTTCCTTTACTTGGGGGGTTTGACCCGACTAAATAACCAAACCTATTTAATTAATCATCCGCAGTGTAAAGCTCTTGTAACTTTTAAATTACAAAGGCTGCAGTTCTATCTTTTGATAAATGTTCACTACGGTAAAGGCATGGTTAGAAGAGTTCAGGATGCTAATTATTTAATTTATTGTATAAAAGTTTCGACGAGTCATATCATAAGTTTTGCTTTAGATCAATAGAGTTCCAGGTTGATTCTATTGCAACTAAATAACCTGTTTGGGTATTAATTTTACTTTTTTAGTAGTCTACTTTAATCTATAACTATTTATTTAATAGTATCTTCTCCTTATCAAGTAATTTATCAGTAGAATTAGTTGACGTATGAGGATGTAAACAGCGATAGAAATGACAGCATTCAATTAAACACGTTCATTAAGTTGTACTACCTATCATCGTGATTGTCAGTTAAACGCCTGTCTTTATTGTTCTGGCAACAGAATACGTCTGTATTTGATGATGTCAGTTTACGATATCTGAAGTCACATCCCAGTGAGATTTTGAAGGGCGCATAAAGCCACTTTCTCGTTTCAGGTTGTGATATTATTACACCTTCTCTGACATATTGGTTCGACTAGGGGATTTATATCATATTCTTGAGCTTCCAAGCATATGCGGAAGATTATGGATTTGGTACGTGAGGCTCCAGCGCTGAAGACTATATGACAATCAGGAATAAGCTCTTTGTCTTAATCGATTATCAAAACTCATCGAATTCATTTATCAACTTCTCTTAGAGATGGGTGCCCTTATAGGAGCTGGCTAAATTATTTCAACCTTTTGCCTCACAGATGTCCTCTAGTTTTAAATTTTAAAAAGAAAGAAAGATGTTTCCCAAATAATAATACGTTTCTGCGCACCTAAATTTGGAGCTAAAATTCATTTCTCGATTTTGCATCAGGTATGATTCTTCTAAACATGTATGCCAAATTTCATTCAGACTACAGACGAAAGGTATTTTTTGAAAATGATTTTTTTGGATTCAGGGGACCTCAAAAGTTTAAATCCATCCAAGTCTGAAAATTTCTCGCTATCACTTCTTTATTTATATATATATATATATATATATATATATATATATATATATATATATATATATATATATATATATATATATATATATGAGAAAGTTTTAAAGAACGCTTAAAGCAAGAAAGAAGATCGCTAAAAGCATATTCGATTTATTTTATTTTATTTTATGCATTAGTATTATTAGTGTTTATAAATTCTTACAAAATGGATTAATGTAAATTCGATTTTACTGTAATAGAATATCAAGCATATATAAATTGATAATATATGTAATCTTTTATAGAAAATAACATTTTTGAATGTACATAATAACTTTTCACTAGACTGAAATTAAACGATAAAAAGACTCCTCTGTGTAATATTTTCTTCTTTATAAATAAGAATTTATACTCTTTCTTCTCCTCTATGAAATCTCATATACATAATAAAAACTTGTTACCTCTCAAATGTTTTCTTTTCGTGTCTTTGATTTTGATGTAGGTAAAACTATTTTGTACTGACATGAACATTTCTACACAAATAGTACCATATTTCTTATTCGTCATTTTATTGTGGGCTTATTAAAAATATTCACTTTGTGTATTATTACCGCAATAATATAGACCACATGTACAAAAAACAACATGTGTTATGTTTGGTGGTCTTTTACACAAGATGAAAATCTGTTCTTTTGTTGAAGTCAGATCAAAGGGGCACAACAAGACTTGTTGCGTAGATAACGTATAACAATACACAGCCCGTAACAAAGAGAGAGCAGCCAGTAACAAAGAGGTCCATTTATTGTGCTATTCTCACAAAAGCGTACATTATGTATAATATATTATGTCTCTCAAATAAAAAAGTTTTATGAGTTAAAATACTTCCTTTAAGAAAATGTTAGGGATATTTTGTGTAATTGTATTATAAATTATCTTATCTGTTAAATCCAGTTATCGTAATAAAACTTTCGGGCTTTAATTTTATTATATAGGTATATGTAGTTTTTAACTATAAGAATCCTGTCTTAAATTTAATTACAGATTAGTGAATATAGGGAAAGACTCAAAGGGTCTAAACTAAAGCCCTCGAAAGAACATGCACTGTCTACTCCAAAATATCTACATATATCTATTTTTTGGCTGCTTAAGCCAAACTTTAAAGTAATATAAGTACGTCATAACGTAACCCCTTCTACCAGTGATTATTTTAATTTTATATATTATGGTCCCCGGAAAAACGTTTCATTGTAATATAACTCATGATTGTGTTCAAAGTTTTATGGCGTTATACAAAAGTTGTTGCTTTGATTACAATATCTTTTTATTGTTTCCATGGCGAGTCTCAGTGAAAAAAGAAGAAAGAGATAAAGGATTAAAAGAAAATCTCTTTACTTGACTTTTTTTTATAGATGCTAAAACGGGTAAAGGTTTGAAGGCTCAGAGGGACCGTTGTGTATATTTGTTTGGCCACAAAGTCTCTCGGTTTCGGGGGCTCTAGGGCAAGAGAGTAAGTTCGAGGTGTCTAACTCTCTCTCTTTAGCCCTGAGGCATGAATATGTAAAGGGCTCCAGGAGAGAGGATACACCTGGAGAATGGGAAGCTGAAGGAGTCCCGACACAAGGGCCTCTTCTTTACATTTCCAAACAAGGAGTGCCGTAGAGGAGGTGAAAACCGCTCATTTAGATACCGAGAAAACCAACCTAATGGACAACCTACCCACTTTATTTTCATCGTCTTTTCAAAAGAGGCATCATCATCCCGAGAAGAAAAGAGCAACTCTAACTACTTAATTTTTTGAAATATCGTCAAAAAGTGTGAAAATTGACAAAACCTTGGGTAATATTCAACTTACGGGCTCTTGGAGTCCCATTAAAAAAAAAGATAAATGTCGACTGACTTTCGTCGCTATGAATTTTTAAGATATGCTAATGCAGAAAACAATTGAAAAACGGTGCATGGTCTCTGGTTGACTGAAATAACCACTTCGTACCTTCCCTAACCACCATTTTGAATAAAATTTTCTTCCTGGCGTCTACAAATAGAAAAACCAAAATTCAATTAAAGTGGATCAGACTAATTGAAAAACGACGTTTTTAGTCCAATTATTTATTGCCATTTTAGGATAACATGAATTCCTAATTGAGTTATTTTTAGCCTAATCTAAGAAAAAATAATTTCCTTTATTCTCAGCGAAATAAATTTCCATAGTAACCAACAACTAAAAGTGTCATCTGCCTTTTTATTCTATGATATAATAAACTCTTCAGGTAATACTATGGTATACCTACCTTTTCTAAAGCATTTTAATATGGTTATAATCATAAACCTATGGATTATGTTTTAAATTTAATTTATTTGCTTGTACGCTATTACTTTGTTCCTTTTTTGGGTTTCGTTGGTAAAACCAAAATAAGAAACCCTTATAGTTTCGTTCCTGTGTCTCTCTGTCACTCTGTACGGTTCCAATAACTTCTGAATAAAAAAAAGATATAAATATGAAACTTTGCAGTATTAAAGATCGTTTTGACGCGCACAGAGGAAAAATATAGCGAACTCAACATTATCAGCCGTTAAAATCCAAAATGGCGGATAATTCATGTCACGTGAAAAAAATATTTTTATAAAATTTTGTGTGGGGTGTCCAATGAAAGATATTGAAGAGTAGATTACAAATATATATACCATTTAGGGGAAAAAAATTAATTTTCGGCGCCATTTTGCGTGTCCCCCCCCCCCCCCCCCTAAAATCGTGTTTCCGCTCTTAGTAAAAATATAGAAAAATATGCAAAATGTGCGGTCTGGTGGGCCATAGAAAAAATAAGATTAGCAATTTGATCTGATTAACTGTTAATCCAAGATGGCGGATAATTCATGTCCTTCGAAAAAAAAATGTTTTTTAAATTTTGTGTGGGGTATCAAATGAAAGGTATTGAAGAGTAGATTACAAAAATATAAAAACATTTTTTAAAATTTAATTTTTTATTGTATTTATAAATCGAAACCCCCCCCCCCCCCCCCCCACCAACTACCCTATAACGGCTAATCTTAATATTTTGAAATAATTCACGCTTATACCCTATGGTGGACCGATGAATATTTTCGGAAAAAAAATTAATGTACCTTTTCGTATTACCGATAAAAACCATTGTGACCCCGGGGGATTGAACCAGGAACCTCTTCCTCTGTAACACGTGAAAATTGTTTAATTTTCTGAAGTTACTAGAAGTATAAAAAATATGCCGAGCGATCTGCTGGACCATAGGAAAAATTAGAATTGCAATTTTAACTAATTAACTGGGAATCCAATATGGCGAATAATTCCCACCACAAAAAAAGAATATTTTTTTGAAATTTTGTATGGGTTACAAATTAAAGATTACAAAGAAGAGTAGATTACAAAAATGTACATCACGTGTTAATTGTTTAATTTTTTTTTTTTTAATTCCACGCCTTTTACCTTTTCTTCCCTCCTTACTATTTAACTATTTATTTGTTTCTTCTATTCTAAAGTAGTTTTCGAATGTGTTATTCCCTTTTTATTTGAAACCACCACATTGCTTTTAGGTGCTCTGATTTTTTTTTTTAAATTACTGACTTTTTCTAGATAAATCATTCATCTTGAATTTCTAAAGGCTCCTTACTATGCTCTAAGTGTTTTTCAATGTTGAATTCAGTGAGTTTGTGCGGGTATCAATATCAATGTAAGCAAACTCAAGTTTTAACTTGAACTAGAAGTTTTATTTTTGGAATTTTATCTAGGAGTGTCTTCTATTTTTCTTGTTATTTATTTAAACCAGAATTTTTGGATATCACTGGATATATTGTAATTAAACCTTAATCTAAATTTATTTCTATTAGATATAATATATATTTTAATATCTCGAAACATTTTTGATTAACATGAAAAATGTTTTAATCCTATAGGTTAATGTAGGAAACTTCTGTTTCTGTTAGCGTCAAAGGGTTTTTAGCATTTATATCTGGATGTTTTAGAGTTTATCTGCGCGCCGCATTATAAAATCGATTCTCTGTCTCCCCTTCCTGGTTTTCAACATGATATTCGAGGTGTTTGTATTTAATAGCTCTATTATACTCGTACATCGTTGCACGCATTATTCTCTTCACTCTGCTCTGGGTTGAGAAATGTTAGAACCTCAGTAAGGTTTCCTCATGCTTTTCAATATGGCTTCACTTTGTGCTGCGCTCGATATAAAACCAGCCGTATCATTGTAAACATAAATTAGTTATCTAATGTTATAAGTAAAGGAAAAAAAGTCGTTAGCATTTGATCTCGTGTTTGAGGGTAAAATAGAATAAGCGTTCTCTTACTAAAATGTTTACCCTCATTTTAGTTATGATAAAGTTTATTTTAGAATGGTATTACTTATTGCCAGAGGGTTTAATTTAGAACAACTTGTTACCCTAAGAATTCTGTTACTATTCACTGAGGGTTACCAAAACCGTTTTAAGCACCAGACTGTATTTATTGAGTTAGCATATAAAGCGTTAATTGGAGGTCATCATTAAAGTTTGAAAGAATGGAATCTTCTCGTAAAAAATATCTATTTTCTCAGAGCACATAAACAGAGACAATAAATTAAATCAACAATTAAAAGGTAAAAATAATAATATACAGAAACCTGATCAAGCCTCCTTGACAGTATTGAGTTAGCACTTTGACATTACCTGATGAATGATGGGTGTCCGAAAAGTTCCGGAGCGGTCAATTATCTCTGCTGGATCAGGTTTTAGAACAAAATATTTTTGACCAAGATATACTCAGTATATATTTACTTGTTGTAAATTTTTGTTTTTAAGCTTTGTCCATTTTTATTAAGGCATTATCCCAAACGAAATTAGCATCGACGGCAGTTTCATTTCTCTGATATAATCGCGAGCTTAAATTAAGAAGGCTTGGAAACAGTAAGTGATGATAATAAGTCAACAATTATGCCAGTCCAATATCTAGGACTAGACATTGGCAGTAACTATAACAAATAATAATTATTATTACTATCTATCATTGCGTCAAAGTTATAAAACATATACGCTCTGCTGTAGTTTAGTGAAATTTAAATGTTCTGGATTAAATGGACTAGCGTCTGGATTGAATGTATATAAAAAGATCAGCACAGATGATTATTTATATAATCGGAGCTTTCGCTAAGGGAATTTTTGCATTATCAGTGATCTTTAAGTTGAGTCGACATGGATTAACCTCAGAAGCTTCTGAAATTCCCTCCTACATCTAATATTTTTTATTCCAATTTGCAAACTTACCTTAACAGTAGTTAGTATGCCCTTGAGGCCACTATTATAAACGTAATTTTAAAGTTAAATAGTTTTAAAAACGTAAAAAAACAATCACTTATAAATATTGTCGCTCATTCCTATTTAACCAGATTTATGTGTTATAATTTTCGTAAAATTATTACTAAAAGGTTTGTACTTAAACTTTCTTTTTAATTTTAAAAAATAGCTAGGAAAAAACATAATTAAAACGAGTTAAGAATTTCAGCGCGCTAGATGATCAAGAGAGCTTAATGAGGCAGTAGTTGATAATTTTAGCGATAATTTATTAACCTTGAAACAACACAGTTAATGTGATAGACGGACAGGAAGGAAAAGCATATTTGTTCTCAGTTTAACTTCTGCGTTTTAGTTACTCGCTTGCATTAATTATAATTAATTCAATTAATAATAATTCATGTTTTAGTCATTTTTAAGAAAATAAATTTAAGACATTAAAAAACTATTTAAGACATTTATTTTTTAAATAAGAAAATAAATTATGTTTCACTTAATAAAATATTTTTGTTTCATTCAAATGTCTGAGGAAAAAATGTATTTCAAAATGATTCCACGTCTTATTTAAATTCTGACACCATTAATAGTGTTTCTACTTTAACATAAAAAGTGGCAGCATTTGCAAAATATTTAATAATGGATCAAGATTATGAAGAATTCGAACAGGTTTGATTTATTACAATACATGTATATTTGCTATTGGCATATTCTCTTTTATGTAAATCAGACAAATTTTTCTGTTTCGTTTTGATCTAATATTAATAAATACTACAATTTTTGTAATAATAATATAACAACTAATTTTGTAAGGGTGGAAATTACCAATACGAAATGATAAGGATTTTGCATTGATTTTCATAATTTGTAAAATTCTAAAAGTACTGGATTCTTATTCCAATCTGAAACCAGCATTTTTCAGTCTCTTTCTCATTTCTAAAACCACAACCTTTAACCGAAACACTCAGAAAAAATTATAACTTAAAATGATTATTAAATTTACACTTGTACAATTCATTCAATTCAGTTTTTCTGAATATATTTATTGATTTGAATTAAAGTTGAAAAAGGTTTAAATACGGCTACTTCGTTTTGGAATATTTCGTCTCATCGTAAGGCATCTCAAGAGGATCTCATTAGGCCTTTAAAATTGCTAAGAATTGAAAAGTTTTCCTTCGAGGAATTTAGTATTTATTTAACATTTATAAAAACAAAAATTTGCGACAATGTGTAATTTACCGTAAATACATTAATAGTATTTTAAGTAAATAATAATCTTAATTTTAATTTTATTTTATTTAATACCTTACTGACCAAATAGAAAATAGAAGAAAAATTATATTAACAAAAGGTAATCTACAACTAATATGCTAAGTGAATATTATTGATAAAATTTCCTTGCTTTTAATTACATAAATCAATATTGACGTTATTTACGTACAACAGAGCAAACTTTTAAACCTCTGTTTAATTTATTTCTTTTTAAACCGGCGTTGTTAGTCACAGTTTTTATAGCCGTCTTTAAACAATTGTTTAACAGACATCTTTCTTTATTCATAATTTTGTTATCGTTATAAAAAAATCATCTGACATATTTTATTGCACATTAAAAAGTTTAATAAACTTTTCAATATACATATATATTTATATTTCATTGTTAAAGATGAAAAATATTTAATTAAATTGTCATAAATTATATGTGTGTGTGCGTCTGTATATAAGAAATAATTTATGACAATTTTGTTTAATATTTCTCTTAAAAATTATTTAACTTGTTACAAGATTGCAAAGTAATAAAAATATTGCCGTTTCTAAATTCTTATAAACCTACAAAATATAAGTAAGAGAAATAATTAAATTTATTTATTATCTTCAGATTTTTACTGCACGAACAAGTTGTATTGTACTTTTTTTTATATCGTTCTGAAGAACGACAATTTTTTTGTGTTATTTCAAAAAGTTTAAAACAAAAATTCGTTTCAGACATCAGGGAACGTCTGTGTCTGTCTGTCGCTCAATATTTGCGAAGGCTAATATTTTAAAAAATATTCGTCAGATTTTAATAAAATTTGGATGGCAGGCTATAATTAGCCCATTGTTGGCCCCGTATAAGTTTCAAACCTTCGCCCATTTGTTTCTCTTCCACAAGCTGACAAACATACATTTAGTTGCACCTAACCTTCAGTTGTACTCGTCTGATTTTTAGGAAATTTGTATGGTTTTTCAAAGTAGCCCTCAGATAGTCCCATATTGATTTCAACCGTCTGTGCTCTTTCAATTTTGTGAATTGATACTTTAATTCTTGTAAAAACTCAAAATTATTTTAAATGTTTTAAAAAAGCGGGGCAATTAAAATAAATTTGATATTAATAGGTTGTAAAAGCATAAAATCAAGTATACGAAATATGCCGCGAGGTAGCTATGTGCCACACTAATTGGCAGAGTATTTTTAATCGTTACAAGTTTTTTTTGTAAATAAAATAAATAATTAAATACTTTTTTTTATATTTTCCTGATTATGTCACTTTAAGTATTTAAAATTGTAAACTAAAAATAACTTTTAAATGAAAAGAAAGGAAGTAATAAATTGATTTACTTCTCAATCTTCTTGCCTAAATCGAACCAAAAAGAACTAAAGAGTTTTTTCTGTTATAGATGTTTTGTTTTTAGTTTCCTATGGACGGGGTCATGTTCCTCTTTTTTCTCTCTTTGTTTTTGTGTAATGTGGAAGGAAAGTTGGAGCTTTTTTACCGTTTTCATTTTGTGTTTGATTCAAAGTTGATAAAAGTTGTTTTCGGTTTTCTGTTGACGGGTCATCTTCCCCTTTCAATCTTTTTAATCGAGTTCATTTTATCTTACATTTCTATACTGTGTGAGAAACTAAAAAAAAAAAAAAAAAAAAAAATCAAACAAATAAACTCCTACTGGTTTTATGTTTGCTCTCTTTCATTCTGTGATTTGAAGTTGATAAAAGTTTGGTTTGTTTTTTCCTCTCTCTCTTTCTCCTGACGGCTCATCTTGCTGTGGAAGGGATGGGACTTTGTGATTTGTTTATAATGGGATTGTTTTGTGAAAGAGCTCGAGGTAGGTAGTAGTGAGTAGAAAAGGGCCTCTCTGTTGGCTGCTGGAGATGAAGCCCTTTCTACTAAGAGAAAGGTTCGGCTTCACTCCGGTGTGTCGGGTCGATACATTGCTCTTGCATTATTGATAAGGAACTCCATGCCGCCTCTCTCTCCCTTTCCTCTATCTAACCAGCCAAAACTCCCATCAATATTTCCCTGTCCGTCCTTTGGCCCTGTACCTCCCTACCTCAGCAGCTTCTTAAGCCCGAACTCTGTCAACTACACCCCATATTGTCACCTAAACACCCCCCCCCCTCCCCGAGGCCACTTTTCTAAACTTGATTATTTCCCAAGTTGGATTATCATTTTTACATCCTCTCTTGCTACTATTTAAAGGGTATAGAGTGCAGGCTTTAAGTACCTAATATATAATCCCTTTAACAATGTGCCTACTTCTGACATTATGCAACCCTTCTATCTTTAGAAGCTTAGGGTTACTAAAGGGGGAGTTTTGTTCCTACATTAAAATCAAGTTTACTTCAAATTAGCATATGAAGACGTGAAATATTTTTGACCATTATTCAGCCAACGATACTTCGTTATTAATGGGAACAATGGAAATGAATCATTACTAGAATTGTTATTGATACAAACGTATGGGATAATTAACATAATAATTTCATTATTTTATAGTAATAGCCGCATATTAAGGGGCGTAATTTATTCTCCCATTAATAAGGAATTGTCGTAGTTGTTAAGAAAAAAAAAAAGACGAACCAACAACAAATTTAACTGTTGCTACGAATATATCTTTTCATTGTATTTAAGCGTAAACGCTATACATATAAAATTAAAGTTTAGTTATTTTTGGACTTCCAAAATGGGGCCTTATCATTTTCTCTGTACGTCTCTCAGGGCGAGGAGCACGTCCGACTTTATAGGCGTAAAACTGATTACTCCACTGACTTTCAAATCATCAATTTTTGTCGGAGTAGAGTAAGATTTGCAGCATAGCAGTGTCTGTTAGTTGCATAGCTTTGTTTTGAGCCCCCCCCCCCCCCCCCCTTCCTGCATCCTAATGATGTGGTTCCAATCAACATCAGGATTAAACAGGACGGAGGATCAGGCACTGTAGTTAGAGAGTAAACACACCGATGTGGGTGAAATATGTCTCTTCACTCTGTTATTCGAACTAGACATGTCTGTGTCTGTGTTTTGACCTAGGTTTCAGGCTAGTTGTGAAAACGCTTATTTCTCGGCCACAATGATCTCAAATATTTCTTTTTCTATCTAGTTTTTATTTAATACATGGGGTCATTAAACGCTTAAAAATATTATATATATATATATATATATATATATATATATATATATATATATATATATATATATATATATATATATATATTTATTTATTTATTTATTTATTTTTTGAAAGGTACACAATTTGCAGTTAGGGCAGTTAATACTGAAGCCATATCTAGTAATAGGAAGAGAAAACTCTCGGAAGCATTCCAATTGTTCCAGCTGAAAACTTTACTAATTAAATCCCTGAATAGAAAATCTATATTTCTCATTATAACTTTCACAACCCTCGATTTTTAAAAATAGTTTCAAAAACTTTCTTCTCTACTTTGATTATATTGTAGTTATTTAGGTCTATTTCCATTTCTATTATTGTTTTTGTTTTACTTTATTTGTGTTTTAATAAAAGTGTAATGAAAACAAATTGTGTTGGAGAAAATTTTGTTCGAATTTGTCGGACCGATTTTTTTAAATATTTTTTTTTATTAATTCTTGTCAGATGAGTAAGTCCACAACATCTTAGAATCGTAGTATGTAGTTTTCAATACATCATTGTAAACAAACATATTAACATTGTTAATAAGTAAGTATTGGGCGACGTTTCTGTACGTGAGAGATTTTATTGTACGCTGTACATTTCGGTCTTCGGCGTCACATAAAAAACGTCGCTGTCACACGCGACGGCGATGAATGTCGCCCAGAGTGAAACTGGCCTCAGTTTAAACTATAAAAAAACATGATAAGAGCATCATTATATTCTCTGTTTCACTGTTTTCTTAGTTAATATAATCGGATATAATAAGATATATCTTTTAAGTGGCTGCTTCTTTTTTATTTTCTCGAGTGGGATGTGAGGCGGTTATAGAGAAGGGTATCAGTTCTGCAGCCCTTCACTATGTACATACTGCTCTTTAAATATTTACAAGAATAAGATGGTGCGGCATAGACAAGAAAGCAGATAGGATAAGTAGACTGCTGAAGAAGAGGGTAGTTTTTCACAGGATGTCGCACTACATCCTTTTTACCTTACCTTAACTTTATAAATAATAAATAAATTTAATATATCCTACACGTTCTCACTTTTAACTTATTTAATCATTATTGGGATATTTATATCTCTACTCATTTTTTGTAATCTTATGTTATGATGACTTTAATCTCTTTTTATCAAGTTTTTATGGCGATTTTCTTTATTCACTATGCACTTTATTATGTTAGAGTAACAATTTTATCAATAGTGTTTATAATAATGCTATCAATAGTTCTAGTAACAATCTTATAAGTAGTGCTAATAATAATCTTATAATATAATAATTCAAGATGGTGGCTATTTATATGAAAAAATTGTCACAGTGATATCTCTGGAATTGCACTGTAACATTAAAAATGTGTAGGTAGGTTCCTCTTTGCTTCTTAGGTGTTTGCTAAAAATTGTTTTTACAATCCGCCAAGATAGCGGCTATTTATATTCAAAATTCAACATTGCGATATCTCCGGAACAAGTTGTACATGAAATTTGGAATTAGTTTCCTTTAATGGCATTAATAACTTTTGTGGACAGGTTTTGCGATCAGCAGGCCCGTCGAGAGGGGGCGGCAGGTACGGCTGATGCCGGGGGGCCCGGACCTCCCCTAAAGGGCCCCGATCCAAAGCCCCGAACACCCAATCACGCCAATATTTATGATTGAAATATTAAATAATTAAATAATAATAATTAAAAATAATATTAGTTAATATTAAAGTTGTCAGCCAAGTGTGGTGATTAAGTTTGCGAGAGAATTTCCCGGTACCGAGACTGAGAAGCGAAAAATTACTAAACCTTATCCCGAAGGGTTTCAAGAAAAATCCACAGAGAACCCAGAAAATCGCTTCAAAGTTGAAGTTTTTTATGTTTTAATTGACAGTGTGATTGGAAACTTGAGTGATCCATACCAAGCAGTCAACAAAATCAATGATTAATGATTTATTCAGTTTTATTTGGACATATCCAAAGTTGAAAAAATATTAAATACACCACCATTCATTTTCAACCATGTATGGTTGAAAAATCCGGCATGCTAGCCTGAAAGATACTACAATGGTTTACAATATCCCAAATTTACCCCCCTCCTAAATGACAATATGACAAAACTGTAGATAACAACAATTACTGTACTCTGAAAGAGCTTTTGAACGATATGCATCATGAAGGGTATTCATTACTTTGACCCCATATTCATCACTTGAGTTGTACCCCGTACCCCTGAGTGCCAAAATTTAAATTTCGAAAATTCATGTAGACTGTGACCTTCCCATTGATTTGAAGGTCAAGTGTAAAAATTTTCATCGAGATCAGACAAGAACTGTAGATTTGTATAAAGAACATACACACATACGTTGACTTTTAGATGTATTTTTACATTTTACCCCCTTAAATGTATTATAATAACAATTAATGTACTCTTAAAGAGCTTTTGAATGATATGCATCATGAAGGGTATTCATTACTTTGACCCCGTATTCATCACTTGTGTTTACCCCATACCCCTGTGTACCAAAATTTAAATTTCTAAATTCTATGTAGGCAGTGAGTTTCTCCTTGCTTTGATGATCAAATATGCAAATTTTCATCGAGATCGGAGCAAAACTGTAGATTTGTATATAGAACATACACATATACCTTGACGGCTGAACTACAGTATATGGGGCTCTTTCTGATAACACGTTATCTCAGTATAAACCACTTTCAAGACTTAATATATCGATATATCTTGTCTGTTAAACTCTTTTATATTTCGATTTGAAACTCTACATGTCTATATGCAGGAGGGGTTTTCTTTTTTAGAAATGAGCGCTCCGCGAAGCGGTGTGGAGCGGCGATTCAAAATTCTAGGGCAAAAAATTAAGGTTAACAAAATTAAATTCAAACCCGAAACTAACACATTTTCGTTAAAACGTGTAAAATTACGCAAATCACACATTATTTGGATATATTGAAATATGGCGTCAATATAACAATCGATTGTAGCGATTTTCGATGTATAGTAGGGGCTCCATATACTGTAGTTCTACTTTCAACTTAAAATACCATTTGATTTAACTTGATTTAATAAACAGTCTTTTTATTAAACATTTATTCATTTAATCTTATATAAACAAAATATTTTTTCACTTACCACAGTACTATGAGGTTAAACCAATAATGCGAACAAAATTATTAAAAAATAAAATAACTTAAACATATTTTGTTTCGGTTAAACTAAAAACATATTTAAAATATAATATTACCATGATGAATAATTATTATTTATAATATTTTTATTTTAAATAATTTTTTATAATAAACTTTAGATTATTTAATTTTGATACGATGGTAGTGTGGTAGCCCTGAAAGAGACGAGTCACTGGGACGCGTCGGTGTCCCATAGTTTTAGAGCGTCGGCCATATTGTTTTTACTTCTCTAATTAGGTCAACAGTAATTTTAGTCGAATCTTACTTTAAATTCACTTCTTAATCGAGGAAAAGTATTTTAAATCGGGTAGCGGGTCTTTATATTTGTAATGTGTGTTATAATTCAAATGTTTCTTTTTGATTTCTATACGTTTTTCTTTCGAAAAGTACATCTTTCGTGTATGTAGTTTATATTTTATTCATTGTTCGTTGTTCTTTGTTGAAATCTTGTTTTTGGAGATAGATCGATTTGTTATTCAGTGTAATATCGACGGTAATATCTTTCAAAGTTAATTCTACGTATATTTATAACAGCATTTAGAGAATACAATGGAATATGAAGATATACATAGGATGGATTGAAAAAAACGAAGCGAAGCTATAAAGGTAGATTGATTCTTTCTATTTACCTATTAAGTTAAATTGAATAATTTATGTTTTGTTATAATAAACAATCTTATTACACAACGATTATGGTTAGAGGTAATTTTATTTAAATTCTTAATCAAACTATTGTTGTTTTTTTTTTTTATAGTTATTTTCTTAGAATATAAAGCTATTCAAAAAGTGAAGATTTTTGTTTTATTTTTTTATTATTATTTTTTTTTTTTTTTAATATAGGAGGGAATTATCTTATAGACTACGTAACATTCTCACCCCCTTAATCTTCCTTCTCGCTTATTTTCTGTTACATTCTTTGTTTGTTTTACTTTTTATTCGAAATTATTATTTTATGTTTTACTAGCTGGATACCCGTTCTTTGCTACGGAGTGTTATTTTAATTTGATAAGTTTGTAAACTACCATCAAGAAACATTTAAATTATTTTACTATGAGAGAATATCTAGATTTTACCACTTCCACTGATTTCTATACCCCCTCTTCTTTGATATGATAATTTGCAAATATCCTAAATTTAGCCCCCTCCTAAAAAAAACAAGGGATTCTACTGTACTCTATTCTAGGCAGCGGCCGCGATGCGGCCGCTTTTCGGGGGTTTGTCGAGTGAATCGAGTAGGGAGCTGAGCCCCCTTGTAATATATTAAATAAAATTGTATAAAACGTAAATGAACGTAAACAACATTTTACAGTTATAGGACTTTTTTTAGTCCAGATTGTGTTTTAGTTGTGGACTAAGAAATTATAAATGTTTTCAAACAATTCTGTCTAATTTTAGGTCATAATTATGACTCATATACCCATATTAATGTAAGTCATAATTGGGTTTTTAACATTACTGCGGTAAAATAGTTGTAATCTTCAAAATGAGTTTGTTTTACTTTGGTTTATCAGTAGTATGTCTGCAGTTATCAGTAATAAGAGTTTATTAGTAGTACTTACAATAAATATAAAATAGAACTTATTATAAGAGTTGAAAAATCCAATACACACAGTGGCGTAACTATGGGCCCGCGCGGGACCGCATTGCGGGGGGGCCCCCAGTGTCAGGGGGCCCCCAAATCCAGAAATTACTGGGATTACTATCCTTTTACCAACGTCGAGGGGGGCCCCCAATCCTGAATGCAAGGGTTTTTTTTTTTTTTTTTTGCTCATCAGTTTTTTTGGCGAGGAGGGGCCCCCAAAAATTTCTCGCGGGGGGGCCCCCAATGGTCTAGCTACGCCACTGAATACACAAGTTATTAGTGTAAAGTCCCAAAATGACGAATAAAAACGAGTAAAAAGAGGGGGCCCATATAGGTCTAGCCGTGGGGCCCGCTACGGCTCTCGACGGGCCTGGCGATCAGGCATTTAATTCAAGATACTGGTTTTACACGTATTTGAAGTCCCACTAACATAATTATTTGTTAAAAATTGAAATAAAACACTGTGCTTCATCTAGATCTAGATACTATTTCATATATATATATATATATATATATATATATATATATATATATATATATATATATATATGAATATATATATATATATATATATATATATATATATATATATATATATATATATATATATATATATATATATATATATATATAAACAGGCGCAGCCTATAATCATAACTGAAATACATAATATATCCAAATCCATGCTAGGTGCGGCACCACTAAGCTATTTTACTGGATACTAGAGGTTGGCAAGAAATAATGATAAAAAAGCATAATTATTTATTTTAGAAATAACATGAGTATTTACTATTAAAATATATTATATACCATGAAAAATTATACGTAGAATATATTTTTGCAGAACTTTAAAGTTTAATTTTAGTCCAATGCAGGAATGAAGTATACTCATTGCTAACAATGCTCATATTTTTTAACAAGACTCTTAAGTGAAGACTTTAATGCTTACTTGCCCCGGACTTGATATTCTCCAGGTTTTCCTTGTCTCTCTCTTCATTATTACTCTACTTTACCCTTATATAAATACTACGATTCCCCTTTTTCTCCTTCCCTTCAGTGATGCCTGAATTATTCTTTCTTTTTGTAAAATTCAGCTTTTGTTTTATTATTTACTTCCTTACTTTGCACGTTCTGTTCCCCCACCTCCTCATATTTATGTTTATTTTTTTTTTTTGAACATCATTCGCATTTCAAGATGTTTTCTCCCAGTTATCTTTTTTTCCCTTCTCCTTTAAGGCGATGTAGATTTTATTTCTCTTATTTATAATTTTTTTTTCTCATTTCCCTTTGGGTTATATAATATTCATTGTTTCCTGTGATTATGATAGTCTTATGAATTAATTATTTATGATATTATAATACTTCCATTTGTCGATACTATGAGCCAAGATCCAAAATTATATTGGTTATACCCCGTGAATATTGCCAACAAAAAATGAAGTGTTTTTTACCATGGTTAATTTCTTCGGGCTTGAGGACCGAATCCGAATCACCATTTCTTTCTTTGCTCCTCCCCGGATTGCCTTTTTTTTAGGTTTTTCCTCTAAAAGAAGAAAATTGTTTCCCTATTTTGCCTTATAGCAGGCGTTTCAGGGCCTGCTAGATATGGTTTTTATGAGCTACATAATTCAGGTTTGTGTTAAGGCTCTCGTGAGTCTCTTCACGTGTCTGTTGCTGTTACATTTTTGACATGATACAATCAGATCACTTGCCAGGCTTGAGGGATTGCTAAGGCTGTCTTTATTTAGCTTAGATAGGGTAGGTCGAACCCGCGCATTATACTGTTTATTTATATATTTCCTCACTTAGCATAAGATTATAATTAGATCTGTCTGTTGCACGCCTTATAATCAAGTAGATTTTCATTACAAATCTTAACCTAAATGGGTTTAACCTGTCAGTTACATTCCTACTAAGTGGTATCCTCCTGAAAAAATTTAATTTTCCAGCCTCTGGTCGCTTATAATATGTTAATTCTGGGAATCCCAATTATTATTATTATTATTTTATTTATTTTTATTTTTTGGGAAGAAGCAGACCACTTAGGTAGTTGTATTGAACTAACTGGGTTGGAAGACCAAATTCCTCACATTTGTGTGAAGTGTTGGTCGGCAACTATGTCTCACATCTCGAATTTTAATCGAACCGAGAGTGCCGACCATGGTTTTACAGGACGAAACCTTGTGGTGCTAACTATTTCGAGCTGCTTATTCCTATTTGTTTAAGCAATTAAGAGTGGGAGTTTCGTCTTCGGAATTGAACCCAGAGCTGTGAGATCACCCATCCAACTACTGACCTTGCGAGATACTGCTTAACCTAATTGATTTAGAGCCTACAACTCCACCCTAAGAGCTAACCCCCCAAAATACCCTACATCCAAATTGCACGAGACCTTTCGATATTTCTGCCTCTGGTTCTTATAATTTTTGTAAATATACAAAAAAAAA
This sequence comes from Gerris lacustris, assembly GCA_951217055.1. NCBI lineage: Eukaryota > Metazoa > Arthropoda > Insecta > Hemiptera > Gerridae > Gerris > Gerris lacustris. Next base: position 33,931,877 of record OX578283.1, on the reverse strand, counting down.
ACAACAAACGTACCAGCTCTCTGAAAAACAAATATAAATAAATGTTACATGTGAGATTCATCTTTGCAGTTTTAATTTGCTGTGAAGTCTTGGTCACCATTTAGTTGAACGAGATAGTTTTCCCTAAAATGAACCCCTCGCTGTTGAATAGATGTCCCATAAATCATTGAACGGATTTTCTTGTAAAAATATATTTTTAATGTTATAAAGTTTATTAGATCCTATTATATTATATAATTATAGAATCTACTAGGCACTAGGCAGTAAACATGATTTGAATTTTTTTGCAGCCCTTCTATCTATTTAGATAGAAACCATTTTTGTTTTTTACTTTCTTTAATACATAAATTTGAGAAAATTTAATTTTGAGATTTTTATGGATAGGCCGATTTCAATAATATTTCGCATATACTTTTGAAAAATGCTACCCCAAGATGAAATCAAAAAATTAATATTCAGCCGATTTTGATTAAACAATTCTAAAATGTGTTACGTTTAAATACAAATCTACACATATAATTAGTTTTCCCGGGAAAAATTTAGTTCCTGAGAAAATAGCTATAAAAGTAGACGACAAGAGGCCGGGTTCGGGAAGGAGAGGGGGGGGGGGGGGAGTAACGTTATTGTTATTAATTTCTTGTAACCTTTATTTCAACATTTCACCAATGTAAAGTAAAACCGTGTTTAACCCCACTCCAATCCCTTTTATTGTTGTCTTTTGGTAAAATGATTAACTTAAAATATTAAAGTTAAGAACATGTCAGGTTACAAACAGTTTGAGTTTAGCAAGGGACCTTATGAATGTTTTGCACGTAGTCTTTCTTGCTTGATGGATTGAGGTCAAGCAGAGTTGCTGCTAACCCTAGGCCCTTGGGGAGCTACCTATTCATCATACTAAAACCCTATCTCGAGTTACAGACACAAGTTATTCCGATAGTCTCAAAGTTAAAGCGATATACCTGGTAACGACACTATCCTCACGACTTATCCTATAAGTAAGTTTCTACTGTTACTTCATAAATTTATTTCCGAATAAAGAAATAGTTTTGATGTGAGTACTCATTATCGTGAATAGTTAGTGTGAGCTAAATTTGATATATTTATTAAAACCATACCCCAAAGCGAAATCTATAAATAAATGGGTGCGCCCAAAAATTAAATAAATAAAATTTCAAGAAGAGTTTAGATGTCAAAATTTCAATTTTCGAAAAAATTCTAAATTAAAGTCCATATGAATTCAACCAATAAATCTAAATCCTGATAATATAACTAACGTGTATTAATACTTGGCGATAGTAATTCCTGAACGGGTAGGAATATATTTAACATAACATTTGATAAAATATTCAATTACAATCAAATATTTTCACGAAAATGTGTAACAACTCACCAAAAAAAAGAAAAACAAAGAAAAAAACTGTATGTTAATTTAAGAAATATGACACTAATGAATCTTTTAATTTTTTTTCTATTTCGTAACGAGATTTTATATGCTCCATAGAAAATTCTTCCTTATTTTTATTTATGTTTTTTCCTCCCTTTATATTTAATCTTCATGTATATGGGTAATTAGGGTTTCAGATTTTAAAGAAAACAATTGTACTTACTATCTTCTGGTTTAAACGACTTTATTTTGAATATGTCCTGAAAAGAAATAAATATGTCCTGAAAAGGGACGAAATATAGAACTATAAACCAAAGGATAGACAGGATAGTCTAATTTTCTCCTTCAAATTCTAAAACACTAATCAACCCCTACATATTATGACCTTTTGTATATATTTTTACGAAAAATATTTCTCTTAATAAAAAGATAATTAAATTAACCCTCAAAAAATAAATTTATCCTGGTTTTTATTAATTGAAAACTAATTAAATTATTTGTAACCTTTTTGGAAGTGTTATTTTAGGAGAATTTTTTTCTAAAATGGAATAAAATAACATTTTTGTATTTTAATAATACATTGTTTATCTGTAAAATGTTATAAAAATAGCTTGTTTGGACATCATAATTGTAAGAATGCGGTTTTTTATTTTACAAAAATTAGTTAAAACAATTTATTGTAAGTAAGCTAAATTCAATTTACCTAATTATTTTTTAATATCCTAGTGTAAAAAATTAAACTAAATACTATTTACTTCCCAATGTTTGAAATTCAACTCGCTATATAATTACATATTGCTTCCGAGCGTACCGAAGGTAACGGAGGCTATCGTTCTGAAGAACGATTTTTTTGTCTCCGATTTCAAAAAATTGCAAGACAAATTCGTTTCAGACATAAAGGGACATTTTTGGTTCCTTGTGTCTGTTTTAATGAATTTTAGATGGTACATGATGGTTGGATGAAAAACACAAAGGTGGTTTTTAATGAAATTTAGATGGTAGGTCGTAATTAGCCCAATGTGCGTTATGTGCGTCGTATTTAAGTTTCAACCTTCGGCGCCCATTTGTTTTCTCTTAAACATGCGTTCAAACATACATTTATTTACACCTATACCTTCAAAAGTACTCGACAATTTGTCGAAAGTAGCCCGTAGTTAGCCCCTGAATTAATTTCAACCACACTACTTGGCAGACTGTTTTTTGATCATTTAAATTAGTTACATTCATTCAAATAAAAGAAAGAGGCAGAGTCGAAAACTAATTAAATATTTCTCAATAATATTTACACACCCTCCTTCCTTTGAGTTACTTTGCGTAGGCTCTTTTTATTTCTCATTAAAAGTTCGTAGAAATTAAGAGAAATTTGAAACAGGAGAAATCGTGGTTTATTTACTTAACAAATATTTGATAAAGTCACGACAAAAATAGACAAGTTATTAAAAGTAAATTTGTCGGTCTCTTTGTAAATTCCAATAATTATATCTTTACTGATAATTTATCAGTAGGTAACTCTTTCTCAATAATATTGAACGGCATTCATTATACTAGTGCTACATCAATACTAGTGCTACATGTTTTCTGATTTTGTACATTTATTAGTTTTTTTGTTTCTTTTATTTAATTTTAATTATTTTAGGACCTTCCGAATTTGCGCCAACCGGCAGTTTAAGAACACAATAAAACTGCTTTAGAGAATAGGCGTGATCATGGATTAGGGTTATCTTATATAGCTATCCTTCACTTCAAAGTTATATAACTTTCTAAAAGATCACTTGGATACATTTTCCTATTGTTTTATTTGTTTACGACTCTAGAGCTTGCATGTACAATGGCTGTCTTTTTTTATTCATACCTATCTACCTGGAGTTTTGTTGCTATTAATTTCTTAGCCTTACAATAAACGGGCTATAATATGACCCACCAATGATTTCTCTTCATATCTCAAACGATTTATTCCTACAGATAAATTAAATTTTATCAAAGCTTTAATTTCTATAAATCACTTTGACTTTTTTTTACTTCTTGTTTTTTTTCAACTTTTCAGTGACTGCGGTCATTTTCTAGAACTTTGTAATTCTGCTTTTTATGAAATTTATCAGTTTTAGGTGTCTTCTTCGTTCAAAAAGCGAATCGAGTCGCATGACAGTTAATACTGTTATATCCATGGGATCCCATTTGACTTTGACTTTTCTCCTGTTGTCCTGTCACATCTCTTGGGCGTTTTACTAAAACACTCCCTTAGGGCTTGGAGGCTTTATCACAATTGGTCGTGTCTCATTCTCACACCCATATATCCAGCTCTGTCTGGTATTCAACCTAAAAAAAAACGTTTCCAATTAAGTCCCAGGTCCCTTCTCTCTCCCGTTTTTTACCTCTTCAGATCAATAGCGGCCGAGTTTATTTTCAAACCAAGCCTAGTTTTCCCTTCCATCTTGTTGTATACAGTGTTTGAGAGGAGGAGAGAGAGATATAGTCCGCGGGAAAAAAATCCCCTTTTTCTATTTTTCCTCTTCACTTATTCGACACAATTTCCTCTCCTTTTTCTCCCTCTAGTAAGGAAAAAAAGGAAGAATCTGCAAAGAGGGAATAGATTCGATAGGTTGGATATTGACAAATTTATCCTTCCTTTCCCGTTCTCTGCTTTCACTGAATCGAGCACTATTAAGCACTCCATTGAATAACGTAAACACAATCTGATCGATTTTGTACAAATTCTCAACTCCATCTGACGGAGACAAAACGATTTATCCTAGAAAAATGTAAAAACTAAAACAAATTGTTTTAAAGTAAAAAATATTGTTTTTCATCCTTTAAAGTGAATGAATATTGTCATGTAAAAAAAATAGAAAATCCTGGGTAAATTGGAGGAAGTACTTTATTTATTTCTGAGTTAAAATATATCTTAGAAAATAAATCTTTCTTTCAACGAACCTTTAAAATATAAAGTTATCTTGAGTTTTCAGCCAATTTCCTTTTAGATGATTGTTACCCCAGTTTCTTCTCTTACAAATATTAATTTATTTTTATCTTTAGGTGAAAATAAAGCATTGTTTCAACTTTTAGATTGATTCAATTTCTTATCTCTGTGTATAAACAAAAATATCAAGCCCATTTTACCTGCAGATGATGGAAAGTGGGTTGTTTTAAGCCGTTGTAACATTGTGATTTATATTTACTGTATCATTGATAAGAAGTATCAAACTAAAAATGTCTTTCTCTGTCACCTCTCATTTTTTTCGTTAATCTGAATATAGTTTTACTAGCTGGAATACCCTTTTCTTTAACTGGATATTCCTGAGAGATCTCGGCCAAATTCGGAAAGTACATGTTTAAAAAAAAGGCAAAATTAAGAAATACATCCAAGAACTAAATTAAGGGTGCTGCCCCTTAAAAAATCTCGTAAACGGTTCAGACGAGTTATTTTTAAGAAAATATATATATATTAAAGTCCATTTACAGTAGGGGATCGAAAATTCAAGTTGGATGTTGGATGGGAGTCAGATGGAACTTGGATTATTGGAAATTTACGAAAAATGTGAATTTTGGAATTATATATTTACCTACGACCTACATTCATCTTTTATTTTCATCATGTTCATGTTATCAAATAACTTCATCCTAATCTATTTCCAATAGTGATTGTAACAGTGAGTGCACTGTTACACACCTAGCTCCTATGCAATTGTTTTCAGTTAACACACCTTTATCTATACACAACAACGCATCTATTTTCACAGCGAAAGAGGAAGTTCAGTATGATTCCGTTTACTCATTATAGGAATTAAATTACTAGATGCTTTCGGTTTAAGATCTTATTAAAACGAAGAAGAAGAAATAAAGTAATAGGTTTCCCTGACTTTGAAAGTAAACACAGCTGCTCTGACAGGAAAGGAATTCCATGAAATAATTAGGATCTCTACTAACACTGTCCTGACCTAATTGTGTTTAATTCAGGGAAGCCGCTCCCCTTCCTTCTTTCCATTAATTTTTTTTAACTATCGAGACTACTGTATTTGAATTTAACTGTCTAATCGTTTTTCCAAGAAGAATCTTGTTTCGGAGTTATTGATGCTAATAAATCTGATTTAGTTCAAAAATCAATAATTTCAATCACCTGTTGAATACTTTTTAAATGTTATATAGCCATAATGAATCAATTAAATTAGACATTATTGAATTTGAATTCAGTATGACTATGTATATGAGAACGTTTTATGCGAGCTTGTCAGACCAATTTTTTAATTATATTTCTCATGTTTTTGGAGTCAATTTCTCATATAAATGGTAATTTCGTTTATTGTTCTCATAGATTGATTTTTGGTCGAGCTCTTCCCTTCTACAGTTCATTGCTGACTTTGTCTATCACCATCATCTCGCTTCAATATAGAAATATCTGCTTTCACGAATCCTCACTAATTATCTTTGTTCGCTTTGATTGGACTTAAAAAGTTTTTTTCCTTGTCTTATTCCGTTTTATCTTATTTCTAATTAATTTACATCACACTTAATTATTAATCTTATAAATTTTAATTAGTGTAAAAGGGTCATTTTCAAAAAAAGTGACACTTTCACTGTCCGCGAGTTAAAAAAATTAATTACTTGCCCTCCTTATATGTAATTAAAAGATCTACAACCCCACAAACATTTTTCTATAGATTAAATTTGTCATTTTGGTGTAGTCAGATTCTTGAATATCCTTTTTTGGGAGGAGAAATTTAAATTTATATATACAAAAAGGTCACGATAGTTATGTCCCAGCCCCTTTTAACCCAAGTTACCATGCTCAAAAATGTTCAAAAAATATTTTTCTTTGCCTTTCTAACTATGATACTAGGTAGGAAATATAATGTATAGAATAATAAAAATGGAAAGCCTCTCCACTAATTAAATGTTTATTTAATGTTATTTAACATGTTTAAATAAACATTTAATTAGTGGAGAGGCTTTCCATTTTTATTATTCTATATTGATATCAACTCCACTTGCGCTCTTAATCTTCAATCTTCAAATATAATGTACTTTGTGATACTAAATATAATTTCTTTCTTATTGCGGTGTAACTTGTCGGGAATTTAAAAAAAGGCTTGTCCCAAGAATCGGTCACGATAGTTACATCACAATAGTTACCAAGAAATTTGCTGCACTGTTTGACTGAGGGCGGGATTTCAGTGTTTTACAGATAAAAGAATCATTCCTTTATAACCTAAAGTTCGTCTCAGCGTCTTCTGAAGTAAACCTCGGTCACACAACAATTCTCTTCAAATAGCATTCAAACTATCACAATAGTTACCATAAATTTTAGTACTTAAAAGTGCATTTAAAGCTTTTTAATATTTTTTGGGAATACCCCAGTAGTAAACAGAAAACTTATGCTTTCCTTTGAAAGCATTAATACATTAGGGCAGCTTGGCCGCCATGTTTTAGTTTTATAAGTCACGATTGTTACTTTTCATATACATATTTTTGTTGTATAGATGTTCAGCGTCAAAATAAAGCCCTAGTTGGCTCCGAATTGTCAAAGTGTCACTTTTAATGAAAATGTCCCTTTAATTATTTTATCATTCCCAACTTTAAAGGAACACAACATTTGTCACGATAATTACCCATGAACAAGATAGATGTTACATTAGTTACCCAGCGTACTACATGTCACGATAGTTACTAAAAAAATTGAATTTAAATAAGTTATTTTTTAAAATAAAAAAAATTCGTCTTCATCATAGAGTTGAGTGTACAATGACTTATTTAGGAAATTAAATTAGCAAACAAAAATTTTTATGACCAGGAACTTAAACGGTATAACTATCGTGACTAAATTATAATTAATTAATTTTTTCACAAATTAAAGCCAATGTAAGAAATGTCCTTAGTAGACAATAATATTGGTTTGAGTCTGTGTGACGATTTCCAGGTGGTAAATATCATTTTGCAAATCGGCAAGTTGAAGAAAATTCCTGTTACTATTGCGACTAAAAAAGTTTACTTTTTTTTAAAAAAAATTGATGAAAAATAGTAAAACTTAAAAATCTCGTGACCCACTTACATATTCTTGTTGTATAGATGTTAAGCATCAAAATAAAGCACTAGCTGAATCAAAATCTGAAAAATAAATTTTGGTCATAAAGGATTGTTCAGAAAAGTGTCACTTTTTTGAAAATTACCCAAAAGGAGTTTTGAAAGGAAAACATCATTATGATAGTAAAAAAAAAACTTATTTCATTTAATAAAGTTTATTTATCGTAAATTTCGGTTTCAAAATCAAACGAAATAATTATTTAGTTCGATAAACATTAAATTATTTTATTAATAATTCTAAGTATGAAATATTATTATCTGCATGAAACACAGACGAAATCCAGATTTTATAAATATAGAACAATGTCGAGACAAAGTTGTATCTTTGAGCTGGTTGCTTTTAGCTTAATAATATTATTTATTGCCGAGATAAGGACAAAGGAAACTTGTATATTACATTTTACTGGTTACTCTATAAATTGATTAGGATGTTTCTCTTGCAACTTTAGCCACTACATTAGGACAAATAAAGATTTACTTAAACATAATACATATTGATCCAACAAACCACCCGCTAAGATTTATAAAACTAAAATTCTTAATGTTGACAATGTTATTTTCTAAATAAATATAGAACAAAAAAGAAGAAATAAAAAAGAAATAATACTTTATTCATTTTAGGCTAAATATATATTAGTAAATCTATCGTATTTTTATATTTTTATCTCTTCTCTTTTATACTTTAACCGCAATGTATTTCTTGAGAAAATATATTTATTATTATGGTGTTTGGGTTTTTGGTTACAATTTTTCTACATTGCATAGTACTAAAATGTTATTTTGGCCTGAATTTTAAATTTATTTTTAAAGTGAAACTTCTTTGGCGGCGGTAGAGTGAATTTTTTCATATAGTGAAATCGTGTAACTAAGTTTGTGATTCGAGACTCGACCAAGTGTAACATTTTTACCGATAAATTGTATTATATCTATTTAAAGACCAGCAAATCAAAACAAACATTTATTTTTATTTGAATAAATGTGGTTGCCTTAGCGTAGCAATATATATATATATATATTTTTTTTTTTTCTCAATTTAATTTCCTATAACCATTTCTTAATCCTGAAATAATAAATTCGTCAAAAAATTAACGAGAGCAATGCATTCTAGAGCTTAAGTTTCACTTCTAATGCGTGAGAGCCTCACACATATTTTTTTCTTTTAATTACAGTTTTTGAACCAGAAAACATTTTTATAAAAGTTGTAACTGAAATCACAGTAATAAAGTATACTTTATAAAAATTAATAAAAACTTTTTTTAGGAACCATTTATTGTTACATTACTTAATCTTTAAATTTTATCGTTTAAAAGTTATCATAGTCCTTGTTCGTCGGTACATTGGATCACCAACCGATCAAGTCAAGGACAGGCACCTAGCCGTGTATACTGAGCCCGAAGTGGTCTGATATAGATCAAACTAATATTTCTGTTCGGACAGAATATGTGGCCGATCCATGACAGTTTTGCTGTGTTTCAGTTACAAAATTATTATTTATCATTATTATAAACTCATAATAAGAATTACTTATTTCTTTAGTTAGCGTCCATGGAAACCTCAAAAACTATTTAAAGCTATCAGATATATTTTCTGGTTACCTTGAATTATCTAATATAATTTTAGTGTTTTTTATCTGTAAATTCCCTTACAATTTTTTATATTTTTATAGATTTCTATTTCTAGAAATATGCTTAGAATTTTCAGTTCCCAGATGATAATGAATTTATTGCTAACTTTCTTTTTATAATTAAATAAAATAATTCTATATTAATTTATTTTTATACCTACTGAATGAAATAGTATTAAATAATTGTTACAAATATTGTAATTGCAATATGTAACAAATATATATAGGTAACGAATATTATTATTGGAATATTTGTTCTTGATCCGTTGGTTGTTCTAACTGATAAGGACAAGCGTGTGACTGGTTAAGACTGTTGACCAATAGGAAGCGCGTACGTCTCGAGTTTTATTCTTCACATAGTTTCTCAATTTGTGGAGTTCGTTCAAGTTAAATGTTTTAAACGATTAAGTTTTCTATAGAAAAATAATCAAACGGTGTTAATTCTGTGTTCTTTGTGTATCAAAAATTATTTATAAATATAAAATAACATTTCAAATTTATAACAATTATTTTTTGAAGAATAACGATCGCAATCGCCGGCGCCGACTTCACATTCTTGGCAATGGATAAATAACAAGGTACAGTTTTCTTTTACAGTAGAATTAGCTCCCGAGGCATAGCCGAGGCCGAGGGAGATAATCCCGAGAGCAGAAATATTTCGATCCATGTTGCGTATTAAATTTTATCTACGACTAGTGCACCATGGCTTATAGCTATTAAGTTTGTAGGCATAAATGTTTTACCTACAAATTCACGTAATTTAAACACCTTAACCTTAAACTGATATTTAGTTACTTGATTTATTAAAATAACAATTTTTATACTAAATATACACGTTTTACAACAAACACTTACAATAGTTTGTTTTTAATTTAAAGACTGTATGATAGCCTAAAGTAACCTTCCCGAAAAGTTAGCTATAAACAGCGGAAAAACTTAATACTTAAACATAAACTTACACTACCAACATAATACTTAAAACATACCTAAAAAAAAATACCTTTTAAGTTATGATTGTTTTTTTACTCCTATGGGAGGGAAGTAACACTTCCCGCCCTGTTATTAGCAATGTAAAGTCCACTTACTATGGCAAGTCGTAGATAAAATGTATTTACCTATACCTTTTTAAAAATGTTTATAGAACTGAGACTTCTCTGCAATTTTAGGTAGTAAGATGTAAGGATCACGATAGAAAGCTCCGTTTACTTATTTATGTTTTGGCTCAACAGCCAAGATCCAGTTAGTGAGTAAGTAAGTGTTTATTTATGCGCCTTAAACCTTGAACGTAATAGATGGTAGGAGCCACTATAAAACACATTTTTATTAAGCTTCGCTCTTATTTTTCTGTTGTATTGTTTTTTTTTTTTTTGTTTTTTTTGCAAATAGTATCATATCAAAATTGTACAAAAAAAACTTAAATATTATACAATTTTATAGCATAAGTAATCGTTCCTACAAATAGGGTCGGAAATTTTTGATTCTAAAAACCTCTAACGCTTCTAGTATAAATTTATTAGAAGCATACGCTATAGACTTAATGCTGTTATTGGACCGTTAGTGTTGTCCCTTCTAGTAAAATACGAAATACGCAGTCAGTTTCGGACCGTACCATTTTCTAAAGCCGTGAATTGACTTCTTCATCAAGATTTAATTAAGAATTAGGGAACTCTTCAGATGCCTCGTTTATTTCTACTTCACCGATTTTCATCCGATTTGTTTTAAAAGTTTAGTTTTTACCTTCCGAAGTTTAGTTTTTACCCACCGAACGTCATATATATATATATATATATATATATATATATATATATATATATATATATATATATATATATATATATATATATATATATATATATGTGTGTAATTCTTGAATAATTCGGGAAGTCAAACGATTCCTAAAAATAAGGTTTTTATTAGTTCAAGTTTACAATGAACAATAACATTATAAATAATTAAATAAATACATACAAAGAGTAAGCTTGTCTTACCTAAAAATAAGGCATTGAATACAAGTCCCTTTCTATTATGTTAACAATTAATAACGACAAAATATATAAATCAAACAGTATGAAATAAAAACAAATAATATATAATAACCTATCGTTGTATAACCTTCCTCTTCAACAGTTAAACAACAAATAAAATAAAACTAAACTCCTAATTTATATATATATATATATATATATATATATATATATATATATATATATATATATATATATATATATATATATATATGACGTGTCTCAGCAAAAGAAAGGTTATTTATTACAAGTTATTAATGCGTGTGATAAATAAAACGTTTAAAACAGTTTAATTAGTTAATTGTTAAGAATAACAATCTGGTTAAAATAGTGATGATTATTAACTAAACTGATGTTTGTTAAATTTATAAATATGTTTACATTTAACAAATGTTTATTTTAGTAGAGTTATGATTCTGTGTTTCTTCGTATCTACTAAATGACTCGGATTTATAACAACTCATTATTTTCTTCCTGTTATTTTTTACTTTCTCTGATTTAGTGACTTGATCATTGCTGTATTGAGGTCCTTGACATTTTCTCTCAACTTTTTCCACCTTCTACCCTTCATTGCCTGCTGGAAGTTTTTAAAAAAGGGACAGAATTGGGTCGACTCCAGACTTTTTTTATCCTAAGGCATTTTCTCCAAAGCTTTTTTCATCGATTCCTCACTGTTCAAGTTGATTTCTTTTGCGAAGGGGGAAAGAATTTTTTCAGTGCAATATAAAAGGGAAGGGAAGTTTTGGCACGGGCCCTTGAGTGCGACACACTTCATTCCACGACCTTCTCGTCTGGTCTTACGAGTTACACGCCCTTAAATCCTTACTCATCCCACTGTCTTCACCCTTACCGAGAAGAGACACTCTAGAATTAAGAGGAAATCTTCTCCTACCCACTTCTTATCCTCTATATTGTCATCCGAAAGACTTGACCTCTCTTATCCCTTGTTCCTTTCCTGAACCCTATAAATAGTTAGTTAAATTGAACTACTAAACACTTCACCAAGTGAAAAAATGCCTCGGCTGTCGAGATTCCCAACCTCCGAACGTCTTTCTAACGATACTAATTTAATTCTTGTTTCTAATTCTTAAATATATCATTTACCCTTATTATTTATAATAATTTTTCTTATATAACTCCTACAGGGCACTTCATCCACGACCTGATTACTACTATTATTGATTCTTAGAACCATTATATGCAATTGATAATATTAATTACTTGAGCGCGCAGGATACACTTTCAATACAATCCATTGCTTCACAACAAAAATTGTATTACACTAAGATGATTTTAAGCACAAAAACTGTTTGAAATTAAAACCTTTTTAGATGTGTGTATTACCTATTAAATCAAGCTCCGCCGGAGGAGATTGTTTTTGAAACTTGGTAATTACCAGCTAAATGGTTATAAATCCATTCCAAGAATAACGTTGTTAATCAATCTCATCATGAGTGTACCCCTATTGTCTGGAAGATCTAGATTTGCTGGTTCTAGAAACCATTCGCTGTTTTATTTTATAAGTAAATATCGATTTAGCTTACTGCTTTCCTTGCGAAATCTTATTTTTATTGTTCAGGGTTAACCTGACTATGATAAACTAAAACATAGTTGAGGTAAATTGTGTAAGACACACCAGATGTGTAAGACACTATGGGGGTTCATATTTATCCTTAATAGTTTATTTATTATTTTAAACTCTCTAAAAATTGCTAAGGGTACGTAAACGAAGGCGTTAAATAAAGACTTTTGATTAATTTGCTCTTTGGAACGAAGTTCCTTATGACACGTTCTGGAGCCGACTGTCACAAATTCACCGTCACAAAACCAAGCGTCACGAAATCTACCGATGACGATAACTTGAGTCAAAGATGACCGGGTTAGTTGAAATTTGGTACACATGTTCATTTTACCAATGCCCAGGCTGAGTTCATTGGAACACCTTATCCGCCCAAGAGTTCACGCGTAACACTCGCGTAAACGTAAGCTTGAAATTTAAAATTGGAATTTTAGGACGGGGAAAAATTCTAATTTCATTTATTTAATAAGACAAACAACATTTTTAAATATGTATATTTTTTTTTTTTTTTTTTAGTAAAACGAACACCGACTCTGCTAAGGAGTGATAAAAATCGCTAAATTTATTAAAGCGGAACTAAACGTTTAAAATAAAGAAAACTTACTGATATCTTACGTTCTAACGTAACGATTTTAATAAAACTTCTTACACATCGTCTAAAGTACAATTTTTCTTTTGCAATTCTTTTTATAGATTTAATTAGTTAGTTTTTTTTTTATAAATGATTCCGTATAGCTGTGGGCATAAGAAGAAATGAGTTTCCACCTAATTTTTGGGCATTTCTTATGACAAGATAATTCTCATAGTTAATTTATGGATTTGTTGTGTTTTTCTCCTACTCCTAACTGTTGAGCAAAAGTAAATTCGTGCTATTCTACAGATTAACTTAACCTGAGTTTGATACAAATGTTTCCATGAAGCGTATCCAAACAGAGGGCTGTACTTTGAAACAGGATGTTTGCAGGGGCATGGCCTTCCTACGGTGAACTCTCGCTCCCAGTACTAAACCAACAGGTGATCTCATGATAACACAGTCGAGTTGTAGGTAGGACTTAGCGTGCTTAAACCTTCCCTTTGCATCCAGGACAGATGTTTTATTCTAAACGTTGGTTTTCAAATCTGTTAAAAATGTAAAATTTCACACTACAATTCCAATCTCCCATTTGAATATATCATATTTTCTTAGTGATTAACTAAGATACTGCAATCTTGGCATGAAAAACCATTCAATTATTTAGTAAAGTGAAATACTTTTTGTTGTTGAAATTATCTATTTCAACCGTAACTAAGATTTCTCTGAAATAATTGACTATAATTCCAGAAAATTGTTTTTTAATTAGGTAATTAGCTAGCGTTTTAAAAGTGTTCTCCTTCTATTTTCTAAGTTATTATGAAGTAACGCAATCCTGGCTAGTAATAGTAAAAAGAAAACCAAATAACCATTTATAAAAACGAATTTAATGTATCCTTAATTTCAGTAATATAGTTATAGTTATAAAGTTTTACTCTAGTTTGTGAGACCAATATTGTATTGTTTGAGTAAGTTTAAAATCGTAACTTTGTCTTGAACTAGGAACGGAAAACTAGTGCTTTAAGCGAATTCATGCTGTGATTCTAATTGAACAGAACTGAGAAGACGCTTTAAAATAATGTTTTGTTCGATTATAAAGCACCACGTATTATGAGTGCACTAAATTATTTTATTTAAACGATGTGTCAAGTTAATTAGAACAAAGTCTCATCTAGTTTTAACTATTGGGTTATGTGTTACTAAAAGCTGTAGTGTTATGATTGAACTATAATGAATAATTGGCTATAAAGAATTAGTAAATACATATATCCTTTAATTAGTCATAAAATATGTAAAAGAGCTGAATTTTAAAGATTTATTGACTTTTATTTTAATGGTCTTTAGGAAGTTTATAACATATTGCTTCCGAGCTTACCGAAGGTAACGGAAGCTATGTGATCGCTCTGAAGAACGAAAATATTTTAAAAAATCCAAGACAGAAATCAGTTCGAGAAATTAGGGAACATTTTTGGTTCCTGTCTGTCGCTTGCGAACCAACATATCTTAAAAACTACCCGTCCGATTTTAATGAAAATTGTATGTGACACCTATATCTTCAAAAGTAGTCATATGATTTTTATGAAGTTTGGATGGTTTGTCGAAAGTTGACCGCAGATTAGCACCAGATTAATTTCAACCGTCTGCGCTCTTTAACTTCTGCTTAATTGATACTTTAATTCATGTAAAAAATCATACCCATTTTCACGTATTAAAAGAATGGGGGAACCAATTAAATAAATTAGACAATAATGACTTGTAAAAGCATAAAATCAATAAAGTACGTGATAGGGTAATTGGCAGTATATTTTATTATAATAAAGTAATTTAAAATATGTCAGATATTAGAAATAGAATTGTAATAGTATTTTGTTGATTACTGTTTGTTTTTAGTTGTACACATTGTTTAAAGTACAGTAAGACTGTGCTTTTGTGGTGTTTATTGCTCATTGTTATGTTACATGATAGTGAATTATGACAGTCGTTATGCAGAGGATGCTTATAATTTTATGGGCCATCGAGCCAACCGTACTTATTACAAGCAAACCCTCGTATCGTATCACGTGAGCTCAGAGTTATTGCTGTCTCTCCTTGAAATGTTCCCTGCTTAACATGACTTCCGCTACTAAAAGTTAAAAGTGAGAATATGGGTGTAGAAAGGGGCTTTTTGTCGGTTGAGCAAAATGAGTATAATCTCGGCAATGTTTGCTGAAAAGTAATTGCGTTTGCTTCAGCTTTCTAGAGCTTGGGTAAAATTTATTCCGACTGACATTCACCGGGTAAAATTATTGTCTTTCGCGCTGCGAACAATCTAAGAAGTTTTATTCCTTTTTGAAGTTATAATTATCTGTTCTTATCTAAAATATTTTGACGGTTCTACTACTCTGTTTATCCTTCTTATATGTTACTTGTTTAAATGTTGAATTCTTTGTTGCCCCTTCTATAGCTTTTCGACAAGTCCTCATAGCATATGTTTGAACTTTCACAATTTATTTGCGTTAGAATTTATTTTTAGGGCAACTCACTTCATGCATGCAATTTATAAAGAGCTTAGTACATTTGCTTACAGATTACCCCTCAAGTTATATAGTTTCTAAACTTAAAGTAATTTTGAAATTTGTGACTGGAAATAGAAACTCTCTACATTAACAAGTTTGTTGTTGCTGTTTACTGCTTCAAGTTATAAAGGCATTTCGGTTTAGTGTATTACTTAGAAAATGACTAAAAACACAATATTTCCCTCAAGCACCTTCGTCCATTCTTTGTTATTCTGTTTAGAAAATATTTAAATCAATTTATTAATTTTAAAAATGTTCTTGAGTTAAACTTAGATTCCAAGTTTTATTTATTTTAAATAATACCTACTATCTTTATAAATAAACAATACCTTTGATTTATACATTTTTTAAAAGTTTAGATATTCTTGTTTTATGTATGGTGTTAAATAATTTTTGAATAATATTAACAATATTATTTATTCCTAAGCAATCTGTATACCAATTATCGTAGCTTATGGAAATGACTAAATTATAAAATATTATTTGATTAATTATAGATAACTTTTTGATTTAAGAAAAATAATTAAGGTGTTTTTTTATTTTACAATATCTTTTCAATATCGAGTTCTCTTGGATAATAAGTTCTGAGATAATTCTTTTTTTTTAAAGTTTATCTATTTTTATGTGAAATATTAATTTTAATTTGCATATTTATTCCTTTACTGCCATTGAGTTGTGTAAACACTCAATCCGTTTGACTGAAGACTTTATGTTATTTTAGAAAAAATAGCTTAAATATACCTTTTGGTTTGTGCAAAAAACATCTAAGGTAAGGATTATTTGAGTAAAGTATGAGTTTATAAAAAGTAAAGTGGTATTAGATGTGCAGAGAATGTGTTGTTGGATGTGTTTATTGTCGGTGTTGCAGGTCAGGAGGCGGGGTGGATGGGGAAGAAGGCGGGCGGGAGCGGCTGGGTGAGGCGGGGGAGGGAGGAGGGGAAGGGGAGGGAGGCTGCGGAGAGGTGAGGCCGAACTGAGGCATGGAGGCGGGCGGGCCACCGACCATGGACCTCATAGTGGGGGACTACATGCGACGGCTGGGGACCCGGCTCGGCATTCTCGAGACGGAGCTCCGCTACGCTTGGCGGGCCCTTGACCTCCTATCCCAGGAGTATGTGAGGATGTGGGACCGGCTGGAGAAACTCGAGCTCATACTGTCGGAGCAACAAGGCGTCATCTCCCAGCTCATCGACTTCTACACAGTGGCCGGAGACGGCCGGCCCACTCTACCCGCCGCGCCTCGCCTCGAACTCTCCCTCTGGCCCGAGCTGGTCCGCCCCGAAGAGACCAACCATCCTGACGAGGCCTTCTACCGCAGCCTTAACAATGCCTACAGGAACGACCTGGTCTCATCCGTCCCTTCGTCTTCCTCTCCGGGTAACTCCCAGCTTGGTATGATCTGGGAAGAACCTGAAGATGATAGCAACGGTAACTGTAAAGGGGAAGACGTCGACTTGGTCGCAGTCGACGTTGATCGAGTTCACATTTTTGGTGCCTCAGATTATAAAGACTACGATTCTTCCGTTAGTGATAGGAAAATAGCCGATTTGGGTGAACTTAGCTCTATGGACCAAATTACTATCAGAAAGTTAAAAGAGTTGGACTTGTTAACTTCCAAATTGAAGAAAGATTCTAGAAACTTAAAAGAGCTTCAAAATAGACTGCTTCAAGACTCGCCTAGGCATAACAACTATCTTTTAGAAGAACAACATCTATCCGAAATAACAATAACGGAAGAAGAAACTAGTATAATAGAAGATCAGATTCGGAGGGCGTACAACGAATCGGCTGTAGAGACCTGGAATTCCCCAAGTTCTTCCCAAAACGATCTGTTTGCCTCATGTAGTAGATTAGAAGCCGCGGAAAGTTTGAGTTCCTTATCTAGTTCGAGAAAACAGACTGATATTAATGTTATTGATGAAGTTAGTTTTAATAATAGTTCGGCAGGGCCTAATATTTCGTCGCAGTTAGTTCGTACTCCGTCTCCTAGAAGAAAAATTGACAACTCGTCTGACAATTACGGTTCCGCATCGTACATTGTGGCCAGTTCACCTCGCGAGTTGTCTCGATCGAACATATCTCTGCCGCTTTCACCGAAATTTAAAGAATCTAGTGAAAGCGCTCAATATTCTAAAGCATCAGAATTTAGTTCTTCGCCATTAGAAACTGGTGCTCTCGAGACAAACACTCCTAGACGGAGATCTCCTTTTGAAATTACAAGTGAACTAATATCTCCTACTCCATCAGTTGCTAACTTAAGAAATCGGCCTGAAGGATATGTCGATTCAACTAGTGAAATGAATTTAGATTTGATAGAAAGTCAACCTTACATTACTATGCCGAGTAGCCCACCACCTCCTGCTCCTCAAACTAACACTAACCCTTTTTTAATGCCATCAACAGAAGTTGTTGATCAAACTGGTTCGAGAATTAGTCCGGTAAATTTATTTTCTAGTGATGTTCCCGCTGCAGCATCGAATACATTAACCTCAGAGCATGTTCATGGTTTAAGTCCAAGAACTCCTCATTCTCCTAAATCACCTCGGACATCTCCAAAACATATTGCAAAATCAACGGCTAAATTAGTATCCGCGAAATCTGATTCTGGTTTGTCTTCGATGAGTGGATGGTCTAGTTTAGAGAAATCCCCTGGATCTCCGAAGAGTGGCTCTAACTCGAAGAATGCTCATCATCACACCCACATTAGATCATACGCTTTATCAACCCAGCAACAGACACTCGAGGGACCTGAACAAAGTACATATAGATACAACGAAGGAACGGTTAGTTATAATAGTATATTGAACGAGGGATATAGTACGGTTCAACTACCTCTTCTTCCGAGTAATGAGCCTCTTATAGTAGAAGAAGAGTCTAGCAATTGCGTACCTCCCCCGGCACCTGAAGTTACCACGCCTAAACGGAGTAAGCCTAGAAGCTATGACTATTTGAGTAGTTTGAATTCAAATCAGGGTTTATATGATTACAATATATTAAACGATCCACCATCTATATATTCCGTTGCTGGAAGTCATCGGCAACAGTCATATACCTCAGTATATACAAGTGGATCATCCCACTTCGCCCCATGTACTACCGCATCTCGATATCCCGACCTTTTAGACCAACATTCAATCAATGACAGCGCAGGAAAAAATGTTTACCGTACCCCAACTTATGCGTATGAACAACGAAGCTATTCTTCTAGTTCCTACTCCAGTTCCTTACAGGGAGGAAAACGTAGCCTACAGAGGGTTCACTCTACAGGCTCGGTTCCATCTCATCACTCGGGTGTCATTCCTCCTGAAGATATCAGTAATTTCGAGGGCTACAAGACTGCTATGTATCGCACAATGTTTCCTACTGGTAATATTACGGATGCATTGTCTTACTATCCTTCAAATATTGGTTTCGTCGATTCTGGCCAAGTAATGAATAATCCGAATTATCGTCAAACTTGGACTCCTGAAATTCCCTATTCACACAATGTGCCTCAAAGAATGTCGGATGTTCATGATCCTGGTTGGAGTAAAACCATTTTACACGAAAAGCACCCTCATAGGAAACCATCTAGAAATGAATATCTGTATAGACAATCAAGTGCTCCCTGGCCGAGTTCGAGTGATGCGTACCTTAGGAGCGAACAACATTATAACCGTTACGACGACAATACTAATGGGTTTCAAAGTCACGAATCTCAAATGTACGATCCTAGTTCGATTATTGTTTCTAAATCTGGTTACATTTCTATATCTTCTAATATAAAGGAAAAACATGATGAAAAACCTAGAAAATCAAAACGTACCACTGTTTTAAAACACGCTATGAGTTCGGTTAGCCAATGGCTTCCAGAACTCCATCTTCCACACTTACCTAAAAGACACAGGTCCAACTCTTTACCTACAGGAGTTCGAAGAGAAGATTTGATGATGTCCAAAGAAAGTAGACAAATGGCTGGAGATCGAAGTAAGAGTGGAAATTTAAGAAAAAAGAAGAAACACAATCTGGTTTCAACGATGTCTGGTATTTTGCAAAAGGCAAAAAGAAAAGCTCACAACTTAACGCATTCTATGTCAGATCCGGAGCAGTCAGAAACTGAGTGGAGTGGACGACAGAGTGCTGTATCAGAAGACAGTGAGGATAGTGTTTTCTCTGACGCCCCTATGGATTCTGGATCTTTATTTCAAAAGATATCCATTCCCCAAAGTAGTGGGGAGGAGATTAATTTAAATGCTACTTCTTCCGTTCCAAACATGTCTAGCGAAATAGAACTGCTAGAACAATCGCTAAAAGACCGAGCTCAAACCCCTGAAGAAATAATAGCTCCGGCCTCACCTCCTCCAATTCAAATCATCCAAAACGAAAATTCGGTGGAAGAAAGGCAGGTGGAAGCGTGTGGTTCTCTTTTTGCTACAATCGGTGAAGCTAGAAAGTTAGCTGTTGTCGATGAAGCTGCAGAAGATGTAAACATTCCTCCTGTTACCATCGGCACTGCGTCTAGAGAATTCGCCGTATCAAGAGCTCTTGGTAAATATAGAAGAAGGCAGTCGTCCTCCGTTTCTGAAGAAGAAACGCCTTCTAAACCTGAAGATAACTTACCAGTTAATGGACAAGTTGAAATCGAAATACCCAAACCTCCTGTCGAACCTCCCGTCGATAAGGTTATTATCGTAAATGAGCACGTCGTTGAGAAAATTGAGTTTGTAAACGGTGTAAAACAGACTAATAATGCCAGAATCCCAACAAATTACACACCACATAATTCTTTCAATACGCATTCTCATCATCAAGAAGGTCTTCCTGTTTCAGAAAGCGCTCCTAATATTAGTATGAGTAAACAAAATTCTGGAAGGCACTTTCTTCCTCGACATCAACAAAGTTTAGAAATTCCGTGGGGTGGAAGGGGATCCGGCGAAACCGACGAGGACAATAGGAGCACGCATAGTTTTCGAAGTACGTCTCGTGTTTCTTCAAGGAGGCAAAGCACTGAAGACAGTATAGACACAGAAGATGAATGGTATTGCTATGAACTGAAAAAGTTAGAAGAAATGGAACGATTGGGTTTTGAGATACCGGAGCTACCCTTAGATGCCGATACCCCCGAAGAAACCTTCGAAATAAACGAGAAAGTGAAAGTAAATATGAACAATGTACTTGATGAATTAAAACAGAGAGTGGCACCAAAAGAAAGCATAGAAGAAGCCCACGAAAGAGAAAGAGAGGAACAGAAATCAAAGCAAGAAGAAAAAGAAGCAGAACAAGAAGTAATAGTCCCAGAAACACCTGTTGAAAAAGAGCTAAGAAAACGAAAAGAATCAGGGGATTCCAGTGGTGACACTAGCGGTCCCGACAGTCCTCATCAAAGCCTGGACGACTTGGTCTGTGATGATGAATCAGTGCAGCAGGAACTAGATATCTTGAGACGTAGTTCTGAAGGAGACGATCAGCCTCCTTCAGATCTTGACGAACCGATTCATATGCCTACTGACGATGAGGATTATCCGGGAACACCCTCTCTTCCTCGCCTCAATTTCCAAGACGTAGTTAGAAAGCCGGCCATAACCGTCGCCAGCCCTCCTGCCGAACCCACCCTAGCCGGCACTGCGGCTGCAGAGTCAGCCGCTGCCGCTGCCGCTCTTAAAAACGCCATGCAAATGGGCACTGGTGCCAAGTGGAAACTACTTAAAGCATTAAAAGAGAGAAAAGCTGAGGAAGCCGCTAGCCAGGAAGCTGCAAGCAAAGAATCCACAACTGCACCTTCTGTAAGTTTATTTATTTTTATTGCTAAAACAAAATTCCTTACTCTCATAAAAATACTATTATAGGAGTATACTATATACTATATCTCAAAACATACGTGGTTATTGCACAACCATATGGTTGTACTATACTAATTCGTGTTTACATCGTATAAGTAGTTATGAAAAATGTATTTAATCCAGCAGAATAAGTTATTTTTAAGAGTTAATCTACTCTCTAGGGTTTAATAATGATAATGATTATTATTTTTGGAACAAAGTTCCTTATGGCACGTTCTGGAGCCCGGGAGTGAATCCGAAAAAAACGACCAAAATCACCGTCACAAAATAACCGTCACAAAATCACCGTCACGCAAAAAGCGTCACGAAATCTACGGATGACGATAACTCGTTTAAAAGTTGACCGACTTAGTTGAAATTTGGTACACATGTTCATTTTACCAATGCCCAGGACAGGTTCATTGGACAACGTTATCCGCCCAAGTGTTCACGCGCAACGCTCGCGTAAACGTAAGCTTCAAATTTAAAATTGGAATTTTAGGACGGGAAAAAATTCTAACTTTATCTATTAAATGAGACAAACAGCTTTTATACATTATTTTTTTTAGTAAAACGAACACCAACTCTGCTGTGAGGTGATAAAGATCGCTAAATTTATTAGCGGACAAAAGTTAGAGGTGGTTAGACGTTTTAAATAAAGAAAACAACGTTTTTACCGATATCTTATGTTCCAACGTAACGATTGTAATGAAACTTCATACACATCGTCTAAAGTACAATTGAAATAGGGATGTAAAATTTCAACCTGATAGAAGCAGCAGTTTTTTTACAGTGACGTGATATATTTTACAATTTTTAAAAGTTGATGTCCGAAGTATGGGGTTTGTAGATAATATAGGTGGAATATTAATTTCATTGCCTGGTATCCTTTCGTGCGCAATCCCAACTCTTCTATCTTTCCATCTCTCTCTCTCACTATACTCTCTCTCTCGTACTCCTTCTTCCTGTCAAACTCGCTATTTATCCACAAAACAACGCTTTTTTTCAATTATTGTTTCCATCATTGAGAAAAGTATTCGTATATTATTTAAAATGGAAAGTGCACCAAGAGAATCGTCAGAAATTGACAGTGTCGACTGTGTTAAATTATTAACCAGTAAAACTGTAAATATATAAGTATAAATTGTTGTAATAAAAAAATATTGCTCATAAGCGGATCAAGGGATTTTTGTATTAAGTTTTATGTAATAATTTTACTAATAATAATTTTC
The DNA here is from genome assembly GCA_951217055.1 of Gerris lacustris. Taxonomy (NCBI): domain Eukaryota; kingdom Metazoa; phylum Arthropoda; class Insecta; order Hemiptera; family Gerridae; genus Gerris; species Gerris lacustris. The sequence goes on along the minus strand of OX578283.1, from coordinate 33,909,035 downwards.
TAATTGAGTCAAAAATATTTATTGGAACGAGTAGTTAGCAACGTATCGTACTTAGCAGTGTGATTTTATATTTAATGAAAAATGTAAGGAACTTCGTTCCTACCGGGTGTCCCGCGACACCACACGTATTTTTTCTTTTATTTAATCAAATTTATGCTTTATTTCACAAGTATAGGAGACATTTTTAAACATAACATAGTATTTAACTTTAACATTAATAGGAGCTCGTTTTCATATCATGGCTTGTACATTTATCAACATGTTTATCTATTACAACGTCTAATATTTCTAAAATAAATCTGACTTGTTAAAATTAACTGTAAAATATCTTTAAATATATAACGATTACATAAAACTTATTTTATACTTCCTGGTTGTTTTTTTTTTTTTAAATCTAACGTTTTATGGGTTATGTATCGATGTTGGTATTATCAATGAGTTGTTTTGTTTTTTTTTCTTCCAATTTATTGAAGGATGGGCCGATATTTATTGAATGTTGGCGGGTCGAGGGATAGGGGATTCCCAGTCATCATATTCTCGTTAGCCCGGGCCTTGAAGCCTTTGTTATCCACCCCTTGCATTGGACCCGAGCCATTTACACTACCTTCGATAACAGATATTTTTTCCATCACCGTCTTCACTTACTTGATAGAAAAAGACGTGGACTAGGGGTTTTCTTTCTAGATGCGGTTCTAGCTTCGACTCGATTATTTACTTTCTTCTTTAGTCCATTTAGCTGACTGTAAAACATCTTTATCTCAAAACATTTATTTGTCATTATCATCTTCGAAGTTTTTCTTCTTTTCTGAGATTTTATTTTTCTTCCTTTACCTTTTGGAGAATGAATTTTTCCTTTTATAAAATATATCTATATATTCGGATATCCAGCTATATATTGGAAATACATAATATATTAAACCGAATTCTTGGGCCTGCGGGCTCCCTCACACTTATACATTCATAGACACCCACCACCATACTTATTAAAAATTATTTCTTCACTTAGTTAATGCGTAATTATCATTGAAAATAGTCGAAAGCTTGAAATTTGGATGGTAGGTCACAATTAGCCTATTGTTGGTCCCATATAAATTTCAACCTTCTGTCCCTTTTTGTTTCTCTTCCACATGCTCACAAACATACATTTATTTACACTTACAGCTTCAAAAGTACTTACTTGTATGAAACTTTTATAGTTTATCGAAAGTTACCCGCAGATAGCACCAGATTAATTTCAAAAGTCTGCTCTCTTTAAATGTTGCTAAATTGATAATTTAATTCATGTAAAAAATCAAAATAAATTTGACCTATTAAAAAAACGGGGGAAACAATTAAATATATAAGACAATAATGGCTTGTAAAAACATAAAATCTATAAAGTGCGTGCTAGCATGCGAGGAATTTATGTGCCATACTAATTGGCAGCCTTTGTTGTTTTTAATTTTATTCACAAATATTTTGAATTTTGTTATCACACCTATACGCTTGTTATCACGCCGGGTACTTCACATTTTGATGCCTGTAAATAACAAGTTATACAGAACGTTAGTCGTCATTTGTACTCTGTTCTATGCGTTTCATTCTTCTTTTTTCATTCATGTACCTTGTGCTTCGATTTGTATCAAAAACAGACTTGAATTTAAACTAAAACAAGTGGTTGATAATAAAAAAGAGGTTTTTGTTGTTGCGTGTAAAGAGCGTGTTTGATTAAGTGCCATAAACAATAACATAATGTGTGAATCAAAATCATCTGTAGTGACATTTCATTATAGGTATATGACACGAAGCTAATAAATAACAATTTTATTTCCAAAGTTTCCAGAAATCAATAAACAAACGACTTGCTAGGCAACTTTTCTTACTTCTGAAATACATGCGTGTTTCTGCCAGTATAAGTAGTCTTTTCCATTGCGAGCCAGTAGAAAAACAGTAGAACCTCATTTTAACGGACTATAAGTTGGTGAATGTCCGTTTTAATGAAAGTCCGAGGTTTATAACGAATTTATCTTTTAAGTGGTAATACAAAAAAGGGTGTACATCACGCTTGTCTATCTGGCGGCTGTTAACGATTATTTGTTTGGCCTAGGCCCAGACAATATAACGGTATGTAAATATCGATGGTTCATATGCATTCCTGCGAACAAACTAAGTGAATTTTATGATAGATCCCTTTTCTAATGGGAAGCAGTAATTAGAGGGAAGTAAAAAAACAATAACTTTTCAAACTTTTGGCCTTACTGGTGTGAAAATAAAGGGAAAATAGAAAAGGTAGATTTGATCATGCGCATTTGCAAACCGTAACCAAACGGACTCTTGACATCCACACTGTACATTGTTGCTTCAGATTTGGCTGAAAATGTATGGAAAAAGTGGAACATGTTCATACGGCATACGTTCTGTTTGTCTCCGTACTCACTATACGGCTGCCAGATAGAATCAGAATAAACATTCTGTAAAAATGCTGTATAGTCTGTAGTTTTAAGGATCCTTTTTTTTTTCATTAAAAGAGTTTATTTAAAAGAGAGAGACGCTACAGAACTGAAATTGACCAATAGCATTCTAATTTCGCCTTTATGTTCCTTAAATTCAAATATTAAAAAACATAAATCAAATCTATACATATAATAATTTCAAGATAAAAAGAACTTTTTATATACTACGTTTTTAAATTTTCTGTTGAATCGTATGTAATGTTGATAATATAATTGTTATTGTTATATAATATATAATGTTAGTGAAAAAAAATAGTTCCAAATTTATTTACTTCACATAAATGGCAACCATCCAGAGAGCTGATCTTAAACCTATAAAAGGATAAATCTTTGTACAACGGATCTCCTCAACACCAAATCTAAAGCATGGCATCGATATATATGAAATAATATAATCGATATTTCCTGTTTGGCTGTCATTCAATGTTTATCTATCACAAATTTGAGACCCGTCAAAATGAAGATTGCGTAAATATTGGATATGGCAAAACAAATAAAATAACTTGCGGATTTTTTCCGAACTAACTTTCCGCACAGCAAAATTTGCTGAAAACTAATTAAATTCTGCTGAAAGATGGCTAAAAGTATTAAAATAATGCATTGTCATCGTGTTCTGAGCTATGCTAAAAGTTTCAAATGTCTAGCTATTCGGGAAGTTAGTTAGAAATCGATTGCCTGATTTGTACCGGACAAACAAACAAACAAACAAACAAGAATGCAAGCTAATAAAAACGTAGTAAAAAAAGAGAATGAATTTTACTTAACGTTATAAGGAAAAAACGGAGGTTTTATGTTGTGTTATTATTACGGTTTTCTTTCTGTTAGTAATTGAGTCATTTCTCTTTGCATTTTATAAAACTGATTTCTAAGTGATCTATATCCGAGTTATAACAAAGATAATATTTAGATACTCTTAAACGGATAAACAAGTGACCCCCCCCCCCCCCCTTCCTCTCTTCTTATCTATTGATAAACGAAAAAACCTTGGCTCCGAGTTGTTAGTTAGTTAAAGTTTTTCTTTATCACGTCGCTTGGTAGAAAGGGAAAGAAGAAAAGTAAAAGAAATGGAGGACACCTGTTGGCAATATTTTGATCGATAGAAAACCTAGACGAATTAGGTTGGGGTTAGAGGTAGTTGTCCCTTCGCCTTCCATTGTACTACAATCGATAGCCTCTCAGTCGATATATTGAAACCAAAACCATTCAATACAGTGTTAACTCACTGCTTGGTAACCCGCTACCCTTGCGAGTAAAGTCGATATCTTTTCAAACCAGATATAGGTTAAAGGTAAAAACCTTCAGGATTCGATTATAAATTTATTTTATCGACTACCACAGCTCTTTAAACCTTATCATTTTCCCTCCAACCTCGGTGAATTTGAGTTGTAATTCTTTTTTTAGAAGTAGTATTGCTGGATTTTACCGTTTTGAATTATTCAATAGAAGTTTTTCCTTTTTTTTATTGTGATTTATTTTATATTCACTGCCTTTTTATTTTTATTGTGCGCTTTTATACTGCTTTGAATATTTAATAAAAATAAAATATTATAATTTTAAGATAAAAATATTAAAAAACATTTCTTGAGGAACTTTATAATAGTATTTCTATTTTAATATTACCTTTAACATTAGGCTAAAATATTAATGAACACATTTTTGGATTTTTAAGTTTAATTTTGCTCGCTCATTAACCGAAATTAACATTTTTCCCCTTTACTCATTATACTAGCTATATCGGCGTTTGTATAAAATGTGTAAAACATCATTCTTACTAATTTTCTTAAGTTCCAAATTAGCTTTATTAAACGATTTGATGCAGCGAACTCAAAAAATCAGGATAAAATAAGAGGTTATTGTGGGGTGACATTACATAAGTAGAGCTTTTTTCCAGTACCTTGTTCTCCCTATAGTTACTGATTGAAGTTCCCGATTATTTACATTTACATACCAAACGCTATATAAATAACGTGTGTTTAACGTCATTATAATAAAAAGTTAACGTACTCTAAAAATGTTGGCCTAATTTATTTATTGAACTCTGTTAACGCAAAAATGTATAATGTACAACTTTTCTGCGTCGATAGACCTTATTGTTCTTTTCTTTTCACAATAATTTTAATTTAACGTTTCCTTTGGTACAATGGCATCTGGTGTGTTTACCTTACATATATTTATATATTACATACTAGCTAGATTTCTGTGTTTCACTATGTAACCACTAAGTGCTGTCTAGAAACAGTAGGTACAATTATTTTGCTTTGCGAGAATATTTAGATGCCCTTCATGTTTATGGATCAAATATAAATTAAAACATTTTCCAATTAGTAACTGATTCCTACTACTGGAGAAGGTTTTTTTTTTTAATGTTAGCTTTCCAGGAAAAGTAGGTTTGTTCCCCAGTGTGTTAATTAACCGGGTCACCATCGCATCCCTGGGTTTGAATTAAAATGTTATTTTATTTTTAAGTGCTTATAATATGATAAAAGAATCCCCAAGAATTAGCTTCCTATTTTCAATCATAATAGGCAAATTTCAAGATTGAAGTGCAGTTGGTTCTGGTGATATTGACATGACAAATTGTGCCATACACCGCCATCTTGGATCAAGATGGCTTTAATTTTGTTCGTTTCTCAGACTGAATAGAACATACTTCTCTCATTTTAAAACTAATGTGACAAAATCAAAGAAGGCAAAGCTCATAGCCCGTAACAGTGCACAAAAAGCTTTATTATATTGATCGGCATCACATGAAACATGGAAATATGCATCTATGTATTTCGTTTATATTACATTCGCCGAATAACATTTGTCCCCATTTATATATTTAGAGACAATGTGAGTTAGAAGGGTTGAAATAACAAATTTATGTTCTTCGCAATTTAAACTTTCCATTTATTATTCAAAAGCCGTTTAAGAAGGAAGTAAAAAAGAAAAAACTACTAATTTTTTTTAGTTAGAGGTTTTTAAAATATTAACATATTTTTTTCACTTAATAAGATATTAATTTTTTTTGTCATCTCTTTACACATTTTTTATCTATATACATATATATACATTTTAACGAGAGCGCAATGTTAAGTGTTGTCTTTGTTTAGTTTTAATGATCTCATTAAGATGTTTATACCCCGGGATAAGAGTTGGCTATTAACGAAAAGCTATATGCACTTAATGACCCAAACACTGATAATATGCAAAGTTATAACTGCAAGTTTACTGTCGTTTAAAAGTAAATAACTAGGCATCGCGTGGCTCTATCATTGAAGCGAGCGTAAAGTAATAAATATGTATTGAATATTGAAAAAATAGATAATCATGAATCATGATGAGTTGATAGATAATGGGTATAGTAGAAGTACAGCGGCTAGTAGTAGGGGAACCACCCTGCATTCTTACTATTCCTCTAACCACACCATCTCCTTTTCAATTATTATAAAATGTATCTCTTTGCATGTATCAAATTGAAATTTTGCATGCCTGTTTCAATTGTGCATTAGATGGTGTATATGAAGTTTTATTAAAATCGTTACGTTAGAACGTAAGATATCGGTAAAAAGGTTGTTTTCTCTATTATAAACGTTTAGGTCCGCTTTAATAGTTTTAGCGATCTTTATTAATTCATAGCGGAGTCGCTGTTGGTTTTACTAAAAAATGTTATTTGAAAAAAATGTTCGTCTCGTCGAATAGGTGATGATAGAATTTTTTCCCGTCCTGAAATTCCAATTTTAAATTTGAAGCTCACGTTTACGCGAGCATTGCGCGCGAACTCTTGGACGGATCACGCTGTCCAACGAACTTAGCCTGAGTATTAGTAAAAGAAAGATGTATACCAAATTTCAACTAAATCGGTCAACTTTTACTCAAGTTATCGTCGGACACGTAAACGTTACACACAGACAGACAGACAGACAGACAGAAAGACAGACAGACAGACAGACAAGATGCATATTTCGTTGAATGTAAGAAGCTCGCTTACGCTCGCTTCAATAATATTTTTTAATCTTTTGTGTGATTAATATTGTCTGTTTATTTTAGAAATATAAGTTCATTTTCCTCGTTCATATTTAGTTAACTTTTTTCCCCTTTTTTACTTTCTCATATAAAGAGAAAGTTTGCGATGGCGCGAAAATTCGATTTTGAGATTTTGATGGATTTACACGTTTTGAGGACCCCCGAGTCCAAAAAGTGGTTTTTAAAATGTCTGTCTATCGTCTGTGCAGCCTGGAGCCTAAACTACTGGGCCGAATTTGACGAAATTTGGCATATATATGTTCAGTATACCCCATATATATGCCAGCTTGGGGTAAGTATACCCCAAGGTGAAATCGAGAAATGAATTTTAGCCCCAGATTTGGGGGCGCTACCCCCAAATCTCTGAAAAAACGTAAACAAATTTTTTTTATCGAAAACGGTTCCGACGATTTTGATTAAAAAATTCTAAAATGTAGTGTATTTTAATTTGAATCTAACGATATTAGCCGTTTCCCCTGGAAAAGTCTAGCTCCTTAAAAAATAGCCTTTAACGTGGACGAAGAGAGGCCAGGTTCGACTCCCCGCCGAGGAGAAGTTATTTTTATGATGAATTTTGACGAAATGTTCAATAATAATTAATTTTATCTACGATTGATACGAAATATAAACATTATATCTTTTTTTAGATGAGTAGAAAGAGATTATTTACGTACTTGTTTTCATTGCGCATGCGCGTCTCATAGTTCTGAATAATTCCTCTTCTTTACCACGCTAGCGCGGTAAAGAAGAGGAATTCTTCAGCTTTACGCACGATTAGCGAGTTTGTTTACATTTAACAAAACTAATTTGCTGTTCTTTTATTAAAGTAACTGTTTATATCGAGTATTTAGTGAAAAACAATAAATCAAGTGACTTTGACGAAAATGTGGAGAATAATACTCCTCCAGAAATAATTAATTCGGCAAAAAATATAACTCAAGAATTAATGCCATCTTTATCAAGAGAGAGATACGAACTTACATACACAGCAAGTTTATTTTTTTCTGTATTTATTATTTAAATCTAACAATCTTAGATAAAGTACGGTACGCAACTCGTGCGAAAACGGCATTTTGCATTGCTCGTGTGGTTTTACTTGAGTGCAAACTCCACACTCGCATGCAAAATGCTACTTTCCGCAGTCGACGCGTAATGTACTATTACCTACGAAAACACGAAAAATAATACGGAAAACTAACAAGTTAAGCGGAAAACACTGTGCAACAGGGGCATAAGTAATTATGAACTCGTATATATGTATATGAGAAATGAGAAAGGTTGTCGGAGTTGTTTCGGACCGATTTTTTATTTTTATCCACTTAAAGTGTGGTAATGAAATGTATGCTTTACTCTAAACCATCGTGCCTGAATTTAGAAATTTATGAACTCTATGTACTTTGATTTTTTTGTTATTACTAAAAAAAGTAATCTGATTTTTATGTAGTTTCGATTAACCGACTCTCCTGATTCATTCGATGTGGTTTTGTTTTTCTTAGAAGTAAGGAAAATATAAATAATGAAAAGATTAGAGTGATGTTAAAAATATAAAACAGCCAGGGACAGGAAGAGAGGTGGTTTCTGGTTCTGGTTCAAGATAAACATTTTCTCAGAACACTTTTAAGCGTCAAAGGTTTGACCGCTGCCAGTTCATAGAATTAGAATTAGCGTTGACACAAAACACTTCCATAAATAGTAAAATTGAAAGCTTAGATGGTTTAATTTCGATTGTTACTTTTTTTGTTGAAAACAAATCTAAACTTTTCAAGAGGTAGGCGTTTTAATCATGTTAATCTAGAACCAAGAATCACGTAATCACGTGACAAATGATTACACTGATTTGTTTCACGGAAATTTTATTTGATTATTTATTTGAAGTAAGTGCACTACTAGAAGCGAAACAGGGATCATCGCGTCGCATGGCTTTATTTATTTTTTAAAGAAATAAATCTGAATTAGTCTGATGAATTTTATGAGGGGATACTATAAATCATACTAAGGCCGCTCCCTGACTTGTCGGTACAGTATGGGTATTCGGTATTTTTTGCTTTACCGACAACTTACCGATACCGCCTTCATATTCTGTGAAGTAGTATCGAGGGTGATTCCGTGAGGGTAGTATCGAGGCGTGATTATGTCGTCGTCAGAAGAAGAAAGTACTTTACCGCTTCTGCTTTTACTGATTTTTCTTACCGACTCTCTGTATACCGATCCCTTACCGCCCCTCTCCCACACATACCGCCCTAGTCAGGGAGCACTCATTAAGATATCTAGGCGCTCGGTAAAGAATTTGTACCGAATCGGCACCGAGCGTACGAGCTTACCGATACCGTACCGACAAGTCAGGGAGCGGCCTAAGCCTAGTATGAATTATTAGAATTTAGAAACTTAAATATATCTACTCCAATAAATATTATGTGTTCAGTATTTTAAAGAGTAGTTCAGGTACATTCAAAATTTATTTCATGCCATAGTTTATTTTAAAAAATAATAAATATTATCCTAAGTGAGAGTTTAGTTTTAAAAGTTTTCTATTTGTTGTTTAACTCCAAGCAGTGTTCTCACTTTTAGTTAGGGATATTGAATGTATAAAAATAATTGAAGAATAAATAAATCAATAACTTAAAAACATAAAATAAAATAAAACTACCTGCATTTACAACTGAGAGATTACTTATTAATGTGAGACCTCGAGCCTCCTGTTTCAAGGTTTTCCCTTCTTGGAGGCTCTTTGATTTTACAAACATATATGTATATTTTAAATATCTGTTAAATACTATATTATTAAATTATGTATATTTTTTGTTTGTTTTATTCTTTGCAATATATTGTGTAATATGTTTTGAATCAAATAAATAAATTACTACTTACTACTACTTATATAAGTAGTTTTAAAGTGACCGCGTGCTTCTCTACTCGTTACATAGTCGAATACTACTTTGGATTGATTCCGCTTGAAAATCAAATTATAGTGGGTTAGTTAGTGGTCGGTTCCTGTGGCTTGGGTGTTTTTAACTTAAAGCAACTCAATTCGGAAAGTTGTTGCCTCGATCTCTCAAACCTAATCCCCTTCAGAGTTAATCATTTGGATTGAAAATCCATCGGGAATGTGGATTGGTTTTTTTTCACGGAATGAAAAAGAGAAGTTCTTGATTTATTCGTTAGGACTCTAGACCGATTCGGATTCGCTGCATTTAACCCTGGTGAACTCTTGGAGTGGCGTCCCCGACACCCCTCTTGAGCCCACGATCCAGAACATTCTACTCAATCCACTTTAACCCGACCATTTTCCGCAGGGGATTTTCCCCATCCATACGCTTCAGTAGTGGCCCAAAACCCGCCCCTTCATCGCGAATTAAGAGCCACTTAAAGCTAGTTGTTATCCGTAAAAGCGAGTCACACAGGGTCGGGATCGTTCTGCGAATCTAATTGCTTAATTATATGGTTTATTTGAACTCCTTGATTTTTAAATCCTCCTACTCTTCTGGTTTTGTTTTTAAACCAAATTATAACATAGGTAACATAACGTTTTGCTTACTGAAGGTAAAGAAATCATTGTGGCCATTCTGGACAACGTAATTTTTCTCTTGTCTGTCTGTCATTTTTATGAACACCGTATCTTGAAAACTACACGTCCGATTTTAATGAAATTTGTTTGGTAGTAGGTCATAATTAGCCCATTATTGTTCACAAATTAATTCCAATCATCTGTGCCCATTGCTTCTTTCCAACAGCAAAGTTATTTTTAGAAACAACTATGTATATCTTTAAAAGAATTCCGATTTTGGAGAAATTTGGATGTTTTTTTACACAGAAGGTCCTATATTAATTTCAACCGCCTGCGCTCATTAAATATTCCTTTAAGTGTGACCCCCATTGAGAATCGAAACATCTAAATCTTACGTGACAATTCGTCCAAGCTATGTGCTTTACAAATCGCAGTCTTTTCTAACTTTTTTTGGCTGAAAAAAAGTGATGCGTTGTAAAATTTAATAACAGAGAGCAAATTCATCTTCTAATAAGAAATTAACATCCGTTTTCACCCTTTAATCTGAAGCATCTATTAGTCCCTTTCCATTCCACGTCATCAATCCATCGTAGTCGAGGCCTTTCTCTTCGGTTGCTCCCCAAGTACCCGGACCTTCCGCTTAGCATATCCAAGGTGTAACTGGGATAAAGCAGCCGGATCTAAGATTCTTTGTGAATTTAACGATATATCTGCCCTTTAAATCAACTCCGCTCATCATTTGCCCATATTAATTAGATTGTAGTTTTTTGGAATGAATTTTCGATATTATATTATATCGTAACTATAAAATTATGTTAAGTGATCTTTTAGCTCTCATATTTAATCTTTAAACTTTGTCATATTATACTTCTAAATTGTTCGTTGTATTTTAAAGAGCTTAAAATGAAGAAACTTCTATCTAAAGAAGAATCATTCTAGTTTAACTTAAGAAAAGTTTTCCATGAGAGAAGACAAAAGAAGAGAGCAAAAAAATTTTATTATCTAGAATTTCTCGCTTCCTTAGAGTCGGGTCAACCCTTTAAATCATCCGACCCAACTAGTGATAACCAACTCTGATAAGGACTAATTCAATTAATTTTATCTTAATGGCTTATCTCACCTTACTCCGCTAATTATAATTTATTGTTTTCTTTCTTTTATATTAAAGTTTTTTTTCTTTCCTATTATTATAATTAAATACCCTCTTATTGTATTCGGGGGGTTTATTTATCTGTTTATTAATTTTTTTTTCTCAGTAGTTTACAATATCAGTTCAATGTTATGATAAGTGTTATCATGTTTTCTCCCGCTTTCCATTATTTTATTATATTATGTTAATTATATCGTTGTCGTTGTTATTACCAGTTCTTTAATTTTCATGGCCACATATTACGCAGTGCTATCTGTGATAGAATATATATATATGTATATATATTATGATACAAAATATTAAAATATAATATTAAGAATGGATTTAAAATAAAAAAATATATAAATTTTAATATAGTATTAACTTGAAAAAGATACTTTTTTACAAAGTAAATTAGGCGGATGTGGCAATATTTTACATGGTTACCCACCGTTTTTTTACATTATTGAGTTTGCCTTTTTTTTCAAATTATATAATTGACAATATTAACTGGGGAATGTTCAAATTTTCCTTTGGGACAAAGGAATATCACACTTCTGTAAATAAAAATTACAATGTGCATTTATTTATTTTTAAAGAAGCCTTATAAAGAAGTTTTATTATTCAGGTTCTGTACAAAGGTAGTAAAAATTATTAGTTTCATTTCTTTAAGTGCAATTCTGCCTAAAGTGGGCCAATTTGTTTTAGCAATTCGTGAATAAAAAAAAATGTTATTTTACAATTATTGCTGTTTTAGTTAATTGACTTAAAATAACTTCAAGTAAACATTTTCTTTTCTGGTCATTCTTAATCTTTCATGATTTTTACACACTATGTTTTGTTTTTACACTCTAGTTCCATAATCTTAAACCCGATTTGAAAATGATTGCACAAATAAAAAAAATTATTATATTGTATCGACAAATTTAAAAATGTTCTATAAAGGGCTATTCTTATTATTCTCACTTTTATCTCCAAAGCTTGTAACTTACATTTTTCACACTAACTAGGAAGCTGAAAATTTCACAGATTGTCTATTTCCGATAACAATACAATAAGCAGTTATTAGTTAGTTAATTAATTGTAATTAGTTAATTAATTAGTTAGTTAATCGATTGATATGGTTGAATTAGGGTAATCTATAAAAGTTTGTCTTCAATTTTTTTTAGAATTTACTTGATTTATTATTATATTGTATTGTACTTTTATTGAGGAGTTTAATAAAAGGTTTTGAAAGACAGGTAATAAAAAAAAACGTTTATCTCATTTAATGAACCCTATCCTGCCATACTCGAAAATACATCCTTTTTTGGTGAGAGGGTTAAGGTTTATAAAAACGGGTAACAAGAAACGTAATTGAACAAAAAAAAATTATGTAGGTATAATTACATTCCTTCTAAACTAGGTTAAAAAAGAAGGGAAATTAGGGAGAGAGAGAGAGAGAGAGAGAGAGAGAGAGAGAGAGAGAGAGAGAGAGAGAGAGAGAGAGAGAGAGAGAGAGAGAGTGAGAAAGATATAAAGAAAAACAAAATACTTCATCTGATTGATGAAAATTCTGAAAGGTATTAAAAGAGTGAGCGTGAGAAAGAGATAAAATTCGAATGAAAAATTCCCCCCAATTTCTGGATTCGAAAGGGGATCAATATTTAATTGATGATTTTGAGTGGAAAGCTCTAATTTTTTTTTGGAAAACCCCTTGGAAAAAAGGGCCCGCAATAAAAAAATCCTGAGTGAGGCTGAACTCTGCCCTTACGCCCTTCGGCTGTTCTCTCAATCTTGTTTCCAATTAGAGATGCGAAGGGCTCAAGAATCAATGATTCCAAATTGCTTTCCAACTACTCCCTTGGGAAATTAGAACTAGAAATAAATATGCACTTACGTATTTTTAAAGATTTTTCTCTTTTCCCTTATCTTCAGTAATTAAGTTAAATAAAGAACACGAGTAAAGTAATCTGCTGGAAATACTGTAGTCTTTTTTTTTTTATTGCTGCCATGGTATAGAATTAATTTTATTTAAGTTCCACCGAGGAGAATATGTTACTAGAAATTGGTTGTACTTTCTTTTAATATAAGAGGTAAAAAAGGGGTTTCAGAGGTAGATTTAGTGTATCACATAAGTTATCTAAAGTATTAAGTAGGACATGAAACAAAATTATAACATTATTATGGCTATTATAAAGTTGTTCGTTCAATTATTTATGATTAAACATTTGTAACTTGTAAAAGCTATTTAGAGCATTAGTAGAACATTATAAGTTTAACTTTATTATTTTATCATGAGTACAAGAAAGAAAAAAAAAAATGAACAAAACTTTCTCATATAGATATTGGTACTAAAATAAAATTCCTATAATATGTCATATATTTATTTTTTTTTAACATATTTACAAAGTTTTTAACAGGTGGTTGTTAACTTTTTTATTTAGATTTTGAATAAAATCAGATTTATTTTCATCGATATCTCGGAAACTAGATTTTTACATCCTTCAGAGTGCCCTTTTCTAATAGGATTTTATATAGGCAGGCTAAATGTGGTACCCTCTCCCATTTGCAATTTCTCTTAATTAGCACCTTTTGTACCTCCATTCATTTACCGTGGTTTAAAGTCTCTTCTTTTACATTCAAAATAATAGTAAACATTGCTTACTTTTCTTTTACAGAATTTTGACATTTTATTCCCCTATATTATAGTGCTAAGCTAGGAAACACTAACAACTGCCAGCCAATAGAAATATTTCCCTAACGTGCTCGTTTTACAGTTTATAAATTTACGGACCTTATCGTTGAAGGTTAAAGGTCGTACAGTGCGAATGGATAAAAAAATTTGATGTGAGTCCTAGTTACCAAGCTAGGAAACACTAACAACTGCCAGGCAATAGAAATATTTCCCTATTGTTGCGCGTTACAGTTGATAAATTGGACCTCCGTTAAAGGTTATAGGACTATATTGCGAATAATATGTTAATTTTTTACGCGCCATTTTACGTTGCGCTTCCATATATTGAAGTTTTGTGTACATAAAAATATGATTTCCTCCCGGTGTAAAAATATATAGGTAATTAGTAACCATTAGATATACTTCAAACATTAATGGTACTAATTTATGCATTTACCGGTTGACACTAAAACTGTTATTACTGATGAGTTTACTATTTGTGAAAAATCCACAAGTTGCATCTTCAAATTTATGTTTCTATTGTTTGTCGATTCCAAACAATTGAACATAGTCAAATCTACTGCTTTTATATTCTCGATTCTAAAAAGTAGTTTTAAAAAACCATAAAACTCTCATTATTTTCTGTACTCGTACTTTATCATGTTGGTATAAACTTTTATTTCTTCCTTACCATTTTTTACTGTTTTCTACACCCTTTCTTTATTTTTCCTGCGTTAAATCGTAAAGTTTACCCTGAAGTGAGAGAAAATCGTTTTAAGATATTTCCTTAGGTACTATTTCCTCGTTTGAAACGGCTGACAGGTTTTATCCCCCTCCCCACAAACAAAATACTTGAAACGCATAAAAAAACAGGAAAGTTACTCTTTTTGGACTTTACTTCGTTAAAAATCACCTTTTTATTGTTCGACCCTTCCCATAAAAAGGCTAACGACTATTCTCTATTTCCTTTAGTACGGTTTTTTTTGTGGTGGTTGAAATTGAAGTCAATAAGGCGATGCCGATGAATTAGAATAGGTTTGAAAATTGCTTTTTGTGGAGTGTGAAAACTCTTTTGTTATATCCTCCCTGGTTTTCTTATTTGATTGTAATTTGGATAGGGATTTTTTATGAAAAAATATTGGGTCGCATATAAGGTTGATTATTTTAATTTAATTTTTTTTTTTTTTCATGTTTTGTCTCTTTCTCCGTTTATATACCTCCGTTTGCAAAATGTTAATGGGAGCTAAATAAACTTAATTTTTACTACAGAATTTTCTTTTTCTTTTTTTTATAACATGAGGTTCTTATTATTCTTTAGTTAATTATGCACAAAGAAAGAAATAAAGTCTTGGTTAAAATACGAAAGTACTCATCGTGAAAATGTTTATGATTAGAAACATTTTCATTGCTTTTCATGTAGTTGACTTATTTATTCGAATTCCCCCTTCTTTCGTATGGTATAGGCAAAAAATAAAATGTTATCCACCTTCTCCTCTCTCCTATCCGTATGTTGGAGTAGTAATCTTTGAGCTAGGGGGGTGTGATGACCAAAATCCATTCAGCTTGTTAAATATATCTTTTCGTTTCCCCTTTTCTTCTCTTCTCCTGGTTTCTAAAGCTTTTCGAGGTAAATTCTCACTGTTCATCCAATTGATGAGCCCAAGCCATCGGAGACGTGCATTTTCCAATATCCACATGACAAATTGTACGTCTAAGCTCAGTCTAATAGTGGATTCCTTACTTCTTTTCCTTCCTCGGATTCCTTTCTAAGTTTTACCATCTCCCTTCTTATATATGTCACATGTCTACACTCTGTACACTATCAAAGATCATCGAAACCTTTAATAAAAGTTGTTTTTCCTGTTATTTATACCCCAACAAAAACCTAACCTCGAAACGTGCCAAATTCCAGGTCCTCTCCAAAAAATAGTCAGTCTATCAAAGTACATGTAGATATCTACATTGTGGCCAAGTTAGCTCTTTCTTTAGTCCATTACTTTACTTCACTCCTACCATCATGCTCTTTTTATTTTTTATTGCTTAATATTCGGCCAGTTTCTAAATGAGGCATAACAGTTGGACAAATTTAGGTTTCAAGATTTGGAGAAAAAAGAAAAATAACCTGGTTAATAAATTATAGCAATTAAGTAGATATTTCTTGATTTCCTACAAAAAATCTATTCTCTCGAGGAACAGTATCGTGTCTAGTAAATGTGAAGTATTGAAAGTGCGTCGAGAGAAAAACAATATTTTTTTCGTGTTCAAGCATCCCTGAAAAAAGATTCTTGTTTCCGGAACCTAAGTTCTACCAGGGCGAAATACCTTGATAGCCCAATTTCAAAGAGGAAATACGCTAAAACCACCCGTTGTAACAAAATAGAGGGTTTTTATTCGTTCAGACATGTTTACGACGGAGTCAATAAAACACCTTTTCTTCTTCCTTTAATTCTAACCTCCCTTAAAGGTTGAAGTTTTCGTTTCTATAGCTGGATGTAGCGGTTGGATAGGGTCACGCGACCTTTGCTGAAAATCCAGTTTCCTGTGTTAAATTGGCCCCGAGATATCCTGCGAGAAGTTGTTCGGGTTTTATTTTAACTGCTTCGGCGATTACAGCTGAAAAACCCCTGCTTTTCAACCAGGTTTTTCTTTTGAATGTTTTGTCTATTGACACATCTATTGGTTACTGTAGCTTTTTATCGGTTATTTGAAAAAGATATTAGTAGATTTGATAAGATAGCATTTAATGAAATCTATCTTTTTAATCAATAAATAGTATTGATTTAACTATACTTAGATTTAGCTCATCAATGTTTAAATTCCCATTGTTATTGTGGTTTTTTTTTTCTTCTCCGCTAAACTTTTTACTTGCTTATTGCTTAATAACCTCGCCTAATATAGGAGAAAAATTGTTTAAAAAATTATTTCTATTACATATTTCAACAGTTACCAGTTTTGTCCGGTCACTCTTCTGTCTTTTTCTCTCTTATATCTTAACCCTTTTTTGTTTTAGTAAATATACAATCAAATTTTACCATTTTAGCCGACTAAATATTCAATTCTATATTGAATGTTTAGGCGGCTTTACCAAAAAGATTTTTTTAATTTAGGTTTCCTTTAACTACTTGCGAGTCCAATTTAGCATTTACGCACAATCAAGTTTTTTTGAATTTAAGTTACGAGTATAAAGTCTTATTTGCTACATTTTGCTTCCGAGCTAACCGGAGGTAACGGAAGCAATGTGATCGTTCTGAAAAACGAAAATATTTTGTGTCTCCCAATCTCCGATTCCAAAATTCCAAGACAGAAATCCGTTTCAAACATCTGGGAACATTTTTGGTTCTGTGTCTGTCTGTCGGTCAATTTTTGCGAACCAACGTATCTTATAAACTACACCTCCGAGTTTAATGAAATTCGTATGTTAGGTCATGATTAGCCTATTGTTGGCCGCATATGAGTTTCAACCTTCTGCGCTAATTTGTTTCTCTTCCACATGCGCACTCACATACATTTATTTTCAATTATAGCTTTAAAAGTACTTATCTGATTTGTATGAAACTTTTACAGTTTATCGAAAGTAACCCGCAGATAGCCCCAGATTTATTTGAACCGTCTGCGCTCTTTAATTTTTGCTATATTGATACTTTCTCAAGTAATAAATTGAATCAATTTTGACAGATTAAAAAAACGGGGTATACAATTAAACAAAATAGACAATAATGGCTTGTAAAAGCATGAAATCAATAAAGTAAGTAATAGGATGCGAGGAAGCTATGTGCCACACCAATATATTTTACCAATATACACCAGTATATTTTAAAATATATTTTTAAATGTAATTTATATTCATATTACTTAGTATTGATGATGAGCACCAAATGCTCTGACAGATTACGATGACTCTTTATCTGACTAAAGATAAAAAGTTATTAAATTAAAACCATATATTTTTATATTGATCATGGTTCTCAAATATAAGATTATTCCTATTATTATGAATAAATCAGGAAGATTAATAAAATCTCGTGCAATTTTTACTCTACAATTAACCTTATTTATTTTATATTAGTAATATATTTTATGAATCTTTGCAATCAAACCCTATGATATAGATATACATTTATATACATGTCGGATTTTTACGAGATCGCCCCTTTGTATTATTTTTAACTTTCCTGTCAACACTTTCTTTTCGTTTATACCATAAGTAAATTTGTTGTAAAAGTAACGATTTGTTTGATATTTTGTGTTTAATACTTAATTCAAGTTGGACGTAACAACTTTCTTCTAGCTTGTCGTAAACAAATGTGTCGCTGCGGAAACTCAACTTGGTCGTTTATCCAAATTTACCGCCCCCCCCCCAAAAAAAAAAAAACTGTTGCGAGTGGAGTATAAAAATTTGAATAAAATGAAAATAAACTTTCGCCTGGTCAAACTGTGAAAGTAGATTTTTTATCGTGGGATTATTTTTTCTTATCTCATTTGCATGCTTTATATTTTAACTTTTACTTCCTCGTATAATTTAAACATGTTTTAAAAAGAAGGAAATTTACAGTTATATTATCTAAGTAAGTAAACATTGAAGATTATTTTGATTAAAGTAAACTTATTGGTATATAACTATGTAATATAATGTAATTTTTTATGTTACGAAGTTTACTTGTAGGTGTGCATTGTGCGTGTCCGGCATTAATATGAAAGTGTTAGATTTACAGTTTAATTAAAGTCACCGTAGTGAAATCCTTAGGGTACTATAAAGAATTAAACTGAGAGAAAGCTCGGAGCTTAATGGTCCCCCTGAGGAAGTTCAAAGAATTAACGTATACTACCAAGTTATGAAGGCAATGCAGGGACAAAGTGATTTCAACTCGGTAAGGTGTTTTCGCCGACTAAAGAAGTAAGCTACGGTTATCTTCCTCTTTGCTACGTTCCACCCTTTAATTAATTTTCCTCAGTTTCAGTTTCAGAGGGAGATACCGAACAAACAATTTAATTGAACACAGAAGTTGCTTTGAATCTAGTACTGCAACTAGATACTCGAGTCAGTTGACTAGACGACACGTATCTAGTCAACTTGATATTGAACCGTAGGGTTGTTTGATAACTTATACGTATTAAAATTAATACGTATTATTTATCGTATTTATTCCGTATTTATTTATTACGTATTTAATTTATTACGTATTTAATTTATTTATTACGTATAAATACGTAATAAATCGCGTATTTATTTATTACTTTCAACATTGATTGATCAAGTGGGAGCCAGCGTGGCCGAGGGGCTCTAGGCGCTCGCCCATCAATAATCGAGGCGACTCGAGGTCGTGGGTTCGATCCCGTGCCATGATACTCTGAATTGCATCAATGAATCGTGGACGGAGCAGGGCGTGGGACACCCCCTATGGGGCACTCTTCCCCCACGCTAATAATTTTCTTTGATCGACATATTTTTCATTTACCTTAATAATATACCTACTATTTATTTTATATAATAGAGGTGGTTAGAGGATGACAAAATAGAGGCTTAAGGGTTCTTGCTGGAGACTAAAAACCCTATAATGAAAATAAAATAAAATATTATCTTGTTCATTTTTGTTTGAAACCCTGCTAAACCAAATATTTAACACCGAAATTTATAACACAAAGTTTTAAAATTCAATCATGCAAACCGAAAACTTTCAATATTATTCTACTACAAGATGAATTTATGTGTGGAATGAACTAGAATGTAGTTCATTTTAATAAATGGTTTGACAATTTGCAAATGAAAAGTTTATAAAGAACTTTTTACACTTGAAGCTTCAAACCCTAAATTCAGACCTAAATGACTTATCAGATTCATGCCTTTCATAATCAAATTTCAGTTTTTAACTTCAAGTTGCATCACCACTTGCTATGTTTCTAGTTTAATGTCGGGTATTTGTTTCTTATTCCTTTTTCTTCCGTTTGTGTAAATATGAAAAAATTGTTTCTTTACACCAAAAGTTTAGTTTTTCCCATCGACAATAAATATGATTAGTTTATTATGAAACTACGACAGCATATATTTTAATTCAGATCGGATTTATAATATAGTCTCAAAGCAATAATTTCAGAGCAGAGAATAATACAAAAAAAGTTTTATTTTTATTTTTGTATCACAAAGAAGTGTAAATTTATTTTTCCTCTGTAAATAGACAATATCGCTTTCAATGGCTGTCATAATTTAATTTTGAATTATATTGTGAAGTATTGAAAACATTTGTTTAATTTTATATTATTGCTGACATTTTAACTGATTACATATGATTTGATTACACGTATAGAAAAGCAAAATTTAAAATGAATCAAATTATTTTCAACCCTTCTTTTGTTTTAATATACTTATTGAAATACTTCTACTGTCTCAAAAAAACAAAAACAACACGATTGCTAATATTTAATAGTGACTAATGTACTTTGGGCCTCGTCAGTGGATTTTATCCAATTTGTTCTAGTTATTTGTTTATTACATTTTTTAATATGATTGTTTAGTTATAATCTGAAAATTTCAGTCACATTATTTATTTTTAATTAATTTTTATCTTAACTTACTTAAGAAAAATGTGATTAAAATTCACACCTATCGACATATTGCTTACATCTTGTTGAAAAGAAAGCAGTTTTTTTAAAATTATTATTGTCATTTATTTGTTACTTTTTAAATGTACTTTATTTCTCATCGTTGTCAGATTTGGTGAAAATCCTCGTTTTGATTGAAAGAGTTTAGTTTTAATTCAATCTATTGTCTGTTTAGTTTGCAAAGGGAAAGTAAATAGAAGTTTGCTTGTAATTATAGCGGCACTGAGGCCGGAGTTTGGTCCTGCGGTAACTCCCACGAGGCCCTTGGGCGCTAATTATTCGCCAAATACTGGGCTCTTTTGGTCCTGCGGATTTTCTACAACTCCCTTCTTATAAAGCCGGCTTTTTGGGTTTATCTCTTTTGTGAGGCGGTTCCTCTACTCCTTGCTTTTTAGTTTTAATTATGTACGTACTTGGGAAGCCTTTAGTTACTTATAATTATATTTTTTTCAGTTTCGATCCTTATATAGCTGAGCTTGTCCCCCCCCCTCCCAAAAAAAAGGAAAACCCCAAAAATATATATCTTTAGTTAAGCTCCTTTTTTGTAATAAAAAGAGGAAAACATTAATCTCGTTTAAATGTTGAAAACTAATCCTTGTTAGGTAAGTTAAAAACTTAAGCCAATTATTAAAAAATATATTCTGCTTGTAAATGTTTTTAAAAGATAATGTTATGCCAACTTTATCGGTTTACCATTTTGTTTAAATACAATATATGCATGTTAATATATATATATATATATATATATATATATATATATATATATATATATATATATATATATATATATATATATATCAAATTGTAAGTTATTACCGCAAGTTCGTTAGTTATAAAATGAGGATATCCTTACCGTCGATACTTGCCTGATCTGAGGATCACTGGACCGGTTTCGGCTAAACGCTATCATCAACAGAGTGGGAGTCTCTCGAAGAGTGCTACGAGAGACTTCGACTCTGCTGATGATGGCGTTTAGCCGAAAGCGGTCGTGATCCTCAAATCAGGCAAGTATCGCGTAGGGATATCCTCATTTGATAAATAAATATATATATAAACGAAATAAAACACGACCGCGAATATTTAACAGCTAATTTTAAACACGCCCAGGGGGTCCATTAAAATGGGAAACATTAGACTGGGATACAAAGATCCATGGTTCAAATATCAGTGGTGGAGTATATTTTTCTTTGGCCTGTCTCCCTTCTATAATTATAATTTAATTTAAAATTGGTTTCCAAAGGCTAAATTGTATAGTTAAACTATCAATATATTAAGAATTTACTGCTGAACCTCTAATATTGGATTTTATCAAGTACAGCATTGTACAATTATAATTATTTTAGATTTATAACGTTTGCAAAATTTCTTACAAACATAGTTTCTAGTTTGTTTTAGATTGTCAAGTATCTTTGAAAAGATGTTGCTACTGTTATAGGCTGTTTGAAGCTTAGGATCTGCTGGGTTTGTTTAATGTCTATAGGACCCTGGGTGCCTGGAGCTGAGAGTAAGGAAGGCTGTAGTTTGCCCCAGGCTTGTTGAAGCCAAGCATACATCTAAAGAAGACAGTGCCTCACCCTTTACTCTACAAGTATCCTTCTCAAGTTTCCTATATCCTTGTCCTCCAAGGCTTAACACAAAGTCCTCGAGATTCTTCACCCTAGTGTACACTATGGATATCTGTTCTCTGTAATTTCGAGATGACCCACTCCAACTCGCTTTTAACATAGGGCTTACTCTGACTTAAGGGACTGGACTAAAATGTTTACTTGTTCAATCTTATCTTACTTGAAGGCAAAGTTATAATTCTAACCAAGTTCTTGAATTAAGATGGCACTGCATCATTAATGGTATCTTGTAGTGGACTCTTCGAAGAAACTGGAGGTAAATAGATCAAGAACTAGTCGGTAACTGGAGATGGCTGGTAACGCCATTCTATTAGGGAAACAAACTTTATTAAACTCATTAAAGTAGAAGAGTATTTTCATCTGACCTAAGAACTAAGTCCAATTAGGCAGAAGGCGTACCAAATTCAAACACGAGTATAGTGGTCATTATTAGCAACAAAAAAAACATGTCTAAGAAAACTCAGATAAATGAAGAAGACTTCACGGAAAAATGTGGAATGTCGATTTTTTTTTTTTTTTTTAAATGAAATCATCAAATTGAATAGTTCAGCGGAATGAGTAAAATTAGACGGTCTTGAAGAAATGTAAAAATGTTAAAATATCCTACAACTAAAATGTTTTTTTATTTAAGGTATTATCAATTTTTAATGGTGCCAAACCTTAAAATGGTTTTTATAGTGTTAAACATAAATGTGACATTCCACTTTTTCCCCGTGTGGTCTTCAAAAACATTTTTGCTGTAATTGTCCTTAATCTTCTATATCATTTGTACGCTATTACCTCAGAAACTTTTTTCCAGGGAATAGGACTTCTTACAGTTACATATAAAATACGTAATTATTAGAATCTAGTGAACGGTGAACGGATTTTATCGGGAAAATTACTATAAATTTTGTAACGGATAACATTAAAGTACAATTTTAAAGGCACTATAACCATTAGCTTATCTGAAGGCTACATTAGAACAGCCGAAATGGCCAATTGTTTAAATACAATCTTTCTGTGTTAAGACGTTGTTTTTGGTTATTGTACTCTTTTATTTTTTGATTGAAATATAGTTTTTCGCTTGACAATTGCATCGACATAAGTAAATATGTCGATACTGTGCATTTCAACAGTATATTAATCCCAACATATAGGTATAGGATTCAAATAGTTTTCTGTATTGTTGTTTTGATTGGGTGTGAATGTGTGTTATAATAATTATATGTATGAATATTATTGGTGTTATAATTAAGCTCATGGATGTATGCGTTTGTTTCTGAATCACAGTACCGGTACTGATTATTAAGGAAGAAACCTATATATTATCTTAATTAGATTGATAAGGATCTATTCATAGTTTATAGGTTTGTATTAGTGAGGAAGCTATTTATTAAGCAGGCTATGCAGCAGTGCTTTGTGACATTCTAAGTTATATGCTTGGGATCAGTTGAACGCATGATCGCTCAGCTTAACGCTTGACTTAACAAGTTCTGAAATTTCCTTACTTATTAATTTCTATGAGAAACTCAGCTCTCAGCTATCGTACTAGTTTAAACTATCATGCTATTTTAAGCTATATAAACTATTGCCATTATATGATTTCTAACAACTTAATGTATGAAGTGTTCTATTCAGGATATTATCCTTGTTTTGTTTGTGTGTGTGCTTTTGTGAAAATTAAATTAATGAACTACATATATAGTTTGTGTTGTAAAACAAGACTAAACAATTTTATTTATATTGATGAAAATACATCTTTAAAAAAAAGGTTGTGATATCAAAGGTGTAGCAAGTCTTCCCCTGTCCTAGTAAGTTCTACAAGGTCTAATTTGTCCAGTATAAGTAAATGATGTCGTTTGTCTGTCCCCTCTCTCTAGTGTCTGTCCTTTACAAACTCATTTTCGTTCCCCAATCCCTCTACACATTTGAATTTAAAACAATTACGCAGCACGAGGATACAAAGTTGTATACTCCACTGCATAACGTTTTATTTGGAAAAAAATCAACAAAACCCCACTTTTTATAACCTGCATCTTGTAAACTTCCTTTTCTTTATTTAAAAAAAAAGGTTTCTACTTTCATGAAAAAGCATTGAATAATGGATATGTTTTTGTGTTCGCTTTCTGGGGTCGAAATTTAGTACTAAAAAGTGAAAACTAAGCTACCTCCTATTGTATCCCAACTTCCTGATGAAGAGTATCACATTTTTAATGTCGCGGTTGTGCGTGACGGAAATGTTTTCTGTCACCCAGCCCAAAAATATATCTACGTTAATATAATAGGTGATAGAAGGTTTATTGAAAATTGTCACAACTTTCATAGGCAACATCTAAATAACAGGTAAAATAATAATAATTATTGTTTTTTAGAGTATTTTAACGTATAAAAACTACATGTAATAGCCTATCGATTTGTTTTTTACAAGTTAAAAAATCATCCACTCGTCAGCTCGTGTTACGTAAAAAAATAATTTAACTTTATCTAGATTATCTTTAACTTATTATTATCTATTTAACTTTATCTCTATTATCTAGATGTTTGTTAGTTAGTTCGTAATACGTTGTCCACAACGAGAAATAAGTTTTTGTAGCGTTTTATAATTGTTTAAACCGTTTCTCGTTAATAACCGTTTCGGGTATAATACTACGGAAACTTTAGAAAATGAAGGTACTCTTATTCTCACTTGGGTTGTAATTTCTAATTTAATCTATTAGATATTTTTCTTTTGGTTTTTTTCTAGGTCGGACTATGTTTATTCTTTAGTTTCCCTGGTGTATTGGCTTTTTCTTTTGATTTTCTCGTTCTGTTTTTATTGTTATTATAAGATTTTGTTTTTATTTTTGTTCGTAAAAGTCTAAAACAATTTTATTTGTTTTAATAACAGTTACGGTCGGAGTTTGGTCAGGTTTAAGTGGAAAATGAGTTTTCTCAGCTGTGACTATTCGTCCCACGAAACTCATTATTCACAGTTAACGCCCTTTTCCCCTAAAGCCTTCTGGGCCTCTCTCCGATAATATTTCTTGAACAGAGTTCTAGAGCTAGGAGGGGAACCATTCTCGTAGGTCTTTTTCCCAATTCGATCCTTAAGGGAAGGGTTTCTGGACGCTCTCCTGGGGGTCAGCATTGGGGTTTCAACAGGCGGCCATTAAGGACTGCGAGGGTAATTTGGACGTCCCCTTCTAGAAATGACCTGTCTCTACTAGGGGCATTATTCGGGACAATACTCCCAACCTCTGACCTTCACTTCCTCTTTTCCTTCGGATTCTCGATATTTAGTCTTTCTCACGCCTTTTAAAAACAGGAATCCATTCTTAACTACCCAGATGCTTCAAACTCTCAATATTTATCGAATTAACCTCAATTGAAAGCGTTCTCCCCACCAAAATTACCAGTTTAATTTTTCCACCCTCTGATACTAAAATATATATATATTTTTAAACCCTTAATAAATCTTTTTCGGTGTTTTATTTCTTCCTCATCTTGATTTTTAATCTTTCTTCTATCTCTTATTTTTTTCTCCTCTTGTCCTTTTTAAATTCAAGAGGACAAACTTGATTTCCCTTCTAAATTATTTCCCGCACTTTAAGAAATTATTATTTCTTCCTCTCAATTTTTTTTCTAGATTTCTTTTGATCAAAAAAGGCGAAACCATTTACAGAAATATTCATTTTTTTTTTAAAAAAAAAAAAATAATATTATTATTTCTCTCTGTAGGTATTTTTTCCTCCAGCTTGATCATAATAAAATTATCAGCTTTATTTTTGGCCAAAATGTTTTTAAAATTTTCCTCTAATAGTGAATGTAAATTTATTTAGGATTTTATTTACTTTTTAAGATTTTAAATTTTTTTTTTTTTAGATTTTGAAAGCCGAGAAGGCTTAAATCCTTTTGAATTAAGCAATTAACTAGTTATCTTTCAAAATACTCTAGTAAAAAAAGTAGGTAAACTAGTATTTTCTTGAATAACTTGGTTCTCCGGCGAAATCTACGTTTCGAATGGTTTGAAGTTCGACGATTCGTTATCACTACTGGAAGCATCTTCAGGGGTTGGTGCATCGTGTTAACTCGATGTAGTACTTACTTGTTTTTGCGAGATTGCGAGATAGTTGTAAAACTAACCATAAACAATATGTTTGTATTGTTTTTATTAACATTTCATTATTTCATTGGTTACATAATCTAGTTTCAGTTTCCTGCATACGCGGAAAGTGGGTTGAAAATTGATAGAAAAAATGTGTACCTCACGAGGATTAGTAAATTTTAATAAATGCATGTGAATAACTTTGCTCCGTGCATGACGCACTTCTTTTGTTCCTTTAATACACTTTTTTAGTAGTTGCTTCGAGTTCCTTGCCTGAACAAACCTTCATAATTCCCATTTTGCTTCCGAGCTTACCGAAGGTAACGGAAGCATTGTGTTCACTTTTGAGAACCAAAAAGTTTTATGCCTCCGATTTTAAAAATTCCAAGACAGAAATCCGTTTCAGACATCAGGGAATATTTTCGGTTCCGTGTCTGTTTGTCTGTCTGTCGGTCTGTGTGTCCGCGAATCAAGAAACGTGCGGCGATAACTTGAGTAAATATCGACCGATTTTGATGAAATTTGGTAAACATATTCATTTTACCAATGCTCAGGACGAGTTCGTTGGACAACGTTATCCGTTCAAGCGTTCACACGCAACGCTCGCGTAAACGTGAACTTCAAATTTAAAATTGGAATTTTAGGACGGATAAAAATCAAACTTCATCTATTCAATGAGACAAACATTTTATTCAAATACAATTTTTTAGTAAAACCAACAGCGACACCCCTATGAAGTGTTAAAGATCGGTAAAAAACTGTTAATAGTTCTTACTCAATAAACAATAAAACAAGAAAGTAATACAACGTTAATGTTAATATAACAATAAAGTGCATTATAGGATGCGAGGAAGCTATGTACCACACTAATTGGCAGTCTATTTTAGATGTTATCGTTTTCTAGAAATATTGCTTTTAGGTTCCTGTACGAAGTACGAAAAGAATCCTTATAACGGCTCTATCTGTCTATTTGTCCGTTGGCATGTTTCAATTCATAAACTACTATTATAGCTAGGAACATGAAATTCGGCACTCAGATGCATCTCGGCATTTGTGGCTACTGTACACTTTTTGGAGTTTGCACACTTAATATTTTCAAGTTGGCAGCCAATATGGCATGTTATACATCAATATAAGGTCTTGAAGTGTAGAAAAAGAATATGCTACTACTAAAATTTTACACTTAATAATTTTAACTCAATCGTGCAGAAACCGGCGATTATCGCCTCACGTACTTACGTGAAGCGCGCCTTCCTTGTTTATGATGACTCTCGCTGCGGAGGTCTGACATCAGGTCTATCTGCTTTTTTTATTTAAGGCTCTTAAAGAATATATTTTGTAATATACGCATTCACTATTTATAAATTACAATATATTAGTAATACGATTATTTTAAAAATTTAAACCATTTTGTTAAGACGTTCCCTAGTTGCAACAATTTATTTAACAGGTCACATAAAACCCTTTTTCAGATATAATCCAAATACATATGTAGCTCCTTTATGCTTAAATGCCTCTTTCTATACATTTATCTATTTATTATATATGGTCATAAAATAAGAACTAATTTTCTAGTTTTATAAAAGCACAACCTCTAATGTTGCTTTTAAATACAACAAATATTTGTTACAATGTTTATCATCTAAAGCTTAATTACCTTGTTTGTATACCAAATCTTTCCCCTACAATCATTTCGTACTAAAAAATAAATCGCTTGGAAAATTCTATGGTGAACAAACATCAAGATATATATTACGTTATTTTTTCTGGTTGATTTATATTATATAGATTTAGAACAGATATGAAGAAACTTCGAATCCAAATAACAAATCAAATGAAAAAGAAATGTTTATGTTTTTGCACTTCATGAAATTCGAAAGATATATTCTTTATTATTTTTTTACTCGTATTTGTGAACAAACATCAAGATATATCTGTTTGTTTTTAAGCTTACATTTGTATTTGCTTGATTTACACAATAGCAAATAAGGTCAAATAACAAGTTTATATAAAATTAACAGCATTTCCTTATTTCATAGTTGTTTTTTTTTTACTTGCTTTATATATACTTTGTCATATTCATAAACCAATTTTTTTACTATGTTGATTTTTCTTTAAACTTAAAGAGGAAGTATATGATTGCTGGCTTCAGATTTGCAATAAATTTACACGCCTTGTCAGCCTTGAAACATATTTAAACTATTAACTAAAACTATTAACAGTACTTAACTAATAACTTAAACTATTCCAGCTATTCTTAGCCTGATATTTTTTCGTCCATCACACCTGTTGGTCCGTTTATCCGCAATTCTAATTAGCTCGATAACCTAAAAAACCACTAATCATACTACTCTAGTGCTAGTACTAGTGAGTTGGGTTGGACAAACCACTTATTCAAACCTAGCAACTAGACTCTATTTTAGACCATTTTACTGTTGGAGAGTTTGGCTGAAACTTTAACTCTATTCACTCATCATCGCACTGTACCTTATACCGCCGAAGTGAGGATGGTTTGGTCATAAGTGAGCTCTATATAAATCAGAGTGTGGGAAAACCTCTTAGGGGGTGCCCGCCCCTGCTCTGTCCTCGATTCATTGATGCAAATCAGAGCAATTAATTATACTAAAAATTAAAGTTAGAATTATTGTTTGCGTGTTTGGGAATAATCGGATGATTAAATTTCCAATAATATTGCCATTAAATGTTAATGAGTATATTCATTTTTTTTAAGGTGGTCTGACAGCTTGAACATATTGAACCAATTCTAATGTTTATGTAGAAGTTTTTTTGCTTCCTGGCTTACCGAAGGTAACGGAACCTATGTGCGGTGATCGTTCTGAAGAACGAAAATATTTTATGTCTCCGATTTCGAAAATTCCAAGACAGAAATCCCTTCAGCCACCAGGGAACATTTTTGGTTCCGTGTCTGTCTGTCGGTCAATTTTTGCGAACCAACGTATCTTATAAACTACACCTCCGAGTTTAATGAAATTCGTATGGTAGGTCATGATTAGCCTATTGTTGGCCGCATATGAGTTTCAACCTTCTGCGCTAATTTGTTTCTCTTCCACATGCGCACACACATACATTTATTTTCAATTATAGCTTTAAAAGTACTTATCTGATTTGTATGAAACTTTTACAGTTTATCGAAAGTAACCCGCTGATAGCCCCAGATTAATTTGAACCAGAAGAATAAATTCACAGATTTGAACCGTCGGCGTCGGTGCTCTTTAATTTTTGCTGAATAGATACTTTAATTCAAGTAAAAAAATCAAAACAATTTTGACAGATTATAAAAACGTGGAAACAATTAAACAAATTAGACAATAATTGTTTGCAAAAGTATAAAATCAATAACGTAGGCGATAGGATGCGAGGAAGCTATATGTGCCACATCAATTGACAGTCTATTTTTTTTTACTCTTTTAGTTCCAATAATGATATGTAATTACTTTAACGAAAACGATATCACCATCCAGTTGCTAAGAAATGTCAGGATGTAGTTGAAAAACTAGATTATAAATTGTTGTATCGCTTTATGGATTATCCATATTGGATGACTGATGACTGATCAAAGTAAAGCACTTCAGGCCCACAGTAAGAAAGTAAGGAACTGGCTGACCATCAAAACATTCGTTGCGTTGCGGGTTAAGTAAACCTTACTAAATAATTAAGGGTTTTACAAGTCTGCCACAGAGCTGATAAAATTCCAAGGTTTATAGAGGATGTACCTCGACGACCGATTATGGTATTTGGCTGTTAGTCCTGTAATTACTATTTGTTCAGTAAGGTATAGTTTGTTTGACCCCATGTGTATCCTTTGCAGTGAAAGTAGTTTTTTTTCTGTATGATAGTGCTACTTCGGAGTTAACCCACCTTTCGTTTCCCTCTTGGCCCTTGTTGCTTGTTTGCGTATCAGTGTTTTTTTATCGAATACGATCCGATGCGATTTCGGGATGTACCCTACCTTTTACCGTAGCAAGTAGCATTGTATGAACTGTGGAACTGGCATTACTGATAATTTTATTTAGCATAATTGGTTAACTACAGAAGTTGACAAGCTGTAATTTATGCTTACGTAAGCCAATATTACCATTAAACAAAAAAAATACTTCCTTTGTATGTATTATCTTCGTGTGTAATTACTTTCTTGTATAATTGTATAGTTTATATATATACCCATATATATATATATATATATATATATATATATATATATATATATATATATATATATATATATATATATATATATATATATATATATATATATATTACTCGCATTCTTTTTCACTTATTTCCGAGCCCAAATGTTTATTCTATAATAATTGATTAACCTGCCTTACCCCCCCCCCCTCCCCCCTCCCAAATACGAGTTGGTTTAACCTGTATCTGATAGTTCTATTTTCTTCTCGAAAGAGGAGGAATAAGTTGGTTCGATTTTCAACTTTCAATCTAGAACCGGAAAGTAAAGAAATCTTGAGGTTTTGATATTTCAGGTTTTTTCCCCCCTCCTGTTTCTGAAAGGGACTGGTAAAGTAGTTTTATATATTTATTATATTTACCTCTTTTTTCTTCTTTTTTTACGGTTGAATGATCAATTGGTTGCTGAGAAGAAAAAAACTTCTCAGGTCGATTAGTGATATATATTTTTGATGTTTTATTTATTTGTTGTAGTTTTTGTTGTTATATCTGTATTTCTTTTTCTTCAAACTATTCATTTATAAAATAATAATCTGAAAAAGGTAATGCTTTAATGTTTTGTCTGTTAGTTTTTTTCAGATATAATAATTAAAAATGATAACGGTAAACTTTATATTCAGTGAAAGTTATTTTTATTTTTTCTTCTTAGTTGAAAACGACAGTAATTGTTAAGTGTTTAAATATCTGTCATATTTATCATTCAGCATGTCCCCTAAAAAAATGTAGACATATTGCGATTTTCAGAAATTGCTTCGCGCTGTCAGCAGTAGACCAGAACAGACGTCAGTTTGAATACGGGTGTTTGACAAAACAATTAAATTATATCTGCAGATTCTATTACATTTTGAAAATTAAATGTATTTTAATAAACATTTTGTAATCATTTAAAGTGTGAATACATCTTTCTGGACAACCTGCATTACTAAATTACCACTGAACATCATGTTTTTAATAATAAAATTTAAACAATAAGAAAACAATTTGTGGAAATGTTAAGATTGTCCAAAATATGTAGTATGTTTTGTCCAACTTCTTTTGTAGTAATTAACAATACGGTTTAAGTATTAAAAAATGAAAATAATAAGATTTAAAACAGATTTAACACAAAGAAGAAAACTAATCTAGTTTGGGAGAAACATGCCTAGAACTTACTCTTTACCTTGTGCTGACACCTTCATTCACATTCCTATAAAACATCTATTTAACGCTTTTCCTTTTCTCGAATTGTTTTTGCGTGTCTTCTCCCGCGCTAATCCTTGAGAAAATAAAAGATGAAGGTTTGTGAAACTCAAGTTCTAAGAAGACAGCAGCAAAAAATACTCTTTCTTCTCACCATAATAATTCTTTCCAAGTTAAAATAGGATCAAATTATGATGCTACTTACAACTTAAAACTTAAAAATAAAATCTAAACCCATAGCACTATGCACTAAAACAAACACATTTTTTTTATCAACATGGTCAGAACCATTTTTTTTTTCTCTCTCTCTCTTTTCAGGGTCTTTATGGGGCAGCGCCCCCACATTAGAGCTAAAATTAATTTCTTGATTCCGCTTTGGGGGTATTATTTTCCTAAAATTCTTTGCGTAATCTTATTCTAATTGGCCCATCAGGTTAAATCCAAAGTTGAGGTTTTAGGTTTTTAAAAAGACTAAATAATTATATTAAATTAATAAAATCGTTATATTAGTTGTAATAGTATAAATAATGTCAAGCCTGGAGTTGAAATTGTGGACCGGCGAACGGCGACTATCAATAATTCGTCAATATGCCGGTAGATTATATATAGTAATATTGCCAGGTTGATGGTTCACTATCTTGAATCGCCTTTACAAGTGTAGAGAATGTGTAGTAACCAGCTCACTGTCGGAAGCTCTCCCTTAAACACTCTGATTCCTCCTCCGTTGTGTTGTAGCAAGTTCGTAGTACTTTAATAATCTTATCTCTTACCAATTATCAATGTGAACATTGTTGATGTGTAAACACGCTGTTTATAATCTATTTCCCTACCTTTCACTTTTTATTCTTAGTCATCTTTAATCTGTTGCAATGTATTTTTTATAATTTCAAATAATGCAAATGTATACTAAAATTAATGTAACGTATTGATTACATATTTCTACAATAGTAACTTACAAACTCTATGCTGTGGAAGTCTCTACAGGCTGATTTTGATATAACGTTAAATGAAATAATCATTGTAAATTTGTATAAAAATATATTAGATGGATATGACAAAACAAATGAAAAAACTGCTGCGTAATTTGTTGCCATTTAAGACTGTGTATATAAACGAAGTTAAAAAATCATATTTGTCTGTGTCTATTAGCCTTATGTCTATAGATGTGCTGAATTACATTTGCTGTTTCTATATTTAATTATTTTTGATAAAACAAAAATATGTTAACAAAAATTTAAACTATATAATGTATTGAAAAATGTGGTTTTGGTTTAAAATTTAGATTTGATTTGTAACTAAGGAAAACATATTATACCTACAATTCAGCGTTGAAAGTTATTAAAATCGTCATCATAATGGATTTAGATTCAGTATCTCTGTGTATTGTGTGTGTATATAAGAAGTTTGTCGGATTTATTTTTAAGTCAATAATAGTACAAGAAGTTTCAAGAATTCAATCAAGATACACATAGAATTGAGTAATATATCTTAAGCTTAAGATGAGAGATATTTTTAAGCTTTAATGACATCTTAGTACTAAGGGTTCGAATCTCTCTAGCAATAAAGTTAATCTTAGAAGTAACATTGCTGTGAATCCCCTCTAAGAGATACGGATTTACACAGCTGTACACTTTTCTCAACTAAATAGGAGCTAAGCTAAAGGTACTAAGATCCAGTGCTAAGCTCCCTATCTCTTAAGCCTTATGTCTAATTGTAATTTAGCAGATTAGAGACTTAAGATAAGTTCGAATCAGAAAGGACAGTATTGATTAAGTATTAATAATTTGATTGAATATGAGCTATTTTGTTAAGTTTTAACCTGAGAGTTTTGGTGGTTATTACTACAAAATGAGAAAGCTCTCTTGAGGATTATCTTTCCAAAAGGTTCGAAATATTGAGATATTATTCACCTCAAACATGATTACCTCTGAAAGATCTTAGAAAATCTCTTCAATCGCCTTATCTATTGGAATTATTAATTAGTGAGGACATTATAATTTCTAATTTTTCTCTTTTACACAGAACAAGCAAGATTAAATAAAGTATGCCTAGGTTATTTAACTACAGGTGCGAATTTTTAATATGCAAATTGATTTTACTTTTTCAATCCTTGATATTTTATCTAAAACCTAATGTTTTTATTCTTTAAACACCACCAACAAGTTTTAATAAATTAATTAAGATTAAAGTAATCGGCTTAAGTAATAAAAATCAACCTGATAATCGCCACTTCACATTACAGCTCACCATTTATATGGCGAATGCTGGGTATACAGCATAATGTGTACTCATCCAAGTTGTGACCCAGCCCGATGCTGTTAAACTTTATTTTTAGGGGAGCCAGCTTCTCTCCTAAACGAGCTACCAAGGCCCCTACTTTCATCCACACAGCAGTTCAAATACGACTCAACATTAATAGTACTTTACGCGTCTAGTGCGGAAAGTAGCATTTTGCATGCGAGTGTGGAGTTTCCACCGAGCGACAGCGAGGGTATAGTAAAACAACTCGAGCAAAGCAAAATGCAGTTTTCGCACGAGTTGCGTACCGTACTTTATCTGCGATTGTGGATTTTAATAATAAATACAGAGAAACTAAAATATTAAACTTCCTGTATGTAAGTTTGTATTACTCTTTTGATAAATATGATAGTTTGATAATATCATTAGTTGTTGTTGTATCATTGTTGTTGTAATAATTCGGTACAGAAGTACCGAATTATTTTTTCGGGAGGAGTATTATTCTTCTCATTTTCGTCATAATCACTTAAATCACTCATTGTTTTTCACTAA
Source organism: Gerris lacustris (assembly GCA_951217055.1). Taxonomy (NCBI): domain Eukaryota; kingdom Metazoa; phylum Arthropoda; class Insecta; order Hemiptera; family Gerridae; genus Gerris; species Gerris lacustris. The sequence goes on along the minus strand of OX578283.1, from coordinate 33,874,782 downwards.
AAACTCGATACAAACAATTACTTTAATTACACAAACAGCAAATTAGTTTTGTTAAGTGTAAACAAACACGCTAATCGTGCGTTAAGGTCATAAATTCTTCTTTTTTTCCGCGCTAGAGTGGAAGATTTTTTTTTTTTTTTTTTTTTTTGACGGTTTATGAAGAACCGTTGAAGTTATTTTACGCAGCGAGTATCTAGTTGCCCCAGTTTCTTGCATTCCTCACATATTTTTGGTATACTCCTCCTTTTGGATGATATAATTAACAAACATTCACTAGCAATTATCTTTTATTAATATTATATATATATGCTTACATCCTTAAAAGAAGCCCATCCCAAGTATTAACTTTATAACTTCAGAAAAACAGTACAGTCTGTGCCCCCCCCCCCCCCTTACCCCCCAACATTTTATTTTTCCCCTATTTACCCCCTAAGCATCAAATGTCAGAAAATCCCATCATTTCAGACATTAATATTTGTTTAAAAGAATAGATTTAAATTAAATTAGGTTATATAGTAAATTGACGTTATTTGTGTAAGTTATTTTTTGTTATATATATTTATAACTTCTAAGATGTTCTTTTTATGTTTGTGGGGGGGCATGTGTAATAAATAATATTTAGATGACCGAAGACGATGTCGTGTCCTGTTGTTGTAGTTGTTGTTGTTAGAAAATGATTAGTTTGGGCAGTAGGATTGACGGGATTCGTAATACAACTTCTTTAGTGTTAAATTCTATTTTTTTAGGGATTATAAGTTTTGGAAAATTCGCTCGGTTGCTTTTGGCATAAAACTGTTTATTATTAAAACACGGAATGAACTATGTGTGTGTTGTTGTTAGCTTATTTTTTATTTTCAGAAAAACTAAATAAAATAAATTAAATTAAATTACATTTTTAAGATTATTAATTAAAATTGAACAACCACTTGGTGGTTGAACCACTACGTGGTGCCCCAGATACGCTACATCAACCGTATACTCTAGTTAATTTGATAAGGTTTCAAGAAACTGAACACCCTGTGTCATTTTTAGAAGTTAAAGAACAATCAGGAGTTATTATTATTATAAATAAAATCGGTCTGTATTAATATTTCCTGTTGTAGTTTAGCAATAAATAACTGAGCATTTTTTCTCTTAGAGTTTAAAATCACTTGATTCAGACAATCGTAAAAGCTTGACTCAAGAAACCACTGATTGCATGAAATCTAAAATCATTGGCAGTAGTGAGCTATCATTCATCATGCTATAACTGTCATACTTAAACGGCAGCTTTTAGAGATGTGATATAGGATGTTAGAAGTGAGTAATTAAACCCTCTCTAAGACCCGACCCAGTCGTTCAACTCGATCTTATGTTGTCTAGAGAGAATCAAGAACAGCTGTGACTAATGAGCTTGTACTATGGATAAGCCCGAGCGAGTTGCTTATCTCACATATTAACCCAGATAACGCAGTGAGAATTTCTCCACTAAAATAGTGCTTCATCTCTGCGACAGATTTCGTAATTAATGTGAAATATGGGTTTCAATTAAATGTTTTTGTAAGGTATTACAAAGCCGTGCTGTTTTGTCAAGATTTATTTGTTATTTCTATTAAGTAAAGTGAAACCTGAATTGTGGTTAGTATAATTTATACAGCTTAAAGATAAAATATCAAATTTAATCGATTTATTGTTTAAATTTGATAACAAATATTTAATATTATCAAATAAATGGTTAAGTTTCTCTGTAAATACTTTTTTGCTCTACCGTGCTTTAACATATTAATTTCATTATAATTGCCTAAGCAGTTAGTTATAAGTAAACTTCGAAATTACATAACAATGTCCGTCATCCTAAATTAAAGAGGCAGATCAAAAGATCTTTCCTTTGCAGACGTTTAAATCATCATTGGAACTCTTATTAAGTTTGGCTATTCTAACGTTTATTCTTTTCGTGACGAATATATGAGTAAGGGGACTTGCCTTTTAAATCCACACAGGTTGATTGAGGAGGGAACCTCCAATATTATACAGTACCTTATAAAGGCTGAAAGCTGCTTTGTTCAATACACCAGTTTTGATTTACGAGGAGAGACAATTAATGTTATTCCTTTATATATTATGTATATGTAGATAATAATCCTTAACTATAATATACAGGTTAGTGTGAAAGATATTGCTATCCGGTTTTAAAATGTGCTGAATCTGTAGTATATGTGACATTACTTTACTATTATGAGTTGAAATTTACTTTCCTCTTCTCGGCTAGCTTATCTTGTAAATGAACTATGATTTTAGGACACTAAAATACAAAACTCGAAAAGGTAACTTGATATAAACAAGTCAAACACAAGCTACTAAATATTACAATGCGGTCGTGCATTATATCGGGTCTCGGTGTATCGGTCACATTGCTATATGACCGGCATTAGTTATTGAACTACCAACCCTACTTGATAAATCGAAAATTCCCATTCCCCTTTCCTCATACGTGAAGGTAAAAGGTAAAACCCCCGGTGGAGTTTAGAACAAGGGAGTTCAGGGGGTAGAGGATGTGATCAATGATTCAAAAAGTTTAAGTAGGTTTTGGGGAAACCTATTCCCACATCTTTTCTACTAAACGCTCTACCCAGGTATGAAAAGTAACAAGTTATAAAAAAAGTAGTCTACCAATTAGTGTGGCACATAGCATCTTCGCGTCATATCGTGCACTTTAATGAGGCTATTATTTTGTTACCCATTATCATCTAATTAATTTAATTTTCCCCCTTTTTTTGTTCCGAGTTTATTGAAAGTAACGGTAGCTATGTGATCTTTAAGAAAAACAGAAAATTTTAATGTATTCGATTTCAAAAAATTCCATGACAGAAATCCTTTTCAGTCATTAAGGAATATTTTTGTAGCCAAAAATGTCCCCTGATGTCTGAAATGAATCTGGCTTGAAATGTTCAAAATCGGAGGGATCAAAAATTTTAGTTTTTGAGAACGAACACATAGTTTCTGTTAGCTTTGGTAAGCTCGGAAGCAAAGAAGGGAACTAGGAACTAGGTTGGATTGGAAATATTGGTATATTTATAATTATAATATTATTTATAAAAAAAAGTTTTTTGGTGGTTGTAATGAATACGTTAAGGATGTGCAGTGTTTATCGAGTACCAAATGTTGAACTGAAAAAAAATAGTTTAACTATATATTGTAAAATAATTAAATGTATTACAGTGTATTACAGTTATGTTAAATAGATCGAAGTAGCCGAAAAATTAGCCCACATGCCCGAGGTCAATGCCATATATCATATGGCATATTATCTGACATAAATCCCTTATTTAAGGGGATTTAACAATGTTATCATTAAAATTCTTAGAACTGTTTTAGAGGAAAATAGAAGAATTTTAACAAAGTATTCCCTTACTTAATATCGAATTTCATTAAAATCGGATTTCTGAAATCACACATTTCTTTAAATACGTACCACGTTTTTACTTTCTCATATAAAGAGAAAGTACCTATTGTGATGGCGCGAAAATTCGATTTTGAGATTTTGATGGATTTACACGTTTTGAGGACCCCTGAGTCCAAAAAAGTGGGTTTTAAAAAATGTCTGTCTGTTGTCTGTCTGTCTGTGGTGCAGACGCCTGGAGCCTAAACTACTGGGCCGATTTTGACAAAATTAGCATACATTTTCAGAAAAATCATACCCCGAGGAGAAATCGAGAAACGATTTTAAGCTCCAAATTTGGGGGCGCTACGCCCCCAAAAACCTTGAAAAAACGTGAAAAAAAATAATTCTCGAAAACGGTTCCTACGATTTTGATTAAAAAATTCTATAATGTAGTCCATTTAAATACGAATGTAACTATATAAGCCGTTTTCCCGGGAAAAATTTAGTTCCTGAGAAATATGTTTAAAACACGGACGGAGAGAGCCCGGGTTCGATTCCCCGCCCAGTGGATGTTATTTTTGTGATACATTTTGATGAAATGTTCAATAATAATTAAATGTACATACGAAAACTAATAAATGGAAAACACTGAGCCAAATAATTATGACCTCGTATATGAGAAAGTCTGAGTTGTCTCGGACCTATTTTTACCAATTATACTAGGAATAGCTTTATATTCCCTCAACCGGACAATTTCTGCGCTGTAAACTCTTGACGAGCAATAACTCTACTAAAGATCTATCTGGTCTAGACTTGTTTTCAGCTATTCTATTTCTGGCATCAATTTTTCATAACATCGGTAAAATATTTAGGTTTGTTTTTCTTGAATTATTCATAATCTGTTATGCTTAGGTATAAGAAATATAGAAAGAAGCAGTTATTCTTTTTTTTTTTTTCTCTTTTTATCTTTCTTCTGCATTATGCAATATTTGTGTTGCAGCTCTAGGATAACGTGGCTGTAAAATATTATGAAAAAAACTGTTTCTTTTGCGTTCGTAATCTACAATATTTCATTTTTTTTATCTCTAAATGGCACAATTTTTAAAATAAAAATGTATACTTTTGTATTTTAAGTCATGAATATATAAGTCAGAGCTGAAATTTACAGTTTCGCCCTCTGTTGGCGACTTTTTTCGTAAATCCTTTCTAACCAAAATGAGACTTATGGTAGTCATATTTTTTTTTTTTTTTTTTTTACTAATCGACAACAAAGCTGTTTTAGACACAACGATTGATTCACTATTTTGTGGTTGATTTTGTCCAGTGTATCCTGCATAATTGTTTACCCTTTGGACCATTTTTTTTTTAAAGATAATCTTTTATTTAAAAAAATGCTTTTTTCTTCTTCAATCCTGTAATGACGAAAGGAAATCAACTCTTCAAACCGAGTAGGAAACAATTAAAAGAAACTTTCTCAAAGCCATACTTTTGTTGTGATAGTAAAATCTGTTTTTGCTTCCGAGTTTACCGAAGGTAATGAAAGCATTACGACCATTCTGAAAAACTAACGTTTTTTATGTCTCTGAATTCAAAAAGACAAAAATCTGTTCCTGGCATCAGGGAAAATTTTTATCTCGTTTGGTTTACATTTTTTTCCTACCAACATATCATCCGATTTTGATAAAATTTAAAAGGTAGGTCATAGTTAGCCTATTGTTGGGCCCATAGTAATTTCAACTCTCTTCACCTATTCCTTTGTCTCGCCTCCACATGCGCGGTCGTTGTTTAATTAATGACAAAAGACATTTTCTCGCAAAATAATAAATTTGTTCGCTTTTTTGAGAGACCATTAATCAAATAAGTTATTAAATCTCAAACATTATACAAAAGTTATCAAAGTTATACGTTATTCCTATTGTGTAGTAAATATGTTTTAAAAAGTATACCAATTGTCCCTATACTTTTTTCTTTATTCTAGCTAATTTTAAAGTGACAGTGTCTTATTTAATGCTTTTAATATAGGTTCGTTGTTAATTATTGCATGATAACCCGATTGTTGGCTCATTAAAATCTTTTATTGTCAATCTGAGCTTTGAGATCCTAAACTAAGCTTAATTTCCCGTATAAATTAAGTACAGGGTTAAAGGGCTCAGGGGTATTTCTTTAGATCCCTTTTTTGAAACTCTCTAATATTTATCTCAACTTTGTAATGATGATTTAAATTTATTTTTTGTTAAAAGCTTTTGGTTTTTGACTTGACCCTACTTTTATTTAAAGTTTGAAAATTCCTTTACAGATTAATTATGAGGCGTATATTATTAAATACAGTTTTAATAAAGTTGATAATATCTTTTTAATTCGAGTTTCTAAAGTTAAAGAATAAACAATATTTATTTATTGTTTTTTTAAGGGTGTTCGATGCTGAAACCTGAATAATTTTAATTCCCAGCTTGACCTTTCAATTTTATCTTTTTACTTGTTGAAGCGTTTCTATTGCCGTTTTACCTTAAACGCCTATTTTCCCTGAAGCAATTAAAAGTAACGTCTCTCGAAAAGTAAAGCCCAAGAAAGAATTATAATCTAGATCTAACAAGACAGGCTTTCTATCATAAATGTCTTGTTCGAGGGCTCTATGCTTCACCTAGTTATATTATGCAGGGAGTTTCACTTTCCTTAGAAAAATCAAATATCGCTATGATAGCTGGTGAAGGGGGGAAGGTTATTAAAATTGTGATAAAAAGATAAAAAAAATATCTCTCCCTGGAATTGTGCTGCGGGCAAGTATCGAATACACATGACTGACGACGGTATAAAGGACTACCTACGATATAGGTAAGGGACAATGTTTGACAGTTATGTACCTTCAAATTATGAATCCTTACGTTAAATAACTCTAATTCAAATAATTTGATTATAAAAATCTCCCACAAACGGGATTTTTCTCAAATTTAAATTATCATAATTAATTTGTAAAGGGGCTACTCAATAAACCACTGTAATATTTTAGATAAAAGTTCAGTGGTTCGTTGTCGAAAGGTGTTTGAGTGAATATTTTACAGTTAATAGCCAGTCTTTTATCTTCTACGATTTTCTCTCCCTTACCGATTAAATTTAACATTTTAATTAAAACTTTGGGGTTTAAAACGCTACTAGTTTTACTTTATTTCTTCTTTAGCTCTTGTAGGTAATAGATAATCTATTTAATGGATTTTTAATGTTTCCTTTCTTTATGGTGAAGAATATAATAACAATAACCTTCAATGGTAAATCACTTAATGTCGTATTATTGTTTAAGAAGTTGATAAAGGACCGAAAGACTACGGAAAATTAGTTGGGTTAAGTGTAAAACTATTAAATTGTGTTTTTATTTGTTTAAATTCACTATCTTTAAAGTCTTTATTGGCTTCTGCTCCAACTTTTTACTTAATATGACCAAATATTACCATTAGCTTCTAACTACCCCGACAAAGTTTGTTTAGAAGTAATCTTCTATATTGTTTAAAAGTTGCGCTTTCATAAAAGCATTTTAATTGTTAACCGGGTTGCAGATAAAAGGTTACGAAAATTAAAATTGATACTTTATCTTTTATTAAAACAGGTGTTTGTTTTAACCTTTCTGAGAACGTAAGAAATTAAGTTCTTTTCTTTAAAAATAAGAATACTATTTTGATGAAATTCATTATGTATTAAGAAAATAAAAACCAAGTTAATTGTTATTGTATTTTTAAAAATTTCGTATCACATTTATGTCAACTCTGTTTATATTTTTTTTCCTTCTTTTTTTACTTTGCATTATCTTGATTTAAAATTTCTTTACCCCTCCTCCTTATTACTCCTTCTACAAAATACTTATTAATGTTCGTCAAATTGTCGCATGAAAAATATTATTTTCCTGCTCACGGAAAATATTATAATTCCTTAAAAAGAATAGTCGAATATTCGTGCACAAAGTGACCACCATGCATAATATTAAATAGTTAAAGGCACGTAAAATAACCATTATGATTTAAACTAGTACTAATTATATCATTATTGAATTTTAAAAGATTTTTTTCTATGGAAAATTCCTAATATTAATTATATAATTGTTTAAATATTAAATTATTATGCAATTGTTCGTGTTTATTTATTTTTATTGTTTTGCTTCCGAGCTCTTACCCAAGGTAATTTGGATAGGGATTATTTATGGAAAAATATTGGGTCGTATATAAGGTTGATTATTTTAATGATAATATTTTTGCTTCCGAGCTCACCGAAAGTAGCGGAAGCTATGTGATCGTTCTGCGGTGAAATCTGCGTCATAAAGGGTTTAAAGACAGGCGTTTCGCTTCCACTACGGATGCATTTTCAGGGGTGTAGAGCATCGTAATGTTTATTTGAAGCAACAGCAAGACATACTGACGGATTGAGTGAAGGACGGCGTATTTATACTAGCTTTCTGGAACGTAGATTATTCCTAGATTCCCTGGTGGTTCCTTGAGTCGGGTTAATCCTTTGCCGGGATGACGCAATCGGGCATGTGACGCCTTCGACGGTGTTGCTTTGTGGAGCAGGTGACGTATAAAGTCGTGGAGTAACCGCGGCCCCGGCGCCGCTTCTTACTTTCTGCTTAGCACAGGGGCTAACCAGAGGTTTCCAGAGCCAGGAAAGAGTTAATTCATCCTCTCAGTTAAAGTTCTCTGGTTGTTTCTCGATCTCAATAGCCTCCCTTACCACCCTGCTGTGACAGAAACGAGTACTCGTTTGTCCTCAAACTTATGTGATGGCCAGTTCCTTCAGAATGCTGAGCTATCTGTGGTCGTTGTTTTTCACTGCTCTTACGTGTTCTTATAGGCGGGTGGGTAGCAATCAGTCTTCCGGTTTATTCGATGTAGTTTTTGCCGCAACTGCAAGAAATTTGGTAAACACTGCAAGTTTTGAGATGAAGATTCGTACTTCTGCATATTTCCTCTTGGTTAATCTTAAACATTTCTGGTGGCTCTCTAGATTTATCAAAAAAAAAATAAAATCATTATAAATACTTTTACATGACCTTCTCTCTAAGCCTTACACATCTTTTTGTCTGCCACTGCCTTCCCTATATAACTTTTTTTAAAGCTCTCTTTTATATCTTCAATCTATTTCAGTCTTCTTCTTTTTGTGTTTATCCACAAACTTTTTTGTGGGATATTTTCTGGAATCATCATTTAGATATGTCCTTACCTTTTTATTATTACCATTAATTTCGTTGATGATATTCTGACCAGGGTTGGACTGGCTACAAGGGAGTTCGGGAGTTTTCCCGGTGGGCCGGTCTGGTTAAGGCCTAAAATGGGCTGGCCCTTTGGCCAACTCAAGGCTTGAGGGCCAGTCTGATAGAGAAACTCCCGGGCCGAAATTTCTTCCCAGTCCGACCCTGATTCTGACTATCATTCAATTAATAAATCTCTTTTCCATCTAGATTCACCCTTGATCATTATTTTGAACACACTCCTTTTTTTGTTTAGAATCATAAATAGATTAATGCGGTATTCAAAAATAAACTTACCTATTACTAATGGGCTCTGTACCTAACCCAGACCCTATCAACAATACCCTCCATGAAATATATTATCATGCTAGAATAATGAACAACTTGATCATATCTACATGCGTTTCTTACTCAAAAGAAAAGAGCAGGGTAATTAAACATTGAATAGTTAATAAAATGGCCCAGGTCGATGTCAATTATATTCATATTGAGTCATTCAAAGACTGAATGGCGCCAACTATTTTTTGTTTACTTCCAGATTATTAATTTTAAAGAAAGTTTTAAGGCAACAGTTGTACATTATGTATGCGAATGGCGGCGAATATATTGATTTGTCTCCTCGCTATAACCTGAACTCTTTTCTCACACGCATTTCACGCATTAATCATCTTTTTAAAAAAGTGGGGGAATCACTGTAAAAATAATTTTATGAAGGTAGTGTCTAGCTAATCCAGGTTTGATGGGACCTCTAGCACTGTCCCCAAGTCCGGATTAAAAGAAATCAGTTTTAAAATGTATGTAAAACTAGTTTTTGCTGGATAAATTTATTAAAAAATTATAACTGTTTAGTCTTAGCATAGGCCCACTTTTTATGCTTACAAATTTATTTAGAATAAAAAACTTACATCTTATTGTAATAAATTCAAAGTTTATTGATTGTACATTATTAGATCATTATAGAGGTCCGACTACATTAATCGGATGTCCGAACTTCTTGAGTGTCTGGGTTAGCGTGACTACTGTAATTAGGTCTGTAATTTTTTATGTACTATTATGAAACGTCATAAATAAGCATTTAGTGCGTTATTTATTTTTCCTACGTATTAAAAAATATGTTGAAGAACTTATTATAGAGAAAGCCTATTTTATATATATATATATATATATATATATATATATATATATATATATATATATATATATATATATATATATATATATATAATCAATTATTTGATTATTTGTTATGCATTAAAAATCTACCTATATAAATACTTTGCATTTTTGTTTTTATAGGAAACTCAAATCAACTATTTTTTTACAAAAATTATTTCTAGTTGTGTTTTTCTAAAATAAATCAAAGTAAGTTTTTGTTTTTCTGTCTCGTATTTTTTTAGTTGAATTTTGAAAGAGAGTTGAGGGAATTATTAAAATTCAATTAGCCCCTTTTTCCCTCTGGTAATAATTCATCGAGGGCAGACTCGTGCTTTAGTTTTTCACTGGAAGCTTTATAGTTTATTTTACCAGAGAGGAACTCTTCAGAGAATATTCTGGATGGAGTTTTGTCGGGAATAAATGGTCCGAAAATGAAATGTTGGATAGTGCTTCTCCTTAAAATCGTGCTGAACTACTCATATACACATTTTAAAGGTTATTACTTCGAACTAATTTTTCTTTCCTAATTTTTAATGTGATTATTTTTGTTAAACCCTTGAAATATTGTTTCAAATGGTAACACTTGTTTGCAGGAATTTTTAATTTATACTTTGTTTAGTTTAGAATGCTTAATTATAAAAATTTTCCCCCTCTTTTAATAGGTAGTATCGTAAGTCCTAGACAGGTTGGACGAACCACTTGTTCGAACCTAGCAATTAGGCATTATTAAAGCCCTTTCTACAAGCCCCGCGGTAGAGTTCTAGCCACTCCACACATCATTCCACTGTACAATATACCGCCGAAGCGAATATGGTTTTATCATTAGCATTAGTGGGCCATGTAAATCAGAGGACCAAGACGTGGAGTCATACCATTTATCCTGTAACGCCCTCGACTTGTATAGGTATAAATCAGAGTTCCACGGCCGGGATCAAACGCGCATCCAATGGCCGGGCGCATGTGACAAGTGACTCAAGCCTCATGGTCACGCTGGTTCCTATTTTTAATAGGTACTAATTAAATTATTTCATTACTAATATTAGTAATTTGTAATTTGTGTCCTAATATATGTTTACATTAGTTTATATTCTAAAATTAGGGTTCATTTATGTGTTACTCAAAACACTCATTTTTAACTAATACGTATTAATCAAATACTAAATATTTGCTTCGAAATTGATTCTGAGCGGCTTTGTCTATCCTGCGAAAGTTGCCTTTATGTACCATTTATCTATTGATTGTTAAAAATATGTGTTAAAAGATAATGCTAAGGTTTGGATATTCATATGAAAATTATTTAATTGTAACAGTTTTATGAAATTTTGTTACATCTATATGTGTAAAGAAGAGTGTAATATGTATATTATACAAATCTACAGCTTTATTCGGAACTTAATGAAAATTTGCTCACTTCACCTTCAAAACCAAGAGGAGGGTACATGAGATTACGGAATTTAAATTTTGTATTATTTGATTTAAATTACTCAGAGGTACAGGGTACAAAATTCAAAGTAATATATTATACCCTTCACTATGCATATCGTTGAGAAGCTCTATGAGTGCTGTAATTGTTTTTATGTACCCTTTTGTAATATATCTTTTAAGAAAAGGTAAAATTGGAAAACAGGGACAATATTTTTTTATTAAAAATGCGCGATATTACTATTTTTAATCCGATTTGAATGAAAATTGGTATACATTTCGTATTTGGAATACGATTGTTAAATCATTTTCCTATATTTTAGTACTTATTGGTGCCTAATGTATTTTTTAAGCTTAGGTTTAAGTGCTAAAAAATTTATTTTTTTGTGTATTGATTGCACTTTGTAGACTTGCGTTTTTTTTGTGATTATGTTTTTGAATTATTATTTTGGTTCATATTAAGGTTAAATGGGTACAAAGATCATAATACTCGAAAATCCTATTTTGATGTATAGCACTAATAAGCTTTCAAAGAATACTCTTAGCATTTTTTTATGGGGGACTATAAAAACTGTATTTTAGCTGATTTTTATGAGTTTTTAATTATAAATGAAAAACTTATTTATCTTTTTTATATTCTTATCGAGACCTTTACAGCGATACCTCATTTGCTGGAGTCAAAATTTAAAAACAATGCTCATAATTAAGGCTCACCCTAGTAAACTTATTGTACTTGACACACTGTATTTCTTTTGAGGGTCCATTAGTGCACTCTTTTGACACTTTCAACCCAGCAGGCGTTTAAGGGTCTATTAGTAATATCATTGTACTAGTACTTGGCACACTATATTTCTTTTGAGGGTCCATTAGTGCGCTCTTTTGACACTTTCAACCCCAGCACCCGCCTTTTAAGGGTCTATTAGTTATATCATTGTACTAGTACTAGACACAGTATTTCTTCTGAGGGTCAATTATTCTGATTGGTGCACTCTTTCGACACTTTGAACACAGCACTTTTCTTTTAATGGGCTATTAGTAATCTCGTTGTACTAGACTCAATTTTTTGCATTTTTTGTTTGACTTCTTCTATTATTTCTTTCTTCTTATGGGCTATGAGTAAACTCTTAGGAAACATTACAGTGTCAAATTTATCTATTATTTTGGTTTCATTCATTGATGTGGTATTTTGTTAAGAAACCGATCAATAGTGCTCTTCGAGTTTTATTTTAGTCAACCATAGATGAATCTATCTAAAAAAAAGAGAAAGAAAGCGTTAAAACAATAAAATTAAGTTCCATCTTTAAGCTAAAGGGATTCTTGGGATTTTTATTTACTTTTATAAGGGTTTTTTTAAGATTGACATTTTGAGTCAAGTTTACTTTAAAATAGAAAGGCTGGAGGACGAATATATATATATATATATATATATATATATATATATATATATATATATATATATATATATATATATATATATATATATATATATAATAATCACAAAAACCCTTTTGTTTGACGGCTGTGAAATAAAAAGTGGACAGGGCACAAAAACAAAAGGCAAGGTATGGGATAATTCCTAATCCGGCGCAACGCTTAGGCCAAGAGGATCATTTTCCCTAACGCTATTAAGAGAAAAAGCACAGACTTTGCCTAAAACCTAAAATATAATCTTATTATTTCGGATTTTCATCCTCTCTAGCCTCTAAAAACTTTCTCAAACAACGTTTCTTGAAAATCTTTCCCCCTTAAATAATACTCAAATAAACTACTTGGCAGTTTTCCTCTTTTAAAATTAAAATTATTACCCATTAAAATATAACACTTTGAAAATAGACCATTCTTTAAACCAAGTTTCATAAAGTGAAAACTAAAATGAGCACAGAAAAAAACATTAATTACCTTATTTTATACTTTATAAGTGTTTTAAAGCATCTGTTTTTTTTTGGTTGCTTCACTGAAATGGCAAATTAGATTAGGCAATTAAGTAATTTCATTATTTGGTGTTGAGCAAAACTGAAATTAACGAGCTATGAAATGAAAGATTTAAAATGAAATCTTTCCGGCAGCTAAATGAAGATTGGAACGATATAAGAAATAATAAAAAAAAATAGCCATAAAAAATGTTTAAACATGTTATTAAAATATCCAATAAATTACTAATTGAGATTCACTGCCTAGATTGTGGAAAATTTACCAATAGAGAATAATAATTGCAAGATAAAAAAAACTTTTTATATACTACGTTTTTAAATTTTCTGTTGACTAAATAAAAATCATAAATTTGAAACTCGTCAAAATGAAGATCGTAAATATGGGTCATGACAAAACAAATAAAAAAACTTGCGGATTATTTCCGCAAAATTTGCTGAAAACTAATTAAATTCTGCTGAAAGATGGCTAGAAGTATTAAAATAATGCATTGTCATCGTGTTCTGAGCTATTCTAAAAGTTTCAAATGTCTAGCTACTCGGGAAGTTAGTAAAAAATCGATTATAAGATTTGTACTGAACAAACAAACAAACAAGAAAGCTAGCTAATAAAAACGTAGTAAAAAATGATAAAATTGAATTAGATTAGTTCAATGTCTTAAACATTACTCTGCTTATGTTGTATAATTAAATCAATGATGAATTCACAAATCGTCATTGTTTCAAAAGCTTAACCTATTTCTGGTAAAATAAATAAAAATATGAAAAATAAAAATAAAATTATAATAATAACAATAATAATTATAATACATATAACTCTAAAGAGCTTGAACAATATTTGGTAATCAAACATTTTAATAAATATAATTGTAATTAAATTCAAACCGATTCTTGGAAAATGTCTTTTGAATTACTTTCTGAGAAAATATTATAGCCAGCGAAACCGTGTTGCTCAAGTCACTTGTCACCTGTGCTTGGCCACCAATGAATCAAGGGCAGCACGAGGTCGTAGGTTCGATCGCGCGCCAGAAGGCTCTGATTTACATGGTTCACTAATGATCAGCACATTGAACAGTTGTATGATGAGTGATGAGTGAGGGGTTCTGGAACTTTCTACTATGGGGATAGTAAAAATAATAGCAATAAAGGCTTAATTGCTAGGTTCCAACGAGTGGTTCGTCCTGGCCGTCTACCTACTGCTGAGAACATATTATTCTGAAAGCATATAGTGATCTTAAACGTACACGCCCTTTTTCCCTTTCATGATTATGTATATATATAGATAATATTATTTCATGCAATGTCCCCCCAAACATTCACATGATGACCTATATTCTATATCATTTAAATGTAAATTATTCGTTAAATAACTTTTAAACGAACAATATTAATTAATTTTCCATTGTCATCTCTTATTTACTTATGTTTTTTTATGAAAATGTTTTAATTACAAACTTTCAATTCATTTAATTAAAGGTTAAATATTTGATACAAAAAGTTAATTACCTTTTATTTCTTATTCTTTTCACTTTTTAATTAGTATTTTACCATTTTAAGTACACACGTAACTATAATTTAAGCGGTGTGAAATTTGTTTCATGATAAAATCACCTTGATCCAGAAGCTCCGCTACAAGAATCAATTAGTGTGTTCTGACAGTTTTAAAGATATACACATGTAGTGATTTAATATCTGAAAGACAAGGTTGTCATTTTGAAAGTTTATGAAACTCTGTCTACAATATTGCTCCTTTTCTTCCAAGTTTTCTCAGTTGTTTAATTAACTTTAAACGTTCAGAATCTCAAACAAATTTTCTCCGTCGTTTAAAGTTTAAAGTTTGAACTAATATGGATGAAATTTAAGATTAGGAAATATATTCTATGTCTATTAACTTATAGTTTACATCTGCTAGAATATCGTGTGGCCTTATAAGTATAAATATATATACTTATCCAAAACTATTGCTTCTGTTCTAACGAAGGCTCGAATGTATAATGTAATTTTTTTGTTTAGTTAGCAAAATATTTACGGTAGAATGACTAGAGTAATTCATTAAGGGAAGGTTCTCCTAAGTGGACAGACTATTGACTGGGTTAAATATACAGCTGACAGTGAATTTACATAGTGTCCTTGGCTCCATAAAGAGGAGAGGACCTCTTAAATCTTCTTCCGTTCAAATAAAACTAATTTCGATAAAGCATTTAGAATCTGTAACAGAATTTCAGGTAACTGTAATTGATATTATCTCATCCTCTTAACTAGAACAAACCATGGAAACCTAACATAAACTTAACCCGAAACCACCTAACTATCTTCACCTTCGACAATTTTAACTATTCAGTATGTATTAATGAATGACAAATTTAGACAATAAATGTCGGAGACACGAATTCTTTGACCTTATATTATCTCTTTGGTTTTCAAATAAACTTTACAGCCATGTATATATCGGTTTGTAAGTTATTTCTTTCTTTACGTAGAAGCAATACCATACTTTTTGATAGCTTAGCTTTACTCAGTGTACATTGATATTTAATCAAAGACCTGGATCATTTGTTTATGCACTACAATAAATATTTTCTTCAAATAGTTTTTTACCAATGTCCACCTTACTAACAAACCTACACCTTTCAATTACATGATGTTAGTAGCCAATTACATAATTAGTAGCTAGTAGTAACATAATAATATATCATTTTCTGTATTCATTTTTATCACATTCCAAATTTAAGTTTAAAAAGATAAGATTTTTGTATTGGCTAAAATATAGTCCATTGTCGATTAAGTGCAAAAACAAAATCAGTCTGCCACATAGCTTCCTCGCTTTTTCTTTTTTTTTTACTATATCTGTTACAATTGTTTTTACATGAATAAAAGTATCAATTTATAGCAATATTTAATGTGCGCAGATGGTTGAGATTAATCTGCGTCCATTTGTGGGCTACTTTCTACAAACCATTCAAATATTATCTTAAATATCGGATGAGTATGCTTTTTATAAAAATAGGTCTTTTGCGCATTTGGAAGAGAAACCAATAGGTGCAGAAGGTTGAAACTTAAATAGGACCCACAATGGGCTAATTGTGAAGTACCATCAAAATCTCATTAAAATAAACGAGTAGTTTTTGAGATATGTCGGATCGAAAACTTTGAGAACAGACCGACAGAGATCAAAAACGTTCCCTGATGTCAAATGGATTTCTGTCCAGGAATTTTTGAAATCGGAGACAAGAACGAACAACACGAAGCTTCTGTTACCTTACGGTAAGCTCGGAAAGAATAGTTTTAGAAATTATTAGTTGAAGTATAATTTCTGTGCACATTGCTTTAACACAGTTAAAAGCTCTCCAATTAGTGTGGCACACAGCTCCTGTCGATTGTTTTAGAGAGGGTGTGCTTTTACGACTCGTTACAAATACTCATTACATAGGTTATTTGTTTGTTCCCCCCTTCTTTTTTTTTGTTTAAAAAAACGGTTTGTCCGTATCGTTTTGTTTTATTGTAACAATAACGCATAATCGTATTGTCCTGGAAAGTAGGATAGGATCAAGAATAACACAGAATTGCATTGTCTTGGAAAGTAGGATCAAGACGTACCTGTTTAATGTATTTTTGAATATCTCGAGAAAGGGTTGCTATTAAAGAGAGCTTCTCTGATTTTCACAGTGTTAGACAAAAAGCAAGACTATAAAAATTTGTTCCAACACGTAATACAAAATAAATTCCTGTTACAATGTATTCTATAAGATCACATACAAGATTCTATTGTGTGTGGTCTGCCTTTCGTCGCACAATTTCAAGATGAAGAAGTAAACTTTTTTTTAAATGTGTAAGTAAAAATAATGAGTATACCATAGAATTATCATCCTTTGGCAAGCCATTTTTAAAATTTAATTATAATTATGTGTCAGCGTCGGAGTGTATTTTTCTCTGTCTTTTCCCCTTCTATAATTCTAATTTAATTTAAAAATGCTAAGGTAATAGGTAATGTATTGGTTTTGTGAAAATAATAGGGTAATAATTGATTGATAGATATATTAAAAAAAAAAATCTACTTCACTTTCTTATTTGGAAAATGGTGTAAGTAGTTTCCAGTTTACGATAAAAAAAAAAAGTTTAGAAGTTATTTCGTATAGAATTATGTTTCAATTTGTTTTTCATTTATGTTTCAATTTGGTTTACGGTAAGAAAGATTGATGAAGCAACTTGATAATCTAATCAGTCAAAACTTCTTTTAGATATAAACTGGATTAAACAAGGTTTCAAATTTTAAGTTGGGTCATGGTTTCCGGGCTATCTTATTAACAAAGTATCTTAAAACGACAGTAGAAGGTATAAAGTTTTATAATTAATGATTTCAAGTTATTTATTGGCATAACATAAGTAACAAAACATTATTTGTGTATACCGGATCCATAATTTTATTATTATTGGGGTTATTATGTGCCTTTTATAATTGTATTGATAATTTGTATATTGGATTGGAGTTTAAATTATTACATTTGTGATGATACTGGTGTTAATAAAACAAAGTTCTTGTTTCGATTCCCAGTCACTTATTTGTATTTAATATTAATTGTGCGCGGAGTTTAAATTAATATGGCATTTGTGGCAACTTTCAACAAACCATCCAAAATAATCTTTCGTCAATTCAAAATAAGTCGTAAAAGCCATCATTAAAATTAAAATTAAGTATAGTGAAGTGATATATTTTATAATATTTTAAATGGAGTAGGCCGGGACGTAAATAGTCTTGTCTAAACCAATAATAATCTCACAACGTTTTACGCGAGACTTATACACAAGGGATATATTATTACATGTTTAATGCAAAATATATATGAATTGTAAATTTTATTTAATATTTATTGTTTAAGAATTAAAAAAAAAAAAAAAAAATGCGTACAGTACAAGTTAATATTATTTAACTTTTTTGCCCTAAAATCAAATTTGTTTCAGTATTATCGTTAATGACACTGTTTAGATTTTACCATTTACATCTCTTCTAATGACCACCTTAATCGATTTTGTTTTAAGAAAAGTTGAACGATTACGAGGAAACTTGGAGTATGCCCTTGGAAAAGTGTACGAGATGATTTTATCTTAACTGAAGATATTCTTTACATCGGTTCATTAAACTTGTATTGTTTATAAAACTAGATTCTCCTTACCAATAGGATTATACTCTTAAGATAAAAATAAGTGTTAAATATTTACGACAACATTGTCTAAAAACTTTTTTAAAGGGATTTTCGTAAATAATGAAGTTTTTAACTTAAAAGAGAAGAGGAGATAAGTGTTAGTAAAGTTTCTTTAATGTTAGCTTACTTTGGACTATTAATTTTATTATGTTATTAGAACAAGATAGTATGCATACTATCTTATTCATCCTTGTATTCCACATGCTAATTCGATAATATCGTGGATATATTTATACCTTTGGTGGTTTTAGTATGCTAAAGGTAAAGTAGTAGTGTACCATCTTAACTAATATAGCTTCAGCTGCGCTATTCTGGAATTTAACCAGCCCCACCCTCTTCACCTTAGCAACGCTCGGACAATAGGGAAGGTGATTATTATATTATATATACTAGCTGGATACACGTGCTTCGCTACGGAGTGTATAAACTACCGTCGAGAAACATTTAAATTATTTTACTATGCGAGAATATCTATAGATTCTATCCCTCCCACTCATTTTCCCCTCCTCTTTGATAAGATAATTTGCAGATATCCTAAATTTACCCCAATCCTAAATGAAAATATGACAAAAGTACATAACAACAATTACTGTACTATTAAGGCCTCCATACACGGTCAAAATGTTTGTGCAAACATTTTGATCGTGTATGGGGGCCTTTAAAGAGCTTTTCTAAGAAATGCATTAAGAAGGCCGATTGCCCGATTGGTAAACCATTTATCAAAAGTTACTAATTGCATAAAAGGAAGCTGACTTCTAAATTTCAAGGTTCTAGTGCAATTGGTTCCGGAGATATCGTCTTCTCGAATTTTGTATATAAATGGCCGCCATCTTGAATCAAGATGGCGGATTTTTAAAAATATTTCTTAGCGAGCACCTAGAAGGTAAGAACATACCTACAAAAATTGCATGGTCATTGGTCCACTGGTTTCAGAGATTTCGTGATGAGTCAGTGAGTGCGGTATTTGGATTTTATTATAAAGATTAGTGGAATCATGACAAAAACCATCCGCACAATTTTGTACCTAAGAAGTAGACCATGTCCATTTGTTCCCAATTTGACTTTTCCCTACTAGCCCACTCCGGGAGGAACTTAGTTTCTTTCTAAATTAATTATTCTGACTTAGTTTGTCAGTAGTAGTGCTACTGGTTAGACGGGTAGGACGAAACACTTGTTCGAAATCAGTCTACATTGGGCCCATTTTATTAGCCCCGTGGTGGAGAGTTCCAGCCACTTCCCCCATCATACCTGTACATTGTACTGCCGAAGCGGGTATGGTGTGGTCTGGTCAGTAGTGAGCTATTTAAATCAGATCATCATGGCACGGGATCGAGCCAACGACCTTGATTCGCCTCGATTCATTGATAGCTGGGCGAGTGCCTAGAGCACCTCGGCCACGCTGGCTCCCCCTATTAGTTTGAAAGTAACTGAACTATACTAACATAACAATTAGTATTTACTCTGAAAGCGTGGGAAAATCGAAGAAGAGCCAATAAGAGCTCGAGATTGTGACTCTTCAAGGTCATATATTAAAATATCAAGCTCTAATTGGCTCTCCCTTTCCTACGCTTTCAGAGTAAACACTAATTATAATACATAATAAGTTAATTTTTTCACACTATAGAAATGGAAAAAAAACTATGCTGAATTATTACTTTGAACTTCTACTGGAAACTCTCCATCTCTCATCTGACTACGGTTCTTCCGTTTTGGGCCTCGACAAAACGTTGCCCGAAAATCCTTGGTTTTCTTAATAACCGTATTATTCTTCTGATTTATGTTAATTTATGCCTCGTGTAATTTCTACTATTAGATTTCATGAAATGTGTTCAGATCGCTAGGGAAGCGTGAAACCTTAGTACGAATAAATTAAAGAATTGCGTGCTAAATGCGATATAGAGGAATGTAATTACGTTTTAATAAATCGATATCTTCCATCTAAAATTACTTTTGTTGGTTTAACAAGAATCGGACATGAAATGCTCTATTCAAAGTATACTTGAATGATTCTACTAAAAACTTTACTTCCTTTATTGTTATATAATTAATAATTATATATTGAGGTATGATTTTAAAAGATGACAGTATAAAGAAACTACTTTTTTTAATATAAATGATCAGTTAATAAATTAAAAATATTTTTATTTGAACAAGGTTGATAATTAAAAGGCTCATTCGATGGTCATGTTTATATTTTGTGCGTTGGGATGTCGTTAAAACTCATAAACTACCCGTTTACGATACAGGGTCAAATATAACCTAGCATATAAAAGGAATTACAAATATTTCGAAAATAAGAGGTGACACGAACACAAATTATTTTTTATAAATTAAGACGATAATGGAGTGACGTTATCATAAACCATTCACGTTATTAAGTTTGAATATTGTCTATTTAAGTCATATTCAAGTTAATTTTTCCTTTTCAGTTTTAATATTGACGTTTGTTATATTGAGTGTTTTTTATTTGTTGAGTTCTTTTGCACAAATAATAATCAACGACATGAACATATCATAGTATGTTGATTAATTCAGTAACTTAATTTATTAATTTTTATTTTTATGACTAATTTTTTGTATTATTAATTTCAGAATGGCTCTGGCGGTGGTGATACTGGTGGAAGGGCTAATGGGTGAGTCATAATTACAATTTATATTTACTTAAATTAACTTTTTGTATAGAATATTTGAACGAGTGCAGTAAGTTCTTCGTTTCAGAGACTTAAAAGTTTGTTTCTATGTTTTTCTAATTTTTGATAACTTATTAGTTTGTGGAAATTTTGCACTTAATATTTTCAAGATGGCAGTCAATTTTGTGGGCGACTAAACACCAGTTTTTAGTCAGCATAAGAGATGTTTTAAAGATCTTGAAAGTAGGAAAAGATTATTAACTAATATGTATTACAAAATTTTCATTTTTTTGCCAACATTGTGAAAACAATTATGGCCGAGATGAGAGTGTTAGAAGAAAGGTTTTTTGCTTATATGGTATGTTATGTATGAAATTTTAATTTTAAAGCTCTTTCAGGTAGATTAGGAATAATTAATTTTTTTCCTGGTAGCCATATTGAAAACAAATATGACCTATAAAAGAGCAAAATTCTACGCGAGTTCTTTATGCGCCACTTCACCGGTTTAAATGTCTGTTTTAATTAGGATACACTGAGCATAACTTTTTCTTAAGCTATTTATTTAGCCTTTGTCTGGATTACTATTAAGAACCTTTATAATAACTGCTACTACTAAGTGCCTCTTACTTAATAACATGTGCTAAGTAGCTATTTTTAAAAAACTAATAAAGTAAATTGATACTAAACTCGACTACATTTATTGTTTCTTATATCATGTTATCCTTATTACTTTATTCTTGTATTTGTCTTATTACTTCATTCTAATTTTACTTCGTACCTCTTAGATTTACAGTTATTTAAATGATAGATACTCCGAGTAACAGTGATTAGGTGCGAGGAATATAGTGGATATATATGTGTAAATGATAATCGAGATAATAGTCATACAGAGCTGATTAATGCCCTATATTGTATCATCACGAACAAGGTCATAGTGGTATTCCATTAAAGACGAACCATACTAAAAGCAGTGCATTATTATAAGCATAATTGATGTTTTATTAGTAATTGAATTAACTATTTTGACTCTTGACTTCATTCTGGGTATATATAATTCGATATTCTTATCAAATTTGAGGAAATATGCATTATCCTACCCACTTTATTCATATGAGGCTGCATCCTGTTGCTAACATTGCATTATTATGTTGCTCAAGTCATTAAATAAAATACTTTATAGACTATTATTGTATTAGTCTTATTAGAGAGAACAGAATACCCTCTAATTTCTGTACAAATGTTACGGCACCGCACCGCTGCGCTTGATAAAGACGGACTAGCCGTTCTTCCTTTAACTAATTTCTCTATGAGATCTATGAAGTTTCTATCTTGTGAGATGTGATTTTCTCTTTTTAGAGTTCGTAATCACAACCGAGGACAATAAATTAGTTCGTAGTTTCATTGCGTTTGGACGACACCTATGTATTTAAAGGCGTTTGATCACGTCATTATTATAAATAATGACTTTAACGTCATAAATAATGACGTGTAAAAACTGTTTATTATAAAATGGTTCCAAAGTTATACCTAAAACAAATTAAATTGCCTATACGGACTCTTTGTGTGTAGTGAAAGCACATACTCACTTGACAACTTTGTTTCAAGTGAATTATTCAAATACCAAAAAATAAATAAACATGTATTAAACAAAAATATATATATATCTAAAAATATCAGAAAACATCTTTAACAGAGTATAAAAAGTCTAGATCTTCCGAAGGTGACCGCGTCAGAGTATATTAAGCTTAGATCCTTTGGAGGAGGCCACGCCAGAGAATAATAAGTCTACATCTTCAAAAGGAACCGCATCAGAGTATAATAAGTCTAGATTTTCTGGAGGAGACCGCGTGAGATTATCATAAATCTAGATCTTCTGAAGGAGAACGCATCAGAGTATAATAATTCTAGATCTTCTGGAGGAGACCGCGTGAGATTATAATAAGCCTAGATCTTCTGGAGGAGAACGCATCAGAGTATAATAATTCTAGATCTTCTGGAGGAGACCGCGTGAGATTATAATAAGCCTAGATCTTCTGGAGGAGACCGCGTGAGATTATAATAAGTCTAGATCTTCTGGAGGAGACCGCGTGAGATTATAATAAGCCTAGATCTTCTGGAGGAGACCGCGTGAGATTATAATAAGTCTAGATCTCCTGGAGGAGACCGCGTGAGATTATAATAAGTCTAGATCTTCTGGAGGAGACCGCGTGAGATTATAATAAGTCTAGATATTCTGGAGGAGACCGCGTGAGATTATAATAAGTCTAGATCTTCTTGAGGAGAACGCATCCAGAGTATAATAAGTATAGATTTTCTAGAGGAGGTCGCGTCAAAGTTTTTGTGAATCCATTGGAGGGGTCATTTTTAAGGAAACTCATTATGAGTGAACTACCTCAAGGTATGAGCCCTGTCATGGGTTACAAAATGTAACCCGGTTCGGGATTCACAAATCTCTGACGCAGTAATAATTTAAACATAAAATTTTAAATTATGGTCTGACAATGTTACACTAGGGTTGAGGTGCTGCATTATTTACTTATAAGTAAACATATTAAATTATTTAATAATTAGTTTACATTGTTCTTAAAAAAGAAAATTAGTTTTTAGCCACGACAAAAAAAGAATACTTTATAAAAAAAATATTTTTAATAAGAACTTTTTTACGCTCACAATTTTTAATAATAAGGCCACGGACTAAGGGAAAGCTAGTACGTGCATTAAAAGTAATAACACGATGTGTTTTTTTCGTTTAACAAAAAGAAAAAAAAAAAAAAAATAATTTAAAAATAAACAAAATTTTCTAAGAACAGCATCGGAGGAACAGAAGTAATTGGCTGACCCAGAAGACATTATTATGCGTTGCACGAAAATTATCTTGTCAAACTTAAAATAACAAAATATTTCGAAGGAGAAACTTTAATAATGCTTAGTGCACGTACTTCATTCTTTTTTTTTTATTATTTTTCAACTCAAAATCAATTTTGTTTTCTCTTTTTTTTTTAAGAAGATAGAAATTAGTAAAAATATTTTTCCCCCTTTATTCTCTTGACGAATAAGTTAAATAAGAAAGAAATATATTAATACAAATTAATCATTCTGTTGTTGTACTTTTTATTTTAATTTCAATACATTTCTTTTTTCTCTTTCTGTCTTGTTTTAATTTCTCTAAAATGAAATCTTTTTTTTTAATCCAATTAGATTTTTTCATCTTATAAAACCAACCTGGTAACAGTTTTGTGAAAAAGTAAAGTTTTATTTAATTTAAATATTAAGACATTTTTCATTCTTTGTCAACATTTTAAGTTTGACGAAAGAATAGATTTGTTGAACCCTATTTTTAACTTGTAGACATTAATTACAATAGAAGGTTTTTTTTTTATAAAGAATGCTTAAATTAGACGTCTTTTAACCATTTTTCTCTGTCAAAGTTACAAAAATAATTTTAAATGTTTTGAGACAAAAAATGAATATATATATAAAAATAAAAACTTTATAATTAGAGTGCTTTATAAGAGAAATAATTGTGCTCAGAAAATAAAATAATATGTAAGGATAAAAGAATTATTAAGTTTTTCTTATTAAAAGTAATAAAAATAATGCCACCATTACTAAATAATTACTTTTGAACACCTTATGATGAACGAACGTGTTAGTTGTTATATTTTTTTTAATAGTCGGTATCTTTCGCTTACTTCTAAAGCCGAGCTTACCGAAGGTAACTGAAGCAATGTCATCGTTCTGAAGAACGAAAATATTTTATGTCTTCGATTTCAAAAATTTGAAGACAGAAATCTGTTTCAGACATCAGGGGACATTTTTTATTTCGTGTCTGTCTGTCTTTCTGTCAGTCTGTCGCTCATTTTTTTGCGACCCAACTAATCTAGAAAACTACTTTTCCGATTTTAATGCAATTTAGATGTTAGATCATAATTAGCTTATTGTTAGTGCCAAGTTTCAACCTTCTGCGTTCATTTGTTTTTTATCCACATGCGCATAAACATACATTTAATGACACCTATATCTTTAAAAGTTCTCCTATGATTTTTTATGAAATGTGGATGATTTTTCAAACGTATCCTTCAGTTAGCACCAGATTTATTTTAACCTTTTTCGCTTTTTTAATTTTGCTAAATTGATAGTATAATTCGTGTAAAAAATGTTCACAGATTTAACAAACGGAGGGAAAATTAAATAAATTTGACAATTATAGGTCGTAGAAGCATAAAATCATTAGAGTATACGAAATAGGAAGCGAGGAAGCTTGAAGCTATGTACCACACTAATTGGCAGACTGTTTTAGCTTACACGTACTTCTAGGTATGTATTAAAACATCTGTGCGATACAGGTCGTACTAAACTTTCTTATATACGAGTACATAATTACTTAGTCCAGTCTTTTCCATTTATAGATTATAGTTGCTTCAAGGTTTTGTAGTTACATGTAATAATTATTGAACAATACTAGGGGCCACAAAACGTGTAAATCCATCAAAATCTCAAAATAGAATTTCCACGCCTTCACTATACTTGTTTCTTTAAAAATATGTGCTAAGTTTATGATATATATATATATATTGCTTACGAGCTTACCAAAGGTAACGGAAGCTATGTGATCGTTCTGAAGAACGAAAAAAATGTATGCCTCCGATTTCAAAAATTCCAAGACAGAAATCCGTTTCAGACATCAGGGATCAATTTTGGTTCCGTGTCTGTCTGTCGGTCTGTCGTTCAATTTTTGCGAACCACCATATCTTAAAAACTACACGTCCAATTTTAATGAAATTTGGGTGGTAGGTCATAAGTAGCCCATTATTGGTCTCATATAAGTTTCAACCTTCTGCTCATATTTGTTTGTCATCCACATGCTCACAAACATACATTTATTTACAGCCATATCTTTAAAAGTAATCATCTGATTTTTATGAAATTTTTATGGATTGTAGAAAGTAGCCTGCAGATAACACCTGCTTAATTTCAGTTTCTGCGCACTTTAAAACGTGCTAAATTAATAATTTTTAGGTAGGTCAATTAGGGTAAAAGTAAGTAAGAGTTAACAACTCATAGTAGTTAAAAACTGGCTATATTTTCTATCTGAGAACATACAAAAAACCTTTAAAGAATTTGATTGTGAAAATGTAAAATTCGGACTAAAACCTACAAATAAAATAATAGATAAATTCCACAACAACTTAAAAGACAAAACCGAAAAATTAAAAATTAAAAAAAAACGAATGTCATTTACAAAATCGATTGTAAAGATTGTGACAAGGTATATATTGGAGAAACTATACAAAATCTTGAAAGCAGAATAAAACAACACTCTTACGATATACAAGCCAAAAATGGAAAAACTGCC
Organism: Gerris lacustris; assembly: GCA_951217055.1. NCBI lineage: Eukaryota > Metazoa > Arthropoda > Insecta > Hemiptera > Gerridae > Gerris > Gerris lacustris. The sequence continues at coordinate 33,848,499 of OX578283.1, read as the reverse complement.
ATAGCTATTCATTCCGCTAACCTGAATCATCAGATCAATAAAGACAGCATAACTATTCTAGGTGTAGAAAGAAATGATTCAAAAAGAAAATACCTTGAAGCTGCATTTATAGCCATGACTAATAACTCCATAAATTTTAAGAACGACTCAAAGGATATAAATAAATATTATGCTGCCATCCTTAACATAAAAAATAATTAAAATCAGTCACTTTTATGTTTGCCACCTATCTACAAACCTCCCTTAACTATCACCCCTTATAAGTTAATCTACATACACCATAAAATTTAAATATTTTCAAATCATAACTCCCGCCTAAATCTATAACAATTTATGCTTTAAAAATATTTAATATTCCTTTTTAATAAAAAAAATGCTAAAAAATATTATATATTTTACTACAATCTAAAAATTTTCTATTCAATTTTTTTTTAATAATAATTGTCATAAAACCAAAATTAAAAACGAAAGGTTCATTTTGGTTACCTCTGGAGTTACCATTTTCTATGTTCATGTGTTTTGTTATTTGTTAAAGTTTATCTTTTTAAATCTTTTTTAAGTTTTTAAAACTATCTATGGATCTATGTGTGAAGGAGTATTTATTTAATGTATTTTCCACTTCTCATTTTGACAATACCAACTTTGTTTGAGTATATGTGACTAATTCCACCCATGATAAGGTAATGATCTCAATGTTAATTTTAATTTTCAATGTTTAAATAAGTTAAGTGTTCTTCTTTTTTATAAAAATCCTATTTAAAACAAAATTGTTAATTATATGTAATGATGTTTTAGGCATGATTATGTCCCGGAGGGGGACGAAATATAGCCAGTTTTTAACTACTATGAGTTGTTAACTCTTACTTACTTTTACCCTAATTGACCTACCTAAAAATTATTATTAAATAAATAGGGACATCTAATTTCTACTTTCGTGCTAAATTAATATGTCTTATACTATAAAGCCGCATGGCTAACTGACTCACTGAGTGACATTAATGTTTACCCACTTCCAGAAGAGCTAAAGACTTGTGGTTTGCGCCATTCGACGCGCAACTTCCATATTGTGAACAAAAATAAATATATAGTTCACTTTTCCCCCTTCTTCCCCCCTTAAAAAAGTAAAAATGGGTGACTTGATTTTTAAGCTGGTTTGGGGGCTTATTGCGGCTAAACGGTAAGTCGTATTAGAAAATGGATAGCACAAGTGGTAACTAATTTTAAAAGATCTATAACTTTAGTCCTATGAGTTTTTGTCATATCATCATCGGTTGTACCTTAGATGGTGATAGTTTTGGTATTTTTTGGTTTTATTTTTTTCCATTTTTGTCTTTGAATGGCCATAGTTTCAATAATAGTTGGCCGATTTTATTTCTGATTGCGGCGATTGAATCTCACACTAATGCTCTTTAAATTGAGTATATTTTATTTCATTAGTTCATCCTACTTGCTGAGAACATGCGAGTAAACTTTTTCCCGTGCGCCGTGTCACTTTTTGCGCCGTGTCACTTTTTTTGGTTTTTAATATTGTGTCGTATATCATTTTAAAGGCCTTGATATGTGCATTAAAGCTATTTTATTTGTTGATTTTTTGAAAATTTTGTATATGTACTTTTGTACCGATTTATAATTTTGTTGTAGGTTAAAGGGTTTAAATATTTTTTTGATATTAGGTTTTTTATTTATATGTATTTATTAGTTAAATGAATGCCCTTTTGAATTGTTTGTATTTTAATAATATAATTTTGGTACCTCAGAGTACAGGGGTACAAATGTTCAAGTTAATCTTTTATAATATTATATATATCATTGAAAAGCTCTTGCATAGTAGATTAATTTTTGTTATATTCTATTTTGTGTTATTTTTAGTTTTGAGGGGGGTAAAATAAAAAAAAACTGTTTATACAGCGGTTTCTACGATTTGGTTGCAGTTTTATATTTGTTTGGTAAATTAATTTTATGTGCGCTAACTTTTGGTGCTTGTTGGAGGCTTTGTTTCTCCAACAAATGTTTAAATTTCTTCAACTTTATTAAATATTTACTGGAACAGTTCCGCGCCGTTCCAACTTTTTGATTATTTTAATCGAGGTATTTTTCTTAATTTGGTCTTTTCTTTGCGAGGAAGCTATGTGCCACATTAATTGGCAGAGTATTTTTAGCTTGTAGTTTTCTAAATTGATTTGCCACAGGTGAAGGTAACGAAGGCTATGATAATCGTTCTGAAATACGAAACAATTATTGGCAAATTATGTCAATCTAATTGATTATTATATTATTACGATGTCACAGAAACAAATAGGCGCAGAAGGTTGAAACTTATATGGGACCAACAATGGGCTAATTATGACCTACCACTTAAATTTAATTAAAATTGGACGTGTTTCTGACAATTTTTCCAATCATACAAGAGTACATTTATTAAAGTTTCTCTTCCACATGCGCACAAACATAGATTTATTTACACCTATAGCTTCAATAGTACTTATCTGATTTGTATGAAGCTTTTACAGTTTATGTCGAAAGTTATCCGCAGATAGCCCCAGATTAATTTGAACCGTCTGCGCTCTTTAACTTTTGCAAAATTGATACTTTAATTGATATAAAATTCAAAACAATTTTGACAGATTAAAAAAAAGGGGGAAACAATTAAACAAATTAGACAATAATGGCTTGTAAAATCATAAATTCAATAAAGTACATGGATAGGACGCGAGGAAGCTATGTGCCACACCAATTGGCAGAGTATTGTTTTATTACAATGAGTTAGAATTAAGTCACTCTATTTACTTTCTCACATGCTTAGTTAATGTAGGAAGGAAGTATTGTATTGTAATGGCGCCAAAAATGTGATTTTAAAGAATAACTGTCGGTCGTCTGGAGCTTTTGCAGACGCGTAAAGCCAAACTACTGGACTGATTTCTATGAAATTCGGCTTACAGATCCAGAAAAATACCCCGTACATCGAGGAATTAATCCTCGACCTCGGCGAAAATAAACGTATTTTGTCTTTCCTTAAAAAAAAAATTGAGTAAACGAGATCCAACTATAATAAAATAAAATTTAAGTGGTAAGAGTCCTTTTTACATGGAATGATAGTTTCAGGAATCAAACATTTCTATTGTTGCTGTAAAATTCTGCAAATGAATATCTGTTAGGACAGCAAAGTTTATAGATTATTAATAAAATTATTGATTACGATAAATTTATAAATGGGTGTCATTTGGAAAATTAGATGTTGTAGTTTCGATTCGGATTTTTTTTTTATTCATTGGAGTTAGATTCTGTCTATATAATATTATTTCTTTCGAATATAATATGAAAGTTTATGAATGTGAATATATATATATATATATTCATTACTTACAATAACCATTAGCAATTCATGATAAGTACTATTTCATATTCATTTTACATTTCCTTGTTTATTTGATTTTCCAACCTTTGTATTATTTTTTTCCTTTAGATTTGTACAAAGTTTTTTCTATCCCTTACCGAGTGATTTTACTGGAAAATTTTGTTCCGTCAAGGTTATGCTCTTATATATAACCTTAATAATCAGCTTATATAAATGTACGGTAAAGTTCCTTATGTATTCATAGAATCCATTAGGAAGAAGGTGGATACTTGAAACTCGGGCCGGTAGAGAGGCCTCATAACGATATTACCATAGCTATCTTTGACTCTGCATCTCACCCTGCGGTCTGGCCCTAACTACCGCCCCTCAACTTAGCCGCCAAATCTGACGTATATCTTTCCCTAGTTTTCTTATTTCATCTGCATAACCTACCCTACTTCCAATTCATTATAATTTACCCACCGACTGCTGAGAGAGGAATTAATTAAGTTATTTGCTTTGTCTGCTGGTATATTGAATGTAAAAATGTTAATTGTATTATTTCTTGTTTAATATTATTTTCCCTCAAAATTGTTTTTACTTGTCCGAATACTAAGACCCTGATTAAAATGTTCACTTTTTATCACTTTTTAATTTTTTTTTTTATGATAATTTTATCATGCGATTAGAGAGTTGTAATTATAATAAATCATCATCCCTACAGGTTACGAGTAAAAATAGTCTGCCCTACATCGTACTTAAATGATGGTTTGAATTACTTCATTTATATATATTACTTATATATAAGGGTAAAAAAGTTTTTGTTTATATGACAGACAGACAGACACGGTACCAAAGTCTTGTTTTTTTTTAATTCGATTTATAGATTGCGTCATTGAACTTAAATCGAATTCTAATGATTACTTCCTACTTACTAAATATGAGGGAAAGTGTCGTTTCACAAAGCAGTGGTTACTCCAATCTCAAAATTCAATCAATCCATAATTAATTATCTGAGCCTTTAGGGAGAAACTAAATAGAATTCCAGCAGTATTTCCGGGTCTCTATTCCAGGGTCCTTCCAATATCAAAGGATTAACCCTTGATTCCTTTAAACCAGATGAACAAGATAATTAAATTTCAAAAATCTCATTGTAAACGTACAAACGAAGTTATAACTACTTACAATTGAAATACATATTGAATTTGTAATGAAATAGACAGCGTAGATTCCATTAAATATCTAGGTGTATTAATAGACTAATCTGAAATGAAAATGTATCTTAAGATTTAGGAAAACAGTTTTCAGTTAATAAAAGGGAATTTTCATTTATTGTGAAAATGCATTAGTGGAATCTATATTGAACCTGATTTCTACTCGTATCTTGGGGAATGGTAGCACCAACCTTTTTATAAGCAATGTAAGCTAATATCATTTAGAAAGACGTAATAAAGATACCGATTGAAAAAACAAAACGTTAACCCTCCCAGCTTATTTTATCTAAATTTATCGTTTTGACAGTACAACCCTCTACAAAAACTAAAATGGTCAGATAAATTGAACAAAACTTTCTCATATAGACATTGGATACTTTATTTGGATCCTATAATATCTTATTTAATTTTAAACATATTTATAAAGTGTTTGAGATGTGGTTGTTTTTGATTTTCAACAAAATCTGATTTATTATTACTGGTCTTATATGACTTTGCTTTGTAAGTTTCATCGCACATTTCCGTTTCCCCAATTTTGAACCACTTCCCGTGATTCAATCTTCCCCAAATTTTGCACATAGATACAACTAAGGTAAAGAATACAGAAACCAAAAAAAAATAAAATAAAATAAAAAATGGCGTCAAATTTATTTGCTTTTTAAGTTTCATCGCACACCTATTACCCCTATTTTGAACCACTTACCGTCATTCAATCTTCCCCAAATTTTGCACATAGATACAACTAACGTGAATACAGAAACAAAAAAAAAAAAAAAAAAAAAGGTCATCTTAAGAAATACAAAGAAACAGTCTCTCCCCGGAAAAGAATATTGGTACTAGGACCAGTCTTACGTTAGTCTCCGAATCGTCTGACTCGCCCACAACATATATTTTTTTATAATGTAATTCTAGTTCTTCCAAAATCGGTAGGCTCTTTTTTAATTACTTTTTTGTCTCTATCGTTAGCTTTCATTTTTATTATTTTATATTATCTCTATATCTAGAATTGATCACTTAGTTTCTATTTTAATTTAATTTTTTCTTTGTTTTATTAATTGTTAATTAACTTGTTATTTCTTTAACTCCATTTTGATTAATTATTATCTTATTTAATTTATTAGTTTAACTTTTTCTTAGCTTATTTGTTATTATTTATTTATCTCTTATTTTTTATTTAAATTAAAATTTAAACGTTTCGTAGTATGAATACTACCAAAAACTTAAAAATTGAATCTCTTATTTTTGTAGATTTTGTTATAAGCTTTTATTCGTCTTCTTTTTGTTTCGGTTTATTTTTTATTTATATGTTAGTAAATTTTAACGCTTAGTGTTTGTAAATAAACTAGTATTCTTTTCCGTGGAGAGACTGTTTCTTTATATTTATTATTCTTTTATAGTTATTAGTTTATTTTGTAGTTAGTAGGACAACATTTTATGATTTATTTATTTAAATTTACTTTTTTATTTATTTCTTAAGAATTACAAATGATCCCTCGCTCTATAGGGGCAATGGCATCTACTGAGGGTCCTCAGTAGACATTTAAAATGTCAAAAAAGAAAGAAGAGAAATTATAATGGAAAAAGTAAATTTAAAAAAGAAAAATGTATTTACTTAATCTTTGCGAATTTTTAGCCTTTTTATTTTAGATTTATGAATTAGAATGAATTATTATCGAATTTAAGGATACCGAGGATCATTCAAAAATAAAAATAAAAGCTTTGGTTTTGAATAACTTTATTTCTAAACCAAAACTTCTTATGGTAAATCCTTACCTGATCCTCGTTATTCTCAATTTCCATTTAATTTACAGTGAATTGTTAATAACTTTGTGGATAGTTATTTATTCATTCATTATTTACTGCAATGATTAAATATTTAGAAAATCTTTAGAAGTTGAATTGTTGCCATAGTCTAAAGAATAGCGAAAGCGATAAACGTCCATACTAAAACCGCAGGGAAAATTATACTGTTTTAGTTAAACATACTCTATAAAGCGCATGTTAACTGTACGTGATAGCAGACTAGCTGACTCTAGAAATCGAGTTTGCTGCATTCCTTCTCTCGTATCCCGAAAAGCACGTACACTTAAGTTTATACCATCTAATGGAATAAAAGCTTTCTTGTGGCTTACTATTCTACTATTTGTTAAAAAATCTCTTATCTTGAAAACTCGGGTACTAAGTACTTACAACTAATTAAATAAAATAAATGTTATTAGTTTAATTTAAAAACAATTAAATTCATTGTCAATTTAAAAATAATTTGTCAATTTGTGCGTCATATGGCTTCCTATTATTACCTATAATGGTTAAACGAGATTTGGATCTGTTTCGATTCCCAATGGAGTCACAATTATTTTTAAGCAATATTAACTTTGCGCCGACGATTGAAAATTATATGGGACCATCGAAGGATACTTTCAACCAACCATCTTTTTTTTTTCAAAATTAGATGAGTACTTTTTAAAATATACACTAGTTGTTAATGTAAAAGTCATTTTTTTTTTAAATTTAATTTCCCGATCAACAAGATATTAGTTTATGTACACGCGGATCCGGCCACTTTACTCATCTACTCGGTATAATCATCATCATTAGTGTGAAACATGTCTCAACATGTCATCATGTATCTCGGTTTTGACCTTGGCTTCAGGTGGAGTTGCGCAAACCTCTCGGCTAAGTTGATCCCCGTACATTTAGTTGTTGATCAAATCAATTTTTTGCGCCTGTGGAAACACTCAATGGGCTTGGTAGGTCGATTAATATGGGACCATAAATGGTCTAATTATGCCCTACCAAATATTTGGCTCGCCAAAATGTTGAAGGACAGACACGAGACGAAACATGTTCCCTGACGTCTTTCTGGTCAAGAATTTTTAAATTCGGAGACCTCAAAATTTTGTTCTTCAGAATGATCACCTTACCTCCTGCTTACCTTTGGTTAGCACAGAAGCAATCATTTTTTTTTTGACAAGAACCCTAAAAGACGAAACTTTGCAAAAAGAAATATTTTCTTTATTTCATTTTACTATTTTATTTAATAGAGATTATTATATTACAGTTGTTACTTCTTATTATTTTTTGTCACTGGCGTTTTGTTTCTTCTCCGACACCCTGCCTACTAACCGTCGTCATCTAGTGACATAAGTTGAAGGTACTTATTTCAAATTTGTAATAACGATATTTGTCGATGTTTCTCTTCATGTTGATGCCTGTCTCTTTCTTTTTCGTGGCGTCCTAATCACTAGATTTAGTAATTTCAGAGTGTCGGAGTCATATTATTACAAATCCATTGGATATTATTATTATTGCGAGTTGTTTCACCTCTCTCTGGTTGTAAGCAGATGTATCGGAGTAAGAGCATTGGAATCACTAATTTCCAGAAAATGACTAGTTAAGTAGTTTCATGTTATTTACGTGGAGAGAAATTATGTTATTCCTTGAAGATTACCTATGGCGACTCTCATGTCTTTAATAGTTACCTAAGTGAGTGGTCTGAGTAGAATCGAGCAGCATAAACTACTGGAAATATTTCCTTTTAATTTAGTAACATCCAGTCTAAATTATTAATACATTTTTAATCCACGATTTGAGAACTTGTTTCTTAATGTTTTTGAGAACCATGAAACATTTTTTTTTTTCTCAAAAACGGTTCAGGCAATTTTGATAACCAGTTGGATTTATGTAAAACCCCCATGAAAAATCTTGTATCGGAGATAATTGCGAAGATGTAGGATAATGACAAAAAAATGGAACAAAGCTAGTTAGTTTTGTGATCTCTGCAGATTTCAGTAATATAATAGGTTCTTGAATAGAAGAAACAAAAAAATACTCACACACATATTTTCCGTCCACTGAATACACAGTAATACAGCTTCCTGACTATTTTTAACGATTTACTATTACTAATTATGTATGTAAAATTGGCACTTCTTGTTTGCATATGGGTTTAACATAACATCGCCAAAAAATGTTATATTAGCCTGGGAGAAAACAAACAATTGTATACATAAATGCATACTTATATAGTTATATTAATGTCTATTTTCTTTTGAATCCCGTTTTACTTTCAGTTCAAGTTTTGTAGAAGCTAATTTTTATTTTTTACTACGTTTTTATTAGCTTGCATTCTTGTTTGTTTGTTTGTTTGTTTGTCCGGTACAAATCTGGCAATCGATTTCTAACTTACTTCCCGAATAGCTAGACATTTGAAACTTTTAGCATAGCTCAGAACACGATGACAATGCATTAGTTTAATACTTTTAGCCATCTTTCAGCAGAATTTAATTAGTTTTCAGCAAATTTTGCTGTGCAGAAAGTTAGTTCGGGAAAAATCTGCAAGTTATTTTATTTGTTTTGCCATATCCAATATTTACGCAATCTTCATTTTGACGGGTCTCAAATTTGTGATAGATAAACATTGAATGACAGCAAAACAGGAAATATCGATTATATTATTTATCGATTATATTATTTCAAATATATCGATGGCACGCTTAGATTTGGTGTTGGGGAGATCCGTTGTACAAAGATTTATCCTTTTATAGGTTTAAGATCAGCTCTCTGGATGGTTGTCATTTATGTGAAGTAAATAAATTCGGAACTATTTTATTATATACTATATAGCATTTATTATATATTATATAGCAATAAAAATTATACTATCAACAGTACATACGATTCAACAGAAAATTTAAAAACGTAGTATATAAAAAGTTCTTTTTATCTTGAAATTTTTAACATTTAAACTAGTTTTTAACAAGAAAACTATATGTATTATATTATTCATTATGTTTGCAGCAAACTAATTTTTTACCATTATGTACCTATTATGTGAATGTTTGCACGTTATTTGGCGGAGAGAGTTTTTTTTTTCCTTTTCCAGTAATACATTTTTTTTTATTCTAAAAACGAGAAAACGAGACCTAGAACGAGATGTTTCTCGTGTTTATTTATCCCAGATATGTATTTTAAGGGGTCTACTCGGGTCTTTGCGGGTCCAACTTCATTAAAGAGAGAAATAAACTTATTTCAAAATCTCTCTTTTCATTCTGAGTAGAGGAAATGCTAAGGAGTTTATTTAATAATTTCGTTTTGGGGGTTTCCTTCTGACTTAAACTCGAGTTTCAAATAGAGAACAAGGTGCTATTTTATACGACAATTTTATCGTCATAGATTTGTTCCCTAAGATTTTAAAAAGGTCCCACTCTATATAATTTTTATAAATTAACCAATTTTTTGGTTTAACATAAAGTCATCATTTTTCTTACCTTATTTATTTCTGATTTTGTATTGCCTTTTACAGTATTTCTATTTATATATCACAATATTGTAGATACTATACGTATCTACTATACTAGTTGTTATCTATGTTAGTTTGTCGCAAGCTTAACTTCCTTGTTCATAATTCATTATACTTCTGGAATTAGTAGTCTACTCATGCATTATTTTTAAAATCTAAAGGATTTATTAGCATAGTAATAGGTAATACTAGACGCACAGTGAACTTCTTCAATAACGGTTTATATCTAAGTTGGTTTTTTTGTTAAGTTCAATTTCCTCTCAACTTTTTACCATTACAATTTTCCATTTTACTATTTTAAATTATTATTCGGTTTTAAGGCCTGGCCTCAAAGAAAGCTACGCGACGCGAGCTAGCTATGTATGTAATTTCCGTTCTGTTATAATTAATGGAGGTAGCCACACTAAACGCGGCGCTACGCTACGTCGGTGACTCATCTTTGCTACGTTTTGGCTATTCCATTTTTTTGAACGGATTTCTTGGCGATGTCCATCAGCGACGGACTTTTGCTGACTGCTTCTACCCCCTGCAACTCTAGAAAAATACAACGAACATAAAGTTTACTGTACTGTTTGAAGTAAAATGCAGCAAGGTGTTCTTCGGGTGAAATAGTCACTCTGTAGTTCAATTTTTTTTCTATATCACTTTGAAGATGGAGAGGAAATTTATAGGCACTTGGAAATTTATATCATTCTGAAGCATTCTTTGAACTTCTCTTCATCTTGTTTAAGATTCCAGTTTAAAGAATTCCACCTAGATTAACATCAAGTGATTCAAATAGGTTTATTTTACCGTTCGCATGCACCCACTTTCTTTTTTTCTGCTGACATAAAGTAAATAAAAGCAATAGCTCTTCATCAGAGCTACTGTGGTTCTTCCTACTTAACATGACAGAAAATAAAAAACATCACTTAAGAAATCGCTTTCTGTGTGGCCACCCCACCTAAATATAGCTAGCTTGGCTCTCATACCTCGCAGTCGTAGCATAGCTAGCTCACTACGCGTAGCTTTTTGTGTGGCCAGACCTTAATTGAATTGTCTTTACAGTCTAGCGTACAGGTATAACGCGGAATTATAAACACAATGTTGATAAAAGATATTGTTTTATTAGTTAGTGGTATTGTTTTTTAAGCTAGTCGTAAAATAAGCTTAATTTTCCATATATAACCTTGCCATTCTGCAATTCGGAAGAAGCACTATTTTCTACTTACACATTACCAGTCTAGAGCAGAAGTTCTTTGCATCAAATGTAATCATAAATGGTTTATGTGGCAAGTAAATCAAATTGGTACCACTAATTATTGTTTAGTTTAAGTATCTAGGCATCAAGTGAGAAGATACTGAGTTTCTTAGTATTTATTTATTTTTATTCTTCTTTTGAAGAACTCAAAAATTTTCAATTCGATTTACAGCTCTAATATGTTCGGTGTTCCTTGCAACACTAGTGAAGAATAAACAATAAAGAAACATACTATCAATTCTATTGGACCATTAAATCCTCAACATAACCCTTCATTTAATAGGATTAGTTCTGCACCAACTTTAACCCACCAATAGAAATCCTGGATATAAATTTTGGTTTCAAAGTCAGCTGGAGTAAGAAAACTTAATCCTAGGCTAAGCGAACCTGTGACCTAGAATGAAATTATAACTTTGAGAAGGAAGAGGGATTTGAAAATGATGTTGAATAAACTAATTCCTTAAAACCGGGCGAAACGCATCTTTAATTAATCTGTGTGACCAGGCTAATTGGTTTCTCAGAAAGTTTTAATTTATCCAATGGACCTTGTCTTCAGAAAGTTTACTTTGTTTTTGAGCTGGAAAATTGAACATTTTACAATTGTGTGTACTTGAAAATCGCTGTTCCTCTGGCAAACAAATTTAGATAAAGTCTTTCTAAAGTATTATTGTCATAGAGTTTTGCAGTTCTATATACTAATCACTCTGCGGATTAAATTAGCGTCTTTTGTTTATAGATTGGTTAATATTTAGTGTTGAAGTTGAGGTTCTTAAGGCAAAATCTCTCTCTGACCCATAGAATATTCAGAGGTGATAATAAATTCTATAAGAACATGATTTATAACCATGCCTTGATGATTTTAGATCACAGAGCTGTGACTCAGATTTTTGTTTTTAATAAAGAGTACTTATATGTTCAGCAATGTGCTTTTTTAAATTGCTATTCCTGGAGTCAGTTTAAGTGAAAAAGAAAAGACTTCATAAGAGATAAATATCCCAGCGGTCCGTAGGGACCACTTTGTCTTTAAGATAAGATTCTCTTCTTAGAGAGCTAAAATAGCTAACGATCATTGTTTCAAAAGCAAAAGACTATTTTTAACCATTGTCTTTCCTAATAAGGGATGGTGCAATAACGTATATGTTCATTTTGCACTGATACTCTACGTATAGGTCAGAAATATTTATCTGTCTTACAAAGGTCTTTCAATAACTGTTTTTTTGTAAGCCTGTGCGCCTTTATGAAGTACCTACATTCGGTGAATGTGTTCGTTCTAGAATTTCAACATGATTATGAAGTACCTACATTCGGTGAATGTGTTCGTTCTAGAATTTCACCATGATTCTAAGCGCAGAATCCTTGTGCCATAAGTGCTATAAAACACTTCTTACTAGTAGTTAGAGATATCTTTTTCTTAGAAAGGGAAGGAGGTATCTCGCACTGCAATTTCTTTCCCTCTGCGGCTACCCAGTGTTTTTTTTTTAATAATTCACGTTTACTTCTCCCTGCTTTTTTGGGGGTATATGCATCCAATGTTATGACATATGTATATGTTTTAAAAACAGGAAGATTTGACCTAAATTATGAGACTAAGGCCTTATTTACTCTAGAAATTCCGGAATCTGATTCGAGAATGAAAGATTCTAACGAAACCAAGAGGCAAATGGCGTTCAGACTACGATTCCGGCAGGCGAATTGTATGAGATTCTTAAATTTAGCAGCTAGGGCCGTGGGCCGCCTCGATTCTTTTTAGAAGACTCAAGCGGCTGATATTACATACGCGATTGGGGGCAGTGTAACATATATGTTCATTTACACTATAGATTCCGAATTGCTCCGCTCTTAACCTGTTTGCTATTTACTTACGTTAAATAAAAATATTTTAATTATAAATATATGTGTCACATTTGGTTCAGATACCTGAAAGAATGCAAGACACTTAAATAACCCACATTAACTTTTATATATACATAGTTAACAAACATACTTTTTTTGTCATAACTGTAATCTGAACAAACTTGTTACAAAATAAGATTATTACATAATACTAATTATCAACTTAATATAAGTAGATCGAAGTTTTTGTTTAATATAATTTAGTTTTCTTTCCGAAGGGAACTTAATATTATTTTAAGTTATATTTAAATTTATTTAGAAAGGATACTTCTCGGTAGACATTTTCAAAGGTTTTTGCCAGTTTAGATGTGATCTTTTCTTAATGTGTTTTCTCTTAGACGGATATTACCAAGGTTGTTTCATTCTATTATCCTTAAGGAGAGTGATTTCTTATATTTTTCAATCCCTTTTTACGCACTGTTTAACGGCTATGGTCCCTTCTTTTTTTAATATCTAACTTTAGGCTTACTCCTTTCTTACTTTTCCTTTAATGCTCTCCTCCTTTTAATTTTTTTTCTTTCTTTTTTATAATAATAATAATAAAAATAAAAATAAGAACAGTTGGTTTTTTTCTCTTTGAGCTTCCTAAGGCAATGTTTTTTTAATGTTCAGCTTATACTTTGTTTAAAAAGAATCTTATAATACACATATTTGTTTAACCTTCCCATATACGCAGTACCTATACAATATATAGAGAGGAAGTATTTTGATATGGCGCAAAAATTCGATTTTGAGATTGTGATAGATTTACAATTTTTTAAGGTACCCTGAGTTCAGAAGTGTTTTTAAAAAAATGTCTGTCCTCTGTTGTCTGTGCTGACGCGTGGAGCCTAAACTGGACCGATTTAATTGCTTAGCTGATACATTTTTCTTTGGAGGAAGCTAATCATAATAATTTAATAACAGATAAAAATAAATTGCGTTCAATCTAAATCATGCAAATATCAATAAAGTGAAACTAATTCCTTTTAATGCATTTGTAGCGTCCTAACGAGTAAAACTACTCCGAAGTCTCAATCACACCTTGACGAATTACCATTAAATTTTAACCTCTTGTTTTTTATGGATGATTTTTTGGGATTCCCTATTTTGTTCCTTTGTTAAGGCGGAGATAAACATGCCTGTAGCTTGAACAAAAACATGCCAGCTACTTGCACGTGCTAGCTAGTTGCACTTGTATATGTTAAATGGCATGCCTGTAGCTGGCAAGCAAGCAGATAAAAACTTTGTATTAAAAATCCTTGGTATGCCAGTTACTGGCAAATACCCTCATTTGGCATGCAAGGTACTTCCCCAATTTGACGGCATGTGTATCCCGCCTTTAGGGCTATTGCACAAATACCATAAAATGACTGCCAAGTTTCAACATTTTTGTGTTGGGTACTTTCGGAGATAAGTTGCGTTAATGAAAGATATAGACAGACCATTGCAGGTAATTATTAGGGTCCTCGGTTTTGCCTACGGTCCCTAAATACGAGTAGGTAATGCTTCTTGCATAACAGATAACAGATAAATACACTAAAATTATAATAATGAAACATCCATAACGATGAAGGGATGTATTTTGGTGGGGACAAGATCTTTAATGGTTGTGGATCCGGAGGGTTCGCCCAGGTTGTCTATTATATTGAAACATTTCGTCTTCTATGTTGAAACTTTTCGTTGCATTGCTTGCCGACCCGACACAACAATTATGACTTTAGTTCACCAAAAGATCGTTGTAATAGATGTTTTTAAGTGTAAACTTGGAAAGCTTTTAGGGGGTTATAAAAACACACCTTTCATTTGCACTTAGTAAAAAGCCATTAGTACTTAAAACATTTTTAAGACTAATTAAATGTTTTAAGTCAAACTGCCTTCAGTCTAGACTTGACAAATATCTTCCTTGTATATTTGTTGGTTTTTAGGAGGAAAAATGAGGAAATTGTCGTTGAGGAATTTGCCTGAAACTTCCAACAAGTCCTAGTTAATTCAGCCGTTAAAGGCCTGGAAGAGTTAAGGCGAGTGAATTTGGCTAAAAGCTTCTCCTCTGTCTACGCCAAGGAATCCCCCTATGTTGTTTACTCGGAATCCACTGAGTCGGGCCGTCCTTTCACATAAATTCTAGAGCTCTTAGAGGAAGGAAGACGTGCACAACTGGGGCAGAACCCGGGGCAAAGTCGGGGTCAAATTTGAAAAAAAAGAAGGGGCTCTCTAGAATGGCTGTTATTAATCACTTCAATCTAGATGGAAAAACCGAGCCAACGTGACCTAGAAGCTCATGCAAAAAAAAAAACTTTTTCCTCCCTCTTTTTGTTATAAAAATACTTCTCCGACTTTTCTTTAACTTTTATTTCCCAGGCTGTAAGTTACATGAAACTCGTTCATTATATGACCATTATATTTTTCATTCGATAAAAATTATTGTTTAATGTATTACAAACGATTTGAATTTTATAGTAATAAAACCACAAATCCCATAACTTATTTTATTTACATCTATTTGTTTTTCACTTAACTACTTTTAATAAAAATATTTTCACAAACAATGTATAATCCTTTTCTTTATTGCTTTATTTGTAAGCATTATTAGGATCACTCTTTTATACATATTAAGTCTTTGTGAGTGTTTGTTGCTCATTCGTTTGACAAGAACTTGACGAACTAGGTTCCTTTGTTAAGGCGGAGATACACATGCCTGTACCTTGAACAAAAACATGCCAACTACTTGCACGTGTATATGTTAAATGGCATGCCTGTAGCTGGCAAGCAAGCAGATAAAAACTTAATAAAAATCCTTGGTATGCCAATTACTGGCTAATACCCTCGTTTGGCATGCAAGCTACTTAGTTGAGTTACCATAAAACTCTTTTAAGTGTTATTCTCAGTGGCTCACCCAGGATTTTTCTCTGGAGTAAGAGGGGTGGAATCGAGACCGTTAAATAAGCTGGTAATTATCACTAAAATATGTGAGCATTACAATATATGATTGATGCACTGATAAAAAAAAAATACGCTTGTATTGTTCTAAAGTGCGGCAGCCCTGCATTTTATTATTTTTTTATATTTATTATTTTGAAAGAAAACGTCAATTTGGATTCATGTTAACGACGTTGATTAAAAATATTTCCACAAACTTTTCCTTCGTACTGTATCTCCATAAAAGGAAGCAAAGAAAATATCTTTACTAAATTTGTAAATAATTATAAAATTCAAGGGTCTCTGAGAGCGGGCTTGATTCCCCCAGTGGGTGCGCCACTGGTTATTTTACTTCTCTTAAAAATAAACAACTCTGCAAAATAAACAATGTAATACTTGTTATATTAGAAACTAATATTGAAAATATATTATATAAATATTTTAAATATGTTTATTGAAAATATTTTATATTTGTTTTAACTAAAGAGTTGTTATAAAAGTTGATTTATATTTTATTCGTTTTGTTATTTTAAAAGGAGGGAATATAAGACTTTATTTTAATATATGAGGTTTATTTGTAGAAAATATATGTATTTGAAGAGTTGAGACTTAAAACTTGCTCTACATGTGTTTTCCTTTTATGTTCCAAAACATACACGTCTATAGTAGTTTATCTTTGGTAATTTCCAAATTAAATAATCAAATTTATTTTATATTACACTGAGTTATTGTGATTTTAATTTTATTCGTTTTTTTACATTTTTGCAAACCACAAATTCATTAACATAAACGTATATGTGGTATTAATTGTGGGTAATTTTAAAGATACCTATTTATAATATTACATCACATTAAAATTTTAAAACTGGTAGGTACTAAATAAATCAATTACATTTACAGTTATAATGATCAAGGCAAAGCGTTGTATTTATTTTTGTTACATTTAAGTGAGAACTGACAAACAAGGTATCTTATCCTATTTTTATCAAATTGATCATAAAACATCAAAGTTATATTATATTATGATATTCCTATAAAACTTTTTTTAAAAAGTATAAAGAAGTTAAAAGATTTGGTTAAAAAAGTTTTATATTAAACTTGAAATGTCCTATTAACTTAAAAATATTCCAGCATTTTTAAGTTTTTTTAATGTGTACCTATATGTTCTTTTTAGGGTTTTGTAGATTCTTCTCAAAACCCTTATGCCGAGGGTGATGTGTCCGTCTGTCCGTCGCTCTTTGGTTTATAGGGCCCGAACCGTTTAAGCTATAGAGCTGAAATTTGAAATACTGGTGTAACTTTTTGACCCAACCACAGGAAAAATATACAGAAGTTCAAAATTAAATGTGCGCATGCGCAATTCGCAAAAATGTTGTAAACTCAAAAATTTATATTTTTTTTAATTTTTGAGTGGGGTATCAAATGAAAGCTGCTGAAGAGTAGGACGCAAATATATATATGCTTTTGTAAATTTTGCATTCCTTATTGGGTAAAAAAATCAAAATATACCCAAAAAAAATTTTCCCCCCCCCAACCACTATACTTCGGCTGGTCCTAAAATTTTGAAATAATTCATGCTAATGCCTTATTGTGGGGCGATGAAAATTCCGGGAGTTCATCCCAAATTTAAAAAAATTGCCAATTTTTGGCGCGAAAATTTGAAGTGCGCCAAAAATTTTATTTTTTTAAAATTTTGAGTTGGGTATCAAATGAAAGCTGCTGAAGAGTAGGACGCAAAGATATATATACAATTTTAAATTTTGCATCCCTTATTGGGTAAAAAAATCAAAATATACCCAAAAAAAAATTTCCCCCCCCCAACCACTATACTTCGGCTGGTACTAAAATTTCGAAATAATTCATGCTAATGCCTTATTGTGGGGCGATGAAAATTCCGGGAGTTCATCCCAAATTTTAAAAAATTGCCAATTTTAGGCGCGAAAATTTGAAGTGTGCCAAAAATTTTATTTTTTTAAAATTTTGAGTTGGGTATCATATGAAAGCTGGTGGAGAGTAGGATTCAAATATATATTTGCTTTTTTAAATTTTCCATTCTTTATTAATTTTATAAGTCAAAATATACCCCAAAAATTTCCCCCCTCCCCAACCACTATATAACGGGTGGTCCTAAAATTTCGAAATAATTCATGGTTATACCTTATGGTGAAGCGATGGAAGTGGTTTGAAAAAATGAATTTTTCTAGTCGTTATTACCGATGAAAAACATTGTGACCCCCCGGGGGATCGAACCCGGACCCTTGAGATCGAAGAATAAAATCATAATTACATAACGGGCATGCTTAATCTTCTACAAAACCCTAAAAAGTACTTGGACGCAAGTACTTCCCTGTGATTTTTTAACTATTTCAAAAGATGAATGTTGTATGATAGAAACGAGAGTTTTTCCAGTTTTTAAAATTACTCATACACACAAGGATTTTAATTGCATTTTTGTGGTTCTTATCTTGTACATCAGCGTTTTACAAATTAATAAATAAATTGGAAAATCAGAGCATAAAGATGCGTTTAGATAATGTAACGCGATGCTGGTTTCCAGACATGAACAGTCATACCTCGTGTTGTCGATGCTCTTAGAAATACATTGGATCTTGTTTTATTATCGAAGCAGAAAAAAGACGTTTTGCATAACAAAACGTCTTTTTTCTGGCCAGTTATCACCCGTTCATAAAACGGTTGATAACTGGCATCAGAGAAGCTATTTGGCTCGAGACGTAAAGTCGATAGCTTGTCTGAGCCCAGCGGTCATCCCTTTAATTTTGTCGTTTTTAGGGTTTCGTTGGTAAAACCAAAATAAACAGGTCAAGTGTATGCTAGTCAGCACACAGCGAGGGTCCGTAGGCAACCCTGTATAGTTTAAGTAGTACCCTATTGACGGTGTTTTTTAAAATGCTAAAAAGCTTACTTTGAACTATCCTATGGGTCTGACATTCTCAAAACACATAAACAAACTTCTGATAAAATATTTTTTTGCCACTGAACCGGACTACAAGCATATAAATACATCGAAGAGACCATTGTTATAAAAAAATGTATTTTGTCAATAAAAAATAAAATAATATTTTTTTCAAAATTTCCAAAAAGTGGTATTTTTACTTTTGGTCGAAGAATGTTCAGGAATTTTTTCAGATTTTTTGCACTTCAAATAAGCGAGATAGAGAGGGGAGGGGGATGGGGGAACGTTTCACACCCACTTCAAACTTGCCTACGCTCGCCCTATCAAAGTTATAAAATAAGAATTTTATATTTTTGTAATCAGCTCGACGTACCCTTTCATATAATACCCCTCACGGTGTCAAAAAAAAAACATTTTAACCCTTAAGTTTTTGTACCCTAATTCTTTTTTTAAAAATATTATTTTTAAGTCGCTATATTTTTAATATATGTGGGTAGGTACAAGACACATACATGCCAAATTTCAAAGTGATCGGACGAAAGGTGTAGCCGTGAGAGCAGGCGAGAGGAAGGACGGACAGACACACGCAGGAAAATATAAGGGTCCTTGGTTTTGCCTACGGACCCTAAAAAGACACCCTTATAGTTTCGTTCATTTGTCTGTCTGTATGTCTGTCACTCTGTACGGTTCCAATATTTTTTTTAATAAAAAGAAATAAAAACATGAACCTTTCCAAAGGTATTGAAGAGTAGATTACAAAAATATATAACACTTGTGGAAAGAGTTTAATTTTCCCCGCCATTTTGTCCAAAAAAAATCAAAATTTGGCGTGCCCCCCCCCCCCCCCCCCTAAAACTATATCTCTGCTGTTACTAAAAATATAATAATATGCAAAATGTGTGGTCTGCTGGGCAATAGAAAAAATAAGAATACCAATTTGATCTGATTAACTGGGAATCCAAGATGTCGGCTGATTCCTGAAAGGTATTGAAGAGTAGATTAAAAAAATATATAACAATTGTGGAAAGAGTTTAATTTTCCCCGCCATTTTGTCAAAAAACATACAAATTTTGCGTGTGTCCCCCCCCCCCCCCCCCCCCCATTTACGCTGTTACTAATAATATAAAAAAAATATATGGAAAATGTCCGGTCTGATGGGCCAAAGAAAAAATTAGAATAGCAATTTGATCTGATTAACTGGGAATCCAAGATGGGGGCTAATTCCTGTCACGGTTTTTTTTTTTTAAATTTTGAGTGAGGTATCAAATGAAAGGTATTTAAGAGTAGTATACCAACGAAACCCTTTTTA
The DNA here is from genome assembly GCA_951217055.1 of Gerris lacustris. Classification (NCBI taxonomy): domain Eukaryota; kingdom Metazoa; phylum Arthropoda; class Insecta; order Hemiptera; family Gerridae; genus Gerris; species Gerris lacustris. Next base: position 33,828,395 of record OX578283.1, on the reverse strand, counting down.
CGTGAGGCTTCACGCACTACCAATTTATTTATGGATACTTGACGTGCAAATGGATTATATAGGTACCTAGCTGTGGAAGGATTGTGATAAATCTTTTGTCTAGTCTAAGCAAGTAAAGTGTCAACATACTCACTCACAAACTCACAATGGCTAACTTACAATGGTTCTTGTGCGGTCGAAGTGAAGCTGAAAGGAAGCGTTTAGTTCATGAACGGGTTACAGCTGGCCTCAGACAAGCTACTTGGCGTGAATATAAAGTCTGTAGCTTGTCTGAGACCAGCGGTTATCCCGTGATGTCAACTATTAACACCATTAATAAATAAACCACAAAATGTCAACCAGTTCATTTTTGCCGTACTTATTTTGTATCGACTGTTTAACTTTCTAATGAATCTTAACATTTAAGGTTCTTAGCCTACATATATTTAAATTGCAGCGGATCAAATAAGAAATGCAACTGAACTATAATTAAAGCCATGTCCACATATTGATCCACATGGACAGGACAGGCCAATGTTTGATCCAACATTGGCAGTTCTTTCAATTTTCACAGGGGCAAGAAGGAACATACATAATATCTAGCTATAGACTCTTGTCACAAACAATCATTTCAATTCAGCTTAAGCCAACGACAACATTTCAACGCCTGTAGCGATCGATGACCTTTAACTAGCGGTCGGTACCCTCTGTGTAACGACTGCTGCATATAGTTTTGCAGTAAGATTATTATCACATCAGAGATGGACGATGTCTAGTGGGTGGTAGTAGGGTTGCTAGTGGCCAGTCACTAACATAACTGTTTTTTTTTTAATCCGTTTGTGCTATATATCTGGCCATACTAATTCGTACTCTAAAGATATAAAAAAAGAACGCGTAAACAATGTATTCGAAATATAAACACTCTTTCGATTGAAGACCGATAAAGCGTGAATGAATACGGATAGAAAACTAGACCGAACAAACTTCACGATTTATGACTTCTGATCGATTATTAAAAATCCATTCGTTCGAACGATTGCGAAAGCTTGTTCGATCGAACGATCGGTAACTTAAACAGAGAAAATGTTTATTTACCTAAACCGTTATTTTTTTTTAACGACCCATGGGCCTTATGATACGGCAAGCGCCACTTAGCCTACACGTGGATGGTTGAGTTGGCGCTTGTGAGGCGTCAATTAGCATGCGGCCAGTGTGTGGAAGGGAAGCTGGCACTTACGAGCATGCGTCAGTTAGGCAATGCCAGTTTTCAACCTCCTCCAGCGCTTTCACATAGGCCAACTCAAACATCCACTCGTTGGTCAAGTGACCCTTGCTCTGACTTATGGCTAATGTGTCGCACCCTGGCTTTACAAATTATTACTTACCATGATTGTCATAATGATATAATAGGTTTGTTCCAACCACCAGTTCCGAATCAGTTTCGGATAAGTCCGTGATTGACGTAATGCGCATGCGCGATCATTGACCGTTGGGAATTGATTTGTGATTTCGTTTTTGTTGGAACGCTCCTGAACTCGAACCAAACTGTTTGATGTGGTAGGTTTTAGCACTGTTATCAGAACAACTTTTTGAGTTAATCGTTTATGTGATATTGCGTTCCTGTGCTATCAAAAATACCTGAACTTATTAATATTAAAGATATGGATGATGGATGAGTCAATAGTTGATGAAGATAAGTGCCAGTCGATTAAATCAGGGCCTGATTTAGGCCGCCTAGAGGCTCGCACAACAAGGGGGGGGGGCACACCACAAAAGTTTCATTTTCTAATGCTAATAAAGCTCGAAAGTTGGAAGTAAAACCTAAATACTCATAGAGGATATGACGAAAATACATGCACACATTTTAGAAATGTTTATTTACTACATGAATTCACGATTTCATTTCGATTTACGCAATTCACAATTTTCGGGCTTACTGAGGTGAGCCAGTTTTAGTAGAATCACGGCACACTCGTATTTTTATTGATATAATCCTAAATTCCCTTTTGTTTAAAAAAACAAACAAATATTAATCTTAGTCCAGTTGACGAAAGAAATATTGCGGAAATAAATCGGATTCTTTCGATATTTGTTTGAAAATGGAATAAGTATCAAAAGTCCATCTTGGAAAATAGGTCCAATTTTTATTTTTTTCAGAAATATCTAGAAAATGCCATTATATGCACAAATAATTATCGTCGCATTCGTACAAAAACATTTTAAAAAGAAGAGTTGATTCGCAAGAAAGGAGAATAATAGGCGAGCGAAATCAAAACAAAAACAATGAAGCGGAGCGGAAGGTTACGTTTCTGTTCACCCAAACTCAATCCCAAACTACTAGTCCCTGCCGCCGATCGCTGACTGCTCTGACTGGTTCCAAACTAATCCGTGATTTAATCAGAGCGTGGTTGGAACAGCCGATTAACAGTCGGAGTCAGTCAGAGTTTGAGTTTTGGCTCGTTAGAACGCTTTTTTCCAAATGCGCATGCGTCGCACAGTTCCAAACCAGTTTGAAGAGTGGTTGGAACAAACCTAATGTTATTACTGTATTATTATTTATCATATACAATATAATATGAAATCATTGGATTGTCTTATCGATATGTTGTTCATGATTCACAACTGTTGAAGAATCTTAAACAACTTATAACTTATATAAAAAACGTAAGCATTCTACATACATTTAATTGCAAAACGAATTAAACAAAATCTTTTCTTGTAATATTGTCTTAACATAGGTGGTATAATTTGTTTTGGCTAAATTCTGTTTCTTCTCAAGTCTCAATATAAAGAACTCACCACTAAGAATATTCAGTAGTAATCGTGAAAGACAAACATAAAAATATGTTTTCAAAAGTTAAAAAGAAAAGCGAGTCCGTATAGAAGCTTTAGTTTAAATACGGGTACAATAAGCCGGATTTGTTTTTGTTTCTGAAAAGCTCTTCGGGGTTGTTCGTTTTTAGTCCTCCTATAAAAGTTTGAATAAGGTCGATATAAAAGTCTCCACTGCCCTTATTTTAAATATTTTTTGTTCCTTTTATATCTTTGTTAGAGCTAATTATTCTATAACAAACATTGTTATATTATAGAAATAACGAATGGTTTTATTTTATTTTTTAATTTTACTTTTTTTCTATGTTATAAATTGTACTAAAGCTTTATTCCTATAAAATTTTAACGTTTGGTATTTTTTAAAGATATATAATAATAATACATTTATTGCTAAGAAAATATACAATTGTGATAAAACAACACAAAACATTTTCAAGTTATAAAGTAGCAAATCGGTCTAGGCCGTAGACCCGGTCTCGGATTAGAGTTATATAAACAATAAACATTCTTCTTTTTAAAACATAAACAATAAATATTCTTCTTTAAACATAGAATTAATAAACATAAAAAATACTTATAACGTAAATATAAAGATTTTCTCCGAGCAATTTATCTTATATTAATTTATTTTTATTAAATCATTGGCATAATATAACATTTTACATATACGAGTATGTATATATTAGGTGCCTATATACATACATACACATACAAACATACATGTGTACAGGGGCGGATGGGGGCACCGGGAAGCCGGGAAATTTCCCGAAGCGCCGCCAAGTCAATTAAAAAAAAAATATATTTGATTTACTTTTTAAATGTTTATTATTATGGTATAGTATCAGTGCAGCGCCACTGATAGAATAGCAGCACATTTTTCATTTATTAAAAAAGCGTACAGACAGCAATAAATGGGTCATATAGACTAAATGAAAATGTGCCTAGAGCTTAGCGCCTTTATGGTTATTGCTGTATCACAGAAAAGAGTAAAGAGCCGTTTCACACTAGGAGCCTCTCGGCTCTCGCTCCGGAGCTAGAGCCGCTCTTGCTCTTCTCTTCAGTCTCCCTCCAACCATGGATTAGACGCGTTGTATTGCTCTGTACTATTTACTTAATCACCGGAGCGGCGCCGTCGTCATCATCAACATCAACAAACAAATTTTAGAAATAGAACTTTGTGGGTTCATCCCTTATGAAAAACGTGACGAAGTAGGTGTGTTTACAACATTATTTTGCTATTTACGGTGCGATGAAAGGAACGCGAAAATTCCAAACCATCTTTTTCGCGGCGCCGCATCGCTTCAAAACCAGCTTGACACTTTCGCGTCCTCTTAGCGACTTCCCTCGTTTATATTTTTTGTTTTTTCCGCTGGTTTTTATTTTTATCCACATGTTCAGCTATACTTTTAAAAATAACGTGTTGTATTTTAATAATAATAATAATAGTAGGTACGTATTGTTTATTATTAAATAATTATTATTAGTCCAGTCATTTTAGGTTTTCTGTTCCAAAAAAATCAAAGTTACATTTTTTTATTTTTTTATCGCTTCTGCAAAACATATTATTCAAAATCGGCAACAAGATCTTGGTCGCGTTAATAGATTTTCAAGGGCAAAGGTCAACAAATTCGGTTATTTGCGAATAGCTCGCTTCCTATGGCTCGGACACCAATCCAGGTGTTTATCTAAATTAAAGATCACAAAATGTTCCACAAAAAAGGTTTCATTCATTTTTTTCGTACAATGAACGGTTTAGCAAAAACCTAGCTTACTATAACTTGAGTAGTGTTTGCTTATGCACGACTTTTTACGTATTTTTGTAAATATCTCGCTTTCTCTGGCTCGGTGACCAATTGAGAATCAGATCAAAATTGAAGAATATAAATTTTCACACAAGAAATGTTATGTTCATTTTCTACGTACAAAGAATTTCAACTACATTACAACAAAAAATGCAACAAAATTACGAAAAAATATCTGCAATAATTTTAAAATACAGCTGAAGAAAGCTGTGAACACTAGTAGTAAATTTAAGTCACTAGAAATGCAGATTCATAATGAATAAGGAAGAATTAATAGCATTGTATAGCCTTACAGGTAAAAAATATTTTTTTTAGTCTAAAAACCGATTTAGATAATAAATGTTTCAAAAATTCTGCAGAAACAATTTCTAACAAACTTGATGATTGCTTTTTTTTTTAGCTGAAAAAGCCCTGAAAAATGGCCTAAAATTCACCATTTCGAACCTACTTTTCTAAAATTTCTCGGGGAGGAATCCCCCAGGACCCCCCTATATAGGCTGAGGTGAAAACCCCCAGACCCCCATAAATTCTACTGCTGGATCCGCCTCTGAGCAACTGTAAAATTGTGCGGTTTGCTGTTACGCTATTTATTCAAATACAATATGTATAAAGAGGCTTACCCTAACCTCACTACCCTATATACCCTAAGCACTAGCCTATAAATATTATTTATTAACCCTTCCAATATCACAGGTAGCTTGTGAAAGATCATTTTCAAAATTAAAAGTAGATTGAGGAATAGTCTGAGCTTAATAGCTTTTATGCTCATGAGCTGCGAAACCGATTTACCGAATCAAATTGCAATCAATGGCAATGAGTGGACTTTTATCCAACAAATTGTTGTATTAATTTCTTTTATTATTAACTTCTTCTTTCTTTTTTATTATAATTTGCACCACCTGCATCATTAAATTACAATTTTTATTCTGAGCTAATATATGTATAATTATCTGACGGTATTGTTTAATTTAACATACTATCTCTAACCAACTAATTTGATTATTTTCGAACTAAGGAAGCAATGTTGAAGTTCTTTATATCGTCGAGGGGGGGGGGGGGCATTTTTTTTACTAAAAATATGACGCCGGTTATTATGTTTTCCCGCGCCGGAGGCTACCTCCCCATCCGCCCCTGCATGTGTACATACATATACAATATACACACATACATTAGACTTATATACTCACATCATACATTTTTTTTCCTTGCTTTCTTTCATTAATTGTTAAAATGCCATGCATCTACGTTAACTTTCTGCATCCTTTTCCACTCTTTTCTATCATTGGCTACCCTTTGCCACGTGACTCCTCCACAAACTTTTCTCATTTCATCGTCCCATTTTTTGTTTGGTCTTTCTCTGCTCCTTTTTAACTCCAGTGGATGCCAATCTATTAATATCTTGGTCCAAAAGATATAGGTGTTAATAAATAAAAAGTGTTTATGTTAATAAAAATTTTATATTTAATTTGATTTTTAATCTCAATAAATAAGATTATATAAAATATTTATTTTTTCTCATCATACAACAATATCTACGTGATTCAGTAGCCATGATAAATAAATAAATGATAAAAAAAAATATATTTATCTTCTTTTTCCCCCTTCAAGATAGCAATAAGTTGATTTCGAAATGTATTTTTTTCTCTATTTTTCAAGACATGTCTGATTTATTTACTTGAGTCTTGTTAGAGGAAGTTCTATTTTATTTCGTTCTACTGTTGGAGTTTATACAATGTCTATCAATGTCGCTAGCAGATAGGATGAAACTAGAGTATTTTCCTCTCATTTCCTATCTGGGTTCAGTTAAAGCGATAGAACTTTTTAAAACCCTTTTCATATTTTCAAGACTAGCCTTATCTTAACTATTGAGTGTTGCAAAATCATTTAAAAAAAAAAAAAAAAACTTTTATAATAACTTTTATTTTTTAATTCGATTTATCTGTTTTTAGTTTATAATTTATTGTTTTAAACTTAAGTTTGGTTTTGTCTGTAACGTTGGTTAATTTAATAGAGCTAACTTTTAGTGGAAATATATATAAAACTGAAATTGAAAATTTTATATAACTAGCATTAGTCACTAGTTTTTTTCTAGTACTTCTTAAATGTTGTTAAATCAGTCCGAATAACCGAACAAAACATTCACATATAGATATTGATAATTTATTTAAATCCCCTAATATCTCATTGATATTATGCACTGAATGTCATATTGTAACATTCTTCTGTAATCGGTACTGATAATAACCCAATAAAGCATTTTATTTTGTTTCTGTTACAGAATTTGATGAAAAAATAATAATAGTCTGTCAATTAGTGAAGCACATAGCTACCTCACGTCCTATTTCGTATACTTTAATGATGTTATGCTTTTAAAACCTAGCATTGTCAAATTTATTGAATCCCCCCCCCCTCTCTCTCTTTTTTTAAATCTGTAAAAATCTTTATAATTTTTTTTTTTAATTAAAGTATCAATTTTACAAAATTTAAAAAGCGTACACGGTTGAAATTAATGTGGGGCTATCTGTGGAGTACTTTCCACAAACCATCCAAATTTAAAAAAATCAGATGAATACATACTTTTGAAGATATAAGTGTAAATAATTGTATGTTTGTGCACATGTTGAAGAGAAATATATGAGCGCAGCAGGATGAAACTTATATGGGACCAACAAATAGGCTAATTACGACCTACCATCCAATTTTAATTAAAATCGGGCGAGTAGTATTTAAGATATGTTGGTTCGCAAAAATTAAGCGACAGTCTGACCGGCAGACAGACACGAGACCAAAAATGTTCCCTGATGTCTGAAACGGATTTCTGTCTTGGAATTTTTGAAATCGGATCTTCAGAACACATGGCTTCCATTACCTCCGGTAAGCATGGAAGCAAAATGTTTGCTTCACCGAATAGATAATTGTAGAATCTTTTCCCGTCCTAAAACTCTAATTTCAAATTCTATAATCAAATTTATGCGAGCGTTGCGCGCGATCGCTTGGACGGATAACGCTGCCTAACGAAATTAGCCTGAGAATTATTAATAGGAACATGCATACCACATTTCAACCAAATCGGTCAACTTTTATTCAAGTTATTTATAGTCAGACACGTAAACGTTACTGACAGACAAACTGACAGGGTGCATATTTTGTTGAATATAACAAGACCGGCTACACTCGCTTCAATTATTAATTAAGATTTATAATAAACAAAAACACTTCATCCAAGTTATAAACCTAATACTATTTTAAAAAAGTAAATAGATTCCAAATATTTATACTTTAGTCCGTTTCAAAACTTTATATATTTCTCATTGTGAATAAAGGCGTTTAATTTGCATAAGCACTTCTTGGTTTTCGATCCTGAAAAACAAGAGAAAAGAAAATTATAATCCAAAGACATCTCTGGACGAATGGAAAACAAATACAGCTCCCTTCAAATTCATAAGTCGTGATGAATATTTATGATTTTTTTTGTTTTTTCTTAAATTTTAATGCAGTTTGAAGGGAAACTTTCCTTAGCCTGTCGACTTAATAATGATTTTTTTATTTATTCAACTAAAGTTAGATAAAAATTATCACTAGAAAAAGAGAGGAAAGAAGAGTCTCGAAAAGTCGGTTTGAGTTATAAAATTCTTAATTCTTTGCTACAGTTTATCCAGCATGAATGCAAGAGAGGCCTTGAAGTTTAAATAAAAAATTATATATATATATATATATATATATATATATATATATATATATATATATATATATATATATTGGTTGACTGCGGTACAAAGTTTTAATGAGGTTTCTTTTGAGAGAGTAAGAGTAAAAAAATATTTTCTGAAGATGATTTTTCCATTATTTACCTACGTCACCACATTTTTATCTCCTCTAATTTTGTTGGAGAAAATTGAATGTATATAATATACCTAATATTTATATATATATATATATATATATATATATATATATATATATATATCAAGACTTGAAAATGGCTTGTCGGACCAAAACTTGCCACCTAAATGAGAGTTTTTGTATTATCCATGGATCCCACTACACTTACAATTATATATATTTATAGTTAGTTTGAAGATATAATTTTAGCTTTTTTATTGAGAGAAAGGTCCCTTGAATCCAAAAAAGTGGGTTTTAAAATATTTCTGTCAAAGTCTGTCGTCTAATATCTGTGCAGAAACGTGGCGGCTAAACTATTGAGTCTATTTATTTGTTTAGCTTTTAGACATTAGCTGGCCACACACGAGCGGATTTTTCCAACGGACCACGGACTTTTCCAACGGATTTGGGGAAATCCGCGGACCCGGTATGTGCGTTAGTGGAGAAACAACCGACCGGACCTTGTCGGCGGACATGAGATCCGCGGACCCCGTCCGCCGTTGTCAACACACACGCACGGACCAAAGTTTATTATTTGTACGCGGATTTAGCTCTTTATCATTTTACTATTTCTCACCCAAATAATGTTTCATTCCATATCCGTTCATTTCCATATTCGTTTCATTTCTAATTAAATTCATTTCATCTTTTCAATTAAATTCTACAGTTTAAATTAAATCCTTCAGTTTAAATTAAATTTAAATTAAATTATTCAGTTTAAATTAAATTTAAATTAAATTCTTCAGTTTAAATTAAATTTAAATTAAATTCTTCAGTCTCTTTCAGTTTTTAATTCGGTTTTTATTCAGTTTTAATTTTCTCCCTCTGGCATTTATTTATTCCCTATTTATATTTATATATTATAAATATTATATAACATAACATATATATATATGTATATATATATATATATATATATATATATATATATATATATATATATATATATATATATATATATATATATTTATATATATTTATATATATATATATATATATGTATTTATATATATATATATATTTATATATACACTAAAACTTGCCTAAGCTTGAAGGCCTCGGTTCCAGAAAAAAAAATCCACCTTAGCAGGTTTCCAGCTTATACAGGGTGTTTTACTTAAAAAAAAAAACGTTCCGAGAAAGTTTCTAACTTTGCAAGTTTCCAGTTTACACGTGTTCCAGCTTAGACAGGTTTTACTGTATATATATATATATATATAGGATATATTAAATAATATATATAAATATATTATATACAGTAAAACTTGCCTAAACTGGAAGGCCTCGGTTCCAGAAAAAAAATCCACCTTAGCAGGTTTCCAGCTTATACAGGGTGTTTTACTTAGAAAAAAAAACGTTCCGAAAAAGTTTCTAACTTTGCAAGTTTCCAGCTTACACGTGTTCCAGCTTAGACAAGTTTTACTGTATATATATATATATAGGATATATTAAATAATATATATAAATATATTATATACAGTAAAACTTGCCTAAGCTGGAAGGCCTCGGTGCCAGAAAAAAAATTCCACCATAGCAGGTTTCCAGCTTATACAGGGTGTTTTACTTAGAAAAAAAAACGTTCCGAGAAAGTTTTTAACTTTGCAGGTTTCCAGCTTACACGTGTTCCAGCTTAGACAAGTTTTACTGTATATATATATATATATAGGATATATTAAATAATATATCCTATATGTATATATACTTAGAAAAAAAACGTTCCGAGAAATAGTTTCTACCTTAGCAGGTTTCCAGCTTAGACAAGTTTTACTATATATACATGATGTATAATGTGTATATATATGATATTAAATTATTAGAATTGACCGCACAGTCGTACACAGTGAGACACAGCCGCTAGTATGAGATCCCGGTCCGTCGTCCGTTGAACAGGTCTGTCGAGCATGCTGGACAGACCTGGGTCCGCGGACCAACAAGGAAAAATCCGCGGATTTGCCCCACACACGAGCGAACCGTGTCCGCGGACCGAGTTGACGGACTAGATCCGACGGACGGGGTTTGCACGTTAGTGGGGGAACGACAGACCTGAGATCCGCGGACCGGGTCCGCCGACCCGGTCCGCCGACCCGGTCCGCGGACCAGGTCCGTCAAAAAATCCGCTCGTGTGTGGCCAGCTATTTATTTGGAGGAAGCTCATCATAAAAACTTTTAAATTACAAATAAAAGTTAAAGTTAATTTTATTACAAATAAAAAATTTAGTGACAAATAAATTCCGTTCAACCTAAAACATGAGAACTTTAATAAGTCTATACGCATGGAGTCGAGCATAAACAAAAGTCAAAAAGCAAACAATGTAAGTATACCAAAAAGAAATTTGGTATACTTGTTAAGAAAATCATACCCCGAAGTGGAATCGAGACATTACTTTTAGCTTTATATTTTGGGGCGCTACCTCCGAAGAACCTAATTTAACTCCGACGATTTTGATAAAACGTAAAAAAATCTGGTACATTTAAATAGGAATCTAATCATATATCTTGTTTTCCCGGGAAAATCTAGTTCCTGATAAAATAGCTAAAGGTGAGATGTCGAGTTTAATTACCCGCCGGGGAGGATTTGTTTTGTTGTTAAATTGTGATAAAATGTTCAATAATAATTTTTTAATGTAACAAATACTCTAATTAACTAAATATATGGAAAACACTAGGACAAGTATTATGTACTCATGTGTAAGAAAGTAGGGATGAGTATGTATCAGAGATTATTTTAAATTACTATACAGAAATTTCTGTTTTGCAACATTAAATTCTTTAGGGTAGTAAGTAGTTACTCCATATCGTGTTGTTTACATTGCAATTAACTATTAGAAATTTTGAAGACCTGAACGAAAATTAGTATTAAGAGATTTGATGAGGGGAACATTTTAATAACAAATATTAATATTTAGTAAGGTTTTATGTGGTTGGATTGCAACAGAGTTTCAGATAGTAAGTTGAATAAATTTAGTTGTTGAATCTCGTGACGTCCAAAAATGAAAAATTCTTTATATAAGTCGCTTGTAATGACTTCAAGGATAATTCCTGCCAAATTCGAACAAGCATGAAGAAATGCTTGTTCGAAAAACAACTTTTTTGTTTTTTTCAACATTGGAAAAATTATTTTTAATTCGATGAAATCAAATTTCAATACATACACACACATATATATATATATATATATATATATATATATATATATATATATATATATATATATATAAATATATATATCTCAAACAGAAAACAAACAAATTGATTAATAATTATTGAATATTTTAAAATTTGATTAACTAATTAATTAGTAGTTAACAAATGAATTAACTAATGAATGATTATTGTATTGTAGCCAGTGTTAAATAATTTGTGAAAGTTTCGGCTTTATAAATAGTCGAGAGTTGGTTACATTTAGTTTACAAGATTAGGAGACAGATTAACCAACAAAATTACAGTCTACTCCCGGTAATTAAAACTCTCGATAAATTGAAACTCCCGGTAATTTGAAGAAATACTCTGGTCCCTTGAGATTCTCTCGGTAAATTGAAAAAAACCTGTGTATTTAGATACACTCGGTAATTTGAAGTCGGAACGGAGGTCTTTTCCTGGGAAACACGCTATAAATTGAAGGTAAGATGTGAGCCCTTCCGTTAATTTGAAGGGAAGTGGGTTGAGCGACCTTGTGCGATTGTGATATGAAAAGGAAAGGACGCAGCATTTTGGTTTTCATGGACATTAGTATACAGTCCATAACAACCCTCCCCCTCTCACCTATGTTAAAGTGCTCTTTTTCCCACCAAACACAACCTCGAAGTTACAGACATTAGATCAGGGAATCATCCAAAAATTCAAGACCATACCGGAATGAAGTTGTGTCCTTGGTTAGTATTAGAGAGCATAGACAATGGGGAGCGGCGGCTGAGCATCACTATTTTAACAGCCATGACCATGATTGATTGATAAGGGCCAAATCAAGATTTCCCAATTAAATGTACGTGTACAATGTACGTTTTCTCCACTCTCGTTAATTTTAAATTTTCCCTTATCTCCTCTCGATAAATAAAACACTCGGTAATTAAAAACTCTCGTTAATTTGAATTTTTCTTGAGGCCCCCACGATTTCAATTTATCGGGAGTAGACTGTATAAACTTATCAATAATTAGTTAATATCAATAACTAATTATTATTGATATTAACAACTAGGATAGATGCTAAAGAATCGTTTATAGTCCAGTCAATAGAGAGAAAAAAAAGGTCTTTGCCCTGCAAAATGTGGGGTGGAAACAATTTTACTTTATGTTATTTAGGTCTAGGCCACGATAATAAATCCAAAATGAGTGGTCGACCTTGGGAGAGGTCTGCGTGGTCCGCCATCTTGGATAAAAGGTGTCAAAATTAAGTTTTTTCACAATAACTCCTCAACTGTTGATCCTACGACAAAATATGTTTTGTGCAAACTTAAAGAAGACAAAATTCCCTATATTGTGCAATGATTTACAGCGGCGGAAACGTTTCTTATTTTTAAAAAAATAGTTGAGGCATTACTAGTCCAGGAAAAAAGAGAGTCATTTGCCTTGTAAAAAGGTGGGGTAGAAACACTTTATATACTGATTTTATTTAAGTTGTCGACCTTAGGAAGGTGGTGGGAGGGGGTCGGCGCGGTTCGTCATCTTGAATGAAAGGTGAAAAAAATTGTTGTTTTTTAAAAAATAATTCCCAGTCGGCAAAAATGTCTAATATAAACTTAAAGAAGACATTATTTTTTGTATAAACCTTTTTTTTTAGGTCTGATGAGAGGGATAATTGTGGAAAAAAAAAAAAAAAAAACAGAAAAAAATACAATATTTGCACCTTATGTTAAAGCAACAGTTTATTTTATTTATTTATATGTATATATTATTTATTTATATTATATTTTACTATATATGCTAAAGGAAAAGTATATGTTTTGATTTTATATTAAATATTTTTATTTGTTTCGGGGCAGAGCTGAGTGTGCCCCCCTTTTGTAAGCTAATCTTTGTTTAGAACCTTCTTATTTCTAACAAATCTTTGTTTACTTTATTATTTTATATATTTATTTTGTATTGGCCAACCTGGCCAGAGCAGTTCACATCCTTTTTGCTAGTCTCATGAAATGGAAGTGAGTATGTGGAAGTGATATATCTGCCCGGATAAATTATTTTCTTTCACCTTAGTTTAAACATTTCTTCTTTTTCCGCCCGGACACTTGTATACCGATCCACTGCATATTTCCAGTTCTTCCTTGTATGTCCACCCGGACATATTATATTCGTCTCCAGAGCCAGCAGTATCTGTTTGCCCGAGATAGTTTGCTGACGAATGCAGGCTCAAACTCAACACCTCACCACACACACCAGGCATAATATTACATGTTATCTTTATTATTATTCTAACTGTTAATAAACCCCCTTTTATAATCCAAGGTACTTGGGCTTTCTTTGTGTTCTTTTATTATTACTTTTATAATTATTATTATTTGTTATACCTCTACTAGGCACTATCTTTTTTTCCCTACTAATTTGAATTGGAGGATTTTCGAGGTCAGTTCAGATCCGAAGCCCCCAACTCTACACCTTTCATTCAAGACGGCGAACCGCGCCGACCTCTTCCAAGGTCGAAAACTTGAAATTTTCATCGTGGCCCAAACCTATATGAAAATAGTTTCTACCCCCCCCCCCCCCTTCTACAGGACAAAACTCCCTATTTACTGAACTATTAGTAAACAGACCGTTGTGGATTTGAAAGTTGACCTATAGGTAACGCTTTAGATAAGTTTGTTTAGCTTCAAACCTACTCCCAAAATTGTTAAAAAGAAAAGAGCACACTGAACTGAAATTCTGATGGTTGTTTCTTTAAGTCAACAAGCTGAGCTCAATGTTCCTGAAAATGAAACCAGCAAACAGAATCCTATTTTTAGAGACGCTCACTTTACCATGAAACACAATATCTCTCTCTCTCTCTCTCTCTCTCTGTCTCTCTCTCGAATCTTTTCACTCCTCTAAGGAGCTAAGAGACATCTAGGGCTGATCTATTGGCATCATTCCATCTGTATAACGCGTCATTAATTACGTTTATGGCTGTCCTTTGCCAACTAATTCTTGAATGCCTTCTTTCTCGCCCTCTTAGATCCTACATTAAGGGCACTTTTACAGATTTCCTCATTAATTTTCCTCGTTGTGTGTACAATCCAACTTCATTTCCTATGTTTCATTATTAATTTGCAAGCGAATGAGCCACCGAATTGGTCGAGATTAACTTGTGTTTACGCTGTATTAAAATATTTTGGTAAAAAAATACATTCCATCTCAACAATCAATGTTTTATCCTGCTACGTGAATCAAATAGATTTAATCATGAACGTGCCATAATTCATACTTTTAAAACTCTTCATGAACTATAAAATTACTGTAAATTCCAAATTTTTTTACGAATTTAGTAATTGTTTTTAGTTTATTTAATTAATTCCGCGTGAAGGTTTAAATTTTATTTAACTGATACTTGATACTTAAAATCTATTTTTAGCCATGGCCGGGTTGCGTATTAGATTTAATCAGTTGCAGAAACCTTATCTTGCGGTAGAGGGAGAAAGTCCTGTCTCGGGATTATCCAATTGTTTGAAACAAGTTGCCTTTGATAATGAGCCCTGCTTTAGAAGGAACTCCACTCAGACTAAATTAACCACTGAGACAGTAAAATTAGTATTTTGAACTGAGAATAAATTGTTTTAGTTATTCTCAATGCATTATTATTATGAAGAGAATCGTGCTCCTAAACTTCTTTGGAGGGACGCTTGAATAAAACTAATATAATCTGATTAATATTAGTTTGGTATGCTTCTAAAGCTTTTGACAATAGCTTCAGGAGCTATCGTGTCCGTGTGGCTTAAATCACTTGTTATGTCTACTTGGCCATCAATAAATCGAGGGCAGCACGAGGTCGTGGGTTCGATCCTGCGTCACGATGCTCTGCCACGAATGATCACTCCACCAACCATACTTGCTTTAACAGTGCATTTTATAGTGTATAAAATGCAGTAGTGTGTGTAGTGCACAGTAGTGTAGTAGTGTATATAGTGTATGTATGAGTATGATTTATTGTATGAATATGATGTATCAGAGTATGATTTATGCAGTGGACGGAACTCTCTTCCACGGGATGGTTACAATGGTACCAATAAGGGCCTAATTTCTAGGTTTTCAACAAGTGAAAAAAAAAAAAAAAAAAAAAAAAATCGGACCGCGACAACTCAGACAAACTTTCTCTTATACGAATTCATAATTAGCAATTTTTTTCTATTTATTAGTTTTCGTGGGTACATTTAATTATTATTGAACATTTTATCGAAATTTATCATAAAAATAACTTCTCCTCGGTGGAAAATCGAACCCGGCCCTCTCTGTTCTCTGCGTTTAAAGCTATTTTCTCAGGAACTAGATTTTTCTCGGGAAAACGGCTTATCCCGTTAGATTCTTATTTAAATAGACTAGGTACATTTTAGAATTTTTTAATCAAAATCGTCGGAGCCGTTTTCGAGAAATATTTTTTTTCACGTTTTTTTTCAGAGTTTTTGGGGGGTAGCGCCCCCAAGTTTAATAGTATATTTTTAATTTAAAATTTAATGGTAATAGTAACATTAAGCTTTCTGTAGAATTTTATTCCTAAGATAGGTAGTGTGGACTATGTTTTACCATTATATGGTACTCAAATTCATATTGGTTTGAGTTATGCCGTTAAGTATTAAGAAGAATCCGACACTTGAAATAAATTAAATTTTGAATTTATGTTAAATATAACTATATATTTCATTAGATATTAACTCTTACCATGTAATAGTTTCAAGTTACTAACGTGTATTTTTAACATCATTATATTCTATTCATTAACATTTATATTTGTTCGTGGGAATTATATTTTTTTACTTAAAATTCAAATCATTGAAGGAGTTTGAGCAATCTACGTAGTCCACTTCTATACTAGTCTTAGGCCTCGGGTACGATATGAGCGGTGCTGCTTACGTTTACATTGAGTACAATGGAAGTAGAGGGCGCGGCTACGACATGCTCGAGCGTCTGAACGAATAATATTAACGCTTGCAGCTTACCGCTCACCGCTCAGTCTCTTCTCATTTGATTCGAAACTCTCGTCCAGTAAACATGTCGAAACTGATGGAAAATACCACCCAGTTTATTATTTTCGCTCTTTTAAGCGGCCTACACACATGGGAACTTGGTTCGGCGAACCAAGTTCGTGGAGTCCGCTCTCTGCACACAGTAGAGAGGGACACGAACAACGGTTCGTCCTAATCGTCAGTTTTCCTCTGAACTGAGCTTAAACAACGTTAAAAAAAAGCGTTAAAAACACTGAGTTAAAAACGGAGTTAAAAGAAACAGCTTTAGAAAAACAAGGGAAAAATAACAGCGTTAAAAAAAAATAGTGTTAAAAGAAGTAAAAAGAAACAAATGAGTCGGAGTTGTAGAGTCAGGGTGTCTTTTCTGATAAAAAGACGAACATCGGTTCGTGTCCTCTACAGGCGCACCTGGTTCGCTCTGCCAGCGAACCGAACAAATGTTTTCCAACTCGATGGAAGACCAAGTTCGTCACGAACTTGGTTCGTTTACCTTTACACACATGGGAACTTGGTTCGTATGAACCAAGTACCCATGTGTGTATAGGCCGCTTTTTAACTAGAAGCTAAAAACCACGAAAACATTTTGCGCCGGAAGGTTATAGTCATGTTATAGTTGAACTCAACAACAGGTTATAATAATAGTTTTTATTTACCGTATCAGTTTTAAGTTATGTTTCTTCTTCTTTAGCAAATTTTCATTGGAATAATTTACTAATGTGCCTATTATAGTGCCATATTTCATTTTTTCTTTCATTATTAAAAATAAATATTGTTTTGATCAAAATTGTTTCACTTCATTCCAAGAAAATAGTGAGAAAGAGAGCTCGTACTTCACCAATTTTTAAGTTCTGCAAATACACTAAAAACGTTAGTGTGAACACAGACTCCTCGAAAAAGAAAAGAAAAACTTTTTTTAACCAGAATTCAGTAATAAATCGTGAATATATATTTCTAAAGAATTTCATTAATGTAAAAGAGTACTGTAATTTATGATAAAAAATCAAAACGTATGTAAGAAACGGTGGAGAATTAAATAAATTTACAACCATACGAAATTGGCAGTCTGATTTCTCCTTTATTTATTTTTATTTTTTACAACAATAAAGGGAATAATGCAGCTTTTATGAAATTTAAGTGAGCTGTTTTGTTGATTTCAAAGATTAATGTGATTATATCAACGTTAATTTTATACTCCGGGTACGGGGTATAATGAGTAGTATTTTTCTTAAAGAAATGTAATAAATTATAAGTCCTATTCCTATTGAATATTGAAGCTTATTCAATTCAGCTAAAATTAAACTATCACAATACTCTTTTCAAACTAAGACCAGCCTCTTTAGTATTCTTTATTATAAGTTTTAGTCTTAGCCTAGCAGAGTTCAAAATAATTGTTCTATGAAAAATGTAATATTTTCCAGACTGATTCCTGTTATTTTTAGGTACCTGTAAATATTTTTGTTATCTTGTTTAGATTGTACAAATTAAAAGAATTAATAATGACTCCACTCTTCATTTCCAATCCAAATCTTGGAAAATGAACAAGTAGTTCCCTTTTCTTGCTTCCTACAAATACTTAAATGTTACCTTGACACAGAAAAAAATTATTTACTACATTTTACAACTTATTTATTAATTACTATTATACAGATAAATACTAAAAAAGTAACGCATAATATACTATTCAGTAAACCCATACAACGTTCACGAGTTATAAGTTATAACCTTCTCTTGTTGTTGTTGTTGAGGTTCAATTGTAACCTATTATTTAGGATTGTAACCTCCCGGCGTAAAACTTTTTCGTGGTATTTAGCTTCTAGTGCTTTTTATCGTAGCTGTCATGTTTGTTTATTTCTATTTTCAAAATAATTAAAAGTGACAACACTGGTTACTATTATTTTTCAATGTTGTTGTTTTGTTTTTGACAGAATATATATTCTGTTGTATTTTGAGTTCAACTTAGATTCATTTAATTGAAGTATTTAAGTTATATATTTATGTAATTATTGTGAAAACATAATAGTAGCCCAGCGCCACTCACCGCTCTGACGCCATGCCGCACACCGCTCGTATCGTTCCCGAGGCCTTACACTATATTCAACATTTTTTTGTTATTAGCAACTAACAGTGCAAATTAGAAAATAACGAATATGTAAAATAACCTTACTTGTGGACAAACAATGATGTTCACAGCTGTCTTATTTATTTTCTATGACATGTGTTCATTTATCAAGAAATTATCATCACACGATGTGAAACAAATAAGACAGCTGCGAATATCATTGTTTATCTATAAGTAAGGTTTTTTTCATTTTCGACAGTTTCTAATTTGCACTGTTTATTATTAATATAATAATAAAAAAATGTTTAATACAGTTATCATTTAGTAGCCGTTTTGTTATATAATCTTCCGTGTAATTTATATAGTATCAATTAAATTGATTAAAAACTGTTGGGATGTTTGGCATATTTGTGGGGAGAAAATAAAATGTTTTGAGTGTTAATTAAAAGGTTTTTATTTTTAAACAACCGTTAAAAAAAACTGTAGAAACGCTATCGGTGTGTATTTGGAGGTATATGCATTTATAGTTATTATATTATTGTAGGTTTATATTGGCTACGTCTATAACTATAACCTTACCGTGGTCCGTGGTATCCCTAAGGGTGATGAGTATACATTTCCTTAATGAAGACGATCAAACTATTATACATTGCCATGTGCAAGTATAATAGTATATTGGTCACTAAAAAGAAATGTTATATCCTTAGCTAATGAAATAAGGCAATAGACTAATCGTGTTTATTCTCTTTTCGGCTATTCTACGACCTACAATATTTCCAAAACGTGCAGTTTTAATTCAATATAGTTTTTTTTATTTTAATCTGATTAAATTCAAGCTATAAATTTAAATGGCATGGCGTAGCTCTATTAAAAAAAATAGATTATCATGGTCAGTGTCGTAGTTGAAGACGATGGCTGGTCAATGAAGGGTAGTGAAGTGGGCCTGGTGCCTTCATTACCGTATAACTACACCCCTTCCTAACTCATAACCTACTTTTAATTAATATTATAAATGTATCACATTACAACACAAAAAACCTCTGCTTGTAACAAGTTGACATATTTACTACGTTTCCGTGTGTTTCAATACGGATTTAATACAGTTTTTGGATCCCAATTGTCCATGGAAACCTAGATTCAATACGGATTGAAACGATTTAGATCCAGATACAAGACACTAAATTCTGGGATCGCATCTGGATCAAGTTTCATGGAAACACCTGAAGTCGATCCTGACATGCGCAGAGTGTGAGTGAGAGCGCCCGTAGCTGTTTTCTTGGTGAAACTAGTTAAATTTGTCAAAAACAACACTCCAGTCAATCAAAAACATAACCTTTAATTGTCATTTTAGGTTTCTATACGAATACGAAAAGAAACCCTAAAAAAAATGTTTTTAGTCACCATGAAATGTTATACATCAATTTAAAGGTATTGAAGTGCAGATAAAGAATAAGCAACTATTACACTTAATAATTTTAACTTAATCGTACAGAAACCGGCGATTATTGTCCCACTTACTTACGTGAAGCGCGCCTTACTAGTTTATTTACAGAAGTGTAATGTTCCTTTGTCCCAAATAGTCTAAGATCCGTTGGATCCAGTATACAACTCGAATCACAAATCAGGATTCAATCCGTATAAACATAACATCATTGACACATAGTAATTACATGCCTGTTTCAATAGAACTAGAAAAGATTTAAATGAAGTTTTATTAAAATTGTAGCTCTCTTTTACTTTGTCACCCGCCGTATTTATTGTGAAATTATTATTTATATACACAAAAGTGTAATATTCCTTTATCCCAAAGTAAATTTAACTAAGGATCCCTTTGTCTTAATAGTTATTAACTTTATTGCCTTTCGAGGGGATGCCTCTTTTTCTTTGTTAACCACCACTTTTTTTCTCTTAAGGTGGGTAACAAAAATTAAAAGAGTACCGAATTTGATAGGTTAATGTTTGTATGAGCGTTGTTTTTTTTTCTTTATAAACGTTTAGATTTAGCGATTTTTATAACTTTAGGTCGCTGTTAGTTTTAATAAAAAAATGTTTGGTTCATCGAATATAAGTTAGAATCTTTTCCTGTCCTAAAATTCCAATTTTAAATTTAAAGCCCACATTTATTGGACCATTGCGCGCGAATACTTGGACGGATAATGCTGTTGAACGAGCTTAGCCTGAGCATTGGTAGAGGAACACGTATACTAAATTTTAACTAAATCGTTTAACTTTTAGTCTAGTTTATTAAAACAGACTTACAGGATGTATATTTTGTTTAATTTAAGAAGCTCCCTTCAATTATTCCAGTTTGATGTTGTTGATTTTGTTTTTTGTTGTATCATTTGTTATTTTGTATTTCATGTACGATACTTATACAGTTTTGTTTATTGTTTCTGTTACAGTCACTTCGGCGATAATCCTTTCTACAGTAACATTGACAGTATGCCGGACATCAGGCCGAGGCGTAAATCCATCCCTCTTGTCTCCGAACTCGTCAGTACAACTCTAGATTATTATTTGTTTTTTGTTTTCTCTCTCTCTCTCTCTCTCTCTCTATCCTTCCTCTTTCTTTTTTTAAAATATCTTTCAACGTTTTCCCATAATCTATGTTATTGTTTATTGGCTATACCCTAAAACATACATATCCCATTGTTTTTGCCCTGGGAATAAAAAATATATTTTGTATTTTAACTCCATTTCATTTCCTTTCTAATAAATTCCTTAAAAAAATATATGCTTATTTTACCTAAAGTAAAAAAAAAAATGTATGTATTCTGTTCGATTCATTTAAAGCATTGATTTTTTCTCATCCATTCTTTTTTTTAACTCTTCTATTTGATAGAATGATGGATAGTAGGAATTATTTTAATGGTATGAAGTTTCATACGCAGATGCGTACATAGGAAAACGATAAAAAAATTTGAAATATTTTACCCGTTGACCCACGAACACGTTTTGAACACACATTTAAGTTTAATGACATATGTGTTCTGTTTGTTTTATTATAAGTCACTGACTCTACTGTCAGTGTCAAACATGTCCAACCAATGAACGTTAAATCTAGAGAAATTATATCTAGATTTGTTAAGGACAGGAAGAATATAAAATTGTAATCTTCTCTTTATATGCCAATTATATGTCAATTACTTAGTTGGTGTTTTAGGTCCTCCTTCCAAGAATTATAATAAAAGTTACAGTATTAAGTCCTTTTTAAGATTATTTAAGAAAGATGTCTAGCTTCGATATCTTGTCTATGGACTGTGTTCTTATCAGCTATTACAAGTGAATTTATCAGTATAAACAGAGAGGCTAATGTTGATATCTGCCAATATGTACGTCCTTTAGTAGTCCTTACTTTTTGCCAATTGAAATGTTTTAATGTTGGCCTTTGTTAACGGGGAATTCAGCATTCAAAATATTACCTGTAAAACATGTCATACATATTACCTATAAGAAAACTTAGAACTTTTTAAATAACAAAAAAAAATCATCTCAGGTTTTGATTGGTACTATGCAACTTTAAATATATTACAAAATTACCGTCTTTACAAACAACTGAAAGAGTGTCTATAGTCTTTAAATGTATAACTAATTCAGACTCTTTGAAACATATATACAACTAAATCATTGTATAGTATCCATCATTCCTTCATTTTCTTATCATTTAGTAAATAATAACTACATAATTTATACCCCTGCGACTCTTACATTTTAAGTGTTTTTCACCTAACCTTTCATTAAATGTTATATATGTTATATAAGTGTTTTAATTTGATGATTTATTCTCCTTAATTTTATTTTTATTTTGTTTTTAGATAATGCATTGATGTTACCTTCAATTTTGTCTCCTCCCCCTCCCTACTGTTGTCATTTTTATATTAATAATTTTTAAAACATGTACATATATAATATAATGTGTGTTCTAATATTATCTTATCTGAGTATTTTCTTTTATTTTATTTAACTTTTATATACTTACAAATTTTATAGTTTGTTTATCCTTTTCAATAAGTATTATATAGTTACAATTAATTCATGTATACGTATATGTATAGGATGTAAATTCACAGATTTAATTTATTAGTATAGTAAGTCCTGATAAGGTAAAACTTCAAAAAATGATGCCTCCTTTTACTTTTTAAGGTATTATGGGCTTACTATATAGTTCATTAAAACTGAGCCTGACAATGAAATTTTTGAAGTTTTTTATTAATCTTAAAATATTTTTAATAACGATAATTATAATATAGACCCATTAAAAGCAAACCCTTTAATACGAAAACCATACATTCGTCAAATATATTGCAAAAACATTTGCTCGAGCTTTTCACGCAGCAGCCTTAGACAAATCATGCCGCGCGACAAAACGCGTACTATGAATGAAAGGCAGCAAAGGCCTTCAGAAGAGCTGATCAGTCTATACTGGTCAGGTCTACCGAATTGTGTGTTTCCGGGTTTATGGTGGCTTGAACCGTGGATTAGTTTTATCTAAAAATCGCAATATAATTATTATTTCTCTATTTACTTCATTCGATGGAAATAAGAAGTATATTTTTATGTCCTTTTCTCATATTGTCACGTGAATATTTTATAATACCAAAGCTTTATTAATTAACTCAATTATGAAGAGAAAGGTTTGAAAATTATGCTTCTTTTGCTGTAAATTGTCTTCTCCTGTAAAAAGGGAAGACAGCAACATTTCTTTAATAAGAGCAAAAATATGTATATAGTCTCAGAGATAATTTTATACTCTGCCAAAAATCTTCACAGTGCTTCATCTTATCTATGCAGAGAAATCTTGAAGGAATGTAAATTATTTTTTGAGGGGAGGGGGACGCTAGATTTTCTAGGTAACGAAACGAAAATGGATTTTTTTTATAGGTATACTGATTTCTCGTAAGAATATGGGATAGCTTTTTTCCTCTCCCTATAACTTACATGTATAAAAATGTGCTATACTTACAAGTAGAAAATAAGTTACTGATAAAAATCTGAAAATATTTGGTTTTATTAAAAAGTTTTCCAATAATGTCGGAAGTTTTTATATAGATATATACTACGTATAATGCTGTGGTTTCTCTACATTAAAAAAATAACTTTATTTTCTTGGCTCAAATCCATTTATTGACTAAGCTGCAAAATATATTACTTATGAGATAGATAATTACCTAGATTTCTTTTAATGATAATAATTTTTGTAATAAACTATATTGAATTTTGTCGAAATAACATTCTTTAGGAGGCACGCAACTTCTTTTAATTATGTACCAACATAGTTGTAAAATAAATAGATACAACTATAAAATTAGTTATTTGTAAGGTATAATATATTGACAGGCCACATGGCAATGTGAAACAAAAGGTAAAAATTTTAGTTCAAATTTTGGTTTTTTTCTCCTTTTGTTCATACTATTGCTCATGCCTTGTACATTTGGATTTTTTTATTTTCTTTTTATTACTACTATATACACTATAATATCTACTATTTTTATGTATATATTTATTTATTGATCAGTGATAGAAGCCGATCATTATTTTATTATTGTTGTTCTTGATATGTCAATCCTTGCTGTAAACCCCCCTCCCCCCCCCCCCCAAACCCCAAATCCTTAATTAATAGAGCATAATGGACAATGTTTATAGCATGTTACCTGATGAATAATTAATTTAGAGAATTAGATATGACAGTTGAATAAAATTTAACGCAACCTTAAATGTTTTGACGATCATTTTAAACCCATTTCTCTCTCAATAGAAAATAATTATAATCAGCATTATCGTATATAATTAAAATGTACGATCACAAATTTGAGTCGACTCCAATAATCTTCACATATACGAGTTCGAGTTTCTAATCTACGAAGTCTATTAAATGGACAAACTTTATATGTTGGATAAAACTGTTAAATAAAATTCAGCAGTTTCATATTAGCAGTAATTTATAAACTAGAATATTCTCTTCCAAACTAAATAGATTAAATCCTCATACGAATAGCTGACTCAATTTATTTTCCAACGAGCTTTTATGCTTGAAGACATAGACCACTTAGATGGGTGTTGTGACAATCATTGTTGATCGACTCATCTCAATTTTGTATTGAACCGTGTGTCGGCCATGGTTTTACCAGCCGAAACCTGTCATCGCTAACTTTCGAGCCAGCTTCCCATTTGTTTAAGCAATTAAGAAGGGGGGGCTGGCCTGGGAATTGAACCCAGATCTTTGTGGCCACCCATCCAAGTAGTGACCACACCTAATTCTGCTTAACCTTATTGATAGGAGAGCCAATTGCTCCCCTATACGAGATACCCCTTTGATGTAAGTACAAACATCATTAGTTTTGACTCGATTCTCTTGCAGAGGAGATGTTGTGTTCCCAACTAATCTTATTGATACAATGTGTACTGTACAGCCTTTCTTTCCTTTAAATACTGTTTTAGTTTTCCATTATATCCATAATATCCCTTACTTTATGTTCATAAAACCAACAATGATTATCCTCCACACATACACAATCATCCCTAGTCCATTATGCTCTTTGAAAATTCTACATTTGTCTAAAGCCTGTAAAACGATGATAATTATTGTATGTTCTCTTTTCCCTGCTATCACACATCCAGGTTCTCAAGGTATATTTGTGAATCTATTTAGTTTAGAAAAATAATTTCTTTTTTATCGTAGCATGAAACATTTTGTTTTTTGTTTTTTTTTTCAAACATTGTAGAAACAAGTTTTATTTTTGCATGAACACGAGATATTTTGTTTTTTTAAAAAAATGAATGCAACACGTTTGAAATTTAAAAATAATCTGTTTTTTTGTTGTTCTGTGTGGTCCACTATCCACTTACATGACTATATCTTTCTCTTCTAAATACGTACAAAACTTTGTTTTTATAATTTAAAATATTTTTTATTTTGTTTCATAGGTTGATTGATTTATTAAAAAATGGATATGAATTTTAAATTCTCGTTCATAATTAGTTATATTGTTGATAATTAGTTCTATTTTTGTTTTTAAAATAGTTTTTTGTTCTTATTTCTTTCTATCTACTATTAGTCTTATTAAATTTAGTCTATTTGACCCCTTTTTAGGGTTTCGTAGATCCTTCTCGAAATCCTTATGCCAAGGGTGATGTGTCAGTCCGGCCGTGGTTCATATCTCACGAATCGTTTGAGCTAAAAAAATTAAATTTAAATAATAATATTCGCATGCGCAATTCGCAAAAAAGTGGTAAACTATATGTTTTTTTTTAAAGTTTGCATTCTTTATTGGTTTAATGAGTGAAAGTATACCCAACCAGCCTATAACGGCGTCCTAAAATTTTTAACTAATTCATGCAAATACCTTTCAATGAGGTGATAAAAATTCCCAGAGAAAATTTAATTTACCTTGTTGTCATTACGATAAAAAAAAATTTGTGGGGATCGAACCAGGGACCCTTTAATTTTTTGTTGGAACCTTCCGCCTAAATTTATTTTCATACTGAGCAGGATAGGGAAATATAAAAAAAAATGTTATTTCATAATATAAAACGTATATGCTTAATAATCTACGAAACCCTAAAAAGTCCTTGGATACAAGTGTACTTCCCTGCGATTTTTTATATAGTATTTAATAAATACATTAAATGAAAATAATGTATTCCCTTTGTAAAAATTGTTTTATACATACCTCTGAACATATTTTTATACTTCAATTATTTACTTAAAAATATTAATAAACTCCTTAAAAAATTATTAGAAAACCTCTTTACACCTTTTTTAATGATTGAAACGGTAGACTGGAGATCGTATTTACTATATTTTATCAACAATATAGCTAGTTTGTTTTGTATTTATATAAATTTGTAACTCCTCAAAAAATATATATATGTGAATATATGTTATCAACTAATTATTAAATTTAGGTAACAATTAATTAAACTAAACTAAATAAAAATAAAAGTACCAATAAATAATTACTAAAATAATATAATATAAATATTGAGTTATAAGTGACCATAAACAGGCAGAGGAATTATAACTCAACAAAATTCTAATAAGTATTATTTAATATATTTTGTATAATAAATAAATATTTTTATTATTTCCATATTTATAAATAATATTTCAATATACTTCTTTATTTCTTTATTTATTTATTACCCTTTTTTATTTTATATTCTTAATTTTATTTTTTTTCCTGAAATTATTAAATTCGGTAAAATAAATAGTGTTTAAATTAGTTAAAGATTTATTAAAATTTAATTAATATACTGCTTTGGGCGAAGGATCACATCTAAAACAGTATAATTGGGATTTCATTGCTATAATTTTCATGAGAGCAATTTTGTTGTATGTATTTACTTGTTGTGAATACGTGTGTACATACACGTATATGCACTACAAATATTATGTTTGTAGTGTATGCGTGTATAAAATCTTGTAGTATATACCTTGTCAAAAATGTTTCTTGTCTATTCTGGAAACATCAATTACTCTAAATTTCTATTCTTACTGTAGAATATAAAGTTGTTTTCTAATAAAATTCTGAAACATTAAATATGATTTAAAAGTCCAGTTTTTTTCATGGAAATAAAAATGAAAAATGTTATAAGGAGCAATTGACTGACATACTACATGATCTAAATAGACAAATTATGATTAATTAAAAAACAATTCTTGTCAATCCATAGTTTCCTCGTCAAATTCATGAATCAAAAATAAAAAATGAATCGAAAATTAAATTTATAAAATTGTTTCGAAGAGGAAATAATTGAATATGATTTGTTTCTATCCTTCTACAATACTATGTTTAATCTTTTGATTTATATGATTTAAATTTACATTGTAGCCTAAAATATACCAACAGGTTTTTCCTACAACTCGCATAGACTTGGCTAGACCAATGCAACAAGTTCCCTGCAACTATCTACTGCCAAAAACTCTTAATTTGGATCCTTGCCCAATATGTGGTTATTTAATTCTTGAAAACATAATTATAATAGTTTTTAAAAATTTCCTTTTAATTTGATATTACTTCAATTTCTATAAGAATACATTTCTTTATATTAAAAATATTTATATTGTGATTGTTTTTCTTATCTCTTATTTTTCCACTTCTGGAAGCATCTTTTAAACATTATACTTTAAAGCAAACCTGATTAAAAATTAGAAGTAAAAATTGCGTATTTCTACCAAACAAAACAATTATTCTTTATACAAAAACGGTCTTCTTAGGTTGGGGATTGATAGATTAAATAGTTTAAATATGTTCAGATTTCATTTATTTTTAATTTTTTGAAGTAATCTTTTTTAAAACTGAATTGTGACTGGGTTGTGACAGACTATGAATGATTCTAATTGTAGAAAAAAAGGTTTAAATGACAGCTGCACTCAAATCATCTTCAGTACTAATGGAAGTAATTAGGGTTGTGGCAAGGCAGTGTATGAATGATCCTAATTGTAGAAAAAAGGTTGAAATAAACAACCGGTTGTGGGTGATAAGGCAGTGTATGAATGATTCTTATTGTTGAAAAAAATTTAAATAATTACCGCACTTAAAAATCATCTTCAGTACTAATGGAATGAATAAGGGTTGTGGCAAGGCAGTGCGTATGAATGATTCTAATTG
The DNA here is from genome assembly GCA_951217055.1 of Gerris lacustris. Classification (NCBI taxonomy): domain Eukaryota; kingdom Metazoa; phylum Arthropoda; class Insecta; order Hemiptera; family Gerridae; genus Gerris; species Gerris lacustris. The sequence continues at coordinate 33,800,086 of OX578283.1, read as the reverse complement.
TTGAAAAAAGGTTGAAATAATCAACCGGTGGTGGGTGGTAATGCAGTGTATGAATGATTCTAATTGTTGTAAAAAAGGTTTAAAATGACTACCGCACTCGAGTCATCTTAAGAACTGATATGCATAAGGTTGTGGAAGAGTATTAATGATTCTAATTGTAGAAAGAAAGATTAAATCGAGAGGTTCTGCACTCGAATTATCTGCAGTGCGTGTGAGAAGAAAAATGACAGTGAATGAGTTTGTTAGGTATAATAACGAAATAGTATACTGTAGTTCAGACAGCTTAACAATCTTTCGTATTTATACCTATATTTTATGTCCTTTTCCACCAGACTTTTTTCTAAACAAGATTTTTTAAAAAAGATGCTTCTAAAAGTGGTAGAAAAACTGGATTATCACAAAACACAATTTACTCTTCAATAATTATTCAATTATTTAAGATGTAACCCTTAAAGTCATTATAACATATCTTTGAAAAAGTATTTAAGTATAATTTATATATATATAAATATATATATTTTTTTTTTTTGTTTAATTAATTTATTTTATTTACAGCTACTCTTTATTCTGTATATTATTTTCTGTATTATTACTTCTCTAGCTATCTCTATTTCTATGTACATAATTAAACAAAATCAACGAATATTGATTATTGTTGTCGTATTGTTTAGTCTATGGCGTTGCGGGACCAGGTAATTTAATCTAAAGAAAAACGTTTAGTGTATTAAATAAATATTAGATTTTTATTTTTAACAGAATTATTATTGATTTGATTTTTATTACAAGATTATCAATCATATTTCATGAAAGGTTAACCACGATTTTTTTTTTTATTTATTTACTTTTATTTATTTATTTTTATTTTTTTTTTTTTTCGACACATCTCTAGAGAATCATTTATTTTTTTGGTTTGCTCAATTTTTTTTTCTTTTGAGATTATTTATATAGGAAAAAGTCTTTACTTTAGCTGGCATCATTGTGTGCACTTGAAAAAAAAGCGAGTGAATCTGTGCACTTGGCCTTCATAAAAAGTTACTATTAAAAGCTTGGCTTATATTTTTTGTAAAATATATATATTTATGTTATGAAAAATTAATTGAACATTTATATATTAAAATACAATTTAGGATGTGGGTTTCTTTACATTTTTTAAAAAAATACTTATTTTTTAATATATGATAAAGTATTATGAAAGCAAGCAACAGGTCTTGTTAGAAATGTGTTTTAAATTATATAAAGTGGATGAATAGACTAGTATTAGTGGTGCTTTAGTTATATCATTAAAAATAGTGAAAATATATCGTTTAAAATGTGAAATACGAATGCGTGCTACTATTATGTCAGGTTTGCAATTTTTAGAAGGAATTTTTGAAATTTTATTAATACAAATATTTATGTTATTAGTGGAAATGTAAATTTATAACTTCCGCAGATGTTAGAAATGAAAATAGTTTATGCTTTGTGTGATAGTACATGGGCTGGTCATATAAATTCTATTTTTTATTTTATTTTTTTTTTTTTATTAAAATTTTAGTTTTTATGTTATGTTGTGGAGAAAAAAAAAGTGGTCTGGTACTTTTTTTTATATGTGCTCTCTTTTTCTAAACATTACTTTGAAAAGCCACTTAAGTTGGTCTCGAATTCTTTACTACGACTTTTTCCGTATTCAAAATTTGTTATTGGGTTTGGTTTCTTTCTTTTACAATAAACTGTTTAACTTTATTTATAATTTATTGATTTAATATTTAAAAAGATCTGGATTAATACAGTTTTTGTTTTATTAAGAACTTAGTTTTTTTCCAATCGAGATTTTGGGAAGTTCAAAAAACCACAATAACTTATGCACAATACATAATGGTTTCGTTCTCTTTAGTTAGTATAATAGAGGTTCGCTTGCCCTGAACACTTAGCAAATAAGTTAACAGAAAGGTTTGTGGGCTGAGATAGAGATTAAATAAGTTTAACGATATAGATTGTGTAGATAATTTTAAGAAAAGAAAAGTTAATCTCTACCCATTGAGCAAAAAGAGAGCTTTTAAATGTCGCACAGTTTGTCAAAACTATGTAAATTGCTATTGATGGTAAACATTTTCCTATAGTGAAGACAATTATAAGAAGGTAAAAGGTAAAATTTTTAAATTGGCGCAGGTGAGGCAAAGAAGAGAGAAGATAAAAGTCACAGGTAGTGTGCTGTTCAGAAAATATAAATAATAGAGATGTTGAATATTACAGTTTACGAGGAAAATATAAAGAAGAGAGAAGATAAAGTTTACAGTTATATAGACGAGGTTAAGAAGAGATAAGTTAAACACCACAGTTTTTGTAGAAAATATAAAGAAGAGAGAAGATAAAGTTAACAGTTATAAGGACGAGGTAAAGAAGAGATAAATTAAACACCACAGTTGGTGTAGAAAAAAATAAAGAAGAGAGTGTTTAATTGTTTGTAGGGACGATGTGAAAGGTAGAAAAATTAAAGCTTGCTGGTCGAGATAATACAACATTGCTGATTACGTGAACTAGACAAAAAAAGAGAAAATACTGTTTTTTTAGAATTTATCATTTGTTGACGCTGATTTTTAAAAGACGAAGAAATCACAACAATTTTAAAAATCACTGAGTAAAAAACTGTTGATCGTTTTTTGGATTTGATTGTAAGAGACAAATTGCAGTCGATTCAAATGATGTGTGAAGATAACAAGATAGATTTAGCTACAATAAAGAACTCTACATCTGTAATAAAATAAACACCTGTTGTACTTATAATGATTAGAAGTTAGGTGTCCTCCACACGCTTTTATGATGATTTAAAGTGTATTGAAGAGTTCACTTCTATCTTCTGAGTTTTTCATTGTGTCAAAGCATTTTCTTGAGATCTCCATATGTGACTAGCATCGACGATAATACCTTCTATTAGTAGTGGTAATAACTCTATTATTAGTAATTTCGTCGAGATGGATATGACCATGCAACGTAGAATATTGATAGATAATAGGAAATAATATACATGAAAGCATTTTCAATGTGAGGATCATATACGTAATTGTGGAAGAAAAGGTTGGTGTCTATACTTTACATTGTGAGTCATTTAATTACATTTTTAGACAAATACAAGTTGGAACAAAAATAATTTTTTTTTATTAAATAGGAAAGGAGTTTAAATCAAATAATTTAAAAATAGTAATAACATTTTTTTTAAGGGAAATATTTAAATTAGCAATTATATAAATACATTATCAACGTAGATATTTGGCTTTGCGATTACATACAAAATAATACGCTCTTTGAAGCAGTGCACATTATTACAATAATAGTATTTTTAATGTTATTAATTACAATGTTATACGAAAGACTGTGTACATACACACGGTATTCAAAAACAATGTAAGTAGGGTAGAAAGTAAATACAATAATGATAAATTATTGTAGGAGATATTTATAAATTGATTAGATAATGTAAAATATAAATTTATTAATATAGCGTAGTAAAGTAGAGGCTTATTTGTATTTAATTATATTTGTTTTATTGGCTTAAGATAAAAACCAAGTTTAAATAGAGATTGGTGATAGGATTTTATTTTGTTCATTATAATATTTATTTTATTATTTTATTTCTTAAAATAAAAAAAAAATAAAACTTTTTTTTGGAATAATCTTCTTTCTGTATGTATAAAAAATAAGTCCCTTGTTAGATTTAAAATGTGCATAGAATAAACGAAATTACCACAAAAGGATTCTACGATTAAAGATAAATAAATATAGGATACAAAGTATGCTACAACATAAGATCCTTTGTATTTTGTTTTGCTAATGTTCTTAACTTTAGATAAAAGATTTAATTATTTATTATAATTGTTTGTCCTTATCAGCTTAGTTATTCTTTTATCAAAACAGTATACTAGAAAATGGTTGGTAAAAGCAGGTTTAAAGTTAAAATGTGATTTTTTTTTGCTTTGTTTTAAGGGAATTAAAATTTTAACGGATTGATAAGGGTATTAAACAATTATAACAAGGGGATTGTTTCCATATAAAGAAGGGATTAAAAAAATATTTTAGATAAGGAATTATTGTCAATTATTTTTACTAAGGACATTGTTTCTAATTTGTTTATTTAAAAAATCATTTTCAAATTTTCACTTCTACTGGATTATTAATTGTAAGAAATGAAAAATGGTCTGCCAACTTGAGTAACGCATATCATTCTCGCTTCCTATTATTGGATTTTGGATCTGTTTCGATTCCCAGTGGAATCATACTTATTTTTAAGCTATAATTAATGCATGCAGACGGTTTACATTAATATGGGATCATCTTTGGGCTACTTTTTACAAACCATCGAAATTACTTTAAAATCGGATGGATACTTAAAAGGCTAGGTGCACACTGGAAAGAAGAATGTGCGCCTAGCCTAAAGATATAGGTGTTATAAAAAATGAAGTTTGTGCGCATGAGGGAGAGAAACAAATAGTACTTAAACTTAACTATTCAACTTACTTAACTACACAACAATAGTACTAATAACAAATAGTACTTAAACTTAACCATACAACTTACTTAACTTAACAAAACGTACTTAAACTTTATATGGGACGAACAGTAGAATAATTATGATCAACCATCCAAATTAAATCAAAATCGGACGTTTATAGATCGCAAAAGTGTTGACGTACAGAAGGATACGAGACCAAAAATATTCCTAGAAGTTTGAAACGGATTTCCGTCTCTTTTTTCAATTTAGAGACATAAACAAAATTTCGCTGGGAAGCAAAAACAAAATTTAGTTTAGTGAATCCAGAAATTACTTTTTTTTATCTAAATATGGAAATATTAAGGTAAAAAATGAAAGTTGTTAATAATAAGTTGTGGGAAATTAAATGTACCTGTTTTATTTTAATTTTACCGAAGGTAATGAAAGCATTGTTATCATCCTAAAGAATTAAATTTGTTTACGACTCCGAGTGGTTCCATATTAATTTCAACCGTCTGCGTCCATTTTATATTGCTTAAATAAATCTACTCCACTGGGAATAGAAACAGTTCCAAATCAGATGTGAGCATTCGTCCATTTATACGTCGCAAGGAAGCTATGAGCCAGACAAAGTGGGAGACAATTTAGGAAATGGTGGTTGTGTTAATAATTTGAATGTTTAATTAGTAATTAGAACCAGTTCAAATTCTATTACTCGTAGAGAATACACTCTGAGGACACAAATTGTTCATTTTATTGTCAAAAAAGGAACAGCAGTAGTGAGCATTGTAGTAGTCAGCTGCCCAAAGTGACCATTTTTACCCGGAAAAAACTTAATTAATATTCTCATACATTAACAATTAACAAACTTGTGTTTTAAGTTTAGTTAAATCTGTATATATTTTAACAAATCAACGAAAAATAATAAGTTATTTTGTGTCAAAAAACCAAAAAATATTTAAGGAATGTTTCATACGTCGTATATTTTGAAAGAAAATAATATTCCCTCCCCACAAATCTTAAAAGTTAATAATCTCTCTTGAATCTCTGCTGAGCAAGAGATTTCGGAGTAGTCCTGTCTGAGCGCTCGTCTCCTCCAAGTACCAACGCCTAGCGTCCTCAGCTCGACCTCATCATCCTTCATCTATCTCATTCTAGGCCATCCCTTCCTTCTTCCACCCATGGCTACCACCCATCATTTTCCTGGGCACTCTGTGACTGTGTGATGTCTAAGCCTTCAACCTCTTCGTACTTATTAAATTTACATTGTCTAGTTACTTATATGTCAGTTCTCTGTTTGTGTGCAGTAAACATCTACCATTGACGATCGTTTTCTCAGGATTTTTATCTCCCATCCTCTTAATTTCTTTTCATTTCTAATTAACAGAGTTCACGTCTCTGACCTATTGGTGGCAGTGGGTCTTATAACACTCTTGTATATAATGAGATTCGTGTTACGGTTTACACTCAGCGACCTGAAGATGGATTGTTATGCAAAATTGCTCCTATTTCCTACTGCAATCCTAGTCCTCTTAAATTATATTTTGCTGAGTAATCTAGGATCCAAGATACTTGAATTCCTTAACTCTTCAAATTATTTTCCTCCATTGCACACTCTCTCTCACTTTCTACTGATTATTCCTTCTGGAAGAAAACATAAACTTTTCTGTGTATTAACTATTTCTGTGTATTTGCCCCATTTCATTAGCAGCTTTCTTTAACTCCATATAAGTCTCCTCCAAGTCAATGTTAACGTCTATGTCATCCGTAAGAGCCATCACCTGTGCTATCTTGCTGTATATGGTACCTCCTCTGTTACCAATGTCTTAGGCATTCTCTGTTTGAGCGCCAGGTTAAACAGGATCGCAGATATTACGTCTCCTTGGCGCAGACCTTCCTCGATGTCAAAGTCCTTCGAGAGTTTCCCATCTATACTCATTCTGCTCTTTTTACCATTAGTGTCATTTTGACCAGCCTAGTATACTTGTTGTTTAACCCAATGTTAAGCATGGCTTTGAAGAGATGGCCTCTTTTAATAGAGTCATAATATGATTGCTTATAGTCTATAAACAACTGATTCAGGTCTATAATCCATTTTTGGCACTTATGCATGGCTTGCCTGAAAATATTTGGTCCTCCATGCTCTAAAGCCGTTTTGATACTCTCCTACAATTTTTTCCGCTAGGGGTGTGATTCTATCTAAGGATCCTTGAAAACGCCTTTTATAAAGTGATCAGAAGAGTAATTCCACGGTAAATATTACATTTAGCGTTGTCCCCTTTTTTATGTCCCTAAAGACCACTCTTAAGAAATCACTTCCGCTGTCATATTTCTTGCAAAAAATCTGCTGATCAGCTACTCTCCTCCGTACTTCCACTATTCAGCAAGGATATTATCTACTCCTGCTGCTTTATTCGCTTTAAGTTTATCTAATATCACCTTCACTTCCTCTTCCGCTGATGGGGCACATAATTCTCTACGTTTCTCTTCTATACTGTCTTCCTCTTCCCCATCCTGTACATTTGTACCTTCTACCTCCTCTTCACCTTCCAGAATACCTTAAAATACTCCGCCCATCTGTCCAGAGTCTTTCCTTATCGCATTAAATTCCCTTACTTGTCTTTGCAGTATACTGTTCATGGTTGCAATCCTTTCTTGTGCTCTCTAATTCTCTGGTAAAAATCTCTTGAGTCACCACTATCCCATTAATGTTTGAAGATTCTAGTGCATCACTTGACAACTTTATTTTTAGATTTTTTCGTTGATTTGTTAAAAATATAGGGCTTCCTCTTCTTTCATTTAATATTCCTAGACACATTTCCGTTTAAAAGAAATATTCAACTTATTTACTTATTAACTTCACTACTTATTGACAATCTTTTGCACTGGGAGACCTCTTCCTCAGACAGCCCGCAGACAGTCTGCAGGCTTTTTTTTGCCCCCAGCGTGCGCCTAACCTTAGAGGTATCCTCTGGAAGAATTAGAATCTATAAACTTATAAAAATATTTAAGGTGATCCCGTGTGGCTTGAGTCGTTACCTCTTGTCACAGAGGGGCTCTGATTTATAACTGTGAGGGCGGAACAGGGTCATACGGTCATGGGTATGACCCCTCGTCTTAGCCTCTGATTTACATGGCTCACCTTACTCACTTCGGCGGTACATTGTACAGCGGTATGATTGATACCACAGTGCTAGTAAAAAGGGTCCGAACAAGTGGTTTATTCTACACTCTAGTACTACTACACGACTTACTACAATTAAAATATTGATTTGCCTTACTATAATGCTACCATGATGCAGAAAGGGGTTTTTAGCTGAAACTATTTGCTTGGGGTTTCTCTCATTCATCTAATGTCACCTAGTGACTAAGTTAAGTAGGCATCTAGTAGACACTGTACGACATAGTAGGTACCTCAGATTAATATCATGCGATGTTTAAATGACAATAAAAAAAAAACACTTTTGAAGTGGATACTTTCCTAAGCTTCTTTTGACAAAATGAAAATAAAAATTTGACAAAAATAATTAAATTATAAGTTTTATAATGGGCTACCATTTTTTTCTTTATTAAATATAATTAATAATAAATAAAATAAGCCAGAAGTAAAAATTAAATAGATAATTTCTAATTATTATTTATTAATCGCCAAGCCAAAATAAAATTAAAAATTTACTTTAATTGATATTATGATTTATTTTACTTTTTGTTTGTATATTTTTTTCTTTTTAATTCCTACTAAAGACTTGTGAGGTTTTCTTCATTATAGGGATGTGTCGGAATAAAGTGGTGGCCTTAAATGAACAACCGATCCCTATACGCCGTCTTAACATATTCATTAAATATTTTTTACAATGAATCAATTTGTTATTGATTGCTTTTTTTCAGAAACAACTTTAGTATGAATATATTTTAAATGAATTTAATTTATGGCATTACTTTCCATTATTTATCACATTTTTGAAACTATAAATTGTTACTGAACATATTAATAAGTAAATTAATTAAATATGAAGTTAATTCTCAAACTTTTACCTTGGTAAATGATTTATCATTATACATACAGTTATACAAGCACAATCCAACTATACTGTTACTATCAGTGTACTTATAAGACCATTGTAGTATATACAATATACTGCTATCAGAGTAATGTCTGGTTCCAATCTCGACTATACGATCATTATCAGATCAGTGAATTGATAAGACCAGTGTAGTAAATAGTGTAATCAGCGTCATTTTTTCTTGTAAAAATTTGTGAATATGCGTTGAAAATATTCAATTAATTTATTTTTATTACATTTACCATTGCTATCAGTACAACGAAATCTGTTGTACCTTAACAGTTATAATAGTATATAAAAAAATATTTATATATTTAACAGTTACTTTTTGGGCAATAGGTTTGTTTGCTGAATTAGTTTTGTTATCTATAAAGCAACTTATCCTTTAGAGGTTCATAAGCCGCATTCCACAATTTTAGCTTTCTGTAAATACGATATAATATCTTTGATATTACCGATATTAGACGTACGCTAGTTCTAACATATCTCTTAGTTACCGGAACGAAGAATAGTTAGTTATATTTTACATTTAAAATTTCAATGACCAATTTTTAACAACATAAAAATTACTCATTAATACTTTTCAAATACTTGCCAAAAATTAAATTCATTTTATTATATTATTATTCTTTTTTTCTCGGGATAAAGAATTAAAGTAAATATGTTATGTATTCACCACAAGGAGATTTGAATTAAGTATTATAATAACTATTTTATATTTCCTAAATGTTTATCTATTTAATGTAATTTATTCATTTTGACCATAAAAAATTAATAAATTTATGAATTTTCGTTTAAATATATAATATTATAATTTCTATTACCTATTTTTTTTTTTTTTTAAAGTATATATATACTACATAAAAAACTCGTCTGTAGAAAATGTATCTTATAGCTTTGTAAATAAGTTTTATTGGACAAATTCTATTTCGTGTTCCAATAGCAATATTAATATTTAGCTGATTGACTTTATTGAAAAAATAAAAATAGTTTATTAGATTCAGGCATTTAAAATAGGCATCACTATTTTAGTATATAGAACCTAGATATATAGAAGAATCGTCACTTACTCTTTGCTTTATGATTCTATTTGAAGATTTTTTCTTTTTCTTTTCTTCCTTTAATTTTTTAACACCATATGTCGATAGTGTTTACCACAAAAAAAAAAAAAAAAAAAAAAAAAATCCAGTTGGTCGTAAAAAATAATAATTTATTTGAAAATTTACTGCAACATTGATACAACAACTAATTCTTTATCAGCTTAAATATACATACATGCCTTTTTATTTTTCATTTATCGTATAATATAAATTCAATGTTTAATATATTTTTAAATATTACATCTGTCTTAATTTTGAAGCTATGTTTCATGAAATTTAAAATAGTTTTGAAAACTTAATGGCTCTTCTTTAGTTAGTTACTCCCCTTATAGAAAAAAAAGAGGGGAGTAAAAATCTAAAGAAGGTGTGTGGAATGTTCTTCTTTAGGCTGTTACTCCCCTTAGATAACAGAAGTATGATATTCCTATGTCCCAAAGTACATTGGACTTAACATCTCTTTGTCTTAATAGTTATTTAGTCAGTAATTTATATTCTAAAACAACATAAGGGAGTAGCAATCTAAAAAAGTACCAACTTAATTTGGATTAAAGCCTATTAAATCGTTTCGAGTCCAAGATCGCAATATAGCTTTTTTTGGGATCGGATCAGATTCTTTCATAAATACGCTTCCATTCTAAAACAGGACTGTTTTCAACACGTTTTGAGTCCAAGGTCAATGCAGCTTTTTTGGGATTGAATCTTATTTCTTTTTATAAATACGCGTTCACTTTGAGCCAGGTTTGTGGCAAAAGTAGCTTTTTCTGCGGTGGAATTGGATTTTTTTCAAAATATAGCTTCTATTCTAGATTTGAATTGAGTTTTTCAAAGCGATTTCTATACACCATGAAAATATAGCTTCTAATTAAATTTTTCTAATATAATATTAAAATTTTGGATTTAAACTACAAATGCTCAACTCTTCATTACCAACTGGGTTTTATTTACACTTACAAGAAAGTTTTTAAGATTATTCGTATTTATAAATACAAGTATTTACGTAAGGTAATTCCCTTTTACTAATTATATCTCCTATTTTTTATTTTTTTATTTTTTTTTATTCACCAATACATAACACACTTTATAAAACAGCACAAAAACTCAAAATTTAGCACCCACTTTGAATGGTTAGTTTTTTTCAGGGTTTTCTTCATTTATCTGTCTACTGAAGGTAGTAGATTATTTGTTTAAGTTCTTTGTTTCTTTTAATATATTTATTTAAACTATTTATGCAAGTGTGACATGTAGCATAACTAAAAATTGTTTCAGTTATAGCTAAGTAATTTATTTAAATCCTAATTACTTTTTTATTTTTTACTTACAGATAATTTTATAATTTTCATATGCTCATGTTAGATAATTTAATTTGATTATTGACTTTAATTAACTAACATTTATTTTACATTCTCTAGAGTCAAGTGAGACAAATATCAATAATTGTATTATTATTTATATAATTTTTATAATCTATTATTGTACTTGCTCGTATATATTGCACTATTTTCTGAAATACTTTTTCTAGATTAAATATGCGCACAATAGTGGACAGATAATTGAAAAACAAACCTTATCTTCTTTTGTTTTATCTATGTTTTCTTTTCTTCTTATTTTTTTCTTCCCAAATTTTAGGGTCAAAAATCATAAAATTAGGTAAGAAGATTTAATAATTATAACAAATGATGGTTTAATATTTAATTTAAGATTTTTTTATTTTAATTTTTTTTTTTAATCAATTTTTTTTAGGCTTGAATATTTTTTCTAATGGGATTACCCAAATGCTAATAGAATTTTAACCTTTTGTTTTCAGACTATGGCTGCAACGAAAAGAAATGCTGGCCTGACATCAGCCGTTCCAAGAGCTACTTTAAATGACGAAGAACTGGTAAGATAATAAATAATAAGAGAAAATTATTAAGTAAGCATTTGCTGTTAAAACATAAACTGTAAAAAAAATCTTTATTGCACTGGTAAGAGTATTAACATTTTATAATTTTAAATGTAGCTCTCCGTTACAAACCACAGATCGGTGTGAACTGTGTCACGGGTAAAATGGATGATGTGGTGTGATCGGGACGAAAAAAACAAACCATTATTAAAGTGTCTATGATATCTAAGGTCTTGAAGGGAGGTCTAAGACTTTGTATTATCAACCAAAGGCGGAGACCTTAAAAACTTAAAAGGTCCTTTAGAATTTAGCAGGTGTGAAAATCTCTTGTAGCTTTTATAGGATTCCTAAGCATTGACTTTTAGTAGGAGTTGTTAAAATTTAATTATCATAAATTTTATCATTCTCCTTTCTCCATTTCTCATTTCATAATTTTAACCTTTAAAGTTTAAGGGAAAATCTGAAATCCGCACTGATAAGTATATTATCCCTAATAGGTGGCACTTCTTTAGACTGTTACTCCACTAACAAAAATAAGTGTGACATTCCTCATTCCTTTGTCCCAAAGTACATTGGACTAAACATCACTTTTTTTTAATAGTTATTTAGTCAGAGTTATCTTGTAAACGTTGGATAGTAGCAATTTAAAGAAGTACTTAATAGGCAACGATTAGATTTGACTCAATCGCTAAACAGAAATAATCCAATTACATACCTCAGCTTCTATTTTTCCTTTTTTCTTTTATCTTTTAACGTCTTCTCTGTGATAATTACCCGTAACCTGATAACAGCAAGCTTCCTAATACATATAACTATATATGCATGAAATGCTTGCTGCTTGCTGGTTTTAAGTATCATGATGAAGAAAACACTTAAAATTCGATTTGGTGGCTGGCCAGATCTCCTTTACATTGGAGTAAAGAAATTTCCTAAGATAATATTTTACTACATTGTATGATTTTATATTAATAAACCTTTAAAATTTGAAATTTAAAAATACCATTATTGACTAAAACATAGAAAGAAATCTTTTAAACTTATATTACACCTTATTTTTTCCTAAAGTAGGAAAGGATAAATATGAAAATAGATTTTTAAGTTTATTGGTTTTTTTTTTTATAAAAAGAAGGAAGTATTCATAAATTTATTGAATTACCCAATTTTCTCTTTACTTTTATATCCTTTCAGTTACTTATTATTGCTTCTACTTCTAAGGATATTTTCTTGGCGTTTTATTCCCTCACTTTATATATCAAAAGAAGGATGAACCAGTAAGATATAAGATAACGAAAAGCAATGAATACGAAGAAAAAGTTTTTCAAGATAAGAGGTAACAACAAGTAAAAGAAGAGGTAAGAAACTTTTGACAAAAGCAAAAAATATATTTTCTCTTCTTCAGAAAGTGGAAAGAAGAAGTAATAAAAAAAAGAACGAGCCCAGTTTGCGGTTTTGAGGGTTGTAAGGTAAAGTTTTTGCAGGGAAGCTCAACACAAGACTAAATATATATAAAACGTAACAAGAGGTTTGCGCACTTTGTCGCATTCTCAAAATTGGTCTTGAAAACTTGGGTTTCGTAATTACTTCAACATAAGTAAACTGAATCAAAACATTCCTTCTACTCTGGAATATCATTCTCTTACTCTTACTCCATTTAACAAACTAAAGAAATTAATCGTATTTTTTTTTCTTTTGATTGAAAAAAATGAATAAAACTGAGGATTGTTTTTAATAACTTTATCTTGTTTTGTATTTCTTATTTTTAGAATAAAAAAAGAGTTTACTTGAGTATAGGTAACATCTTTAAGGAGGAAATGCAATTGTATAGTTTTTATAGGAATGTATAAAAAAATAAAAAATAAGTTATGATATATGTCCAGAACCGATACAGTGCCGGAATACGAGTAGATAATTTATATTTAACATTTATTTTAGTATTCTCCTTGATCTACCGTAGCCGTTGCCGATGGTTAGGTAGATAATTTATATCGTTAAAAAGATTACTTATGTTTGTTTTGGTTTAGTCTCTTTCGGCTAAATACAATTTCAAGTCTATACATTTTTTAGTACTATAGTTAAATAAACAGAAGTAGTTCATTAGTTTGGTAGTTTCTTTAATACACTAGATGAAAAAGGAATAGGGATATTATCTTTTAATTTTGCCTCAATTTAGGCCTTTCTCCATTTCTCATTATATAATTTTGACCATTTTAGTTCAGGAATCTTGGCACATTAGTGTCAAGATCGTAAGGTTGTTTGATAAAATAAAATATAAATTGTGCTTTTGGCTTGTTCTTGTAAAGATAGGGCCACACTCTTATCCAGCTTGGCCTAATACGTTGTAAGGCTGGTCATGAGCAAGTAGTGTGGCCACTCCACCATTGGTAATAATTGTCAAATGTTGGAATCTGGAAGTATTGGAAGGCTCTTCGACCAACCTTTACCTATGTTCTTCGAGCATGCATGGAAAAAAGTTACTGAAAGGCTGGTCGACCTGCCTTCCAAGTGTGGCCTTAGCTTAACTAACTATCAAACGTCTAACCTGTATAATCAAATATTTAGCTCTTTCATTTAGACATAATTTCAAGCAAATAACTTTTTAAACAACTCTTTAATAAGAATTTTATGTTACACTACTTCTTACGTAGTATTATTCTAGAATACTAAACCAATTGTTGAATATAAGAGTAAGAGTGTTGACGATCTGCGGACTCAAATTTTTACTTTTTTTAAATTCTTCCCTGAATTTTTATTTTATTTGGTCGTTTAAATTACGAAATAATTAATAAATATAAGAAATTGTTTAGTTGTTATATATTTGTGTAGTTTTGTGAAGGCAATTCGAAATTTTTTATCTATTTTTACTGTAGGTATATACCTACTCGTAAAAAGAGAAAATAATTAGCTATTTTATTTATTTATTAACAGATGGTTCTGTGCGTGGCTTTGTATCCGTATTAGAATTCTATGTGAGTAGGATTCATAACTTGTTATTTCCAGACCGTTTCATAATCCTCTAACCTCTCCAACCACATTTTTCTTTTTTATTTCTCCCTCAGTTGTTTTCATCTACCTTACGCTTATACCCCACTTTTGAAAGATTTAATACGGGTTTTTGCAACAAAAAGGTAACTTTATATGATTCTTTTTGTGTGTGTTTTTTCTAGACTCCATATTTAATTAAAAGGAAAAAAGAGGGAAGCAAAAATAAAAATTTTATAGGTGAAAAATTACTTTTTTACCCTTAAAAATTAAAAAAAAGAAAAAAATAATATACATTTGATGCTACGTTTTATTTAATTAGTAAATACTTTTCCCTTTTCTTCGTGGTTGCTAGATTATTATTTTGTACTTTAGCACATTATTTGGGGTTTTTAAAAAATTAAAAAAAGGATTACATTAAGGATTAATGATGTGGGATGTAGATTTTTTTTTTTTTTTTTCCAAGTTTAAAATCGGAATATCTCTAGGCTTGAATGTTGAATGTGACATCACATGTTTGACCGCCTAATTTAATTAAGTTCAAGAGTCGACCCATGAAATCACGTTTTGACCTTTTATTTAGATACTCATTGATGGATTTGAAGATAATCTTTGTAATTTTGTTAAACTCCTCTTCGGATAGCAATTCTTCGTGATTCACTTATAAAGGAAAAGGTCAACTGTGACGTTACTAGATTACTTTGTATCTTATTTCTAACTAACTATAAAGTCGTTGTAATGTGAAAGAATTTAGTATCACCCGTTGACCTTTTTATCTCTGCCTTTGCATCTTAATCGGGAAGCCCTTTTGAAAAAGTATGTTATCAATCCGATTACAGTATCACACCGATCTTAAATGATGAATACTGAATAATTTTCTTGCTCCGAATAATACTTCATTTTTAAAATGTAATTTAAAACTGTACCTTTATATAAATGTATATGCATGTATTAACTTAGAAACTGTGTTTCAGAAAATGCACGTTTACAAGAAGACTTTACAGGCTCTCATCTATCCGATATCGAGTACGACGCCTCATAATTTCCAACTATGGACGGCCACGTCTCCCACATACTGCTACGAGTGCGAAGGTCTGCTCTGGGGTATAGCCAGGCAAGGTGTTCGCTGCACAGAGTGTGGTGTGAAGTGCCATGAAAAGTGCAAAGATCTCCTTAACGCTGACTGTTTGCAGAGTATGTACATTATATAAAATTATAACATTTTATCTACTTGAAGTTATAATGTGTTTATTTGTTTTCATTCAGGTATAGTTTGATTAAATCGTAGAATCGAATTAAGAACTTCAGCCCTGTAAGGAAAGAACCTTATCTTTAAAGTATATTAACGACACCCCAAGCTTTATTCCATTAATAACCCTTCATTCCCGTGAGAATGGAAAACCCTTTACCAGGATTTTTGGTCTAAACAAACTGTTAAGCTCGTTACAGTTGACACATCGAAGTCGATGTTTCAAAAACTTCCATGTTTTGCCTATCATCGATGTTGGTTCGGCTTGATTTTAAACATTGAAAACATCGATGTATAGCTATCGCGGTCCCAACCCTTAAACTCCTATTCCTTCCACATTATTTAAAGAAATTGATAGCCTTTCTGACGCCTTACTTCTTAAAAAAAACTACATTTTTCCTTAAAATGTTAGTAGTTTTTTCTTATCTTATTTGAAGGCGCCAGCATTCTTTAAAAAAATTCCGCTTAATAGTATGAAAAGATCTAGTTTCTACAAACCAACCCGCTTCCTGCTGTGGTGTCGCCTAGTTTCAAAACTTATTTTTAAAAATCGGATGCAGGGCATCTCGGAACTTTTTCTTACCAAACATAAAACCTAAAAATCATATTTTTTTATTATGTGAATTATAATTTTGTTTGTCCGATAAAACTTAAGTCCGGTATAATAAGGTCCTTTAGGCTAGGCGCCTACTTGCGATTTCTAATCGCGCGATTGTTTGGTCGCGTTAATAGAACACATGGTTTTAAATGGGAATGCACCCATATGCGACTAAAAAATCGCAACCAGACCTATATTTGAGGCGACGCGATTGTCGCTATTTTGGAATGAGACACACTGACAGGCATGAAATAGCACGCACTTGCGACTGTTTAGTCGCAAGTTTAGACTGTAATGATAAACTGTATTTACCTCAAGGCTACTGATAAACGGTCTTTAGCGGGTATTGACTTTCTCCATTTTGTTTCACGATAGGTGATTTTTGGTTCAATTACATTAAGCAAATACTCAAAACTATTTACACTCATTCTATAAAACTTGAAAAAATCATGGGGATTATTTCATAGGTCTTCATGCAACTTATAGAACTGTCCCTTCATTAATCTTTGGCTGGAAAGAGGATGAACCCAGTAACGTTGTTTGCGTCGTTTAGCTTTTACATGGAGCAACAGAGCTATCATACAAGTGGTTTCAACGAAATCCATTGTGTAACTAAAATAAAACGATTTATTAGTAGCAGTGTGCGCACCTCATAAAGCCTCGTTCACACGATGACATTAAATGTCGCGACATTCAATGCCGCGACATTAGTGTCGCCGAGTGTCATCGTATGAACAGTAAATGTCATGGCACTAAACGCACTACAACTAAGACACTGAGTGTCAAGCAGTGTCACGGCATTAAATGTCGCGACATTAGTGTCATCGTGTGAACGAGGCTTAAATCTTAGCGACAGCGATTTTTAAGTCGCAGCGACAAGAAATCGCAAGTGGGCGCCTAGCCTTATAGTAAGGTACTTAAAAATGTAAACAATCTTTCCCATATAAAAATCAAAAGTCAGTATTTTCAAAATGGCGGCAAATATTAAGATAGAATATGGAGGACTTACGAGTATTTATTTATCTTTCAGACAGTTACCATTGGTTCGAATTTCAGCTCAGTTGGTCAAATAGTTCAGAAAATATTTAGCGTTAAAGTTTCAAACTTTAAAAGTCGATATTTTCAAAATGGTGGCAAATATCAAAACAAAATCCAGTAAAAATGTTTGTCTTTTAAACAGGTATAATTGTTTAAAATGTCAGCGATTCTTCAAGAATTTTTTGCAGACCCAGCAAAATGGGTTAATGACGTCCCAAATTTATGATTTTTCGGGCAGCGCAACTGCATGTAAGGACGGATTTTTGTACCAAGTTTCAACTCTCTAGCTTGAAAACTGTCTATAGTTATACCTGACACAGACACAGACACAGACAGCCCGACAGAGATCCAGCTAAAAACCACTCAAATCGTCTTAAAAACACCCAAAACAGGTAATTCTGTTGAAATCTCGGTTTCGGATTTTTTGGGTGCAAACAATAGTTTTTCTTTGGCAAAGAAAAGTTAAGACACTCTAAAATTTACTGAATTCTGTAGAAAGAACAAAATAAATCCTACCTCTCTTGGTTAAGGGGTTAATATATATTTTCATTTGGAGCCACCCTCTACATTCTGTATAACCTACTGAATTTGTCAGATTACTCAAGGGATTTGCGTGCTTTGTAAGCGAAGTCTATACTAGTATCAAGGTCCAATCACCCAATAAATTTAGGTATCGATTTACTAAGGTGACACAACCTATACATCGGACCATTCTCTTAGTGTATTTAAGTGTTAGAGGATAGAGGCCCTACTCCTTTAACTAAATGGACGTATTAAGCTTTGGTAGGGTGCCATTTATTTTTATTTCTACATCACTATCAAACTAAATATATTAAAGGAGTTAGTACATTTTTTGAAAATTATGAATTGTCTTTTAATGGTTAAATTTGATTGCTTGTATCCAAAATATTTATTTGAAATAACTATGTTTCAAGTTTCAAGAATAAAAAATACCTAATTCCTAATTGTATTTTGTTCACTACCTACGATTTTAAATAATCAAAACCTATTTTAGTCTGTAAATAAAAGTTTTGTATTTGTTTTGCTTCCGAGCTTACCGAAAGTAGCGGAAGCTATGTGATCGTTCCGAAGAACGAAAATGTTTTATGTCTCTGATTTAAAAAATTCCAAGACAGAAATTCGTTTCAGACATCAGGGAACATTTTTGGTTTCGTTTCTGTGACAGTCTGTCGCTCAATTTTTGCGAACCAACATATCTTAAAAACTACTCGTGCGATTTTATTGAAATTTTTTTGGTTGGTCATAATTAGCCCATTTTTGGTCCCATATAACTGAGCCTATTATTTGTTTTTCTTCCGCATGCGCTGAAACATACATTTATTTACACCTATATCATCAAACGCACTAATCTGATTTTTATGAAATTTGGATGGTTAGTCGAAAGTAGCCTGCAGATGACCCCAGATTAATTTCGACCGTCTGCGTTCCTTAAATTTTGCTAAATTGGTAGGTACTTTAATTAATGTAAAAAAAACTTTTTTAGTTTTAAAATAGTTTTAAAACTACGGGGTTTTAAAAAGCGGGGGAAAATTAAATAAATTTGAATAATTGTTTTTAATAGAATAAAATCATTAAAGTATACACAAAATAGAACGCTAGGAAGCTGTGTGCCAACTAATTGGCAGAGTATTTTTTCTCAAAATAATGTAAATATGTACTAACATCTATTGCCTTTAAATATCTAAGAAATAATAGAAAAAAAGTCCAGTCCATGCACCATGACTTAATGAGCGAATTTTCAAAGAAATCTGCGTATTATTAGCTTATGATCATATAGGAAAATTTTGGTTTAGAATTTGGATGGGTGAAAAAAAAAAATTGGTACATACGGGTACCATACCCGTATGTACGGGGGGGGGGGGGGGGGGTAAAAGTCAAAATAGTATAAACCCTTCAAGATGCATGTCGTTGGAAAGCTCTTTAAGAGTACAGTAATTGTTGTTATGTACTCTTTCGTTATATTTTCATATAAGAGGGGGGTAAAATGGAAAAAACATATTTTTATGCTATTTTTTTTTACCCTAAATGGTCAAAATTTGATCCCTAAATGCACTCCAAAAATTCTGGCCCACGAACTCAACCTTTCTTTTGATATAATTTTGAAGCCATTACAATAGCTTAATTTTCTTCGAAAATTCGCTAACAGTTGTGATACTTACAATTTTTATAAGAATTGAAACTATTTAGGATTTAACCTTACTGCAACGACCACACTTACTTATCTCTGGAAGGTAATCTCTCTATTTTACCTTAAAGTCGTTACCCAAAGGAATTTCACTCCTATTTAAAGAGATATAAGAAAGTTTATGGTATCAGATCGTGAAGAAAATAAAGTTTAAAACAGCCCTGTTATATCTTACTGCTGAATTGTCAACCGTAAATACTAAGTCCAGTAAAAGACTCTGTTATATGGGTCTCCACCGGACGCTAAAATAAAAAATACCCTTTAAATGTTATGTAGGGAGTAGTGCTGCTTTTCTTAATTTCAGTCCTAGACGTTCACTTGCTTCTATTTTAACTCTGTCGCCGATTTAAGTGATTTCTATTAAATGAATTGGCTTGGTCTTTTATGTCTTTATTACTGTATTTTACTATCTCTATCGTTTATCTTTGGAGAGGAATTTCGTTACCAGTCTTCTCATTATTTTAAGTTATTTAATTTGTTTAACTAAACGTAAGAAAGGTTTTGTCCTGCCATACGCTCAAGCCTTGATATGTCTGCACATTTATTTTTTCGTTTTCTTTCTCACTCCTTAGTGTTGGTCTCTAGAATTTGCCCTGTGTTGGTGTTGGTATTCCGATTTATAATCTTCAAAATAAGTTAGCTCTATACAGAAAAATAAGTGGTCTCATTAATCGCCAAACCTATTTCTTACTAATAAGCCAAATGAAATAAAATATTTGACTTTGTATTGGAGATAAAAATGAGTTTAGTCATTGGATGCATTTACGCCATAACCTGTTAACAGAGTGTCTGACTCAAAAGCGTTAAATAACTAAATGGTGTTTGGATTTGAATAACGGTGCTACCGACTAAAGCAACCCCCATATTTCAGCTAGACTGGAACCCCCCGGGAACCGTTCAGCATTACTTCATGGTGGAGTCATTTTTTAGTTATAAGTTTTTCTTCGTGTTTAATCCCTCCTGTTTTTGGTTTGTTTTTTCCTTCGTTTAGCATTCTTTCACTCCCCCTTCTCTTCCCGTCTCTTTTATCTTCTTCTTGTTCAATTTCTCCACCACGAAGGAGTTGATGGCCCCATTCTTCTTTACATCGGGGCATCCTGCTTATAACGTTCTCTGGGGTGATTGCTTCTACTTCCCTCTCTAGTGATCTTCTGTGGTTTACCTATCGTTCGCATACAATGAATGAGTGGAGGTTAGAGATAAGCGTCGTAGGTAAGCGTTCAAGCACTGTCTTTCTTGCAGTTTCAGCAAAGGCACTATAGGTTCCGGTGCTTAGTATTGTTTTGAAAGTAGCCATGGCCTGATGAAACAATTTTCATATAATAATTCACTTCACTGCAACTCCTCGTGATCATCGTGGTGGCGCATCTACACTATCGTACGAATGGCGATACGTAGAAGTAATTAGTAAAATGTCCTGAAAATGTATGAGAGAACAAAATGTAATGTTAATCAGATTAATTTGAAGACAAATTAATAACTTTATTTACTCAAAATTTCAATTTATTTTCCTCAAAATATATTATTTAATAGCCTTCACCCTCATAATTTTATTTCCCTCAATACTAACTTCTCCGGGCGTTAAATGTTAAACTGTTTCTAATTTACTTCATTTGTTAATATTGGCGAAATAGTTCCGAAATTATTTGAACTTTTAAACCTTAAACCAATTCAAATTATATGAAAACTTTTGACAAAGTAGACTACTATTACATTTTTTTGGTTATTACAAATATTAGAATGGAATAAATAGTCTCCTTATTGCAATTCGCAGGGTGAATTTATTCTTAACAATGGAATGAACGATGTATAATATAGTCCTGATTCTTTTCTAAAAAAAAAATAAAACTATATTATGACCTTTTGCGAGGTCGAGCCCTTGTGTCTAATTTGACTGGACTATCTTTAGGGAAATTAAAATTAATCAATGCATACTTGGGAAAAGGCAAATGAAAATCATTTGAAAGCTACTTTATTTTTTTTGTAATTAAAATTCTATTTCCCGACATCTTTGGAATAGTCTTCCGACTTCTAACTGTTAAAAATAATTTCTAGTTTCTGTGACAAGAAATTTTAACAGCGATGAAGATTTCTATTTCTATGAATAAAATATTGGCTAGTTCAGAAACTTTAGATCGAGGGATTAAATTTTAAAACAAGGTTATGCTAAACTAGAAATTAGGAGATTGCAGGGATTAACAAGACTGATAATATACACAAATTGAATTCAAACTTTGATCAATATTTAATTGCTTTATTTTACATCTTCCGACGTGAATGTATGTAATATTATATTATTAAGCTAGGTCTTCCTGTAGGTAGACTAACTACCTGTACCTGGTATAGTAGTTCCAATTCACTGAATTAACCAGTACTCTGGACGCATTGGAATATTTGAGGAATAGAAGAAGTACGCAAATACACTTCTATCTTTATTTTTATTATCTCTTTACTGGTTTTATTAGACCCCCACTTTCTTTGTAAAACTTTATTATTTATTTTATTTCTACTAGAGTCATTTAATATGATCTAATTACGTATTATCCTTTCTTATAGGCACTTAACAATATTTAATTTGTTACTTTCTAAACCTTAGCTGCTATTATTTTATACAATTATAGTAGTGTTCATCTTTTTTTTATAACTGACCTACAACGATGACCGTAGATATTTTTATTATTATCTTTCAACCTTTCTTTGTAGTTAATATTTTTATTATTTTCCTTTTCTTCTCTATTACCCATTGTTATAAAAAATAGTCTGTGTATGCAAGAATTTCAATCTGATATCTTTGTTATTTCATTTTTGATTATATTTTTTATTTTTCCTCACCTATGGTAGGAAAAGTTATGTTTTCACCCAAAAAACTTTTTTTTCGAGATTTCAACTGAATTATCCGTTTTGGTTGTTTTTAAGGACCTCCTGAGTCTGTATGTGTGTGTGTGGGTTATCATCGAAGCGCCCAGGGTATTTAACGTAGAGAGTTGAAACTTGACAGAAAAATTAGTCCTTACTTCTAGTTGTGCCGCCCGGAAAATCAACATTTTCCGCCATCTTGAACCCAGTTTTCTGAGTCAGCAAAAATTTAAAAAACCGAAAAGTGGTCCGATGTAGTTGAAATTTGGCACAAATTTACCTCTCTGTATGAAAACAAATCCACCAAATTTAATTTTTATATTGGCCGCCATTTTCAAGTTATCGATTTTTTAATTATAAAACTTTGACGGTTAATAATACCGAAAGTATAAATACGTTTTTGACGTATAGCATGTCGGTGGAACAGGTAAAAAATAAGGATAAGGTTATAAAAAAAACCGATGAAATTACATTAATTAATTTAAATGTTATAAACGAATATAATTATTAATTAGGTAGTGCAATACTTTTGTTAAATGTCAAAGTTTGTTTACAACTGTAAAAATACCGCCAAAATTCAAATAATTAAATAAATGAAATAAAAATAATGTACTTATAATTTTTTTTTTTTTTGAAAAATGATAAAAAAAATCAGTTAGTTCAAAACGGTCGATCCAAGTACTGACTACGTCCAGTGCTGCTTCCTCCTCCTGCGACGCAGCAGGAGAGGCCACTCTAGTGGCCTCCGAAGTGAGGAAAAGGTCCATGGTACCCCATTTCCATGGTAACCTTATTTACTTATTTATTTAATAGGTAGGTACATAATAATAATTAACACAGAAGCTAATTTTGCATTCGGAATTATTATTTATTTACTTAAACTTCATTTATAATTTTTTATCTTAAACACTTAATTTTTTTTTTTTTTTCCGAAAATTATTACCAGTGGGTTGAGTTTAAAATTTGTTTTCCACAGCTCGCCTCTCCCCCCAAACTCATGCAACATGAGCTGTTCAAAATATCCATTATTAATATTTATTTTACAGGGGCTGCTGAGAAGAGTTCAAAACATGGTGCTGAAGACAAGGCTAACAGTATAATAACAGCAATGAAGGAAAGGATGAAACAGAGAGAACGAGAAAAGCCGGAAATATTTGAACTAATCAGGTATCAAATAGTTTTATTACATTATTATTCTGTAATTTGATTTTACATGATAAATGTTCAGTCTAAAAAGCAACACTATAATTATTATTCAGTACATTTTTGTTACTGAATTCTTTTGCAGCAGTTACAAATCTGAAAAAAAAATCTTAATTTTATTTAAATTGGCATTGAAAGAATGAATATGAGGAACTTGTATGGATTTAGGTTTTTAGTTTTTAAAGAATAAGCTATAAGGAAAAAAAAAAATAAATAAACTATTAAGAAAACAATTCTATCCACCAACAGTTTTTGGCATCTTGGTCATCATCAGTCCCCTAACCATAAAGTGATAAATAAAATTCCCAAAAAGGAGATACGTTAAAAAAAAATATTTTTTATCTACGATTGATACAAATTATAAACATTGTATCTCTGTTTAGATGCGTAGAAAGTGATTCTTTACGTACTTGTATTCATTGCGCATGCGCGTCTCATACTTCTGAAGAATTCCTCTTCTTTACCACCCTAGGGCGGTAAAAAAGAGGAATTCTTCAGCTTTACACACGATTAGCAAGTTTGTTTACATTTAACAAAACTAAATTGCTGTTCTTTTATTAAATAACTGTGTTTATATCGAGTTTTTAGTGAAAAACAATGAGTGAATCAAGTGACTTAGACGAAAATGTGGTGAATAATACTCCTCCAGAAATAATTAATTCGGCAAAAAATACAACTCAAGAATTAATGCCATCTTTATCAAGAGAGAGATGCGAACTTACATACAGCAAGTTTATTTTTTTCTGTATTTATTATTTAAATCTAATTTAAATCGTAGATAAAGTACGGTACGCAACTCGTGCGAAAACAGAATTTTGCATTGCTCGTGTGATTTTACTACCCTCGCTGTCGCTCGGGTGCAAACTCCACACTCGCATGCAAAATGCTACTTTCCGCACTCGACGCGTAATGTACTATTATTTTTCATCCTGTGCTCTTGATGCAATAGTAGATCACGTGTCTAGTGCGGAAAGTAGCATTTTGCATGCGAGTGTGGAGCTTGCACCTGAGCGACAGCGAGGGTAGTAAAACCACACGAGCATAGCAAAATACGGTTTTCACACGAGTTGCGTACGGTACTTTATCCCCAATTGTTGTATAAATACAGAAAAAAATATAAACTTCCTGTGTGTTAGTTTGTATTTCTCTTTTGATAATGATGACGTTAATTCATTAGTTGTATTGTGTGCGGAATTAATTATTTATTAATTTTATAAAATTTATTAATTATTCTCCTCATTTTCGCCATAATGACATATATCAATAATTGTTTTTCACTAAAAACTCAGTATAAACAGTTACTTTAATTAAACAAACAGCAAATTAGTTTTGTTAAATGTAAACAAACTCGCTAATGTGTTAAGGTGAATAATGCTTAAGGCAAAGGTGTTAAAGTGCATGTGTTAAGGTGAAGAATTCTTCTTTTTTACCGCACTAGGGTGGAAAATAAGAGGAATTATGAAACGTGCATGCGCAATGAATACAAGTACGTAAAGAATCACTTTCTACGCATCTAAACAGAGATACAATGTTTATATTTCGTATCAATCGTAGATAAAATAATTTGATGATTTAACTTGAGACAGTTCACCCTGTTATATACATAACCTTTTTTTATAATGAGTCTTATAATTATTTATTCTAAGATTAACAATATTTAAAAAAAAAAATTAAAAAATTAAAAATATTTTAAATTAAAATTCTCTAATGATCTAGAATAATTTTGATTGGGTTGTAAGAAAATAATTATATCCTAATCCATGGAAGTTTCTTATTGAGGATGTCAAATAAAAAAAAAAATCAGCCTGGTTTATAAAGTGCAAAGTGGTTACTCTATTCTAATTATATCACTGATTTGAATTTTAGAAAGTATCTAGTTGATGATGTTGTTTAAGAGGGTGATAAATGTGATTTATAACTTAAAGTGTTAAAATGGGTGGGAGAAATTGTTTAATGACCAGTGTCTGATACCTAATAAAGTTCCATCTTTTAAGACAGTGAAACTATTCGACAGAATAGTTTATTTTACTCTACCTTTGTAGAGTTACTGAATTTAAGATGAATTAATGAAGATAATTAGGTATTTCTGAACAAATTGTAGATTTTTAGCTGGGGTCATAATAATAAAAATGAAAAGAAACAATCTAGTTAAAATTAACTGGGTAAATTACTTCACTCTTCAGAATTTATCTTTAGTGTTCTTTGGTTTAAGTTGCCAATCAATATATTGAAAACCATAATAAACACAATTAAAAGGGAAAACTTAACTTAACTTTGATTTGTTGTGTGCGTACAAGTCTAAAGAAATGCAGCGCAGTAATATCGGCATTATTACAACAATTATAATGATGCAATACAAAAGTGTTAAACTCAAAAAAGTTTATAGGATACCCCTTGATAAGAATATTAATAAATTTTAATTTTAGAAAATAACCTAGTTTACCATTTGGTCTTAATTGTGGACAAAGTAGTAAAGGCAAAGGAGAGAAAATTATGTCTTAAATTTTTATAAAGTATTATTTTTTAAATATTATGTTCTATTTTATTAAAGTGCCTTTCTTCAGAAATGGATTGTAATATGCATTATTTTCACAAATCTTACTTCTATGGACTTTATTAATTGTTAATATACATTACTGTGGCTTATGTTAAAGAATAATTAACTTCTTAAATGAGCCATTTCTCCGATATTAAGGGAGTAAATTGTCTTTAATGGTCTCTTAACTTTAAAAGAAAAAGAATTTTTCTACTTTGCATTTTATAAAACGAGTCCCCAAATTTTTACACCCTCGTGAATGTTCATTTAGCACTGTTAATATGCTAGCTATGTTAATTTTTTCTGTCTCTTAAAAAAATTGTTGTTTGAAAATTAATGTATACATTATTCAAAATCACCCTTTTAAGTATGACCCCCTTTTTTTAAAAAAAAAAAAATAATAATAATAATAAATTGTGTTTTTATTGTTATGGTTATTTTTTTGTGGAGTAATACTTAAAAAAGTGTTTCTAGAGATAATATTTCTTGTGGATAATGGTTTTTGTGAAGTAAAACTTTTTAATCTTATTCATTTCTTTAAAAAAGTCCCTGCCAAATTATTTTCTTAGGAATTTTACTGTTTAATTATAAATGGGAAAATTACTAAATGAAATTATTTAACTTTTACAATGGTGAGGAAGTGTTTTTAACACTTCTAGCATTCTAGCCTGTTTTTGGTCATATATTTAAATGTGAGTGTATATTTATGTATATGTATATCCACAAATGGCTCTTGTGGATTGACTCAGTTATATTCTGTGTCTGAAACCAAGCCATATATGTAGTTTGCCTAATGTAAGGGCACAGCTGTAATTTACCTAGTTACGGCTATACTCTCTCTCTCTGATGTGCTTAGTAGAGTAATATCTTTTAAATAATATAAGGTTTGTTTCAACTTCAACCACTCTTCAAACTAGTTTGAAATTGTCTGACGCATGCGCATTAGGAACAGGGTGTTCCAACGAAGCCCAAACTCAAACTCTGACTGTTAGCCAGTTGTTCCAACTAGGCTCTGATTGAATTACGGATTGGTTTCGGACCAGCCAGAGTAGTCGGCGATCGGCGGCAGGGACTAGTAGTTTGAAGCTTGCGTGAACAGAAACGTAACCTTCCACTTCATTGTTTTTGTTTTGGTTTTGCTCGCCTATTATTCTCCTTTCTCTTAACATATTATATGCCTTTGCGATTCAAGTCTTCTTACTTACTAATATGTTTTTGTACAAATGCGATGATAATTTTGGTGCATAATGACATTTTCTAGATATTTCTGAAAAAAATATAAATTTGACTTATTTTCCAGAATGGACTTTTGATACTTATATTCCATTTTCAAACAAATATCCAAATGATCCGATTTATTTCCCCAATATTTCTTTCATTAACTGGAATAAGATTAATATTTGTTCCTTAAAACAAAAGAGTATTTAGGATTATATCAATAAAAATACGTGTGTGTCGGGACTCTACTAAAACTGGCTCACCACCAGTAAGCCCAAAAATTGTGAATTGCTTAAATCGAAATGAAATCATGAATTCATGTGTCAAATAAGCATTTCTAAAATGTGTGCATGTGTTTTCGTTATATGCTCTAAGAGTATGTAGGTTTTACTTCCAACTTTCGAGCTTACCGAAGTTAATTAGCATTATAAAATGAAATCTTTGTGGTGTGGCACCCCATTGTTGTGCGAGCCCCTAGGCGGCCGCCAAGGTCTAAATCCGGCCCTGACTTTAGCGACTGGTACTTATCTTCATCAGCTATTGACTCCTCCATATCTTATGGATGAGTCAATATTAATAAGTTCAGGTATTTTTGATAGCAAAGGTAGAGGTTGAAGTAAATGATCAACTCAACAAGTTGTTCTAATAACAGTGCTAAAACCTACCACATCAAACAGTTTGGTTTCGAGTTCAGAAGCGTTCCATCAAAACGAAATCGAAATCACCAATCAATTGCCAACTGATGCAATGACCGCACATGTGCATTACGACGATCTCGGACTAATTTGAAACTGATTCTAAACTGGTGGTTGAAACAAACCTATAATTATTGGGGTTGAATTAATTTCTTCCACCTTAATGTTCTATTAATTCAGGTTACTACTGCTTTAAATAATTTTATAGTTATATTTTTAAAACATCCGTTTTTAATCATATGTTGGTATATATTGCTTTAGACACAGTAGACCTTATTTGAAGCCTAAATTTTATAAAGTGCATAGGAGGTAACACAAACTTATGAATTACCTCTTTTTTTTATTAATCAAAAAAGAAATAGAAAAAGGTGATTATTCATTATGTCAGAGTCTTATGCAAGACTCAAATTCATAATTGTAAGAATCATCATAAAAGTGTAGACTACCCTTTCTCTAATTTTTTTTATGTAACTATTTATTCCGTAACTATAACTGATACCGATAATAGCTTATGTGAGCTGGAAACTGCTTTGGAAATAAATATGTAATCTATTTTATTCAGAGAGATTTCTTAACTATTACAACATCCCTTTGGGTCTTTTTAAAATATTAGTAATGTCTTTTCTGCAATCATATTCAAAATAATATGTATATTATTAAATTATATATCACAACAGATGGGAATAATCTGTTGGATAATAATTTTTTTTTTCAAATAATATTGCACATAAAATATGATTTAAGATTTGGTTGTACTGTGTCTGTAAGTATAATAATAATTTTTTTATGTACCTTCTTTATATACTTTGATTTTTATTTCTTTTTTTTACTTCTATAAAATTTTTCAATATATATATTATAATCAAAAGTATACAAAGATATTTGCGAATGAACGGAAGTATTATTGAAGAAAAACAAATAAAAAAAAGCAATTCTTTTTTGTGCTAAACTACTTTGATGGTTATAATGTATGGATCTAGAAGATTACAAGGTTATGTTGACACAGGAAGGTGTTTACGTACGAAGAGAAGAGCCATATCGGTCATATGAAGGCAGTCAAGCAGTCCGTATTAGCAGGCACCAGCAAGTGGTCCGCTAAAATTGCCATAACAGGTTTGTTACCTCAAAAAAAACTTGGAAACAAACGAAAGAAAAAACTTTTTTTCAAAACATATATATCCTGTTATAAACATCATACACATTACTCTCTCTCCCCCCCCCCCCCCTTATATATCTTCGTTTTTATGTTTTTATATTTAGCTAATATTAACCAAATAATCTGTGGTTACGGATATGGTTGCCTTTGGTGTTTTTGTGTTTTCCTCTCCTTTTTTTGTTTTATTTCTGTTTTTTCCTTTTTCTGTGTGAAAAATATTATTTTTGAAGAATGCTTGTGAGTAATATTCTATTTTTTTATTACTGTTATATTTTATTTAAAAATAAATATAATATATAAGTTATGGAATTTGGACAATGTTTTTTACATGAATTATTCTGTTTTTTCTTTTTTTTTGTTTAATGCTTGCAAGCATTTCTTTTTATTTGTTATTGGCATAAGCTGATACTTCCCCTGTGCTTTCCTCTGTATTATTTTTCTTTAATATTATTGTTATTTAATATTTATATTTGCTTTCGATATACATATCTAACTTATACATATCTCTAATTATCTTTTTATTACATTTTTGTTCGTGTTTATTCTTTATATTTTGAATCTTGATACCTATTTTTGGAAGAGAATGTATGGAACGGTACTTATTTTATTCTTTTATTTTTAAACTAATTCAGAAGGTCCCTGCAAGGATTGCTCAAAAAATAAAAATATATATGGGGAATGGAGTTTTTTAATTTTTGTTGCTTTGTTTGTGTTGTTTTCTTTTTGATTGTTGTTGTTTGTTTTAAAGAACAACATTCACAATGGATCCGGATACACACATAGACAGCCTCGA
This sequence comes from Gerris lacustris, assembly GCA_951217055.1. Lineage (NCBI taxonomy): Eukaryota > Metazoa > Arthropoda > Insecta > Hemiptera > Gerridae > Gerris > Gerris lacustris. Next base: position 33,770,048 of record OX578283.1, on the reverse strand, counting down.
GCAGGCAGAGGAATGTGTACTAGAGGGAACATCCAAGTGGTCGTGCAAGATTGCTATCACAGGTTAGGACGAGAGAGAGGTTGCAAAAAGGTTTTTTCTCTTAGAAACCTTATTTTTTCTTCAAAGGGCGTTTTCTTTTTATTAAAAAGCCTGCTCTTACGCCCTTTATAATGCACTTTTATTTTAAAAAACAGAAAAAAGCAAAATTCGCTGTGTGCCATTGTACAATTGTCTTTTAAAAATGCACTAAATTGCGCAAAATAACATGTTTGAAGCATTTCAACATTTAAAAATAACTCTTTTTTTCACATCTTTTATGGCAATAAACAGCTTAAAATTAAAACATTTTCAAAATTTTATGTTTTTTATTTGTTATTATAATCATTTATTGCGAGTGCTATAGAAGCGCTAAACAACAATCGTGCTTTTTTTTGCTATTCGCTCAGCATTTGGTGGCAAAAATTTAATAAAATTCAAGCAATCTACATCTTTTCTTTCTTTCCTCTTTTTTTAGTTATTTTTTTTTATTATTCATAGGCGTTAGCATTAATTTGAAGCTAATATGTTATTTGCCTCTAATGCCCAGTTAATAAATTCATTTAAAATAAATAGGATATTAACTATTAAGTTGTTCAGACATTTTCCCTATTAGGTAGCCAAAAAAAAGCATTTAAAATATTTCACAATTTGTATCTCATAATGTGAAGCAAACATTATTTAAATTTGATTAAATTTGAAATAATGGAATTTGTAAGTTATAATATATCTATAGAATTCTGTAGACATGGTGGCTCCAAGCTATCTAGTATTTACAGCTTCCAACTTGATTGCTGGAACTCTAAACCCATATACGTTACAATTTTTTGTTTGAATTAGATCAGTTGTTCAACATGTCTTAACGTTTATGGGCTGGTCTTTGTACCAATTTTTATTGTATTGCCAAGTTGTTTAACTTGGTTGAGCAACATCTCGGAGGTCCCTTAGAAGCAAATATGTGAATAACTAGGTGGAATTCAGATTTTAGAAGCTTGAAATATGTTTTCCACTTAGATGAAAACAAATTATGAAGTGTTCTAAGCTCTTTGAAAAGTTTTAACTATTCCACCCCCCTTGTACTATCCACCATTAAAACTATTTCTCAAATATTATGGGGAATGGTTATGCCAAAGGTTTTAGTATCCCTTCTACTTCTACAGTAGACCATAATAACTATTTCCCCAAATATTATTGCAAATACTTATGCCAAAGTTTTTAGCATCCCTTCTTGTACTTCCCACCGTAAGACCTATTTCCCAAATATTATGGGAAATACTTATGCCATCTTGTCCATTAAATGCCAATTTTTTAATATAAACTGCTTCATTTATTAAAAAAAAGATCTTAAAGTATGAGTGCACACTTCTTGTTCATTTATGCCATTGTGGCCTGATAAAACCACATTTTTACTATAACTGCGTCATCTTTCAACAATTAAAAAATATTCCTTTGAGCACATTTTTCATGCAATGCCTTTATAACATTCCTACGGCAAGTTTTACTATACACTGCTTTATAAACCTTTTCAACCAAACAATCTCCCTTAACTTCAGTGCACTTATAGTGTGCCTCTACGTTATGCCCTCAAGTGCTCATACTGATTATACAATAGTGCTAAGTTAAAAAACAATAGTTAAAAAAAAATTGAACAAAAAGTAGGTACAAATTAAATCGTACAATATCTCCCTCAAGAAAATTGTACAATCACACAGCCTGTATATGTAGATCAAAAACATATCAAAATAACATTTTGCCATTTTTGAAAATTTCAAAGTCGTTTCTTAGTAACAAATATTAGAGTTAGTTAGTTACCATTTAATTATTTAAAAATCATTTAGGAATTAGATTAATTAATATTATTATTTTTGTGATTAAAAATTATTATTATAAATAGTAATTAGTAGATTAAAATGAGGATTAAGTCTAAATTAATCAAGTTTAAAAAAAAAAAACAAAAAAAATAACCGCATTATTTTATTTTATTTTTTAATTAAAAAAAGAAGTTTTTTTATAACAGTGTATTAAAAATTAAAAAAATACTGTTAGTTATAAAAAAAAGTAATTGATACTTCTAATCAATAATATATTTATTGATTTATAAGTTAAAATTATTATTTGATTTTTTTAATTAAATAAATATCTAAATTAATTGTAAATCCTCGGCTTATTCTTGCAGTTTGTTTCTTTTCTTTTAACAGCCACATGAAGCATTAAGTTAATAATTTCAACCCTAACAAGTATTCATTTAAAGGCTTTGTATAATTGAATTATTACATTTAAATTAATTTTTCTATATTCTATTTATTGCAAAAGTTACATTTCCCCATTTATGTAAATAATTTTGTTATTTTGTTATGGCAGTTTTTTTTATAAACTCATTTTCCGGCTGAATACTATACAAAAAATTACAGGGGGTAATTTAAATAGATTTTTTTTTAGTTTCTCCACCGCAAGGACCTTAAAAAAATTAAACTATTTTGTCTTTAAAATTATTGTTATGAAATTTTGTTTTTAAATAGTGATGTAAGACTAAAATCATATTTATAATGAAAATGAGATTTGAGCATGGAATGGAAAATTTGACATTTTATCTTCAGGTATTGCTATCATTCTGACCAAACCTCTCGTTTGTGCCTTGGGATTTTTTAAAAATCACTTATTTGTTTATATTTTTTTTTGTTATATTTATTTAATTTTACTCTTTTTTTTTAGTCCCAGATTAATTTATTTTTCTTATTTTTATTCAATGAAATTTTTGTAGATTTTTGTCCAGATAGTTCATTTTGCAATCTGAATTTATGTCTCTTTAGAGTTTTTGATAATGAGATTGATACCTGTAGATAGTAATAAGTATTTAAATTGTTCTATTCTTAATCTTTACTTGAGCTTCGTAATTAATATAATCTATTTTATAGGCTTCGGCAGGTGATCTTGTTAATTTTAGGGTTTTAACTGAAGATATATTGCCTTAAATTGTGTGAAGTTTAGACAATGTCTTTGCTAGAAAACCAAGGATTTTCTTTTTATTCTAAATTAGTATAAATTTAAACATAGTAAAATTAGCTAAATATCTTGTCGTCAAGAGCTGAATCTTTTAATTAAACAAATTAGTAGATTTCTTTCACTACATGTTTGTCTTAATTGGCATATTATAATATTTAACTAACTATTCTTAGGTTTCATTTATTAATGTTTGTATTTTTTACTTAATTTTAATTTAATAAAATCCCTTATTTTCGTTGGAAATTTTGTTTCCAAACACAGAAACTGCTGAGTCTTTTGCAGGATTGTACCTTCTGAAAGGGTAGGTCATATACCAGGCGTGTCCCAAAAATAAGGTCTCCGTATTTTTAAAAAATCAAAAAAAGGTTTATTAAAAAAAATGTTACATGGGCATGTTGTGTATATAAGTGTTATTTTTCGACATAATCGCCATTCACTTGGATGCACTTATCAAGACGCACTGGAAGTTTTTTTTATGCCTTCCTCGTAAAACCTCGCTGCCAGCTTCTTTTCCAGGTACCCAGTGACTTCTTTTTTCAATATGTTTCTTCAGGCTCAAGAACAAGTGGAAGTCCGATGGGACAAGATCTGGGCTGTGGGGGGGGGGGGGGGGAGATAAAATTCCCCAGTCAAACTGTTCCAAAACGGCCCTTGTGTCATGGGCAACAAGTGGCCGAGCATTGTCATGCAGAAAGCAAATCCCTTTTGTCAGCATGCCTCGTCTTCGATTTTGGATTGCTCTGCTCAGTTTTTCAGAGTCTCACAATAAGAGGCTGCATTGATTGTGGTTCTGGTAGGCATAAACTCGATGAGAAGAACCCCTTTCCGGTACCAAAAAGCTGTTGCCATGATTTTCAGAGCAGATTGAGTGACTTTGAACTTCATCTCCCACTTCTTGATTCGTCATGAACTTCCATCCGAACTTCAGAAAATTCTCTACACCACTTCCTCACTTTTTTCGCAGACATACAGTTCGTTCCATATGTCTCCTTTAATTTTGTATGAATGGAAATGGGGGTTTCACCCCTCGAATTAAAGTAACGAATAATTGAGCGGAGTTCACACCTAGTGTAGACAGGATGGAGGTGGCGGTAGCCATCGTGGAAGCAGCCATCTCTATTGTGCATCACACACCAACTAAGTGTCCGATCTGGTCAACTAGAGTAGCCAGGGGAAGGGGAAGAGCCAAATTGTATAGCAGTTCAGCCATCTACGGAAAAAAAAGTTTTCCTCGGCCTCTAGGCGCTTGTAGTCCTTACTTTTGGGACACGCTTAGTAGTTATAGATTTCACTTTCTACAAATGTTCATACTTTAGGGGTCCTAAACACATTTCAAAAAGTATCAGCTTTGTTTGATGAGTAGGTTTTGAATAAATTAATTGTGAAATTTGTTTATTCTTTTCGAATCACCTTATAATAAAAAATTGTTTGGTTATTACCCTAGTTGTTGTAGGTAAATCATCAATGTTCCCCAAGGGGTTAATTGTTGTTTTTTATAGCACCCAAGCTCTGTTTGTCTTTATATTTTTTTACTTCATCATGAAGATTCAAATGCTACCTTTAATCATTCCGTCAAGATATTTTGTCATATGATGATGACCACTCACTAGTGGTTAAACGCTGGCTTTAAACAATTTACTACAAGTAGAGAGAGATGTCTTTATTTTTACTTTTTTTATTTTATGCTTATCTCATAGAATCTTACTCTTGTAGAGAGCATACTTCCTTCTCAGTATAGCCTTTGAAGGTCAGTATGATAATTAGGAAAACTGTGTGAAATAAATTTTCATATCATTAGCTTAGCTGCTCCAGCATTGATGAAATGTATTCATCTTCAGCAGAGTAACTTTTCTTAAAAATCATTCTCTAGATAATTTTTTGAAGCTCAAGTAAATGTAAGTATCAGCGTGCTAAATTGATACAGCATTGCATTATGATGTGACAAATTGAATAATGTAAGATATTGTGCATTTGTTGTTGTAACAGTAGGTAGTCTTGATTGTGTATTGTTGTTTGTAAGTTCCCTCTGGTAATGTGGAATGCTGTCCTTTTTGACTTGACAGTTTTTTTGCATGGAAATTTCTTTTATTCTTGTTTGTTCTTATTTATTTATTTTCTTTTAGGATTTTTTTCCCACCCTACTAACACAATAAAATCATCTATATAGACCATACTTTATTAAATACACAACCCCTATTTATTTACATTTTTTTTTTCTTTTGATAGAATATAGATGTATGAAGAAGGGAGGGCTAGCCACATAAGCACTGTTGCAAAAGTGTGACAATTTTACAAGACACTACATATAATGATATCACCTAATCACTCTCTTTTACCACAAGTGTATATTGTGGGCAAATTGCACTTATATGCAATCTTCAATTTTTTTTACTTTTAGAGTCAAAGAACATTATGTGTGATTATCACTGAAAAGCTACCCCTTCCTCTCTTCTTTTATAAATTTAAGAAACTTTTGTTTAGAATTTCTCAATATTTTCTCATATTTTTAAACATTTTAAAATATGGAATAATATAGGCAATTTATTTTTCTAGATTTTATTTTTTTTTATACTAGCATTTCCTTTACGTTAAATTAGGTTTAAAAAAAATAAAAATAAACAAAATGTTCAATTGTTACTTTTCTTCAGTCGATCCCTTATAATTTTCTTAATTTTTTTATGTTAGTCTTTAGGGATGGTAAGGTTGAAAACAGAATATTTTCACTTTACTTTAAAATTGTTGGTTATATTTCGCCCATACCTCCTGGGCAACATTGTTTGATTTTTTTTTGTTTTGGAGACAGTACTAAATACAAATATGAGTAACCTTCTCATTGTAATGTTTCAGAGTTACTCTAAGTAAGTAAAATTTTTAAAGTAAAGTGAAAATATTTTGTTTTCAACCTTATCATCCCTAAAGACCAACATAAAAGAAAATTTAAAAAAATAAACAAAACGCTTTTCCAATATTTATATTTAAATTTTATCTTAGAGTTTAGTTTTTTAAATTGATTATTTTCAAGATTGTTTAATAAAAGTAATATTGATTATTCTTCAGTTTATCCCTTAATTTTCTAACAATTCTTCTACTTATTGGGCTTTTAGGGATGTTCATTAAAAAACATTTCTATTTTTTTTAAAAAATAGAAATGTTTTTTTAATGAACATCCCTAAAAGCCCAATAAGTAGAAGAATTGTTAAAAGTACTATTGATTATAATAAAAACTTAAGTTGTAATAAATTAATTTAATATGCTGTGATTTTTGAGAAATTTTAAATTATAAATATCATTATGATGTGTAGTGTTTAATTATGCTTTAAGTTATTTTATTTTATTTTTTTGTTTATTTGTAATTTTTTTAAGAAATTATGACTTAGTACACAAATTGGTTTCATAACTGGCAAGAAATCCACTTAAAAATAAACTTTGAAGTGTTTGGGAAACCTTCCTAAGTTAACTGTGCTTCCATTATAAGATGTGCACCTCAGGTTAATTTAGTTAGTAAATAAACAGATTTTGGAAATCTGACCCTAAAGGAGTATAATCAAAGGAGGGCGTTAAAAAGAGGGGGAGCCCAGCCTGAACCATTCTTACTAGGAAGTTTACATTTTAAAAAGGTTACTCTTTACAGCATAAACGTGTTTTTCATTTTTTCAATATTGACTTCTAGGGAGGAGGGGGAAGGAAAATTTAAGAGGTGAGAACGGAGTGGTTAAGTTCTGCTTAAAAACCTCTTGAAGCTTGTTGAAGATTGCAATTCTTAGGATGTTCTAATGTTTTTGATGTATTTTTTTTTAAATTTATTCGCCAATGTTTGACTTTTTGTATAAAACCGGGTACTTCAGCTAGTAATTTTTAAAGAAGTGGAATTAAATTATGACTGCCAAGTATCCTATAGGATATTACCATACTGTACTAAGTTGTCATATCTTTTTCTATTTTGATTCTTTATTATGGTGTTCTATTTAAAAGTGTTTCAAAAAGCTTTAAAATGATGCTGTAATTGTAAATGCAGCTATTATATATGCAGTAGAATCGTGATTATTTAACTCCCGATTCACGATAGGCCACACCTGCTGAGCAGTGTGGCCTGACTTTCTTTGTCTCGGTGCGCTCTCTCACTACCCCCAACCCACCCAGCATGAGAACATGAAGGCTACCAGTCAATAGGATGAGCCAAGATATTTTTTAACTCTGGGTTTGACAAAGTTTTTGTGTCCCTTGTCAAGAATAAAAATAACATGTCACTTATCCTAAAATTTACCCATTTTTTGAATACTTTGGTCATGTGACTGATGGTTAACAGAGGTTCTACTCTGTATCCTTTTTTTAGAAAATTATAATTATACTGACGAGTAAGAGCATTAAATAATACTCTTTGAAACCCTTTTACATGTTTTAATATGAATTATACATATTTTTTTATAAATTTATTCTAAATTTCTCAATAATTTTTTATTTTTATTATTCGAGATAATGACTGTAAATATTTTCTTTATTTTATGTTCATATTAATGTAAATATTGTTTTGATGTTGAATTAGCTGCTTTACTAGATTTATGAAATCTATTTCAGTCATTATGTCCTTAATTTATGAAATAATATCTTATGGATTAACTTTTTTTATTCTATAATTTTATATATTTGGATAAAAAATTTGAAATTTTCATGAAAATATTTTTCAGTTATTCATCCAAAGATTTATTGTATCTAAAAATACAAAATTATTATTAGTTAAAGCTATTTTCCCTCTAAATAACATATTTGTTTTTGAATTTACCATGATAAAAATCTATGAGCAGTCAATTTTTTTTTAAATTTTATAGTTTTAATCTCTGGCCATAAACTTAGATTAGTCAAGAAAAAATTATAAACTCATGAATATTTTTATTTATTTATTTTTTTTTTTTTATAAATCAGATATACTTTGTCATTTCTCGGCATAAGCAGCAGTAAGCCTTTTAACAGTGCAACTCATGCTGCTTTCACCCTTTTTGAGGAAACCTTTAATATGGTTAGTCTGCTTCGAGTACAGAAGGATTTAGGAGGATTTTCCCTATAAACATTAAATGTGTTAAATGCACCACCTCCAATTTCATTGGAACCTTAATAAAGGGAAACATGGAGTGAGATAGGTTGTTGGAAAAGGCCTGTACTCAAAACAGATGTGTTTGGAACAACAGATGTTTCATGTTTGTTGTAACTCAAGAACCCTTTGTTTTTGGACTACTGTTACTCTAGTACTAAATCCTCAGAATTCCTCAAGTGCAAATCCTCTAACCTAAGAGGCTAAAGCGAATGCAAAGACTCCTAAAGGGATCTGTTTGATGCCCTGTGGTGAAGTACATTTTTATCTGTCTTTTTGAAAAATTAAATGAAACGTTTATAATTTAATGGTTTGACAACTATTAGGCGTATAAAATTGTGAATCTTACATTGTAACAAAATTCCTTCTAATTTAAAAAAATTATATATTCTATGATCCAAAATATTAATAGTTATAAATTTAAAAATACCTTGATAAGTCAAACAGATTTTTATATAATTAAATCAAACTTATTTCATCAGTACAACTTATATATAAGTTAGTATCAAGATTGGATCTAGGGAGGGGGTGGGGCACTGGGGGCACGTGCCCCGGCGGGAAATTTTGGACATGTTATATAATAATATTTTGGGGGGGTAGCAGGGGGGGGGTTGATTAAAGGTTGCCCCCCGTTAAAAAAGTCTTAGATCCGGCCCTGGATAGTAAACTGTTAAGTACTACTTACTTACTTCCAAAGTTCTCTTCTATCTTGAAGGGTTGAAGAAGGCTGAAAAATCTCTTCTGTCCATGGGCAATATTTTAGGTGTTGGAGAGTCATTCCTCTTTGAGCCATGGCAAATACGATTTTTTTTTATCCAGTTTGTCCTGTTTCACCAACAGGGAAAATTTGGGGAAACATAGGACAAAAATAGGGGCCTTTTCCCCATACATATGGCTTCTAAGAATCTTCTTGTTATACATTCGCTATTCATTCCAAATCTGAACTGTCTAAGTTGAGTGTTTTCTGCTACCTGAATTTGGCCATTCTAAAACAAAACTTAACTAATTAAATATTATTATATAGAAACTATATCTCTGCTACATTAATAAATTATTAAGATCAGGTAATCCTGAAAAACAATCATATTGATCAATCGAATAGATTTTCTCCTGCATATATAAATAAAATTTGGCATCTTAAAATACTTTTCTTTTTTAATTACTAAAATATTTCTTTTTCAAATGTAAAGAAATAATTTGACTGTTCTTTTTTTATTTTTTTGCAAAGATAATAATTTGAGGTGAAATTTAGCTTTAACTTTTACTAAATCACTAAAATACTCAACCAGTTTTTTTTCTTTAAATTTCAATACTTTATTGTAAAAAATGTAATATTAATTATTGAAAAAATAATTGTTTGTTCCTTGATTAACTTTTCCAATTAAAAAAACCTAAATTTTGATTAGTTAACTTAAAAAGAGGCTAATGAAGAAATTAAAATAAGCTTTTAATTTGGGTATCTACAAAAAGGTGTGAATAAACCATGAAAATACTTATAAAAAACTGTCCTGACAATTTAAAAAAAATGTAAATGTCCATTAAAATACTAATTATTATCATTGATAAATTGCTTTCCTGAAGAAAATCATTCCGAGATAATGATGCTATCACAACAAATGTTTGAATATGAGAAATTTTTTTATCATTCAAATTGTTTTCTTTCTTTTTAAGTTTCACTAAACTTAACTTTCAGTTTCAACTTTGGAAAAATAATTAACATAAAACATAAATTTTAAGAAAGTTCTAATCGTCACAGCTATTATTAATATGAAACAATTATTTTTATTTTTTAACTTTTTATTTTATTTTATTATTATTATTTTTTTTTTTTATGTGTACCATCTATACTACAATATGCGCGTTACGAGTTGTGACTTTTAACACTCAGATTGGCCAACCTAAAGCCACTAGGCCTGTGGGAGGGGTGGGGCCAGTGAAATTTTTGTTTGCCTAGTTAGCCCGACCTTCTAGAATTCAAAATCCTGACCTCTTATTGGCTCCCCACCCTAGTTTTTCGGATTTTCTTGCTCTGTCAAAAGTCACAACTCATAACACGCAAACTGTAGATAGGGATTAGTTTCTTTACAAACCCCTAAAACTTTAAAACTGTAGATAGGGGTTAGTTTCTTTACTAACCCCTAAAACTTTAAAACTGTAGATAGAGGTTAGTTTGTCTACTAACCCCTAAAACTTTAAAACTGTAGATAGGGGTTAGTTTCTTTACAAACCCCTAAAACTTTAAAACTGTAGGTAGGGGTTAGTTTCTTTACTAACCCCTAAAACTTTAAAACTGTAGATAGGGGTTAGTTTCTTTACTAACCCCTAAAACTTTAAAACTGTAGATAGGGGTTAGTTTCTTTACTAACCCCTAAAAACAGTTAAACTTTAAAACTATTATATAATTAATACTAATCACTTCTCATTCATCTCTCTCTAAACTAAAAATAAGAAGTTTGGAAAAAAACTGGTTGAGTTCAATTATTTTGTGCTTGATATCTTTTTTAATTTTTTATCTCTTTGTTTTTTTACGTCAATGAATATAATTAAATTTGTGTATCTTTTAGTGATCTGCGCCCAGGGTTTGATTGCGAAAGATAAGAGCGGAACTTCCGATCCTTATGTCACCGTCCAAGTTGGCAAGGTTAAAAAAAGGACAAGAACTATGCCTCAAGAACTCAATCCAGTCTGGAATGAAAAATTTTACTTGTGAGTTTATTTTAATCTGCTTTTATTTTAATAAGAGGTTTTTTATTGGTTGTGATTTATGGTGGTGGTCAGCCTAAATGTTTAGTAGTAATAAAAATGTTCTGTCTAAATCTTGGTTATATAAATGCAGAGGTAAAACCAGAGTGGTAGAGGTGGAAGTCATTGAAAAAGTAGCTTGTTGGTGATATTGTATTATACTTAAGCTTCTTAAACATCCTTGTAATCGTATTGTTTTAAGAATTCTGCTTAATTATTCGTTACTCTACAGCTCTTAAAATTTTACAGTTTACTATTAATGCGTCCTTATTTATTCTATTTTATATATTATTCTACAATAGCAGCAAATCCAAACCGCATTTTTCTAAATCAAGAAGTGACAATTCAACACTACAGGTTTTGCACTTCAAATTCAACATTTTTACACTTCAAATTCAACCTTTTGCACTTTAAATTCAATCCTTTACACTTCAAATTAAACCTTTTTACATTTTAATTCTAACTTCTTTCTACAAAGTATAATTATTGAATAAAGGTTGTTTCTTTTAATCTTCATTGCAAGTAAAAAAAAAAAAAAAATCATACGTTGATGACAATACCTTCAATTTTTTAATATATTTATTTTATCAATATTTTATTTATTGAAGATGTTGTTGTTTAGTAAAGAAAGGTGTAGTTGCAATTAAACAAAAAAAAAAAAAAACTTATTGAACTCAGAGTAAGTAAAAACTCATTTTAATTAATGTCATTTAAATTTCATAATTCATATTGCTAAACAAATATTATGTACTTGTGATCTCTAAACTATAATGGTTCCCCATCAGCAGCTGGTAATTTCCGATGCACATGCAGGACATAAAAAAGTACATAACTATTACTTTATAAATATATAGATAAGTGCTTTTCACAATGTCAGGTGCAATACAATGAATCTTGGCATGATATGTATAATCAAACTTATTATAGATCAAATTTCCTTTGATTGAAATTGAAGGAAATTTCCTTTTAAAAGGTTGAATTTGAAGTAAAACCTGTATACCTTAGCAATAGTTAACAACAATTAGTATCGATCAAATACAAGCATCAGCCCGTAGCTTATTATTTAAAATCCTTATTCATTAAACTTTACACTTCTTTCTAGGCTTGATTTCAATTTAGGTGCTACGTTTTTTTGTTTATTTTAGTGAATGCCACAACTCTTCAGATAGAATCAAAGTTCGAGTGTGGGATGAGGACAATGATCTTAAATCCAAGCTGAGGCAGAAACTCACTAGGGAATCTGATGACTTTCTTGGCCAGACCATTATTGAGGTATGTTTTATATTATATTTTATAATTTAAATGTATATTGCATTCAGTTTTCAATAGTTAAGTAAATAGTTGACTGGTGAAATTTTCTCAAAATTAATACATGACAGTAATTTTTAAGGATAATTTGGACTACAACAAAGAAAAGCCTATGTTAAAAATGATTCAGTGCAGAAAATTTAATTTGTCCTTTTTTTTGAGAAGCATTAACAAAGACAAACTATTTTTTATATATATTGTGATGTTTGATATTATCATTTTGTGATTAGGTGAGAACATTGTCTGGAGAGATGGAAGTTTGGTACAATCTTGAAAAGAGAACTGACAAATCAGCTGTATCTGGTGCTATCAGATTGCACATTAGTGTTGAGATCAAGGGAGAAGAAAAGGTAGTTATACACTTTAAAAATAATTATAATTTATATTATTTGCTAATAAAATTATTTATTACTGTATTATTGTTAATTGTTGGGCTATTATCTTGGGGACTAGATTTTTCCAAGGAAGTCAACATAAATAGAAAAGTATATGAGTGGACTTTAATTTCAAAGATGATGGTTCCAACATTTTCCCTCTTGTGCTAGAGGCATTTTCAGGGTGGAGCAAGTTACTCTGATAAAAGTAACAATCTGAAATGTAGGAGATGGTTGAGAGGTGTAGGTTTCATGGTTGTCCGAGACCTCAGGTAATACCTGCTGTTAGTTTAATCAGGTATTACATCATTTGACCTAGGTGTTAGGGAGACCTGGTTAGAGGGATTATCTTCTGGGTGTGCAGTAGTGCATCCGCCTGTGGAAATAACGGGGTTCCAAGTTTGGGATAACTTGAAAACATCTACCCTGTTAGAATTTGCCTGTTTTTTCTATTTAAATGGCCTCTCGAAATTATTCTGTTATAATAGCTGGATACCTTTGGTATCCTCAAATTCACTGAAAGTGAGGATTTCTAGTCGTTGATCTTGACTAGTATACCCGTCTTTCTAATGTAGGTCCCTGAAGATGCCTCCAGCACAAGATGCGAAACATCAGAACTATCATCCATTTTGATATCATCACCAGCGGAAGACCTAGAACTGTAAAAGGTTATTAGGACGCACTGTAAGTGTGTAAATAGAGTTAATATTTGTGGCAAGAATACAAAAAAAGTCTCCGCTAATTAACCTTGCTAAGAAAAGCAAAAAAAAAAAAAAAAATTGGAAATGGTTTAAATTGCTAGGTTGCTTAATTTAACAATAACATAATTAAGAGGGTCCATCAGACCTTAAGTCCCCGAAGTGTAAGTCTCTACTACCAACTGAGGGCTGCAGTATAAATATGATCAATCTCTGTGCTCTTTCCTCCAAGTTACCTTCAATCCTCTGGCACACTGCTGAACAACTACTTACAGGCCAACACAGCTCTCCCATACTCTAGTTATGATTAACTGTCTCTGATCTAACTGATCGCCACTTCTGGTAGCTGGGCCTTTAAATTGTCGTTAGGACCTGTAAAGGGAATTAGGCAACTGTGTGAAGAGGGGGTAACGCACAATATTGCTGTGACCTTGAGATCGTCTTTGTTACAACCAGCTTACCCCGGTTATGGCAGTGGTGCAAGTTTACTGTGTTATGTCAAAGTTTCGTGCACATATTGTGGTTGAATCTGTTGTGGCCTGTGACCGCTTGTAACTTGTGCGACTAGCTTGCGCCTCTGGCCTGTTCGGCTTACATTCCTGACACTCTCTCCCTATTGCGTTTTACGCCCCTGTTTTTTTGTAACCTGGGGACCCACAGCCACCTGGTTACATTACTACCTAGAAAGCTTAAACTATCACAGATTATGTATATCCGATGGCAATGGCAGTTATTAATATTTCAAAGAGTGTTTTTTTTAATGATTGCACATATAAAGATTATTTATCTTAATATCTAGTTTCCTTTAAGTTTTATTCAACGTTTTTTTTTATTCATGAAAGAAAGACTCAAATAATAGGAAATGTTTGTAAATGAATTAGGTTGTTTACTTCATATGTTTAACCCACTAACTTCTGTTATTTACTTTATTAACAGTGGCAGACCAGTAATGTAAGTAAATATAAACAAAAACTTGTATGTTAGTAAACTAACAACTTTTAAGCACTTTTTAGTAAACTTTAGCAACAAATAAACAGTAGCAAATTAAGGATACAGTAAAAAAAAAAAAAAAAAAAATACTGGAGAATCTTGCTATGTCGAAACCACTTACTATCTAATTAATTATTTCTATGTTCGATTGAAAGAAGAAAAAGTTTGTATACTTAATTGTATGTTAACACACACTTATTTTAGGAGGGTAAGACTGACCATTTTACCTCTTCTAGTTAATTTCTTCCTTTTGTACCTTTCTAACATTTATCCACCAGTCTTACCTCTCATATATAGAGATAACCCTTCACTATCTCTTGCCCCTTCTGTACTTCTTGTAAATTTATTTAGAGGCTCATTAGAAGCCTTTTTATTCTGACTCTAGTACTGTTTATATTTCATGTTATTATTACATATTGTGAGTAAAATGTATAGTTGATTTTATTATCTATCTGTAAATTTATAACTGTGTTGCTTTCTCTTAAGGACTATATAATTGAGTTTTTAATAACAATTATTATTAAAATATTAAGAATGAAGATTCTGACACTTACGTGTTTGTGTTTCTAGGTCGCTCCTTATCATGTTCAATACACATGCCTACACGAGAACCTGTTCCATTCACTATGTGAAGAGAACTTAGGTATGGTTAAACTACCTCAAGTTAAAGGAGATGATGCATGGAAGGTTTACTTTGAGCCACCTGGTCAGGAAATAGTTGAAGAGTTTGCTATGAGATACGGCATCGAATCTATCTATGAGGCTATGACGTAAGATATATAATTATGTTGATTCCTTTGTTGATATATTTCTAGCACATGTATATTTTGACATTAAGATTATCAGTCTATTTTATGGCAATGGGAAGGTCCCGTGTTTTAATTTATTTTAACATTCTCATTTAAATCATTGATTATTTCTTGGATTCCAGAGTTATAGAGCTTAAACCTAACCTTTCTTTTAACCATTAAGAGGCCTTTTATGCCTTCAGTGTGTACAAATTGTAGAAAGATTTTTTCTGTTCATTTTCTATGGAAAAACATTGACTCATGGATATATTTTTGGGCACTGAATCCACATACCCACATTTCAATGTTTTTCCATGAAGTGGAGAAAATCGGTATACATTTGTTCAACTGATGTAGTAGATGGATTTTAAGGTGTGGAATTAAGTTTTTAGTAGTATTCATACTACCGAAAGATTACAATTTTACTTTAAATCAAATTATAATTATCAATAATGGGGGCCTGGGTGGCTCGGAGGCTAGAGCGCTTGCCTTGCGATAAGGCAAGTTAAGCAGCATCGAGCCGGGTCAGAAGGTGACCGCAGCTCTGGGTTCGATTCCCGGACCGGGGTCCCCGCTCAATGTCCACCCAGCATTGTTTAAACAAATGGGAAGCTCCTCGAAAGAGTGGCGTCACCAGGTTTCGGCCTGGAAATCATGATTATGACACTCCTGGTTGTAATACAACCAGGAGGGGAGTTGTGGTAAACGACCACATCTTCACACGAGTGTGTGAAGATTACGGTTCCTAACCCGGGTTTGTTCAATGGGCCCACCTAGGTGGCCTGCGTCTTCGGGTGTAAAAGCCCCCCGGAATAAAAAAAAAAAAAAAAAATTATCAATAACTACGGGAGACATACAGAGAAAAATAGACCCCCCACCGGGACTCGAACCACACCTCCTATTAATCTGTTACAGGTGCTTTTACCAAGAATAAGATTGAAAGCTTGGATTCGGGGAATTTGTATAGGTAACGACAGAGAAAAATCATTCTCCCGTATAGCTCACTTGGTAAGAGCACCTGTAACTGATTAATAGGAGGACCTGTGGTTCGAGTCCCGGTGCGGGGGTCTATTTTTCTCTGTATGTCTCCCGTAGTTATTGATCATTATAATTTGATTTAAAGCATATTAATTACCATTCAATCAGCTAGGAGCTCTGATATAATATTATATAAAATTTAGAATTTAATTATAGAACATAACTTTATATCGGTGAAGTATATTACTACAATAAATACAAGTGAAAACCAATCTACCTCCTATTATATTTTAACTTCTTGGGAGCCATCAAATTTTGCATGTTGTTGTTTATTGAAACTTCTGCCGTCTATCGTCAAAATATTGTTCTATAAATGAAAACCCATCGACCTCCTATTAAATCCTAACTTCCTGGCACAATATTTTAAAGTGTCAAATTTTTCATGTCGTTTTTTGTGTGACGGAAATTTTTGCTGACCCCCAGAGATAAACACATCTATGTTAAAATCATCCAAGTCATCATCAAAAGCACATTTATGGCTTTATTCTTCATTAATTATGTCTTATCTGTATGAAGTAACTTTTATTTCCTTTCTTTTTATTGTTGCTTTATTTGTTTCAGGCACTTCCACTGTCTTTCAACTAAATATCTATGCCCTGGTGTTCCTGCTGTCATGAGTACTTTATTAGCCAATATTAATGCCTTCTATGCCCATACAACTGCGTCCTCAGCTGTATCTGCCAGCGATAGATTCGCTGCTTCCAACTTTGGTGTAAGTTTAACTCATATTTCATTTTCCAATCCTATTTAAGAGATTAGATAAAGTAAAACTTGCTGAAGAGCCCTCCACTTTAGTAGTCACTTGAGACAAGTTTTACTTATAACATTAATTATAAAAGGGGATCCAAAAAGCTCAAAGCTCTCTCCTGAGCCTTTGTCGAAATACCACAAATAATGTGGATTCAATTCCCTTAGAGGTGGTGACACATGTTTCACTATAATAACCTTAACAATAGATGTGTTAAGTATCTTATCATTTTATATCACTTTTATCACTTAGGTGCAGCAAATGAAGGGGGACAGTTTTATACATGAATTTTTAAATTTGTTATAAATATTTTATTCTGATTTCTAAAAATACGAATATTGCTATTTTAATTTTTTGTTTTATCTGCAGAAAGAGAAGTTTGTGAAATTATTGGATCAGCTTCACAATTCTCTTAGAATAGATCTATCAATGTACAGGAATAACTTTCCTGCATCGAGCCAAGAAAAACTCATGGACCTGAAATCAACTGTAGATCTTCTCACTAGTATTACGTTTTTTAGGATGAAGGTAAACGTTACTTCAAGTTTCAACTTTTGTTAACTTAATTTTAATTTTTATGGTTTTAGTTAACTTTTAAAAAATCTAATATAATAACTATTGTATGGTAATTATTATTTGTCTTAGGTTCAAGAGTTATCAAGTCCTCCTAGAGCGAGTACTGTTGTCAAAGACTGTGTAAAAGCCTGCCTTAGATCAACTTATCAATTCCTATTTGAGAACTGCACTGAGCTTTATAGTAGAGAATTCCAGGTATGATATATTATAATTCTATTTAAATACCTACCTAAATATCTATTTTAAAAAATCTTCTCTTTCAGGTAAATTTCAACCATGTATTTGCCAATCACTGATGAAATTGTATTTTAGGTTGATCCTAATGAAGCGAAAAGAGACGCTGAAGACACTGGCCCCAGATTGGACAGCCTTGATTTCTGGCACAAGTTAATAGCTCTTATTGTATCTGTGATAGAAGAGGACAGGAATAGTTATGCCCCTGTTCTCAATCAATTTCCCCAGGAGCTTAACATTGGCCAGGTAATCTTAACCCTAAACCATAACTAAAATGCTGTTTTATTTTAAGTTTTTCTTGATTCCAAGCTCAGAGATATTGATAATTCTTCTGTGGTTGTGGTGAAATACTTTTATAATTGTTTATTAAATGAATCTGTCACGTGAATTTTAGACTAAGGATCTATTGCAATTTTTTTATTTGTTTCTTTCAGTTGTCAGCAGCTACAATGTGGAGTCAGTTTGCTGTTGATATGAAATATGCTTTAGAAGAACATGAAACGCACAGGTATTGCAAATCATCTGCTTATATGAATCTTCACTTCAAAGTCAAGTGGCTCTACACAAACTATGTTAAGGTAGGTATTTCTGTATACTTGAAATTTTATAAAGTAGAAGCCCTCCAGCTGAGTAGCCAGTTTAACTTCAAAATTTTATCCTTTTTTTTGTCTTATTGAAGATAATTGCAATATTTTTGTAAAATTGGTTTGGTAATTAATCGTTTATGCTTCATCGTATTTAACAGAGTGTAAGATACCAATATTTTGAAAACTAATTTTTTGGACTCAAAATTAAACTATTGATTCTAATTTTTAAGTTTTAGGTAGTATTCATATTACGTAAAGATTAAATTTTACTTTAAATCATATTATAATTATCATTAACTGAGACATACATATCCTGTATAGCTCAGTTGGTAAGAGCACCTGTAAAGGATTGATAGGAGGCCCATGGTTTAAGTCCCGGTGTGGGGGTCTATTTTTCTCTGTAGGTCTCCCGTAGTTAATGATAATTATAATTTGATTTAAAGTAAAAAAAAAAAACTATTGATTCCTCACAATACTTTTTTTATAGATACTCCTTTTATGAAGAAGTGAAACGGCTAATTTGGTGAAAAGAAAACCCTCTGGTGTAGTCGAAGAAACTAACTCAAAATAATTTTTATTTTTAGGTGCTCATTTGAGCATAAGTGTCCCCTTTATCCTTTTGGCTGCTGATGACGGGAAGTATACCCACTATTGTGTATGATCGGGTATGCACGTCATTCTTGCTGAAGGACATTTCTACATAAAGTCATTCCCCTTGTATTGACCCCCTGCTTCAAGCCGTGGTCGAGTAAAGGTCGTACAAGTGCTAGTTTGGTTTTCTACGCTCTACGCTGCAATTGCAAACCCCGCCAAATGCGAAGTGCGAGCTGTTATAAGGTTTTTTACGGTAAAACAATATTCAGCAGCAGCTATTCATCAAGAACTCTGTGTTCTTTATTAACCAAGTGTTATGAGTAAAGGAGTTGTATGTGAATGGGTTTGTTTATTTACATGTTGGCGAATAAAACATTCATGATTAAGAGAGAAGTGGTAGGCCATCATTAGTCACCGATGTACTAGTTCAGAAAATTGATGGAAAAGTTTATGAAAATCAACGTTTCACAATTTCGAGCTGCCTAATGAATTTCCACAGATTTCTAGGACTGTGTTATACGAGGTAGTGGCAGAGAGGTTAGGTTACCAGAATTTTTGTGCTCAATAGGTGCCCAAAATTCTTATCGAGCACCACAAAACTCGCACTTTGCAGTTGGTGGGGTTTTCAATTTCAAGATGCTATAAAAACCAAACTAGCTCTCGTACGACCTTCACTCGACCACGGCTTGATGCAGACTGACCTGCTGTGTACGTCAGTGCAACAATGGCGGCGCTACTCCCACTACTTCCCAAACAGTGGCCAATCGGAGGTTATCAAATCTCTTTTCAAACTCTTCTCTTTCTCTTTTTTAATAATAGGAACCAAATCAATAAAACATTTTGCTCATCTAGTACCTTGAAATCTCCCATTTCAGGTTTTGAGTTTCTTTAATATTACTTGTGATTTTTAAAAGTTCTCATTATATCTCCTTTTCTTAGTATATTTGAGGAGCCTAGTATCAAAGACGGACATTCGACATTTTTTCCGAATTTCAGTTATCGATTGTTTCTTTAGATTTTTGGCTGCTGCATCAGATTCTGCTATCCATTTGCATCAAAAACGACTAGAAAAGGGGGTAAATATGCAATAATATTTCTAGTTTTGTTTCAAAAGGGGGCATTACCGAAACAGCCAATCAGGAGGCTGCGTTTTACTAACTTGTTCCAATGATGCACTGCGGGCTTTAGCATCTGAATACCTACTCCTACCATTTTGTCATACATGTTTAGAAAAATGATACCCTGAGGGGAAATCGAGAAATCAATTTTAGCTCTAAATTTGGGGGCACTACCCCCTAAGAACTCTGAAAAACGTGAAAAAAAAATTATTTCTCCATTATTATTATTCTAACAAAAATTTTCAACGTCATTTTGCTTAAAAAACGGACAAAACCTTGTTTTTGTTTCAAAAGCGGACAACTCCACTTTTTAACTTCATTTAGCAGCTAAAATATCAAAGAAATTCACGTTTTCAGTACGTCTAACTAGTTTTGAGTCTATTAAGAATCTACAGAAAAAAATCATTGCTCTTGCACCTGTAGAATTTGAGGTACAGTTTTTCGGCTCTCCTGTAAAATTTTGAAATGTGCTCTTGTCCGTCTTTGATACTAAGCTCCTCATTTTTCCTGATGTCCATGCAACTCTTGTGACATTGAGTTGAATCAAGCTTATCTGACTTATTAGGTACCTGTGCCAGACTCCTAACTAAAAAGAATAAAAGTGAATAAAGAATATAAATTATTAGATCATATTTTTTTAAGCATCTTCTGTTATCGATCATCCTATTATATGGCACCTTATGCCTCTGAAGGTGTAATAATTTTATTATTTATAAAATGTTATAAATTTAATTTGTTTTGTTCTTAGGATGTGCCACCTTATAAGGGATCTGTGCCAGAGTATCCAGCATGGTTCGAGCCATTTGTTATGCAGTGGCTTAATGAAAATGATGATGTATCTTTAGAATACCTCCACGGAGCATTTAATAGAGATAAGAAGGATGGAGTAAGTGGTTATTCTTTTTTTATTCTTTTTTTTCTTAAATTTCAGTTAACTTGCTTTATTTTTAAAAAATTGCTTATTTGGTGCATTTTAAATTTATAAGTTGTCTCTTTTTAGTTCCAACGAAGTTCAGAGCATGCACTGTTCTCCAACTCAGTCGTAGATGTGTTCACACAATTAACACAGTGCTTTGATGTGGTTTCGAAACTCGAGTGTCCTGATCCCGAAATTTGGAAGAGGTACATGAGGAGATTCGCTAAGACAATTGTAAAAGTACTTATGGCATATGCTGACATTGTCAAAAAAGAGTTCCCGACTCATCTCAAAGAAGAGAGGATTGTAAGTAAACCATGTTTAAATTCTGTTGAGAACATTAGTCTTTTATGCCAAATTTGAATTTAGATTCCTAAATTGAATTCAGTAGTAAAAGCCACTAGCTTAAAAAATAATACATTATACCATTTTAAATAGACTCTTTTTTTGTAATTTTTTTGACATGTTTCTATTTTTTTTATTTCTAGGCTTGCATTCTTATGAACAACATTCAGCAGCTGAGGGTACAGCTTGAAAAGATGTTTGAGTCAATGGGTGGAGAAAATCTTGAGGAAGATGCTGCCAATATTTTGAAGGAACTTCAGCAGAATCTCAATTCTGCTTTAGATGATCTAGCCATAATTTTCGCTGACAGGTATGTTCAAAGGAGTAAATAAATTGATTGTAAGTCGTCTAATGCATCCCAAAAACCAATTTGGTAAAATTTTGGCAATGCTACATTGTAAAGAAAATATTGGTATCCAAGAGTTTTTGCCTATTTAATCAAATTTTATCAAATAGTGAGATTTTAAGCCTTACTCTTTAATTACTGCTTTGATGGATAACTTTTGTTTTAAGGTTTGTTCGTTCCTGAAGAAATATTTCCAAACTCTTAAAATCTAAAAATACTTTGAGTTAAACAAAATCAATTTATGATTGCAAAATTAATTTTTCCTGTGCTAAAAGAGTATGCCTTAAATGACTGCGTTGGTGCATCTGACAATTATTTGAGTTTAAGCTGAAAGTTTATAGCTAAAAATGTAGTTGTACATTCTCTGGCTAATTCTATATTTTTATTATGCCTATCTATGGATAGGCAGTATAAGTGGAATCGTTTGTATTACATTTTTTGACAATATACTTGACAAGAAAAAATATACCTAAAGTAAGCCCAATGTTTGGATTAAGTTAAATATTCTGATTTTGATACCTCATTATTTATCAACTTAATACGACAAGTAATTCTTTCAGAATTCCTACCTTTTATAATAAATTTTCTAAACCTTTTAATAATAAATTCTCTCTCTTCACATAAGCATCTAAATATTCCCAGTGTTTTGTCTTGTGTTATGTAAATGAAATAATGTCATTATGATATTTTCATTATGTGTTCTAGCAATAATAATTATTTTTATGTTTCAGTTTGGAAAATCGGATAACAGTTAGTGTTAAGGAACTGGGTGACTTACTTCTTGCCATCAAGGGAGGTGGACAAGGCAATATGAACCAGCCACAGTATAGAAACACTGTTGCATCAGAGGCTGATGAAGTACTTAGGCCTCTTATGGACCTTCTAGATGGTAGTATATTTTATTTATATTTATATTTTTAAGATTACTCCAGCCTTGTTGTTAAACCATATTTTTATTGCTTTTAATTATTTTTTGCAGGATCTCTGTCACTGTATGCTCAATCTTGTGAGAAGACGGTGCTCAAGAGGTTACTCAAAGAACTGTGGAAGATAGTTATGAGGATACTTGAAAAGACTGTGGTTCTACCACCCATGACTGATAAGAGTGTAAGATATTAAAGTTTTATTCATTTTTAATTTATTAAGAGACTTAATTTTAAGGTAGAGAGAGGAATATGCTTCAGCAACAATCAAGTAACCTGAAAATTCATGTAATATATTCAATTTGTTCTGTAATTAGGATGTGCCACCGTGTAAGGGATCTCTACACGAGTATCCTGTGAGGTTCAAACCATTTGTTATGCAGTGGCTAATGAAAGTGATAATGTCTCATTAGAATATCCACATTGATCATTTAATAGAGACAAGAAGAACAGAGTGGACTCCCTGGGCCGTCCCTAGGGGTTTAGGCGCCCGGGTCAAAGGCATCATTGCCCCCCCCCCCCCCCTTATTGCCAAATTCACCTAGTAGTTAAGAAGGGGGCCTGGCGGCGCCCCCTAGACTTGGCGCCCGGGTCAGCTTGACCCGGTTGACCCCCCCTAGGGACGGCCCTGTGGACTCCTCTAAAAAACTATCCTAATTATAAAGAGCTTACCAGTACATTTATGGTCTATCCTTGCCCATTTTGTGAGTCTGCAGTCTCCAACAATATCCTCATGTTTGTAAGGGACCGCAAAGCCTCCATTTTGAGTGTATTCTGCACTTGATTTTTGACAAATATTTGTAGTTCTGATTCTGCCTCTTCTAAGCCAGTACTCTTCTAGCCAGTTCTGATTCTGCCTCTGTAAGCCAGTAACCTCTAGAATGGCTGCCCAATAGTCATTCAAAGAACAGTGGAAGATAGTTATGAGGATACTTGAAAATACTGTGGAATGGCAGCCCAATAGTCATTCAGTGGAAAAATAACACAATAATTTTGGTTAACACTACTTACATATAATTGTTTAAAGTATCTTCCCTATAGAATTCCCTTTATAGAAATGTGTATAAGCAAATACATAACATATGCATCTATGTTGAACAGATGATCCTAAAGAACATAACAGACAACGCCAAGAATCTAGCTGCAAATGCAAAGATAGAAGATATGTCTCGCCTTATAAAGAACCACATGGTTGGAAAGCAAGATGTTAAAAATGCTCTCTCCGGTGTCATTGTAAGTATTTTTTTTTTTTTTTTTTTTTTTTTAATGCTTAGAAAAATAAATACAAATTAAACTATGTGTAATTATTGCCCTTGATAGATATTTTCATATAAATTTAGAGTGAGATTATTTTTTCAATTTTTGCTCCATGTATGACCCTTACTGAATATGTATGTATGTCAGATTTAATTGGTTGGTTTATTACTTCAGGGTATTTACATTGATGGCAGATAAACTTTTTTAAAAACTACATTTTTGGACTTAAAACACTGAAAAATATCAAAATCGTTTTCTGTATCACATCATTTTTCTACATATCTTCTTAAAAGTGTTAATAACTTTGGAGATAGCAACGAGACATTTGCAATAAACATTAAGGCAGTGTCCCTGACCATCCTTTATACATCTGGTCTTCTTTGTACTCTGATATTTAGGCTCGTTTCACACTAAAGAGGTTTTAGGCGGCAGGGTTCAAATTCGATGCTGTTTACACAGTCGCCGAATAAGTGTGAAGCCATCAAACCTCGCCCGTCTAGGAACCGAAAGATACCGCTTTGCACCGAACCCCCCATATCTGCCTATAGGGTTATACACTATTATCGCCCTGTACACATATTATCAAGAGAATTTTTTTTTTTTAATCTATTAAGTATTACATAGTTTTAGATGATCTATGTAACCATCTTTGTACTCTAATGTTACTTTTGGGGGATATACGTCATTCTTTATTCTTATTATAAAAATATAATTTATATTTTTAATTATCTTATTTATAAGTAAACCTTAACATTCATTTTATTTTCTAGATTTTTTCATTTTCTCTTTCTTTTTTTGTCTCTTATTTTCATATTGTTAGACATCAGTGGAAAATAATTTCTATAACCGTGGAAAACATTACACGGCGAAGCTATTGGTATGGTTTACATATATCAGATAAAAAAAAAATACTAAAACTCTTTTTTAACTGCTTTCATTAACATAAAAAATTGTCCTGTTTATGTGATTTACTAACATTATGTGATAAAACTAACTAAGCATTTTAATACCTCTGTATGTGTGATACCTTTTAACCTTTTTCTGTCTTTTATATTAATTTTTTGTTGTCTCTTGTTTTTAATTTATATACTACATTGCTACTGAAAAAGGAAGCTGATTTGTTTGAGTTGTAAATGATTATTTTTAGTCTTCACAATGTCACTATAAAAATATTATTTTTATTTTTTACAATAAAATAATAGTATTGTTTACAATCAAACAGTCAAAATACCATATTTCTTTGAATACAAGCCACACTTAAGTTTTAACACTTAAAAATTGGGAAACTTATTGTATATACTGTAGAGAGCCCCGAAAATCCGAAAACTCCAATATTCTGAATAACTCGTGGGGCAAAATAAAAAGAAAAAAGAGACACACTGATGGCCTTATGAAATTTCTGGGGACTGCTTTAAGCTGCCGCAATATGTTTCTTAAAACTCTATCCCATTCTCCTGTTTTTGCCCATTAAAAATTGCTATAAAAAGTACAGCTTAAATTCTAAAAAATACAATATATATGTCAAAGGGTTATATTAAATTGTTAGTTTGATCAATTAACTAAAGGTTTGATCCAAACTTGGTTGATGACCAAATGAGTTCTTGATTTATTACATTTTTGAAACAATCTAGTGGTTTGATAAAATACCTAAATTGTTTAGCAAGATGATAAAATAAGTTTTATAAATAGGTTATTTGCAGAATTTTTCCTCTGATATTTGGATACTCTTTTCTTTTTCACATAAAAAGCACAAAACTTTTGCTTTGTATCCTTCTGCCTTTCCACATATTGAGTGTACAGGGTTTTTACAAACATCCCAAGAATATCCTCTGCTTGTCTCTTTTTGGCAAACAGAGTAGAAAATTTGTATTTGAGGAATACTTGAAGATTGATACTGTGCTTATTTTATTTATGAAGCATATTTTATCATCTTGCTGAACACTTATGATCAAACCCTTGGATGTTTTCAGAGATATGATAAAATCAAGAACACATTTACCCCCAAATGTGTGTGAAACCTGTATATAAATATATGTATAATATAATATATTAATCTATTTACCCCTGACCATTTTTTTAAATTTTTTACTAACGTACATTGTGAATTTAATTGATTTAGCTGTTTTTATGAAATGTTCTCTAACATTCAAGAAAAACCTATTCAAAAATGTATGTATATGACTAAAACATTTGTTCAGCTTTTAGTGTTGCATATTTGTTTTATCTGTGAAATTAAAATCTACATACATTCTAAATTAATGTTCTATATACAATGTCAGTTATCTTGTTTAAGTTGCTTTCTGACACTATGTATGTTGAAACTAAAATTTTACAGGATTACAGATTTTTATGATGAAGAAGATGTTGTTACAGTTTTTTAAAATACATATTTATATATATATATTAATGGAAAAACCAGAATTTTATAGCTAATAAACTATACCAAAGGTACTAAATTATCAAAGGTGACTTTACATCACACTAACGTTTTACAACAATGTTCTTCATAATCTGAGTTTATCCTCTATTGTTTTAGTTTTTTACTATGTTTATTTCAAATTCTTTAAAAAAACAAAAAAAACTTTATTTTGATATATTTCTTGAGACTGGCAATTTAAATGAGTAATTTTAATATTATTAAATATGTTTAGTTAATGTACCACAAAATTGGAGTTTGAATTAATTATTATTATTAGCAATTAAAGGTTTTGCTGCAGAGAGGAAGTATCTCCATTTTTTGTGACAATAAAAATTATTTAAATCATACAATCATTTATTTATAAATTTATGATTTATAAATCGTATGATTTATAAATCGTATGATTTATAAATCGTATGATTTATAAATCGTATGATTTATATGGCTAATGTTCAAATAAAAGTAAAAATAATTTTTTGAAGAAACAGGTGGCTGCGAGCTTTATTCCTGAGGTTTTTTTTTAATAAATTGCACTGAGAAACTTAAGAACTTAACTTAACTTAAGAATATTATTATTATTTTTAGTTTCTTAAAAATGTATTAAATTGGAGCTATATCCTGTTAGCATTATTCCTTCAATGGGTTTTTCTAATTAGTCCAAAATAAACAAGTTCTATTGTCCTTTTAAAAACAAAAACTGTTCTCTAAACTATATTTATAAAATTAAAATAATTGTGCAATAATTACAAAGGGGGACTTTGCTCAGGTGTGCATCAAAGACTGGCTTATTACTATATTATATCTATTAAATTTCCGTGTAAAATTGCTCTCTTTTGCAGGAAGTTGAAAAGAATCTTTCACCAAAGCAATGTGCTGTCCTGGATGTTGCATTAGATACCATAAAGCAATACTTCCATGCTGGAGGCAACGGCTTGAAGAAAACATTCCTTGAAAAGAGTGCTGAGCTACAATCACTCCGCTACGCACTCTCACTCTACACTCAAACTACTGATACACTCATCAAAACTTTCGTCAACACACAAGCAAATGAAGGTATTTTAAATCAAACTTTTTCCTTCCATTTTTTTTAAATTTTATTTGTTTAGTTATAAGTGTCCTATGGAGAAATAAGACGACGAGATATGAGTTTAATTTTTATTTTAAACTATTTTGATATTATCGTCTCTGGTCTCTGTTGAGTTGTCTCAGAGGTTGAGAAATTATCAATTTAGGGTTTGGTTTTGTTTAATTAAAAATCTCATCTTTACTGGAAAGAAGACTAAGATTGTTGTAAAGACACTAAAACCTCATATCTAACTTGTCTTTACCATTTTTGGTGGAAACTAGTTGGAAGGACTTGTTTAGGAAACTTACTCTTGAATGAGACACCACAAAGAAAAAAAATTGAACTAATGGACTTAATTGGCAGAACTGCTTTAAATATATTGAACTGTTTTATTGGGAGGAAAAGAAAGTCAAAAGTGAAATTAGTAAGGAATGTAGAAAAGTCCTTATATATGGCCTAAATATGAGAAAGAACAAAATTAGAAAGGGCTAAAAAGTAAACATTTAATTAGAGCTCATTGGAGAAATATACATCTTTGTGCCAGGGTAGATATAACATTATTCCTAATCTCCTCCTTGTTCATCGTCTGTCACACCTAGGGTTTCCCTGACGTAAAAGATCACTGTTTAACCTAAAAACATGTCCAAAAATATCAGAGTTGAGTTTTTTCTATTGTTTATCTGATGTACATTAAATCCTTGTTTAATAAAGTTCTTGTGTCCAAGTTCTTCTTAACCCAAACCTTCGATTATAAAGGTGTTTCCATCAAATTTGTTAACAATCTTAATTAGTTTCTTACCCTGCTCTTAACATTTCCAACTTAGAAAAATAAAAGAGCAGATTTGGTCTATCAGGAGTGTTCGAAGCCGAATGAAATGCATGTCTGCAGATTTAGTCCTCTATCAGTCATTAACTTAATCTTCATACTCGTATATGTAAGATATTAATTTCTACCAATAAGTATCTCATAACTTACAGACACAATTTTATCATTTTTAAATTTCAACTTGTAACCTTAATACTAAATAAAAACAATGAACAGTGAAAACACAAAGACAACATCCTGTATAGATGCTGAGAGGATAAAATTTACTCATTTCACAAAAAAATAACAAATATGACACTTTAGGAATAAAACAATTTTTTTATAAATTTTGATTATTATTGATAAAATCTAAAAGAACAAAAAAAAAAAACAATAATAATATTTTGCCTAAGTAATATTCTTTGTTTTTCTACACTTCTTTTATTTATAATATATTTATATTTTTCAGCTCCATATTTTTT
Organism: Gerris lacustris; assembly: GCA_951217055.1. Taxonomy (NCBI): domain Eukaryota; kingdom Metazoa; phylum Arthropoda; class Insecta; order Hemiptera; family Gerridae; genus Gerris; species Gerris lacustris. The sequence goes on along the minus strand of OX578283.1, from coordinate 33,741,569 downwards.
TATAATTATTCTTTAAAAATGATTTCTTTCTTACTTTTTTTATTTCATCTTTTGTTTTATTTATATTTTTATTGTTAATTTTGATTATTCCGATGGTGAAGAGCAACTTTTTATTTTTTTCATTGTTCCTACTGACACTTCAGTACCACTCAATAACAAAAATTCGTTGAGGCAACATTCGATATCGAGCGAAAGAGAGGACGATAGTTTGGAAGGCTTGGAGGAGCCACTCAAAGCAAAGAAGAGGAGAGAATCTTCTCAAGGTTCAATAACAAAAAAAACAAACACACATTATTATTAGACAAAAAAAAGAAATTCAAATCTTTTTTTATTTATTTACTTTTTATTATTTTCTTTAGATATTATTTTTTCTTTATTTCTTTTTTTTTTTTTTTTTAGAAAATTCCCCCATCCAAAATTAAAAAATGATAAAAAAAAAAGCTCCAAGCACCTGTAATAAAAAAAAACAGCGAATAATAATCTTAAGCATGACACAATCCGCTTATTTATATATATATTAAAAAAAAAAACAATAATAATAATTATTAAAAGCCTTTTTAATAGCAACAAACGCAAGTTGGTAATGCCTTTAAATACACCCTCCCCCACTTTTTAATCTTAATTTATTATTATATTTTAGCATTAGATCGAAGCTTGTAAAAAAATTACAAAAATAAATAACCCAAAACAAAAATTAATAATATATATATAAAATAGATTTAGAGGATGAAATTACTTATTTTAGCTTTTTTTAGGTTTAGTTCTATTTTAAAAATAATTTTACTTTAATATTATTTTTAGGTTTTTTCACGCTTATGAACCATTAAAATGTCCTCCCCTTTACTCTCCACAGAAGTTCAACGATGCTTTAATTAATTTATTAATTTTGTTTCCTCTCAATTTTTTTACATAGGTAAATTTTTTTGCATGTCTCTTTAGACGCAGGTCCTCTTCAAGCATCCAGATGGAAGTTTCAAAACATTCTATTTTATACTGCTGTGAAATAATAAGCATCTACAATAATATTTTTTAACTTCTTAAATGCATATTTCTTGAGTTTTTATGTTTTCTTATTTTTTTTACAATATTATATATTTATAATTGTGTCAATCTTTAAGTAGGGGAAGCTTTGATGTACTTTGTTGATCCGAAGGTGCCATTAAAGTGCACATTTATCTCTTATTGTCAGAATCATACTCAGAAACTGCTTGAAGGTTTTAATGGTTGAAAATGTTATTTCAATTATGAATCAACAGTTGTATTTGAATGATCAATGTAAAACGACCATAATATAACATGAAACAAAGAAGAGTTTACTTCTAATACCTACTTGATGGTTTTTTAAGACAATTGGCTTTAAGATAACATTAATACCACTTTAAACTGGGGTTTTCATTATAATGTAGTTTTCTTGAATTCTAACTTGTATATTATTTAGTTATGTATACTAGGGTTGGGATATCAAAATAAAATATCAACATCTAGAACCTCCAATCCAACCCGATGACAAAAAAAAAGAGGACAGCCTTTTTCTGACTTCTGAAAGAGGGTTTGTGTTCTTCTTTTCCATGTTTCTTCAGGAAAAAATCTGTCAATTTATCGAAAGATCATCATCGATTATAAAATATCGATATTTCTTGGTCCGATATATTGATATTTTCGATATATCGACATCGATGTGCCCTAGTGCATAAAACAATTTATGTAATGGAAAAGGATTTTTCAGGCAAAATAGATAAAAAGTTGAATGGAATTTTTTTTTTTTTTTTTAAACAGTGTCTTCCTCTGGTCAGATTTTATTTTTTTTTACAAAACATAATTAAACGTTGTAGGTCTTCTTCAAAATAACATATAAGGCATAAGTTTGACTTCGCTTGGTTCATTTTTTTTTTTTTTAATTGTAAAATACAAATACCATGGTTGGATCTTAACCCTTTCGCTGCTGATGCCAGTTATAGCCGGCATGAGAAAGTTGTGCCTCTCGTACTGATGCCGGTTATAGCCGGCATGAGATTTTACGATGTTTTCAATGGAACTGTGAGTGTCAGGAATGTTTTTAGATGCAACTAGCAGTCTCTAGCGGTTGTCTAAAGTATTATTAAGTTGTTCACATGGCCGCTAGATTATAGGACCCTTCATTTTATTTAAAAAAAAAAAAAAAAAAAAAAAAAAAAATCCAAAAGAAATGGTTTGCTCTCGAGGTAAATCCCCTTCAGAGGTAACGCTACTAATACTTAAGTTTTTCTTTGCCGTAATAATATCAACCCATCCTTTATTGTACTTTTCTATTGACCTAAAAAAGATTAGTACTGATATTTTAGATGACAACCCTGGCATTTATTTAAAAAATTAAATCCTAGAAAAATTGCTTGTCTCCCAGGTTAATCCCCTTTACAGGTGTGTTTAATCTCTCGCAGCCTATGGACTTGGGGTTATTATTTTTCCCCAGATAATAACAACAATCAATACAATTTTATACTTTTAAAATATACCTTAAGATTAGTACTTCAACAAAAGGATTTCTGGCCTGCCGCCGCCCTAAAGAAAAAAACAAAAACACAGAATAAAAAATAAAAAACACTTAGTATTTGGTTGTACATTTGATTCGCTCTGTTCAACATTTCTTTTGTTTATTTTAATTTGACTTATACTTTAAAAACTTGCATTGTTTATTGGAATTCTTGCTACGGAAAATCCTTTTTTTCTTTTTTTCGTGTTTATACTTATTATTACTGACTCGGCTTGTTATTTTGAATTCTGCTCACGGAGACTTATTCTTTTTTTATAATAAATATTATATTCTATTTAAAAAATAAAAATAATACAAAAAGAGCGTAAGAAATAAAAATAACTGATGATTAATTAGTTTCTTCTTCATGTCTTTATGCCGTCGGGCCACACCGTCACCTCGCTTACTTGGCTATATATGTCAATAGCTTATAAAAAAACGTATTGTTCGTTCGACTAAAATGTTATATAATTAAAGTAATAATATGTTTTATTTTATATTATAACCCTTGTTATAAGCATTAAGTTCCGTGTTTTTTATTTATTCGCGTACTTATGTATGTATACCAATAAAAAATTATAACAAAAAAAAAATTAAAAATATTTTTACGTGATAAAATATGTAACAATTAATAAGATGTAAAAATATATTATACAATTGTCGTGAGGAAGCTAAAACAATACGATAAAGTTATAAAAAGCGGTGTAGGTGTAAAACAATGTCGTACAGGGGAGTAGTTTTGTGTAGAATAGTCCAGTACCTGGGGCACTTTTCGACTCAGAGTCCCCCGCAGCGAAAGGGTTAATCTATTTATGGAAACTATGAACCTTCTATTCGTCTCTCCTTAGACATAACTCCTACTGCCATTTAAAATATCTAATAGTAGAGTAAACAGTCGAACCTGAGGGTTGAATTGAACTAAAGAGAAACTAGACACCTATATAGTCATTAACAAACTAAACTAAACATTTATTTTTTTGTGAAGAAGACCCCAGTTTAATTGTATAAATTTTATCATTGCTTCTAATAAAACCTTTTTGTGGTTGTATGCTTTTTTTCAATAATCTTTCTCTCATTTAAGTCTAGTTTAATAGACTTCGTAGCTAGAAAATTTCTTAATTAAGATATTAAATAATCATCTAAAAAAGGGACATTTCTCTGAAGGTCGTTGCGGGAAGACATCCCTGATTGCACTTCACGCTATCCCTGGGAGCTGGGCGGCTCATATCTGATGACCTTTAGTAGCTTTGTGTTATACATAGAACTCTATAGAGGAAATTAAAAAATAATAAACACGCTAATCATTAAATAAAATCTCTTCTTTAAGAATAAAACATTTAAAAATGGCCGAACACTTATAATATGTCATTGATCTTCAAATCACCTAAGAATCAGGAATAAATTCTTCTTTATTTGATAACTTACTCACATAATATAATAATCTGTGTATAATTTGATATTTATAATCCCGGCAGGCAATCTTCAGCCAAAAGGCCATCTACAGCTTTTCTAGTCCCCGCTCATTTCCTTAAATACAGACAAACCTCAACTTACGAATTTAATATTTTTGATTTGTTTGCCTTTTGTTGATAATATGTAGTTACATATGTACAGAGTACATATGTGCTCACATTTTGTTAATTTGAGTAATTTATTTTTGAAAATGACTGAAAATGGGAAGAGCAAAAGGGGCGGGGTCAGGGGGGATCAGATTTAAAAAATAAGTTGTGAGAACTATCTTAATTCATAAATTGATGATTGTCAGTATGATAAACCACACCCACCCCATGTATAATGAATAAATGAAATAAGGGAGGGTACTTTGCATTGTAATATTTTTATTTAAAAGAGTTTTTTTCTATTATATCTTTATTATGTTATGTTATATTAATTCATATAAAATTCTAATATTTTACAAATATGATTATTACAGCCCCCAATTATAATAAACAGTTGACAAAAAGTTCATGTTCCTCTATAAGCACTACTTGGGCCACATCTCATTACAATGTCCCCAGATTTAATAATATGATCATCATTGTTATTAGATCATATCATTTTAAACTTGTAATTGTATGATGATGTGTATAAATATAATTATCAAATTTGAGTGTGTTCATAAAACATGAATCGATGCTTGGTACCATTTTAACTGCCGTGTTAAATTGGTAACATTTGAAGGTTTAACTGGACTTCTTCCTTACTGCAGATTTCTAAAATCAAAAATACATTTTGAGAGGAGAAACTTTTTTTATTTTAGATCCATCATTTTAATTGCATCTGAAATACTATAAATAATGAGGATTTAAAAGATTATAATTTATTCTCTATAAACCTGATGAATTCTATTTAAACAATTTATTATTTTAAATAATAACAATAACAATCCTTTGATTAAATAATTATTTAATATATATATTAATTCTTTAAAAGGGCTTACTAAAAATCTTGAAATTTTTTGTTCCCATTGTGTCACACTTAATGTAGTGAAATATAGCTCTAGCAGCAAAAGGGGTCTTTGACCCTCAATAATAACTATAGATATTAAGAGTTATTTAGAACTAGAATTGTAGTTAGTAGTAATAATTATAACTCTTTTACTTCGTATTTGCTAACTTCAAGTTTGAAGCAGCTTTAAGTCAATTTTTATATTTAAAATTGACATTAACATGCACATCTTAGAAAACATAATTAAAATTATGTAAAACACTGTTGCACATAACTTACTAACAACCTTTAATTTATTTGAAACTGCGAAAAAATTTGTATGTCTTATCCTGATGAAAATAAATTTATAAGGGTTAAAATTAGATAATTATAGTTTTTAGATTATTAATTACTTGTAGTACACCCATTATGCTTTATGTACACACTCTTAGTGTTTAAAAATGCTAATGTCAAATAATATATAAAAGAGAAATAATGAAATTTGAGTTAACACTTGAGTCACTTGTGATCTAATCACTCTTGTAAGTTTAAACACTGTTAATAAAATATTTCAGTATAAGCTTGGCACGTATTTTTAACAATAGATAAGCTTTTGACTTTTAGGTTTTATTTTTTTCTCTGAAATTTGTCTTAAGGCATACAATTATTAAGCTTATATAATTAAAAAGCGTATTATAAAGCTTAAAATGTTCATAAGTCTTTAATAAATTTGAAAATATTGACAATAATTAGCTAATTCATTCTGCTACTTGAGAGATTGGGTGTGTTTTTTTAATGAAAAATTATTTGTGTTATTGAAAGTTCTAATCAAGAACTATTAAACTATTTTTTTTTTTTTAATTTTGTTTTGTTTTAAATATATTTTTCACTTCATATTAAAAAGCTGTGGAGACATTAGAATTATTAATAAAGTGGTTTTCGGGGAGGTATTAGAATTATTAATAAAGTGGTTTTTGGGGAGACATTAGAATTATTAATAAACTGGTTTTCCTAAGTTTTAAAAATATTGCTATAAGCCTTGGCATTGTATTGTGTCAGGCAGTAGTAAGACATAGACAGAAAAACATTTTAACTTGTGTACAATGTAAGTTAAATTTGTAATATGCTGCTTATTTACCCTTCGAGACACGGGCTGGCGCATGGAGTGCGCCACGAGTAAAAAAGTTTCTGCAAATCACAGATTCACGATGCGAGAATAATAAAACCTCAATTTACCCTACCACTAGAGACCCTTTAAACAGATGAAACCGTCTGCATTGTTTTGCCATGTTTATTTGGCTTAGTGTACTGTATTCGCCGCCCCACCATGTCTGGTATAGAAAAATTATGCCATCTGATCAATATTTTTCGGTTTTGCTTAGTTGTCGGATTAGGATGATGGTTGAGAGGAGTTATCTTAGGACTTTGATAACTAATAATAATAAATAGGGTTGATAATAAAGGTTGAAAGCCTGATTCTGAGTCAGAACACTGAAGGAGTAATTACTGATTTTTTATAGTAATTTTTATTTTTATAATTAAAGATATCATTGAAAAATAAAGATGTAATACATCAATTGACTTTTTAGTTCAACATTTCCAAAACGCAATCTAGATAATCTGGATTTAACCAATTCAAAATATGGTTTGAAAAATGCATTGGCGCATAAGTGCGCCGCCCGTGCCTCTTTGTTTGTCCACTGTAGCCGTGCCATGAAGGGTTAATAGACACGTTGAAATTATTGCTTTTACCAGCCACTGATAATGTCTCCAACTTGCAACAACCAATAACAATGCAAATTGTTTTTATTCAACTAGTCAATTTTTTTTTCACCATTGTTTAAGTTTATATTTTTATTAAAAATTGGTTTGTTTTAAATATATTTTTCACTTCATATTAACAACTGAGGAGACATTAGAATTATTAATAAAGTGGTTTTCGGGGAGACATTAGAGTTATTAGTAAAGTGTTTTTGTTTTTTTTTTTGTTTTTTTTTTCTGGATGTCTGTACAGTTTGTATTGTAAAATGGCTTCCAGCTGTAAGTTAGCTGTAGTTTGTTTATTTTTTATTTATTATTTCACTAATTATTTCAATACAACGAAGATGGTAACTATTTAAATTATTGTGTTATTTTTATCATAAGACTATGAATTCAAATGTGTGTGGGAAAAACTAATCAAATTTAATCTCAGCTATATGATCTTAAGAGCCTAAATAGTTAAAGAATATAATATTTAGCCATATCCAATATCTCAAGTAGCGGTCTGTTGGTGTGTATACATTATCCACCTGTTTACAAGTGAGTGCCTTGTTTCATTTGCCTTATTCTGAACTCCAACCAGATGTATATAAACATACAGTTATATTCATTAAAGTAAAAATAGTTTAAATGAATTATTTTTTTTTTAAAAATATAAATATTTTTTCAACTCAATATTTATAATTTTTAATATTGGTGCAATGTATTTTTAAAATGGGTTGCTAATGTATTAATCTGCCAATTACTTCTAAAATTTAATTAATTGATTAATCATTGATCTGGATCTAGCTTGAACTTGAAATTATTTTAAAGAAAGATATGTAAATTCTAACAATTAATAAAGTCTATAATTCTATAATATTAATAATTATAATTGGGTATTTTCAAAAGTTCTTTTATAATTAAAAATAATAGTGTGTATTTGAGGAGATATGGGTTGCAGATCTGTGAAAAACCGGGTGGACATAATGTAGTAAATTATGGCTGAAACTTTAAACCACTACAACATTTCTAGTGATATTCGTAGAGTGAATCGTGAATAAGTTAAGTGCCTAGCAAGTAGAATTCTATGATTTGCTAATCAATAAAAAAATCAAGCTATTCAAGTATTTAGAAAAAAAGTACAGATTTGACAGCAGTCTCATAGCTCATCTACACATTTGTGCTTGTGTTTCGCCAGTCACAAGTGGTATTTTTATGTTTGTCTACATGTCTACACAATATGACCGTTTATACACTTGTGATGTCAATGCAAGCCTTTAAATTGTCCCAAAAAACCTAAGATCTCAAAGTGAGGCGAATGACGAGTGACTCAACATCGCCTCACCACTCGCCTGATGATTTGACTCACCATTCCTGCAAATGTGTAGATGTACATTTATACTCGTCTTAAAATTAGAGTTTACTCTGACAGCATGGGAAAGTAAAAAAAAATGGGGAGGGGAGCTAATATGAACTCTAGATTGCGTTTAAAGGGTAAGACCAATTAGACAAACAGAAATGTCACCTGCCCCACCCCTCTTATAGGGCTAGTGACTTTATTTTTTCTGTCACATAGATAAGCCAATCTGAGTGTGTGATACATAAACCTTTATGTAAGGTGGAAAAAAAAAAAAATAATAAAATTGGGAAGGTGAGGTACCTGGATTGGTTAGTTGCTGTGTACCTGCCGTGAACGCAGAGAAGGGCCCTCCAGTGTCCAGGCAGTGGTGTACTTGGCGGTTGCGTGGTTTCAGTGCAGTGGTGAGTACGGGAAGGTGAAGTGAGGTACGTAGAGGTGAGTAAGAGGGAGAGAGAGTGAGTGCGTAACTCCACTTACGCATTTCATGGCACACTGACTCACGGAATGTGGGGACAGGTACACGGCCGACGGGGACAGGGCCTATCCCCTCCAGTTCGTGGAGCGGCGAAGGAAAGGAAACTCGGCCCCCCACTTTATGAGTGAAGGCAAAACCGAACACTGAGCTTTTAGAGTAAACTCGAGAGTAATTGTAAGACGAGTAAAGAAGTGCCATCATTGCCAACTTTTGTGGATAGTGGAAACCACAATTAGACTAACATATTAGTTCCTCTTCAGATTATTATCCTCCTGTAAAGTTTATTATTTTTGTAAGACTTTATTTTAGGATTAATTATGTGTCAATCTAATAGATACCTCGTAATTTTTTCTCCACTTTTAACAGATTTCAATATTTTCATAATTCTTTATCTGTGAGTTTTTAAATTATTTGGATTATGAAATGCTCCATATTAATAGAAATTGGCTTCAGTATTCGGAATTTATTTCAGGTCAATTATATCTGTTTTACGTGTGTACATATTCTAAGATTTTGTTTAAAATTTAATTTATCAGCTAGCCAGATCGATGATTCTTAATTGTATTTAATTTTTTACTTTAATTTTGCAATCGTTCTACCTTCTACAACCATTTTTCTTGCTTTCAAATAATGTTAAAAATAATAATTTTGTTGTCGTTTGTTATAGAACAATCTCAACTTGAAGAAGGAAGTGTGGGTGAAGTGTCGATTCAGGTTGATCTTTTCACTCATCCAGGATCTGGAGAACATAAAGTCACTGTCAAAGGTTTGTTTTTCAATAATCATGTCTTGTGCTATTGTTCTCAACTTTTGAGTTTCTAAGGTTTATGATATCTAATTCAATGTTTCTGTCTTCATGTGTTTTTAAATCAAATGTATAGTTTCCAGATTATTATTAAGTTCATTTTTTCTGTTTATTAGTTGTCGCTGCTAATGATCTTAAGTGGCCAATGGCTGGTGGAATGTTCAGGCCATTTGTTGAAGTCAACTTGATCGGCCCCCATCTTGCTGACAAGAAGAGAAAACAGGCGACCAAATCTAAATCAAACAACTTATCACCCAAATTTAATGAGACATTCCACTTGTAAGTAGCTTTTGAAATCTATATTGTCAAGGAATTTTCTTATTTAACTGTGAAGTCCTTATAATGCTGTGTTGCTAGTAGGTCTCCTCACTAGATGATTCTTATTATTTTAGGTCTTAAATTTTCTTTTATTTCTGTTATTCAGTATGATTGGGAATGAAGAGCAACTGGAATACTTTGAGCTTCACATATGTGTTAAGGACTACTGCTTCGCCCGAGATGATAGACTCGTTGGTGTAGCTGTTATGCAACTTAAAGACATTGTTGAACAGGTAAAATATTCTATATTTTTTTTATTTTTTTTTTTAAATTATTATTAGAATTCAATTCATTCACACAAACACTTGATTACTTGAATAATTAAGTGTTTTAGTGTACTACAAAAACAAGGAGAGAAACAAGTCGGAACTCAAAACATCCATGAGAGAATGGAGCTACCAATAATGTACAGTAGAGTCTCGCTAATCCGGGTTTAATGGGAACGAACCCAGTCCGGATTACCGAAAGTCCGGATTAAACGGAATGTGTCCGTAGAACAAGCTTTAGTAGAGTAAAACTATTAAAATCGAGGTTTTTATCGTAAAAATTACTTCTATTAGTCTCCAAAACATGCTTTACAACGTAGGTGTCCACTATTTAAGTTAAGAGCTGTTCTGTCACCAGTCATGTCAAAAATCAAATTAATTAAAATAAAATGACAATCTATTACGCAGGTGGGAGGCATAGAAGGGACTTCCTGAGAAACAGGCTGAGTTCTGATATGAAATTCTAGGAGCGATAACCATTTCACAAAATTTCATGGAACTGGATTGAGCCATATATGTTTCTTAAAACCCTTCCCCATCTCAGTCACATATAATTGTACTTCCTGGAATACACTTCCAGGAATCTTCCGCCCTACATTTCTATGGAACCGAAAAAGATTTATCGATGTTCTTACTTATTCTTAAATCTGTTAATTTTTAACAAAATACTGGGTATTCCTCGTGTTACAGGGTGGCCACAGACCGGGAAAACCGGGAATACCGGGAAAAGTCAGGGAATTTCAAAATTCAATTTTTAAGTTTTTGGTAGTTTTCATACTACGGAAAGTTAAATTTTAATTTAAATCAAATTATAAGTCAGGGAATTTCGGCCGACAGGGAATAGTCAGGGAAAAGTCAGGGAATTTTGTCATAGCTCAGGGAAAATCTACCGGCAATTAAAATCCTTATTTCATAATTTTAAAGCACAGAAACCTTAACTTTCTCGAAATTTCTAATAAAAATAAAAAATGCTGTATTTGGAACAAAGGCAGAAGGATTAACGACCTCTATATTTAGAAATTATATCAAAAAATCCCGTCAAGTACTTACCAGCAAGTTACTAAAAGGATTTCTTCGGTCATAAGAATTAATAAGTACATTTTTTTTAACAAAAAAATGTAATATTTCGCTTTTCTTACACCTAAATTATCCTTCATCGAAACATTCATCAAAAATATGTATAAAAATTCACTTTTAAGAAACGAGGAGTGCATATTATCCATTATTATCTTCGGTAGTATGCACTAATTTAGTTATTTTAGGGGTAAAATGGCCGCCATTTTGAAAAACGATATATTTTTGAGAGCCAAATTTCAATACCTTTAAAATTATACCCAACTTCGAATTTTCATATGAAAAAAATGTTGGGGCTCCCGAGTTACGGCCCCCTAAAATTTTTAAAATTAGACTTTTTTATATCAACTCCCGGAAATATCATTGGATTACAGAGATGCATATTTTTGCCTTATTTTTAGCTCCTGTCCTAATGGGGTAGCGGGGGGACTTTTTTTTGCGTAATGTTTTAATTTTTTTTTGGGGAAGGGGGTAAAATAGCTTCCATTTTGGAAACACGATATATATTTGTGAACGAAATTTCAATACCTTTAAAATGATACCCAACTTCGAATTTTCAAATGACAAAAATTTTGGCTCCCGAGTTGCAGCCCCCTAAAATTTCACTTTTTTAGACCAACTCCCGGAAATTTCATTGCACCACAGAGATATATATTTATGTGTTTTTGCCCTTTTTTAGGACATGTCCTAATGGGGTAGTGCAGGGGAGGTACATTTTGGGTTTGTCTTAATTATTTGGGGGGTATAATGACCACCATTTTGGAAACGCGATATATATTTCTAATCTACATATACCTTTGAAATGATACCCAACTTGAAAATTACAAAAAAATATAAAATATTGCGATCTACTCGCAATTGATCGCAGATCGTAGAAATTTGGAGTGTTTAAGTCCGCAATAGTTTTTCTGATTTTGGGCAAAAAAGTTTAACTTGTATACCAAATTTCAAGTCTACAGCTTCAGTAGGTCGGGATGCGACGGACGGACTACCAAAAGCATAAGGGTTTCTAGGGCGACCTCGAAACCCTAAAAATCGGTCTGAGACAACTCAGACAAACTTTCTTATAAACAAGTTCATAATTACTTAGCCCAATTTTTTTCCATTTAATAGTTTGCGTATGTGCATTTAATTATTATTGAACAATTCATCAAAATTTATCATAAAAATAACTTGGCAGGGAATCGAACCCGGGCTCTCTCCGTCCGCGTTTTAAGCTTTTTCTTAGGAACTAGATCTTTCCCAAGAAAACGGCTTATATCGTTAGATTCGTATTTAAATGGACTACATTTTAAATAAAAAAATTAAATTTTAAATACATTTTAAAAATTGTTTAATAAAAATCGTCGGAACCGTTTTCGAGAAATAATTTTTTTTCAGAGTTTTTGGGGGGTAGTGCCCCCAAATTTAGAGCTAAAATTCATTTCTCGATTTCGCCTCGGGGTATGATTTTTCTAAACATGTTATGCCAAATTTCGTCAAAATCGACCCAGCAGACGCTTTAGGTTTAGGTCTGCACAGACTGACAGACATTTTTTAAAAACCACTTTTTTGGACTCAGGGGACCTCAAAAATAAAAATAAAATCAAAATCGAATTTTTGCGGCATCACAATACTTTCTCTTTTACATGAGAAAGTAAAATTACGTGAATTGTTACTTTCCAGGATAATAAGGAAAGGTTACAATTAGTTTATACTTTTTAGCGTTGAACAGGAAAAATCGGTGTGGACCCGACAAAATACTAGACATTAGAAAAATCATACCCCACGGCGTAGTCGAGAAATGAATTTTAGCTTGAAATTTGGGGGCGCTACCCCCAAAAAACTCTGAAAAAACGGGAAAAATAATTATTTCGAAATAGTTTATATTAAAAAAAAAAAAAAAAAAAAAAAAAAATTATAGTCCATTTAATAAATATTGATGATGGTCAGGGAAAACCTGAAGTAGGTCAGGGAAATGTCAGGGAAAAGTCAGGGAATTTTGTCAAGCTTTATTAGTGGCCACCCTGTGTTAGACTGTTTGAATATACACCTATAAACTATACTAGGAACAATTTTATACATTTTAATAGACAATAAAAGCAAAAACTACGATTATCTTAACAATTTATAAATCTTAACAGGCCCTGGTTCCAATTTGTACATAGTTTTTGGCCCGTCCGGATTATACGGATGTCCGGACTAGCGGGGTCCGGATAAACGAGACTCTACTGTATAACAAATAAAAAAATCAGGGATATCACCATCAATAGTCCAGTTTAATTGAGAGTCAATCAAAAATCGATGTTTGAATCATCAAAAGAATTGTGTAAAAGTTGGTGATTTTTGGAGATCAACGGATGAACTGCACTCAAAAGAAGGGTCAATAGTAAACAAATGGTAGGAATTAGCTGTTATAGGCAAAAGATGCTGGTAATATAAAGTAAATGACTGTGCTGGGCTTTGGCCAAATCCACATCACACATTCTATATTTTTGTTTGAAGTACACAATTCAAATCTTCGGTAAAAAAATGTCAGTTGTTTTTACTATATTCTAAATTATTTATTTCCATTTTTTAAGTTTTTGGTAGTTTTCATACTACGGAATGTTAAATTTTAATTTAAATCAAATTATAATTATTATTAACTACGGGAAACAGACAGTGAAAAATACACTCCTGTGCCGGGATTTGAACCACGGGCCTCTATACTGGAAATATAGAGGCCCGTGGTTCAAATCCCGGCACAGGAGTGTATTTTTCACTGTCTGTTTCCTGTAGTTAATAATAATTATAATTTGATTTAAATAAATGATTTATTTTTATTTATTTTTTTTAGACCAAATCAGTTTTTTTGTTAAAAGAATGCCTTTAATATTTTACACAAAAAGAAAGTTATAGGTTCAATATGTATAATTCATAATTGTAAGATTGATTATACCAAGGCATAATAATAATTATTTAACACTGGGCTGTAGTGGGCTATAATGGATTTGCAAACCCGATAGACTGTCATTGAGGTCGGGTATAAATCACGAACTTTCATTCTCCCAAATGATAGTATTGACGGTCGGCTATAAACTTCATTAATATGTCACTAATCGTATTTTAAAACTATAAACTGCATTAATATTCATTATTATATTATATGTTATTATTATATGATATTATTATATAGAATATATATTATTATATATTATATTATATAATATTTAAAAGTAGGTAACATAAAAATAAAATAAAGCGAAATATATTAGAAAGATTATTATTTCTTATCAAAGTTCTCAGCCATCTGTCTACGACACATAATGAAGTTCCAGGTCGTCCTAAGGTGACTCTTTATCAAAAGGTGTGTCACGACGTTTTACTCATAATACTAGAAGCATCTAGGGGTGTTTATGACGTCATTTAGTGTTGACAGTGTGAGACTAAGGGTTTGTTCGAGGTATTGATGACTTTATACCTTTTGAGCCTTAAGTTGTATCTCTTGGAGGTAGTAACAGGTATTGAATTAGATTTTTGTCAGGTGGTGTTGCATCATCCTGGTTGCGTCGGTAGGAACCATGCTCTAACATTTTTATTTAGAAATTTGGCTCCACAAAAATCTAAATTTTTGTGGAGCCACTTGTGGCCGTACGCTGTTTAGGTGCTCTATAATATAATAAATAAATAAATAAATTGATAACTCTCATTATTTGCACAATTTAAATCATATGTGAATAGGGTTTGTTTGTGCTAAAAAGCATCTAATATATTAATAAAAAAAAAAAAAAAATTATAAAAAGAATGAAATATTTTATTAATTAAATAAAATAAGTAGGCTTTTGTTTACATGTCCCGATCAACAGCACTGGTTATTACAGGGTGCAGATCTGGCCACTTTACTCATCTATTCGTTACGATCATCAGTAATAATAAGATATTATTAATGATAAAACTGGAACATTTTACAGGGTTCATGTGCTTGCTGGCTTTCTCTTGGCAAACGCATCCAAATGGACGAAACGGGTTGGACCATCCTCCGCATCTTATCTCAGCGGTCCAATGATGAAGTCGCAAAAGAATTTGTCAAACTTAAGTCAGACATTCGAACGGAGAATCCGTTGCCCAACACATCGTGAGAAAACCTCACTATAACCATTACACATTTCATCTTAGGTACTGACTCGGTCTCTTATTGCAATTCTTTTGTTCTATACATATTTGTATATTCTATTCTATGCTCGTTCGGTTCTTTATAGTAGCCGAGAACAATTAGGAAAATAAAACAATAATTTTAAACATGTACTTTTAAATAAGGCATACTGTTTACCAAAAGAGAAAAAATGCTTTAATTCTCTAAAGCAACATATTTTTTTTTTCTTTATACATTTATTTCCTGCCATATTTTTTAAATAAAACAACTTTGTTCTAATTATAACATTGTAACTATTTCAAAAAACAAAATTAATAAATAAGGAGCAGGATTAGATATATATTTTTTTCTTTACTGATTAACAAAAAAATATTAATATTAAAAAAATAAAAAAGAAAGAAATGAAAACTTTGTTCAAAGAGCAGCACAATAAACATGAAAATTTTCTATGACTTAGTCTAAAAAAAAGTATTTCTATAATTTTAAACAATTTATAATTGGTACTTACGTCCCCAGGCTGATAACCCTCTTCCATTCCTACATCTGAGACCACATAATGTATCTGAAATTATTATTAATCATTGAATATATTTTAAGAATTTAGAAATTAAAATATATTTACTTTTTAATTAAAAAATTAAATTATTATTATTATTATTATTATTGTGAAATTGAGTATTAGCATAAAAGGAATTAATTAATTAAATTATTATTAGAGACAATCATACAGGGTGTCTAAAAAGTTCTGTAATGGTCAGTTATCTCATTAGGATAAATTTTTACAAAAAAAGTTTTGTGTAAAACGTTAAAGAGTTTCAAAAAAAAACACCATTAATATGGACCAGTAAGTGCTCTTAGAATGGCCCTAAAAGTCCTGAGTAGGGCTATTGGAAAGAGGTAAAATCCTTATCCTACAAAAAATAAAAAAATTATATTCATCTATGACTTCCCAAGCAATGGGATTTTAAAGTTATTATACTGCTGGAATTAGGGTTACCCAAGGCAGGGTAAATGGTTCAAAGGGACCACAAGTCCACAAAGTAATCAACAAGAATTTGCTCTCTTACATTTACAATTGATGCAATAGCCAATAGCAAGTTCTTTGGGGGGTCAAGCAAATCATGGGTTTGCTAAACCTGCAAAGCATATGATGTAATCAGTAAAGGTTAGGCTAATGTATAGCTTGTAAAGATGAGGCAACACAGTATGGAACTTACGGGGCCTTTGGTCATCCCTCATTGGGTAATGCAAATTCCAGTAATATCCAAACTTTAAAAGCCCATAACTTGGGAAGTTTTGGACAAAAATGAGTTTTTGTTTGATAAAGGATTTGACCTCAGCTAGATGATTCTACATTTAAAAAAGGTGTTGCTATTTAATATGTCAAAGGTGCCCTCCACTGGGCTTTTTTGGGCCAGTCCAAGGGTGAGTTGTTGTTACGTGTAATATATTTTTTTGAAACCCTTGAATTTTTATTCATCTTTCTGAGAAACTTTCCAGAACTTTTTGGACCCTGTATTTTGTATTATAGTAAAAAGTATTTGTAAACCTAATGTATTAAAATGTTTAAAATCCGGGGGTCTACGATTACTGGTGGTGAAGCATATTTGCCTTTTCTCGGAACTTGTGTGATCAATGCATTTTAACATGCATGTGGTCAATGCATTATTGACCATATATTGACATTATTTCAATATAGATATATATATATATTCGACCACTGGGAATATAAAAGTACAAATAGTTTTTATCTGCATTTTCTCTTCTTATTTTGATAAAAATAATTTAATTCCTCATTTGTGAACTTTATATTCTTAACAATTTTATAATTTAAGAGATTATTTACTTTTATTTGTTCCAAGAAGAATTTTGCTTTAACTAATTTCTTTTTTATAATAAAAGAAAGAGATGCAAATACTCAATTTGTATTTTCTTATTTTAATTTTTGTTTTAACAGTATGATTATTTTTATTTGAATAATATATTTAACTTAAATGGATAATAATAATTTCAGGTAATGGCTTGTTATATGCTATTGAACCTAATTACCTTATTTCTTTTATTTATTTATTTTTATTATTTAATTTTTAATTTCATTTACTAACTTCATAATATACTTTCAATAATTCATTAATAAGTTTTAAGCTACTGTTTTATTTCTTGAATTTTTTGGTTTTATTTAGCAACATTTAAATTTAATTTTAACATGCTACAAAAATTAAAAAAATAAATAAATATTTTAAGACAATGTCTTAATTATATTTATTTAAAAAAAAAAATGTAAATAAATAATATCAAAAAAATAATTTTATAACGTAATTAACGGATTAGGTTTTCAAACTAATTTTTATATCTGGATCTTTTTATGTCTCAGGAATTTTATGCTCAAAATTATTTGAAAGAAAATTTTTTGTGCCAATCAATCCACAAAAACATGAGGTTTTAATTTTTTAAGGTAAAATGTCTTTAGTATAATTTAAAAAAAAAATGTATACTTTTTTTTTTCTTCTTTCTTTTTATGCGCACAATTTTTTATTGTTTGCTTTCTTACCTTTATTATTATTATATATAATTTTTTATTATCTTCTTCCTTTATTTATAATATCCATGCTTCCCAATTTCTTTGCTCCGTTAAATTTTATTTTTTAAAAATTACCAAACAAAAAAAAAATCAAAAGATTAAATAAAAATCTTTATAAGACTCTAAATAATAAAAAAAGTTTATTTTTTAGCTTTTATTGTTAAATTTTAAGAGAAAAAAAGAAATAATGGATTAAGAATTTGCTGTGATATTTTTAAAGAAATATATATTAAAATAAAATGGTTTTGCTTAGGATGAAATGTGTCTTGGCCAAACTGAGATTTTACGCACACTTTTTAAAAAAAAAAATAATTAAAATTAAAAAATAATGAGGTATTCTTGACCAATAATGCAATACTCCTGGAGAAAATAAAATAATTGTATAAATTAAATATATATATAAATATACATATATAAAAATTGTATATATATATTAAGCCCCTTTTTCCCAAATGCCCTTGTGTACAAAAAGCTTTTAAATATACCTGAGTATAATCAGCTACTTGTTTTAGTTAAAAACATTGTACATTATTGTTAATTGATTGAGTGGTTTTTTAAAAATGAAAAATCATATTTGTATATAATTAATGTTAAAAAAAAAAGAAATAAAAAAATCTGACTGTTTATATATATAAACGTTTTTAAGAAGAACAAAATTAAAATGGTTATATAATTAAAAATAATAATAATACATAGTATATTGTATCTGTATAAACTAAAAAGAAATTGCATAAAAAATTGTCTATTATGTTTTATGAAATTGATAACTTTAAGAAGCATTGTCCTTTTTCAATGTTATTGAATTTGAACTGCTGATTTTTTTTAATTTTTTTTTAAATTATTTCCTTGTAATTTTTGTTACCGATTCATTGTGAACATTCGAGCTTTATGTGTTGCAAACTGTGATGTTTATGGTAATACTAATTAAAAAAGTAATGAGTATAAACAAATTTATTATTGTTTTAATAGTTAAGCAAAACGTTAAAGACAAGTGTAAGATCGTTTATTTTTGTGTGTTGAACAAAAAAAGTAAATTATTCAAGGCATGAAAAAAAATGAAATAATCCTATTTAAAATATGACTGTAGAATCTAGCTTGCTTCACTTTAAGGTTTGGTTTGATTGATTCTCTATGAAATTCGGTTTTATATATGTACTTATTATTTGTTATTATTTTATTTCAAAAAAATTATAGTAAATTAAAAGATTGAAGAATAATAATTATTATCACTTTGATATATACATATATAAATGTTAATATGTATCCTTGCAAACATTTTAATTTGTTTTACTTAAGGTGTTATGAGTTATTTGTATAACTAAACAATATACACAATATATATGTATATAGTGTTAAATTATACAAATATTTTTTAAAAAGTGTTCAAACTACAAAAGAAAATTATGAAAAAGAGGAATGCATTTTATTTGGAATTTGGCTGTTACAGAAACAAAAAGTGGTAAGTTTAGAGGTGGTGGTGGTTAGTGGTTGATGAAAGAGTTTAATGGTGGTTTATTAAAATTGGTTAACTATATATTGCATGCATCATACACTAAGAGACTTGCTCATTTAAGGGATATGTATAATACTAATATTTGATATTAACTGAGCAAACTAAAATTGTTATCAATAGTTAAATAAACTAACGTCTGTCTCCTGTATTTTACAATTAATTATTCAAAAAATTAAAAATTGGATCAATTTTTTAGAAGTTTTAAATCCTGAAGTGTTTTCAGTATTATTTTAAAGTAGATAATACCTACAGAAATGTATTATTTTTTTTTAACTATAATTTTCTTTTTTTATAAAATTTATTCATTAAAAATATGTGGCACACGCATTCTTCCTGTAAAATACATGGCCAGATTTACCAATGGGCAGACTAGACACAGGGCGCCAAAATCTTGTGACCTTTTTTTTTCTCGCCGATTCTTACAAATATTAAAACTACCCCTTAACCTGGTCAGATCAAAAATATTGTGCCTTAAAAATGTATGCCCAGGGCGAATTAAATCGGCAGAACCTTAAATCGGGGCTTGGTAAAAGAGGCTGAAAACATTTTTTTCTTGTGCTGCCTTAAAGCCTTAATATAAAATTTAGTGTTTATTTTTGGATTTAATTTCAGAGATTTTTATGGAACTTACTCTTAGTTACTAAAACTTTAAGAACAATATTGATTAGTTTATTGTTATTGTTGACTAATGTAGTCAGCTCCTTATCAGTTGTTTGATAATATTAGGACACTAATGATGACCAACCAAAGTGGTTGAAACCTGTGTATTGAAAACTATTCACTATTTTTTTCAAATGAATAAACTGATCGATTTTGCCCTTTGAGTTTGAGTGACTTTAGTAGTAGGATCTCAAATTTTGTATAATCAATAATATATTTGAAAAAAAATGAAAATTGAAGAGTTGCCGGAATTAATTTGTCCTGTATTTTTACTATTTACTGATTACAAACACTCACTGAGGATTTTAAATAAATAATAAAGGAAGTTGTTGACGTCGAAAATTATTGTTTAGTCTGGAGAAATAATTTATTTTGCTACACTACCTCTTGAGGCAGGTCTCAGTAATAATAATATCTCTCCAGTGCAACATTTTCTTTAAGGCTAAATGTGTATGTTAATAAGCGAGTTTAAGTATTGTTTGGGCCTACACACTAGATGTTACATTCTAAGGCTGCACCTTAACTACATAAATTTATGTTGTACTGTATGCAGGTAACACCAATGTTTATGGGCCAAGGAAAAGAAAATTGCAAAATATAGCGAATTCACTTTTGAACCTGAAACTCTTAAGTTCTTCAACAATGGATATAATTCTAGCCAGCACTAAGCTATGAACTCAAGCTAAAGCCACCTGGCAGCTACAAAATAATTGTCAAAAGAATGTAATATCAAGTATAAATAAATTATACAGACAAATCGAACATTAAATTTATACTACAGGCAGATATTGAGCCTGGGCGCACATTGTGATGCAGGCGACACAGGGCAGAGCAGCGCAGTTTTTGTCAACTACAGATATATACAAAACCACATGAATTGAGACGCAGATCAAGGCAGGGCAGTACTAAACCACACGTGGCCTACCGGAAGTGGATCTGACGTCTTATTTCACGTGGACTCATATGTTTCCGTGCCCTGCTCTGCGTCAATGTGTGGCCAGGCTTAAAGACCTAGTGCCTAAAAAATTATTTTTATTTTGAGTCTCCTCCCTTTTCATTTGGATAATATATAAATTACTTATGTCTATATATCGGAGGCTGCATTTACAAATGATAATAATTATTGTTAAAGACAATATAATTACTTTTTAACATCTTATATAATTCAGATATATATATATATATATATATATATATATATATATATATATATATATATATATATATATATATATATATATATATATATATATATATAAATATATTTGTATCAAAAGTGGTAAATAATTATTGACTTTTATTAATACTTTATCTTTTAAAAAGAAGAACAAAATACCAATTTTTAGTAATGAACTATTTTTTGAAAAAAATCATATTTTTGATTGAAGGTGAAAAAAACGAAAAATTATTTAACCAATTGAATTGCGAATTATTTAAATAATTAATAATAAATTAAATGAAAATAAAAATGTATATTTTTAAATTGTTTATATTTAAATTATTATTATTTATTTATTTATTTATTTATTTTTTTTTTTTGGATGCATGTGGTGTGTTATTCTTCATCTTAAAATGATATTTTTAATTGTTCTTTCTTATATTCTAGAAACATAATTTTTTCTTCTGCTTAATATTTGCCCTTTAGAAGTTATGCTACTTTTTTCTCAAAAAAAAAAATGAATGAAAATAAATTATATATATATATTTATAAATAAATAAATAATAATAAAAACAAAAACAATAATGGTTGTGGTTTTCATTTTTAAGTTTTTTTTCTTTCTTTCTTTTTTTTCATTTTCTGTTTGATACGGTTTTAGGAAAAAAAATATTAGTGTTTTTTATTTTTTATTTTTAAATAATAGAAGTATGATTTGATTTTATATATATTTATATACTTTTTATTTAAAATTCTTAAACTTATTTATTATTGTCTGAAATGTATTTGGACAGTAAATAAACCTTATTAATCCTTAAAAAAAAAAAAAATATTTTAAAGAAAATACGTAACACAAAAAGATTTCTCAATCAAGGATGGAGTTCATGTACAAGTTTTTATTTGTCAAATAGTAACTTAATGTGTGAAAGGTGGGATAGAAAAAAAATTACTTAATCCCATTTGAAATTTAGTTTTATTCAAAAGTTCATGGTAAATAGTAATTGGAGTTAAGAAATGGAAATTCAGATATAGATTTTTTAAAAAGAGAAATTTGGCCTCATGAAATTATTGTAAATCAAATTTGCCTTACTATGTAGGAGTTTAATAAGAAGGGAACAAAGACAGACCAGTAAAATCAGAAAAATACAGACAAATATTATTCTATTAAGAACATAGAATGACTAATAACATCAAAATTAAACAAATACAGAAAAATAACATCATAATAAGAACAAAAATAGGCTAATAACACCAGAATAAAGTAAATACAGATAAATAACATCTTAAGAGAACATCAATTTTGAGGACAAACCATCTTTAAACTGAATCAGATCACCTAATTGTCAGAAACACCATTTATTTTTAAATCAGGAGTTGTTGGGAATCCAAAGAAACATGTATCAATTATTTATCAATCTATTTATGATTATTGAACCAAGATAACTTCCTTTTATTATAATCAGAGCATGCAGTTAGTTTCTCTGGGAGTTGAAATTAGACTGAATGTGTTATTTTCTTTATCTTCTCACGGCAGCAAAATTAAGCATTGTTGTACTGTTTTCAATCTGCAAAATGTCATTTTTCTTGATCCTTTTTTAACATGTCAAAAAACACGCTTTAAAATAATAAAGTGTCAGCAATATCAAAGTGTCACCAAAAGTTCAAAGTGTCAGTAATATCAAAGTGTCACCAAAAGTTCAAAGTGTCAGCAATATCAAAGTGTCACCAAAAGTTCAAAGTGTCAGCAAAATAACAAACAGGCAGGAACATTTGAAGAAAAGGTTACTTCGTCACAGGTTATGAACTCTCCCACATTGTTCATTTTTATATATTTAAGCGTAATATTCTACTAAATATTTATATCTTTTTTGAAAATACCTTTAAAAATTTTAATAATAAAACAAATTTTATTTTTTTACAGTGATTGTTAAACAAAATCGCTAAAAATTGAGATAAAATACCGCTGTTAATAAAAAAAGTGGAAACACTGATCGTTTTTCCTTTATTTTTTAACTTGATGAATAAAACGTTCATATTTTTACAACTTTCATTTCTTTAAATCTTTTATCTATTAAAAAAGGACTATAATAATTTAATAATTTTCTGTTATTAGTATTTTGATAAATTTGTTAATTTGTTTTTTTGAAGTTTAATTAAAAATATTGATGATAATGTTGTGCAAGACGTTGAAGACTTGATTGATGACACGCCACCCGAAATTGCAAATATTGTAACAGCATCCAAGGGAAAATTTATTGCCCTCTAAATCAGGCACTTAGTATCAGGTATCTTTAGTGTAATTTTTCTGCAGTTAGTAGATAAAATATTGTATGTAACTATGCAGCAAAGGAAACATTCCTGACTCGTTTAAAGATTACCTAGAATTAACATTTTCCTGACTTGGCTTCGCCTCGTCAGTAAAATAGTAAATTTCCTGCCTCGGCTTCACCTCTGCAGACAATTTGTTTAGCCTATCCTCGCCTTCGGCTTGAAACTAAAACTTAAAAACTTGTCAGCAAAATTCCATTTTGCTGCCTAGTATCATAAATAACTATTTCTTGATTTTATCTTTATGATGATAATTTTTTCACAGTTACTTTAATCTCAATCCTTGAGGGTAAGTATCCTCGTAGACTTGTTAGAAAAGAAAAATCCTTTAAAATAAAAATTTGGGCTTTTCCTATTTTTATGATTATTTTTCTTAAGGTGCCCAAGACAATCGGTTTCCAAGACCTTCCTGTTTTACAAACTCAAACTGACTGATACTTAAACTAATAATAAAAATAAGGTAATGAACTTAAGTAGAGTGAACTGTACATAGGCATCTACACTCCACCTAAAGGGTGTTAATTCCACTATTTAATTTTTCTTTCTCAAAAGATAACGAAAGCATACATATGAAAGTTGAGTTTTAATACTTCATAGTCCCACATCACTATAGTATATATAGTGTAATTTTTAAAATAAAAAATCATTTTTAGGTAGTGTGGGAAAAGTAATTTTGTGTAATTTAATTTCAAATTATGTGGATAAAAAACAACAGTTCTAATTTATTACTTTATCTTTAATTTAATTTATAACTATTTATTTTGTGACTTTTGTTTCGGTAAAAATATGATTGTATATATTGCACTTTTACAAAAATGTATTTACATATTTATCAAGACTTATAGTAATTATTTTTTAATAAACTGATCTTGTACAAGTATTTTGTCCACATTATTTGGATTTTTCATCCATAATATTTATCTGGATCTTTTATCGATGAATACGTCTTGAAAGATGGTAAGCCCGGCATTTTACTTAAATTACTGAAAGTATGCTCTTGTGTTAAACTGTAGCACTTCCCAGAAGCTACCATTAGTACAAAATATTATTATGGGCTTCACACCTCTTAAGAGGTAATGTTTGAAAGAAAATATAGATTTATATTATTAGAAACTTGTTACATGACCTCTGTACAATTCATTATAATATTAAAAGATATTGCTTCATTTAAATAAAAAAAGCTTTTTCTATATATACTCATGTATATATGCATAAGTTGTGACTTATTTATATTTTATTATTTTTATTTACTAAGTAAATGAAAACATAGTATTATTCCTTTAGACAAAAAAAAAATAAAAGTTTGAAAATGAGACTTTTAACTATGAAGTTGCAAAATTTTAGACTTCAAATTAGGAAAAGTTTCAATCTATAGTTTAAATAAACTAGTTTATTCTACGAATCTTGTTTGGAAATAAGATGTAAAGGGGGTCCTTACTACAACGACATATTATTATGCTTTATTTAAAAAAAAAAAATAATAATAATAATTTTGGAAACTTGATGGGTCCACACAGGTAAAGGGCATCCAATGACTAACTATAAATTCTAATAACTCATTTTTAAGTGAGTTATGGCAATCTGGTGAAATAAAATTGTTGAAAATTATTGTTTTTAACACATTGGATTATTGCATAATAACCATAATAAAAGTAAATAATTCACAACTTTTTTTTCTTTTTTTTTTACATGAAAAGAAGTCTTTTTTGATAGTAAAAACTGGAGAACCTATTCTCTTAAAAAAAAAAAAAAAATTATTATTATGTTTACTATTCAGCTAAGGACTAGATAGCTTACTACTAGATTTTCTCTTTTTATACTTAGAAGGAGAAGAGAAAATATTATCAGAATTAGGATGGTCAATGAGCCAAAGAGCATCTTAAAGGATTTGAGAAAAACTGTCTCTTCACATAAAATACAACTTTTATTTCATAAAAACAGATTTCAGCTTTTATAAGTCTTAAAGGAGAATACACACAGTTAAGAAAAATGGCCTAATAAGTAAATTTTTGACACAAAAATGTGTCGATTCAAACCATCAACTTGACGAATATTTAAAAACACTCTTGTACTCTTCCATTTATTAAGTTTTAAGTTAAAACAATTGTTTACTATAAACAAGTAACTTGATTGAGTACTATTTGATATTTTGTCACTCATGATTAGAATAAGCACTAAAAAGAATTTTCCTTAAGTGTTACTCGATACTGATGATCAATTGTTAAAAGTTTATCTCTCTTCAATGGCAAATTAAGGCAGATTCAGTCTATACTGAGCTGGTGCCGAGCAAAGCCCTCTCCGCAGCAAAAGCTAGACCGAAACTTGGCTCCGGCATATTGTAGTTTGAATCATCCTTTATCCTTATACATTCTAGAGTGGCATAATTTTTACAGGGATTATCCAATATGAAACAATAATTGTATTATTAGCTATAAAGTGATTTCATGGCTGGATTCTTAATAACCGTGTAAGTTTTTCCATAAGGATTATGGGTTAAAGTCTATAAAATCTAACTTTTCTCTCCATTACCAAAGTATCCTAAAGAATTTTAATAGTTCATTTAGTTGTGAAGTTAATTTTTCTTTAAATCAAATTATAATTATCATTAACTACGGGAGACATACAGAGAAAAATAGACCCCCGCACCGAAACTTGAACCACGGGCCTCCTATTAATCCGTTACAGGCGCTCTTACCAACTGATCTATACGGGAGAATGATTTTTCTCAGTCGTTACCGATACAAATTCCCCGAATCCAAGCTTTCAATCTTTTCTACAAGTCTAGCAAGCCAAATATTCACGGCAATAGAACTAGACCGAGTATATATTTTTCTCTGTATGTCTCCCGTGGTTAATGATAATTATAATTTGATTTAAAGTAAAATTTAATCTTTCTGAAGTATGAATACTACCTAAAACTTAAAAAATGTGAAGTTAATTTGAATAGTAGTGATAAAAAAAAAAAAAAAAAAATCCAAAACCAATTATAAAAAATATTGAAGTATCGATAAAAGATTATTAATCTCTTTACAGCTAAGTTTGGCTTTGGATGATGGACATATGGCACTGGCTCTGCTAATATTTTAACTGTATGTGGAGAGTTTTTTCTTTCCTATTAAAAAGCAAAACAATTCTTAACAATAACTAAGAGATGCATGTCTAAATTTATCTTACAGACCAACTGTTTGCACTCATTATTATCAGTTAAATTAATTTAAAAAAAAGAGAATAGGTGTCTAATTTTAACATTTTAAACATCTTCCATCTTTTAATTTAAAATGAGCATTAATATTTTGATTTGATGAAATTTCGTCTTACATACTTTGAAACTAATAAAATTCCTTAGTGCAGAATAAATTTCTCTATAATTTTCATTTTATTTTTACTTCTCTTTCTATTTATTTTTCTGTTAATAGTATTATTGTTTATTTATTTATTTTTATAAATAAGCCTAGGGTTTTCAATACAAACATGTATACCTAAATAAAAAAATTTTCAATAAAAAGTTTTTTAATTGTCGCTGTACCATACCTAATAATTCGGTGCTTTTTCTTGTTAATTCGTGTTTTCTTTTTCCTGATAATTAAAAAAGTTTTTAAAAACATGAAATTTTTACAGATATTTAAGTATTTGCTAAAAAAGTTATTGTATCACAAAGTGTTGAATCCTTATTGAGAACTTTTGCATATCAGTGTATAAATGTTTATAAATTATAAACCTCCCTCTCCCCTAAATGAAAAAAATTAAAAAGGTTTTTAGTTGTAATTTGAAAAAAAAACAAAAAAAACATTAAATTTGAAGCATTGTGATAAATAATTAAAAATATTGTTGTTTTATCATATAATATATGTGTTCATTGTTATAAAAAAGATACACATTTATAATAATAATAATAATAACAAATGTGAAGAAAAAATTGTATTATTTTGAAATGCTGTTCAATTTGTTGGTTCAATTCCATTCGTTTTATTATAATTATTTTCGCTAAACAATATAAGATATAACAAAAAATTAAGAAAAAATGTAACTTTACATGAAAATTACAAGTATCTAAGACAATATTGTCAAAAAATTAAAAATTAAAAAAAAAACAAAAAAAAAAAACACCTTCCTGTAAGTGTGATTTTATTTCTATATTTTATTTTGAATAATTGATGTACAAGTTATTAAAATTAAAAAAAGCAAAATGTATAAGAATAAAATATTTTGATTTTCAATGACAATAGCCTTTTATTTCTTTTACCTTTAGGGTCACACTCTGTTATTGTGTTTCGGCCGTTGCACGCCCTAAGAATATGGTTTTCATGAGTAAACACTATTTTAGTGCTTCACAGGCTTCATGCTATCAATAATATAGGCCATTCTACTTAGATGTTGAAAAGAATGTAGTTTTAACACTAACAGTAAAAATTATCTGCCCATACTATATTAATTGTTCTTGATTTATCATTACCACTCGCTGACTGAATTTTAATTCCATGTTAGCTTTCACATAATTTTTGTTCGTTCAATTGGAGGGCCAACTTATTAGTTTAGTTAATTAGCTCACTAAAGTTGCTTTTTAATTTTGTTATATTTGTTTTTGTGTTGAAAGACTTGGTCTTTCAAGGCTTGTGTTTATGGTGAAGTCTAATATCTAAGAATGATGTTTATTGATGGTCATTTAAATTCAAATATTTTCCCAGGTAAAAGATTGTCACTGGGCTAGCTGAGAATAGTCCATGTAAAAATTAGTTTAGTGAAAACAGTTTAATACAGTGGTTACCGCTTAATGTAATCAACTTAGGGTGTTGGAACAACAATTCCAACACCCAATTCCGTTAAAAAAAATAAATAAATAAATCAAATTAAAAAAAATCCATTTATTGCTATCAATACTTTTATTGTGATCAAAGTCAAGATAGTTGGGTCTTTTTTTATCATGTTCGAGGACACGACTAGAGCTGTGACACTAGTGTTTCGGTGAACATCCTTTTTTTCTCAGAAAGTAAACCTCACCTCACCTGCCCCCATTACTATGAAGGACTGTAGTCAGATCTCAGAACTCAGTATGTTTTAGTATTTCAATTTTTTGTATTCTTTCATCAACAAATTTACATAAGTTCAAAGATGATTTGTTTTTAAGTTAAGTTTAATTTTTAAATTTTCGAAACACCGGGATCTTTATTATTATTACATCTTATCTTATCTTATTTATTTAATTTTTTTTTTCTTTGTAGTTTTAGTCCCGTTCAACAGCTTATTAGGTCTTTATTATTTATTATTTACATACTTGTATGTATTAGTTTTATCCCTAAAGATTTATTTTGTATTGTTCCTAAAAAAAAAAAAAAAAAAATGTAATTCAAATGTTTTATTTATTTTATAATGTGTCATCACATCACTCAATATACTTAATAAATACAGTCTTCTTTATAATTTTGTTTTGTTTTGAGTTTTACTTCCTCCCCTGTGGTACCTTTTGCTTATTGCTATCAGTCAGTTAATGTTACTAGTAATAAGATTTAGCAGCGTCTACTGTATCATGTTGCTGTGGCAACGTCAATTGTGCTCCACCTGGGTAATTATAACCATAACCCGGCCCAGTCGTTCTTAAAGATCCATAACGAACCTAGTACTTGCACAACCAAAAGAAAACCATCCCTCCCAGTGCGGCTGCTTTGGAATCAGCCTTCACTTCTCCCCAGGTTAATACTTTTGAATAAAATTACCATTCTTTAATATTTGTTCTCAGATATATACCCAGAGCCGTTCTGTTTTCTTGTAGCTTTAGCTATGCCCCAGCTCTGTGTTCAGGAGTTCAGAGATATTGTGACAAATATACAATTTAGTAAGAGGACTTACAGTGGCGTAGCTAGACCATTGGGCCCCCCCCCCCCCCCCCCCGCGAGAAATGATTGGGGGCCCCCCTCGACTTTGGTAAAAGGATAGTAATTAATTCCAGTTATTTCTGGATTTGGGGGCCCCCTGACACTGGGGGCCCCCCGCAATGCGGGCCCGCGCGGGCCCATAGTTACGCCACTGAGGACTTAGCTTCTAAACAAGTATATAGTCGTCATTTTGAACTACAAAATCAGATTGAAAAATCTTTATTTAGAACACATTTGTGTCAAAAACAGTAACTCAAAAAATGGAAGAGTCCATAGAAACACACACAAATCCTCGTTGACATTTATATTTATATAGATAAATAGTCATTATCTTAAATTTAATCAACAGATTAAAAAATTCTTATACAGAAAATGTTTATGTCATTAGAAGTGACTTATTTTCAAATTTCAAGGTCCTAGATCAAGTAGTTCTCAAGACAGGGCTGTTTCTACTAATAGGTAAGACTAGGCGGCCGCCTAGGGTGGCAAAAGGAAGGGGGGGAAATGGATGTTTAATAAAGGAAAACAAAAAAATTGAGCAAATTAGAAGAGAAAAAAATAGAGGAAAAATTGAATTTTTTTCAAAACCATATACTGAACAATTACTTAATATGTGTTTACTTTGACTAAATAAACTCAAGTGGAGACAAATTAAGAACTCTTTTGCTTGAAAATAGGCCAAAACAAGTGAGATGAAAATGTTGTTTTGATGTGAAACTCATATTAATAGAAACCTATCTGCGAAGTTCCATGAGCCAATAAAGACTCGTGAGACTAGCCATAATTTGATTAGAAAAAGACATTACTTATCAGCTGGACATTAGAGATCTTATTAAAAATTCTTCCTTAAATAATGGTAAGGGAGGTACTAAACGGCCAAAGAAAGAACCTAAAATACCAAAAAATGTATGAGATATTAAAATGAAATAAAATAGTCCTTATTCAGTTATTTCATTTTTGCTGGGGTTTCTGTTAAATACAATTTTTTGGGGGGCAGCAGGCCCTGATTTAGAGTTAGTGCTCTGGGCAAAGAGAAGGCGAATTATATGGGTGAAAAAATAAAATAATTAAATAAAAAATACAATTTTTCTTTATACCCATAATAATATACATATATACAAAAACATTTAATTCACATTTTAGCATTCTATTACTAAACTAGATATAAAGAAAAGTATAAAAGAAAATTTATAAAAAGTTAACAAGTAATTAAATTAAGTTATTTTTCGTTCCTTATTTACAGGACCATTTTCCAAAACTGTCAGCTATGCATGAATTCGGCCAACAGCAACCATTTGGTAACATGGAGCACTAAACAAATATATAGCATGACAGTAGCTTAGACAACATGACC
Organism: Gerris lacustris; assembly: GCA_951217055.1. Lineage (NCBI taxonomy): Eukaryota > Metazoa > Arthropoda > Insecta > Hemiptera > Gerridae > Gerris > Gerris lacustris. Next base: position 33,711,016 of record OX578283.1, on the reverse strand, counting down.
TCAATAAGTGCTTTTATCATTAAAGGTAACAAATAATAAATAATTCTAACAAATAAATAAATAAATAATTCTGGTGTAATTAAATAAATAATTGAAAAAGTTATAGTTATGCAAGGTCCTTCGCCGGTGTTAGTTGCCGTGAGGAAAGCAACTAATGATAAAGCATTAACTGACACAGAACGGTCATCTTCACCATTAAATGCTCTTACACTTTAAATGCTGACGGCAAAAGCATATACCCTAAGATGTGTCGTTTAACTTTAAAATTGGGTCTAAATATAGTAAGACGAAAGCAAACACCGGCTTTTAACTTTCTGACCACATTCAGTGCTTATAATGAGCTTAATTAATACAAGTATAAGTGTATATGAATCGACAAAAAAAAATTGCAAAAAGTTAAAGCAGAGATAAAAATACACAACATATACTGGCTAATTACTAAAGCTGAATGAGTCCTATTTTGATTGGTTTGCCCTGTTATTATGGATTGCCCTATTCTAGTAAATTAGTCTTTTTTGTATGTATATTTTCTGCGTGATCGATGAGACAAGTTTTGTGATACTCTCAAGTTTATATTAAATTGAGCAAGAAATTGTTTACTGGTTCTTTTCACTGTTAGAGCAACGGAGAGAATATTATTTCAGGTCTAAAAAAGTATAATTTTATTTTAAAATATCTATGAATATTCGAATTATATTATTGATCTATTTTTCATTTTCAGTTCAACTCACAGTTAAGATTGAAAGTGCTACTTTATTTGAATAGAAGATAAAAATATACTCTCATTAATGATAGCTCTTACCTCTGCTCCTTGATCTAAGCAGGCATTGGCCGGATTTACGAACATACTCTTCACAAAAGCGTTTATCACTTTTGGAGTTACAGCACTATCTCCTGTACCTACAACACAAGAACAAACAGATAACTAACTTAATCATCATATCATTATTCAACTAACATTAGTATGTACTTACATAATATAACTTATATGAATAATTATTGTCTAATATTAGTGCATAACTATGGATAAATACCTTATCCTCAAGAAGCTTAACTTAACTAAGAGTAGTAAGTCAGAAACTATTAGTTATAGTTTGATAATATGAATCATATATAGTTATATTACGTTACCCTTGCCAGCAGGTTGAGTTGTCCAGTAGATCCTGCATGTGGAAAGCTTGAGGGGAGTGTTGTCTGCTTTACATTTCAACCATTATCATTGCACTGAAATGTACAAATAACAAAATTATTACATACACCATGAATGTTCTAGATAAAATCATTTAATAACATTTTTTTAAAAAAGGAGACAGACTCAACGTTAGTAATTACAGGCCCATATGCCTACTATACGCTGTATACAAAACCTTTATGACTGTGCTATCAAAAATTATCGGCAAAAAAACAGGATGAAAGCTTAGAAACTATCTGAATTGGATTCAGGACAAACTTCTCGACCACCGACAACATTTTTGCTGAAGTAACTAATAAAAGCAGCAAACATTTACAGTTTGATCACATTCGTCGACACTCAGAAAGCATTTGACATCCTAATAAAATAAGAAATAATTAATTAGTTCTCTCCAAGAAACAGTACTCAAACAGTAATTAATAGTAAATAAATAGCATTGATGAAGTATATATATATATATAATATAAAGGAGCAAATTTGATTATTGATCATAGAGATCAATAATCAATCATCATAGAGATATGCCATATTTCTAAAATTAATATAAATAGAGGAACTAAGCAGGGTGACATCCTTTCTGCCAAAAGATTCACTGCATTACTAAAATCGGTACGGAGTAGAAACCTGGTCCTTACTTAAAGGTATAATTAATAAAATGAGAACCACACTTAGAAGAATGGAACACAGCATGATGGTAATAATAAAATAAATAAATGAATATAATAAAAATAAATTAATAAAAAATAAATACTATACACAGTTATAATAAATAATATTAATAATTAATCTAAGTTTAATCTAACGGTTATAATTTTTTTTCCTTTTTTTACTTTTTTCTGTTAAATTAGATATTTTTATTTGAGAAGTAAACAATTATAAGTTACAAAATTAGGTATATTATAAATAGGTTTTAAAAAATGTATAATATTATAATTTGTGTATCCTATGATGTACATTACTATGTGATTTTGTTATGTTGACAATTTGTTGCAAAATATTAAAAAAGAATTAAATATTCTATACCGAATATGAAAAATTATAGCAATAAATGGTTACCTATCTATTTAAATTATTACATTTAGAAATATTGAGAGCAAGACTAAGGACCCCTTAGTATACAATTTGTTGTACAACCAAGTTGGGTAATTCTGTAGATTGTTATTTCTCTATATTTTTGCTTTCTCATATAAAGAGAAAGTATTGTGATGACGCGAAAATTCGATTTTGAGATTTTGATGGATTTACACGTTTTGAGGTCCCCTGTGTCCAAAAAAGTGGTTTTTAAAAAATTTCTGTCTGTCGTCTGGAGCCTAAACTACTGGGCCGATTTTGTTCAGAAAAATCACCCAGAGGCGAAATCAAGAAATGAATTTTAGCTCCAATTTTGGGCGAGCTACCCCCAAAAACTCTGAAAAAAACGTTAAAAAAGAATATTTTTTTGAAAACGGTTCCGACAATTTTGATTAAAAAATTCTAAAATGTAGTCCATTTAAATAACAATCTGACGATATAAGTAGTTTTCCCGGGAAAAATCTAGTTCCTCAGAAAATAGCTTAAAACGTGGACGGAGAGAGCCCGGGTTCGATTTCCCGCCCAGGAGAAGTTATTTTTATGAAATGTTCAATAATAATTAAACGTACATACAAAAACTAATAAATGGAAAATACTGGGCTAAGTAATGATGAAAGTGGTGTATGAGAAAGTTTGTCTGAGTTTTCTCGGGCTGATTTTTTATTTTTAAGTAATTCTTATCACGTTTTCTAAACGCTGTCCTGTCCAAACATTAAAGGCTAGTTAGGACTTTATATTCCATTCCTGAATTATGATTATTCGATTAGGATAAATGTATTAAGTTGGAAGCATTTATCTGAGGACTTCTTTAGGTAAATCGCTAAATTTGGATTCTAAATAATGTAAGCGTTACAAAAAAAATAATAATGAGGTATAAAAAACCAAAAATGTCTGAGCTGAGGATTGATCACTTAATTAAGTATCATTAGAGAAGTTAGTTTTTGAGCTAAATTGTTATGTTATCATTAGAGAATTCAGTTTTTACATTAAATTGTTATTTTATCATTAGAGAATTCAGTTTTTGCATTTAACTGTAATGTTATCATTACAATTTTATTTTTTTAATTTCATTCTACATACATATTCCCAACAATATATTTTGGCTAAGTGAATACCCCTTATAGCTTCTTTTACTTTGATCTACAATCAAAAATGTATAATTACTTATTATTTGTGTCTTAAAGAGTATTTAATATATTTTATTCTAATTTTCAATATACATTTTATATTTCTAATTATCAATGCGATTATGAGATAGTTTATTTTAACAATACAATCCTACTTGATATTGTTCATATTTATTATTATTATTTTGTCGCCTTTCAATTTCAAAAGCTAATGATTTCGCGGCTTTTATTTGTTATCATCCTATGGTGCTGGATTTTTGAAAACGTTAGATGAGATGTTGATGTTATCGTTGTGAACAATTTTTAATTTTCAAAACATGACGTGTATTTAGTATTTACCTTTCTGTACTTATTTTTGTTTAGTGCAGTAATAATAATAATTATTATTATTTCATAGAATCTAGTTTGTGTTATTACTATCATAATATATTTATTGCAAATTTATGTTTAGACTCCGAGTTACTCTAAATATTAGAAAAGAGGCAGTATTTTAATTTATTTCTTTTTTGATTTGTACTGTTTTCTAAGTATTTATTTGCCGGCTTTTTAAGTTATTTTACTTTTTTATTTTACTGGAATTTCATCAGTATGGGTGTTGTAAAAATTGTTTTATCTGTTTATTTTGTGACTGCTTGTGTGAGCGCAAACAAAGGCTGTGTACAATTGGACACTTATTCTTTCGACAAAGTTACGGCGAAGTTCGAGGCGTCCCTGATCAAGTTTGACACGATGTATCCGTACGGTGCGAAACACGACGCGTTCGAAGCCATGTGTGAAGCGGCTTATTCCTCGCCGGATCTGCTCGTAGGTGAAGTGCAAGTTAGAGATTATGGTGACAAAGAAAACCAGGACTTGGCCGATCGTTTCGGCATAGGAAAAGACGATTTCCCTTCCGTACGCTTGTTTGTCAAAGGTAAAAACGATCCATTTTCATTTAAACCGGCTGATGACAAGGAATTCACCACCAACAATCTCAAAAGATTTTTAAGATCCAAATCCGGAGTTTACATAGGTCTGCCGGGATGCCTCGAAATTTTCGACAAGTTAGCGTCGGATTTTTCAAGGGAAGGCGATGTAGAAAAGAAAAAATTGATTCTTCAAGAGGCGGAGAAGTCCTGGGACGGAGCTAAAGGACACAGAGAAAACAAGTCGGCAGAAACTTACGTTAAAATAATGAGAAAAGTAGTTGACAAGGGGATGGAATTTATTAAGACCGAAACATCCCGAGTTGAAAATCTACTCAAGGGTAAACTTAGTGAAGAAAAACAAAGTCAAATGCAGGAGAGACTCAACATACTGCAGTCGTTCACTGCTGTCCATGACGAGCTATAAGATTTCTCACCTCCGTCCATTTCAAGTGGTTTGTCTATCAATAGTGTATCTATTAAGTTACAGGATATTGACGTTGATCTAAACTTAACTACTCTGGCTTGAAGATTTGCACATTATAGGTTGTGGTTATCACAAAGGTTATATTCTAGAAAAGATTGTTGTTTTTTTTAATTAGAATATAATTTAACGGTGTATAATATATATTGAATAGTTAATTTATTCAGAGTATGACTGAATTAAGTTTACAAATGGACTTGAAAAAATCATGAATCCTAACTTATGCAAAATAGGTATGAAAAAGAGCTGGAGAGGACGGCAATTATGACTTAAATTATTACTGTTGTTCACACATCTCTCATGAGAATTCCTTTTAAGTATTTAACATTTTGTGATTTTCCCAATTATAGATTCTTATATCTTTCTGATTTGTTAGACTTTGACTAAGAGTGTTTGAAATTAAATTTTAAAGAGAGCTGTCGGATCTCCTATTAATAAAGTTAAGCAGCATTGGACGTCCCCCCTGCTCGGTGTTCGTACAGCATCGCTATATAAATGGGTACCTGCTTGTGTGAAGTACCCACTAACTGGTTGTATATACCAATTGGACCACAGATTTAGTTTTATTACTTAACTTAATTCCTTTCTCAATTATTAGTGAATACAGTAGTCATGTGCATGATTCAAAAAGGGCTTGTACAGCTATCTATTTTTTCAAGACTGTCATAATAAATAAAACTGTACTAGGTGATTTAGAAGTTTAAAGTGAAATCCATAGACATTATCATAACTGTCACACCTTATCTTGTCGTTTTGTTAAAATAAGCTATTTATTGGTTTGATTGTGCCTACGGCCAAAGCAGTCAATGCCCTCCTAACACTCTGCCGCTGGTAGAAGGTAGGTGGTAGGTTTAAAAGAAAATTGATACTAACTCTAAAAATGAGGAATTAGTAATTCTCTTATCATCGTAGTTAATGACCAGTTCTCTTTCTATTGATTAATAAATTGTGGTCAGAAAACTCAAAGAAGCAATTGTCAGCACTGACAAGGGTTTAGTGTGAATCAGCCTTTATAGTTTTCAAAATTAGACAATAGAAAATTGTTTATCTCTCTGTGGTTTCTTTATCATAGCCTTAGTGATTATAGCTTTTGGTTTCATGCAGACTTAATAATATCTCTATTTTTGCAAGCAACATGTCAGATTTCTTATCATGATTGTTAGTCAAAAACATAAGTTAAAATTAGTGATTTTACTGTCTGAAAGTTTGGTTCTAGTTAAACTGGGAAGATTAGTTCCTTAGAAATTATTAATATTTCAAATTAAAATGGTTAAAATAGAGTAACAAACAAAAAAGACTTAATTTTAATATTGGCAATTAACACTGTTCTTTTAAACAGACCTGAGAGAGATCCAGACCTGATTTCCATTTCAGGAATTTGACTTAATTTGGTTTAACATACACTTATAAATACAAATTTCCTTACTTTACTAAAAACCAATAATAAATTTAAATTATAATCTGTAACATAATAGTTATAATTAAAAATAAATAAAGTTAATAGTTATTTTTTAATCGGTAAGTTAATTATGGCCTTATTATTTTTAAAGAATGAAAGATTATAGCAGCCCACTTAAATTTAGATTGTTTCTATTATAAACATTTAGAGTTTTTAAGAAAAAAAAAAAATGTGTGAATGAATGAATTTCTAATATGAACACGCTTAAATAATTTTTCATAGTAAATTTAGACAAATCTTCTATTGATATAATTAAATTTAAAAAAAAAACAATAGTGTCTTTCAAATGTTACACTATTTTGATCAAAAAATAAAAAGACCTATTGTCTGTCAATTAATTTTTAATGAAAACAAATTATTATAATTTAGTAATCAGAGAATATTTAAAGTTAATGTACATAGTAATTCAAGTTGAATGAGTATATATATAGTGTACAGATTGCAGAAAACATTTATTGTTAGTATTATTTATTGATATTGCTGTGGTTTTTTAATTTATTATTTTACTTATGTATTCGGTTGTTTAGTTCCAAATTGTTTTAATTCAGAGTATCTTTAAAAATTTAATTAGACAAAATAATCCCTCATCTGTGTGTTTTTACTTGCACAATAAGATATTGGACTAAAGATGCCTTTCCTGGCATTAAAGACCAAATAACTATTGAACTTTTGCATTCGTTTGTTTATTTCCAAATTGTTTTAATTCAGAATATCTTTAAAATATTTAATTAGACGAAATAATACCACATCTGTGTTGTGTTTTACTTTTACGATAATATAAATGGGTAAGTGTATTGAAAAGGCTAAAGATGGCTTTCCTGGCGTTAAAGACCAAATATCGTTTTTGTTCTTCGATTCTCATTTCATCATTAAGATAATATTTGATCTTATTGGTACCAATTATGAGGTGTCTAAGTGACTAATTATTAAGAAGTGGTCAGTATTAACACTTCAAATGTGAAAATATTTGATATTTTGTAAACATCATAGATTGTAGTTTAACTTTTTTATAATAGCTGATGAAAAGTTCCTCAGGCAAATAAATATATAAATATATATTTATTATTGTTCTTTGTTTCAATTAATTATTCCATTTTTTTAAAAAAAATAACTCCTGATGGTAAAATTCTCATTTCAACTTCTAAATTAATGATATGATTTTAAATGGTAATATTTCGAGTGCTTATTTATTTATTGTAAGTTTCTAATGAGGCAAATAAACAATTTTCTTCTAATTTGAAATTTGAGTAATATTAACATTCCATAGGAACTGCCTCAAAGATTTTGTAAATCCTCATATGGACTCCTCCCGTGATTAGACTCTTCCACTGAAGCCTACTTTGTGAATATGTACATCCTCTAAATACAATTGTTAACTCTACATACAATCAACTAGTTAATATTAATACATTTAATTGTAGTAATCCTAGATTTAATCTACTTTTCTATTATGTTAGAAGTCCATTTCATTAAACATTTTTTTTTTTTTTTTAGAAATATTGTCATAAAGAAGGTGTAGAAAGTAAGTGGGATTTACAATATGTATTTTCAATGAATTGATATGTAAGATGTGTAGATTCTCTTTCAGTGGGAGGTAGAAAAGAACACGAATAAGTATAATGTGTAGAGAAAAGATGCAATGTGCAAGAAATAAACATTAATTATTTATATAACTCTCTGTTGAAAGTAGTTTAAATCAGATGTAATGGGTTTAATGTTAAAAATCAATTGTATACTACAAGATGTACGAAAAGTCTGGTTAGTCTCCTAAATAATAAATAAAAACATTCCTTTTTCAGTTCAGCATTATAAAACAAATATTTTAGTTAAACTTTTGTAATTTCTTAACTTTATTTGTTAAAAAAGATAAATAAATATATTTTTATTTGTAATAAGTATTTGTATATTTTTATGATGGATTGTTATAAAAATGTATGGATTACTATTTTCTTATTTTGCGTCCAGCACACATCTACCATCTACCGCAATCTTCAGAGTAAAACTTGGTAGCCCCTTATCCTAGAAATACTCCTTCGAGAGGTGAGTCCTGATGTGGTGGTGTTGTGATTAGAGGGTATGCTTACATTAAAAAAAAACTCAAGGTTAAAATACAGGCATATCGCTTAACCTTTTCCCCTACTTGTAGATTTTGCTAATGTTACTTATGTTACAGATTAGCTTCAGAGCATAAACAAATTTATTTTGTTAGCACAGCCTACCAAGATTGTATTGAATCTGTAGACTACTAAGTCTCTAGTTCAGGGTTTGGCAACCCAGCACCCGCGGTGTACTTTTAATGTGCCCACCGATATCACTCAAATTGCCTTTGTTTGTTCTCTTTCATTCGTTGGCATTGAAAACCACCCCCCTAAGGTAAACCTATAAGTAGTATGAAGTTTTTTTTTAAAAGTGTTTACCTTTTTTTGGTACTTCTTTAGATTGTTCATTCATGTTTAAGTCACATTTACATGTTGTTCCTTCACATGAGTTTGATTAATTAATTGTATTTCATAAATGTATTAACGTTATTGAATCTCTGCGAATTGAGAGCTCATTAACTCATCATTTAGAGAAGATACTTCATTAAGACAAGGGGTCAAATTTTGTTCCTGTTACATTAAAACTACAGTTGGCTCTTTAAAATCCATTTTTAATGGAATCCAAAGAATCCGTCTTTAGGCACTCTCACTGAAACCAAAATCTCAACACCAACAATAATACGAGCTTGATTATTCATTTTCCACATTGACAAATTAATTAAGGGCATAGAAGAATGAACTCCAAAGCAATAAATTATAATAATTTAAATAAATATATTTATATTTTTTTTTAATAAACAATCAAATCTTGTAACAATATGTAATTATAAATCAATTCGCTATTATTTACAATTAATAAATTATGTCACATAAAAATTATATTTATTTTAAAGTAATGTATTTCAGCAGGTTTGTTGTTATAGGAGTAGCATTTAAAATAATAAATTTTAAATATATGAAGGGTAGCCTGAAAATACAAAAGTAAAAAAAAAAATCATCTCATAAGCAAGATAGTTGAAAAGTAGCATGTCTAAGGACTGTTTTTCTAACGTCAAAGTTTTTTTGTTGACCTAAGGATAGTTACTACTACAAAAATACAGCTTAAATTTGGTCCTAGTGTGAGAAGACTTCTCTGAATCATATTATATTACAACTGGTATTTTCTTTTAAAACATCTTTTACTGTAAAACTTATGAGTAAAATATAATTTGGCAAGTTGTACAGCACAAACAGTACAACAAGCAACCCAAAGTCTAAGTCCTAAATGTTTGGAATTACCCAAAGTGCAACCTGATAAATGTAGAAACCTTTGCATTTATATGCAAATCTCTTTTTCCAACCACTTTCTGTCTTGTTTTTATTTTCATACTCACAAGACTGACAAAGTAAAGTAGAATACGCTGAACATAGAGGTGGCGGGATTGGAGGATGTTGTTAGATTGGAATGAAGTTACTCATACAAGGAGGCATGTGTTATTACTTTACACTAAATTGTACTTTTATGAATAATAATTACTATCAGGTTCTCTGGGTGAAGCAATGATACCAACCTAGCTTCCAGAATATCAGATGCTAAAAATTCACTAAATTACTCTCCACTTTTAACCATGTGGAAGTTGGGGACCCCAGGGTATGGTCAATAAAAATAAAAACTTCCTGCTTATACCTTTTGTAAGGAATAATCATAAAATCGTAAAAAAAAAAAAAAAAAAAAAAATTAAGGAAATTCTTGGATATGGAAAAAGATAATAATTAGCTTTTTTTAAAAAAAAAAAAAAAAATGGACTGCTCAACATTCCATTTTATAATTCTGACATTTAAATGTTGAACACTTCTACAGAGAAGTTTAAGTTAAGTACCTACTCTCCAGGATGAACTGACTGGCTAAGGGTAGGCATAATGAGAAGCATGCTTAACACATTAGAGAAGGAATACATACATCAAAATCTGTAGACTATGAGCTAAAGATGATTATGTAACACACAAAGAAAAAAAGAAAAATTAAACAAATTTTAATGGTCGAGGTGAAGGTTAAGAAGACCAATAACTGTTCAGTCATACCAAAAATGCCACAATTTTATTGTGATATTGTCTGAACTTCTTCTCTGTACTACAAACCCTACTAGTGAACTGATATTTTTTTTGTTTGTTTTTTTTTTACTGTAGGAATACTAAAACAATGTAGGTAAGTAATTCAGTCAGAAATCCATTAATTGACTCTTTGACGAAAGCTGACCCTCCTTTTTGTTCGTAATTTAGCTAACAAACTTCCATACATGTCATCTAACATTTAAGTTAAATAGAAGTAATTCTGGAGGTTATCCACAATTTGTCAAGAGTATTGTGTATAAAAATATTTTTGATTAAGATAATAGAACGTGTTTGAGTAAAGTATTCTATACTAGGTAAAGTAATCACCCAACTAATGGAGCCAAATTATATAATCACAGGAAACATTTGATAAATACAAAAATATTGGTATTCATCAGTAGCACTAGGTAGTCGAGTAAGATTTAGGACACAAAGAAATACTTGTTTAATTTGTTAGATGCTCTCAATCCCTCCTATAATTGTATTGAGATTAACATATATTATCATTAAAATACCCCCATAGTAAGCAAATAAGAAAAAAATCAGCTTAAAATATTAATGAAAACAATTGGTAAGACCTAAAGACATTGCAAAAAAAAGAAATATAAATAAAATGTTAAAATTGGTTTAAGTTGGTAATGAGAGTCATACTTCAGTCATTGTACCAGTCAAGGAAGAGTAGTGAAAACGACATGACTAGAAGAAAGAAAAGGATGTAAATACGGAGTCCAGCGTTATTCTGAATTGCTTGTCTGATCTGTTGGTTAGCATCTCGGATATTTTCACTGGTTCCAACAAGAGTATAATTAATTCTCTCCAAGTCTTCGTTCTGTTCTAGAACTTTTTCAGTAAACACTTCTTGAAGTTCTGCAATTTTCACTACTTTGGTCTGAATGGCACGTACCTAGAAAAGCATACCATATTTATTAACAATAAGCAACGAGATTTATTAGAGAAGACAAATTACAATTATATCACATACTTGTCTCTTAAGTAATATTTTTTTTATGCAAAATCTCTCATGGGACCAATATTTTTAATTCTAAAATAAAAATGACCCATTACCTTTTCTAGATATTTAGTAAGACAAAAAGCTGGCTAAACATAATATGTCACACATGGTAAATTCATTGAGGTTAGGTGATAAAATCCCGTATTAAATTAAAAACCTTAATTTTGTGTACCCTTGAATTTTCAATAGCCACTTTGTGGTAATCCGCTCATTTCCTGAAGAAAAACAACCCTCCTGTATACAAAAACCAGGTAGAGGTCCAACTCAAAGAAATGTCGATGGCACGTACAATAAGAATTTGCCGTCACACATTCCATAATCCTCGGTTTTTAAAAACCCCAGCAGGAAATATATTGTTAGGTATACAAATTACTCCTTAGAGAAAAAAAAGGAACAAACCTCATCATTAAGTGCATTAAGGTCGTTGTAGAGAAGATCATTTTCGAGTTGAAACGCCTGCATTTCTTCCTCAGTGAGGGGAGATTCGTCGTAAGGGTTTTCTGAGTTAGAATAAGGAGATGTTTGAAGCTTGGGTAGTTTCTTCACTGTTTTGGCTTCGGCTAATGGTGCCATGTCGCTCTTACGTTCCTTTTCCAGCATAGGTCGCTGAGGATCGTTACTTTCGCAACGAGCGATCTTCTGAAGATCCGACTTCCACTTGTTTCTCATGCAAGTCATTTCACCAATAATTTTGCAGATAATTTTAAGATACGCTTCTATTAAATCTACAATGACTTCGTTGCTCTCGCTGACCTGTTCACAGAATTTTGCGGTTTTACATTCGGCTTTTAATTCCTTGATCAGATTAGAACAGGTAACGATGATCTGTTGAGAATTGCTGTCTATGTTGTCCCTCTCCTCGTCTGTCATCTGGTCCGTATTCACGAAGCTAGGTGTAAAATTTAAATAGGCTTTTCTGTACTGCAGTATGAAGTCTCTTAAATTTGTGATCTGCTTAACTAATTGGGTAGATTTCGTTATGAATTCACTTCTCCTTTGACTCTTTAATATGTTAGTACTAGGTGTGTTATCAATATTATTATGGTCTTTCAGGGCTTTGTCACGGATTTTAATGGTTTTAACGCACGCCTTAAACAAATTCGTATTGTCCGTAGGCATTTTAACTTAAATTTTTTTTCACAATTGACAAAAACTAATTAAAATCAACAACAAACACACAGAAAATAAAATTAAAACAAGATTTCCACAACTTTTCTTTAAAAAATTTCAAAATTTGACATCTGTTGAGTTGACACTAGTAGTTTCGTAAATTCAAACCTTGTGCTTTGTTATCTCCAATGGTGGTAAATGAGCACCTAATTTTTGAAACTGAAGGTTATTATACTGTTAAGTTTACACTGAAGCAGGTTATAAACAATCTCCAAACATAAAAAATAGACACAAACTTTTATAGTTTTTATCCCTACTTTTTTTATTTTATAATCTCGTTATGGGTTCTAGATTTTTACTTGATAAAATTACTAGTTTATAATTTTCTAAATAGTGTTTTTTAAATATTACCACTGTGTCGTATTTTGTTAAAATGGATTTACCTAATCTTTGCCAGAACTGTGGGCAGTGTGCAAAATCTAGTTTGGATGGTGACAGTAAGAATTCACTAAAATCAAATCAAAGTTTTGACTCGCGTCCTTTTAGACAAGGTGAAATGACCAAGGATAAAAATCTAATGAGAAACCTTGAGAGCTGGAAGCAGGAAGACAGGCCCAGACCAGATACGAACAAAGATTCCTTATTCAAACATATCCAGAGTGAGAGGGATCATTTCTGCAGGGAATACCAGAGGCTAAGGGATCGTATTTTCCAAGTTATAAAAGCATGTAGTAAGAAATTTACAATTCAATGTCCGTTTGCCGCTTTGGAGTTCTTGTCTTTTGAAGTGACTTGACAGGACAACAGGATCAAAGATTTGCAGAACTCCCTCCGAAACAGAAAAGATGATACAGACAACATCAAACTTACTTTCGAAAATAAATTTAGGAAATTCGATGAGGTCGAAGCAGAGTTGTCCAAGGACAGGTGTACTCTATCTGAGAGAGTCCGCCAGTTAGTCGAACTCTGTAAAAAATACAAAGATATAATTGATAATCTTTTGAAAGAAAATCAGAAGCATAAAACAGAGCTGAACAGATTTAAGAAAATGCAGAAGGAGGCTGAAGAAGCTTTAAAAATATCTCGTAACTCGGCGAAGAATGATAATAAATTAAGCAACGCTCTATCTGTAATAAAACTCTTAAAGAACAACAATAAGAAGATGGAAACCAAAATTGAAACATTCAGAAATGAAAAGAAATACTTAAAGAAAAATTTAGTTTTATTAGATAGCATGAAGGACGAACTCTCCATTAAATACGACGAGAAATTAGAAGTCATCGCTTCATTAGAAGAGGAAATCAGAGACAAGAATGGAAGGATAAAAGATCTGGAAGAGACTCAGAAAAGGGTCGAGCAGAGTTTAAATATGTGCCAGAAAATAAATGTTCAGAATGAGGATAATTTTAAAGTGGTGCAGAAAAATATCAAACAACTGGAATATGAAGGTGTCGAACTCCAGGGAAAAATAAACGAGTTAATAAAAGAAAACAAGAAATTGAAGCTCGACGTTGTAGATGCTGAAAACAGATACGCTAAAGTCCATAAAGAGCTTCATTCGAGTCGACTGGATGTAAAAAATTTAAAAACTAGACTACAAATTTATGTCTCGGAAATAAGACAGTTTGAAGACTTGATAGCTATGAAAGAGAATCAGAGAAGAAGTATGCTTCAACAGTTGAACAGGGATTTTAAAGCTGGTACAAGTGTGAACAATTGTTTCTGTGAGAATGATGCTAATTGTTTTTGTGAACAATCTAACTTGCAAATTAATAACGCTATTCTAAAACAAACGTTCACTAATAACACAAGAAGACAGGGTAATCATAACTGCAGAATGACTCTGGCTGGTAATACAAATGTCGGGTACCAGAATGATTATGAAGACCAAGGAATTATTTTAAATAATATTCAGCATGAAGAAACAATAGACGATTGCTATTTTTGTACTGATGAAAATTTGCAGGTCTTTGATGAAAAGGTAAATTTATGTAATGAAAGTTTAAACTGCCCAGAGCAGTTTTATGAAATTTCTGAAGACGTAACTAAGGATTTTGCTCAACAATTTCCTCAAAATAATCACATTAAATCAGCTGCTGTGAGAGAAGCACCCACCATGGATCAGAAATTCAAATGCAATATAAACCCAATCCAGCAAGGTTTTAATTCACCGGTGAATCAAAAACTTCGAAAAAATCCTATTAAAGAATTCAAACCACATTCAAAATTTCAATATGATGTGACTTGGTAGATATCAATATCTGATTTGCGAGGTTTTTTAATTTTTTTTTTTTAATTAGATGTAAAATTGGTACACCAGAGTTAATTAGTCATTATTAAAATAAAAGGGGTTATGATAATTTTTGGCTATGCAAATTTAATCTTGAGCACTTGGTATTGATTTTTTTTAGGAATTATCCTTCTTTTCTTGTGAAAGATATTGATTTTTTAGCTATATTTCAGGCAAACTTCTGGTGGCACATATTTATGCAGGTTTGTTGATGTAGAGGCAACCTTTGACTCTAACACTTGGAAGTCTGAAGAAATGGGTCTCGCTTCTGGTACCTGGAGTAGTACATTCACTGTACAGTTCTTTAGACTTTTTTTTTTTCTTCTTCTTCTTAAACAGAAGGGAGTAACAATCTATAAAAGGTGTGAATGTTCTTCTTTAGACTATTGCTCCCCTTAAAAAACAGAAGTGTGATATTTCTTTTTCTCAAAGTACATTAGACTAAACATGCCTTTGCTTTAATAGTTATTTAAATAAAGGAATTTATAAATTTATATCCATTTATATTAAAAAAAAAAAAAAACCCTAGGGGAGTAACAATCTAAAGAAGTACCAACAAATTAACCATATTCTGAGGTTTTAACTCTATTAACTAGGTCCTCTACTGCAAGGGATGTTACGACGGTAGCATTTCTTATTGTGTCTCTTTTGACCACTCCTGTTACTATCTTTCATATCAGATGCTTGGATCCTGCTTCAATAACTCCTCTGCGATTTATTTAAAAATTAAAGATCACCTTGTTTAGGCGAAGTAACCTTAGTTCTTCAATTGGCAGGATGGCTGAGCCAAAGATTCTCCACCTTAGGCGTTTTAATGCAGGACAGCTACTAATGAGATGAGAAGGGGTTTCTTCCTCTTCTCACACAGTCTGCACACTGGGTTATCTGCTAGGTCAAGCAGATGTAGATGTCGATTTAGCCTACAGTGTACAGTAAGAAAGCCTGTCAAAATACATAGATAAATACAATATTTTACGCACAGTGAAACGCTACAACAAACATCTTACTCTTGAAATGTTGAACATAAAATCAAACAGCAACAATATCAATACTAAACAAGACACTAATAAACAGTATATACCAATATTATCTCCAAAATAAACAAACAAAAAAAATTTAAAACTTTTATTTTATAATTACCACCGTACCATACGTCAAACCTATAGTCCTTTTTCTTAGATTTTTAAGTTTGAACATTGAACAGTACTCTCAATTTATTATTTTATTACTTTATTTTTTTCTTCATAAAGATCCCTTAAAAAATCCCCACCATATGTCTTGCCTTTGTGTCTTATTTGTTTGTTTCCAC
The DNA here is from genome assembly GCA_951217055.1 of Gerris lacustris. NCBI lineage: Eukaryota > Metazoa > Arthropoda > Insecta > Hemiptera > Gerridae > Gerris > Gerris lacustris. Next base: position 33,694,927 of record OX578283.1, on the reverse strand, counting down.
TCACTTGTTCACTTCCATCCTAACCGTTTAGGCATTATGTGCAATTTTGTTTTAGTTTTTCATATTTTATATTTAAACCAAAACCTCTAATGCCCGCTTATTCTTTTAATTTTAATTTAATTGATTTTCACCACTTGGTAAGAACCTATGTCCCACACTCTTTTGCATTGTCTGTTCGTATTTTTCTTTTTGTTGTTTCCTAATTTTTAGTCCATCTTTATCTATTTTTCTCTTTTATGTATTTCTAGATACATTTTATGTATTTGTAGTACATCTGGGCGAAAGCTTTGATGCAATAAAAAAATTGTTCTTCAACAACAGGACTTTTATTCCAAATAAATACCTTCGCCTTAGCCTAGATAATTATTTCACCGATTGAGCTAAAATTCGCACCATTTATAGCTTTCTATTAGTAAAAAATTCCTTCATATTTCAACTTAATATCTACCACCATTTAGACATTTTTTTGTAAGGAAAAGTTCCTAGGCTACATCCGTTTATTTTATGCCTCAAGAAAGCTCTCGAGGTGTGGATTAAGAATATTTAGGTTTCTACCATTTTTATATGCACATTTAATATCATTGTGGGATTAAATTCAATCTAAATTTAAAAATGGTTATTTATCGTGCCTAATAATAAAATAGAGGAATTTTTGCTTGTAAGAAATAGCCTCTAAACTTCGATTTGCCGGATATAGTTGAATGAATGATGTATAATTGTATTGTATAATAGTTATTGTATTTGATCACTGTGCTGCTTTTATCTCTGTGCATTTTTTCACTCAATAATTAAAATGTAATCGTAATTATTTACCAAAATACAATTTGAATATGTGAGACTGAGCATTAATATCAATTTATTTCATGTGCCTGCTTTAATTGGTGTTTAACATTTTATAGGTGATTTTTGTATTGTATAGTTATTTTAACCGACCTATTCTTAATAATTTTGATGTTAAATAAATAATAAATGGTTTTTTACATTGATGTATTACTATTTACTTTTATATATTTTAATCCTAAATTTTTTTTAAGAGTAACCTTGATTCTATACAAGTGTTGAACCAAAATAATTAAATTAGAGGTGGATCCAAGATGAGCGGCCATGGCTGTCATGGCCACCCTCTCAGATGACAAATGTATGTACATATATTAATACATCTCAATTGATTAATACTAAATACCTCTCTATTTTTCCTGAAAAATTAAATACACATCTATTTATTCTTTTTTTTATTGTACTCATTTAAATTTCAATGTTTTGCTTTTTATAAATTTTATTTTTAAATTTATTAGCTTACACCTTGAACAATTTCTTGAACTACAGTAAACTAGATGCTGTTTACTATTAAAGGTCAATTAAATTCAACTTCAAAATTATCATTATTTTGTTTGTTAAAATGAAATTATCCAGCTTGCTTGAATTTTTTCTCAACCGGCATGTGTTTTACACAAAGCCTAGGTTAAATATCCTATTTTGATTCATCCTTAACGAAATTCATATCCATGGTGGTTATTGAGTTTGAAAGAACTAACAAATCAAATATAATTTTTAAAAAATCCCTCTGAAATTTTAGTAGAGTATAATTATTTAAAAAGTAAGAAAGATACCCATAGTAAGAAAGGTAATTAGGGCGAGTATTTAATCCAACAAAGAAGTATAATGGGTGGTTTCCTTCCCTTGAACTTTGGACTCTTGCCCCCAGTTGAATTCCAGCGAGAGAAGGGTATTTTTCTGTTATACTGTTTTGTTTGTCAGAACGAAACTTGGCAGCACAATTTTTGCAAATTTCCTGCTTTCACCAGCTATGATATTAGCATATTCCTAAATCAGTAATTCCATAGTAGATTTTTGCTCCTAATAGTAAGGGAATCTCACATTTCATTTAGAAAGTAATAATATTATTGTGCTTGCAAACCAGGGTAAGTACAATAAAACAATGAGAAGAGAAATAATTCTCAAATGAATAGATGTACAATCCCAATTATTGGCAACATTTCTTTCTTTTTATGTTTCTGCAATTTGCAGAGCATGTAAATAGAGGAGCACTTGAGAATAGTGTACACAATTATATTCTCCGCATATACCTGCTCTTGAAAAATTTCTCTATTTTTTATTTTTGTTTATTTAAATGAGAAGGGGATGTCATGTGGAATATTTATGTAGGTGTGCCCTACTGAGTGTTTCCAGATTCCAGATACAAGCTGGCCCTGTGGGGGGTAAAGTGTGCTCAGCTGGGTATGAGTCATGCCACTTTTAAAGGGAACAATCATTATTCATCTATAAAGATACTAAAAAATAAAATTGGTGAGTTCAATTAGGTGTATTTAATTATCTTTACTTTTTTTTCTTAAGACATCACTAGTAAAGGAAATCCTTCTATCTTGTACACACATAAACAAATATGTATATTTTTTTCTATGACCTCAACTTTCTCTACAAAATAATTTTGGAAAGTTAATCCAACATAATGTATATGTAATCATCAATCAATTATTTACATTTTTTTTTTTTTTGCGAGGGGGGGGAGTTAAAAATAAATATTTTATTATGTTATTCTAAAAACATAATTTAATAGAACATATATTTATTTTCTTAATTAAAAACCGTGGTAACAAGACTCTATTTAAATCGAGTTTACTACTTAATTATTTTTTTAAAATCTTCATGAAACAAAATTGATAAATCAGAGAATTAATTAGTCTCTAAGTAAAAAAAGTATGAACACAAATATTTATGAGAAGGGGAGATAACCGAAACAACAAAATATTCTGATTTATTGATCATATTGTCACATATAATTTTATCTTATTAAAATAAATTTAGTATTAAACATATATTGCATTTTAAATTATCTAACATTTGATTTAAATATTTTAAAGTTATCATATTATTCTATTGACAAAAATGGCTTAAACTTGATTAATTGTAATTGTATATATTATATAGATATCACATATCTAAATCAATTGAATATTTTTTGGCACAAGTCGAAGCGTAGACAGGCAAATTTAAAAACAAAAAAAAAAAACAATTCTTTTCCACATTTTTTTAAAAAAGATTTCTAATCGTACCGGATTCCATTTGAAAATAATTATTGAATTTCTCAAATTCTCCGCTAGGGTTTGATCCTTTCAATCCCCGTTACGTGCTGCTCTCTATCGGCTAAATTATCATTCAATTTTCCAAGCGATAACATTAGTCAATGATTAACTAAATATTAATTTATCGGTTATAAATTATTGTTTGTTGATTTCTAGTTATTTTTTAAAGAATAAAATCGATTTATGACGTCCCAATTATTATTTTTAGGGTATTTCAATTATTCACTAGTAGAAGATCGATCTTAGCTTGACTAAATGGTCAGTCAGCTGGTTTTGAAGTACGAACCGTTCAAGTTTAGAAATGGCGACGCTGGTGGCAGGTGTTCAGTATAGTTTAACTTCACAGGGACATTTAAACGATAATAAATCTTTAATTTTCGTGAAATTAACCGATTCGGCGATCCGTGCAATAGAAGAATACGTTAGGAATAAGGTGAGTACTTTTAATTTAACTGTAAACTTAGTCTTCGTAAGTGTCACAGGTGTCGGGTACCCTTCTCGCTACAGTATGTCGCCATATTTAGTTAATTCGTTTAATTGTATATGTTTCAATATTGCTTTAATCTCTAGTTTCGGTTAATGAAAGATGTATCCGATAGTACCATGTAAAATTTATCTGTTTAAATCCTATTTGAATGCCTTAAAAAGTTATTGCATTGTGTGAATACGTCACAAGATAGGTCTTACCAGACTGTTGCATCTTTTTGGTTACCCAATTGTTATTTACTAGGGCTGTTTTAAGCCGAATCCTTTTATTTAAGGTTTGATTTCGTGTTAAACACGAATATGTCGAACTTACGGGTTAAAGAGGACACTAGGAACTCAAGAAATTCGTCCCGTGTTGATTTCTCTTTCTATCAGGCCTAGACAGGTTTCGACTTGCGTTACCTAATACAGATTTTTTCTTTTTGCTTTTATTTCCCTTTTTATAATTTAATCTGTCATTTCTTTTCGACCTTAATATCAATTCCTTATTAACCACGTTTCCTTTAACAATCATGTATATAAACGTTGAATATTTCTTATGTCGATTTATATTTGTTGGAAGTTAACGTTCTCTCTACAACTCAAGTTTCGTAATGCCCTTTCCCCTATGTGTAATGGCGATTTTATTTCTTTTCATTTCTCTATTCTTAACATTTCTTTAAAAAAAAACAATATATAAAGATTTCCAAGTGAAGAATCAATATCAAAAACTCGGATGATTTCCTTAGCTTCGTTTAAATTTACGGTTTATTACAACTAACCTAAATATTTCAGTTTCATTAAAAAAAACAATTTTTTCCGCAGCTTTCTCGACATAAATTTAAAGTTTTTAATTTCCTCCTTTTATTACACTTTGCATGATAATGTAACAGGTTAAAATATCAGTTTTAAAATCATAGTATGTATATTTATAGATTAACATCTATAATTGAGATGATGTTAGTATGCATTGTATATGTATGAAAAAATTAGATTTTTTTCTTAATCCCAATTATTTAAAAAGAAAAAAGCTAATTGCGTTAATCTAAATTTATTAGAAATATCTTAAAAAATATTATATGATATACCCTACATTTTAAAATGCCCCCTTAAAAACTGCACATATTGTATAGTTTGATATTTTAGATTTGGATTTTTTTTTTTTTGGCCTCTCATATTTTTGTGTTATTTCCTAAAACTAAGCATACTTTCGTTAAATGGTATAAGCATGTTAATTTAATCTTTCAGATATAATTAAGTACTTAAAGTCTCGAAATTTAATTACTTTAATAAATAAATGTAAAAAAGGAAATATCTTTTAGGTATAATTATTTATTTCATGTCAAGGTTGTTGCTTCATTTTAGATTTGGTTGGGTTATTTTACATCTTTTTTTTTTATTCTTTTATTTTATAAAATTGATTTTATACGTTAAAAAAGCCCTCTTGATTATTCAAACTGGCTACTCCACCTCTGTTTTTTTTTTTTTTTTTTTTTTTTAAATTATGTTATTTTATAATAAGATGTTTCTATATTTTTAAAGAAATTATATTGGTTAATATTATCTCTTTTGGAGCATTTTTTCAATCGAATCAGCTATCTTTTATAAAATGAACAAAAAAATAAATAAAAATAACAAAAAAAAAAAAAAACACAATCTTTATCTCGTGCTGCCTTTTTTTTTTCAATTTAATTTTTAAAAGCAATATCATTTAGAAGTGTGTTGGAGGGGTGAGAACGTCACATTTAAATGATAAAATCTCATCAATATCATTTAATGATTTTTTTGTCCATTATTTTTATTTTTTGATGATAATCAATAAAATTTATTGTTTTTCATTGTTCTGCAATGTTTTTGATAATTGCTTGTGTGTATTTTTATTTATATGCAAGTATTATATGTAACAACATATATTATTGTTGTTACATTATTGTTCATCAGAAAGTCTTATGCACATTTCATTAAAAAGATATTATATTTTAAATCAACCTAGTAATTTTATTTATTCTAAATCAGACATATTTAACATGGTGTGATTTATCAATAATCATAATTTAAGTTGTTAATACTTTAACATTAACAGCTAAACAATTTAATTGGTAAATTTGCAGAACAGAGAACATTTTAAGTGATAATATCCCTTAGCCTAAAAAAAGGTTTAAGACAAAAGGATATTAACACTTTTATAGAGAGTAGGGATGATGTCTCATTGTCCACACTTCTTTTAAACCTAGGTTAACTAATATTAATCTCTCCTATGTATAGAAGTGAACATATTTAATAAACAGTTTCTGTTCTGCAGATTAACTTAAATCTTTGCTATATCCTACAAGAAACTGATCATGCTCTTTGCATGGTATTGACCATATTTTATTTAATTAAGGATCGAAAATGTATGTCCAAAGTATTGCGGCCGTACTCTATGAAGTAAAATTGTTTTTTTATAATATAATCTGGTTCTATATCTATAAGATAATCTGGTTAATAATTACAAGATACAAAGAACTTTTTACATACTACGTTTTTAAATTTTCTGTTGACCAAATAAAAAATCATAAATTTGAAACCCGTCAAAAATTAAGACTGTAAATATGGGTCATGTCAAAACAAATATAAAGAACTTGCAGATTTTTTTCGAACTAACTTTCCATACAGCGAAATTTGCTGTAACGAATTAAATTCTGCTGAAAGATGGCTAAAAGTATTAAAATAATGCATTGCCATCGTTTTCTGAGCTATTCTAAAAGTTTCAAACGTCTAGCTACTCGGGATGTTAGTTAAAAGTCGATTGCAAAATTTGTACTGAACAAACAAACAAGAAAGCAAGCTAATAAAAACGTAGTAAAAATATTAAAATTAAGTGTATTAATATTTTAAATTAAACCCGTAAATAAACAATTAATCTCAATTTTTTTCGCAGTAGTGGTTCTTTTGACAAAGAAGGTTGTGTATTGTCATATTATTATGATATATTGAGAAAAAGTCATTGATAACACCATATACTGAATTTAAGTCGGAAATTTCCTTATGAATAACTTCTGATTCTTCATCTAAACAACTTTTTTGATATAGCTTATGTTCCTTATCTAAATTTGTCTTGTTGAAAAATAATATATTTAAAGAAGTGTGTGTGCTATTACTGACACAACATTTTTTTAAAGCATAAAGTAACACTGCTTTATAAAAGCTCGACGTAGTGTTCAGCCTAATAGTTGTGTTCATTGTCAGTTCATGGATGATCCATTACCTGTCAAGTCGAGTTCAAAACCTTTCTGCATTAGATTATATCTTATTGTAGTTTATCAATAAACTACTCATTTTTTAAATATTTTTTATTGCAGCGTTTAATTTACTTAGTTAAAACGCATTTTTGGTTTCACCTAGTGTAAACATAGACTCATTAGTAATTTTTAACAGTAAAGTTAATTTTTAAATTATATTTATAATTTATTTTTTATAAGACATTCAAGTAAAATGAACTTTATCTGAATTTTATCTACCAATCAACATTGCAACCTTTTATTTTGCAAAGGTTCTGTTCAATATTTATAACTTTTTGTGAAGATTTTATTCTATGCAGTATCTTTCTTCAAAAGTTGTACATATATTGTATTGAAACTTTTTACAATTATCTTTAAATTTAAATTAACTTTTCACTAATCGTTTATATAATCGGGTAGTGTCCCTACGACTCACCTCAAACTGATTTGTTGTTGCTAAGCTAAGGCAACCACATTTATTCCAATAAAAATAAATTTTTGTTTTGACTTGTTAGTCTTCTAATAGATATACCTTATCTAAATTTACTTAATTTTACTTTTTTTTCTAAATATAAAATTAAGCTCCTTGCCATGGGCTTTTAACGGCTTGTGTTATATAAAAGCAAAACTCTTTTAATGATTCAACTGCATGCAACCCTTTTAAATCATTATTATAATTTGTGGGAACTGCTAGAATGCACTTAAAGTTTTGCAAAGAAAACCTGCTGATGATTACTAAAAGCATCATTGATAAACTCATTAAGTCTACTTTTTACATACTTATTTTATTTTATTCAGAATAGATAAGTTACACAAAATCCCTGTCAAAAGCATCTTGGTTACAATAAAATATTTAGTTGATATTTAACTTCAATTAGATATTTAATTTTAAAGAAAATGTTTATACAATTGAATAAGATAACAATGTTTCATTGTCTGTGTTTTATTTAACAAAGAGACAGTTTCTCTTTCAATTAATATTAAAATATATGTATGACAACTTTAAATTAAAAAGTATTTGAAAAACAATTTTTCCATAATTTATTACAACGGAGACAGAAAATTGTGACATACATTTACTTATTCTTATTATACACAATACATAACCTGGTAATAAATAACCTTCCTTTATTACAAAAACAGCTGTTTTGTTATGTGCATTTGATATAATATCTTAAAGCAATATTGATAACTCAAGAACCACTTGAGAGGTGAAAAAAAAACAAAGCTATTCAAATAATAATTTATTAAAGAAGTCAATTTGGTAAATCTGCCATATCTGACCCAAATTATTTTTTTGTATAATTTTGAAGCATAGTAAGTTCTTCATTTCAGAGACTAGAGCTTTTAAAAGTTTGTTCAATTGTTTGTCTAACTACAACTGGCGTACAAATTTATTGATTTGAAAGAAATTCGACACTGGTGCATCTTAGCATGTTTGACAACTTTATAGTTTTTAGAAATTTCACACAAATATTTTTAATATGGCGGATGACTAAATAAAAAGTTATTAGTAAGCATGGCATGTTGTACATAGCTTTGAAGGTCTTGAATAGTAGGAAAAGAATATGTAACTATTCTTCACTCCAAATTTACCATTCTTCACTGTCATTTTTAAAACAAAAATGGCCCAAATGTGGGTTTAAAGTTAATGCTTATATAGCTATGAAAAAATGCTTTTATAGCTATGTTACTTTACTAGCTATGTTTTTTTTTTTTTACTTGCTATATGTTACTTATAATTTTAAAGCTCTTTTAAGGTGGATTGAGAATATGTATGTTTTTCCCTGAACAATGTTTCCTGGTAGCCTTATTAAAAATAAATATGGCATATATAAGACGAAAATGCACATTTTTCTACGCGAATTCTTTATGCACTGCATCACTAGTTTTAAATTGTTCCTCTTTATGAGTGACTTTCCTTTGTCCAAAAGTTACATTATTATTATAAGTTATAAATTGCTAGCTTACTACTAGAGTGACAAAATAAAAGACCCATTTAGTGTATTTATGACAAAATAATTGGCTCTTCAAATATCTATACTGCTAAAAGTTTTTAAGTAATTAGCTTTGCTAGATTACTAGCTGTTGGTGTTACTAAAGCCTCGTCCAGACTGCCGAACAGAACAGAGGAAACGAGCCGAGCATTGGTCTCGCGCATGCCAAGTCTAAAGTAGTGCGCCTGCACGTCTCACTCTGGGCATGCGCAGAGACCAATGTTTGGCTTGTTTCCTCTGTTCGGTCTGGCAGTCTGGATGAGGCTTAAGGGAGCATATGCTTGCTTGATTATACAGGTTATCTTAAATCTCAATTTCTTTCAAAAAAGAAACAATTATTTGGTCAGTCATCACAGTAAGCATAAGTAATATTATCCTTTAGTCTAAATAATTGTAAGACAAAGGGATATTATCTATTCTATATACTATACATAAGAGTGACGTTCCTTTGTCCAACATTTATTTAATAAAGGGTAAAAAGGAACAATTAAAAAAAAATGTATTTGGTCAAGCAAGGAAGATTTACTCTCAGTTTTTAGAGGATATAAGAGACTTTTACCATTGCATTAGATGTACAGAATTAGTCAATATTGAAGTCCTTACTACAAACTTGACATAACTTATCTTCCAATAATAATTGTTCGATTTTTGTTTGTAATTTATAAGTATTTGCACAGCTAACTTAATCAATAATGTCCTCTGTATTTTCACACTTCTTGTAAATTTTATTTAATAATTTACATAGTTCTAATTTATGAGTATTGCACATATATCACCTCTGCCTTGTACATTTATCATTACCACTTTAAAGTATACAAAGATTTATAATTCAATAGAGGAGGGATGTCACTTAAAGTGTTACATTTTTCCTAGGAATTCCAATTGCGGTGTTTAGATTGGTTCTATTCAAAAGACTATCAAACTGTGTCGTTGTTGTTTCTTTTTTTTTCTTTGTGTCAAGTACTGAAGTTGGTTGAGCAATAATTTTCAATTCTTTTGTAACGTATAAGTTAACTTCTTATTTGTGCGACAATTTTGATTTCTCATATCCCTCTTGTTTGCACTTGATGATTATTTATTTAAAAAAAAAAAAATGAGATAAGTCATTGTTAATTATTACATAAAACTTAAATGATTTGGATGGGAATATAATATTGATTTTTAGAGATATCATTCAGTTACAGAGCTTTTAAAGGGAACTTGAATAAACGATAGATGCTTGTGGAAGTGTCTATGTGGAAATTTTCAATGTTTTTTGTTTTTTTTTTTTTAAATTTGAAACCAGTTAGGATTTGTCACTTTCTTCACTTGTATTATAAACCTTCTGTAAGTAAGATATTAAAGAAGAAGAATTGTCTTGGTAGTTGGCCTGAAACAAGTCATTCTTCTGTACCATAGGTGTGATTGATTAGACCTGATTCTCTTGGTGGGACGTGGAGCTTCCATGAAACATCCCTATCTTGAACAATTATGAGCTTTAGATGACATTTTTGCCCTGTTGCTGAAAAATAAACACAGCTTCCGCTGTTTGCCAAGTCATACTTGCTCTTCCTTTCCTTCTAGTTTTATTGATTGGTCTATTCCATTGCTTGCTGTGGAATTTGCTTTGTATAAATAAGAAGTCACTCTAACTTTTCATGATATATCACCTTCCTCTGCTCCTAAGTATATATTTTATTTTTAAAATTATTTACTTTCTTCATTTAGTACACTGTGTACTCCCCTGCTCTTATAAACAAGTTATTGTTGTATTTCCAATCTGATACTTTCTACACCTAACTGAAGATGTTTTTGAACTGACACATCCCTAAATCCTATTTATCACCTTTTGCTCTCTTTATAATATAAATAATATTTATGCCTGTTCCTTTTTACACTTACATTACAGGTGTATTTTAGCCCTAAACCCTTTCCACCACCAACACTTACCTGTGTTTAAAAGTGTTACTTTTTTATATCTTGACACTGGTTACTTATTTGACTTAGTTTTAGGTGTTTTATGATAGTAGGGTTTGTAGGTAGTTAGGGTTAAGGGTAGGTTTATCTTTGAGTTTATATGTAGGTCACACAGTCCCTAATCTCTATTTAGCTTGAGTTCACTGAACCCTTAGACTCAATTAAACTCAGTATTCCTGTCAACCAGGATCCTCTTTTAAATGCCTTCATGACAGCGTCATTCTCATTCTCATATATAAACTAGTCCATAAGTAATTTCACCTTCGTTGTTGCTATCAACTTGTTTTAATCTTTCCATTTAAAAAAAGAAACAAATTTATTTTACTCTATTACTAACAGAAATCACTCTGATCACTATTACTCTGAAATTAATTAATTATTGATCCGTTTCAGTTATTTGGATTGTAATGAAAATTTCATGGAACAAATTTGATGAATGTGTTGTCAGAAAGACGCAATTGCTCATGTAAATACAGTCCGGTTTCATCTACTTAAAGAAAGTTTTTCCCGATTATTAATGAAACTATTAAATTGGATTACCTTAAAAACTAACGCTGATAAGTAGTACAGAATTTTATTAATTAATAAATTTAATTTTTTGATATTTTCAAACTTTATTTAAACTTTAGAGGAAGTGTTGACCAATATTAAATTGTATTTCAATTATTGTTAAAGTAGATATGACTTTATTATCTTTAAATACAATGTTCTTTCATATTGCTTTTATCTTTAATACATGTATTGCCCAATATTACAATCAATTTTGTCCAACAGTTAAAATTAATTAGGCATAAAATAATATAAAATCAGTAATAAATAAATAATACATTACCAAGGTCTTCAAATTTAATAGAAAAAAATGGATAAGGTTAAAGTATAAATTTATTTTCTTCTGTGAATAATTAGGACCTCCTGAAACTTAGGTCCCAACACTGACATTTCTTCTCCAAATCCCATAGAAAAGATGTTGAACAATGATGATCATATATCATATCAATTAAATGTGTAAAGTTAACACATTTTATGCTACTCCCTCATCCTTTAATGACCTAATGATGTGTTGATCAAGATGTAAAACAAATATTAAAATAAATTAATAAATAAAAGCAACGCTTGGTTTTATGTGTTCTTTGATTTACTTTTTATTCCTTAATTATTCTTACATCCAGAATTGGTAATGTTACCATTAATTGTCTCTTCATGTCATGAATTTGTAGAGCTGCAATTCCTTAATTTACATTAAGTAATTTTTTCTTGTGTAAACATTATACATTTATAAACTAAAGTTACATACATAATAAGTATTATTTTATTGTTTTGAAGTTACATTGTTATATGTATTTGTATTAATTGCAGATTGGTTCTTTTTAACATTAAATGACTGACCTTATTGTCCCCAAACAGTGTTTAAACTCTTGTCATTGTGCTTTGATTAAAAAAAAAAAAAATACATAAACTTACTATCTACAAGCACAACTATTAACCTTAAGTAACTGCCGGTAAAATTATCTCTTCCACATACCTACAAAAAATTATCGATAATTGCCAACTTTAAACCACTTTGTTTCAAGTTTGAGCATTTGCAACAAATATAAAAATGAAAATAATTATTTTTGTTTGTTAGGATATTTTTATGTCAACACAATTTTTTTTTGTTTTGTCAAATAGAGTTGCCTCAATCTAATCAGTTAACTAAGGTTTCTTCGGTTTAATCGTTTTCTAGAATTACTATGTTTAATCTGTCAACTAGAAATGCGTAGTTCTAGCTCTTATCAACTAGATTTTCCTGAATAATTAATCAATTGATTTGTCTGATTAATCAATCAATTAGATTTGCCTAAATCCAATCAATCAACTAGAATTGCCTAATTTTAATCATTCAGCTATAGTATGACTCTTATCGGTCTACTGAAATTGCCTCCTCTGTAGGCAATAAAGTAGAATAGTTTAACTCTTATTGGTCTTCTAAAATTGATTTTTATTGGTCTACTAGAATTGCTTTACTCTAGTCAGACTAAGAAAGTAGCCTTACTTTATCCTTTAACTAGAATTGCTCGGCCCTTCTCATTTAACTAAAATTGCCGGATATTAATCTGTTAACAAAGATTGCCTCCCTCTAATTAGTCAGCTTGCTCTTGTTATGTTTTAATCTTTATATATTAACGTGGATTTTGTTTTGCAATTAGGAGCTCGGATTGGTATAATACCTTATACGTATTTAAAAATTGCGATGTATAATGATTTAATGAAACATAAATGTAAACTATTGTGTCAAACTATAAAAGCTAACTATTCCATTGGAAAGTTAAAGTCATGTTGTTCTATCTCTTATCTGGTTATTGACAAATTACTTTTGAACAGGTCTAGATTCAAGTGGTAATGTAGCTGGAGACCACCTCGGAATACTAATGCTAAATTAAATTTATTGCTTGTGTGACTCACTTATACAAATAGGGCATTGACTACATTTCTATTGGTTAGAATTAATCTTAGAAACTTTAACAGGAGAACTGAAATAGAATTTGATAATGACTTCCATGGTTTCGTACAATTATTTAATAATTAGAGTGAGACTATTCTAGTTGAGTAGCTGTTCATGATTATAGTTACTTAATATCATTACTGAAATTATTGCTTCCGAGCTTACCAAAGGTAACAGAAACATTTGATCATTTTGAAGAAAGACTCTTTTTTATACCTCCGAATTCTAAAATTTATTTCGATACAGATCCAAACAACTGCACTCTCAATTCCCATGTTACAATTCCTCCAATAATAGGAGGCAAGGAAGCTATAGTCCAGGAGATAGCGTGCAAGAAAGTGTCTGACTAACATTAAGCTAGAATTTTGTGTATAAGTAAGTCTTTTGGTGCCTTTTAAGAATATGTGGTCGGCTAAGTTCGTCTGCGGGACATAGCTTGGCAATACGCATTTGAAAAAAACAAACCGGTAGAGAGCGGCCATGCCCTTCCCTTTATGGTGAACAATGTGATTTTCATGATCCTGAGTACTAACTTAGTTAGTAGACCAAAAATCAAGTTGATGGTAGTTTGTTACTTAATAGGTGACCTCTTTGATTTGAAGTAATATTTGACTAACTAACCTAATAAGTAACGAACCATCATCAACTTGATTTTTGGTCTACTAACTAATTTCGTACGCAGGATCATGAAAATCGCATTGTCCACCAAAAAGGGAAGGGCATGACCGCTCTTCACCGGTTTGTTTTTTTTCAAATGCGTATTGCCAAGCTATGTCCCGCTGACAAACTTAGCCGACCACATATTCTTTAAAGGCACCAAAAGATTTACTTGTACACAAAATTCTAGCTTGATGTTAGTCAGACACTTTTTTGCACGCTATCTTCTGGACTACTATGCGCCCCACTATTTTTATCAATGTTCAGAGGAGAACAGAATAAAGATAATATTTAACTTAAATTAATTTGTTTTTCTTATTGTGTCTCTGACTATTTAAGTATTAAATTAGTTTTCTTTCATTTGTACTCTCTTGTTGCATGAGAATGGAATATATTTAATAGAGTGAGCTTGAGTTTTCCCAACATATTGATCTCTAATTATTAGCAGACAGTCACTGCAATCCTTGTCACTCTGGCTGGCCTTGATATTACATTTTTATATGTATGTACCTGTATATACTCAATTAACACTACCTGATTTACCTAGCCATTAATATTATTTTTTACAAGCATCATAATTTGGGAATTTTCAATTTTTTTACTTTAATTATTATTACGTGAGTAAAAAAAAAAATAAATCTATAGCTTTATGTGGATTTAAATAAAGATTAATTTTAATTTAGTTCAATATCTTTTATGTTTTGTACCAAGGTTTTTTTTTTTTTTTTTTTTTTTTTTTTTTTAATTCAGGCAGTTTCTATTTACCTATAGCTATAGATTATTCTAAAAAGACGTTTGATACTTGACCTTGCATACGTACGATATTGCCTAGGTTAATCTTAAAAACTCCCCAACCGATTTTAATAATAAATTTATTTAAGTTTTGTGTATAATTATGCATAGTAATTTTTTTTTTTGTTTTTTTTCAATGTTTTAAATGCGAGTGATAAAAAAATGGTGTAATTGTCGTATAATATGTTTATTTTTTACATTGATTTATTTAGCCTTATATTATAATATATGTAATACACGTTTGTATTTAATGTATAATTATAAGCGACTCTTTCCTTTATTGAAAATAAATAAATATTATTAAAAAAAAAAAAAAAAAAAAAATAGAATACTACTTATCATCTTTGTTTCTTAACTCTAAATGTGTAAAGTAGTTTAAATTAATTAAGTGCCGAGATTTAGTTTTAGTCTTCAAGCGTAGTATCTTTAGCGTTAAGGTTTCTATACTACAGGTTTTTTATTTTTTTATTTTTGTATAGTTGCTTTGTGCGTGTAGATTTGTGGCTTAGTAGGGTGAAGAATTATTTTCAACGCCATTGTCAAGCTAAGTCGAAGTCTTTGAGAGTAATCCAGATTAATAGATTGTATCGGATTAGTTGTGAACATGTCACAACTAAGTGTCGTAGTCGTAGTGACGAAGTGAGTGTTGTGTTCATATACATTTTGTAGCAGATTGGCAACAGTGGTTGCTGTGTGTGTGTGGTTTGTTGCTTATTCCTGTGTTGAATTAAGTCCGACGCTGTAGTTTAAGTGGACCTAAGTTTAATTATTCAAGCGTAGTTCAGGCTAAGGATTTCTCTAGGCTTTGTCGTTAGAAATATATTTATTTGTACATATATGTATATGATAAAATGAACTAGTGGCTGTGTGTGGTTTGGTAGCCTATCCCGGTGGAGAAGTCAGTCCGACGCCATAGCTGAAGTGAATCTAAGTTGAAGTATTCAAGTGCAGTCCAGGCTAAAGGTTTCTCTCGGCTTAGTTGTTAGATATATATTTTATTAGAGTAAAATGTCAAAGTATGCCGTCCTTGGCTTTATAGTTGGCACTCTTTCGGGCGAGTTTCTCGCAGTCTCTCCGACTCTACACCTCCTATAGCTGTGCCGTGTGCCGGGGTGAGTGCCCGCATGGTCCTCTCCCTCACTTCACCCTCCAGTAAACTGAGAATCGGGTCTCGTTGTTTCTTCCTAATATTCCCCCTGGATCCCCCTGGATTAAGTAAAATTTTCATCGCCAATCGAATAACTCGCGTACCCTTCTCTACCTAAACAACTTTTGCTGAAGTTTGTCAGCAATTATTAGCGGCGGAACATCGTTTATTTGTAACGGGCAAGAACAAACATTACTCCGGCATGATCAACATTATTAATTAGGATAAAAAAATGGAAAGAGAATTCATTTATTTAATGACTTCAAATATTGAAAAACGGTCTGAAACCGCACTCTGAAAAACTGTCTCAATGAAGTACATTTTTTAATTACGTCGATCGCAGTTCTATTGTCTTTAGTGCATTATTTTCTCTGAAACTAAATTTTTATCGTTAATTTCTATGATTTCATAAGTAATTATTTGGAATCGCTTTATTACTTTTTAATTAAAGACGTCAAAACCGTTTTGTGCAAAAAATATTTAACCTAGACGTACGATAGTTGATAGATAATTAATACTAGTTAATCATTCTGAAATGGCAAACTATTGTTGGTTAACCTTTTAATGTGGCTTCACCTTTCTTTTAACCAACTGTTTAAAAACAAAAAAATGTTCTTCTGTTATTGGCCAATCTTCCAATATGGAACCTCTTGTCAAGTTCATTGTCGAAGGTTGATCAATAACAGCTTTTCACACTGAGAATGGTGAACGTTTGATCAACCTTCACCCATTCTACTGCTATTTGCTGTCGCCATATTGGAAGATCAGCCAATAACAATATGCCATTCTCAAAATCGCAAACTGTTGTGAGTGACGCTACATTGAAAGGTTGGCCATTAAGATTTTGTTTTGTTCAAACTGGCGAACTTTCATTGGACTATACGGTTCTAATTCGATCTTACAGGTAGACCCAAGTTTTATATTGAAATAAGACTTTGTATTTTGCAGCTATATTTGAAAAAGTTAACCTGTGACGAAAAATATTTGGTAATTTCGCTCATAAACAAGTTTCTCTTAACATTATTTAGGATAAGATAAGAGTAATCTGTCCCGGAACTTAAAAAAGGAAAAAAGTTTGAATTCCCGAAGTAGTAATCGATGCTAAACTAACATAAAATTTATATTATCTTTAGTTTATTAAATTTGGGCAGACAAACAGGCCCACAGAATAGGCTATTTTGCTACCATCCAACTTTTTCATTTTCTAATGCTTTCATTATATACTATCTCTATGGACAGAGAAAAATATTTTTGAGGGATTCTTAAAATGTATGTCCTTTAAAATTTTAAAAACTGATGTTAGCTTCATGCAATACTCTTTATTTATTTACAGTGAGAAAGCCAATAAACCGTTACATTATCAGGATCTCCCGGTTCCTTACCTTACCGCCTTGACATACTCATTGTGAAATATATATTTCGTTAAAAATAATATGTTCTTTCGATTTTTTTTTTATTTTAAAAAAAACACGGTATGCAAATTCCGAATTAAGGTCACACCAACTTACACCGGTTTAAAAGACTCCCAGCCTCACTCACGTTCCTTAAGCTTCAAAATATTACATTTGTCTTCTAAACTATTTTGTGTTCGTATTATTTATGTATACTTAAGGTAAATTGATTTGTGTATTATATTTACATTTTACAAAGGTTAGACTATTTATAATATACAAAACATTTAACTATAGTTGTACAAATTATCAAAACAACTAAGAATTTTTCATTAGATATCCGATAGAAAAAAAACTTCAATCAGCTAATTGCTAAGCTACAGTGTAACATATGATAAAGTTTATTCGAACTCGTATATAAACGACAATTAGAAGTTAGCGATAAGTATACCAAGTGCCCGAAGTTGCTGGTTTAAATCCTAGAATATTTACCGGTTTGATTAAAGTATTAAGAGGCTAATCAAGCCGCCCTCTGATGATTTCTCAGTTGGTAGGCGTAAACTATAGTACCGTAGTTTGACAATATCTACAATTAAGTTTTCCATCTTGAGTTCTATTCAGCATTGCACAAGTTCTTAAAATCTTGAATGAAACATCTAATTAACAACTCTAAGAAAAGAACTATAAGAAAAAAAACCATCCAAACTTATTTATTTTTTTTAAATTGCAAGAACCCTTTTCTTGTTATAATATCTTTCTGAATAATTTTCTTTCGTTCATTGAGTTTGTATTTCTACGAATAATGTACAAACCAGAACTTGTTCTACGCTTGCAGTTGGTACAATACGCTTACATTATATTTTTCTCGTGCGCTGTAAAGTGATTCTGCGACATGATTCGTTTAAGTTTCTTCCTATTTTAAAAGTCTTGTGTGTTGACAACCTTGCTCTGCTTTTATGCAAATATAGCCAACCAGATTTAGTTGGATTCACCAATCTCATTATTAGATCGAACTAGTTCATTTAAAAATTAAAGTATTAATTAATTTAACATCGTGATGATGTGTAATTGTTTTGTCTTCTCGAATTTTCTCCTGTTTTGGTCATGTTGCTTGTAGAGTAAATAAAAATGAGTGTTCTAAATTAGGTTTTCAAATCATGTTTGTTTGTGAATTCTCTCTAAACTTCGGTATATTTTTGTGTTTATTTCCGGAAAGTAAGAATATGCTACTTAACTCTTACTACGGATATTCTGTACACTGGAACCTACCTTTGTGTTCTTTGTATTAAACACACATAGTTTTAGACACTTCCTTTCATGCCGTGTACAATTTAGTTTCTGAAATATATAAAAATAATGAAATTGATCATAGATGTTGCGTCAAACAATTTAACAATTTAATGCCATAATTTTTGTATCGATGACGATCAACCTTAGTGATCGAAACCGATACTACAAGTGTGTAATTAACATTTGTTAAAAATAATTTGATTAGAGAGTAAACTAAGCAGTTTGTTGATGATGTTGATCATGTTGTTTAGTGTTTGTTGATCGTGAGAGTGAACTAATAAAAGTTTTTTTGTGGCACAAATGTATTGCACACAAATCTTGTAAAACAAACTAAGCTTTTTGACTTTAAAAATATGTATGCTCCTCCTATGAAAGAGATTAATTTATTTGCGATTTAAATAAAGAATTCTATCTATAACCGTGATTAGTCGTAGGGCTTCCCTTACATATCTAAAGAACTGCCAGAGGCATTGTGTAACTTTAAAAAATGAAGCCCCAAATCTTTAGCCATAGGTTATATTTTGATCACCCTTTTGTCTGCTATAAAATTTGTTCACAATTTCCTGACATTTTTTCACACGCTCGAGAGTGCGTCTGAAATTAATGCGTCGCATTTTATGACCCCTTTTAAATGTACTTCATTGATGGGAAGAGAATTAGCTTAATTCTAGGTATAGAATCATTACATTATAAGCTGGTTGTTTACAAAATGTTTGGCATCTGAACCTTACTTCTTGTGTTATCCAGAGTACAAAATTTATCAGGCACCATCCCTGAGTGTATTTATCATTATATATTATATATGAATACAAGATGGATACCTCAGATACTTTCTCTACTTGGCACAGTATGGTATCGATAATTATCATGCTTGCACTACTAATTATTATTATCTAGACAGAACTTATTACACTATCGCCCTTAACTCTCAGACTGCTTACGTTACACACACATCTTCTAACTTTGTTCTTCTTAGTACTGCTTAGAGCAAGGATATAAGCAAAACTTATAAAGATAACAGTCTTGGTATTTATACTTCGGATTGATAATACGATACCACTTATCTTAATAACTCTATATCGTCCTTAATACTGTGGAGATCATGTGTGGTACAGACACATTTTATAAATCTTTTATTGACAACAAATATGATATTAATACTACATATGACTCCATCGCCCTTTTACTATAACACTGTCACTACCCTTAATCCTGACAATCTTGACTTCCTCTTCATTTGTAAAAGTTGTTTTCCTGACCTTTTTTCCGCCCCTTTAATCCATCCGTCGATTCAAATTCTGTAAAAGATTTATACATCTCTTCGCTATTTGTTAGTCAGATGTTGCTTCGCGTGAAGGTGGAGGCCAGGCTCATACTGAAAACCGGACAGCACCGAATTATAAGATGTCGCGAAGGAGAAAAATAACATGGTTTGAAGTTTGAATAATATATCCAAATTTCGGCGAGAGAGTTGGAGTGGAGGCAATCTAGACTTTCTACCCTTTTTTCTCTCCTATAACCTTTTTTTGGTTAAACAGTAATGACGCTTCTGCTATGGCTACCTACTAAACTGGACGTATTTGAAAGAGGCCCTGTTTTGGGGGTTGATTTTAATTTCAATAGATTAGGTGAAACGACCCTTCCAAGTGGACTCGTCAATAATATTCTGGCTAAAAAAGTCTCTTAAGCCCGTTCTTAAAACTAACGAATAATAGTTTATTTTTATTTTGTTATCGATTATATAAGTATTTCTTCTGTTATATTAGCTGGAGATACTTTTTGTTTAATCTTCGTGTGCCTTTTTTTCACTGTATATTATTTATTTATTTATTTATTTGTGTGTGAGTGTGTGTAATATTAATAATCCAATATTGCACGGAGAACGTAAGTTTACTAAGCCAAAATTTAATAAAATCTAGATTTCAGTTAAACCAATCGCAACAAGTACCATCTTGCAGGCGGTACTATTCTGTCTCGTTCTTTTTTTAACAGGACGAATATTATGAATTATTTATTTCTCTTAACAAGGATGTTGTGTGAGTTGAGTTGATTAGAGGTGATTAGGATCTTAAGTCTACTTTAAGATTCCCTATCATACAAGAACTATTGCCTAGAACCTAAAGTTGGTTAAAAAGGTTAGAATGGTATTGAAGTAAATCACACCTATAAACTTAATTACTGGGTTTTTGAACAAAACAAGGGATTTTCTGAAACCTACTACAGAAAACTCAAATGTTCTCTAAAGCAACCTATTTCTAAATAAATTAAAGGGCTAAACTCCAGATACTGTACGTTCGAAAATCGCTTTACCTGTTGAGTTGAGGCTAGGCTAATACATTTTATATAATTAATACATTCAAGAAATTACCTGTATCAATTTGTCATAAAGTCATAAGTCATAACCGTACTTGACCTGTACATTGCTTTGCTTGGTTTGTTAATTACATTTTATTTATTTTTTTACTGTACAATTCTGTTTTTTGTTGGTTTGTTATGTTGATTTTAAATAATGTATTGTTGTTTTAGCTTGATAATGACCCAAGTGGGGTTGAAATATAGCAAATTGATATAATAACCGTACTTTCGAGGTGTTTAGTTTTGGTTTTTAGTATTTAATATTAGTTTTTTTAGTTCTTAGTTTTTCAAACCCCGCCTATTTTTTTCTAAGCCCCTTCCTGAAACGCTCCTTATACTGAAGGATTCCCAAAAAAAGTTTTTTATGCAGTGTATAAATGTCCAATAAATATCAGCCAAATAAAATAATTTCATTTATGGTCTTATGCAAGAGAATGCATATTTGTCTTTCTGAAAATCTGATTTATTTCATTTTGAACTCCTTAATTGCCCGACTATAATCAGTAAACTTGTTATTAATATTGTTTTAATTGTTTCTAGTTTTAAATTGTCTTTTTGCGACATTTGTTCTTATTTACAAGTAAGTGCAAGTAATTGTCGAAGAACTAAAAATTATCTGCTTTCGGATAATATAATTGCTTCAAATGTTCTTGCAGCCTAGATATTGTATTTGGTGATTTATTTAATAAATCAATGTGAAATTTATATTGTTCGGAAAATGATCTGCATGATTTAAATTTTTATTTACTTGGAATAAAAGACCTCTCTTCATCTAAATCTAAAGTAATTTAATTTTACTTATTGAAATCTGGCTTTCAACCGCTAATGGTCGGTTGAATTGCCGATGAGACGTAAAAATACTTAGTTATATGAAAAAGAAAGAAACAGTGTAGCAATTGAGATAAACCTTTAAATTTGTTGTCTCTTAATTTACTTTTAATATGTATTGACCAATCACGATATTGGTTTTAATCTTACTTGCCAGTAATTTATTAACTTGGTTGAATCACGTTCAGAATTTGTTGCATTATAAAGTTCTTTTACCCTTTTGATTCTATGCTAGATTTTTATCTACGTGCTCGAATGCTGGTAATCTTCATTTCAGATATATTTTTACTGATTAAAACGTGAAATTTGAATGGAATAAACAAGATTAAATGTATATCTTGTTGCACACGTTTAAATCTTTTATTTTTTTTAAAGGCACGATTTTTTTTTAAATATACATATATGTATGCCTTTACTTGCTACTAAATAAAAGTTTGAATTGTTTTACGATTCCAAAAAAAAAAAAAATTACTGTTGCTGCCGATGATTAATTTTATCAGCTCATTGTGTCTTCTTTAAATAATAAATAAGTACCTACTTGTTATTTAAACCCCCTCCCTTTGAAAATCACCCCCATCTATCCACTTTTAACCCCCTATAACCACCCCTAACCATCTCTAACCACCTTCCCTATGAAAGGAAAGGTGGTTAGATAGAAGTAGTTAAAGGTGGTTTAGCTGGTGGTGCTTTTCAACGAGAGGGTGCTTAATTAACTAATAACAAATAAATAAATAAATACAAATTAATACTAGCTAGTAGTGCGTGGATTTCCCCTGTTGAGGTCATCATAGCAATGTAGGTTTTCCGGTTTATCCTTGATTAAAACTAGTTTAAGTTTAACTGTTCCTGTCTATACTGTGTCTCCGGCAAATCACTGTTCCTGTCTATACTGTGTCTCCGGCAAATCTAGATTTATTTTTCTAGCGATGCGTTGCATTCTGAACTCGCTTATTTAAGATTTACGGAGCAATAATAATACTTTCATACTAAAAAATGCCTTTCATTTTATATACAACATGGCATAAAAACCCTAAACTTTTGTGTTTTCGGTCATTTGTGGCAGCCATTTTGAATATAATGTCATGTGTATATTTTATTGCTCTCGCTCATGAAGAGCTTTAAAATAATATAAAATTTTCCATGTAACTTTTTTTCAAGACTTTCATTTCGACTCTATATTCGTTTTCATAATGCCTGCAGAAAATCCAAATTATTGTAATAATAGTTACCAACTCTTCCTAAACTTCAAGACCTTTAAAACTATGTATAACATGCCTTGCGGACTAAAAATTTTTTTTAGTAGTCCGCCATTTTGGCCGCTATCTTAATATTTAGCGTGAAATTTCGAAAAACTGTGACAGCTGCCTCAAATGCTGAGATACACTTGTGTGCCACATTTCGTTGAAATCGGTTAATTTTTACGCCAGTCAACTAGTTAACAACAAACAATCATTAGACGAACAAACTAACTTTTAAAACCCCGATTCTCTGAAATTAAGAACTCACTACGCTCGTACAAATATGAAGTTTGTTGTTTTCTTTTTAATATAGAGATTTTATGGAACTTACTTCCACTTGAATATTGTAGGATAAACTCTATTTTTAGACTAAAACTTCTAACTTTTTTTTTTAACACAAACCGGATTCTATCATTTGCATTTTTGGCATCAGGTCATCATCAATTGACCGGTAAGAATATTTGGTTTGTTTTTTCTTTGAAGATTTCGTGGAACTTACATTGAATATAACTATTTGAATATAACTATTAACAGCGAAATAGATAAAAAAAAAATACACTTTCAAAATCTTATGTTTTATACAAAACATCTTTGACCGACATTTCATCCAATAAAACAGTTCATTCTTCAAAGGATATTGAAATTTGATATTAACGCTTAAGGTTGGTAATCAGCATTGGCAAAGTACAGAGATTATTAATTGCAAATAGGCTTAATTTTTTGCAATGTGGTACTAGAAGTACTTCTTTCTGATGTTGGTTGGTTTTTTTAAGTTCGGCCTAAAAAGCACCTGTTGCTATGAGACCTTGAAGTGTCCTCTAACCCCGTGCTTCGTGTTTAAACTCCATTGTCTGCTCCTGACCTCTTGCAGCCTCATTGTACTTAATTTATACTGATTGAATTAAAGCGACATTGTACTTTTGTATCAGCTTATAAGAGAATAAGAAGGGAAAACCCCGACGCTCCTTAGTCGCTTTAATTTGCTACATTCAATTCTATTAACTTGAAATTTCAATGTCTCTTTTCATTATCTGTCTTTCATTGAACCTTTTTTTCTCCTAGTAAAAATAATAAATAAATAATTCGTATTTATAAAAAAAATATTAACGTTATTCTACAGCTTTAAAGGCGTTGGTTGCAGAATTCAACCAAAAACTTTTTAGGAAACTTTTTTGGAATAAATTTATCTTCTTCTGTGTTGTACCACCGTAACAATAATGTTGTTTAATGTCTAATAAAACTTATTACTGTCATTATCGTTGTAAATTCATAATTTGCTGTTAAATATATGGTCTAGTTTCCCTATTACTTAGCCATATTTAGTTTGATATAAAAATCTTATCTTTTGGAACGTTGTTTTTAAATCTATTGTTAGTTAGGTGTTTGTTTCTATACATTTGCTAAAAGTTATTTATGAATTAAGGACTCTCTTAATTTTTTTGACAAAATTCTTTTTAGCACATTTTATAAAAAAAGAAAAGTTATGTTTTATATTTAATATATAAAATACCTTTTCCAAACAAAACCCTATACAAGGCCAAATATTTCCGTAGAGAAAATTGTTAATGAAAATTCTTTTTGTTACTTTCATGAACTAGGATACATTGATTTGAATATTACATTTGTTCCCTTGTTTCTCAGATAATTTAGAGATGCATTACATTATATCTTATTAAACTGGTTTTATTGTTTATTTAGATACTCAATTATCTCTTATTAATATCAAACAATTCTCGATTTATGTTATTTAGTCACTCAATACAACACTATAACTAATATGATAGGACTGATAAATCTAGAAACTAGATTATTAGATAAAATGGAATGCTAGTTCCAAAATGGAGCACTGCAATTTTTTTCTTTTAAAGGTAAATAAAAATTACATGTTATTACCAGCTGTTCAATTATACATTATGATTGGACGTTGTGATTGGTTGGGAAGCTAGATAACTAGACGAGCAAGTAGAATTAGCTGGAGGGAGAGAAGGGTTTCTACAGAGGAAGAGAGGAATTAGGCGGTATGGCGGGATACACTGTCCTGTGATTCACTGCTCAATCTGACAGGCCAGCTATAATGCCTTCTCTCTCACATTAAACTAATAATTCTAATTTGTAAATAGATATGGGTTCACTAATTTCACTCCTGACGAACTAGAACTATTCTCTAATATATTATGAGAGGAAAAATTAATTAATGTGACATTTTTTGACTACAACAAAATGCAATAATAACATTGAGGTTAAATTCTTTACAAGTTGAATTACTTAGGCTGTAATCTTATGGAACCTTTTTCTAACCCTCAACATAATCTCGTTCTGTTTCTCTCACAGTAAAATGTAATTCTTGTGACAGTATCTTCAAGTAAAGATTGATTTGACAGTGAATTTGAAACATTTCTCTCTCTTTACTTTTGTTACTTACATCAATCCATCCCAATTCGTTGTTTTGTATGTTAATAATAACTAGGTTGTTATAATATTAAAATGACGTCAAATTATAATAATATTAATTTTTAATTTATTCTTCAATTAAGAGGGAGGAAAAAAGGTAAAACTTGCACGCAGCGCCTCTTAGAATCGATCCAAAGGAGTTTCAGCGAAGGATAATCTGTATAATCCAATTAAAAGCGTTTGAAATCATTAATATATTTTTGTAATTATAGTTTAACAGCAAACTGAATTTTGTTCACTTTTAAATAAGCATAGTCTGAGTAGTGAGGCAAATAAATACGACTAGCTTTTTTCCGCTTTTCGTTTATGTGTCTTAACAAAAATCGGTTGTGAGAGCACCAAAAATCAAATTCCTCCACCAATTTACCTCCTTTAAAAATACATATGCAAAATGCATATATTGAGTAATTCCTCAATTGTAAAGCGGTTTGTAGTGAAAGTCAATAGAGTAAAGTTCACACGGGAACACCATTTAAGTAATTTTATTTTGTGACCCTTCTTAACATTATGTCAGGATATCGTGTCACTCGGCACCCTGCCGTCTATCAAATAGGCTGACAATGTCAGCTCTTACCCTTGTCATACAACTAGAGGTTGATAGCCAATATTTGTTTGTAATTGAGAACCATTTCCTCATTTTAATTAGAATTCGAAATTATACTTCCGTTTATACTAATAATATATGTCCAATAGTGCAATTTTTTTTTTATAGAAACAAGAAAATTTTGTTGATTGAACCTTTTGTATTTCTTAAGATGACTTATTATTGTTATATATCAACTTTACTGTTGCTATATCAACACTTCTGAATGTAATATGTACCACGTAGTCAGCTTGTTAATTTTAATTTGAACGTTCATCTTTTTATACGGTCATTATTTTCTATATATAGAAGACTAGTCAATATGACCGGCTAAGATATTTGTGTAGATAGACTGATGCCAATGGAAGAGGGTGTAGATGGCCAAGGGGGTTTTGTTTCGAGTAGATTGTTTTATATATTTATTATTTATCATCGTTTATAATTTATCCGTGGATTATTAAAGAAATAAATAATTGAGAATAATAATGTAACTTATTTTAAAGGCTTTGTCTCGGAGAAGCAAGTCTCAAACGTAATACATAATTCATTTATCTCATTATTTCTGTTGTAAATATCAAATTATTTTTTGTAAATGAATTGAGTTTATTGTAAAGAATCGTACTTGAGTTTTTTGATTAGAAATTAAGGAAAACCTTACCTCTAAAATAAACATTATTGTTTATAAAGCTGGTTTATAATCATCAGGGATT
Source organism: Gerris lacustris (assembly GCA_951217055.1). Taxonomy (NCBI): domain Eukaryota; kingdom Metazoa; phylum Arthropoda; class Insecta; order Hemiptera; family Gerridae; genus Gerris; species Gerris lacustris. The sequence goes on along the minus strand of OX578283.1, from coordinate 33,668,221 downwards.
ATCATCAGTCCCGTGACGGTGATTGTAAATATTAAAGAGAATAGTTTAGGTGTAAATTAAAAGTAAAGGCATAAATAAAATAGTCCAATAAGCTCAAACGTTTGCCTTTAAAATAAAATATACATATATATTTTGTTATTTCAGCAATCTGTAATTAAATAAAAATGACAGATTTAAAAAAAAGGAGGAAGCAATTAATATAAATTTAACAATAATGGTTTGTAAAAGCATACCAATAATAATAATTCATTTGAGGCTATAATGAAAGAAATACAGCCATAATGTTCACCATATTCCTGACATTTTTATACTAATATTACCACCCTCCGTTAAATAATATTGTAGACCAGCTTTGTACAATAACGATAATTTTATTGAAGACCCATCAAGTTGAACAATTTTTTATTTTTTTTTATTTAAGTTTATTTAGTATCAAAGTCCATAATAAATAAAAATTGAAAAGAGATATACAAACAAAATTGCTTTTAAATTAGGTAATCATATAATAGTACATTACGCGTCTAGTGCGGAAAGAAGCATTTTGCATGCGAGTGTGGAGTTTGCACCCGGACAGCGAGGGTACTAAAACCACACGAGCAAAGCAAAATGCAGTTTTCGCACGAGTTGCGTACCATCCTTTATCTACGATTGATGGATTTTTATAATAAATACAAAAAAAAAAATAAATAAATAAATTAACTTCCTGTATGTTTCTCTGTTGATAAAGATGACATTAATTCATTAGTTGTATTTTGTGCCGAATCAATTATTTCGGGAGGAGTATTATTCTCCTTATTTTCGTCATAATCGATTAAATCGCTTATTGTTTTTCACTAAAAACTCGATATAAGCAGTTACTTTAATTAAACAAACGGCAAATTAGTTTTGTTAAATGTAAACAAACGCGCTAATCGTGCGTTAAGGTGAAGAATTATTCTTTTTTCCGCTCTAGGGTGGAGAAAAAGAAGAATTATGAATGCGCATGCGCAATGAATACAACTACGAAAAGAATCACTTTTTACGCATCTAAACAGAGATAAAATGTTTATATTTCGTATCACTCGTATAGATAAAATAAATTTTATTTTTCCTGTTAATTATTGTAATTACGGGCAATTAGAATTAACCCTGACGGGTTATGTTCTAATGCATAATTAAAATAAACTAAGTGATACAATAAATTATTCCATGCGTATGTAATGTAATGATAAATATGTTGAGTGTCATTATTTTGTTCTACGAAATACGGTACAATTTAACTGTTTAACTATGGGAATATCATCAGTTGGTGAATGAGGATTATTTTGAATATGATAATAAGTTATTTGAAAGCCTACTTCTTTTATTTGTTATAAAAATGAACTCCTTCATGTTAATAAAATAAGCTCTCGATTGTTTACGCGTTTATTTTACATATTAATTATATTATACATATTAAGTTTAAATTTCAGTTAATTCGACTTTATTTTTTTCATCCTTTCTTTGTATCAATGTGTGTAAGGTTTTAAGATGCACTAATAATCCAAATTTTTGCAACGCTCTCTCGTTTTTTTAGTAAACATAAAAAGTTATAAATTTTTTTTTTCCAATTAAACATTTACAACAAACCAACAACCTAGAATATTTTTAAATAAAATTTTGTTTACTAAACTGTTGTCTGATAATAATATTAGCGATTCTGTGATGCTTACATTAAAATCAAGTTTACTTCTTTATTTTTTCTCATTATTCTAAATATCAATTCTAATAGTTTGTATTTTATTTTCTTTTATTTCAGGTGAGTTGGTGGCACTGCTTATACACTTGATTTGTTGTTGCTGGTCGTAAGTTATGTAATATTTTTATAAATTGGCTCTTCCTTGCTTATGATTCTGTTCCTTAAAAAATACTACTACATAATCATATTTACATATGTTACAAATTAATCATTACATTATATGGAAGTGTCAAACGAATTCAAAAGACAAAAAAAAAAATAATAATATTAATTTTGCTAACATCTTTAAGTAATATTTGATTAAATATTGGTCTAATTATTGGAAAAGGGAAATTATTGGCAAAACACTGTCTTTTTTGTTTGACGATTTTATAAAATTTGGTTTGATCCTTGACAGGAAAACCAAATTATTTGATGTCAATAACCACATAATTATTGCGATATTTGTTGTTTAATATTTAAATGATTATATTACTTACCTAATATTTATATGATTACTACATTAGTAGTAAAGCAAATTTTTGATGTCGAATGGAATCATTTTGTGGTTGAAACAATTAGGTGTAAATCTATTGTATTAAGCAAATTTTTGATGTCGAATGGAATCATTTTGTGGTTGAAACAATTAGGTGTAAATCTATATTATCTTGATAAGTAAATCCTAGCTATCAAACAGAATCATTTTATGGTTGAAACAATTAGGTGTAAATCTTTATTATCTTGATAAGTAAATCTTAGCTAACGAACAGAATCATTATATGGTTGAAACAATTAGGTGTAAATCTTTATTATCTTGATAAGTAAATCTTAGCTATCAAACAGAATCATTATATGGTTGAAACAATTAGGTGTAAATCTTTATTATCTTGATAAGTGAATCTTAGCTATCAAACAGAATCATTATATGGTTGAAACAATTAGGTGTAAATTTTTATTATCTTGATAAGTGAATCTTAGCTATCAAACAGAATCATTATATGGTTGAAACAATTAGGTGTAAATCTTTATTATCTTGATAAGTTAATCTTAGCTATCAAACAGAATCATTATATGGTTGAAACAATTAGGTGTAAATCTTTATTATCTTGATAAGTAAATCTTAGCTAACGAACAGAATCATTAGAAAATAGTAAAAAGTTATTAAAATAGTTATTAAAAAGTAAATATTTTTTATCTAATTGAAATATTATCTAGGTTTAATCACTAGCAGAAATCTAACCAAATGATTATAAGAGTATTTAACTAAATTAACGCCAAAGTATACAACTAAATTATCATATGAAGGTAGATAAAACTACACTTTTTTTCTGAACAATTATAAACCCATTTTCTTTCTTTTAAAATTAATTATGCTTGTATTATTTGTTTAAACATCTATGTGATTTCTGACAAGGTTTCCTTGTTTGATCAACTTTAAAGGGAGTATTTATTTAATGGATGGAGCCACAAAATGTCGATTGTGGTTTGTTTGAATTGAAAGATATTGTGGTATCTTATCAGCATATGGTTAACGTCAATATGTCCTTTTGTAGCGGTCAAAACATGTTGCATGAAAACCTTCTTTGTGGCTTCGTTTTTTTAATTAGTTTATTTGTTTATTTCAACTACAAAATATATTGTTACATTCTTAAATAGTGCGTAACAATTTTACTGGTAGTTGCTTGAACGGCTGAACACAAGTTTTAAAGTTCTTTGTGCTTTTTTAAATTGTGTTTGGTATAAAATTGAAGAATAATTGTAAAGCGTTTATTTCATGTGAATAAATCACCATATCTTTACCACATTGTTGAAAATTGAGCCGTGGGGAACACTTAGTTATGTTTACCTTTGTGGGCTAGTGTGCAATCTATGTTGCAAAAGTAGTCCACTTCTATTACATTCACGCAGGCAATAAAGAAAATTCTAGAGTTTGCCGGTACATTGAATTGGAACCTTTTTTCTTGATTCTCGGACTGGAATGAATAGTTTCTATTTGTATTTAGGGAAAGGCAGGGAGAGAGAGAGAAAGACAGCGGGGGTTAAAGATTGCACAAGCTGCGTGGGCCTCCCTCACTCTATCGGCTGTAGACTGTATTCCAAATACGGCAATATGCCACACTACAGTAACAGTTATCTCTACGATTTACCTTACTCGAGTAGTCACCGACAGAGATCGCCTCATAACACCTTTTTCTCAATCAAAAGTTTTATTGTTGAGGTGGTATTACATAGTAGCTTAGAAATAACTGTGTAAGTCAAGATTAAGTTTCAGTCAAACAATAGAAACATAATGTTAAAGTTGTGCTGTATTTATTAAAACCCATTAACATCTTAATATACATAAAGTTAGATAGGGATCAGGGGAGGGGGGACGGTGGGACACCCGGGCGTGATTAAAGAAAAGAAACATATATTAAAAGTTATATGGTTATACGGAAGTTTAGTTTGTAATGATTATAAAATGTTGAGGATATATCAAGAGTTAGGGCTGAATAAATATAGTGACATTAAAAAGGTGAAGCTTAGTTAGAAATGTCACAATAAGATGTTAGGAATGAATCAGGATTGAAGATGAAAAGTGGTATGTTTGGTGTAAAGTTTGGTTTTTAGTAATATCTCAATAAGATGTTAGAAATTAATCAAGATATATAGATTGAAGAAAGAGGTAAGATTAAATAAAGAGGTATGATTAAAGAAAGAGGAAGAATTGGAAAAAGAGGATGGATTGGAGAAAGAAAGAACGTTATTTAGATGGAATAAATTGGGAGTCAAGATTAAAGGGGGGGGGGGGGAGAGAAAGGGATGTCTTGTAAGATTTTAAGAATTAAAAAAGTGTTAAAATTTGTAAATGAAAGAGACATTAGTCGGATTTTCAGAATGAATCATATATTTGTGTTAGAGAAAGAAAAAAGAATTTAAATTCCTTAATGCTCTGGTGTAGTTAAGTTTAATGATATTTAAAATGTTAGGAATTAATCAAGCGTTAGAATTAGAGAATGAAAGAGACAATAAAAGTGCTGTGGATTAAATAAATTTAAGTTAATAATACTAAATATAATATTTCTAGGAAGTCAAATTTGGATTAGAGGGAATAAAAAAAAAAATTTAGCTGCCGTTAGTAAACTTTTTCAAAAATATAATATCATTGCTGAAGAGGAGAGAGATTGAATGTTTTTGTCTTGAGAGAAAGATAAAGAAAATTATGCTGTAAAATAAATAAAATAAGTGTTAGTGATAAGAAGTGTCAGAAGTTTGGAATTTTGTCTTGTTCTATAATAAAAAATATAAAAAAAATGTTGCTACTAGTATCTAATTTTCCCTTTCGTCAGAATTTCTCACGTTATAGAAGTGTTGGTTCGTTTACCATTATAGGTATTTTAGGGGGATATTTTTAGATGTGCTCAATATGTTAAGTTTTCTTCCCCCCTGTTTAGTCGTTCATTCTATTCTGAACACATGGTGTGACAACTAAATTATTGATTAGGAGGGCATTTATCACCCCTTTAGAGGGTGAAGGGAAGATTTAGGGATTTCTCAGACAACCCTTTTCAAGTTATGCCAAAATGAAATTAAAACTAAACATTTATTTTACATCCTACCGATTTTTGCTTTTAATACTAAAAAATATTATCCGATCTATGTATTTGGAATTCACCCTACTAATTAACTTTTTGAAGGTCACCTCAAGGAAAAAGTTTATTTGTCCGAGAAGAGTGGATTGCGTCAATGAATGGAAGCAGTCAATGTGTCAGCTTCTGTTTAATTCGAAGCTGTTGATGAAAAGCTGTCGACCACATTAGTTGGCCAGAAGTTCACTGTGATTGTTCAACAATATATCTGAAAAAATACTACATTTGTATATCTGAAGAAAAAGAGTTGACATTTGAACCAAGTTGCAAACCTGAGGCCAATGATTGAAATGACAATCCTTTTTTTGGAAGTATTTAAACAACAATTTTTTATATATAATACAATATCTCTTTTTAAAATAAGCCTTTTAACGACATATGGTTGCTTTTAAGGTCAAAACAATTGCAGAAAACATGTTTTGTGAAGAAATGATAATTAGTGACCAATGTGGTGATATAAAAGAAAGAACAAAGAGGCGATAATACTGCAAACTTTCCAGGGATTGATAACGTTAGAAATATTCTCTTCTAAACCGATAATTTCCAAAGGGATCTTCTAGAGCTCGTATTACTGAACTCTCAAGCAGAAAAATAATAATTAATTGTAATAGCAATTATTTGGGAAATTATTACTGCAGTATACAGTGGGCTGTTAACGTTATCAAGCACAACAAATGGTTATACTAGTAGGTTAGCGTACCTCATTAAATTTTGATTGTTTTAATTTGCCAAGATATTTTATTTTTATAAAGGTTTTAATTCGAGAAGAAAAAGTGTTATAAGCATTTTAACGTGTCGAAATTTATTCACTTTTTCACGAGTGGTTTAGTTGTTTTGTTTTTTTTAATTTGTTGTGTTCGAATGTTTAAGTTGAATGAGTCGACGAACCTAGTTGACTGTAGGTATAGACGTTTTAGATTCCATTCAAACCCCTCTTAGTTAAGGTGACCGGTGGTTGTTGACCTTTTGACCCCAACAGGTCATTGTTTTCTTTGTTTGTTTACTTTTTTGGTTCAATTGTCCGAGGTATCGGTTTGTTTTGAGTCTCTTTAATAAATAGGAGAGACATTGTTATTGCCTCTTACATTACTTAATCGTCTGTTGTCTCTGTGATAAAGCGTTGTCTCTCGGAGTCCTTGGCTGTGAGCTACCAATCGATCCTTCTTCCCTCGCTGTCAGACTTTATTTAGGGCTTCAAGGGACGTAGATACCAACTAACCATTAGCCTTTGCTAATAACTAACTCTGTTGCCCTAACACAAGTTTTAAATTAATCAAGTTTTACGTCTAGACGAATTGCTTTAGATTTCAACTTAAAGGGTTATTATCTGTAATGTCAGTGTTCTGAGTTGGCTTACTAATGAATATTACCTTGTCACAGTATAGCTTTTGCTTAATCTAGTGAATCGCTATAAAATCCTGGTGTTTCTCGTTTGAATGACTAGTTAAAATATTAGAAAAATGGTAGTAATTTTTACTCAAAAAGTAAAGCCTGTGACGGGAGCTTTTAAAGTATTATATCTGTACTGTGCGGTCGATGCCAAATGTTTACAATAAGGTTCGGGATTGGATGAGATTATAAAAGAAAAAAACTTTATTTTTAATTAATATTTATTAATTACGTGATTTAATTGAACCATACTTACTTCTGAACTGAGTAGATTTTTTATTTAGATAGATTTTAATTTTTTTTGTCTGTTTTATATGAACTTTTAAAATTGATATACATATATACTCATAGTTGCATTGGCTTCCGCGTGTAGACTCTTAATAAAATCCTGGTTTTCCGGTGAAATCCGCGTCACGAAGGGGATAAAGTCCGACGTTTCGCTTCCACTACTGGAAGCATCTTCAGGGCTATGTTGCATCGTGATGTTGACTCGAAGCAAACATGTATATCTCATGTATATCGTGTTTACTTCTTGTCAACATCACGATGCAACACACCCCTGAAGATGCTTCCAGTAGTGGAAGCGAAACGTCGGATTTCAACCCCTTCGTGACGCGGATTTCACCGGATAACCAAGCTGTTTATAATACATACTCTTATTTGATTGAGTTTTTTTTAGCTCTTAATTCTTTGACCAGTTTTAGTAGGATTCCACTACCCTTCAGAATTTTTCCCAAGGTCATTTCAAATCGATATTAGTAAATTGGAATTTTAATTTTTTAATTTATTACGCAATAACTGCACTGAGTAACATCACCAAAATTTATTGTTGCTTTTTTTTTTTTTTTTTTTTTTTTAGCAATAATGTGTTGTCAAAATTATTTTGTAGAAAAATGTTAATAGAAGTAAAAATAGGAGCTTCAAAAAACTGTTTTAGACTGTAATGTAGCATGCAATGTTGTTATTTTTCTTCAATTTTTCCTCAGCTGATCTGCTATAAGATCTTAATTTCTGAATGATTTTGGAATCTGTGAAGTAATTAAGTGACGAGCTTAGAGGATTACCATAATGTTGAGGAGGACTATAATGTTGCTAACTTTCGCTCCGGTCTTTAAGGGTTTTTAAAGGCAATCGATTCAAAATGTTATATAGAAATTAGGCTATATTCTTTTTATGTATGTATTGCGTGTTCATAGTTATACGCATCTAAGCAACCTTGCTTTAATACTTTTATTCTAGGTATCTAAGGTTATTCAAGGCTCTTGGCTCTTGTAAAAAAAACCCTGATGCTTCCCAAGTCTTTTCTTATACATTGTGGCTGTGATTTTTGAAGGTTCTTTTTAAAGCCATTTGCCTAATCTCTAATGTTTCTTTCTCTATTTTCAGTGAAAAAGGGTTGGTAAATATTGAGTTTATGACCAAATATTGCATTTTTTTAATGTTATTTTGTGTTGTTAATTTGCATCTTGCCTATTCCTATAGTTAATGCTGTTCCGTAAAGGCTCGTATTCACACAAATCACCGTTGTTACCGTCACAGTTTTAAACCATTACGGGGATTGCCGTTTGCCCATCGACGTGTCCTTCTTGCTTTGAGCTCCTTTACAGCGCTGTTCAGAATCCAAAGCGTATCAGACTCCCTCCAGATCTCGGCCTGGGAGTAGGGAGATGCAGCCCCGCCCAGATCACCTTGATAACCAACCACCCTCCTCCTATTCGACATCTATCCTCCTCTTCGACTGAAGAGTTGAGCCTGGACCTCAAAAACCACCCAGCACCATCGGTCCGATATATCTTATAATCATAATCATTGACTTCGGCTCCACCTCGGCGACTGTCGGCAAATTCCGTCTTGCTCCTTGCTCTCCCCCCTCCCACTCTATAATTACACCTTATAAACTCATTCCTTATTAGATTTATTACCTTCGCAGTTTAATATTTATTATTATTTATCGATTATCCTTCCTTTTTTTTAATTTACTTTTTTTTAACCATGAACTAAATAAAAACAAAATATTTAATTCAGCTATGCAAACACCTATTAAGCTATACAGATATTTATTGGCATTGGTTTTTACAGTATCAATGCAGAAAATGTATTTTAAACTAAGTTTTGCATAATATAGCATCATTATTATTACCTATTTGGAATCTTTTTTTGGTTTCAATTGAAACTTATTTATCCACTCCTCCGCCTTTTATAATACATATAATGCAAAATGTTTGCTTTGTTGTTTCAATCGCAAAATTAGCCTACTATTAAAGCAACATTTGATCAAAAAGGCCGTTAATTTAATCTATTTTATCTAAGCTATTTTCAACTTTTATCAGTAGAGTTATATGCAACTTAAGATAAAGTCATGGTGTGGAAGACTTAAGATAAAGATCTTAAGTCTTCCACACCATGACTTTATCTTTAGTTGCATATAACTCTATCTACTTAGCCTGTCTTTATCTTCAGCTTTCTACAACGTAAATTTTACAATTACAACTCTTAACTTCGGCGCGTTACAGTAATTACAGTAGTGGCGAAGAGATGCAACGCACTATACCTTAGCAGGTTAAAATAGTGATCTCCAGGTATTTAAAGAAAAGGGGTATATCCTGAAAGTTTTATGTTTGAAGTGGTATCTTGGTTATCCATCGTGGCTACCATCCAAGGACATACCAAATGAACCTAGACTCTACAATCTGAAAACAAAAACCAAACTTTTCAAATAAACAAAATTACTTCTTTTTTTAAAACTCTATATATATTTTCTTTACCTTATTTTTGTTTGATGTACTACATACTTATACTTATTAGTATAACACAGGATGAACCTGTTTATTATCACTAGCAATAATGACAATGAAAGGGCCCATTCCCTCGACTTTTAATTATTATTGTTATCATCAGGGATATTAATTCTAAAGATTTTTATTATTGAAGTCATTTTTTAATGAAGACTGTTCCTGCCATTTTTATTGGTTATTAAAATTCTTGTCTTTATTACCGATTAAGTTAGCAGTATTGTATTCTTTACCTGTGAAACTGTAACAGAAGAATGGCCTTTTATCATGCGGTGGTGTGCATCCCTGTATATACGTATTTATGTATACGTCTATATATTGAAATGCATACATGTCTACTTATGTATCCACTCCTAACCTACATGCATACTCGTCGGGTATAGATTGAAGACTGCCTAATAGCAGTCTTGGCAGTTGTCTAATATCGTCAAAAATATCGCCACCTTTATCCAATTTACCTGACAAACAAAATATGATAAAATGAGTGCCGCCTCGATAAATAAAACAGTGTAGCAATAATTTGCCTAAGACATCTCTTCATGGTATGACGAATTAGTTCAGATTTGTTCTTTTTTAAGATTTTTAAATTTTATTTTAGAAATAACTGGAGACTGTTAGGTAAATATATTTAAAGGCCAGCTTAGTTGTCGGTCGATTTTGAATTCGGAGCTAAAGTGAGAGGATATAGCTGGTGAAAGTGACCCTGGAGGCTCCCGTGACGAGACAGTCATATCCCACTCAATGCATTCTATTCCACATCCAACTAAAAGGGTCCTCCTTATAAACTTCTACACCTTCTCTGGCCCCTTGATAAACTTCTTCCACAAATATCCCTTTTTTGCCATAAACATTTTAAGAATTCACGAATTATTGGTCCAATAATAGTCAAATAGAAAAGAAAGTATTCCAAACCAGAGTCCTGAGTATAGAGAGGAAAAACCTCTCAAAACAATCACTTCAGCCACTTAAACAGTGGGTAACATTTCTTAGAAATAAGTTTATTTTTTAAATTAGAAAATTTTTTAATCATAGATGATAATACAGTCAAGAAACCCCTTTTTTACGTTGTAATCTCTGTAAAAATGACAATTGTGTCACTAGAGAATGATGTGTTCGAAAGGCTTAATTTTCTCAGGAAAGTCCAAACGTTAACAATGGACAATAAGAATAATTATTTTAATTCTAATGCATTGTTTAGTGTGTACATTGGTTAATACTTTACTTTCCTTATGAGGAAGAACTAAAGAAGGGTAAAACTGATTTTTCTTTTACTGTAATTAAAAAAAAGAGCATATTATTACCTATAAGTGCATATTATTTAACCTTTAAAATCAGTTATTCCATTCATAACAATTTTATTTCATTTGCCAATTTTTGTAACAACCAAGTCCTCGGATTGTTAATCTTTATTAATTATTTTGCAAAGGTCTGAAGTGTAAGAAGATAATTCTTTTACCTCTAATATTTGATATCTAGAATTGTAGTTACTGTATGTATATACGTATTTATTCAAAAACATTCCAATAAAAAATAAATTTTATTTCCTATACATTTAGGAATTGTACAGTATTTAAAGATCCCTTTTATATCTTAAGCATTTAGAAACCTGAATTGGTAGAAGGTCAATTATATCATATACATATAATACATTTATGTATTTAAAGACGCTCTTGTCTTGAGAATGAGTTGTCCCACGTAAAATTGAATGTTTAAATTTTAATATGTATATTTTACATAAATTCAAATATCTTCCTTGTTTTTATTGTTTTCTTCTTATTTTACTTTTTAAAATTAATTTCAAAATATAAACTTAATTCATAGCGTTTTACGATTATCTTATTTTTGATGCAGTTTATATAGATGTTGTAGAGTTGTGTTTATTAACCTTTTTTTATGTATATATTTAATACAACAATTTCACTGTCTTTTATTTACCTATTTTTTACAACGTTTTTATTAGCTTGCTTTCTTGTTTGTTTGTATGTTTGTTTGTTTGTTTGTTTGTCCAGTACAAATTTTGCAATCGATTTTTAACTAACTTCCCGAGTAGCTTGACATTTGAAAATTTTAGAACAGCTCAGAACACGATGACAACGCATTATTTTAATACTTTTAGCCATATTCAGCAGAATTTAATTAGTTTTCAGCAAATTTTATTGTATGGAAAGTTAGTTCAGAAAAATTCCGCAAGTTATTTTATTTGTTTTGACATATCCATATTTACAATCTTCATATTGACGGGTTTCAAATATATGATTTATGACAGAAACATTAAAAACGTAGTGTATAAAAAGTTCTTTTTATCTTGCAATTATTGTTACTGTGATTTGTTTTTTTACGGATAAATTTTTAATTGCCTGCTGAATGAGAAATATTTATGTTTTATCCTTAAATGTCTTATTGAGCTTATACCAAAATAAACTTTTACATTTTATTATTAAAAAATTATAGGATTCAGAGTAAATAATGTTTTATCTACGATTGATACGAAATATAAACATTGTATCTCTGTTTAGATGCGTAGAAAGTGATTATTTACGTTATTATATTCATTGCGCATGCGCGTTTCATAATTCCTCTTTCTTCCGCCCGAATGCGGTAAAAAAGAAGAATTCTTCACCTTAACGCACGATTAGCAAGTTTGTTTACATTTAACAAAACTAATTTGCTGTTTGTTTAATTAAAGTAACTGTTGATATCGAGTTTTAGTGAAAAACTATGAGTGATTTAAGTGATTATGACGAAAATGGGGAGAATAATAATCCTACGCCTCCCGAAATAATTATTTCGGCACAAAATACAACTAATGAATTAATGCCATCTTTATCAAACGAGAAATATGAACTTACATACATGAATTTTTTCTGTATTTATTATTAAAATACAACAATTGTAGATAAAGTGCGGTACGCAACTCGTGCTTTGCTCGTGTGGTTTTACTATCCTCTCTGTCCTGTCGCTCGGGTGTCAACTCCACACTCGCATGAAAAATGCTACTTTCCGCACTAGACGCATAATGTACTATTTTATTATGTCTAATGCCTTAAGTTAACGATCCAGGACCATTCATCATTATGTTAATCATACTTTGCTTTATGATGGCCATAAACTCCTAATGTTAAAATTTAAATGTAAAATTGGTGAAGAATTTAAAACATTAGATAAAATATATCATTGAGTTAAATAGATTAATAATTGAAAATTAATTTTTATACCCTAACTATAAATTACAAGTTTTAAAAAGAATTTAGAAATTAACAGCCATCAGAATATTCTGTCTGTATAATAGGTATTGGGAAAGCAAATGGAGTTCCGATGTATCTATCTCAGTCGCTCTCTCTCTGGAATGCGAGACGGTCGCAAAATAATGTGAAAAAGAAATTAATTGAGTGTTTTAGTCTGCAAGGTAAAGTTATTCGTGTATGAGAAAGTAATATAAAATAGAAACTTTTTTAACTTGGTTTGGAGAGACCGTCTAATTTATTTTTTAACAGCCCTGCGACATTTGTATGGATTTTGAAGTGTCTTTTATCAGTTAGCAGATGATTAAAATATAGCGTGGTTATAACTGTTCTCTACGATTTGTTGTGGTTTTAGTAATAAACAGATCAATTTTATACTCTTAAATTTAATCAACAATTTATGTGATAAATTATACTTGCATAACTTTAATTTTTTATTAAGGCAAAATAATATTTATTCATCTGTTGTTTTCCTTCATAAAACTCAGTTGAGTATAAAAAAGGAATGTTGTATCTTGTTTATTTTTTTTTCTCCTTATAGTTTATTTTCGTTACCTCATATTAGTGTGCGGACTCATGGGAGAGTAAAGTATTATGCAAAACACCTGGTCTTGTTGTACACCCTATAAGCTCGGGACAAGTATAACTGCGCTGTGTACGCACTCGCACTACGCACTGCGCACCAGTGCACCGGCTGTTTCGTTTCCCAACCGGTCCCAGGCTTGCCAGGGACAACCTCTCTCCTGTCCACGCGCCCTTCAACTCGTTTGTTAAAAAAGTTACTTTAAAATTTACAAATTATTTTAAAATTTAAAACTTTTGATCAATTTATAATTTTTTCAATGAACAAAAATCACGTTGTTGGTTGATTTGTTATTAATTACTATAATTATAATTTTTTTTATCTACAAATATTCTAAATTTATTGGATACTTTATTTGATCATGTTAACGAACTAACTTTTGATGGAAATTTATACTTTAATATTTTAATAGTCCGAAAATGTTAATAATTCTTGCACGTAGGCGTTAAGTTGATTATTTTAAATTTACTTATACATTTATAAAAAAATTATAATTTGATAATAGTATTTATTGCTCAAATTTTGTTTCATGTTATTGTTATTTTCTGCGACGGAGAAGCAGTTACAAATGAATCCTGAATATTTGAAGCTTCACTCCGTCCTTCGAAACATTTTTAGTTAGTAGTTAGCATGTTGTTCCTTAAATCAATGAAGTCTAAATATTTTTGGAGGCGAAGGCTGCATGTTCAAAGGCTCTATGCCATGCATAGAGTTTTTGAGTTTTTTTACTCACTTAAAATATATTTTGTCTCTCTCTCTGTGTATTGGGTGTGACGCATCTGTTTCAAACACTTCGGAGATGCAAGCTTTACCTAAAGACTATGGCTATGCTATGAAAAAGAAAAGGGTAATAATAGGAACTTTCCTTTTGGAGACTCTAATTATCGAAATAAATCACCTCGACATTCCATTAGTATAAATGAGGTTTTTTAAGGGAAGTAAGAAAAAATAATTTCTTACTAAACATAGACATATTCATTATTCTATTTTAATAAACGGCACTATTGAATGAATTTGATTACAAACCGTTTATGAGTGAATAGTGAAGAATAAAAAAAAGAAGCTGGTAAGAGTGCGAAATAGAAGATGCAAGTGTTTCCATGAACGCTTCTTATTTACCAAGAGATAGTTTTTTAACTTGTTTGGTTTGTAAGGTATCGATGTGTTGTTGTATTTACAGTGTGAATAGTTGTAATCTGTTGGTGTATGTTGGAGTCGATCTGTAAATAGCTCGGGGATGGTTTGTGGGTGGTTGTTTGGACGCTCTATGATCTGAAGGTGGTAATTGTTCCTCCTCCAAGAGACGTTTATTTGTTTTAGAGAAAGATATTTAAAAACGGAATGACGAATCAGCTGTTTGCTCCACCGCTGTCTCAACACGTAGACCCGTCTTGTCCTATCGGTGTAATATCAGCTGTGTCTGTGTTAGTGCTTGTTTTCTAAATGTGGACAAGGGGAATCTGGTAGCGGTAGATGCTCCCTTTTAATATCCGACCACGAGCTCTATTAATATCTCGGAAACAGTTGACCTACCTGGTGGCGAGGTCTTAGATCGGCGGAATGAGGGACCGATTCAGACACCCCCTTAATGGATTCTAGACCATCATGCAAGCGTTGCACCAAATTAATTTGATATGTTATCATTCTTCTTAGAGCTCAATATTTGATAAAGGTTTAGCTGTAAATCGCATTCTTCCCGCATCCTATTGTCCTATAGTAGGTACATTATTACTGATTAATTTTTGGAAACTACAAGATGTCAAATAAAACATATTGCAGAGAATTGAGGAAGCGAAGATAAAAGTGTATTAAAGGATCGACCTCAGAAATTTTGTGTTACATTTTTATGGGTGTACAGTACAGTAGGTATCTTGGGTGTCAATTGTATTATTTGATCTCGGACATCAACCCAGATTTAGTTGCATCAATTGGGGAAAACAACAATGGTTGGATTATTCCATCTAAAAAAAAGTTCTGAACTCTAATATTAATAGACAACGGCTTAAACAAAAGGATCAAAACCCTCCTAAAATTCTATTTTTGGGCAAAATATTAAAATTAATCATAATTTTATAACTAGTTACCTAGAAAAAAGCACTGAAATATACTTATAGAGAACATCTTTTTATTTTCCCCCTTTGCTAGCGGCCTAAGGCCGTTGCTTTTTATGTTATAATCAAATTAGGCAGGTTCAACTTTTACAATTAAAATATAAATTATTTAAATCTATTAAAATATCGTACTTATTGTTCGAACTTATTATTGACCAGTAGAAAGGAGGTAGCTAAAGACAGGCGTATATCAAGGTCTGGCAAAGAATTCCCTAGCTCATACGGCGCCCGTCCTAACCCCCTCGTGCCTTGGCCCAGCCAAATAGTTTCAGATGTTTAACAAATGCCATGATATCTGGTACTCTACACTTAAAATTGCTTAATAATTCCTTTTAAGAAAAAACTTTGCTGTCGATAAAGGGGAATCAATGGAGTTCAAAGACACATTTTCTGGCAGGCTTTTGACAACAAAAAATTCTTTACGGGAAAAATTTCTGTATTTAAGTCGTGTCGCTGCCATGCATAGACGATCGTGATTTGTTGTTGTTGTTAGATTTGCGATAAGGTAATCTATGTATGTTGCTATATGTCTGCGTGCGTGTGTTATTTATTATCATCTATCAAATACATGGAATGCTAATCCGGTTAGCGAAGAGAAATAAAATATGATAAAACGCCAAGAGTCCTTCGTCGTAGGAATGTGAACTACCGGGCGACAATGCCGAATGACACTGAAGAAAAGGGAGGTGCTGGTTTTATCTCTCGCCATCCCCGAGACGACCTCATTAGCTTGATTTCCAAAAAGATATTCGCTAATTAAAAATAAATAAAAAATGAAGGAGTGTTGCAAGCATTGCTCATTGGTGCTTGTTTGAACGATGCAAGTTACCTTGTGAGAGTTTATCGGAGGTGCGGGCGTAGTTTCGGAAATAACTCATAAGTTTCGAGATGTGAACTGAGGTCAGTTCCTTTGCGGAACTAGCCTTGGAACCTCTAGGCAAGGTGAGGCCTTACATCCGACTGCCTCGGCTCCAGTTTAACCCTGAAAATAAATCATACTTAACTCTACTTTCATTTGCAATTAAACAACATGATCTTTATTGCATTGAACACCACTGCCTTTTATTTCTTCGTCTAATATTGCAAAATCAACTAGTATCATTGAACAAAATGCTCACATGGGAATGCAAATTTTATCTTGCAATTATATTTAACCTTAGTTGAGGTTAAATCTTTCAGCAGTTAAAATGATATTTATAAGATATTATTTTCACTATATTTTTCTGCTAAAATATTTTAAAATGAACATGTGTTTTGGGTTGTGTCAAAAAAAAACTTCAGAATAAATTGGTGGCACATATTATGGCTCGAAAGTTAAAAACATCGATTGACTAAGAGTATTTGGTGGCATCGAATGAGGTAAATCATTTTTAATTAGAAGGAGATGGCCTATTAACATCATCTGATATAAAGTTTGTGGCATCGACAGCGAAAGGAACTAAACTTATTGTTTTTGGAAAAAGATTATTAAAGAAAAAAAAGAAAGAATAGGGAAATTTATAGAGAGAAGGCCGTGGTCCTGTACTGTGTCAGTTGGAGATCCTACGTCCTCTGTAAGGGGTTGAAGGAATAGGAAGTCAATTTATTATGAGTAATTTACAGTATATTGTGGTGATTACCGCATATTATAACAAGTTTGACAAGGTCAATGCTACTGGCTTCTTTGTAATTCGCAATTAATTAAAATGTAGAGGCACGTTGAGCTGTAGCGAGTGAATCTGCCGCTTTCGATTCCAAGGATTTTGAAATGTTCAAGCCAAGGGGAAAATAATATAATATGTTGTACCCAGTTGTTTCGTCCCTCTTTGATTTAAATCTTATTGCTCCATTGAAAATGTATTTTTGTACTTCCTCTTTTCTTCTTTATATTTATTTTGACTGTTGTATAAAATGTTGGCTGTAAAATAAAATTGAAAAAATAAAATTCTATTTTTACAAAATATAGAAGTATGAATAAGCAAAGGGATTTTGAAGAGGAAAAATTGGTTTTGAAGAACTAAATGTTGAATTTAGAATCTATATCACCCGGAGAAGACCTCTACAGGTTTTGTAATAACTTAAAATTGGACTTTTTAAATCCATTGAGAACTATTTATTAGCTGTTGCTTCTTTTGTTGGTAAACTTTAACGCGAATAAAATACTATCGATAGTAATAATACTAGCGAATGGTTTACTATCGTTTATTTTATAATGAGTTTTTTTTAAGCTAATAAATTTCTATTCATTTAACTTAAAATCGTTAAAGAACTTTGGTAGAGTTCGAGTAGATTTTTGTGTTTTCTTTTATATCCCGACCAATACATCATTTATGTTTATTATACAGGACGCAGGACGAGAGGCCATTTTATTCCTCTACTCGATGTGATGATTAGTGTGAAACATATCTCACCCCTCTAGGATTCGAACTCACTAGATATGTCGGTTTTTAGATCTAGGTTTTAGGCGAGGTCCAAGTATAAGTGTGATACATATTAAAAGGAAGGGCGAAATAGTTAGGTTTTGAAATAATTATTTGCATAAAGTTTATTACTCTGTTTCTATGTAGTAAAATTCAATCAACACTCATGGTTTCCGAATTCATAAATGCGAAAAATGTTTTTCATACAGTTATTGATTTTGTATTTAAATCGTATAATATCTCATTTAATTGTTTTATTTGTAAATATATGTAAAAATAAAAAGTGTTAAATAGGTGGTTATTTTTGTTTTAGATTTTCAACCAAAATCAGATTTATTGTCACCAATATCTCGGAAACTAGATTTTTTCTAGGAAAACGAGTTATACCTTTAAAATTTTATTTAAATTCACTACATTTTTGAAATTGTTAATCAAAATCGTCAGAACCGTTTTCGAGAAATATTCTTTTTCAAAGTATTTGGAGCTTAAATTCGTTTCTCGATTTCGCCTCGGGGTATGATTTTTCTGAACATTTATGCAATAATTTTATCTAAATCAAGTGTCTGCACACACTACAGGAAACTAATTTTTTTTTAATTACATTTTTGGACTCAACAAAACGTGTAAATCAATTAGAATCTCAAAAACGAATTTTTGTGCCATCACATTATTATCTTTTTATACTAAAGTATATAAAGTAATAAGTGTATTAAATTTCACTTTTACTTGTGATACTTCACTGATAGACGGGCATATTTTTATAATTCGCTTAAATTACAATGTTCTATAATTTGTTCTTAAGTATGTAACGATTAGTAGGGGAAAGATTGATTTTAGAGTTGACTACAATTTTAATGTTGCTTCGAGTGAAAACTGAAGCAACTTTAATTCAGTTCGCCTTAGTTAAGTTAAACAAATGCAATACTTAGATGGATAAATTCACCCACCACAGCTTAGGGCTTATCCCTCTAGTGGTGGAATGAATACATATAATCTTTTTGTGTATTATATTTGATTATATCAATAAAAGGTTTTATAAAATAAAAATATTATTAATAATAGAAAATTATAATTCATTGTTGTTTAATAGTTTCAACGAACTCATTATTTAACTAATCTCTACATCTGTCTGATGGCAATTCTTTGCTAATGCTATCAATTTTTACGGTTGAAGTGACCACGAAATTCAGCTTAATATTATTGATATTTAATTTTTAAATAACATTTTCAATCAATTGGTAAAACTTTATCACTCAATTGTAATATCAAAGACTGTAAATGGAGTTTTTAGTCTCCTCCAAATTAAATATTACTTATGAAGGCTAGAAAACATTTAATTTAGTATTGTAGAGTATATAGTCTGGAGACAGACTACATTAGTTTTACGCGTCCTGATCAATAAGAGGATTTACTTTAAGGGTTTTTCATGTATGCAACTGTTTTAGTGAGAACGTCTGCAGCAACGTTTTAGGGCACCCTGCCAACCACCTCATTATTACATCTGGCATAGAAATGTGTGTGAAATATATAAATACATTTCACATACATTCTGAACCTACTTACCTTAAATATATCCCATTCCGTCCTATTAAGTATTCGCTGTGTTATTGCTTCCGAGCTTAGCCAAGGTAATATAAGCATTGTGATAATTCTGAAGAATTCGATTTTTTTGTGCATCCTAATTAAAACAGTGCTTGACTAGTAATCCGTTTCTGGACATTTTTGTTCTCATGTCTGCCTGTCGTTCAGTATTTCTGCAAACCACCATAACTTAAAACCCTCTCATCTGAATTTAATGAAATTTAGATGGTTGGTCATTATAAGCCTACTATTTGTCCTAATAAATTAATTTGAACCTTATGCGCACACTTATTTTTGACTAAAAATAGTTGTGACCCTTCTGAAATTCGAAACAGATTCAAACAAATCTGTCAATTCCCATGTGAAAATTCATCTAATTAAGGAAGCTATATACCACATTAATTGGCTGACTTCTTTTTAAAGATAATTTTCAAATGTTTATAGGTATTTTTTTACTAATCCATTGTACTAATTTTGTGATATGATTTCTTAATGTTTCAGAATAAATCAGGCCAATATCCGACGATACAATTTCAAGGAAATGAGGGGGTGAGTTTTTATTTATCTATTTCTATACTTAATTACGATTATAACTATTGTTACCAAATAGTTTATTGTAACCAGGCTGTGAAGTGAGTTTTTTTTTTTACCGCGGCAATTATATTTACTATCGACCGAAGCGAGACAGTAAGTATTGCCAAGGTAAAGAAAAAACACTTCACTGTCGGTGTAGCATATGCTATTTTTTCCGAGGTAGCAGACAATGAAAAAACATTAAATATTAATCAATATAATTATGACAAATATTAGTATATACTTAAATTTTGAGAAAAAGAAACCTTAAAGAGGTTGGTTGCACTATAATAAAAAGATAAAACGCATTGACATCTAGAGGATTTTAATCGTTCTAAGAAGCATGTCTTTGATTGCAGCGCTAAAAACGGAAATTTTGATAACTACTAGGATGTAAAAACAATTTACCTCTTAGGATGTAAAAGAAAATTTCAATACAGTTTAGGAGTAATGGAAAGATTTTTTAATTCCACGTAATGAAAAATTGGATTTAAGTTATGTTTTTTAGGCTCTAAAGTTACTATTTCACAGCCTACCACGGAAAAAAGCATTTTAGCTGTCTATTATTTTAATCAGGAAGAGGTTAAAATAAATTATTTGAAAAATAAAAAATAACAAATTTTTATTAGAGAAGCTATGGCTTCTCTTTTCGTATCGACTCGAAAACTTTTTGTCCAAGATCCTGTAGAAATTTGCCGGTGCTTCGGAATAGCGAGTCTTTTAGTGCCTTTTATATTTCAACTACTCAAGAAATAAACTATATTGAAGAAAAAGCTAATTTTTACAGCTACATGTCCTGGTATATTAGTTTTATTATTTCCTTTGAGCCTCGTCCATCCTGCTCGTTATTCGGTTTGAATTCGCAAATCTGATCGAGACTTAAATCCCCCGGGAGGCGTAGAGCTGTAATTATTAACCAAAAAGAAAGGTTTTATTATAATAATATAATAATAACTATATCCGGTTAAAACTATTATAGTTTTTAATGCCTTTCAGGTTTTCCTTAACCATTAATGTTTCAATTAGAGTTTTATTTTTACAGGTCCTTTTTAAAAATTGAAATTACATTTTAATTTGATTATTTAATTAAATCCGATATTTTATGTTCTATTTCAGTCAGATTTAAACTACTGAATGCAAAATTTAAGATTTAATAGTTTCCTCAATTTATTTAAAAGGCTTTCTTAATGTAACATTTAAATTGACCTTGTCTTAACTATCCGCGGTGTGTGTATATAATGTAATGTATTTTGGGTGTGTGTGTGTAAACATGAAATAAAAATAAAATAAAATTACATGGTTAAAAATGTCTCAATGTTACATTCTTAAAAACTAGTCTCAACCCCTACTAAATCGGCCATTCCCGACTAAATGGTAATAGTGATTTTTTGGTGGGGGAAAATAAAAAAAAATGGTAAATGGGGTTATAAAAGCATAAAATCATTAAAGTATGCGGCACAGGACGCGAGGAAGCCATGTGCCACCAAATTGGCAGACTGTTATTATTGACCATTATTATTTTAGTTTGATAAAGTTGATTGAAGTGTTATTATGTGTATCGCACTCTTACGAGTATGATCCTCCTTAACTTTTTTCTTTAATGTACACAATAATATATACGACATGTATATTTTATATAAAACAATAAATTCGTTGTAATATAATAAAATAGAATTATACATAATCAAAACAATAATATTATTATATTCATGTATTGATTGACGCTGTATATGAGGAGTGTTGCTGTCGAAGTGATTGGTAATCAGTTCAAGGTCTTGGGAGTATACGTGTGTCGGTGTGAAAGCTTGTTAACTGCGCTGAAATCCGTTTGGCCGCGCTGTCTTCAGGCTTTTGCCATCTTTCTTTCCTTGTCTGTCTGTCTTGACGCTACGTTCTTCCCCAATCAAGGTTACAGAGAGAGATAGAGATATAAAAAGTCAACTTAATAATGAATTTAATAGTGTTTCACTAACATATTAAATACAAATCATACTAACTACAGAAGGGGAACCATGTTCCAAAATGGTGACTAAGTTAATATGTGTATAGAAATGAAAATATTAGCTTTCCGGGAATCGAACCCGGATATATCTAGTCCTGTTAATTTATAGCCTGGCCTTACACCAGTAGATCCTTGTTTAGATCCTTGTTTACATAAGTGTGACCCCAGTGAGAATCGAAACATGTCTAAGCACAACCGCACTTTCATTTCCCAGTGGGATTACATTATTTCCAATTCCTGTGAAATGCATCCAATAATACTAGGCGAGGAGTAAGCTAAGTGTCAAACTTAGTGGCAAGACTGTTTTAAAAAGTGGTATTACTTTCGTAGGTCTTTATAAAAGGACCTAAAAGAGATGACAGATCCATTGTAACCTTATTTATTGAAATAACCTCTCTTTTTCTTTTAAACTGTCTAGTAAGTTCATCATTTACCTCGTTGATGGTTTATAATGCATTTTATTATACTATTGTAGTTTTTTTTTTCTTTGAATTCAATTTTCCTTGCCAGATAGTTGTTTTAAACATTTTTACTTGCCTTTTACCTTCCCTTTCTTCTGTGAACCACAAGAACATTTACTACTGTAAAGAGATTAAATTGAAGAATACGTGCTATAAATAAAATATTGTTTCCCTGTATTCTTGCCAGTGAATGCGGTTTAGTGAATGTAGAAGGTATTATTTGATGGCCTGGGTATGTAAGAGAAGAAGTATATATGATGCATTATTACCTCGGTTGTGTATCTCGACTTTGAAGAGATCCACACTTTCCTCTCACGTACAAATGGAAAACAAACGACTGTGGAAAAACTGAGACAATACACTTTCTATTGTTACATTTGTATAGTGTATCTCCACTTTGTATTAAATGCCTTTTTCCTTTAGATGAACAATTACTTTAGATATTTACGAATGCGTACTCACATTTATTTATACAAAAAAGGAGTACGATTACTAATAATTACACTGTAGGCAGTTGTTAGTAAACGCTCAGACTTAAGCAAATGATTGAAAAGAAATAACTAGCTTTACAAATAAAAAAAAAATCTTTTGTTTGCTTTGCTACGTTAAGGCCCCAATTTTTGCACAAACATTTTGACCGTGTATGGGGCTGTTTGATGTTTGCGCAAACATGATGTTTGACGTGTATGGCCTAAATTTGCCCGACATCAGGTTTGCGTAAACGTTTTGCGCAAAATGTTTGATCGTGTATGGGGGCCTTTAGTCTAGACTGGTGTAATTTTTAAACAATCAAGTTATAAAAGTTAGTAACTTTCTATGATAACTTGGGAATTGAGACTCAACCCATATTGATATCACTCGATTGATTTGTTATTTATTAGGTTTTATTCAATATGAGTAGCCTTAAAATTTAATTTAATATAATTTTCTTGGATAAAAATTTGATTTTGTTCAAATAAAAAAATAATAAATTAAACATAATTAATTTTGTTCGAGGTCTGGGCTAACTGCTTAAGAAAATAGATATAGAGAAATATCTAAGTAGTATAATACCCAAGGATGTGTAAAGCGTGAATTGTAGTTGTATTGTACAAGAATACGTATAGAATTTGTAAACGATAAATAAGTCGATTATAAAAAATATATTTTACAAAACAAGCTTTTATTCGTATTCTTCTCAGCAAACCCTTTCATTTGATACCCATATCATGGGCGTGCTTAAAAAATAACTAGTCCGCCACCTTGAACTTCCCGCCATATTGGATTTAGAATGACGTCACTTAGCTAACCATGCATTGTCATCCAAACTAAACGTGTATGCAAAATTTCAATTCAATCGGTTGAGGATAACTGCTTTAAAATTCAGTTGCAAGATTTGACCCGAACATACATATATTACAAGTTAAATAAAAGCTTGTAAAATAAGATAATAAACCCTTCCTTTTTCAGTTAGATTGTGGGTAATAAGCTAATGTTCTCTATTAAAGTCGGAAGCTTTTTTAAATCTTTTTTAATTGTTATAAATTTTACATGTTTTAGAATGTAATTCTCTAGTGAATAGTGATATCAATAATAAGACAATTACAAATTACTTCCCACAAAGCAACTAGAAATTTGTGTTTCGTAAAAGAAAATGATCAAATTACAATATTTGTTTATTCAACTGAATGAACACATAACATTTTAACAAAAGTATGAATACTGCAGGTACCCTATAGGGTGTAAAACGAAACCGTACTCCATTGGGATTAATTTAAACATTCATTTATTTACATCTATATCTTCAAAAGTGCTCGTATGATTTTTAATTAATTTGTATGTTTGTTCGAAAGTAGCCTGCAGATAGCCCCAGATTAATTTTAACCGTCTCCGATTATTATATTGTGCTTAATTAATAATGTTATTTAAGTAAAATCTCAAAACTATTTCAACAGATTTAATAAAAGGAGAGAAGATATAAATAAATTAGACAATAATGGATTGTAGAAGCTTAAAATCATAGAAATGTACGCGATAAATAAGACGCGTGGAAGCTATGTACCATACTGATTGACAGATTTTTTTTTTTACTTTATTAATTTATAAATAATAATGATTTTTATTAATTTGATAGAATGTTTGTGTATTGGTACAGAGTCTATGTGCCAAATTTCAGCTCGATTGGATGTCTGGAAGTGGTTAATTAGCTCTTAAAGATTTTGACGACAGACTGTAGGAACCGACAAACAACAAACAATCATGAAGTTAATATAAAAGATTTATAAGAAAAAAAAGGCTCTGCTCCTAACAAATGTAAACCAATTGAAGGATTTATTTGTCCTGAACAGAATTGCGAATTGATGCGTGCGAATTGATCAGTGTATAATAAGGATTTCCCTTATAATATGTATAAAAAGTTACAGAGATCACATTTAGCAAGCTATCAGAAGTTATAGTTTAGTTAAGAACCGCATACATTGTGGAATATCAAGCCTTGTAAACTTTTATCAAAACCGCAATAGGATAATGAACTAAGACATTGAACCCTGGGGCTACATAATCATCTATGGAACCCCTGTACTTTATCATTCGAACCTGGTAACATCAGATAGAAAAAACAAACCATTTCAATTAGTCCAACCAAACTCGACAGCGCAACTCTTCCACACTAATTAACTTTTATTACGAGTATACAATTATACAAAAATAAATTGGGTTATTATCAGACTGAAAGTCATAATTGGAAAATTTCTTAAGATAACATAAAACAATACAAGGAAACCGCTTGTTTTCGGTATATTAAGGGATAGCTAATGTTCACACTACTTGTACTTTGTACGGAAGCAAATGATATTGATATCTTAAAGATATCGTGGTTTCATTATAAAAACACTTTAGAGTACCTATACCGCAGTCGTATTACCTACAGTTGATAAAACTCAAAGCTTAAATAAGTGTCCTAAGTCCAGGTTATTAAGTTATTACCAAGCCACAGTTATATAGTTGTTTTAACTGAGGTATGAGTAAGGTCTTTTTGCTTCCGAACTTACCAAAGGTAACAGAAGCTATGTGATCATTCAGAAGAATAAAAATGTTTGTCTCTGATTTCAATAATTTTCTGACAGAAATCAGTTTCAGACATCCAGACATAAGGGATAAGGGAACATTATTGGTCTCGTATCTGTGTCGTTCAATTTTAGTGGAACAACGTATCTTAAAAACTACTCGTCCGATCTTAATGAAACATGGATGGTGGGTCATAATAATTAGCCTATTGTTGCCCCCCTATCAGTTTCAAATGTCTACGCCCATTTGTTTCTCTTTTACATTCCCACAAACACACTTTTATTTACACCTATATCTTCAAAAGTACTTATTTCATTTTTAAAAAATTTGAATGTTTTGTCGAAAGTAGCTCGCATATAACCCTAGATTAATTTACCGCCTGCGTACTTTAAATATTAAATAACATCAAAACAATTTTTGACAGATAAAAAAAATTGGAATCAATTAGACTATATTGGGTATTTCAAGTATAACGTCAATGAAATACGTGATAATATACGAGGAAGCTATGTGCCACAATAATTGACCGACTATTTTCATTTGAGGTCCCTCCTTAAATCTTCAATTTTGTTATCCTTTACACTTTCATCATATTGACAATTGTTTTGTTTCTTTGTTTGCTTATTCCTGACCGATCTAGAAAATATCGATCCCCTAATTTATCATCTTCACAATTATGATGTGTAACTTCTTCTTACTTCCAACATTTAGCAAGCCTCCTAAACTGTAATTAAAGCGAGCGTATCATGTTTTCTACATTCAACGAAATATGCTCCGTGTAACTCCGACGATAACTTGAGTAAAAGTTGACCGATTTTGATGAAATTTGGTACACATGTTCATTTTACCAATGCTGAGGACGAGTTTGTTTGACAACGTTGTCTGTCCAAGCGTTCGCGCGCAACGCTCGTGTAAACGTGCGCTTCAAAATTAATATTGGAATTTTAGGACGGGAAAAAATTCTAACATCTTTTCGATGAGACAAAACATTTTTTTCAAATAACATTTTGTAATAAAACCAACAGCTACACCGCTTTAAGCGGACCTAATCGTTTAAACTAGAGAAAACAACGTTTTTACCGATATCTTGCGTTCTACCGCAACGATTTTAATATAACTTTATATACATCGTCTTAAGTTCAATTGAAACAAGCATGTCAAATTTCAACTTGATACAAGCAGAAGTGTTTGTGTAGTGAAGTCATACATTTTTTTATAATAATTGAAAAGGAGATTTGTGGTTAGAGGAATATTAAGAATGCAGGGTGGTTCCCTTACTACTAGCCTCAGAGCTTAGAGTACTACTATCATACCCTTCAACTATCAACTCATCATGATTCATGCTTATCTATTTTTTCAATATTCAATACATATATTTATTACTATACGCTCTCTTCAATGATAGAGCCACGCGATCCCTAGTTAATAATTACATATTCTTTTAGACCTATTTTTACTATTTTATTTTTTCTTCATTCGTCAATTTTCGTTTGTGATTTATTATACATACAATAAATTGTTTCCGATTTCTATATAAATACATTTTAATAGTGTTTTAAGTTTTGTCAATATCATTAACATTTTGATAATTTTTTTTATGTAAACTAAGATTTTCCCTCCCCTTATCGATTTTAAGTTGTAAAAAACCGCTTATATATATATATCGGCTTATAAACGCTGAATGTTATCTGTAGAAAACAGGTGTCATTAAAGCCTGCCGGAGCGCAATAAGTAGTAACACGTGATACTAACTCGACTCGGCTTAACCCTAGATACACCACAAGCAAAGCCTTATCGCTAAACAAAACTGCAAATTTCCACCTCCAACTAGAGATAACAACCAACCGCAGTGACATCAATTTTCTTCTTCTTCCGTCTTCTATTTCTTTTGTATTAAAAATAAATCCATAATGGAATATTCTGATAGGTTTCTATGAATAGATGTTCATTTAAATACCACGTATCCTAGATTTTTTATACCTTTTTTTTTCTCTTTATTATTATTTTTTTGTTTTTTTATTTGTTATAATTAAACATTATCCCCCCTTTTTTACTTTCTCATATTCGAAGTTAATATAAAGAGAAAGTATTGTGAGATTAAAACGTTTTGTAGTCATTTGTGTTAGTTATGACACAATTGTTTTAAAATACGTCAATCTTTCGTTTGCTCACGTGCAAACACGTGAAACCTATTTACGAGTATATTATAATGTATAGATTTTTATATCAATATTATTATTATTTATGTTTTCAATCTTGCGTTTTCTTTAGAGTGAAAGTATTTTGAATTAAAGTTAATTGATATTGTTATGAAAAAAAATCTACTTTACAGAGGAGCTTGAGATTTTTATTTGTTCGATCTATCGGAATGTAGAAACGGTCTGTTGAAGGTGTTTGTATATTGAAGGGAATTGCATTTTACGCGTGTTGGATAAGACTTGACTGGGAACTCTGTGCTTTAACCACAGGGGAAATAACCTCATTCATTTCTCCGTATACAATATACAAAGGCTCCAAGGGGAAAACTTCCAAACTAGTATTTTCCTGTTACGTTTAAATATACTGATTACGTACTCGAGTATTTTCTCATCTCCTTTTAACTTATATCTGGGGAAAATAGTGTCTGTAAGTCAATACTCGATATGAAGCTCTGAGTCTTAATTATCTTCTTTATTTCGTGACGATGCACAACTGTTATCAAAACTCGTCCGGTGTTAAATATTTCAAAAGAGAAGGTTATTCTTTTAAATAAAATCTACTAGGCATGGCGTGGCTCTATCATTGAAGCGAGCGTATTGCAATGAAATACTGAATATTGAAATTTATTAATCATGATGAATGTCATAGTTGAAGATAAGTGGAAGAGGGTAGTGTAGGAAAGAGTGGGGGGTACAAAGCTTTACTTCCTAAACAAACCATACACTATACGACTATAACAATCTTCACCACCCGCGGTAGCTTTTAAACAATTATTATAAATGTATCTCGTCACTACGCAAAGAATTTTGCTTGTATCAAGTTGAAATTTTGCATACCTGTTTCAATTGTGCATTAGATGGTGTATATGAAGTTTTATTAAAATCGTTATTAAGTCATAGCAGTGTCGCTGTTGGTTTTAGTAAAAAATGTTATTTGAAAAAAATGTTCGTCTCATCGAATAGATGATGATAGAATCTTTTCCCGTCCTGAAATTCCAATTTAATTTTTGTACCTCTCGTTTACGCGAGCGTTGCGCGCGAACTCATGGACGGATCACGCTGTCCAACGAACTTAGCCTGAGTATTAGTAAGAGGAACATGTATACCAAATTTCAACTAAATCGGTCAACTTTTACTCAAGTTATCGTCACACGCGTAAACGTTACTGACAGACAGACAGACAGACACGGAGCATATTTCGTTGAATGTAGGAAGCTCGCTACGCTCGCTTCAATTAAATTTGATCTGACGTTGCAGTCAAGAAATGAAATGGGCTTGTAATTAGTTTGAAACCCTTCTAAAGTTATCAGAGTTGTTAAACAATTTAAGTTTTGAAAAGGTTTTTTCTTTCGGGTGAGAAGAAAATGTCGACTTACGTAGGATTTTAAGTCAAAGATGTCGGAGATAACGAGGTTGCACTTTAGTTAATATTTGAACATAGAAGTCGGCTGTAAGGAATTGTTGCTTCTAAGTGGAAGGTAAAGACATCTCTCTTATTACCCAAAACGATGATGTTCCTGACGTCAGACTCTCGCACCCCCGCCCTTACAGCTTAACTTGGTTGTAGAGCGCCTCGTGATGACGTCACTCTAAGGCAGCCCACTCAGTTAAGCCCTCTGAATGAGGCTCCCTTCCAGGCGACGACAGGTTGAGAAGGGTGGGTGAGTAGTTTTTCGCTTCGAATTTCCCCTCCCACGTGTCAGTGGGCTGCAGTTTTCCCCCGGTATTTTCTCTCGGACACCTACACTGCTCTGTGACGTCATGGGCTTTCCTTCTTCCTGCCTCGCCCCCACGGACTTGATTAAAAGTAAACCTTTATCTCCGTTGTTTAACATTTGACGTCATATTCTTATTTTAGCAAATAATTTTAATAGAATAAAATGATAAATCTTTTTTTGCTTTGGAAACAACAGATTAATTTTAAAGATATAACAGACACTGAAATAAACTGTACCGGAATTCAGATCAAGACACGTTGAAGCATGAATCTACATAATCCGTTGATAATGACGGTCGTCTGACGGATGCGGTTGTTAAGGTGATTTTAGGTTGTGGACCAGGCGTAGACTTTAGTGAGACGGAGTTAGCCGAGGTACATGAGTGGGCTAGGAGTGTCAGCTATGTGGGACTGTAGACCGACCCGTTCTATAGCGGTACCACTAGGCACACACACCTCTTCTCTATACTCACGGAAACACGCACACACAGACAATAAACATTCCATTATATAGATATGTATTTAATAAACAATAATAATGAATATGGAGGACAGGAACTTTCACACGAATCAGGCTACAGGGAGGCACGCCATCCTCCCAGACAAAGCGCTCATCTACCAGTTCGCATTTATTTAGGGGGTGCCACGCTCGCAACGCCCTAATAGATGTGGAACAATCGCTTTGGCTTGAATAGCTCGGAGCCTCTTTAGTCGAGTTATCACTTTCATAACATTTACCTTCAAAATTTCTAGATTATTACATGGTCATTGTATATTAATATGATGAGTGGTGGGAACTTCGCATTTTAACATTGTTGGTGTCATAAAAAAAGGTTTTAAATATTTATCTTGGATAAGAGTTACTCACTACTCAGCCAGTGTTCCTTATTTCTGCTCAACAAAATTCTAATTTTTTTCCGACAGATTTTACTTTAAAAATATGATGTGAGTTACTTTTGCTCTATTTCTCAAATGGTATAGTATAGGGCATAGCCTTTAAGATTTACATTTTAATTAACGGTTGAATTTGACATGACTGATAAGTCTGTTCATCTTGTAGTACGCCTTCCATTTTTAAATATTCTACTAGTAGAACTTGAATTTAGACTTGTGTTCGTTGTCAGAATCTCCACTTTTTTTGTAATGTGAATGAAAATATAAGAAGTATAAAGTGTTATTTTCTAATCGAGAGGATTGTATTTTATATTGGAATTGTTCCGTTCCCTGTTAGTTTAATTGCATTACCAAAGGGAAAGTTATTCTGTGAGTTTGGTTGATAGTGTGTAGAACATGTTGTCTGTTGGAGAGAGTGCATCATGACCTCCAGCTCTAGATGTGGTGAAGTTGCATAACAACTTGTAACAGACTTGGAAACGTTGTTACGTGAAGGGCAGTCTTTTACTTTGACCAGTTTAACGTCTAAGTCCCAACTCCACTTGTTTCCTTTTTTAGTTTCTGTAACTAACATCTCAATCTAGCGCTAAAGGATGATCATAGTAGAGAGGGCTGTCATTTACATGGATGTTTTTCTGATATGTAGGTGTTCTTTAGTGATTTCTGACCATTACTTAGGTTAATCTTATAGAAATAGAAATGTTTTGTCAATGAGTATTTTATACACGTCGTATAAAAGAGAGTAAATTTATTTTGGTTTCAATTAAGAGAGGGTTTATTGGGAGGGGATGAAGGAAAATGATTAGTGACGTCGTCGAGAGAAGCCCCCAGTTTTTCCACATACATCGTGTAGGTTTTCACATGATGTTGTATTAGTTTGTCTGCACCATATCTCTCTTATCTCAGTGCTAGTGTCCCTCTTTTTTTCCTCGAGGTATCTATTCTATTTTTAGAAGTTGATAAAATTATTTGCGCCTTTTTACTTCAACCCACCCCCTTCCTTTCCATCGCTCCACGTTCCTAATTTAGATGTATTAAAAAAGTAAAAGTAAGATTACAGAGGATGAAAATTGTTCCTTCCATTATATATATATATATATATATATATATATATATATATATATATATATATATATATATATATATATATATATATATACATATATATATATTTCTTTTTGTTGAATAAAGTAATGTCCCTTATTATTTCTTATTTAAATCCTGCTGATTTATTTCCCTGTTGTTTTATGGGGGGGGGGGGGTTATCAGCTTATTATGACAGAGCTAATAGAAATTATAATTGCGGCTTCATTCGACTTTGGTTTTTGATTGTTTTTAAATCCCGATATTATAAATAAAACTTCCTGTCATTTTTAATTATAGGATTCTTGAAGCTTAGTGGAGGAAAAATATAAGTCGTATAATAAAAGATAAAAAATAAAATTGGCAGATCATAGAAGTTGTACTCCGATTTAGTAAAAGTTTTAATATTTTTTTACTTCTAGGCTTAAGTACTTATTATTATTATAAATGTATTTTTATTGCCAAACTAAGTAGCCATTTCAATTATAGTGAACAATGACTGAACTATCATTTCGTAAGATATTTCAATCAAAATTGAAATTCATTTATATTTGAGATTAGTATAATACTTTTAACTTTATTTCCTTGTAGACATAATTTCATTAATATAATATGAAAACTTGTTTGTCCTTAATATTTTATCTTTATTACTATGTCGAGGATCCGAAGAGTCAATTCTAGTGGTTAATAACTGAACTAAAAATTTTATGTGTAATTTAATTACCTGGCATAAACTGCTGACATTTTAAATAACAAATCCATTTAAAATTTTAATTTGTTTTTAAGTATACAAAAAATATATACTATCGACTTTCAGTTATAATTTTGAAATTTATAATGAGTTCAACAAATAAAATGTTTCATTTGTTTTGCATAAATTTTCAATTAATATTTGGTGGAACCAATTCATAGTGCATAAACCCCGTTTTGCACACTTATGTTGGTCTTCACTAATTCCCTGACGTCGATTTTTTTTTTTTTTCAGATAATAAACTTATTATATAAGTTTTATTCATTACATATTATTTGTTGAAGGCTATATTTTTAAGTATAACTATGTTAATATCCAATATGGTTTTAACTAGTTACGTATATGTAAGGTAAAAGTCAAAGATAAATAATAAGATATAGTCAGGGTGCCCATAGGCAAAAAAGTCAATTATACATACTCTTTCCAAACCTCTTTGTATGGCTTGTTTAGGCCAAGTCTGACACCATCATTAATTAATAGTAATTAATATTAATTATTATTAATTACTATTAATTAATATCCAGCTGATTTTCTCAAGTTACATTATTTGAACCCTATAAGTCAATATTTTGATATTGTCTGACGCAGAACTTTTTCCGATTTTCCAGTCTGACGCGTCAAAGTTATAGGGTTCAAATAATGAAAAACGACCCAAAACCAAATAAAATCACAGAGGAACAAGGTGTCAGACTTGGCCGCAAAATAAACAAGCCATATAAAGAGGTTTGGAAAGAGTATGTATAATTGACTTTTTTGCCTATGGGCACCCTGACTAATATTTTTCACTTACGAATTGAAACTGCAAAGGGATGATTTTTTAACAAATCAACGAAAAATAAAAAAAAATTTATTCTTGTCAAAAAAATAGTTTTTATCGAATATTTCAACGCGTATTTTGTAAGGAAAACAAAATCCCTCACCCCCCCCCCCCCCAAAAAAAATAAACCTTTAAATGTAATATGTTTGGAACGACAAAAATGCATTTAAAGGCGTTTGCTCAGGTCATTATTATAAAAACGGTTCAAAAGTTATTAAACAAGCTTTCAAGTGGCCGCTATCTTGAAACGGTCGAGCATATTGTGACAGTTGTTCAAGCTCGTCCGACTTGTTTAATTGCATTCGGGCCATTTATTTTAAATAACTGCAACTTAATTTTTTAAATTATTTCTTTGGCCTGTAAAGTCGATGGCAAGTTTAAGAAAGTGGAGATTGGTAAATAGGTGGAAGAGTTGTTGCAGTTCCGTGTGACTGAACACTGAACAGTGCTCTTATAAGTCGACGGCTTATGATGTAACTAAGTTAGACTGTGTACTTGAGAAGGCTCACGAAACTGCACCGTAAGACTGAGTACTGCAATTCCTGCCTAAACAATTCTCCCCATCATGGGGAAACCTTTACAGTCCGGTTAACTCGTTACCCCCCCCCCCCCCCCCCCCCCCCTACTTCAGTGGCTTACTCAGGATGTTTTCTGGGGGGGGGGGGGGGGGGAGCTTTTCCGTATGGCAGGGGCTTGAACTTATGTCGGTAAAAGTAGAAAGTTGTGAGGGGGACGGGGGATATTGTATATTTTTAAAAAACGTAACTTTCTTAATGTGTTTATGAGCATTAATTTTTAAAAAAACACGTTTTCCTCCCGAGAATTTCGTTCAGGTTAATAGTTACCTAGTAGTAGTAGTAAATAGTTACGTAGTAGTAGTAAATAGTTACCCAGTATTAGTAGTGGGGAAGGGACTTGAAAACTAAACATAATTTAAAATTAAAATATATATTTCTAATTATGTAAGCCTAATTGTGTCTGGGTTGAATTATCTCAACAAGTTAAAATGTAATTTTTTCCCCCGGAAAATGTTATTTACAAAATTGTAAATGTAATTTACAAAATTTCAAAGCAATAAGTCACAAAGTGTGCAGTGTGTTTTGCAAACAGGGATGCGCGTCCGGTGTGGACGGCAAGCGCGCACGAACGAATGCTTGTTTGTGTTCGCGGGTGCTCCGGGTAGAGTCGGTACATCAAAGAATGTTTGCTGTTTGTGCGCGTTTGGTGTGGACGCTTTTTGAGCAAACTCCTTGAGCATTCGCAAACAGCCTGTGGTTTGACTTGGAAACCCGGAAAAGGTATATTTTTTTCATTCATATTATTTATGACTATAGCATCAAATAACTATATTATTATTATTATAACTAATAATATACATATATACTAATTAATAAATAGTGGTTAAAACTAGAGATGAGTTTATGTAAATCCAAGATTAAAAATAACCGGATTAAATAGATATATGGATGACATAAACGTCCAAAAATGCATCATACTATTTTTTAAAATAATTTCATTGCTTCCAAGCTTATTACTTAGGCACAGGCCTATGGGCCCTCATAGACGAAATATTTATTTATTTACAGCATTTTTTACGAGCCCTCTACAGCTTTCGCCACGAGAGAGGCGCTCTTAATATAATATATATTATACATCTATGAAAATAATATACACTCAATAAAAACAATAAATAGAAAACAATAATATGCAGCCTGTGAATCAGCTAATTTCACAATAATAAATATAAATTAGTAAGTAGAGCTATGTCATAATTATAACTGAACAATAAAAAAGAAAAATAATATTATATTCATATTTATCTTTTTTACACCAAAAGAACAGATTTCTATTTGTATAAAATTTCTATATGTTTTGGCGTTGTATTTTTTGTAAAAATAATAATCTAAAATCAGGAATGATCGAGGAGAATTTTTTTTTTGAAATCCAGACCCTTCCTCTTCTTTTACTATTGCCATTTTTTAATAACTCACCAATGACAATAAATAAGACGGCGTTTATACCGCGTTTTGATAGAACCATATTACAACGTTAATGCAAGTGCAATATAGTTTTATTTAGTACTTGATGATGTAGTGTATAAGAAAATAATAAAACATAACTGGGAACAAGGACAAACGTTTGCAAACACGTTTGTCTAGAATGCGCGTCCGGTGTGGACGTCGTGCTTGCAGTCGTTTGCAAACCCTGTTTGCAAATGCGCGTTTGGTGTGTACGAGGCTTTATATGTACCAATACCAATGTGCTCATGATGTTTAAAATAAATAAGATTAAGTTTTACTAATCGGCGGGGTATCAGACTTGGTGAGAGTGATTTTAGTGATAAGAGACATGGGATCAGCTTGTCGACACCCTTCAGCCGTATTGTAAAGGGCTCCACCTCCGTTGAGTTGCTACCCATTAGATCAAGTGTTAGCTATATTGTGATAATGGTTGAGCCCACACTACTTAAGCCTCTAATTTAATAGTTCTTGTTTAATAGTTGATATACTAATTTGGTTGGAGTTTTAGAGTAACTACTCAAGAGTGGAAAAATATGGATTTATTAAGGGGTTTGAAGAATTGCTCATAACTTAGACTTTAGACCGTCTATCCTTTGTGATAGTTTATCTTCAAATTAATGAACTTTATACTGCCTTACTACTTCTTTTACTGTTTTTATATTAATATTTATTTATTATGTTATCCACGATATAGCCATTACCAAATTACTGACTGCTAACTGTCGAATAGAACCTCTGATACTCTGATCTGAGAGAGAGAGACTAAAAACAATGTATTCTTTACAGTCTTAAAAAGTGACGGTTCGTCGATGTTATCATATTAGTGATTTGATGTTGACGATCTGTGAAGGGGTGTTTAAAAGAGTAAAGTTTAGTGTAGTAAGTAAAGGTATATGCATGGTGTTATTGCGGCTAGACGGGAGGGGAACCTCTGTTTTGAGGCCAGAAGAGTGGAGAGGTAGGCGTTCTGAAGCCTGGCTCAGGCATAGCAAGGAGGGGAGGAGGGTCAAGGCCGGGCGGACTGCTGCCGCCGCACACTCTAGTCAAGGGGAGGGGGGCTCCGATCAGCTGATCCGACGACTAGAAACAACCAGTGTGACGTCACTCACTCATATACCAGTCCACCTGCCTACCTGCCTACTTAAAGACACCTCTAGACCTCTGTTTATATCCTAGAAACTCGTTGGTCTTCCCAGCAGTTCCTTGAGAAATCAGGTCAACGCCTAAAATACGAAATTTCAATTTCCTTGAGCAGCACTGTGTCCGAAGAACCACTTAGGTTCGCCCTGGAACAATTGTCTAAATCACTAAATACCGACATATATCTAATCCGATTCACTAACAGGCGAGACATGTTCCTCAAATTATGGCATCGTATGGATGTGTTAAGTTGCCGAATCCTTCGTTCTGTAATGACCCTAGATTGTGGTCAATCGTGTCGAAAAGAAAGAAAAATTGATTCAGATTCAATTGTGCAGTTTTAATTTTTTCTTATCTAATACTATGGAGATCAAAGATCTGTTAAGAAATTAAAGTCCAAGTTAGATCCAAGTTGTCCAAGTTGATGATCAAGATGTCTTTTTTAATACATAGAATTGAATAATAATTTTATTTCCACTTTACAATAATCATAATACATTAAAAAAGTAAAAAATAATAAAATAAAAAATGAAGGTGAGAGCTCTCAATGGCACAAAAGAGCAATTGGTATAATATAAGCGCAATATTATATACATTATATTTATAATAATATAATATATTTATATATATATTGTTTTCGTGATTTTTCTTCATTATTCGCTAAAATGTTTAGAAAATATTTTATTTTTCAATTAAATTCCACATAACCATTTTTTTAATCCTAAAATAATAAAATCGTCAACAAAATGCATAGAGAGCAATGCATAAAGTCAACTGTTTCTGTGTCTTAAAACATATACATATACATATATATAGTTTTTTGTATATGTAAATTCAAATGGCAAAGCCAGTTAAAATAAGTAATTTCTCTTCACTCATGGCCGTAAATTAATTTTAGTGCAATGCAGTCGTAAAGAAAAGAGGAACTGAGAGGAACTACACTACAGGTCTGGTACGACCTTAGGTGGCTCGGGCTCGGGCTCCGTTGTGTGTGACCCCCTATTTTGGAGCTAGAGCAGAATGGCTCGCCTGGATGTGGCCTCGTGGATTTGGCTCTGTCGTGTGTGGGGGCCTTTAGAGCTTTCGCTCCAGGAACTGAGCATTATCAGTAATGTAAAAATGACAAGAAAGTGGTAGTCTTTTGGTAGATTTAAATAAAGACAAAATATTTAGGGAGAAACCCCGATAAAACCCACCACATCTTCGCGATTCGAGCCGATTCCTAGATTTATCTTTGTGAAAAATGAAAAATTCTATTCTGGCGAAAGATAATAATTTGATGCTACGTTTCGATGCAAAATTTGTTGTACACTTCCACTTTCTTAATTTAAATTCATTTAAAGAAAAATTAATAATAATAATAGAATTAATTTACATACCATTAGTTCTAATAACATTTTTATTAATCGTGTTTGAAAAATTTATATTCATAATGTATGTATATATAAAGTTGTTATTAAATATTAAAATTACACTAAATGCCTAAGTCCTAAGAAGGAGACAGACAGTTCAATGAAATGAATAAAACTTTTCTTTCGCCAAACCAAAATACATACTTACTTAATTAGGTCCTCTTCTATCTGCTAGTGTATCAACCAAAATGAGGAAGACAAAGTTTTAACAATAAGTTCGCGGCAATAAACCAGTCCTTTTGCTCGGTTTCAGGGCTCGGTCACTCTGGACGGTAATTTTAAATTGTCTTCCTTGGACACAAACTGTAAAGATAATAATGTAGGTGAATGAATGAAACATGAAACAGGAATTTATATTGGAACGAACCATTGAAAAAATTCCTTACTTCAAATAACAAATAAAAATTGATTTAATTGCATATTATTATTTTTTATATTATGGAAGATATTAACTTACATTATTCTATTGTATAACTTTTCAAGTAAGTATGTCAAAAATCTATTTCACCGCTCATGAAAGCTTTATTAATGCGGGATTTTTAAGGCGCCAGTGTGGTGCGGCATTTGATCAGGGGTTCCTGATTAACCCCAATATATATAATATATTTCCTTTTTTTCTCAGTAAACTCAGTTTAATGGACTTGGCCAACTGGATTTCGTATTTTAACGGAATATTTTTTTCGGACAAGTAAAAGTAAAAAGGACACTTCTTCCCCATTCATTTCTCTTAATAAAAAAAGAAACAAATCTGCTAACTCATCCTGAATTTACGTAAAAAATGAACCGACTAATAATTTTAAATGCAATATTGAATACTAATCAGTTTAACATTGTGAACGGCGGTTCATTGATAATGAAGGGATAGTGTTTTTTTAACCTATTTATATATTTTTTGTTAGTTTGTTTGTTTTTTGACATTGAAGTAAACTCATTAAGTTTTTCAGACGAAATTTCGGTCGGAACACTTTTAACCTTTCTTCGAAAATGTGTATGTATTACATCATTTTGAATTTTGGGCATCATTTAAATTAAAAATGGTTGATTTGTTTTGTTTTTTCTAATCAAAAATGGGATTTTAATCGACTTTTTATAAGAAAATTAAGATTTTTGTTTAATTTTATTCGAATTAAAGGGTTCCTTCCTCTCTTATTAGAGCTTTTATCAGTCTGTTAAATGAGAATTTTCTGTATACTATACATGTTCAGTTTTCATTCTTAACGATTTTAGTTATTATTCAGACTGACTCAGTTGAGCTTTTCACAAATCCCGTCCTGGGAATCACACTGAATCGTTACAGCCGTACTGATAGTGACTCTTCAGCTTCTGGAAAGCAAAAGTTGTAGGAAAAGTGAATGGACTTGTAGACTTTTTTTTTATGTCGCTTCCTTATGACTCTACCGTTGCTTGTAGTGAAGGTTGTCGCCCTGGGTACTTGACTCCGAGTAGACGAGCCGTGAGCTGTAAAAAGAGAATTATTTTGAGAGGGTCGACTCTCGGGGGAGTCTTGGCCCAGGTGAAGGAGCAGGGGTTGGACCCGTCCGATAAGACCTCTAGACGTTGCCTTGAACCGAGTGAGAGTAAATACAGGCGAGAAGAATTATCGCAAGCCAACCTCGGGAACAGATGAAAGGAGTATTGGAGGGAGCCTAGCCGAACTGCGGAGGAGTTTTATACGATATGTGGGTCTGTAGGTCAGATAGAGGCTGCCCAGTGGGCACCCTAGGCTTGCTGCATGCTACAGACTCGTTGCACGGTTACACCCCTCCTCCCCCGTCCCGTTCCATTGTCTGTTGCAACACATCGCTGCAACACTCGGCTCCGTTATGCGTTACGTCATGAAAAAAACTCATTCTACAGCTATATATGTTTACATGTAATTACATATATCTATTCCTTGCCATTCCCAATTATTTAACTTCTTACACTGTTTCCTCGAAAGTCAACTGTCGTATGAAATAGCGTTTCTCGAATGTAATCAGGTTTTATATTAGCATGATTAAGTAAAATGAATTTGACACTACTGCATGTAAACAGTTAGTTATTCCGTGGAAGTATTCCACGGTAATAAGGGCTGAAGGTTCGAGTTCTAATCTAGTTATAAGGAACCTATTTTTGGTACCTATTTAGGTGCCCTATTATACGGCATATAATATGATTGATTCAGCACGCCGACACGGTTATCCAATACATCTGTCGCTTGGGTGGCCCGCGCCACCCATCCTCAGGCTTTTTTGTCACGGTTACATATAATATTATGTCCGTGTTTTTCTCAACTAAATAGAGTTATTGTTATTTGGATTCTGCCAAATCTTCCATATATTTAAGCTGAGCGAAGCGAAGCTCTTATACTACACTTTGCATTTTTTCTGACGCATACTCCTCCTGAACGGCTGAACCGATCTGCACAAAATTTGGCACGATCATAGTGACCAACCACATAAAGGTATAAATCTAAAATGGTTCAAATTGGTACTCAGGGTTGCGGGGTACAAAAGTTTCCTCCTGAATGGCCGAACCGATTCGCACGAAATTCGGCACGGTCATAGGGACCAACCACAGGAAAGTATAAATCTGAAATGGTACAAATTGGTACACAGGGGTACGGGGTACAAAAGTTTCCTCCTGAACGGCTGAACCGATTCGCACGAAATTCGGCACATTCATAGTGACCAACCACAGGAAGGTATAAATCTGAAATGGTCCAAATACGTACACAGGGGTACGGGGTACGGGGTACAAAAGTGAAAATAGTATATGCCCTTCATGATGCTTGTCGTTGGAAAGCTCTTTACGATTGTCGTTGGAAAGCTCTTTACGAGTACAGTTATTGTTGTTATGTTCACTTTTGTCATATTTTCATTTAAGAGGGGGTAAAATAGAAAAACAAGAAAAATTACTTTTTAATTAAAAATAGATATTTTACTATTTTTGATCCGATTTCAGCTGTTTATAAATACAAATGTTTATTGGTTAAGATTAAAATGCACGCTCAGCTCAATATTGCAAGCAGACAACTCTATTGCACACCTAGTTAATACGTTCTAGTAGGGAAGAGAACGTTTGTTTAATGCCACAGAAATTGTTTGTATATAAATTAACCAATTCCTTTTAAACTAAAACGAGAAAAGATTTGTTACACGAATTCAATATGTTGAGAAGTGAGTATGGAGATCACCACACTTACCATCGCACCTACTACCCACATTCCTTATACACTTATACAATATCTTACTAGCTCTATAAAAACAATCAGATTAGACCCATTCTTTCATTTTTGCCCCGTATTGGAGGAAAACATTTAGCAGTGATCAGCTTACCTTTGTCCATAATATAATAATATAAAATAAGAAGCCAGCAAGAAAAAATAAGAAGAAGTTGGAGTTGCTTTTAATCAATAAAAAGTTTATATATATATTATCATAAACACCCTGGCGCGCCGATAGCAACCTGATAGGAAACAAGAATATCTTAAACATTCCAGTAAAGTATCTTACTACAAAACCTGTGTTCGCAACCAGTTGCCTTCCACTATGGCCACCACTAACTACTTTAACTATATACTGTTAATTATTATCGCGCCTTTTATCGGAATAATCGTGAACTCTGGTTTTATTATAACACAGACGGTTAGTGCATTTTATTCTAAGGGTCTTTACCTG
This sequence comes from Gerris lacustris, assembly GCA_951217055.1. Lineage (NCBI taxonomy): Eukaryota > Metazoa > Arthropoda > Insecta > Hemiptera > Gerridae > Gerris > Gerris lacustris. The sequence continues at coordinate 33,627,026 of OX578283.1, read as the reverse complement.
CTTGCTTTCTTCTCTCGAGTTGAGTGTTCTACAGTCATAACTTTATCAGTAATTGTGTGGAATGAGGATGGAGACAATTCTGCAAGTACCCTTTTGTTTCTGATAAAAAAAAGTATTATGACAGATTTTCAGCTTGCGCAGATATTATTTTTCCACTATAAAGTATTATTTTAAACATTAAAATTTGGGGGCACTTCAAACTATTTCACCTCTCGTTTAATTGTTGATTGCATATATTTTATGAGATTTAAAGAGTAAGGAGCATGATAAAAGATTAGGAATAGAAGTGTGTTTGTGTGAGTGTAAGATAGTGTTATCAGTTCTAGTTAGTGGATAAGAGGAATGTTGTGGTCAGGGATTGATTAGCAGGAGACTGTGATGTTTATCTGTTTAATTGGTTTCTCCGTTAGACCGTGGAATGACCAACTAGTCAATATAATTCCCTGTCACCATCTCATATTGCTGTAGCTCTAATAGTTCCAATTTCTCTTTCACCATTACGAAACTTGCAAATTAAAACTGTGATGTCTTCATAATACAGAATGACTATAGCACAATTATCTACAGTGAAGCGAGCTAAGTTATTTGCATATACAATATACAAAGCGTTGCGCCTGTTTTACCACCTAGCAGTCCATCTCTAGTGCTTTGCCTTATCTTGAGTATCTAAATATTAACAGCTGTTGTCAAGTATATGCATTTATTCAGTTAGTTTATAGATAACTTCAATTATGTATTTTTAGTAAATAACTTTCGTTTATTAATATCCTAAGTATTTAGTATCTTTGACTTTTGACTTTCTTTTGGGAATTACGTAATCCAACAAATCTTATTTTTCACGACGAAGGATGATTAGATTGCAGCTTTCTCTGATTTCTAGAAAACTGCATGGTAAATACGCCTTGAAGATTATTCGATTCTTTTTTTTTTTAAACCGTAGATGATAGAACGAGATGTTCATGAAAGAGGGTCTTAATGAATGGAATGGGGTAGAAAGTTACAGGATCCAGGCGAATCTTCATTTCCTCTTACTAACTGGGGAAGATTATCGAGTTAACAGGTACCCGGCGGTTTGTAAAAGACTTAACTACCTTTCCGACATAGGAATTGAAATCCATCGCGGCAAAGGGGGAAAGAAGACAGAGACGTTCTGTCCTGTCTTGATTCAGCCAATGGAATGCGGTTCCAGTAGTTCAGGTGTCGTCTTAGAACCTCTTCGGATGCGGGTTCCAAATTGTTGTTTTGGGGTATCTTAAAGAAAGTTTTTTTCCTGCCTATGGAAGATCCCACTCTGCTGGACTTTCACTCGGTGGGTGGGTTGGTAAAAATATGGATGCTGCTTTGGAGTATTGACTAGAGACGAACAGATACCTCTAGACTAACCAGCGTAATTTTCCCTTGATGATTTATTATAAAATTATAAATTTGCTTTTAAAATAGCTAACAAATTATAGTTTCTTTTGCTGTATGTATACAACAAATTTTTAACGATTTACTTGAATCGTCCTTCAAACTTTTTTTTTTTAAATATGAGTTTGTGTTTCTCCTCCCAAGCTCTCTATGTTCATTGATTTTTGTCGCTGTAGATGGTCTGATTTTTTCTTTTGAAGGTTTGAAACTTTACCTTAGATAGTTTGCTTTGGGCACAGGATAACTGCGCGGGTTGGTGGAGGGTCGACTGAACGCCTGCAACAGGTCGATTTAATATCGATATATATTCGCTTTCTGGTTTGGAATATAACCACCTGTTGCCCACCGCTAAGGATGTACTGCTTGGAACTGCCAACTCGAAGGAATTAACACTTACACTTGTTTGACAGGTTATTAGCGAGGATTATACCACTGCAGGTTAATGGTTTGCAGCGCGAGCTTTGGAGAACTTTCTTACTACTGTCGTTGCTTTAGATTCCGTTACACTTATGAAGATTGGGTAGAAATCCAACAGTTAGAACTCTTTAACGTAATTGCTTTTGGCCTTTAGTTGTCTTAATGAATCAGAATCTAATAAATACAGTTAGAGCAATGAAAATAATTGCTAACGTACAGTTTCAAATACCACCGTGTCTACTTACCGTGATATATAAAGGAGAATAAGAATAACTGAATTAGTTAATTAACACTTATGGCTTATCTTCATTAACGTTTAGTTTCACGTTTTATGATGTCCCTCCCTCTAAAAGTCATAAGAGGATTTTAATTGTGTGAATTTGAATTCATATTTTATTGCAGGTTTAGAGTCTGCTATGATTTAATTGTGTGTAACAAGGTGAAACAGAGCTTTAGGCTTCGTTGTATTTTGCTAAGCGATATCATTTAATTGTAATATCGGGAAATAGTTTGAATTCTTGGCATAAGGTTTTACCCAAGAGTAAATTAGAATATTTAAAGGATATGTAAGTGGAGCAGGTGGTGGCATTTTTTTTTTTTTAATGATCTTAAAGTTAAGGGAATCGCGTAGCATTTTAAACTAGTTGGCTTAAGGAATAGAAAATATCGAAGGAAGTATTCTTCTCCCACGTGCAAGTTCACGTGTTGAAGTTATACGGGGGAGGAACCGACCGAGGGGGGGAGGCCAGGTGTTAAAAATACGTTAGGAAAGACGGCGGGTCATGCATGACACGCAGGCTACGTTACACTTTACCAACAGGTATACAATACAGGGTTGAATGGACGCTTCGGAAGCATTGGAAACCGAGGAGCTTTTAGAAACACAAGGAGGCAGGTGTTAGTATGTCTTTTTCCCTCGGTTGTTTGGGCTCCCTCTTCGATATTTTTTACCTGGAGTTGAAAGAAGAACCTGTGATAAGGAAGAATCATGTCTTAAGACAGTGGAGGGAGGAGGATGGACACGGCTGTGATTTAAAAGGTGGTCAGCACGGAGTACCTGTACTTGTAGAGCTTTAAATATTTGCAACTTTCAAGCGAAAGTAGTTTTAATAATGGGGGTATTTTTACTTACAAGCAGACTTATTTAATGCCGAAGTCTAATACATAATATCGTTCAAATTTAATTGCCTTCAATTCAAACACTGTATGAAATATTGTCGCTCTGGGCGGCATTTTTCGAGCCGACTTATTTTTAATTGTTTTAAGTGCTGAGCTCCGAGTGTTGTTATCTTGTAACCCTACTCTGCACCTGTTTTACGGGCAGTGTTGTGAGTTTGAAGTATCAAGGTCATGTTGGTTGCCAGGAAACCTTGAGGGGTCGAGTGAAAACATCCTGCGGGGTCCCTATCGCGTTTCACTTGTAGAAACATTTTGGACTCTTATATAACGATGATATCTCTGCCTTGAAAAACATTGGAAAAGCACAAGATTTAATAATGCAATTTCATTATTTTACCAAAAGAACAATATGCATTTGCTTTTATTAAGTAAATTTCAAGGAAGTTAATTTAAGTATTAAGTTGAGAACACTAGGATGTGGGGTTGCTAAAAATGATGCCCCCGAAATTCGGCTCTCTAATGTCTATCATCCATATGAAGTTATTTTCTGGTTGTTGAGACTTTAATTTCTTTGTGGGTTGACTGATTTTATTGCGGTACCGATTCTTGTGACGGGTTCTTAACTCGTCTTGAGTCATACGGACAGACACACAGGCGGACATTACACTGGGGGACTAGGTGCGGCACTGTGACAACTAGAGCGTGAAAACAAACTAATACAATGTCTGCCTCCTTCACCTCGTGCTCCTGCCTTTTCCATAGCGTCGGGTGCGCCCATTACCCTGGCCATATTGTATAAAAACCTGCACCACCGCTCAAAATAGTAAATTGTACAGATGGAAACAAGCTAGATTAATAAAAATGTATGGCAACACCTTCGCAAATAAGGTTAAACGTCTCCTGCAGTCCGATATTTTGCTTCTTCTATTGAGCTGCCTTTTGGACAATATTTTGAATCAACTATTGACGATTTTATTATTGCATTTTTCCCTTTTTGAAAATTAACAAACTATCAAAAATACGTTCTTCATGGTGTCTTAGTTATTTTATTAATTTATAGTAGCGAAATATTAGGCTGAAAACATCCCTGAGAATATACCTAATAAAACTTTAACAGTGAACATGTGAACATGATCATGAATAATTATTATATTGTTCATACTAGACGTTCTAATGTATTAATCTTATAAATGTGTTCTTTAACTATTGTTTTTTAAAGTACATATAAACGTTAATTTAATCAGTGTGCATTAATCATATCGTTGTATTGATATGGCCTTGTTGCATTAATTAATGCATTAATAAATAAAAAATTAAATTATTTGCCAAAAACTCTAAAAAAAAAAATGTGATTTTTTTTTTTTTCTCGAAAACGGTTCTGACGATTTTAATTTAAAAAAAACTAAAATGTAATCCATTTAAATACAATGCTAACGATATAAGAAAAATCTAATTCCTGAGAAAATAGCTTTAAACGCGGACGGAGAGAGGCCGGGTTCGATTCCCCACCGAGAAGTTATTTTTATGGTACATTTTGATAAAATGTTCTTTATAATAATTAAATTTACCTTTAAAAACTAATAAATGGAAAAACTGGGCTAAGTCATTATGAACTGATATCTAAGAAAGTTGGTCTGAGTTGTCTCGGACCGATTTTTTTTGTGTGTTACCTTACATTTGTGTAAATCTGTTTGTTATTTTGCTTTTTTAATTTTATCTATTATAATTTTCCTTTCTTTAACTAAACGACGAAAAAGCCAAGTAGAGTAACTATTTATAAATAATGCAGGATGCTATTATATGTTTATGTGTACATGCATAGTTTTAGTTTGTAGTGTGCTAAAAAAGAAAGATTTTAGTTCACTCTTTTCCTTTTCTCTCTTCCTAGTGAGGAAGTGGGTGAACATTTTACGAGGTAGGTAGACGGTTTTTTTGCAGATGGCCTCTTTTTTCATTCTACAAACTGTTTTTATTTTCTTATAAAAAAGGGTCACAGGTAAAAGCAAAATATTTAAAAGGACCAACATAACAAAGAAACGAGGAACAGCTGATGAGTAGGAGGCGAGGGTGCTTTACCTTACTACTTTGGGACACCAGGTGCCTGACGTGTGTAGCGTAGTCTCGAGCTTTATAACCCGTAGAAAGATATGGGATGGAGGATGACGTGGGTTCAACGGCCCCTAGGTTGGCATAGGCGTCTGCATCCTTCGAATGCTGGACTGTACGGATAAGGAAACGAAAACGGTAATGATTTTACAAGGGATGTAGAACAGGGGAGCAGATAGAGGGTGTAAGGACAGGTGGAACTGCCGAGTGCTTACTCGTTGAGTTTGCCGAGTTTTTCAACAGTGGCAGCTGTTTAGATTAGTTTACCTGTAAATCTTTTGTTTACTTTGAGTAAAATAAAATAAAAAAAAAATACGTTAGGTTTGTTCCAACAGATGCTTATTTACCTAAAATCTTTTTAACGATTCTGCCTTATTTTCAGTTCGCTTTTTCATTACAACAATCTTTTTGAGCATTAATAAAGAGTTGTTCCGGTTTACCATTTACATAAAGCTACTTTCATTGAGAGAAGTGGATCATCAACATTAATATTCTTAGAGATTCTATCAGTTTTCAAATATTTTTACACTTGTTGCAAAAAAACTAAGATTATAATTTATGGAAAATTATAATCAATAAATTATAAACTAATTAAAATGTTGTACGACGCTAAATTCATGTCCTAGAAGTCTAGAAGTATGTGTTTTTACTACACTATCTACGGTGTTGAAGCTGTTTCGATGAAAGCAGGTCCGACAACTCTTTATGCTTTACATAACACTTGGCACTGAAGACCAAGCTGGCTCTAGTTTCTTTTATTTTTATTACTGAGAATCAAGTGTTTATGTAGTGAAGACATGTTCCATTAAACTGTTAGAATTTAATAATAATAAATGAACACATGTTCTCCGTATTAAAATACGTGTTTTTATCTGATGACATGCTAACGTTTTAATTATATAACATTTATTTACTAAGAAGTGGTTTAAAATAGTTAAACTTTACGCTCATTGGCTGAAATCACGTGATTTGATTAAGATTTCTATTGTGATGTTTACTTGTTGGCTTTTAATACTGCTTACATCCTTCGGGACTTCCCAGACGTATTGGGAAATGGAAAATTTCCAAATATGAAGCAATATTTATTCTTCTTTTACACGTTTTTCTTAGACGTCTATGTTATCAATATGAATAATTCCCGTTAAGTTCTTCATTTCGCCTCCATTATGTAGCTGTTCAGATATGAGTTTCTCGTTTATTATTACACAACACCGACAGCTTCCAACTTTCTAGTTCTAGGGTATTAAGTATAGCACGAGTATATAAACTAAGAGCTTCTACAGGTCGTCGACAGATCTCACGTTCGAGTGAAAAAAATATTGTTTACGTATTTTTTTATGTGTTCCCTGCGTAAATGTTTTTGTTAAATTACAAAATCGAGGGAGTGTAAAAACTCTATTGCTAAGGATTTCGCTGCATAAACGTTTTCAAAATCCTGATTAATATGCTAGAATAAGAAGGAAAGGATAAAGGAAGATTACAAACCCTCGAGTTTTGTAAGGATAAAGGAACTGGGGTCTATGTCCTGTGAGGTTGGCCCGCGGCTTCCCTACGCAGTTAAAGGGCCAGGATAGGGAGAAGGCAGAACCTGTAGGGTCGATACAAGCCTCTCACATCTCCTAATGCATCTGCTCAAAGAGACATGCTATCACTCACGTATACATAGAGCTCACCTTCAGACTACCGCTCCATATCACTCGCCAAGACGGTCTTCTATCACTCCCTTCCTTCCTTCCCTAGAACTGTAAACAATGTGATCCGTAGAGCATAGCTTGCTTTATCTTTGTAAGGCTCCTTATTGTTGGCGCCTATAGGATACAACACCGAAGGGGCATTTGGCTTTTGCCCCTCTCCTTCGTCCTATCCGGTGATTTAGAAATCCACCCAAACAAGGATCTGGTGTTCTGTCGCGAAAAATTTAATCAACTTGTTCCGAAGTTACTTGCAACCCTCGAGATGCGTCACATCTCCCCTTAGAATATCGTTTCCCTTCTTATTTTCTCCGAGATTTTTTTTTTTTTTTTTTTTTTTTTTATCAAATACTACTTTTTACTTAAGCAAGTCAACCGTTTTTGTCTTATATTTTCTATTCTAAATTTAATATAAAAATCATGCGACCTTTTGAAAGTTTACTTTAATCTAATTTAATTAACTGTTGGGCTACGTAGATCAAAAAAGTTCCGGCATTTTCCTCTAACTTTTGGGATTACATCTCAAAAGAACGGGTAGAAGTGAGAGGCGAAACGTGAATTCTATGACCCATGTAACCAGATTTAAATAGTAAAAATAGTTTTTCTCATTCGCATTTACGTAGTCTAATCACGTTTCGCTTTTAATCATTACCAACATTGCAACAATAAGGAAAGAATGCAGGCTCTTTACCCGTGTAAAGAAGTTTGTACGGGAAAGATAATACATTTTTTTTTTGTTTTAATTGGAAATAACTGTCTTACGTTTAGAGACCTTTAAGATGCTTTAGGGAGCCTAAGAAACCTTTACATTCTACTCCAATCATAGACATTGTAATATCCAATTTGAACTAAGACTTTTTTCGTTAAGTTTTTCAAACAATAAATTACAGTTCCATTAACGAATAAACAATTACTTTTTTATCTCTCTTTTAAGAGTCAATAGATCAAGAATACTTTTTTTTACAACTAAACCAATTATTTTGAATGAAAGTGTCTGCTTTCTTATTACGAAACTTTTTAATTAATTATTAAAAATTCCCTTAGGATATTAGCATATAAGGCTGTAAGTTGGGACATGCGCTATCAATTACAATTTTTTTTCATAAATATTGTTAATTGGTACTTTCTTTAATAATTAATTATAATTTTATGAAAAACTTAAATAGCAATTTAGATATAACCGTCACTTAATGTATTATCTTTATGTCTTTTTAGATTAGAGGGAGCTTATACCTGTGATTAAAAATAATAATAATATAATAAATATTAACTTCGAGATTAGCAAATCTAATTGAAAAAGCCCAAAGTTTGGATTGGTTCGTAGTGGTGCCTGAAGTCATATCCCTAAATCCTAACTTGGTATGGGTGTTTTAAGGCCTTTCGATACTACTGTTTAATAGTGAGAACATTTAAATTCCATTATTAGAAAAACAAAACTACTATCGTCTATTATAACACTGATATGATAGCTGATATAGAAAAAGGTTGTTAAATGGGATAAGTCTGATAAGTAGTATCACTGAAAAAAAAATCCTCTCCCTGGAATTTTGCGTGGGGCAAGTGTCCAAGGCACATAACTGTCCATGGTAAGGAGACCTCACCTTTAAATTATCTAGCTGTATATTGTATAATAAGGTTTGTTCCAACCCCCCTATTTGTACTGTCCTTTGTATCTTAGAATCGTTCTACAATTATGTAGAACTGGTTTTATAAGCATGTGCTAACATTGTATTGCAATAAAATCATGTCTGGTTGGAACGGGTTTAGGACTATAATTCACACCAATTCAAAAATATTCAAGAAAACCTAGACCTTCCTGTTAAAATATGTGACGATTGTCATAAGTGCGCATGTCATACAAACCTGTACTTAGTATTGTCAGAGGATCATTTGGACAGTTAAGTAAACGGTTCGCAAATGATCCCTGCACGGGTTTGGAACAATTTGGAGTACGGTACGAAACTCTGCTATAAGTCGGGTTGGAATGGCTTTTTTCCATTGCGCATACCCGTGATAATCTCATGGATGGAACACTGCTTGGTTGGTACAAACCTAAAGTATCATTGAATACGGCTTAGCATCACTAGTCTCTCCATTATGCTTCGAGTAACATGAATCTTTATCCATAATTTATTTTATCTTGTAATATAATTGTTTTAAAGTTGAAAGCTTGAATGTAATGTGTATTTGGTTTTGTTATGTTGTAGCATCTGAGGTTACCGACGTTGAATCAGTCAAACAGTGGTACTGTTAGCAGTCGTGCAAGCAACGGTACTGGACCCAGTAACAAGCAATTTAAATTTAGTCTCACCAGTAGCTGTGATAGTGGGCAGCAGGGCAGCTTCGAATGTATCAAATACACAACTGGACAGAGGTAAAGCCATTTTCATGCAATCCATATTGAACTTAAGATTAGAAACTAGACTATTTAAATTTAGATTAGAAAACCAAAATTAATCAGTTAGTAAGAGGAGGAAAAATAAAATAATAAAAGTATAAATTATTCAAAGTAAAGGCATATAAGTTTACCTGGTGTTAACAGCTTCTCAATAGGTGTTAGTCCCAGGTTTTGCTTCCGATACTGAAATCATCTTCAAGCATTGCTCTGATAAAAGTGTCAGTGTAACAGACACCCTTCAAGAGTATTACAGGTAGAATGTCAATAAGTTAACCTAATAAGATGAGGTCACCATGGCAAGACCGTAGCACATGACTCCATATCAGTTTAAATAAAAAACTATAAATCCAGTCTAATGTGACCCCAAAGACAGAGCCTCTAAATGTTTATCTTAGCCAGGAATTACTTAAGTCCAAACACAATCTGGTTCAATTCTTTAAATTTAAAAGGGGAATAATCACACTGATTGATTTATAAAGATCCTTCCTTACCATAGTGACCTAGGAAATAAATAAATAAATGTTCATTTAAATCACTACTAACATGGAAATGTTATCTTTTGGTTTTCAAATGACAATGTTGTGAAATGAAATTTCTTGAGAATGCTGAAGTACTCGATATGACACACTCCTCTTAGATCTTTATCATTTATTAAAAGCTCTGCTCCTACTAAATGATGCTCTGGCAATTCAATATTTAAATTAATTTAGTGGATGGTATTTCCTATTAGAATTTAAAAGCTGCTCTAAGTATTTTTTTTATTTTTTTATTTTTTTTTAAATCATGATTCAGTTCATATTTTGACACAATTGTTTTGAGAGCATTTTTATTCTCCAGATTTTCTTAATTTTTTAATCCAATAAAAATCTATGCAACCAAAGCACTATACTAGGTGTTTTTTTTTTAACATAATAATTCATTTGACAATAATTCCCATTTTCATGATGGCCAACAAGTTATTTCATTATAGTAATTGTAATTTTTATGTTTCAGATGCGTGGAAAGGGTCGGCCCGATGCCATGCATCATGAGGGTGCAGGCAAACGAAGATGTCTACGAGAAAACAAAGAGCCGTATGGCAGCGGTGGATAGGAAACATAAAGAAAACTGGTAATTTGCTCTTCTGGTTCTTAATAATAATTTTGGCCAAGTTTACTGATCAACTGCATTATTGCCGGTTAGAGTTCACTTTGAGACTCTTAACTGTATAATACGCAAGATTTAATTCTCTTATTCGTCAATTTTCAATAATTAGTTTTAAAACTGGGAATGAAAATATCTATAAAATTAAAATAAGCGAAGCACTGAATCTAAATAAATGAATGATGACAAAAAACTGAATGATAAAATGAATCAGTTTAATGTAAAAATAAAAATAAAATAACAGTAGAAAATTAAATGTTAATTAGACTTAAGTCCTCTAATTAATCAGTGGAAACTGTTCTTTATAAAACATTAGCTGTTGTGGTTATTTTGTGAGTGTTATTTAACCCTTTTTCTGCCTTTGAATAGAAGAGAGAAAAAAGTCCTTCCTGGGAACGGATTTTTTTTTTATTTATTTATGTTAGTCCGGACTCAGGTATGCATGAAATTGAACCAGAATCGTTTTTCTAATGTTTATTGTTTATAAACAACAAAAACATTATGACGCACCATGTGCGTCATGCAGCCACAGAAAGGACAATTTATCACTGAAACGGGTATGACGCACCATATGCATCACCATGACGCATCGTGTGCGTCATGGTATTATTATTCTATTTTTACTTATTTTATTATTCAATAAGTAAAAAAATAACAAGTTTGTAAAATTTATCGTGTAATTGAAACATGTAAACACTTGGACCTTACTAATTATTCATAATTATTGATATATTATGTATAAAAATATATATTTTTTTAAAGGTTTCTTTTCACCCCAGCCATCTAAAGTATTTAATTTAGAAATTAATATTTATCAGAAGAAAGAAAAAAAAAGAAAATAAAAAAATGGGAAGAGCAAAATGTTACGAAAACGGTGCGACGCAGCAGGTGCGTCATTAATGACGCACCGTGGGCGTCATGTCGTTTTGAAGAAAGCAATGTTTAGTGCCCCAGTTAAAAAAATCTAAACTTGTCAAATAATATCCCTAAAAATTCGTAAATACACAAGTAATGCTAGCTAATGACTTACTTTTATCAATAAAAAATGCTGTGTAATTTACCTTACGCGAGTAGCGTACTGAGGGGCCAGAAAAAAAGAGAAAGCAAAAACACGCGTTACTAAGCACATAAACAAAGGAAATGAGAACGACTCACTCCATACATCCCTTGGACTAGTACTAACATGACCACCCCACTTCCAAACCGATATCATATGGCAGAGGCTCCCCCACTCCTTTTTTGGAGAGAGGCTTTTTTTCTGTCCATGACGCACTGTAGGCGTCATGCAGTTTCTCTAAAGAGACAATAGTGACACACATGGTGCCTCCTACCGCAGTCAAAGGGTTAGCTTGGGTAAAGATAGCCATAGACGTAGTTCTTTTTTGGCAGTTTTAACCATTAATGACCATATCCACACACTGGGCGTGTTGTTTCACTCAGTTTTTCTTTCGTTTTTTGTGGCGGGCTAGTTTTCTTTTTACAGATTCTTCCGTTGCGGAACTATCTACTTCTTGTAATTTTATTATCATATCTTTGTAAGCTTTATTTTTTTATCTCTATCAGAATACTCATTAGATTTTACTTTCCAAAGGCACGGATAGCTTCTATACAGTTCTATAAAATCAATTATAAATTATTTATTATAAATTGTAAGGTCGATCATTATGAAACCAACAACAAAATTATTCAAACTAAATCGCTTGCGGTTAATCAAGGACAAAGTCAATACTGATAAAACCCGTCCTTTTTAACTGCGTGTCCCACACACGAGCCGACTTGAACGAACACGTTTGAAATCGGACGGTTAAAATCAAGCTGCAACAGATATTTTTAAACGCCGACAAGAAGGGCGGTTTTTAGTCACCCACCGTTTTACCCGTACAGTTAAAACTGCCAAAAAAAGAATGACGTCTGTGGCTACCTTAAGTTCCACACAAACATATTGGTTACTAACATTTTTCACTGTATCTTGTTTTTAAATAGCTAATTTTATTCTGGAAATATTTTCTAATTGTAGTAGAGTCTCCATAAACTGAGTTGGACAGGACTATCACTAACTCAGATTATTGGAAATTTATAAAAATAGTGCATTTGGAATTCTACTTTTTAACAATTAAAAAAAAAATAATACATACATTATTATTTTTTCCATTAGGTTTTAAAATAATGTTATCCTGTATCGTTTTCAATCAGCCACTAATATGGCACTCACTCCTCACTATAGGTTTGTTCTAACAGCCAATTCGAGAATGGTTCTAGACCCAGCTCAGGATATTTTAATGAGCATGTGTCTATGAGGACTGGCTCGGAACTGATTCAAAAAGAGGAGCCTGTTGGAACAATTTAAAAACTCTTTTAGAACTGCAATCTTTAAGTTACCTCTCTATCTCTTGTTTTCATCTTCTCATCTCTCCACTTATTTTGTTAATGTTCACTCAGAAATGGATTACTTACGTGAATTAAAATATTCTATTGATTGTTAAACTCTACAAAGTTTATAAGAATGCACTACAGGGAAAATTGTTTTCAAAGTTAAGAATGTATCACACTTTCTTTTCTGAATGATAATATTTCATATTTCGCTCTCACATTTGGGATTCGTCAGGCTCATAACAATCCTGTCTTTTATTTTCAGTTACCAATAAAAAATTTGTTTGTATAAATTAAGTCATTTTTTAAAATGTTAACTGTACAATTATGTAAAAAATATAGATACATAATTATTAAATACAATCTATTGATTGCTTGGGAGAGACTTCCAAGTCCCTCTCCAGCCGCCAGCAGGAGAGATTAATTATTAAAATAAGTAGTAGTTTTTTAAAAAATTGTACACTTAATGTTTCTATATATTGTTAAATTTTATTTTAAAAAAATTATTAGATACATTGTTTTATCAATCTCCCCTATTGACAGCTTGCGAGAAACTTTTTTGAAGTGTCTCTCCCAAGCAGTCAAATATGTGATTTTTTTAAAAAAGAATACTGTTAATGTTACAAAAAAATTATTCAATTTTTAAAAAAATGTTTTATTGACTTATAATTAAAATACAGGATTGTTATGAGCCTGAAGAAGCCAAAACCAAACGTGAGGGCGAAATGTAGCGATTCAGAAAATAAAATTTGAATTTTATTTTAGCTTATTAAAACATAAACCCAAATATATAAAAAGTTCAACCATACAAATATTTACAAACAAAGGGTTCAAAACTACAAAAAAGAAAATTATAAGAAACATTTTTTTTTTCTTTTTTGTCTGTACATAATTACACAAAATACAAGTCCTATTCATCATCATCGGATGAGGTTATTCTTATAGGACTCAAAGTCGCTATAACGAATTTTAATTTGTAGTTTGTCTTCTTCCTCTGTCCCTAATTTATTTTAATACTTTTTTGTGTGGGTTCGGTCTTTTTAGGGTAGATAATAATTGAACATTTACATTTCAAAAACGGCTATATTTCGACCATTAACGGTCATCTTCAGGCCTAAAAACATCGAAATAAATCTGTAATATTTATCTTTAATAACATATATAATTAATAAGTTAAAAACAATCAAAAAGTTAATGGTCGAAATATAGCCGTTTTTGAAATGTAAATGTTCAATTATTATCTACCCTAAAAAGACCGAACCCACACAAAAAACGAATTTTAATTATTATGAGGAAATTTTATTATTCCAATATACTACTATAATGATAAAAATTAATACGTAAAGTAGAAAGAAGTAGAGTTAAAGACGACAAAACAGAAATATAATCTAAAAATATAAACAATTAGGTTATAACTATTGTTATAGTTATAACTACTCATATCCTACGCCTTCGTCTGTAAATGGTGTCTGCGCATGTTGTAATATTTGTACTTAGCGAGTCCTTGCTTTAATCCAGGAACTGTTTTCACGGTTCTAGGACTGTCTGAGAACGGTTCTACTTTTTGTTGGTACACGGAACTAAAAGTTCCAAAACTGTCTAAGAAGCGTGATAGAACGGTCTTTTGATAGTGCGCATGACCTGCACAGTTCTAGAACTGTCCCAGGCTCTGTAAACTTTATGTAACACCTCACTATGTAACTCCTCACTGCTGTGCAAAAGTTTTCAGTGACACACCTTTATCTATGTGCAACAACACATCTATTTTATTAGCTAAGAGAAGTTCGTATTTTTTCTTTAACTCTTTATAAAACTGTAACGTGATGCTTTCGGTTTTAGCTCTTATACCTAGAACTAAAGAAATAAATTAATAGGTTTCCCTAAAATTTGAATGTAAACACAGCTACCCAGACAGGAAAGGGATTCCATGAAATCATACAGATCCATTACTTGTACGGACACTATCCTATCCTAATTGTGTTTTTTAGGGAAGCTCTCCCCATCCTTCTTTTTTCTCGGATTATTGGAAACTTGGATTATCGGAGCTCGGACTATTGAGAATCTACTTCTCTATATTATGATAATATTACAATGCTATTTTTTTGTGTTTCAGTACAAGGGAAATAGAATTGGATAAGGGAGGTATGGGTATTGGTAAGCGAGTGAAAGTACGGCCGAAGCCATTAGACAGTGGGCCGTTGAAACGTAAGGAACCTCCCAACCAACAGAATATTACCACCACTCCGTATTCGACACCTCCTAAATCTCACACACGTCCTCAGGGCAATAACCATGCTCAGAAGCCTGGCAACCCAGAGATTAGCAAAAAGAATATCAGGTAACACATCCTTTGCTTCTCGTTTCTTCGGTGTAAGAGCTTGAAAGTTTGGTATCACCCTTTCAAACGGATTCGCTATTAAACTCAATTCACCTATGATTACCTTTAAATATATAGAAACACATCAATAGCTTTTAAAAGGAACAATCTTAGCTGATATTACCTTTATATATGTCTATTATAAAATCCGATAACATTTAAAATTAAACTTATTTTACGGTTTATCTTTTATTAATTAATAAACCACTGTAACATTGGTCATCATCATTAGTATAAACTGATAATAATTTGACTAACTTGACTAATTGGTATGATCAATATACATAGCCGAATCCCAATAATGAAATTAATTTCATTAGATAGCTGGAGCATTAATCCTGCATGTATTTAAATGGCTATCATTGTTTATCTTATCATATATCTATAATAATTACAAGTGACATAATTTTTCTAATGATTTGTATTGTTATACTACCTCTTTTATTTATTTATTTTATATATATATATATATTTTTTTTATAAAGAATTTACCTTTTTAATTCTTATTAACTTATCTACTATATTACTTAAACCCTCTGAAGTTGTGTTTGTATTTGAACTTGCAAGGTTTAACTATATTTTGATATACAAATGGTGAAAGAGATGTTTAATTGATTGATTTATTTGTGTAATTTATTTAATGTATTGTTTTTTAGGGATCGGGTGATACACTTATTGGCGGTTAGACCGTATAAAAAGCCAGAATTATTTCTGGCGTTAAATAAAGGTGTGTAGTACTTACATTTTAACTTGTAGTTTTTTTAAAAATCTTTTTTGTGATGGCGAATTATGCTATCTCAGCTATCAATTTTTCCTATGAAATACATGTGTCCTTATTTTCTTTTTGTCTGATCTTTTTATTGTTAGCCTTTATCTTCAAATTATTTTATTTTCTAAGAATCTTCTATTTTTCTACCTTTTATCTTTGTATGAATTTTCCTTTTTTAAATACCATTTTTACTCTTGATTAGTGGGGTAAGAAATATAGTTAGGAAGTTTTACAAACATCCTTTTAGGATAAGGTGGAAGGTATCAATTGTCCTTGGCATCGGCGTGTTAAAAGAGATACCACACTATGTTGTGGCCACAAACCTTAACCTTTAGTACTCACATAGTTCTACAGAGTGTGCTGATACCTGATTATTGGTAACTATTTCTAAAAAGTCTGAAATTGTCTTGAGGGGTGGGGTTATTTTTTAAAAATAAATTTCTTGAAATTCTTTATTTGGAAGCTAAGATCTTATTATTTTGTAACTTTCAAACTTGAAAAGACTATTGCTCCCCAGGATACCTGTTTCAGCTGACCAAAAATCTTAGATTTTCTATTTTATGTTATATTTTTGTTTGCTAATAATAATTAATCTCTAGAAAAAGAAGGCTGCTTTAATTCCCAATATAAGCTCTTTCAGAGATTATTATTTCTTCCTTCAGTTATTACTATGAAAAAGCTGTTCAAAAGTATTTTTATTGTAACTTATATTGTTTGTAATATTCCAGATGGACTGAGGGATAAAGAGAGATCGGGTTTAAATAACACGTTGCTATCGGTTGCGACAAGTAAAGACAACACGTTTCACCTCCTGAGGCACATATGGAGTGATGTCCAGGACGACTGGCCTTTTTACTCCGACATCGATAAGAAAATGGTTAAAAAGTGAGTTGGTTTAATCTTCTTCAATTTAAAATCATTAAAAAAAAGAATTATTTTTACCCCAATGGATAGCTACATTTGAACCAGGATGCATCAACATTTTGGGAATTAAACTCCAGGTATATACTTGGACCTATATGGGTAGGTACTTGGAGCTTTAACAATTGTGTTAGTTAATAATCCTTTATTAAATAATTTAATTAGTTTCCTCTTTTTATTATAGGTCAAAAAGCATTATTTTCACATTCTTCATCCCTGTTTTTTCCTCAGAATGATTGTATTCTAGTTATTTTTATATCCATTTTGTATGTTTAGACGAAGGCCACAGAACCTGACACCACCTGGAAGCAGTGATGGAGGTTCCCCTGAGAGCCCAGGTAGTCAAAGCCCTGTCGGCTCAAATAAGAGACCTGGATACTACGAGACAAGGGACGGTCTCCCCACCAAGAAACCACGCATCTCTCACTACCAGCAACCTACACCACAGGTAAAATCTTAAATTAAGAGCTGAGATGTGTAGTAGATTATCATAAATAAAGTCCTAATCTATTCACCGATGGCTTTAGGTCCTTACAAAGCAAACTTAGTTAAAAATGAAAATTGGCAACAAGAGAAAATACTAGGAAGAAGAAGAAGCAATGCCTGATACTTAGTTGAAACAATCTTAACTGATATTACCTTTATCTTTAGTCTATTATAAAAAACCGACAACTGATAAAATTTGACTTACTTGACTAGTTGGTATGATCGAACATCATCATGCTTTACAATGTACATTGCCGAATCTCAATAATGAAAATTATTTAATTAGACTGCTAGAGAATTAAACCTGCACGTATTTACTTATTGGCTACCTTTATTTATCTTATCAGATAGCTTTAGGTTCTGATAAAGCAAACTTTTAATCGAAAAAAGCAATGTTACTCTCTTAATTTAATTATGGCTCTGAGAAAATAATACTTACTATTACATTTTTTGCACCATCAATTATTATTAGCTACAATATTAATATCCAATTGAAATTAGAATTTTATTGTGATAACAGTTTTTATCATCCCTTTTAAATTTACAATTCCTTCTTAAGGCCCCTGCCCCTACACACTGTATGGGTATTTTAGCAGACCTGTCCTGCGACTGTATTGTGCTTAAGGAGACTTATAAACAGTTACGGCGACCGTATGCCGCATGAACATGTATGATTTCTTTTCATACATTTCAGCCAAACCTGAAGCAAAACGAATAGTGTGAATGTCAGGCGTCTGGTACGATTCCGATTTACACCTATGTACAAGCGAAAATCTACCCCTTAATCACTTCACTCCACTCAGGCTTGCAGATGTTTACTTTACCTCATCAACAGACTGTACAGCTTGCTGTATAGTGTGAAGTTCAGTTCTTCAGTTTTGGCTTATCCAGCGACTGTATAGTGTGTAGAGGCCTTCAGCAACTCACTTATCAATGAATATTTAATTTCATTGAATTAGGTGTATACTTAATAAACTGGGTCTTATTGTGATATCATGAGACCTGAGCCTAATTCTTATGTTGTACTTAATCTTTAATTGTATTTAAGTAGTCTTTAGTGATTCTATCAAAGAATTTATTTATTTGATGAGACACATATGCCTTTTCTTGTAGGACTATTTTATCCCCTCCTACTTGAGGGAAAAATATAGACAAGTTTTAGTCAATGCTGTTTATCTTTTATTGATTATAGTTAATGTGTATGTGTGATTGATTATGTTTAGGTGGCTGCAGTAGGTAGGACGTCCTCAGGTACAGCAGGGCTGTTACCTACACCCACGACAACTCCGACGCACGCTCCCCCGTCTCCCCAGCCTGCTGCAGTGCCTGCTGTTAAACTTCCTCATCCCTCCCCTCCGACCCCTCCCCAGGACAAGACTCCTCCCAAGCCTGACTACCCCCCTAACAACCAGCCCAGCAAACCCGTCCACGAGTACCCCAAGTACCTCCTGTAAGTACCTTGTATTACACATCTCTGGCATCCCCTTTTTATTAAAATTTGAAACAAGCATTTTGCCCTTTAAGTTAAAGTTCATGACCCTTTAGTAATTTTCTTGTATCTGTTGTAGAGACATTGCTAATCATATTGTGTCTCAATAGCAAGATACTAGCTAAATCACTGGCATGCAACCCCTCCCCTTTGGACCTGTTTATTTTTTTTTATATAAAAATTCATAACAGTTTAACTATTACTTTCAGTTTAGTTAAACTGAAATAAAGTACTTACATAACAATAAAATAAGACTGATGTATAAATGCTCTCTCTGAGTTATGTCAATTTTATGAAAATGGTTTTGATTTTACTTTTTGACTTTTTAATTTTAACTTTTAATTTTTTTATGTGACAAACATGCTCATACGAGCTAAATTTTTAATAAGATCCTGTGTTTTTATAAAGGGAAATAACTGTAATTTGTCTGAGTTCTTAAACCAACTGTTGTGTACAGAATTTTAAGTACAGTAGCTGACAGCTTGGTGAAATTTCCTAGGAGTGTGGTGAGCACCCGCCATTTACACTTGCCTCCATACATTTCTATGGAACCGATTTGTCAATGTTCCAACTTATTCATAATTATTCTAAATATAATTTTTATCAGAAATACCGGTTATACCTGATACCGGAATACACCTGTAAACTATACCAGGAACAATTTTATAAATGTTAATAGATAATTAGAAACAAAGAAAGATATCCGAACAATTCAAAAATTGGAACAGGCCCTGGTCCCAATTAGCTGGGATTTCCCAGGGTTCTACTGTAGCTGAAATCATAAACCATTCATAATTTCTTTTATTAATGCATGTTTCCAAACTACCAACTGTCCTTGCCTTGATAATCCATTTACTATTAAAAAATAAATAAATAGAAATACACTAAACAGTACTATTTTCATTGAATGTTAACATGAAGTTATTTATTTTTGATTTTTACCTCTTCTTTAATTCTTATTTGAGTTGAATAATCAAATATTATATGACTGGAATATTATACTTCGTACTGCTTCTATATAGTTGAACCACAAACTTAAATATGTATAAGATTATCTCTATATCCGTGGTCTAACAATTGCATTTGCCAATTCAAAAGTTTAATTGTTAAGGGTAGGTAGATTTTTGGAATGTTTGAATCTTATCCAGTGTTTATAGTTAGCTGTAATAATCTGAGATTTTTAGATAAATATGTATTGCCTCCGTTAATAAATTAACCTTTTCATCTTTAAAATTCTAGCTTATTTCCAATCAAACTTTCAGAGTGTAAAGTGTAAATTAGTTAAACAGAAGTTCTAAGAAAAGTTTCATATTGATATGGGTTTATCATTGAACCTTTTTTTAGCTATTCTAGTCTAGGCTGTTACAGGACAGAATTATATTGAGATAACTAAGATGGTGGCCAAGAGCCAAAAACAATCCAGTCATCTCCAGATCCAGCCAGTATCAATCAAAAGCTCTACTTTGATTGATAAAATCATAATATTTTATCACCATATTATGAATTATGTATAATGTTTTATACTGACCGGTTTTGATCACTTAAATTCATAAATTAAACTAATGGTGTTATTGTGTGTATTAACTATACCTCCTACATTTGTTGACTTAAATTATTGTTCAAGACGGTACTATCTCGAAAGTTAAGGATTGACTGTTGTATAAAATGGTGTAGTGTATTATTAAAAAACTTGTCCCATGTTTTTATTTTAACAAAAATTTGTTTTGTTTCAGTGATTACACAACGATAAAAGACAGTGATCAAAGGAGAAAATACAAGGAAGATTTTAACGCTAACTACAACGAGTATAAGAAACTTCATGCTATGGTTGAAAAGGTTACCAAACGATTTTCTCAATTAGATGAGAAACTGAGGCGAGAAGAAAAGGGCAGCCCAAGCTGGCAGGTATGTCTACTCTCTTATGTATTACTTTATGAATAGAAGAAATTTAACATAGTCGAAACAAAACTCTTGCATCCATTACCTTGCAGTAACCAATATATTCTCTATCCAATGTAATGAAATAAACGATGTCAAATATTTAAAATGATGCATTACAAGAAGTACTTATCTGTAAGGTCATTCTTGTTTAATAATATCTATTTCAGTAACATTGCAAAGCCCTTTAATTGAAACGGGTGGACTGTCTGTCTATCTGTCAGTAACATTTATGTGTCTGATGATAACTTGAGTGAAAGTTGGCTGATTTAGTTAAAAGGACTGACCTAGAAAGTGCTTATTTTATATTTATAATTATATGCTTAGCTGTACTTAGATCTAATTGTATTTAGGAGCCCGCCTTATAATATTAATATGGTGTTAATTGTTTAATAATGTTTATTTCCTTTAATAGAGAATTAAGGAGCAAATTCTTCAAGAGTACCACGAAAGCAATAAGAACCCTCGCCACCAGGAAGCGAAAAAAAGGTTCCTCTACTTGCACGAGAAGCTGTCGCACATCAAGAGACTGGTGATGGACTACGATGCCAAGGTGACGTAGCGCTACCTCCCAGAGCCTTACCACCGGCGCTAAGCTAAGCACCGGAGCGTCATGTCCCCACCTCATGTCACATATCTCGCAACACTTCCCCCCTGTCACCCTTCCTCTGTTTCTAACTTCGCAAACATGACTACCCCTGGGAGGAAAAAAAAAATGTACATTTGGAAAATACACAGCTAAATCGACGTCGTCTAAAAATTTTTTTTACCAATCTTGGAAAGAAAAAAGAAAAAAAAAACTAACCGGACTCGCTCACTCCACGTATCTCTATCCTACATTATTATCTTATTTTCTTTTCTCTATTAATTGTCTTAAGAAATATTATAATATTATTAATTCTTTATTAACTGTGTTTTTATTTCTAGACTTTGAATAACTTTTTTTTAAGAATGAAAGAGTAGAAACGGATGTTTACTTTATTTTTTAATAAGTGTGCTTTTCCATTTTATAGTTTGTTAAACTAAAGAATGATTGGTATTTAATAATTCATGTTTGAAGATTGACTCAACAAAGTGTTTCAAATTTACAATATGACATGAACTATTAAATATAATCTCTTGTTTAACCGACGATATAATAATTATTTATTAAATAACTCAATTCTATTATAAAGAACAAGTTAATAAAAAAAAGGAAACTTGTGTCTTGAATATATAATGAAAAAAGTGATAAAATTGTTGAAGAGAAAGTCAAAATAAATGATTTTTTATTAAAAATTTATTTTGAGACGTAAGTTCAAAAATAATATGTGGTGATAATTTCACATTTCCGTCAAGTGCCTTTAATAATTTTACGTTAAAAAATAAATAAATAAAATGTTTAAAAATTACAGATTAGATCTGAAACTTCTTATTTCATGGAAGGACTTAAAGACACTTTTTTTTTGTTTTGAATTAAGTCTTTAAATTGACTGAAATGTCTTTTATTATGACATTATTATTATTATATTGTAAATCTGCTTCATCTATATATATTTTAATGTAGGAATTAGCTTCGAATTCTAGCTATTAAATAATATTTTGGTTTTTTTTGTCACTAAAAAATCTGACTAACATCACAGTTGATCATTACGAACAAATTTTTAAAGGGAAAAATCTTAACAATCACAAATCACAATTTCTTGTTTATCAATATTTCTATTCTTTCATTCCCCCACCCATTGACATCATGTTACTATTTCAAACTCGATATATTTATAATGTATGTTCATTTTTTAATTTATTTTTGTATTATTATTTATATTGTTCTTCCCCTGCATTTTTATTTTTTTAGCAACTGACATTTTTTTAAAAAAATTACGTTTTCTTTAAGATTTTTTTTTAATTTCTCCAGATCTGTTAATACCTTTTTTTGGTATATTGGTCAAAATAATGCTCTTAAAATAATTTTGTAAATGTTTGTAATTTCGGTGCATTAAGTTTAGCTTGAAGGTAGAATAAAAATAAATAATATTGTTTCTACACTTAAGAATAACATCAAAATCAATAACAATCCATTCTGTAACTCCAGCCAGAATCCGAAAACACAGCTTTGGCTTAAATAAAATCAGAAATTAAAATTAAAAAAACTATAAATACATTTAATTTCAATGCATATTAATATCTAGCAACGAAAGCCAAAACTGGACCATATGCCAACTTCAAAAGTATTTTTTATTTTATTTTATAACTAAGTAATATATAATAATTCACTTAATATTATATTCTGCAATATAAAATTGAGAGTTATTACCTAAAAAACATACAGCCTTTCATTATTCCTAATAAATGGTTTCTCTACATTATTGATTTAATTAAAAATCAGCTTGTCCTAAAGATTTTATCAGTTCCTTTTTTTTACATCTTATACTTGCTGATGGAGTTACATCATTAATTTAGTTTTACTTAAGCACTGACTACTCACTCTTTTATGATATGTGTTATATAAAACTAAAATTTTCTCTTTTTTCACTAAACTTGTTTTTTAGTTTCCATAAATATACTTGTTAAAACCAATTTTAACGCAATATTTTGTTAGATAAACACATTGTCAAAATTGAATATCTTAGACCTATGTATTCTTTTTTGTTTATGAAAACCACGTGTTTTTTGTTTATCTTGTCCAATTTAAAAAAAAAATTGCTTATTTTTAATTTACTTCATATGTATTTCACATGTTAAAATGGAAATGTTTTTTACAAATATTATGAGCAAAAGCAAAAATTGACCGCCAACTATAATTTTATTTTCAAATTATTAGCAATCATATTGACATTTACATATATCTAAATGTTTAGAGGTTGTTAATATAATGAATTCATAGTTAATTAATGATATCAATCTATATTTAAAAAGGGAAATGATAAGAACAGTCCCTATTTGTTTTAATGTGAAAAAAAAAATTGTTATTCCATATTTTTATTAACTTTTAAGAGATAATTGCATTTGTTGTAATACTAATGAAATTACAATTTCATACTGGTTTAATTTTATGAAAGATTCATAGTGTTTAATTTAATTTTTTATTATCACAATATGTTTCATTTCAAAATTATAGCCTCCATTTGTGTTATTTTCCTAACTGGACTTAATCCTTCCCGTCTTTTATCCATAATCTTCAGATAATCCAAAAAACCAAAAGGCTTTTCTATTATGAAAATTATGGATCTTTTTGGTTTTTTTTTTTCACTCAAGAGAAGATCAAATTATGACAATGTAGTAAGGATGCTTTATCAAATTTGAAATAAATTTATGAATTTATTAACCAGCTCTTAATATTTATGCAATTGTTTCATAAGCTAGTAAATTATGGAAAACAATATATATATATATGAGTTTAAAAGAAAGAGAGATATTGACTTGATTAAAAGAGCGAGAGAGACAGAAAGAGTGATTTATTAATAATTTATTTTTATTACGACTGCTATTTTGATTTTTTTTTTTTTAAATTATTAATTTAGTTTTTTTTTATGATTATTTTTCTTTTTAGTATGAGGTGTTCAGTGATTTGTCAATTGTTGAAAAAAAAATATATATGTATTAAATAAATAGGAATTGTGAGATTATCTTTTTAGAAAAAAATAAATGCTTATATGCTGAGAGAAATCTGCCTTATATGTCATTGTACAATTTATTTATTGACGAAAAAAATATATCTATAATAAAATAATATTTATTACATACACACATAAACAAATTAAATGTATTATAAAATTGAGCCCGTTAAAAAAATAAAAAGAGATCCCTGCAACAATTGGAATTCTTTTGTAAAAACCAAACCAAGAAAAACCAGCACTTAATAGTAATAAGATATAGTGATATTTTTTTATAACTATTCTTTTCTTACAGTTGTTTAAATAGTTGGTGGCTACAAAATAATAGTAAAATATTCAAATTCTAAAATAAAAGGAATAATATTTTAAGTTGTCAGTAATACATTTTTTGAAAACTACTAAAAAAATGTTTGTTTCTATAACGTCGAAAGTTGATTAAATGGTAACAATGCTTGCCTTTTACATATCAAATATTTATTTGTGATTATTATTTTGTTTTGTTTTTGTTATTTTTATTCATTTTCCTGTACCATGATGTTAATTTAAGGTGTGTGCATACTGATTCGATGTAATGTTGATGCCTCGTAAGTTTTTTGGTTTTTTTGTTTTTATATATATATATATATATATATATATATATATATATATATATATATATATATATATATATATATATTTCTGAATAAGTTTAATTAAACAGCAAGCCTACTAAAAAATAAGCCTTCTATAAATAGTCTGATAAAACTAGATCTTCAGGAGGAGACTGTGGCAGAGATTTTGTGAATTGACATTTCTAACTCATTACAGGGATCATTCTCAAGGTTTTTGCTCATCATCACCTCCATTGAGAGTGATCTTTGTAATGGGTGTGAAATGTCAGGGATTCACAAAATCTGACGCAGTCTCCTCTAGAAGATCTACCTACTAAATATTGGCAGCTGAGCTGATGACAACATAACCTTAGGGTATTAATTACTTTATTACCACAGGTTAGTAAAGTATTAACTGAATTAATGCTTACTGACGATTCTTAATGCATTTTTAATCCAGAAATTAATTTACCCTTTCAGCTACGGTGGAGGAGTTAACAAATTCAGTGAGGGCTCCAAATAAGATATTTGGTTAAGTGTCAGGTAGGCTACCGACGATTATACTTGTTAGTCTACCTGTATGTTTTAAACCCACCTTGCTACTAAGTTCAAAAATCGAATCAAAATATTATTATGAGCTCCTCATGTCCTCGTCCCTTAGTAATGACAGAGATGACCGTTACCTTTCTTTACAAATCAACTATTCTTATAAACATCATCCTCTTATCCCTCAAATAATTATACATAAATCTGACTTACTTATCAATTTTACTACGTTTCAGTGTGTCATTATATTTTTATTCAATTGTAAAAAACAAAAAAAAAAAAAAATTAAAAAATTAAATTAAAAAAAAATTAAATAAAATTAAATTAAAAAAAAATGAATCCTTAATATGTAATTATTGTTATTTATTTTATTTTTGTAAAAACACCATTATTTTATGTTTTTATTCATTGTTATTATTTCTTTTTTAATCTGTAAAGTTTTAAGTTTTTGTGCTTAATACTGATTTTAACAGTAGGTTGTGTTTTTTTTTTTTTAATTAAATTTTTATGATACTTGAACTGAAACAAGTTACTTCCTTATTATAGGTCATTTATCGATGGTTTAACCAAAAAAAAATATGTCATAAATGAATACACCTCGTAAAGTGCATTTTTGTACAAAGAAATAAAGCTGTTAAGGGTTTTCAGTTCATAAACTATAGAAATAATAGTTATATTTTCATCTATCAACATTAAAGAATAATAATAAATTTATGACCTTTTAATGGTAAAATCATCGAAAAGGCTTATATTTGTACTATAGATTTTTTTTGATTTTTTATGTATACATTTTTTTGATCGATTATTCATATGGGCCATGGGAATTAAGATTTACCAGTGGTAGATCTTTCATTATATATTTTACCTAAAAAAAAAAAATTGTTTTATTATTATAAGTACTGTAATTTTATCTAATTATATATATATATAGTTTTCTTTTAATATAATTACCCATTTATTTGTCTCTGTATAAATGAAAATGTAAAATAAATAAAAAAGAAGTAAACAAGTTTACATAAAAGAAATCAAATTTTAATCGAAATCTTATTTTTATGTTATTTTTATCAATTTTATAATTATTTATACTTTGTTATTAAAATTTAAGTATAATTTAAAGGTATTTTTTCCTTCTCTTGTCGTATTTAATAAATAAAAAAATTAATTTTGTGTTAAACTGCATTAATGGGACTCTACTTTCAATTATTATTATGTTAAATAGTTTAAAAGAATATGTCAAATGTATTTCACCTGCCCACTTGTAAAATTTTTATTGCAATTTCTTGTCAAGAACTAGATCTTATAGCTCAATTTATATAAGCTTTGTTGATTATTCTTACAAGCGTAACAAATACATAAAAAATTGTTTCTGTGATGTGAATACATTATTTAGAATTTTTCGGTAGAGGCTAAACATATTTACAGGATCTTTAAAAGCACTCAAAGAGTATCTATTTGTGAGAATTTTAAATAATGCATCAAGTGCCTAAACAAATTTACAAAATATGTAAAATGTTATAAATGAGCCTCTCCTAAAAAGTTTTAAAAAAAACTATTTTCAAGATTTTACCATTAAAAAACAATATGGCCAGACCTTCTATTAAGTATTTTTTAATAATTATTTAGGTATCTCATCACAATTGCCTGTAACTTATGTTTATACCTTCCCATTAGGTTCATAGTTCTTGAACAAACAGTCAATTAAATGAATTATTTTTTTTCTACTGAAGACATAAAAAAAATATTAATAAAACAAAGTAGCTTCCTATTAATCAAAAGTATTTTATATTGTCCTTCAATTTATTGTTGTTTATTTATTAATTTCAACTTTATTTTCAATGTTTTTATTTTTTAAATTTTGTTATAACTTTATTTTCTTATTTTCTCTCAATTGTAAAGTGCAATAAAATAAAAATTTAAAATAATGTTTAATTTATCTCCTAAAATAAATGAATTAACAATTAGACTTTAATATAAAAGAAAAAAATAGTATACTGAAAGATAATTGCCTTTAAACTTTTTTTTTTTAAGTTAGACATAATAACAATTTTTTACCATACAGACAAATAAAATAAGCCGCATTTGCTTGTTAAATTTGTAGTTGCATGTACATATTTATTACTTAACATGATTAAAAATACAATATATATATAAATTAATACAGACTTTTCTCAAGTTCAGCTTCTTTTTTTTATTAGAGGAGACGAAAATCATAAATAATTTGATTTTTTGTATAATAAATAAATATCGGACATTTCAACTGAAATAATTATTAATTTATATGTTGTTACTTATTTGTACAGTAAATGAGTTAAAACTTAATCAGTTTATTCTCCAATTATTTTCAATTATTAATTAATATCAATTATAATTGATTAATTAGCAGCTTTTGCTCTTTATGTTGTACCCGGAATAATATGTTTTTGTTTTATAATGATTTTTTTTTTTCCTTAATTGAATTGTAAATAATTTTGTTTAATTTAAATTTGACTGATAAACACTTCGGGTAAATCTGCAGAACTGAGGTTGTTTTAAGTGATAATATCCCTTAGTCTAATAAACAGTTAAGACGAAGGGTTATTCACACTTTTATATAGAGTATAAGGGATGCATTTTCTTTGTCTAACTGTTATTATCTCCTATTTATAGAAGTGATCATATTTGATATAATAAGGTCTCTGTTTGCAGATGTAGCCACACTTTGCCTTAAAATGTTTGTTTACAAAAGTTCTTTATTATTATATATGAGTTAATAAATTTTTATTATTGTAATTTATATTTAATTGATTGGCAATAATATAAAAGCTTCTCTGTTTACTATAAAATTAATAAATCGTTCAGTTAATATTAATTTTCAGACATTAATCTTCCCTCCAATTTGTGTAATTGGGGTAACATGGTAAAGGTTCCATATCAATTTAGGTGCCAATTTTTATTGATTATATTTTATTAGGGTGTATTTTGGGGGGGGGGGGGGAGTAATACACTTTTGAATTGCAATCTTGTTATTATTAATTGTTTTTATTTAAAGAAAAAATTCCTTATTCGTACTTTGTTTTTTTCTGTTATTATTACATTGTATTATAATGTTTTGTAAAAAAATAAATAATAATAATTAGGCATTTGTAATATGTATATTATTGATATTGTCCTAGAAAAATAAATAAAACAATTTTTTTGTCAATCGTTGAAAAAAAGAAAAGGAAGTTTCTGTCAATTCTGTATTTTTATTTTTGCTTCCGAGTTTACCCAAGGTAACGAAGCTGATCACTTTAAAAAAACAACATCTTTGAATGAACAACAACATCTTAAAATGAACACAAAATAATATTATGGGTTGATTTGTTTCATAATTTACAGTAAATAATAAAATATACACATTTAAAATTTAAAGAAATATTCATTAGAAGAAGGATTTTAAAATTTTCTTTTTGGTAACTAGTTACAAGTGATAAGGGTTATAAAAGAAAAAGAAGAAATAATTAAATAAAAATTATTATTTTTTATTTATTAAAAGTGATCTAAATAAGTTACATGTTTGATATACAGTATACCCTAAGATAATCTACATTGTACAAAATATCTGGTATTCAGCTACACAAAGGATGTCCCAGACACTTTGTATCAAACTTAGGGATGAAAATCATAGTTTTGTTTTTAAGAGCTGGGGTTGGCCTCATTTGACCTGGCAAGGTTTGCTTCATGGTGTTTTATGGTAAGAGGTGTAATTTATGAGAATTTTTCACAAATATCTCAAAAAAGGATCTCTCTCCAATATTTAGCGTCAAAGTTCCTATGAAATCCCTAAGTTTGGCTCAAAGTTTCTGGGACATCCTGTATGTAGCTGATTACCCCCTGTAATTAACATAGTACACTTGTAGAAATGTTGTGACTCCTTGGTGATTTGAATTATACAATACTCTTAAAAGGCCTCATACTCGTTATTATTCAAATCCCCTTTCCCAAAAATCAAAATGTATATAATATCTGAAAAAGATCTCAGGTACTATAGAACTTCCTTATATGTAATAATTGCATGTATGATCATTTTTTAGTTTAATGTGTAATCTTATTTCTCAATTTCTCCATTGAAATTTCAAATATTTGAGTAATATACAGGTAACATTAATAATCAGATTACATTACATTAAATAATCCTAAATTTATTTTTTCATATTATCTTGGGCGTATTGTATATATAAAGTGATAAATTTACATAGGTATAATTAGGTTGTATTTAATTTCATTATTAATTATAATCAAAAGTGTAAATGCAATCTGGATAAGAAAATAGAGCAATCAAGATAATCAGTAAACAAAAAGTAAAAGAAAATAAATCAATAAAACTACAAAAATAGTCAATTAAATTCTTTATTTAATAATACTAATAACTAATCAATTAGTGATTACATAATGCTTAAAGTGAGATAAATTAACATTTTAAAAACAAAACTAGATACAAAAATTAAGATTTTTAGCACAATAATAAAATATATTGATGAATTACTACGAGTGTACATAATATTGCTTTAATAATAAAATAAACTCCATTTAAAATACTTGCCACTTTGGCTTTTTTATCGCCTTCATTTCAGAGCACGATATTTATTAAGCTTATTTTTATTGTTTTTAAATCTTGCCATTTGTTAATTGTTTAAATATATGCATATTTCCTCTCCCTTATTGTAAAATACAAAATAATATAGTTGAAATAGGAAACTATTGTAATTTCCCAATATCTTTATCCTATTAGAACACCCAATAGATTTAATTAAAAATCACTGAACACAACATCGATCCATCAATGCCTTATAGTTTCAGCAATTCTTAGATTTAATCAAGACCTTTATTATTCATTAATTTATTTTGTTTAATAAACTAGCGATATAATATATTGAAAGAGAAATGGTTATGTTTTATAGCTAATTGAGTTGATTTTAATGAAATTATTTGGAACATACTTTTATTGAATAAAACTCATCAAGTCAAATTGTGATACTACAATAGCTACATTTTACACAGACTGGTTTTTGACTTCTCTAATTGGTAATGAGTCTAAATTTTCCAGAGGAATCTGTGTCGAAGGAGGATCATTCTTCATGGGAGTTATTTTCTATGAGCTTCTCATATAAGAATAATTCCCTGCAATAGGTTCAAAACATCTGGATTCACAAAATCATCTCTGTCGTGGCAACCTGCACTTTAAATTGGTTAAAAATTATTGACAATCATAAAAATATCTCACATGAAGATAATATCCGTTATCCCAACATGTCCTTTAACTATCTTGGAATGTCATTTTAGTCTTTAATAATCGACTATTTAGATTCACCATTCTCGAACTCTTTTAGTAATGCACCTCTAAAATATAATCACCAGTAATGATTTTTATAGAAGAGTGAGATTACCTTTAGTAATGAAATATTGTTTTCAACTGAAAAGATTAATATGTGAAGAAAATTATATTGACACTTTGAAGTAACTTGAATATGAGAACTACAGAAGTGAAGAGTGTAAATTCCCAATCTTAAGCCTAGTCCACACCACTAGACACGCTGCGAGACATTTCTATAGACGGTCTCACAGACCGTCTTTAGAAATGTCTCGCAACGTGTCTATAGACATCTGCTGAGACCGTCTATGGTCTAGGTCTAGCGTCCACACTTGTAGACACGTTGAGCAACATGCCTAACATTGCACCTTGTCTACCATTTAGAATGGAAAACCATAGACATGCGATTTATGGTCTAGCAACGAGACCATAGACACCGTTTGTCTAGCCGATGTCTATAGACAAATCGCTAGACATGTCTCTGAGACCAAAATCGCGCAACATGTCTACTAGTGTGGACAAGGCTTTAGGAAATTATTTATTAATGTAATAATGTAGTCTCTTAAAAGTTATGACAACATGCTTTACCTTTGAGGTGCTAGTATGTATCCTCAACTGTATTTTTCTCCAATGTGTGATCTTATCATTATAGAGGTGTAGTTCAATAACCAAATGTCTTCACACATAATGATTGTATTTATAATATAAATATATTGTTATAAATGTAACATTGTTACAAATACATACTGTGTGAAGCTTTTTGGTTTTGAATATTTCAATCAGTACTACTAAAATGATTGCAGTATTACTTTATTTGAAGGAGAAAAAAAAAAAAAAAAAAAAAAAATATATATATATATATTTATATATATATATATATATATATATATATATATATATATATATATATATATATATATATATATATATATATTATTAGAACCTGGTTTATATAAAACATTAGTAGCTCGTCTTGGTAATCAATGAAAGTTTCTTGGGGGTAAAATTATGCTGTAAAGAAGCTCAAATTATAAACTGAAGTGTTAATAATTTAATTACCATTTAATAAAGAATAACGAATAAACAAATTGACCAAGGAAACTTGTATTCTTATATTTGTAAATATCATATTCATTTGTCAATATTACTAACTTTATAACTATCGAATTAGAATTATTAGAGCTCTAAACAGTATCCACTATATATAATATAATTTCTTTTTTATTTAACTTTTCAACTTGATAATCTTTTCATTCATATATTTAAGAAGTTTTTGTTTAAATATGGCATTTTTTTCCAGCTTTTAATTTAGTATGTAAAGACATAACTTATTTTCAATTCAGAGTGAACGTGTTAGCTGGAATTGTTAAAAAGTCATTAAATCTCTTATGGTCCTATGATAATTTCACATTTAAAAAGGAAACAGAAAATTCACCTACTGAAATTAACAATTATTATTTCTGAACCTTTTTCAATTTATTATTATTTTGTTTAATTATCAAACTTTTTTGTTCCACCAATTGCATTTGAAATATTTCAGCTTCCTTTAAAGTTCCAATACTATCAATAATAACAAATGAACTATTAACAAATTAATTATTATTTGTAATTTAATTGTTTTTTATTAATATCTTATTGGTATTATACTATTCATTAGCTCTTCCTAAATCAAGGCTTAACTCCAGTTCTGTTGACATCTCCATTTAGCCAAACTCATTGAATTTTGATTATTCTGTTTTTACTTTTAAGTGTCACTCTTTCTATCTGTGGCACTTTCTACACTTTGGTGCCATTTCTTTTGTTTAATTTTCTCTTTTGATTTTTTTTATATTTAATTTATTAAAAATATTTTCCTTTTTTTGTTAAATACGTTGCATTTTATTTATTACTATAATTAGTAATTATACATTTATTTTTCAATTAGCATTTCTATCTCTTAATTATATTATTATGGTTTTATTACTTTTTATTTTTATTTTTAAAAATTAGGGTTTTCTTAGTACTTTAAAAACAGAAGCCTTTCACTACAAATTAATAAAATAATGTGACTTATTTCAATTTTATTCTTTTGTCATTTGAAATTAATAGATTCAAAAATATTTTAAACCTTAAATTATTATTATTACAAATCACATCTCACTTTTTAATTTATTTATTTAATTTACCTGCTTCCTTTTTTTTATACATTTTACGTTAAAATATATGTTTAAAAACAAAGTACGTATAAATATGTTAAATTTGTATACTTCTTTAAGTTACTATTTGTTAACGTAATTGACCATTAGTATGTATAAAAAAATCTTAGTGTTCCTGAGAAAAGAATTAATGTGTAATTTTAACAGCCTGTTCATTAGATACAATAGACAATCTCTATCCTATATAATTTTAAGATTTCCATTTTGCTATCTTGCTTTTTATATTTTCTGTTGTGGCTGTATCAATGTACCAAGGTTTATATTTTTGAATTGTATTTATATAATTTCATTTTTTTCAACGACTGACTACATATATTATTGTGTTATCTGTAAACTATTATATTAAAATCTTACCACTGTCGAATGATTTATATATTTGATCCATCACCTTAAGCATAAAATGCTTTCTAAACAGATTCAATTTATAATAAAACTTGTACATACAAAACATTCAGTAGTTTGAACACAATAATATATTAGATATTTTCTTTTTTTTTAAAAAATGAAAATGTTTATAAAATCTAAATATTGTTTTTACTAAAACACACATAATAAGGATTTTATTTTAAATAAGTACAAAAATAATCAACTAATTGATGGTTAATGAATGGTTCAATTCCAAAAATTATTATTTTTCCACACTTAAATGAAGTTTATATGAGAGTTACTACACAGTTGAAATTAAAATGTTTTAAAACATAATTTTAACAGTTAAAGTTCATTTTTAAGAAGTGTGTTTAATAAATGAATCTACATGATAACTTTTAATATGTTATATCATATATTGGAAAGGAAATGCTACAATTTAATATAGTTAAACGTCAAAAAGGAGAGGAATTATGAAAATTAGTTGTTTCTACCAAGATTTTGTGGAATTTATTAATAAAAAAATAAAACTTTAAGAGCAAAGTCAATCAGTTTACAGTTAATTGTCATAAATTAACATCAATTTCTAATGTTTATTGAGGTTATTGACCTCTTTAATTTAAGATCATCAGTGACTTAGATCAAAAGTTAATTTATGTTGATCAACAAAAGCTTTTCAAAACTGGTCTGTATTAAAAATTAACTATTGTGCTTTTTTTACAATAAACTACTCTGGGACCAGTGTAGCTGAATGGTTGGAATACTCACAAATTGCCTGAAACCTAGTTCTAAACACCGTCACTATCTGGTGAGCTGGAACGGCAGAGAGGTGTAACATGAGTCACTCTGGTGATCACAGTTATCGTTGATGAGTATAGTTATCGGATCCCCAGTCCTGTATTAAACAAATGATGTGTTAATTAAGATGTAAAAGAACTGCAAAAAACTGATCTTTTTTGTTCATTGCGTTTTACTCATTATTAGTTATTTGGTCCGATTAATTTTATGGAATTTATTAATACACGATAAAACTCAGTTTATCGGTAAATTATAATTTTTGACCACTTCAATTAGTTCTCATCAGCTTACTACTAAATTTAAATTATTGGATGTCAGAAGTATATTGTAATATTGGCAATAAACTTAGTCAAGCCTTTTAAGTTTTACTTAGTAAAAAAAAAAGAAAAACTAGTGCTAAATAAAAGAAATGTTCAAAATTTTTAAGATTTTAATCTATTTTCAATTTAAAAAAAATTGTACTTCATTTTATTTAATTAATATGTTATCGCATTAATTATTATAAAACAAATCTTAAATTAAACTCACATGTGTAAGGGCGTGTGCTTAAGATGCTATGAAAAGTTATTTGCGGAAAAGAAAAATTGTTTTTAAATGGTTGTAAAGCTTAATTAATTTTATTTTATATTGTAACAAAATCTTATTTATAAATTTTATTTTTTCCTTAAAATTAAAAAAAATTCCAATTTTAATTTTTATTTGTAAATATTTGTTTTTTTTTCACAATATTGTGGGAAAAAAATATTTTTTATTAATATTATTATATAATGTGTATTAAATTCAATTTCAGAGTAATCTTTTTAAATATATAAATGATTCTTTTGTGTATATAGATATATATATATTTATATAAATAAATATATATATATTATTATATATGTAAGCTGCTATTAAAAAAAGAATGTTTATTATAAACAACAAAGCTCAATTTTTTGTTTGTTTGTTTTTATTATTATTATTTGATTATGTTTTAATTGTTACTGTTTTGAAAAAGGTGACTTTTTTAATTTCCATGTATATAGTATATATATATATATAATATATACTCTTTTGTTTGTGTGTTAGTATTTGATAAAATTCGGAGTCAAAGAGAAGAAAAAATATTTAAAAAATCATAATAAATAAAATTTATATGTACTAAAACATTGTTGATGTGTAATGTATGAACATGTTTTTTTCTTATTTTCTGATCTGTTGATACTGAAAATAATAAACGGACGAAAAAATAAATTGTTGAAAAAAATATATAAATTGTATTCGGTATTAATATACCCTTTCTCTCCTACTATTGGTTCCTGTATTTTAATTAAAAGCAAATCTTTATTTAATGACAGGTAATATATTAAATTATATATTACTGGTTATATATTATTTAAAAAAAAGTTATTAATAATAATATTAATTAACATTAATGATATAATTCTGACTACGTCAATTTAAATGTTAAAAAAATTACATTCATGCTTCAATAGTGTGTGAAATAGTGAAAATAAAAATTAAATTCAAGGTGGGGCAGAAAAACTTCCACATTTTGAGAAGGTATATAGAGGAAAAATTGTTTTAATTATTCAGATTAAACATATAATGGCACTTTAAAATTAATTGATTTTGAAATCAATTAATGTCACTTAAGTGGTGGTTTTTATTTGTGACATATTGATTAAGTTTTATTCTCCACTCTAAGTCACAATGGATTTTTGCCTTCTGTTCTGGTTCCATTTTTTAGTTGGTAAAGATTTCAATGGCGATGCTTTTATACCCCCACCTTTAGAGGACTCCAGAGGAAACTAGTTCTTATCTGCTCATCAACACCATTCAACAGATGTGACATGGAGAGTGATAACATATTATGCATCTTAAGAATTTTTAGATTCCAACTTGATTTTTTTTACACCTTCAAAATGTGAGTGTTTTCTCCTCATCCTGCTTGTCAATATTATAAAATTAGTGAAAAATATATTAAATATCTGCAAAGAACTTAGTAAGCCTTTCTGTTTTTGGATATTGTTTCTTTAAAAATAAATAAAGTGTAAATATTAACTAAAGCGATATTTATTGACTGAGTTATATTCAAATTTTAAAAAAAGGAAAATAATATTGTAGTAGATATTTTTATTTTTTTAAAAAAGAATAATACATTCTTATTTAAATAAACATTTTCCCTTTATTTTTCAACATTTTATAAAAGAACTGTATATAAAAATAAAATATATAAAAGCAATCTAAATTACAGAAGCTAATAAGAATATTTTAAATAGATTTTTATAATAAATTTATTAAGGCTCTTGGGATCTGAATTAAAGAGGGAAGTTACTCATACCTATACATCAGAACTAGAGTGATTGAATGGTGAGTTCAAAAATAAAATATTTGGGCCTTTTTTTCCAGGTCTTCTTTTTAGAAGAAAGAAATGTGCAAAGCAATCAGAAAAAAATGAATAAGATTCAAATGAAGGGATTATTTTTTAGTTTGCGAATAAACATTTGGTAAATTGTAATTTATCAGAGAAATATTAAGTTACTAAGCAGATGATCTTGAATAGATCTTGATTGTTGATTCTTCTCGGTGGATTTCTTTTGGAATTTTTTTTTTTATTTATCTCGTGAAGTTCTTTATGATACTGAATAAGAGTTTAGCAGCAAATTTACAGTAATTTTTTAAGAACTTAAAGTCTACTAGCTAATTCACACGTGTCTGATATTGAATATATATAATTAATAGGAAATTAAAATCAGTTTTTTAGTATTGAGAATTTGAGATAGTCTAGAAGCAGATTCACATCAATCATCTAACACAGACTAATTCTATGTTAACCGGCTAAATAAATTGGCATGTTCTATATTTAGCTGAATAGCTGTTTACATAGTCTATATTAACTAGCTGAATAGTATGTAAACACATAGTCTATGTTAACTACTTGATGATTAGTCTCTATGTTAACTAGACTAGTTAAATAGCTGAATATATACATCAGTCTGATACCTTAGATGAACTCTAGCAGTGAATTGACATTAATCTATTAACATGGACAGTACCTGGCAGCAAAATTAATGCTGTTATAATAATGCAAAGTCTCGTATCACATCAATTAACATAAAAGGCTTGCAGAACATTTAGATGTCTATTCTAAATAAATGATCTAATTTGTATGAATAATTTAATTAAAATTCCTTGAAATTAACAAGTGTTTTACTTCTTCTTGTTTATGGTCTTTAAGGATTAAAAGTAAAAACAACTATTTTTTAATTATAATATTTTTTATAATTAGCTATATTTCGCCCAGACTCTGAGTAACCGTTGAACAATGAGTGAGATAAGATGTTACTCAAGCTTTAAACAACATGCAATAATCAATTGTCATCATTGTAAAATTCAGATAAGGCCTGATGATGCCCAGGTCTGGGCAAAATATAGCTAATTATAAGAAATATTATAATTAAAAAATAGTTGTTTTTTTTAATTTTAATCCCTAAAGACCATAAACAAGAAGAATTAATAATCAAAAGGGTCAACTGAAGAATATATCAAATACACAAGTGTTTAATAAATTTAACAAAGTTTTGTTAAATTTATAAGTAATTGTACGTACTTTACACAATGTACTAAATATTTTTTTGTGTAGATTACAGACCCTTTCATGGATTATTATTTCCATCTTGTTCATTTTTTATCTAAATTTTATTTTTTAGTAATTAAAATTAGAAAGATATTATATTTGATATAACTGTATGTTAATAGCACCTGGTTTACCGTTTAATCTTGGATCTCTATTAGAGTCTTAATATTAAAGCATAAATTCAACCAATATTATTTCTAATTCTAATCATAGAAATATCCTTGGAATTAAGTGTAAAAGAATGGATAATTCTATTAAAAGTGACACAATTTAATATTTCTATTAGTTAATACTGTACATACTAAATAAATAAAAAATACTGTCTTATAAAATATATTCTATATACATTATAATTATGTAACAACGTGAACATACAAATTTAATTATATTATACTATTATTCTTATAAAATAAAAAATATATATTATTATGTAATGATGGTTGAGGAAATATTTTTTAAAAAATGTATAGAAGTCCTGGTTTCTTTTCTAGAAAGTTGAATAAAAATATTGGTGAAAATATGATCCTTTAAAAAAAAAAAAAATGTATTAATTATATAGAGAAGGAAACAAAATTAATTTTAAAGAAATAATGCATCAAACACAATTATTATAGTTCAATTTTTATCCTTTTTTAAAAAAAACAACAACTATTTAGACTTTGGTGCCTAAAAATGTTAAGTGTCAAAAGTATGCGTGAATAATTTTAAAAAATAATAAAATAAAAGGTGTTTTAATGAGACAAAATTTTATTTTTCTAGTTATATTTTTATTATATCATATTTATATGTAATATGTACAAACAAAATATATGTTTATACATATATATATATATATATATATATATATATATATATATATATATATATATATATATATATATATATATATATATATATATATAAAATATATTCTTAAACGAGTAAAAAAATGACAATTGAACAGGACACTTTCTTTTTGTCAAAGGTACGAAGAGTTTTGCTAAATAATTCAAAATTTTAATCTCAGTGAAATTAATTTCATTGGTTAAGTGCATTATTGCTGTTTACGTGTTATTTAATGTTATCTTAAATTATGTACTTACTCACTTATTATGTATGGAAAAAAAAAAGTTTTAAACCACAAAAAATAATGAGACCAAATTACAAAAATGCCTTTGTTATTATCATTATTATTATTTATTTTTTTGTAGAGTATACATATAAACATAAATAAAAATATTTTTTACTAGATAGTTAATATATAAGGAAACAATGGTATGGTGACGCCTTACAATCTCGTATTAATATGGGTGATATTAATGTTCTTTGAATGTTATAATTATTAAAAAAAAATCTGTCCTTTACATAAGATGGTTATGGATATTATTCTAACAAAAAGCAATTTGTTTTTGGTTGGTACCTACAAAGAATCGAATAAAATTCAGAAGTATATTACTTTATTAAATATATTGTTTTGGTACTTCCAAAAATTAAGTTGTGTCAAACATTAGTGCCTATTGAATAACCTTTTTCATAAAATAAAATGTCCTTTTTTTGTATTGAACCTTTATTGAATGCCTGTTTTTAAGACTCATTCTACATAATGTAGATAGTAAAATGTATTAGTTTCATTCA
Source organism: Gerris lacustris (assembly GCA_951217055.1). NCBI lineage: Eukaryota > Metazoa > Arthropoda > Insecta > Hemiptera > Gerridae > Gerris > Gerris lacustris. The sequence continues at coordinate 33,587,745 of OX578283.1, read as the reverse complement.
TATTTGGTTGTTGCCCCCTTTAATTTTCAATAATATTTTTTTGTGTCTTCAGGGGTGTTTTATTAAAAAAACGAACTAATTTTAATGCAATATTTTGTCTTGGTAATAGAGTTGTGAAAATAACTTGATTACCTACAAGGAAATGAGCAGTAGGTAATAAATGTCTCATATTATGGACGAAATATTGCATTCAAATTAGTTAGTTTTTTACTAAAACCCCTGAAGACACAACAAAAAAAGAAAACATCATTGTACTAGTTTCTGTTAAATGGTAACACAACATGCTTAAATTATAATGAATGGAGTATTAACTTCGCTTTGGAATAGCAGAAAATGTTTCAGGAGTTCTGGGAATTACAATTTTGTTGAAGATTGGATTAAATAATAATGCTTTTTTGAGGAATTGACTTTTTTCTATGGTGTTTTCTCAATGATTTTAGTCAATGCTCTTAAGCTACTTTTAAAATATAGACAATCCAATTTATTTTCAAAATGCTTTTTGCCTCTATAACATCTATAAAATAGATGTTCTTATTATTTATTTCTCCTGTTTCCTCTTTAGTGAAGCTTAGGCTTTCTACAACCCTGGCTAGCTAGTAGAGTAAAAACTAAAACGTTTTGCATTCTTCAACTAAATCTTAATTCCTAAAACTTATGACAACAGATTCTGTTAAATCCATATGAGATTTCTCATTTACTTCTTCTATTGTAGAGTGAGCTTGAAAATAGCTCTACATTATTTAATCTCGCCTTTCTTCGAAAATACTGAATGTTAGTATTTGAACATTGACACTAGTGGCCTTAGCCTTGCGCCTTAGCGTGAACCATACTTCTAACCCTCCATATCTGTTTGTTGTTGTTTGTACAATCTGTTTTGGTTTTACCTTGTTGTCAATATTTTCTGTCTAAAACAATCTTTAGGTTTTTGTGTGTAATATATTTCCTCAATGTTTTTTCTAATGATATAAACTAGAATTTAATCTCGTTACAAAACTCTTCTACCTTAAAATAAAAGTGTCATGAATAAATTTCTTAAGTCACGGCTTGCCAATCCCACGTTGAAAAATTAAAAAAAAAATAGGTATATATTAAATATATAAACTTGATAAAAAATATATTTATAAATCAATCCTATCCCAGCCATATTAATAATTATTAATTAAAAAACAAAAAAAAACAAAAAATTATGACATCTTAGAGCAATAAGGGGATTGTGTGTATATTACTACAAATTTAGGAAGTTATAGAATGTGCCAAAATATGTTTCTTGTTTTACTTTTCTTTTTTTTTTAAAAAAATAAATATTTATTTTTTTGTTTTTGTTGTATTATATTTATTATTATAATTGTTTAGTTATATTATAAAAAAAATGCTAATTTGATTAAAAATATCTTAATAAATAACAAAATCTGAATGGTTAAGATGAATAAATACATTAAGTGAATATAAAATGTATTATGTAAAAGAAAAATTATTAAGTTTTCATTGACTTTTTCTTTATTTTTTACTTAAATTTTTCATTTTTCACTATTTTGTAAAAATAAAATAAAAAGAACACAGAAACATATTTGAAAAATTTTGTACAGATTTAAGAATAATTTATAAAAACAAATAAACCGTTAAATTATTGTCAGCGTCAAATTGCTGTATTACATTTTTTTTTTTTTACTAATTATAATATATTGGTAGATATTATGATGTTAAGAGGGTTTGGGAATGTAATTAAAAAGATATCAGCACTTACATTTTTCTGAATTTGTAGGTCGGATGGAATTATTTTTTCCTTTCTATATTGGAGGAAAAAATAATTGCTTACTTTTTTGCTAGATATTTTTAAATATATAAATTAAGAAAGAATTGTCAGTTGTTAATTGTTAAGAATTGACAATTCTAAAATATATTTTATTTTTCCCCTATATACAGATCTTAAAGTGGAATAATTAAGAATAAAATAAATTAAATGTACAACACTATCAGAAAAATAAGATAAATAAAAAATAAAATCTGTGAGAATTAAAATAAACGCAACTTTTCCCTTTTTTTATGTATTTTAAATTTGTAATTGATATTATTTATATATTGAGAGAAAAAAAAGGATAAAATGTAAGGGACTAAATATTATTATATTTCCCCCCTCTAAAATAGAGGAAAAAATAAAATTAAAAGTGAAATATTATGGATAGAGAATTTTTCATTTTGTACAAAATTCTTATAGATAAATTAAAATATATAACATTCCATCCTTTTTGTGGAATTTACGAGAAACAAAATACTTTTCTTTTTTTCTTGTATAAAACCATACTTAATAAGATTAATTAAAATCTTTATCGATATAATTATAAAATAAGTAAATGAATAATCTAACAAATCGTTTAAATTTAGTTAGATTTCTATTTTGTGTTCTATTGAGCAAAAATAAATTGTCAGATCTGATATCACTATGATAATTATTAATTTCTGTAATTTTACTCATTTGTTGGTTATCAGCCTTGGCAGCTGTTTAAATCCAAGATATGTTCCTGTACGAATGCCAGAGGGGCTAAAAATAAAGTAAATTTGTGAATCTGTCTATAGCTGTTGATGGGGCCGTCAGAATTCTAATCTTGTTCTTGTCCCGTTAGTAAGTGTTAACTCAAAGTGAGCATTATAGCAAGTCAACACTCATATGTTAGGTATACAGTACCCCGAACTTACATAATAGGTGGGAACCCGCAGTATTAAGTAAGTCAAAAATTACGCAAGTCGGGTATGAACTTAGATCCACTTAGACACTCACTAAATATAAACTTTTTTGTTATTTCACAACAAATTAAGCTGTAGATTCATGTTGACAGGCTTATCTAATTTTGATGTATAATCACATGAAAAGGGAGGTTTCAAGGTATAGAATAGACCCCCCTTATCACTTTTAGCAGCATATTGGGGTGTTACGTAACTCCAAATTTGTGTAAGTCGGGGTACTACTGTATTAAGTGAGTAATTTCCTCCTAATCACTGTTTTGTATAGGATATTCTTAGTTTTTCATGCTGAAATAGCATATTTTTCCTGCATCCAGATGTGTTTAATTTTTCCCTGTGATTTGTGATCCGAGATATTTGAAGGTAGCTACCTTCTCAAGGCAATTGTCTCTTATTTTTATTAAGCCCTTTTATATTACTACTCTGTTCCTTGTCTTCTGTCCTTGTGTATTTCATCTTCTGCTAGTTAATCACTACTGTCCAGCTAGATCAGCTTCTTCCTTCCAGCTGAGCGAAACCCTCTCTTATGCTGCGCTCTGTAGATCTAAATCATCCACATAAGCAAGGTACTGAAACATTCTATTGTTCAGGGTACCTCCTGGATTTACCTCAATATTTCTGACCACACTTTTTAGGACCAAGTTAAAAAGGGTACAAGACAGGGTGTCACCTTGCTTGAATTGTATTTTTTACAACATATTTTCGTTGAGTTTCATCAATCATGAATAGAAATGTGTTTTCTTTTTGTGTCTATTATGATTTTCGTACTCAGATGAGAAAATTGATCATTTATGGACAAAAAAAAAAAATAAACACTATATGTGTTGCAAGCACATATTTTAATAAAAACCTTTTACTGATCTTAAATCTAATTAATATATTTGCCATTTGGATTAATTCTTTTCACAATAAATAAATTAATTTCACTACTGATTTTCATGAAATTTCACCATAAAATGTAAGTATTGTTTATAAATGGTTTTTGGAGGATATTATGTTTCAAAAAATGTCTGTACTCTATATATATTTATCAATTAAGTAAATTGAATCCTTATTTATTTAATCTTCTTACTATACTTGATCTGTATTTAGTGTGTGTGTTATCAGACTTGATTATTTATTAATTGCTCTTAAATCGTTAAATTATTTCAACAGATAAAAATAAAGCACAATATTGAAAAAAAAAATCCTTAATATTTTTTTTTTTGTGTTATCACAAATATTATTACTTGGTTTATTTAAAATAATGTTTTTTCTTTTAAAATTACGTAAAGGGAAAACAACAAATTAATAAATAAAGAAAAACAAAAATTAAAAAAATTAGTAGGCTGATTTTTTTTTTTGCCTTATTTTAAATATATTTAAAGAAATATTTGTATCACAAAAAGTACCAATTTTTTAATATTAAATTTATAATATGTATATTTTAATCTGTAGGGAATATTATTAAAATATAAATAAGAAGAATGGTTAGTTTTTTGTCTTTTTTCTTTTAAGAATTGACTATTTTAATTTATATTTTAAACTTTTTTTTTTTTAGATATGATGTGGATGAGAAAAAGAGACTATGTTCTAAAAAAAAATGATATAATGTATGAAAAATAATTTTTAAAAAAATACGTAAAAATAAAAACAATATAATAAGTCTTGGGTAAGTGAGGAATGTAATAATTAATTTTAAAAAAAGGAATCTGTACTGTTCTTTTTTTTATAAGAATTAATACAAACAAATCTCACTATAGAGAAAAATAAGAAGAAAAAAATTAAAAAGGAAAAAAAAATTATATATATATTAAAAATGTAAAAAAAAAAAATGTATAGAATTTAAAAAAATGAAAATGTGAAAAACTAATGAAAAGTTTGAAATAAAACTGAGAATCTTGTAAATGAGAAATTATTGTCTTAATAATATGTTATGATTGAAATGTGATTTAATGAAAAAACTAATTATTATTAAAATAATGAAAAAATAAATAAATTATATGCTTGAGCATGCATTCATTGAGAAAGTTTGATAATTTTTTAGACATCCATATATATGCCCTTTTATCTCCAAGATGATGTAGCTTCTCCAGTGGAAGTGGAACATCCACGTTATTGCATGTAATGCAATTTTTAATTGACCCTAGAAAATCAAATTATATATATATATAATAGTATTTCATACGTTTATATATTTATTTTTTATGGTATTTTTTTTTATAATGAAGGTTAGCAGGTGAAGGTTGTTAAAAAAACCACTATTGCTAGTTCTATTAGTTTATATAATTTCATGTACCATAACCATAAATAAAATAATAAATTACAGACCAGTTTCGAATACATACTGATAATTTTTACAAGTCAGGCTTGGTATAATGATGAATATTATAAGCTATGAGTACCGGGTGTGGGAAGGATGGTGGGAAGGATGGTGGGGTATTTATGGTATGTTTGTAAAAGACAATAGGTTTAGACCTTTTGGAGGTCAATTTTAACAAACAAGTTTAATTTAATTTATAAGTATCTTGTCTTTTGCTCGTGATGCTACAAATGTCAAACTGTACACACTTATATGAAAAATATAAAAATCTATAATAGAGGTAAATTTGCTAAAAGGAGCTAAGAGTGAGGGACTTGCTCTTAGCAAAAAATTAAAGGGATCATTTACCGTTAGACATAATTAACAAGAACTCAACAAAGAAGGAGTTTGAGCAAGAGAGATAAGATTAGTCTTCTTTATCTATGCTTTCACCCAAGTGGTTTTTATTCAATTATTAGTTTAATTTTGTCATTGTTTTGATCTGCATGACATAATATTATCATCTTTCCTAACTCTTCAATCACTAAATGCATAATTGTCCGTAGTTTAAAGTTATTTATCTTTATTTTATTATTAATTTTAGAGTCCTTATGGTTCTTATAGAGTTGGATGTGATGTCTTATGGGATAGTAGTTAGCTTATTAACACCAAAAAAAAAAAATTGTTTCCAAAAATTAAATGTATGTATGTGTTTTGATTGTAATTTTACATTTAATCAAAGCTGAGATAATGTGCTAGAAAGACTCATCTAGCATTGACAAACATTTTATTATTGTTTGAGCTGCTTACTGATGAGATCATTCGCAACTAATTGGAAAATTTGATAGAATCTTAAACAACCAAACAGAAGAATTTTTTAATATTTGTAAAAATCCTATTAATGTAGAACTTAGAGAGCAACATTTTTTTTTTTTTTTTTTTTTTTTTTTTTCAAAATAAAACACAATAGCTCATTTATGATAACCAACTAAGGCGATTTTCAAAGTGAAAAGACAGGGGATAGATGGCATGTGACGAGACTGGAAACAATTAGACTTTTCCCTCAGGGAAAGCATATGTCTTTGTCTCTTTGGTGTGAAAACAATAGTTTTTGATAACAATGTAACGCAGGGGTCTCCAACCTCTGTGGTTGAAGGGCAGTATCTGGTTAGAATAGTCTACAGCGGGCCATAAAGTAAGCAACACTCTCCCATCGTACTTCTCATTCGTAGATCAATTTTTACATTTTTGCCAAAACAACCTTAATAAGAATCATTTTGATCTTTTTTGATGGTTGAAATGGCATTTGATTATGAAGAACTTATACATTTGCTTTTGTTGTCTGGCAAGGCAAGATAAAAACGTTGTCGGAGACCTTGATATAATGCATTGGTTCAGTGAAAAGAAGAGGTGTAGTTCAATTACCAAAACAAAGTCTTCACACAAAGTAATTGTATTTGTAACAATTGACCCGGTTTCAGCTGTTCTAAAGCAGCCTTCTTCAGATAATCTACAAACCAAGTGACAAACTTAAATTTTAAGGTATACAATAAGGTAACAGAAAAAAAGACATTCAAAATGAGTGAAGAAAAAACTGTAATGAATATAATGCAAATTACCTGTGTAAGTTATAAAGAGACTAAGGGTCTTTATTGTTATCCCCCCCAGTCCTACCGGGCGATTTTTCGCATGTATACACCCTTGCACCCTTCAACTTTTATGGACGCGTGGTTTTTCAGCTTTTTGTGCACTAAACAGTCTTAGGAAATCAGAAAACCCCATAAAAGTTGGTTATTGAACTACACCTCTTCTATGATGAGTCGCTATCACACACTGGAGAAAATCACAGTCAAGGATCAGTGAAGAGACGTGTCATCTGTCCTCTGTCCTTTCCAGTGTGAAAACCTCCAATAAGGCTTGTCCCACACTGGATCCACTCATCTCAGCTCAGGCTTTAACAAAAAAAATTAAACCCATGTATTTAAATGAAAACCCACACATTCATTTCTTTGAGTGTTTTTTGCCTCTAAAGAGAATTTTAACAGCCTTAGATGAAACTAAAGTAGGTATGTTCTTATGCTGTAGCAATTAATAAAGAGAACATGACAGAGCAATATTCTTTTGGCAAGAGAAAAGAAAATAAATATCTCCATATTAACAAAATTCATGGTGGAAGAAAAAGAGAGAAATATGAAGTCACTTGTTCATCAGCTTTTACAGATCATAGATCATAAAGTTATTTTTATTAGGGTCCATTTTATTCCTTTGCTGTCCCCCTTTATATTCATTAGTCTATTTTTATTTGAGTCTTCAGGGATGATCAATATGAACTCTTTTTTTATTTATTTTTTTAAAAAAAGGTGAGATTTTTTTTCTCTCTTGTATCCATCCTTCTCATTTTAAATTTTTTTGCTTAGATAAGTTTCCATAATATCCAACTGCTAATGAGTGCAGCACCTTACTGGAAAGCAGTCATTTATGAATAATAAAAATATTACTCTCATGCTATCTACTGATTAAAATACGAACTAATATCACATTAGTTTCTATAGACCTCGATAGATAGCTTATAAATCGATGATGTTACCTTCTTTTTATACTAGACGTTAGGGAGCACAAAAAAAAAGTCGCCGAAGAAAGCCGAAGCAAAGGCAGTTGAGTACGATCGGGTCTAGCCCCACCCACCACTAGTGTCTATACTGTGCAGTGCATTCAACCCTATCTTCTCTTTACGAGACGCAACTAAAATATTTTAGATAAAAATGCTATAAGAACCCCCTCCAAGAAGTCGATCTTTTTTTTTTACAAGAAAGTATAATGTAGAACTGATTAGGAGAGAGGTTCTTCTTTGGTGTGACACCACGTATTCTACGAATTCCCAGCAGTTTAAAATATAAACATAACATATAACATTATTATTAGATATTAATAAAAACCCTGTTCTTTTAATATTCTTAATAAATATTATAATATCATAACATGATCCACCGGTGGTCATATTAACCATTTCTTACTAATCGATTTAAATTAAAAAAATTATTATGTTAATATATTTGCGTAGAATATTATAAAATCTAGAACATAATCTGAGTATTATTTTAATTTAAGAAGGTTGGTTTGATTTTTGCAACATAACTATTTTTTTTAAATTAAATATTTAAATAATAAATAATATGCTAAATATGTAAGATATTCAGTTTATTATTTATCATATTAATAAACATTATATTAATAATTGGCAGTATGAAATACTGCGTACCCGATGATTCCCGAGTACTTCCGAGTGACTATCTTCGGGGACTTTTTTTTGTGCTCCCTAACGTCTAGTTTCTTTTTATTGGTCTCTGGTCTTATATTACTTTGCTTTGTAAGTTTCATCGCACACCTATTACTATTACCCCAATTTTAAACCACTTCCTGTCTTTCAATCTACCCCAAATTTTGCACATGGAAACAATTTAGGTGAAGAATACAGAAACCATAAAAAAAAAAAAAATGAAAATAAGACTAGTTTTTAAAAATGGTATTTTTATGTTATTTATTACATTTTATAACAACAAAAAATTTGGGTGTCTTCTTATTTTATTTATGTTAAAATAATACATTATCTTTTCAAAAGCATAAAATTTATTGCCGTTATATGACCCGCTGAGCTAGAATAATTTATAATCATGCTAAACCCGCTATACAATTAAACGAGAAAAGTTTATTGAACGTGAATGGTTCTGGGTTTAAAGCTTTGCTCTTTGCTTATGTTTGCTTTTTCAAATATTTTCATTTCCATTTCATTTCATATCCGTACCGTATTTTAATTTGAACGTGTTGTGTTGGAGTTGGATGGAATTAATAAATTTAGTTGTATACAAGATAGTTTTAGCTTCAAATTTAGCTTTCTAGGTATTGAAAATGAAAGCAGTTAGCGGTCGGTGGCGACGTCCCGTATTTAATGAAATTCTCAAATGTTCGAGGTGCTATTCTTCATCTGATGTGACTGAGAGTGAGTACAAACAGAAAGCGGTTTATCCGCCGATTTTAGACGTCTCAGAAGATGCGGCGAAAATAAGAGATAGACAGGCGTTGTTTGACAAATACAGGGATCTTCATACTGTCGAGGAAAAACTGTTCGCAGTCAACCTGCCCAGGTACTACGGATGGAACTCGCTCATACTGAAAGAAGGCTCTTATCCTTACAATTACCTCCCTTTCGTCAAGCATATCACAAGAACCAGGCACTTCAAAGGGAACAAGGATCTGTTTTACAGAGTGCTTGGAAAAGACAAAGATCAATGTAAGGAACTGTTGGAAAGAATAAGACCTCAGATTCAAGAAGCCGTTCTATTTGAACTCAAAGGAAGAAGGTAAACAGAAATTATATTTTCTAAGCTTTAGAATGCTGTTACCAAGCCCGCAATACACTGTTTTTACCAGATTACACTTCAAAATTGAGATATTTTGAAGAGGTTATGCCCATTCGTCTTTTAATTTTTATTAAATAAATGAATATTACAACTTGTGGTAAATTCGGATTGTACGTGCCCCCACTTTGAGGTTAGGTGATAAAATCCCGCATATTAAATTGAAAACCTTAATTTTGTGGACCCTTGAATTTTCAATAGCCGCACCACTTCGCAGTGCTCCGCTCATTTCCTGAAGAAAAACAACCCTCCTGTGTATAAACTAGGTAGAGGTCCAACTCGAAGAAATTTCGAGGGCACGTACAATCCGAATTAGCCCAACTTGTAAACACAAGAGTATTATTATAATTATATCCCTTTGTTTAACAGTATTAAGCACGCTTAATACGTTAAGGGGGCTTGGTTACCGTATTCTAAAGCTGGGTAAAACTGAGGAATACGGTGCTATGAGGTTAGAAAAGTGTACAGGCTTTACTGGAATGTATTATTTTGACAAAGGGATATCACCTATCTTCTGTACAAATCATACATATATAATCACTCAAATATATAAATCATACTAATGTACTGTTTGACAAAGGATATAATCTTTTGCTGCTAAGCGATTCTCGATCGCACCATGTTTCTCAGTTCAACCTAAAGCTGTTCTGATGTGCTACACTATACCATTTTATAGGATATTTTGCGGTTTTATAACGGATAGAGTAGGATGTCTTTTGGTTTTTTGTCATAATTCTGGGGCCCCCGTTGTCTAGCTTGTTAAACAAGGAGCCTTTAACTAAGAAAATATTGTCATTTTCACCTTATTTAAAGCAAGTTGCTTAAGTAGAAAGCTTACTTTTAATAAAATATTCAGAAAATCTTAATAATAAGACCCTGTTTGGGGAGGAGCTTAATAAAGTGGACAATGACTATGTTTATGTTTAGTAGTGGATCCTTTTAGGGTTCATGGAAAATAAATTACTTAACTTCATTCTTTACGGCAACGTTTCTGCCTGACGGCCATTTTCAAGCCTAAACAATTACGTATATTTTATTAGTTTAACTACATATATTATTAGTTTGATGAAGACACATGAATGTACTGTTTTGTCAGAGGGATATATTGATTGTAAGGGACTTCAAATTATTATGGATTTTTTTTTCTTTTTAAATAAAAGTTAGTTTCACCCTGCCAATCAGTGGATGAACTAACCATTTTAAAAATTAAATAATTTAATTCCTGAGACAACATCCAAACCAAGACAATAACCAGAGACAATATCTGAGGACAATATAATTTCCAAGATATTGTGCAAGTTGTGTAACCGTACTTTATAGAATTTTGTTTCATATCAGAGTTAAATAACCATTCCCATTAGTTAAGCTCTTAATCTAATAAAAATTAGTTTAAAAAAATGCATCTGAAAAAAAAAAACAAAAACATGAAATGTAAAACAAATGAGGGTTTTATTTTATAAAAAAAAGAAACAGTTTTTTATCATTTACATCTCTAGTTCTAGATCATCTGGAGGTGACCGAGTCAGGACGCACCCTTTGTAACATGGTCGCCACTAGAAGCTAGAGCTCCTGTAAACATACCAAATAAATTTTACCTTAGGATTCTTAGTGGTCTTTTTGTGAAACACCTTAAAAGGGAAAACAAAACAGTTTTTCACGGATTCTTTATCTTTATAATTACAAGACTAAGATCATAACGGAGTAGAGGGAAGAAGTGCTGCTTTTATGGCAAAGTTCCTAATGTGTGGTTTCCTCAGTAAGGTGTTTTGATTTCCTGTGAAATCCTGGATTAGTTAATTCAGTTAAATAATGCTCACATATTTTTTGTATTTAGACACATTATCCATTTTTTTTAAGGTGGCAGAACGAAAGTGAAAGTGGAGCAAAGTTAAGTGATAGTGATCTACAGGATATTGTAGGGAAGAATGTTGTAAGACAAATCAACAATATCATTATATCAGCTCTATCTTCCAATCACTCCTACCTCATGAATTCTGCCGTAAGTATTCAAAATATACCTGTTAGTTTTGTCTTAGAGTATTTATTTTCAGAAAGTTCTGATTGCGTACAAACTACAGCTGAAACTTAGGCAGCTTTCACACTGAAAAGACGGGACAGGAGACATGTCTCTTCGTTTAACTGATTCATTCTATTATTATTAAAAGCTAATATTGTTTTCACACCGATGAGTCTCTCCAATGGGAAAGGTCTTGTTTCCTGCCGCTTTTAAGCCATGTTATAACGTTAAATTCTTTTTAGAAGAACGAAGGAAAGAAACAGAAAAATTCATTCCCTTGTTTGAGGTTAAACTACATATCCCATGCTTTCCAGGGGAGTGCTGTATTGACCAAGCTAAACCATCAAGTTCTCTTTTTATTTTTCATTCTCTTCTTCTTTTATATGTTTGGCATAATGGCCATATTTATGTGACAAAGCATCTATTATTTCATTATTATTAATGAATATGAATAAATAATATTTAAAGGCTAAGCAAGAGATCACAATTGAATGAGCAACAAATTGAAGGGAACCATAATAGTTTACGTAGTCTGTCCCAAAAATACGTATAAAAAATGCATAAAATTTTTATTTTAATAATTTAAAACAATTTTGTCTTCCTCAAAGTACTCCCCCCCTGATAAAACGCACTTGGCCCAACGCCATTTCCATTGTTGGAAACGTCTTTCAAAGTCCTCCACTTTAAGGCTCTTTAGCTGCCTTAAGTCGCTGCTTTTATGCCATCCAATTCCCCCAAATGGCGCTCCTGAAGCAAAATTTTTTACTTTGGAAACAAAAACGGCACTTGGTTAGTGCCAAATCGGGTGAATATGGGGGGGGGGGGGGGTCAGTGACGATAATGGAGCTACTTGCCAAAAACTCGTGCACAACCTATGCCTTGTGTTTTTATTGTTCTTTTTTTGTTGTGTTTTTTTATTTCCATACCGACGTGACACTAAGAAAGGGGTCAGATCAACTGTGTAGAGAATGAGTGACGACACCTGTTGTGCCCTCCACCTAGCTCAGGCTTGTTTTGGTTATTGGGGGGGGGGGGGGGGGGGGGGGGGGGGGAGCTCACTGTCTAGTCTCCTCACTTCCTACATAAGTCTCTATAATTATTTTATATGTATTTATGGTACAGACCACATATAACATTTAAATCCTTCAGTGTAATCAAGTTTAACTAAGATTTATAATATTTAAAATACAACTGACAACCAACTGTGCTAAATTAGAATTAAGAAGTCGTAAATTGACATTAATAACACAGTAGTTTTAACATTAATATGAACACGGAATTGATTGATTGTAGGTAGATTATGAGCCTCGAGTGGAGAGCTTCTGGGCAGTTGGTGGTTTTTATCCCTCAGAGGCAGAAATTCAGGCCAGGATTGAAAAAAACAAGGATCTAAGTGAAGCGGAGAAAAATGCACAGTTGGAACACTGGATACAATACCTTGGATCTCCTGCACTTCAGGTATGTCATTTTAGTTATACCTTATGCCTTTAAATGTATTTAATCCTAGCCCAGCCTCACAGATATGAACTACTGCACCAGCTACACAAATTATTATACTAAAATAAATTTAACAACTAGACCTTGAGGAGTCAAAACAAAGACAGAATTCTTATTATTTTCCTGTCACATCAAAATTGTCAAAATTAAATACCCCTAGAAATCCTTGGACCTTTGTAGTTAAATTCTTTCAACCTATATCAATTACTGGGCATTTGATGAATTTATATTTTATTTGAATGTCTGTTTTGCACTTTTAGATAATTTATATATTGTATGCTTAGACCTATTTTGATTTTTTTTTTTTTTTTCACTTTAAATAATGTAAACTAGTTTGAAATCACCAGGGATTAATTACTTGTGTGAGTTGTGGGTAAACTTTAACTAGTTCTGAATGAGTAGTTCTGAGATTACATTGTTGAATCAATTAAAAACCACTGAATTTAGTGGTTGAGAATCAGATGTTTTGTGACTTACAGATGTGAAGTTAGCCTGAAACATATAAGCTCTACTTGTTTATCCTATTGTCTTGTGTCTATAATTTTACTTCAACTTTGATGTAATTTAAATTAGTCCTTGGTAGTTAAATGTAAAGCCCAATTATAATGAAAGATATTTTTCAAACTAGTACATATTTTTGTTTGTCCAGAAAGAGCTCATGCGAAGCTAGTCTTCATGTAGAATTAAAGTGTGTACAGATAAAGACTAAACATCATTTTTACAAACCAAGTATAATACCTTTTATCATAAAGTAAAAGAAGTTCATTAAGTATCTACAAATAAATATTATTTATTAAGCCTATAGCTTATGGCCTAAAACTTGAAAACTTATCAATCAAACTAATGTTCTATCAATAGGATTGTTATATTTTTTATTGATTATTTTCTATAAAACAAGACAAGAATATTCAGATTAAAGTTATAATCTAGGTGTAATTTCCTAACATTTAATTCCTCATCTTTTTTGGATTTATTAAACTTATGTTTTGGTTTTTATAGGTTCGTGTAGGTGAACCTCTTAGAGTATTAGACACAGAGTCCTTAGAGACTGCGGAAATTATCTCGCAAGAATCTATCACAAGTGATAAACCCAAGGAAACCAGCTCCACGTCAGAGGCTCTTGTTGAACCCTTCCCCTTTGATCCAGCTGATGCCTTTAGCTTACCCTTCGAACGTAGATTCGGCACAAACCTACCTGGTATACTTAACTAAAGTGTAATAATTGTTAACCACTTTTAATTTTATCTGAATTCATTGGTATAAGTCTCAGAGTTAGTAGTTAAAAAATTACACTGAAAAGTGGTGACCACTTAGAGCTTCTTCGCAACTTTATAGTTAGTTTCTTTGCTATTTTTTATCAGTAAATAACTGGTTATGTAGTATAACAGTTTGTATAAAATTATATACTTAAATGGAGCTGCCAATGATTCAAGATGTTTTAATATTATTTATAAACTTATTTGAGAGTGAAGAATCTGAAGCATTAAGATAATGTGATAAGTTGATGTCATAAAATGTTTTATGATTACCATAATGGCAGTATTCCAAATATTGCTTTGTGTGTAGTTATTATATTCAATGATTTTTGTAAGTTTTCATTGGCTGTAATTGTTCATTTTGTCTAAAAGAAAAAATAATCTTGATATTTAGTATAAGAGTGTTATACTTGTTTATATTATGTTATATTGTGTTAGCAATATTTACATTTTTATTAGTTAATGAAGTTTGATGTCATAGGTATTAGAAGAGGTTGAAAGTATAATCTTAGAAATCTTATAACACATTTTTCACTTGCTTAAATATGTGGATATGAGAGATTGTAAATTAACTCTACTTTTTTGTAATATATTTTCAAAATATTTGCGAGGAAAAAATGTATAGTGAAACATAAAGCCTGTTTGTATTATTTTACTTTACCTAGTTCTTCTAAAGTAGATTATTGTCTTGCAGGTTTCTGGCCAGGAGATGAAAGTGAATTTGGACTGATATCTTATCATTTATGTGGCCATTTGTTGGATAGGCCTCCTCAGTTTGGCTCTGAAGACACATCAGATACTGTTGTAGCCCAAGCCATCCTTGCTTCTTACACGTGGCTTCATGCTCAGGCTGCTTACCAAGGTATATATAATGTCCAATATTTTAACGGAAGAATCAGTGGGAACATCTGATTATCTTTTTATATCTTTAGTTCATTTATGGTGATTCCTCAAACCTACAAACTAAGTCACCATTTCATCTAACATTCCATTAAAAATAAATAAATAAATAAAATAAGTAAATTAGCAAGTAGCTCCTTATTGACTGTCAAAGAGTTATAAATTAAAATTGAAAGCAGGCTAGTTAGAAATCTTTGTTTTAATTATTGTATTTATATTTATTATCCTCTTCCCTAGTTGTCTGATGCCAATGTTTCTGTATCTTTTCAGGTTTCTCGACATTCCATGAGCTGACCTACCCTCTAGTTAATCAGTGCATCGTAACTGATGGACACCACTTCTCTTGCCATCTCTACCAACTTAACACTGTTCTATTACATTCTGACCACACTGCTACCAACCCAAGGACCAATGTTAGTCTATCTCTTCAGCATCAACCCCTTTACTCTGATATTCACAACAATGAATTTGTTGGTAAGTTCCTTTGTTATTTTGAGAAATATTTAAGTCGCTGAGAAGTATTAAGTTTTATTATAAATTGAGAGTCATCAGCCCTAATATTTTGTGGTTTCTATTAATATAATATTATTTTATAAATATGTGTCTTTTATAACTTTCAGGTTGGAATGATGAAATATTAGAAACACTGCTCATGTTTTACCTAAATAAACCTGAGGAGAGGAAAGGTGTAAACCTTAAGCCCTATTTAAACGAGCAGGAGAAACACCTCACTGATATCAGCGATGAAGAAAAGGAGAGGAGAGACTGGCTTCATAAACAGTTCCGGCATATGTATTCCAATAGGTAATCATGATTAATTTTAATTCATTTGTAAATTTAGTTTTATTGGGGGTTTTTGTCCTCTTCCTTACCCAGTATACTCAGGTTTTCAGCTAGACCAATCAGGTGAAAATGCCAAGTTAGATGATAAAGTTCTATAAAGAACAACTTTTAAGTAAAGCAAATACCAGTAAACTACTGAAGATCATCTACTCTCTGTGATCATCAGTGTGAAACCTGTTTCACCTCATTATATCAGTTTTTAGGCCTAGTTTTCAGGTGGGTTACAATACACTAACCACTTGGCTATCCTGGTCCCCCCCCCCCCTCTTGAGTTGATGATTTAAGGAAAGATGGGGGCATTATAAATTCATTCAACATCATAACATCCATTTTTGTTATTATTTTTTATTTTATTTTATTTTTTTTTTTAGGCCGAGACACAGATTGCCTTATGAAATCTATGATTGGGAGAGGATATACAAGATTAAGTTCCCTTTGAGGCCTCTAGAAGCTCGACTGCGCCCTTTTGAACTTGATTGCAACCCTATTGAGGATAGGAAGTATTACCAACATATGCATGAGTATATTCCTAGGGCGCAGAGAACAAGGAGGAAACACTGGACAGGATGGAGAGCCAAATTTGCCAAAACTTACTATCCTGATATAGAACATTAAACTGGATCTTTTTTTAAACAAAAAACTTTGTGATCGTGCAATAGTTGTTATTATTATAATCAAACCATACTTTAATGATCACTGAAGACACTAAAAATGTGGATTAGGCAATATTTGGTAAGTAGGTACAATCTATGAAAGGTCTTCAGCAAAAAAAAAAAAAAAACACTTTGGGGGTAGGGGTTTGTAGTTTCTTCTCTTAATTTGTCATTTGAAACATAAGATAAGTTTTTGACCTGTCATAAACTGGACATTTAAAAAAATTGATATAAATAATTTAGTTTACACCTCTACCTTTCATAAGGATCAAGATTTTTGCTAAGTCCTTAGATCAAATGTTACTTGAATCTAATTCCAAATTAAGTGTTTGTACTCAGTAGATCTGCCGGATGTAACTGCATCAATGATGTACAGTGTACAAGTTGCAGGATTGGTGTCAAAACTCAAGGAAATCTCTTCTGGAACCATAATCAAGTACCAATAATAATCTGGTTTGATTCCCTAAGTGGTGAGATATATTCCACCCAAAATGTCTTATTTCTCATTTACCAACCTATTATCACCAGTTTAAAAAGAAAATAAACAAGTTGTTCTTTTTAAAACATTTAAAAAGAAATATGTTTAAAACCAATCTATTAATTTTAATTTTTTTCAATACTATTTTTCTTAAAATCTTCTATAGAGTTTTTTCCCCCTTGGACACTTTTAAAAGGAAAATTAAGACAATAGGTTTTGTATTAATGATCTAGTCTGTAAATAATTGTAGAAATAAATGTATTTAATATATATATGATAATTGCTTTTGTAGTTACCTTTGTTGAAGATTATTTGTGTAAATCACCTTCTTATTAATATGTTTTAAAATAAGCAATTCATAAGAAAAAAAGTTATCTTCCTGAAAAAGAAAGCTACATTGTTATGACGATCCAACTATCGAGGCATGTGTAGCTCCTTGGTGGTAAGCATAGAGAAAGTAGGGCTTAACCTCCCATGGACTGCTATAGATGTCAAAGCACTCTCTCTTGTCATTTTGGTCCAACCAACTGAACAAATAGTTATTGACAGATATCTAAACAAAACAGTGCTGGTAATTGACCTTTTATATATTAGGTCAGAAAGGCCAATGATAAGGGTGTCCTGTCCCAGCTCTGAGTAGCTTGTAATTAGCATAAACATTTGAAAAATAAAAACAGTTTATGAAATCTGTACCATGGAAAGCAAAAAATATTATAATTGAAAAATTAAATTCGGGCCCCTAGACATTTACAGAAAAAGATTCAATATTTACACGCACCAGGGGCCCCGTGGCAACGTATGATAAACGTAGTTCACCAGTAAGTTTTTTGAGGACTATTACACTGTGAATTGACAAAAAACTCTGACGCTTACTTAATATATTGTTCACCTTTATCAAAGTTTTTTCCTTAAACTGTTACGAAGAGATCATATAATAAGTTATACATGTATTTATGTAGTAGCCTAACTAAATTAACCAGGAGGTAGGTGAGGATTTAGCTATAGAGGCTAAATTAGACATTTTCGATTTTGGGTCATGTGCAAAATAAAATACTGTATGTTGGTAAATTTGACCTCTAGAATGCATTAAAACACGTTTAGGGGGGTTATTTTTTTAAAATAATCCGGGAGATGACCCCTGTACCCCCCTTTTTCTGGGGGGGGAGGAGGTATCCTCGACACCACGAAGGGCCTCCAGAATAATCTTGCCCCAGGGCCCCCAAGATTGTAGTTACGGCCCTGTGGCTCAACTACATTTCTAGCATCATGAGGTAGTGCAAGCGACTTCTACTACAAGATAATGGGTTCAAATTTTCGAATACAATTGGCAGAATTAGGTAAATGTTGTAAAAACTAAAACTTTAAGAATTTAAATCCGATTTACACTAATTTTTTTTTCATTAGGCTTGTCTTTCATTGTTGTTTCATTTTTAATTCTGAAATCTACTAAGTTCCAATTTACCAAGAAGTTAATTATGGAGAACATGACCGCCACGTCATAATACTGATTATTGAATGGATGTGAACAAGTTTAGTTAGTTTGTTGTGGCAGTTATTATTATTTATAGTTATTTTGAAAGATAAACAAATCTTGACCACGAAACTAAGTTGCTAACCACTCAACTATGAAGACATTCTAAGTTTCTTTATTAAGTGGTTTCCCCCCCCCCCCCCTTTTTTTTATAAACTACTAGATCCTTATTCAAAATTTATATATATTGCAACATTTATCTGGTATTGCGCCCTATTCAAGGGCGCAATACCAGATCAGAAAATCGAGCAAAACAAAAGGTTAACACTTTCAGAAAGCTTAATACCTTATGGTTAACCTTAGAGGAGAGTTTTCAATGGCAACGAGTTAAAGAGGCCAAAAAAATTAAGGCAATTTGGGCATATCGGTGGGTGCATTAGAAAGAACACTGAGTGTGCAAATCTCTGTCTTAGAGACTTCAAACCAGTAGCGTACACAGAATTTTTTTTCGGGGGGGGCCCAACCTAATTTAACTTATATGCGGGTTTAGCATACCCCATAATTTATTATAATTGTAATTTCTCCCCCTTTTCAACACTCTAATTTCAATTTCTAACCTCAAATTAAATCCTATGAGGTAACACCTCACTATGTGATGTGATCGTTCTAAAGAACGATTATGTCTCCGATTCCAATAATTCCAAGACAGAAATCTGTTCCAGTTATCAGACATTTTTGATCCCGTTTCTGGCTGTTAGTCTGTCTCTCGCTCAATCATGGCGAACAATTCTTAAAAACTACTCTTTCGATTTTAATGAAATTCGGATGGCAGTTAATTAGCATATAAAAAGTCCATTGTTGGTCCTATATAAGGTCAAATCTTCTGGTCCCATTTCCCTCCACCACATTTCTTCACCTGCCACCATTTCTCTTCCACATGTGCACCCACATACATTTATTTACACCTTATCTTCAAAAATATTCATCTGATTTTATAAAACTTATTTGATAAAAGCTCACAGATTAATTTTAACTGTCTGCGCTGTTTAAATTTTGGTAAATTGATACTTTAAATCATGTAAAAATCAAACCAATTTTGACTAATTTAAAAAAGGAGGGAAAATTGAGTAAATTTAACATGAATAATGTATCAATAAAGCAATATTTTAAGAGCGCAGACGGTTGAAATTATTCTTGGCTTATCTGCAGGCTACTTTAAACAAACCATTAAAATTTCATAAAAATCAGATGAGTACTTTTGAAGATATAGGTGTAGTAAATAAATGTATGTCTGTGCGAATGTGGAAGAGAAATAAATAGGTGCAGAAGATTGAAACTTTTACGAGACCAGGTATGTTATAACCTGGCTAATTATGACCTACCATCCAAATTTCAATAAAATTAGACGAATAGCTTTTAAGATATGTTGGTTCGCAAAAATTGAAGGATAGGCGGACACGGGACCCAAACTGTACCCTGATGAACAGATTTCTGT
This sequence comes from Gerris lacustris, assembly GCA_951217055.1. Classification (NCBI taxonomy): domain Eukaryota; kingdom Metazoa; phylum Arthropoda; class Insecta; order Hemiptera; family Gerridae; genus Gerris; species Gerris lacustris. The sequence goes on along the minus strand of OX578283.1, from coordinate 33,567,700 downwards.
CTTGGAATTTTTGAAATCGGAGACATAAAAACTGTTCGTTCTTCAGAACTGTCACATATCTTCCGTTTCCTTTGGTAAGCTCGGAAGCAAAACGTGATCCATACTGCAAAAGCAAACGTGGATTTGGGGCACATACGAATTTCAAATTTTTATCTAGAAGAGAATTCTTCTCTAAGAAAATTAAATAGCTACTGCAAAACAAAAGAATCATTCGCTCATTCGCTGGGTAATTACATGGGACATTTTTTTTCACAAAATGATAAACCGATTTATTTATATTGCCTCTGTTTTCCCACTACATGTCGACGAACACTAGTCCGACCAGTCAGCAAGAGGGCAATGCCGCATAGACAAGAGGACCCACCTAGCGTTCTACACACAATCCTGGTCCAAAACAAAAATTTGCTACTGAAATCCACAACCATCATTTTCCCGTTTAAGCCAGTCTAGTGTGCATATTTTAATTCAATTAATTTAATTCCATCGGCAAAAGTTCGAGTTGACTCGGGCCTCATTTAATTTAATGTGCTTAACACCTAGGCCGAGCCGGCAATCGGGTCTATTATTGAACGCATCCCAATTTAATTGGATGCATAATTTCCATCGATAAAATCGGGCCTACAAGCAATCAGGCCGATTCATTGTACTCATCCTAATCAATTCAATGCACTTAATTCTATAGCAAAAAATCCGGGCCTAGCTGTCAATCAGAGCTGTCTATTTTTACGAATCCAAATTCAATTCATTGCATTAGGATTCGTAATGAATTGAAGCTGTCCTATAATGCAACCTATGCTATTGAACTGGAGTAAAACCACAAAAAAATCATTGAATTCAATTGGCGAAAAATCGGGCCCAGCCGAAATCGGGTCGATCAAGTTTAATGTTTTTAGTTCCACTGGCAAAAATCAAGGCCTAGTCGGAAATGAGCCGATTTATTTCATGAATCCTAATTTAATTCAATGAATCTAATTCCATCAGCAAAAATCTCGGTCCAGCCAAAATCGGGCCGCTTTTGGGTTTTAATAGTTTTAGTTTCATCGGAAAAAGTTCGGGCCCAGCCGACAGTCGATAATGTTTAATAAATTTAATTCCATCGGCAAAATCCAGTTCCAGCGGACAGTCGGGCCGGTATAGTGTTTAATAAATTTAATTCCATCGGCAAAATCCGGGCCCAGCCGACAGTCGGGCCGGTATAGTGTTTAATAAGTTTAATTCCATCGGCAAAATCCGGGCCCAGCCGACAGTCGGGCCGGTATAATGTTTAATAAATTTAATTCCATCGGCAAAATCCAGTTCCAGCCGACAGTCGGGCCGGTATAGTGTTTAATAAATTTAATTCCATCGGCAAAATCCGGGCCCAGCCGACAGTCGGGCCGGTATAGTGTTTAATAAATTTAATTCCATCGGCAAAATCCGGGCCCAGCCGACAGTCGGGCCGGTATAGTGTTTAATAAATTCAATTCCATCGGCAAAATCCGGGCCCAGCCGACAGTCGGGCCGGTATAGTGTTTAATAAATTCAATTCCATCGGCAAAATCCGGGCCCAGCCGACAGTCGGGCCGGTATAGTGTTTAATAAATTCAATTCCATCGGCAAATAAGGGCCCAGCCGACAGTCGGGCCGGTATAGTGTTTAATAAATTCAATTCCATCGGCAAATCCGGGCCGAGCTTATTTGGGGTGATTAAGTGTATACACACCATAAGATAATACTTACTTAATTCCTTTTATTGGAAAATATTTACAGCCAATTCGAATGCATCTGTCATTACTGTGTCTTTTTGGTTTTAAGTGTATGGCGGGTCTTAGGTATGTAATCATTTCGGGGGGGGCCAGGGCCCCTTGGGCCCCCCCCCCCTGTGTACGCCACTGCTTCAAACAACCCAAGTCTAGATATCAAAATTCAAGAAGTGTATTTTGGAGATCAAAACTGAACTTTTTAATCCTATAATAATTTTCTTTTTCGAATTTTACCTGTTTTCTATTTCACATGTTTTGCTCTTTAAAATTCCCTATAACTTCAAAACCAATAAAGAAATTAAGGTGCTGTTAGTAGCATTCGAAAGTACGTATAAAACTAAGTATAGATTGTCAAAATATCTTAGGTGGAGAAACATTTACATTCTTTTTTAGTCCGACTCTGACAGTATGTCTTTTTTAAGTGCTCAGCAAAGTGCAAAGCTCACCAAAATTGGTGCATTTTTAGAATTTTAATACGGCACCTTGGCCTTCCAGATATCTTTTGTTGTTTGGCTTGTACGGACCTTAAGTTCAATCCTCAATAATCCTTAGATATACGGGCTGGCACATTGAGTGCGCCACGAGTAAAAAAGTTTCTGCAAATCACAATTCACGATGCGAGAAAAATAAACCCTCACTTTACCCTACCACTAGAGACCCCTAAAACAGAGGAAACAGTCTGCTTGATTATTGCTTTGTTCTGCAATGTTTTGCTGTGTTTATGTGTCTTGGTGTACTGTATGCTCCGCCCGTGCCACCATGTCCGGTATAGAGAAATTGTTTACTTTTTGATGGAGGAGACGGTGTAGAGCGGAATGTCAAGGGTACAGTAGTACAGTGATGTCATCACGAGATAAGCAGTTAAGTGATCCTAGCGGGCAAATGTGATACTATTTGTTCCTTAGTGACTTGGACATCATTGCGATTTAAGCCAATTCACAACAAATTATTTAAAAAAGATATATATTTATGCCCCTTAAATTTCCTCAGTTATATTAAAACCGCAATGCAAGCGCTTCTCTCAATAACAGTTTAAATATAGCAATATGCAGGAGGTAGTTCGATTTTCACAAATTCTTAAAAAGCACCTTAAATATCAAACCCGCAATTCACGTGTACAGTAATACACTGACGTCATCACGACGTAAGCAGTTCAGTGATCCTAGCCGCAAATGTGATACTTTTAGTTCCTTAGTGAGTTTAAAACAAATAATATACATATATATATATATATATATATATATATATATATATATATATATATATATATATATATATATATATATACATGCCTTTTAAATTTCCTCAGTTATATAACACCCGCAATACACGTGCATCTCTCAAAACCATATTGTATCCGGAATATAGCAAGATTCAGGAGGTAGTTCGATTTTCACGAATTACTAAAAAAAAAACCCTTCGGTTATATTAAACCCGCAATACACGTGCATCTCTCAAAACCATTTTCTATCCGGAATATAACAAGGTGCAGGAGGTAGTTTGATTTTCACGATTTTTTGTCTACTGATACGAGTATTGCTGGTTTAATATAGTCAAGGAATATTTAGGAATTTTTTTAAGAATTCGTGAAAATCGAACTACCTCCTGCATCTTGCTATATTCCGGATACAAAATAGTTATCAGAGAAAAAGGAGAAGCACTTGTATTGCGGGTTTAATATAACCGAGGGAATTTAAGGGGCATTTTCTTTTCTTTAAGAATTCGTGAAAACCGAACTACCTCCTGTGCTCTTCTACATACTTGATACAAAGTGACAATTTATATTTGGAGTATTTTTAGGAAATTTATTTATGGGCAAAGAGAAAAGTGTTTTAACTGGGATGCAAAGAAAGTGGTTACATGTTGCTGATTTTAAATATTTTCCGGGCCTTCAAATCATGTACTGGGCCATAGGATTGTTTGCTCTCCATGTATTCAATTTATTTAGGGGATCAGTATTATCCAACAGCACTACTATGTAGCTCATAATAATTCAATAACACCAACAGGTATCTTCTATACAGACGTTTCCTGTAAAAATGGGTCTTGTATCTTGAACTTCCTAGGTTATTTGCTCAACAACCATAACTACAACCTTACCCCGTTGAAGGATTTTTACTGTTTACTTTCTGATGGAGGAGACGGTGTAGAGCGGAATGTCATGGGTACAGTAGTACACTGACGTCATCACGAGGTAAGCAGTTCAGTGATCCTAGCCGACAAATGTGATACTTTTAGTTCCTTATTGAGTTTAAAACAAATAATGTACATGTATGTATATGCCCCTTAAATTTCCCCGGTTATATAAAACCCGCAATACACGTGCATCTCTCAAAACCATTTTGTATCCGGAATATAGCAAGGTGCAGGAGGTAGTTTGATTTTCACGAATTATTGAAAAAAGCCCCTTATATTACATCGGTTATATTAAACCCGCAATACACGTGAATTTCTCAAAACCATTTTGTATCCGGAATATAGCAAGGTGCAGGAGGTAGTTTGATTTTCACGATTTTTTGTCTACTGATACGAGTATTGCTGGTTTAATATAGTCCAGGAAATTTGAAGAATTTTTTTAAGAATTCGTGAAAATCGAACTACCTCCTACATCTTGCTATATTCCGGATACAAAATAGTTATAAGAGAAAAGAGAAGCACTGGTATTGCGGGTTTAATATATCCGAGGGAATTTAAGGGGCATTTTTTTTTTCTTTAAGAATTCGTGAAAACAGAACTACCTCCTGTGCTCTTCTACATACTTGATACAAAGTGACAATTTATATTTGGAGTATTTTTAGGAAATTTATTTATGGGCAAAGAGAAAAGTGTTTTAACTGGGATGCAAAAAAAGTGGTTACATGTTGCTGATTTTAAATATTTTCCGGGCCTTCAAATCATGTACTGGGCCATAGGATTGTTTGCTCTCCATGTATTCAATTTATTTAGGGGATCAGTATTATCCAATAGCACTACTAAGTAGCTCATAATAATTTAATAACACCAACAGGTATCTTCTATACAGACGTTTCCTGTAAAAATGGGTCTTGTATCTAGAACTTCCTAGGTTATTTGCTCAACAACCATAACTACAACCTTACCCCGTTGAAGGATTTTTACTGTTTACTTTCTGATGGAGAAGACGGTGTAGAGCGGAATGTCAAGGGTACAGTAGTACATTGACGTCATCACGAGGTAAGCAGTTCAGTGATCCTAGCCGACAAATGTGATACTTTTAGTTCCTTAGTGAGTTTAAAACATATAATGTACATGTATGTATATGCCCCTTAAATTTCCCCGGTTATATAAAACCCGCAATACACGTGCATCTCTCAAAACCATTTTGTATCCGGAATATAGCAAGGTGCAGGAGGTAGTTTGATTTTCACGAATTATTGAAAAAAGCCCCTTATATTACATCGGTTATATTAAACCCGCAATACACGTGAATTTCTCAAAACCATTTTGTATCCGGAATATAACAAGGTGCAGGAGGTAGTTTGATTTTCACGATTTTTTGTCTACTGATACGAGTATTGCTGGTTTAATATAGTCAAGGAAATTTGAGGAATTTTTTTAAGAATTCGTGAAAATCGAACTACCTCCTACATCTTGCTATATTCCGGATACAAAATAGTTATAAGAGAAAAGAGAAGCACTGGTATTGCGGGTTTAATATATCCGAGGGAATTTAAGGGGCACTTTTTTTTTTTCTTTAAGAATTCGTGAAAACAGAACTACCTCCTGTGCTCTTCTACATACTTGATACAAAGTGACAATTTATATTTGGAGTATTTTTAGGAAATTTATTTATGGGCAAAGAGAAAAGTGTTTTAACTGGGATGCAAAGAAAGTGGTTACATGTTGCTGATTTTAAATATTTTCCGGGCCTTCAAATCATGTACTGGGCCATAGGATTATTTGCTCTCCATGTATTCAATTTATTTAGGGGATCAGTATTATCCAACAGCACTACTAAGTAGCTCATAATAATTCAATAACACCAGCAGGTATCTTCTATACAGACGTTTCCTGTAAAAATGGGTCTTGTATCTTGAACTTCCTAGGTTATTTGCTCAACAACCATAACTTCAACCTTACCCCGTTGAAGGATTTTTACTGTTTACTTTCTGATGGAGAAGACGGTGTAGAGCGGAATGTCAAGGGTACAGTAGTACACTGACGTCATCACGAGGTAAGCAGTTCAGTGATCCTAGCCGACAAATGTGATACTTTTAGTTCCTTAGTGAGTTTAAAACATATAATGTACATGTATGTATATGCCCCTTAAATTTCCCCGGTTATATAAAACCCGCAATACACGTGCATCTCTCAAAACCATTTTGTATCCGGAATATAGCAAGGTGCAGGAGGTAGTTTGATTTTCACGAATTATTGAAAAAAGCCCCTTGTATTACATCGGTTATATTAAACCCGCAATACACGTGAATGTCTCAAAACCATTTTGTATCCGGAATATAGCAAGGTGCAGGAGGTAGTTTGATTTTCACGATTTTTTGCCTACTGATACGAGTATTGCTGGTTTAATATAGTCAAGGAAATTTGAGGAATTTTTTTAAGAATTCGTGAAAATCGAACTACCTCCTACATCTTGCTATATTCCGGATACAAAATAGTTATAAAAGAAAAGAGAAGCACTGGTATTGCGGGTTTAATATATCCGAGGGAATTTAAGGGGCACTTTTTTTTTTTCTTTAAGAATTCGTGAAAGCAGAACTACCTCCTGTGCTCTTCTACATGCTTGATACAAAGTGACAATTTATATTTGGAGTATTTTTAGGAAATTTATTTATGGGCAAAGAGAAAAGTGTTTTAACTGGGATGCAAAGAAAGTGGTTACATGTTGCTGATTTTAAATATTTTCCGGGCCTTCAAATCATGTACTGGGCCATAGGATTGTTTGCTCTCCATGTATTCAATTTATTTAGGGGATCAGTATTATCCAACAGCACTACTAAGTAGCTCATAATAATTCAATAACACCAACAGTTATCTTCTATACAGACGTTTCCTGTAAAAATGGGTCTTGTATCTAGAACTTCCTAGGTTATTTGCTCAACAACCATAACTACAACCTTACCCCGTTGAAGGATTTTTACTGTTTACTTTCTGATGGAGAAGACGGTGTAGAGCGGAATGTCAAGGGTACAGTAGTACATTGACGTCATCACGAGGTAAGCAGTTCAGTGATCCTAGCCGACAAATGTGATACTTTTAGTTCCTTAGTGAGTTTAAAACATATAATGTACATGTATGTATATGCCCCTTAAATTTCCCCGGTAATATAAAACCCGCAATACACGTGCATCTCTCAAAACCATTTTGTATCCGGAATATAGCAAGGTGCAGGAGGTAGTTTGATTTTCACGAATTATTGAAAAAAGCCCCTTATATTACATCGGTTATATTAAACCCGCAATACACGTGAGTTTCTCAAAACCATTTTGTATCCGGAATATAGCAAGGTGCAGGAGGTAGTTTGATTTTCACGATTTTTTGTCTACTGATACGAGTATTGCTGGTTTAATATAGTCAAGGAAATTTGAGGAATTTTTTTAAGAATTCGTGAAAATCGAACTACCTCCTACATCTTGCTATATTCCGGATACAAAATAGTTATAAGAGAAAAGAGAAGCACTGGTATTGCGGGTTTAATATATCCGAGGGAATTTAAGGGGCACTTTTTTTTTTTCTTTAAGAATTCGTGAAAGCAGAACTACCTCCTGTGCTCTTCTACATGCTTGATACAAAGTGACAATTTATATTTGGAGTATTTTTAGGAAATTTATTTATGGGCAAAGAGAAAAGTGTTTTAACTGGGATGCAAAGAAAGTGGTTACATGTTGCTGATTTTAAATATTTTCCGGGCCTTCAAATCATGTACTGGGCCATAGGATTGTTTGCTCTCCATGTATTCAATTTATTTAGGGGATCAGTATTATCCAACAGCACTACTAAGTAGCTCATAATAATTCAATAACACCAACAGGTATCTTCTATACAGACGTTTCCTGTAAAAATGGGTCTTGTATCTAGAACTTCCTAGGTTATTTGCTCAACAACCATAACTACAACCTTACCCCGTTGAAGGATTTTTACTGTTTACTTTCTGATGGAGAAGACGGTGTAGAGCGGAATGTCAAGGGTACAGTAGTACATTGACGTCATCACGAGGTAAGCAGTTCAGTGATCCTAGCCGACAAATGTGATACTTTTAGTTCCTTAGTGAGTTTAAAACATATAATGTACATGTATGTATATGCCCCTTAAATTTCCCCGGTTATATAAAACCCGCAATACACGTGCAGCTCTCAAAACCATTTTGTATCCGTAATATAGCAAGGTGCAGGAGGTAGTTTGATTTTCACGAATTATTGAAAAAAGCCCCTTATATTACATCGGTTATATTAAACCCGCAATACACGTGAATTTCTCAAAACCATTTTGTATCCGGAATATAGCAAGGTGCAGGAGGTAGTTTGATTTTCACGATTTTGTGTCTACTGATACGAGTATTGCTGGTTTAATATAGTCAAGGAAATTTGAGGAATTTTTTTAAGAATTCGTGAAAATCGAACTACCTCCTACATCTTGCTATATTCCGGATACAAAATAGTTATAAGAGAAAAGAGAAGCACTGGTATTGCGGGTTTAATATATCCGAGGGAATTTAAGGGGCACTTTTTTTTTTTCTTTAAGAATTCGTGAAAGCAGAACTACCTCCTGTGCTCTTCTACATGCTTGATACAAAGTGACAATTTATATTTGGAGTATTTTTAGGAAATTTATTTATGGGCAAAGAGAAAAGTGTTTTAACTGGGATGCAAAGAAAGTGGTTACATGTTGCTGATTTTAAATATTTTCCGGGCCTTCAAATCATGTACTGGGCCATAGGATTGTTTGCTCTCCATGTATTCAATTTATTTAGGGGATCAGTATTATCCAACAGCACTACTAAGTAGCTCATAATAATTCAATAACACCAACAGGTATCTTCTATACAGACGTTTCCTGTAAAAATGGGTCTTGTATCTAGAACTTCCTAGGTTATTTGCTCAACAACCATAACTACAACCTTACCCCGTTGAAGGATTTTTACTGTTTACTTTCTGATGGAGAAGACGGTGTAGAGCGGAATGTCAAGGGTACAGTAGTACATTGACGTCATCACGAGGTAAGCAGTTCAGTGATCCTAGCCGACAAATGTGATACTTTTAGTTCCTTAGTGAGTTTAAAACATATAATGTACATGTATGTATATGCCCCTTAAATTTCCCCGGTTATATAAAACTCGCAATACACGTGCAGCTCTCAAAACCATTTTGTATCCGGAATATAGCAAGGTGCAGGAGGTAGTTTGATTTTCACGAATTATTGAAAAAAGCCCCTTATATTACATCGGTTATATTAAACCCGCAATACACGTGAATTTCTCAAAACCATTTTGTATCCGGAATATAGCAAGGTGCAGGAGGTAGTTTGATTTTCACGATTTTGTGTCTACTGATACGTGTATTGCTGGTTTAATATAGTCAAGGAAATTTGAGGAATTTTTTTAAGAATTCGTGAAAATCGAACTACCTCCTACATCTTGCTATATTCCGGATACAAAATAGTTATAAGAGAAAAGAGAAGCACTGGTATTGCGGGTTTAATATATCCGAGGGAATTTAAGGGGCATTTTTTTTTTTCTTTAAGAATTCGTGAAAACAGAACTACCTCCTGTGCTCTTCTACATACTTGATACAAAGTGACAATTTATATTTGGAGTATTTTTAGGAAATTTATTTATGGGCAAAGAGAAAAGTGTTTTAACTGGGATGCAAAGAAAGTGGTTACATGTTGCTGATTTTAAATATTTTCCGGGCCTTCAAATCATGTACTGGGCCATAGGATTGTTTGCTCTCCATGTATTCAATTTATTTAGGGGATCAGTATTATCCAACAGCACTACTAAGTAGCTCATAATAATTCAATAACACCAGCAGGTATCTTCTATACAGACGTTTCCTGTAAAAATGGGTCTTGTATCTTGAACTTCCTAGGTTATTTGCTCAACAACCATAACTTCAACCTTACCCCGTTGAAGGATTTTTACTGTTTACTTTCTGATGGAGAAGACGGTGTAGAGCGGAATGTCAAGGGTACAGTAGTACACTGACGTCATCACGAGGTAAGCAGTTCAGTGATCCTAGCCGACAAATGTGATACTTTTAGTTCCTTAGTGAGTTTAAAACATATAATGTACATGTATGTATATGCCCCTTAAATTTCCCCGGTTATATAAAACCCGCAATACACGTGCATCTCTCAAAACCATTTTGTATCCGGAATATAGCAAGGTGCAGGAGGTAGTTTGATTTTCACGAATTATTGAAAAAAGCCCCTTATATTACATCGGTTATATTAAACCCGCAATACACGTGAATTTCTCAAAACCATTTTGTATCCGGAATATAGCAAGGTGTAGGGAGGTAGTTTGATTTTCACGATTTTGTGTCTCAGTAGACACAAAATCGTGAAAATCAAGCAATACTCGTACCAGTGTACGAGTATTGCTGGTTTAATATAGTCAAGGAAATTTGAGGAATTTTTTTAAGAATTCGTGAAAATCGAACTACCTTCTACATCTTGCTATATAGCCCAGTACAAATAGACAGAAAAAGGGCCTAAAGGGGGGAAAAATTAAATACTAAACTTTCTTTACGCCATCGTTTAGAAGGTGTTTAGGGAAGCATTTTCCATATTATCATATCGAGTGCCACCGCTTGCTTCCCCCACCACCCCCTATTGAAGACCCAAATTTGGCCTATTCACTGTAACGCCAATATCTCCGGAACAAAGAGTGATAACGACGTGGGGTGTTTTTTAAAGTCTTCTATACACTGTCCTCTTTAATTTGATACCCATATCAATATGCTTTTTGCTGTAGAAATGTACCAAAAATTAATAAAATATGGTAAAAAATCGACATTTCTTTTTTCTACTCTGAACAATTTTGATAATAACTTTTTTCCACGGGGTCGGCACTAAAAATGTGGTGAAATAAAACGTGTAGCTTATTTTATTACCTATAATTCGATGTATAATTTCGACATTTCTTTTTTCAACTCTGACCTATAGGTCACCTATAATAGGTCACCTACGACCTATATTACCTAGGACCTATAGGACCTAGGACCTATAGGTCTTGGGTAATATAGGACCTTAGACCACAACCATCACCACAACTACACCTACAACCATAACCACAACTACAACTACAACAACCACAATATAAATATATATATATATATATATATATATATATATATATATATATATATATATATATATATATATATATATATATATATATATATATATATATATATATATATATATATATATATATATATATATATATATATATATATATATATATATATATATATACAACACAACCATAACCACAACTACAACAAATACCACAACAACAACCATCAACACAACCACAACAGATACAAATACCACAACCACAACCACAACTACAACAAATACCACACCACAACCACAACCACAACAAATACCACACCACAACCACAACCATAACCACAACTACAGCAAAAACCACAACAACATCCACAACCACAACATATACCACAACCACAACCATAACCACAACCACAACCACAACCACAACCATAACCACAACCACAACCACAACCACAACCACAACCAATACAAATACCACAACCACAACAAATACAAATACCACAACCACAACAAATACAAATACCACAACCACAACCACAACCACAACCACAACCACAACAAATACAAATACCACAACCATAACCACAACAAATACAAATACCACAACCACAACAAATACCACTACCACAACAAATACAAATACCACAACCACAACCACAACCATAACGACAACAAATACAAATACCACAACCACAACCATCACCACAACCACAACCATCACACAACTATCACCACAACCACAACCATCACACAACTATCACCACAACTACAATCTACTACTCTAGCTATTGGCGAGCTGCTTAAGGGCTTGAAGGAGAGTCTTGAATCTCTCTCTACCAACTCGATTTTGACAGCTTGTGAGCGTTTCTATCTCATAAAAAAAAAAAAAATTAAAAAATAATTAATAGAAAAAAAAGAAATAATACAAATAATAAAATTATTAAGAAATACGGAAATAGAATTGAATTATGAAATAAATCTTGACGGAAAGATATATATTGTAATTTTATCAATCATGTATTGGTATGTAAGTTTGTGAAATCCTGTAATCAAAATAATTGGAAGCAGGAAGAAATAAAGTCCCTCACTTAAGGGTTACTTAGTGAGGAAAAGGAAAAAAAAAATTACAGGACCTAGGACCTATAGGGCCTAGGACATATAGGACCTAGGACCTATAGGGCCTAGGACATATAGGACCTAGGACCTATAGGTCTAAGGTCCTATATTACCTAGGACCTATAGGACCTACGACCTAGGACCTATATGACCTACGACCTAGGACCCATAGGTCTTAGGACCTAAAACCTATAGGTCCTAGGACCTAAAACTATAGGTCCTAGGACCTAAAACTATAGGTCCTAGGTCCTAGGACCTAAAACTATAGGTCCTAGGTCCAAGGACCTAAGACCTATAGGTCCTAGATCCAAGGACCTAAGACCTATAGGTCCTAGGTCCAAGGACCTAAGACCTATAGGTCCTAGGACCTAGGACCAAAGACCTATAGGTCCTATAGGTCCTAGGTCCTAGGACCTAAATGCCTATAGGTCCTATAGGTCCTAGGTCCTAGGACCTAAATGCCTATAGGTCCTATAGGTCCTAGGTCCTAGGACCTAAATGCCTATAGGTCCTATAGGTCCTAGGTCGTATAGGTCCTAGGTCCTAGGTCCATTAGGTCCTTTCGGTCCTATAAGTACATTAGGTCCTTTAGGTCCTATAGGTCCATTTGGTCCTCTAGGTCCTATAGGTCCTTTAGGTCCTATAGGTCCTTTAGGTCCTAGGACCTATAGGTCATGGGTAATAGGACCTATAGGTTTTAAGTCCTAAGACCTATGGGTCCTAGGTCGTAGGTCATATAGGTCCTAGGTCGTAGGTCCTATAGGTACTAGGTAATATAGGAACAGGATATAGGACCTAGGTCCTAAAAATCCTAGGTCCTATAGGTCCCAGGACCTAGGTCCTAAATGCCTATAGGTCCTAGGTCCTAGGTCCATTAGGTCCTTAGGGTCCTATAGGTCCTTTTGGTCCTTTAGGTCCTATAGGTCCTTTTGGTCCTTTAGGTCCTATAGGTCCTTAAGGTCCTAGGACAGGTCCTAGGACAACAGATACAAATACCAAAACCACAACCACAACCACAACCGATACAAATACCACAACCACAACAGATACAAATACCACAATCATAACCACAACCACAACCATAACCACAACAAATACCATACCACAACCACAACAAATACCACAACAAATACCACAACCACAACCACAACAAATACAAATACCACAACCACAACCACAACAGATAAAAATACCACAACCATAACCACAACCACAACCATAACCACAACAAATACCATACCACAACCACAACAAATACCTCAACCACAACCACAACCACAACCACAACCACAACAGATACAAATACCACAACCACAACAGATACAAATACCACAACCACAACATATACAAATACCACAACCACAACCACAACTACAACCACAACCACAACCACAACTACAAATATACAAATACCACAACCACAACCACAACCACAACTACATTCACAATCACAACCGCAACCACAACCACAACCACAACCACAACCACAACCACAACAGATACAAATACCACAACCACAACGACAACAGATACAAATACCACAACCACAACCACAACCACAACAAATATAAATACCACAACCACAACCACAACCACAACAAATACAAATACCAAAACCACAACAAATACAAATACCACAACCACAACTACAACAAATACCACAACCACAAAAATACAACACCACAACCACAACCATCACACAACTATCACCACAGCTACAACAAATACCACAACCACAACTACAACAAATACCACAACCACAACTACAACAAATACCACAACCACAACTACAACAAATACCACAACCACAAAAATACAACACCACAACCATCACACAACTATCACCACAACGACAACATATACCACAACAACAACCATTAACACAACCACACCACATCCACAACCACAACCACAATAAATACCACAACCACAACCACAACCACAACCACAACTACAAAGATACAAATACCACAACCACAACCACAACCACAACTACAACCACAACCACAACCACAACCACAACCACAACCACAACCACAACCACAACAGATACAAATACCACAACCACAACGACAACAGATACAAATACCACAACCACAACCACAACAAAAAAATACACCACCACAACCACAACCATCACAACAACCACAACCATCACACAACTATCACCACAGCTACAACAAATACCACAACCACAACCATCACACAACTATCACCACAACTACAACATATACCACAACAACAACCATTAACACAACCACACCACAACCACAACCACAACCACAATAAATACCACAACCACAACCACAACCACAACCACAACCACAAAGATACAAATACCAAAACCACAACCACAACCACAACTACAACCACAACCACAACCACACCACAACAGATACAAATACCACAACCACAACGACAACAGATACAAATACCACAACCACAACCACAACCACAACTACAACTACAACAAATACCACACCACAACCACAACCACAACAAATACAAATACCACAACCACAACCACAACCACAACAAATACAAATTCCACAACCACAACAAATACAAATACCACAACCACAACCACAACCACAACAAATACAAATTCCACAACCACAACAAATTCAAATACCACAACCACAACAAATACAAATACCACAACCACAACAAATACCACAACCACAACAAATACCACAACCACAACCACAAAAAAACACCACCACAACCACAACAAATACCACACCACAACCACAACAAATACAAATACCATCACCACAACCACAACCATCACAACAACCACAACCATCACACAACTATCACCACAACTACAACAAATACCACAACAACAACCATCAACACAACCACACCACAACCACAATAAATACCACAACCACAACAAATACAAATACAACAACCACAACAAATACCACAACCACAACCACAACAAATACAAATACCACAACCACAACCACGTCCACAACCACAACCACAACCACAACCACAACCACAACCACAACCACAACCACAACCACAACCACAACCACAACCACAACCACAACAGATACAAATACCACAACCACAACAGATATAAATACCACAACCACAACAGATACAAATACCACAACCACAACAGATACAAATACCACAACCACAACAGATACAAATACCACAACCACAACAGATACAAATACCACAACCACAACAGATACAAATACCACAACCACAACAGATACAAATACCACAACCACAACAGATACAAATACCACAACCACAACAGATACAAATACCACAACCACAACCACAACCACAACAGATACAAATACCACAACCACAACCACAACCACAACCACAAAGATACAAATACCACAACCACAACCACACCCACAACCACAACAGATACAAAAACCACAACCACAACCACAATAATACACAACCACAACCACAATATATATATATATATATATATATATATATATATATATATATATATATATATATATATATATATATATATATATATATATATATATATATATATATATATATATATATATATATATATATATATATACAACACAACCATAACCACAACTACAACAAATACCACAACAACAACCATCAACACAACCACAACAGATACAAATACCACAACCACAACCACAACTACAACAAATACCACACCACAACCACAACCACAACAAATACCACACCACAACCACAACCATAACCACAACTACAGCAAAAACCACAACAACATCCACAACCACAACCACAACCACAACATATACCACAACCACAACCATAACCACAACCACAACCACAACCACAACCATAACCACAACCACAACCACAACCACAACCACAACCAATACAAATACCACAACCACAACAAATACAAATACCACAACCACAACAAATACAAATACCACAACCACAACCACAACCACAACCACAACCACAACAAATACAAATACCCCAACCATAACCACAACAAATACAAATACCACAACCACAACAAATACCACAACCACAACAAATACAAATACCACAACCACAACCACAACCATAACGACAACAAATACAAATACCACAACCACAACCATCACCACAACCACAACCATCACACAACTATCACCACAACCACAACCATCACACAACTATCACCACAACTACAATCTACTACTCTAGCTATTGGCGAGCTGCTTAAGGGCTTGAAGGAGAGTCTTGAATCTCTCTCTACCAACTCGATTTTGACAGCTTGTGAGCGTTTCTATCTCATAAAAAAAAAAAAAATTAAAAAATAATTAATAGAAAAAAAAGAAATAATACAAATAATAAAATTATTAAGAAATACGGAAATAGAATTGAATTATGAAATAAATCTTGACGGAAAGATATATATTGTAATTTTATCAATCATGTATTGGTATGTAAGTTTGTGAAATCCTGTAATCAAAATAATTGGAAGCAGGAAGAAATAAAGTCCCTCACTTAAGGGTTACTTAGTGAGGAAAAGGAAAAAAAAAATTACAGGACCTAGGACCTATAGGACCTAGGACCTATAGGGCCTAGGACATATAGGACCTAGGACCTATAGGTCTAAGGTCCTATATTACCTAGGACCTATAGGACCTACGACCTAGGACCTATATGACCTACGACCTAGGACCCATAGGTCTTAGGACCTAAAACCTATAGGTCCTAGGACCTAAAACTATAGGTCCTAGGACCTAAAACTATAGGTCCTAGGTCCTAGGACCTAAAACTATAGGTCCTAGGTCCAAGGACCTAAGACCTATAGGTCCTAGATCCAAGGACCTAAGACCTATAGGTCCTAGGTCCAAGGACCTAAGACCTATAGGTCCTAGGTCCAAGGACCTAAGACCTATAGGTCCTAGGACCTAGGACCAAAGACCTATAGGTCCTATAGGTCCTAGGTCCTAGGACCTAAATGCCTATAGGTCCTATAGGTCCTAGGTCCTAGGACCTAAATGCCTATAGGTCCTATAGGTCCTAGGTCCTAGGACCTAAATGCCTATAGGTTCTATAGGTCCTAGGTCGTATAGGTCCTTTAGGTCCTAGGACCTATAGGTCATGGGTAATAGGACCTATAGGTTTTAAGTCCTAAGACCTATGGGTCCTAGGTCGTAGGTCATATAGGTCCTAGGTCGTAGGTCCTATAGGTACTAGGTAATATAGGAACAGGATATAGGACCTAGGTCCTAAAAATCCTAGGTCCTATAGGTCCCAGGACCTAGGTCCTAAATGCCTATAGGTCCTAGGTCCTAGGTCCATTAGGTCCTTAGGGTCCTATAGGTCCTTTTGGTCCTTTAGGTCCTATAGGTCCTTTTGGTCCTTTAGGTCCTATAGGTCCTTAAGGTCCTAGGACAGGTCCTAGGACAACAGATACAAATACCAAAACCACAACCACAACCGATACAAATACCACAACCACAACAGATACAAATACCACAATCATAACCACAACCACAACCATAACCACAACAAATACCATACCACAACCACAACAAATACCACAACAAATACCACAACCACAACCACAACAAATACAAATACCACAACCACAACCACAACAGATAAAAATACCACAACCATAACCACAACCACAACCATAACCACAACAAATACCATACCACAACCACAACAAATACCTCAACCACAACCACAACCACAACCACAACCACAACAGATACAAATACCACAACCACAACAGATACAAATACCACAACCACAACATATACAAATACCACAACCACAACCACAACTACAACCACAACCACAACCACAACCACAAATATACAAATACCACAACCACAACCACAACCACAACTACATCCACAACCACAACCGCAACCACAACCACAACCACAACCACAACCACAACAGATACAAATACCACAACCACAACGACAACAGATACAAATACCACAACCACAACCACAACCACAACAAATATAAATACCACAACCACAACAACAACCACAACAAATACAAATACCAAAACCACAACAAATACAAATACCACAACCACAACTACAACAAATACCACAACCACAAAAATACAACACCACAACCACAACCATCACACAACTATCACCACAGCTACAACAAATACCACAACCACAACTACAACAAATACCACAACCACAACTACAACAAATACCACAACCACAACTACAACAAATACCACAACCACAAAAATACAACACCACAACCATCACACAACTATCACCACAACGACAACATATACCACAACAACAACCATTAACACAACCACACCACATCCACAACCACAACCACAATAAATACCACAACCACAACCACAACCACAACTACAAAGATACAAATGCCACAACCACAACCACAACCACAACTACAACCACAACCACAACCACAACCACAACCACAACCACAACCACAACCACAACCACAACAGATACAAATACCACAACCACAACGACAACAGATACAAATACCACAACCACAACCACAACAAAAAAATACACCACCACAACCACAACCATCACAACAACCACAACCATCACACAACTATCACCACAGCTACAACAAATACCACAACCACAACCATCACACAACTATCACCACAACTACAACATATACCACAACAACAACTATTAACACAACCACACCACAACCACAACCACAACCACAATAAATACCACAACCACAACCACAACCACAACCACAACCACAAAGATACAAATACCAAAACCACAACCACAACCACAACTACAACCACAACCACAACCACAACCACAACAGATACAAATACCACAACCACAACGACAACAGATACAAATACCACAACCACAACCACAACTACAACAAATACCACACCACAACCACAACCACAACAAATACAAATACCACAACCACAACCACAACCACAACAAATACAAATTCCACAACCACAACAAATACAAATACCACAACCACAACAAATACAAATACCACAACCACAACAAATACCACAACCACAACAAATACCACAACCACAACCACAAAAAAACACCACCACAACCACAACAAATACCACACCACAACCACAACAAATACAAATACCATCACCACAACCACAACCATCACAACAACCACAACCATCACACAACTATCACCACAACTACAAAAAATACCACAACAACAACCATCAACACAACCACACCACAACCACAATAAATACCACAACCACAACAAATACAAATACCACAACCACAACAAATACCACAACCACAACCACAACAAATACAAATACCACAACCACAACCACGTCCACAACCACAACCACGTCCACAACCACAACCACAACCACAACCACAACCACAACCACAACCACAACCACAACAGATACAAATACCACAACCACAACAGATATAAATACCACAACCACAACAGATACAAATACCACAACCACAACAGATACAAATACCACAACCACAACAGATACAAATACCACAACCACAACAGATACAAATACCACAACCACAACAGATACAAATACCACAACCACAACAGATACAAATACCACAACCACAACAGATACAAATACCACAACCACAACAGATACAAATACCACAACCACAACCACAACCACAACCACAACAGATACAAATACCACAACCACAACAGATACAAATACCACAACCACAACCACAACCACAACCACAAAGATACAAATACCAAAACCACAACCACACCCACAACCACAACAGATACAAAAACCACAACCACAACCACAACCACAACCACAACCACAACTACAACAAATACCACACCACAACCACAACCACAACATATACAAATACCACAACCACAACCACAACCACAACAAATACCACAACTACAACCACAACCACAACCACAAAAAAACAGCACCACAACCACAACAAATACCACACCACAACCACAACCACAACAAATACCACAGCACAACCACAACCACAACAAATACAAATACCATCACCACAACAAATACCACAACCACAACCACAAAAAAAAAACACCACAACCACAACCATCACAACAACCACAACTATCACCACAGCTACAACAAATACCACAACCACAACTACAACAAATACCACAACCACAAAAATACAACACCACAACCACAACCTTCACACAACTATCACCACAACTACAACAACTACCACAACAACAACCATCAACACAACCACACCACAACCACAATAAATACTACAACCACAACAAATACAAATACCACAACACAAAAAATACCACAGCCACAACCACAACAAATACCACAACCACAACAAATTCCACAACCACAACAAATACAAATACCACAACCACAACAAATACAAATACCACAACCACAACTATAACCACAACAAATACCATACCACAGCCACAACAAATTCCACAACAAACACTACAACCACAACCACAACAAATACAAATACCACAACCACAACAGATACAAATACCACAACCACAACATATACAAATACCACAACCACAACCACAACTACAACCACAACCACAACCACAACCACAAATATACAAATACCACAACCACAACCACAACCACAACTACATCCACAACCACAACCGCAACCACAACCACAACCACAACCACAACCACAACAGATACAAATACCACAACCACAACGACAACAGATACAAATACCACAACCACAACCACAACCACAACAAATATAAATACCACAACCACAACCACAACCACAACAAATACAAATACCAAAACCACAACAAATACAAATACCACAACCACAACTACAACAAATACCACAACCACAAAAATACAACACCACAACCACAACCATCACACAACTATCACCACAGCTACAACAAATACCACAACCACAACTACAACAAATACCACAACCACAACTACAACAAATACCACAACCACAACTACAACAAATACCACAACCACAAAAATACAACACCACAACCATCACACAACTATCACCACAACGACAACATATAGCACAACAACAACCATTAACACAACCACACCACATCCACAACCACAACCACAATAAATACCACAACCACAACCACAACCACAACCACAACTACAAAGATACAAATACCACAACCACAACCACAACCACAACTACAACCACAACCACAACCACAACAACAACCACAACCACAACCACAACCACAACTACAACCACAACAGATACAAATACCACAACCACAACGACAACAGATACAAATACCACAACCACAACCACAACAAAAAAATACACCACCACAACCACAACCATCACAACAACCACAACCATCACACAACTATCACCACAGCTACAACAAATACCACAACCACAACCATCACACAACTATCACCACAACTACAACATATACCACAACAACAACCATTAACACAACCACACCACAACCACAACCACAACCACAATAAATACCACAACCACAACCACAACCACAACCACAACCACAAAGATACAAATACCAAAACCACAACCACAACCACAACCACAACAGATACAAATACCACAACCACAACGACAACAGATACAAATACCACAACCACAACCACAACCACAACTACAACTACAACAAATACCACACCACAACCACAACAAATACAAATACCACAACCACAACCACAACCACAACAAATACAAATTCCACAACCACAACAAATACAAATACCACAACCACAACAAATACAAATACCACAACCACAACAAATACCACAACCACAACAAATACCACAACCACAACAAATACCACAACCTCAACCACAAAAAAACACCACCTCAACCACAACAAATACCACACCACAACCACAACAAATACAAATACCATCACCACAACCACAACCATCACAACAACCACAACCATCACACAACTATCACCACAACTACAACAAATACCACAACAACAACCATCAACACAACCACACCACAACCACAATAAATACCACAACCACAACAAATACAAATACCACAACCACAACCACAACAAATACAAATACCACAACCACAACCACGTCCACAACCACAACCACAACCACAACCACAACCACAACCACAACCCCAACCACAACCACAACAGATACAAATACCACAACCACAACAGATATAAATACCACAACCACAACAGATACAAATACCACAACCACAACAGATACAAATACCACAACCACAACAGATACAAATACCACAACCACAACAGATACAAATACCACAACCACAACAGATACAAATACCACAACCACAACAGATACAAATACCACAACCACAACAGATACAAATACCACAACCACAACAGATACAAATACCACAACCACAACAGATACAAATACCACAACCACAACAGATACAAATACCACAACCACAACAGATACAAATACCACAACCACAACCACAACCACAACCACAAAGATACAAATACCACAACCACAACCACACCCACAACCACAACAGATACAAAAACCACAACCACAACCACAACCACAACCACAACCACAACTACAACAAATACCACACCACAACCACAACCACAACATATACAAATACCACAACCACAACCACAACCACAAGAAATACCACAACTTCAACCACAACCACAACCACAAAAAAACAGCACCACAACCACAACAAATACCACACCACAACCACAACCACAACAAATACCACAGCACAACCACAACCACAACAAATACAAATACCATCACCACAACAAATACCACAAAAAAAAAAAACACCACAACCACAACCATCACAACAACCACAACTATCACCACAGCTACAACAAATACCACAACCACAACTACAACAAATACCACAACCACAAAAATACAACACTACAACCACAACCATCACACAACTATCACCACAACTACAACAACTACCACAACAACAACCATCAACACAACCACACCACAACCACAATAAATACTACAACCACAACAAATACAAATACCACAACCACAAAAAATACCACAGCCACAACCACAATAAATACCACAACCACAACAAATTCCACAACCACAACAAATACAAATACCACAACCACAACAAATACAAATACCACAACCACAACCATAACCACAACAAATACCATACCACAGCCACAACAAATTCCACAACAAACACCACAACCACAACCACAACAAATACAAATACCACAACCACAACCACAACAAATACCACAACCACAACAAATACAAATACCACAACCACAACCACAACAAATACCACAACCACAACAAATACAAATACCACAACCACAACCACAACCACAACCACAACCACAACCATCACACAACTATCACCACAGCTACAACAAATACCACAACCACAACTACAACAAATACCACAACCACAACCATCAACACAACCACACCACAATCACAACCACAACCACAACAAATACCACAGCCACAACCACAACCACAACAAATACAAATACCACAACCACAACCACAACAAATACCACAACCACATCACAACCACAACCAGAACCACAACAAATACAAATACCACAACCACAACCACAACCATATCCATCACCACAATCACAACCATCACCACAACCAAAACCATAACCACAACAAATACCAAAACCATAACCACAAAAACAACCACAACCACAACAGATACAAATACCACAACCACAACCACGACCACAACCACAACCACAACAAATACCACAACCACAAAAAATTTCACAACCACAACTACAACCGCAACCTCAACTATCACCACAACCACAACCACAACCATCACCACAATCACAACCATCACCACAACCTAAACCACAACCATAACAAACACCACAACCACAAAAAAACCACAACCACAACTACTACAAATACCACAACTACAACAAATACCACAACAACAAATACCACAACCACAAAAAATACCACAACCTAAACTACAACAAATACCACAACAACAAATACCACAACCACACAACTACAACAAATACCACAACAACAAATAATACCACAACCACAACCACAACCACAACAGATACAAATACCACTACCACAACAGATACAAATACCACAACCACAACAGATACAAATACCACAACCACTACCACAACCACAACCACAACTACAATAGATACAAATTCCACAACCACAACAGATACAAATACCACAACCACAACAGATTCAAATACCACAACCACAACCATAACCACAACCACAACTACAACCACAACAGATACAAATACCACAACCACAACGACAACAGATACAAATACCACAACCACAACCACAACCACAACTACAACTACAACAAATACAAATACCACAACCACAACAAATACAAATACCACAACCACAACAAATACAAATACCACAACTACAACAAATACCACAACCACAACAAATACCACAACCACAACAAATACCACAACCACAACAAATACCACAACCACAACAAATACCACAACCACAACCACAAAAAAACACCACCACAACCACAACAAATACCACACCACAACCACAACCACAACAAATACAAATACCATCACCACAACAAATACCACAACCACAACCACAACAAAAAAATACACCACCACAACCACAACCATCACAACAACCACAACCATCACACAACTATCACCACAACTACAACAAATACCACAACAACAACCATCAACACAACCACACTACAACCACAATAAATACCACAACCACAACAAATACAAATACCACAACCACAACAAATACCACAACAAATACAAATACCACAACCACAACCACTTCCACAACCACAACCACAACACATAAAAATACCACAACCATAACCACAACAAATACCATACCACAACCACAACAAATACCTCAACCACAACCACATCCACAACCACAACCACAACCACAACCACAACAGATACAAATACCACAACCACAACAAATACCACAACAAATACAAATACCACAACCACAACCACTTCCACAACCACAACCACAACAAATAAAAATACCACAACCATAACCACAACAAATACCATACCACAACCACAACAAATACCTCAACCACAACCACATCCACAACCACAACCACAACCTCAACCACAACCACAACCACAACCACAACCACAACCACAACCACAACAGATACAAATACCACAACCACAACAGATACAAATACCACAACCACAACAGATACAAATACCACAACCACAACAGATACAAATACCACAACCACAACCACAACCACAACCACAACCACAACCACAACCACAACCACAACCACAACAGATATAAATACCACAACCACAACAGATACAAATACCACAACCACAACAAATACAAATACCACAACCACAACAGATACAAATACCACAACCACAACCACAACCACAACCACAAAGATACAAATACCACAACCACAACCACAACCACAACCACAACAGATACAAAAACTACAACCACAACCACAACCACAACTACAACAAATACCACACCACAACCACAACCACAACTACAACAAATACCACACCACAACCACAACCACAACATATACAAATACCACAACCACAACCACAACCACAACAAATACCACAACCACAACCACAACCACAAAAAAACAGCACCACAACCACAACAAATACCACACCACAACCACAACCACAACAAATACCACAGCACAACCACAACCACAACAAATACAAATACCATCACCACAACAAATACCACAACCACAACCACAAAAAAAAAAAAACCACCATAACCACAACCATTACAACGACCACAACCATCACACAACTATCACCACAGCTACAACAAATACCACAACCACAACTACAACAAATACCAAAACCACAAGAATACAACACCACAACCACAACCATCACACAACTATCACCACAACTACAACAACTACCACAACAACAACCATCAACACAACCACACCACAACCACACCACAACCACAATATATACCACAACCACAACAAATACAAATACCACAACCACAACAAATACCACAGCCACAACCACAACAAATACCACAACCACAACAAATTCCACAACCACAACAAATACAAATACCACAACCACAACAAATACAAATTCCACAACCACAACCATAACCACAACAAATACCATACCACAGCCACAACAAATTCCACAACAAACACCACAACAACAACCACAACAAATCCAAATACCACAACCACAACCACAACAAATACCACAACCACAACCACAACCACAACAAATACAAATACCACAACCACAACCACAACCATCACACAACTATCACCACAGCTACAACAAATACCACAGCCACAACTACAACAAATACCAATACCACAACCATCAACACAACCACACCACAATCACAACCACAACCACAACAAATACCACAGCCACAACCACAACCACAACAAATACAAATACCACAACCACAACCACAACAAATACCACAACCACATCACAACCACAACCACAACCACAACAAATACAAATACCACAACCACAACCACAACCATATCCATCACCACAATCACAACCATCACCACAACCAAAACCATAACCACAACAAATACCAAAACCATAACCACAAAAACAACCACAACCACAACAGATACAAATAACACAACCACAACCACGACCACAACCACAACAAATACCACATCCACAAAAAATTCCACAACCACAACTACAACCGCAACCTCAACTATCACCACAACCACAACCACAACCATCACCACAATCACAACCATCACCACAACCTAAACCACAACCATTACAAACACCACAACCACAAAAAAAAACCACAACCACAACTACTACAAATACCACAACAACAACAAATACCACAACCTAAACTACAACAAATACCACAACCACACAACTACAACAAATACCACAACAACAAATACCACAACCACACAACTACAACAAATACCACAAACACAACAAATACCACAACCACAACCACAACCACAACAGATACAAATACCACAACCACAACAGATACAAATACCACAACCACAACACATACAAATACCAAACCACAACAGATACAAATACCACAACCACAACAGATAAAAATACCACAACCACAACCACAACCACAACAGATACAAATTCCACAACCACAACAGATACAAATACCACAACCACAACAGATACAAATACCACAACCACAACCACAACCACAAAGATACAAATACCACAACCACAACCACAACCACAACAGATACAAATACCACAACCACAACAAATACCACAACAACATCCATAACCACAACCACAAAAAATACCACAACCACAAAAAATACCACAACCTAAACTACAACAAATACCACAACAACAAATACCACAACCACAACAAATACCACAACCACAACCACAACCACAACAAATACAAATACCACAACCACAACAGATACAAATACCACAACCACAACCACAACCACAACCACAACCACAACAGATACAAATTCCACAACCACAACAGATACAAATACCACAACCACAACCACAACCACAACCACAAAGATACAAATACCACAACCACAACCACAACCACAACCACAACCACAACCACAACAGATACAAATACCACAACCACAACCACAACCACAACTACAACCACAACTACAACAAATAACTCACCACAACCACAACCACAACAAATACAAATACCACAACCACAACAAATACAAATACCACAACCACAACAAATACAAATACCACAACCACAACAAATACAAATACCACAACCACAACAAATACAAATACCACAACCACAACAAATACAAATACCACAACCACAAAAAATACAAATTCCACAACCACAAAAAATACAAATACCACAACCACAACAAATACAAATACCACAACCACAACAAATACAAATACCACAACCACAACAAATACAAATACCACAACCACAACAAATACAAATACCACAACCACAACAAATACAAATACCACAACCACAACAAATACCACAACCACAACCACAACAAATACCACAACCACAACTAATACCACAACCACAAAAAATACCACAACCACAAAAAATACCACAACCACAACTATAACCGCAACCTCAACTATCACCACAACCACAACCACAACCATTACCACAATCACAACCATCACCACAACCTAAACCACAACCATAACAAACACCACAACCACAAAAATAACCACAACCACAACTACTACAAATACCACAACAACAACAAATACCAC
This sequence comes from Gerris lacustris, assembly GCA_951217055.1. NCBI lineage: Eukaryota > Metazoa > Arthropoda > Insecta > Hemiptera > Gerridae > Gerris > Gerris lacustris. Next base: position 33,539,339 of record OX578283.1, on the reverse strand, counting down.
AACAACATCCATAACCACAACCACAACAAATACCACAACCACACAACTACAACAAATACTACAACTACAAATACCACAACCACACAACTACAACAAATACCACAACAACAAATACCACAACCACAACAAATACCACAACAACATCCACAACCAATACCACACCACAACCATCAACACAACCACAACCATCACCACAACCATCACCACAGCTACAACCAATACCACAACCACAACTACAACAAATACCACAACCACAAAAATACAACACCACAACCACAACCACAACAAATACCACAACCACAAAAAATACCACAACCACAACTACAACCGCAACCTCAACTATCACCACAACCACAACCACAACCATTACCACAATCACAACCATCACCACAACCTAAACCACAACCATAACAAACACCACAACCACAAAAAAAACCACAACCACAACTACTACAAATACCACAACAACAACAAATACCACAACAACATCCATAACCACAACCACAACAAATACCACAACCACACAACTACAACAAATACTACAACTACAAATACCACAACCACACAACTACAACAAATACCACAACAACAAATACCACAACCACAACAAATACCACAACAACATCCACAACCAATACCACACCACAACCATCAACACAACCACAACCATCACCACAGCTACAACCAATACCACAACCACAACTACAACAAATACCACAACCACAAAAATACAACACCACAACCACAACCATCACCACAACCTCAACCATCACACAACTATCACCACAGCTACAACAAATACCAAAACCACTACTACAACAAATACCACAACCACAACTACAACAAATACCACAACCACAAAAATACAACACCACAACCACAACCATCACACAACTATCACCACAACTACAACATATACCACAACAACAACCATTAACACAACCACACCACAACCACAACCACAACCACAATAAATACAACAACCACAACCACAACCACAGCGGTTGTGGTTGTGGTTGTGGTTGTGGTTGTGGTTGTGGTTGTGGTTGTGGTAGTGGATGTGGTTGTGGTTGTAGTTGTGGTTGTGGTTGTGGTTGTGGTTGTGGTTGTGGTTGTGGTTGTGGTTGTGGTTGTGGTTGTGGTTGTGGTTGTGGTTGTGGTTGTGGTTGTGGTTGTGGTTGTGGTTGTGGTTGTGGTTGTGGTTGTGATTGTCGTTGTGGTTGTGGTTGTGGTTGTGGTTGTGGTTGTGGTTGTGGTTGTGGTTGTGGTTGTGGTTGTGGTTGTGGTTGTGGTTGTGGTTGTGGTTGTGGTTGTGGTTGTGGTTGTGGTTGTGGTTGTGGTTGTGGTTGTGGTTGTGGTTGTGGTTGTGGTTGTGGTTGTGGTTGTGGTTGTGGTTGTGGTTGTGGTTGTGGTTGTGGTTGTGGTTGTGGTTGTGGTTGTGGTTGTGGTTGTGGTTGTGGTTGTGGTTGTGGTTGTGGTTGTGGTTGTGGTTGTGGTTGTGGTTGTGGTTGTGGTTGTGGTTTTTGTATTTTTGTGGTTGTGGTATTTTTTGTAGTTGTGGTTGTGGTATTTGCTGTAGCTGTGGTGATAGTTGTGTGATGGTTGTGGTTGTGGTGATGGTTGTGGTTGTGTTGATGGTTGTGGTGTGGTATTGGTTGTGGTGATGGTTGTGGTTGTGTTGATGTTTGTGGTGTGGTATTGGTTGTGGATGTTGTTGTGGTATTTGTTGTAGTTGTGTGGTTGTGGTATTTGTTGTTGTAGTATTTGTTGTAGTTGTGTGGTATTTGTATTTGTTGTGGTTGTGGTAATGGATGTTGTTGTGGTATTTGTTGTTGTTGTGGTATTTGTAGTAGTTGTGGTTGTGGTTTTTTTTTGTGGTTGTGGTGTTTGTTATGGTTGTGGTTTAGGTTGTGGTGATGGTGGTGATTGTGGTGATGGTTGTGGTTGTGGTTGTGGTGATAGTTGTGGTTGCGGTTGTAGTTGTAGTTGTGGTATTTTTTGTGGTTATGGTTGTGGTTGTGGTATTTGTATCTGTTGTGGTTGTGGTTGTTTTTGTGGTTATGGTTGTGGTTGTTTTTGTGGTTATGGTTGTGATATTTGTTGTGGTTATGGTTGGGTTGTGGTTGTGGTATTTGTATCTGTTGTGGTATTTGTATCTGTTGTGGTTGTGGTTGTGGTTGTGGTTGTGGTTGTGGTTGTGGTATTTGTTGTGGTTATGGTTGTAGTATTTGTATTTGTTGTGGTTGTGGTTGTGGTATTTGTTGTGGTTGTGGTATGGTATTTGTTGTGGTTATGGTTGTGGTTGTGGTTATGGTTGTGGTATTTGCATTTGTTGTGGTTGTAGTTGTGGATGTGGTTGTGGTTGTGGTATTTCTATTTGTTGTGGTTGTGGTTCTGGTATTTGTTGTGGTTGTGGTATTTGTTGTGGTTGTGGCTATGGTATTTGTTTTGGTTGTCGTATTTGTATTTGTTGTGGTTGTGGTATTTGTTGTGGTTGTGGTAGTGGTTGTGGAGTGGTTGTGTTGATGGTTGTTGTTGTGGTATTTGTTGTAGTTGTGGTTGTGGTATTCGTTGTAGCTGTGGTGATAGTTGTGTGATGGTTGTGGTTGTGGTGATGGTTGTGGTGATGGTTGTGGTTGTGGCGGTGAATTTTTGTGGTTGTGGTATTTGATGTAGTTGTGGTTGTGGTATTTGTTGTGGTGATAGTTGGGGTGGGGTTGTGGTTGTGGTAGTGGTAGTGGTTGTGGTTGTTGTTGTGGTATATGTTGTATTTGTGGTGATAGTTGTGTGATGGTTGTGGTTGTGGTGTTGCATTTTTGTGGTTGTGGTATTTGTTGTAGCTGTGGTGATAGTTGTGTGATAGTTGTGGTTGTGGTGATGGTTGTGGTTGTGGTGGTGTATTTTTGTGGTTGTGGTATATGATGTAGTTGTGGTTGTGGTATTTGTTGTGGTAATGGTTGTGGTGGTGGTTGTGGTTGTGGTAGTGGTAGTGGTTGTGGTTGTGGTTGTGGTATTTGTTGTAGCTGTGATGTTATTTGTGTGATGGTTGTGGTTGTGGTGATGGTTGTGGTTGTGGTGGTGTATTTTTGTGGTTGTGGTATTTGATGTAGTTGTGGTTGTGGTATTTGTTGTGGTAATGGTTGTGGTGGTGGTTGTGGTTTTGGTAGTGGTAGTGGTTGTGGTTGTTGTTGTGGTATATGTTGTATTTGTGGTGATAGTTGTGTGATGGTTGTGGTTGTGGTGTGGCATTTTTGTGGTTGTGGTATTTGTTGTAGTTGTGGTTGTGGTATTTGTTGTAGCTGTGGTGATAGTTGTGTGATGGTTGTGGTTGTGGTAATGGTTGTGGTTGTGGTGGTGTATTTTTGTGGTTGTGGTTGTGGTTGTGGTATTTGTTGTGGTGATGGTATTTGTATTTGTTGTGGTTGTGGTATTTGTATTTGTTGTGGTTGTGGTATTTGTATTTGTTGTGGTTGTGGTTGTGGTGTGGTATTTGTTGTAGTTGTGGTTGTGGTGTTTGTTGTGGTTGTGGTATTTGTTGTGGTTGTGGTGATAGTTGTGTGATGGTTGTGGTTGTGGTGGTGTATTTTTGTGGTTGTGGTATTTATGTGGTTGTGGTTGTGGTATTTGTTGTGGTTGTGGTATTTGTATTGGTTGTGGTTGTGGTATTTGTTGTGGTTGTGGTTGTGGTTGTGTTGTGGTGTTGGTGTGGTATTGGTTGTGGTTGTTGTTGTGGTATTTGTTGTGGTTGTGGTATTTGTTGTTGTGGTATTTGTTGTGGTTGTGGTATTTGTTGTTGTGGTATTTGTTGTAGTTGTGTGGTTGTGGTATTTGTTGTTGTGGTTTTTGTTGTAGTTTAGGTTGTGGTATTTTTTGTGGTTGTGGTATTTGTTGTGGTTGTGGTTGTGGTTGTGGATGTTGTTGTGGTATTTGTTGTTGTTGTGGTATTTGTAGTAGTTGTGGTTGTGGAATTTTTATGGTTGTTGTATTTGTTATGGTTGTGGTTTTGGTTGTGGTGATGGTTGTGATTGTTTTGATGGTTGTGGTTGTGGTTGTGGTTGTGGTTATGGTTGTGGTTGCGGTTGTAGTTGTGGTGTGGTCAGTGTCAGGTTTTTTTTTTTTTTTATCAAATTATAGCATGCTTCACAGTTAGTACTACATGCGGTTAAAGGTCACAATAAAATTTAAAAGTGGTTTAAGTAGGACCATACACATCGATAACAACAATGACGGAGAGATAAATAATAACATTGTCAGCAATTAGAAGTTGCTGTAGGCGTAGTAAAAACAAGTTAGTAACAATAACATGAACGGAAAAATATTCAAATTAATATAGGCACTTATGTACAAACTTAATTACACACAAAAGTATCACAGTTAAAAGAATGTTGATGTGCAAAGTTTTAAAATTTTAGTACTTTTGAAGATATAGGTGTAAGTAAGGTTGAAACTTATTTGGGACCATCAATTGCCTAATGGTGACCTACGATTTAAATTTCATTAAAATCGGAAGAGTAGTTTTTAAGATATGTTGGTTCGCAGAAATGCGGTTTACAATTTTTTATCTTTTTCCAACTACAATATCTCGGTTTGTCTCACTTTAAACATGCATAGGACCTTTTTTATGCAGAATTATGGGAAAATGTTTTTGTCAAAAACATTTCTCTTCAAAAAAATAAACTGTTTTGCGAGAAAAGGTTAAAAAAATATTTTTTTTAGATTTTATGGAGGAGGGAGGGGGCCACTCCCCCCCCCCCCCCCCCCCCCGCCTTCAAGAGGTGGGAACTTTACTGTTTCTTACTACTACACCCTTAAGAGTTTTTTCGCAAAGTTTCAATACTTTATAAATTATTTACCCTATTATTCCTTATTTTCCATTATGGTTGTGGTTGTGGTTGTGGTATTTGTATCTGTAGTGGTTGTGGTATTTGTTGTGGTTATGGTTGTGGTTGTGGTTGTGGTATTTGTTGTGGTTATGGTTGTGGTTGTGGTATTTGTATCTGTTGTGGTTGTGGTTGTGGTTGTGGTATTTGTTGTGGTTGTGGTTGTGGTTGTGGTATTTGTTGTGGTTGTAGTTGTGGTATTTGTTGTGGTTGTGGTTGTGGTATTTGTTGTGGTTATGGTATATAACCACCAACCATCACCACAACCACAACCATCACACAACTATCACCACAGCCAAAACCATCACCACAACCACAACCATCACACAACAATTACCACAGCTACAAAGAAGACCACAACCACAACTACAACATATACCACAACCACAACTACAACAAATACCACAACCACAAAAATGCAACACCACAACCACAACCATCACACAACAATCACCACAACTACAACAAATACCACAACAACAACCATCAACACAACCACACCACAACTACAACCACAACCACAATAAATACCACAACCACAACCACAACCACAATAAGTACCACAACCACAACCACAGCCACAACCACAACCACAACAACAACCACAACCACAACTTCAACCACAACCACAACCACAACCACAGCAGTTGTGGTTGTGGTTATGGTTGTGGTATTTGTATTTGTTGTGGTTGTGGAATTTGTTGTGGTTGTGGTATTTGTTGTGGTTGTGGCTGTGGTATTTGTTGTGGTTGTGGTATTTGTATTTGTTGTGGTTGTGGTATTTGTTGTGGTTGTGGTTGTGGTTGTGGTGTGGTTGTGTTGATGGTTGTTGTTGTGGTATTTGTTGTAGTTATGGTGATAGTTGTGTGATGGTTGTGGTTGTGGTTTTGTATATGTGTGGTTGTGGTATTTGTTGTAGTTGTTGGTGTGGTATTTGTTGTAGCTGTAGTGATAGTTGTGTTATGGTTGTGGTTGTGGTTTTGTATTTTTGTGGCTGTGGTATTTGTTGTAGTTGTGGTTGTGGTATTTGTTGTAGCTGTGGTGATAGTTGTTGTGTGATGGTTGTGGTTGTGGTGATGGTTTTGGTGATGGTTGTGGTTGTGGTGATGGTTGTGGTTGTGGTGGTGTATTTTTGTGGTTGTGGTATTTGATGTAGTTGTGGTTGTGGTATTTGTTGTGGTGATGGTTGTGGTTGTGGTTATGGTTGTGGTATTTGTTGTGGTTGTGGTTGTGGTATTTGTTGTGGTTGTGGTTGTGGATGTTGTTGTGGTATTTGTAGTAGTTGTGGTTGTGGTATTTTTTGTGGTTGTGGTATTTGTTATGGTTGTGGTTTTTGGTTGTGGTGATGGTTGTGATATTAGTAATGGTTATGGTTGTGGTTGTGGTTGTGGTTGTGTTATTTGTTGTGGTTGTGGTTGTGGTTGTGGTATTTGTATTTGTATTTGTTGTGGTTGTGGTTGTGGTATTTGTATTTGTTGTGGTTGTGGTATTTGTATTTGTTGTGGTTGTGGTTGTGGTATTTGTTGTGGTTGTGGTATGGTATTTGTTGTAGTTATGGTTGTGGTTGTAGTTAGGGTATGGTTGTGGTTATGGTTGTGGTATTTGTATTTGTTGTGGTTGTGGTTGTGGTGTGGTATTTGTTATAGTTGTGGTTGTGGTGTTTGTTATGGTTGTGGTATTTGTATTTGTTGTGGTTGTGGTTATGGTTTTGGTTGTGGTTGTGGTATTTGTATTTGTTGTGGTTGTGGTTCTGGTTCTGGTATTTGTTGTGGTTGTGGTTGTGGTATTTGTATTTGTTGTGGTTGTGGTTGTGGTATTTGTTGTGGTTGTGGTATGGTATTTGTTGTGGTTATGGTTGTGGTTGTGGTTATGGTTGTGGTATTTGTATTTGTTGTGGTTGTGGTTGTGGTGTGGTATTTGTTGTAGTTGTGGTTGTGGTATTTGTTGTGGTTGTGGTTGTGGTTGTGGTTGTTAATTTTTCCCCCCTTTTTTGCTTATTTGTACTGGCCTAGAAGTTTTTCTTCAAAATAAACAACATATTTTTTTATATATTGATTTACAAACAGTCATAATAATAAACCATTTATTATGTCATGACTCATGACATACAATTTTTCATTATTTTACTGTACTCTAACTTTGACTTTATAAATAATTATTTATATTTTATATTTATTCCTTTGTAATGATTTATATTATAATATGAGCTTGATATCTTGTGTTCATTATTTTGTAATTAGTTACGGTAGAAAATAGCTCCAAAGGATATAAGCGAACGTTATTCAAGCAAGCATGTCTCGTGGGAATTTGGAAGAGTTCTGTAACTAAGTAGTTGCCAATTGTCAATTTAGAAGTGTAATGCCTAATTACACACTTATTTTCAAATTATTAAGTAATCACAATGGAATAATAGTTCATACATATATTTATATATTGATCCACTTGGGTAGGACTGTACACAAGTCAATAATTTTGTACTTGTAATGAGCAGATAATACCCTAGAGCCAAATCTTCAACCCCTAACGACACCATGTTAAAGAAGCACATAAAAATGCATAGGATCTAGATTCTAGATTTTCACAGAATTAAGAAGGATGATTTACGAAGTGTTCAGGTTTTTGTTGTGGTATTTGTATTTGTTGTGGTTGTGGTTGTGGTGTGGTATTTGTTGTAGTTGTGGTTGTGGTGTTTGTTGTGGTTGTGGTATTTGTATTTGTTGTGGTTGTGGTTATGGTTTTGGTTGTGGTTGTGGTATTTGTATTTGTTGTGGTTGTGGTTCTGGTTCTGGTATTTGTTGTGGTTGTGGTTGTGGTATTTGTATTTGTTGTGGTTTGGTTGTGGTATTTGTTGTGGTTGTGGTATGGTATTTGTTGTGGTTATGGTTGTGGTTGTGGTTATGGTTGTGGTATTTGTATTTGTTGTGGTTGTGGTTGTGGTGTGGTATTTGTTGTAGTTGTGGTTGTGGTGTTTGTTGTGGTTGTGGTATTTGTTGTGGTTGTGGTATTTGTTGTGGTTGTGGTTGTGGTTGTGGTGTGGTTGTGTTGATAGTTGTGGTGTGGTATTGGTTGTGGTTGTTGTTGTGGTTGTGGTATTTGTTGTAGTTGTGTGGTTGTGGTATTTGTTGTTGTGGTATTTGTTGTAGTTTAGGTTGTGGTATTTTTTGTGGTTGTGGTATTTGTTGTGGTTGTGGTTATGGATGTTGTTGTGGTATTTGTTGTTGTTGTGGTGATGGTTGTGGTTGTGGTTGTGGTGATGGTTGTGGTTGCGGTTGTAGTTGTGGTTGTGGTATTTTTTGTGGTTGTGGTATTTGTTGTGGTTGTGGTTGTGGATGTTGTTGTGGTATTTGTTGTTGTTATGGTATTTGTAGTATTTGTGGTTGTAGTATTTTTTGTGGTTGTGGTATTTGTTATGGTTGTGGTTTTGGTTGTGGTGATGGTTGTAATTGTGGTGATGGTTATGGTTGTGGTTGTGGTTTTGTATTTGTTTTGGTTGTGGTATTTCTATTTGTATTTGTTGTGGTTGTGGTTGTGGTATTTGTATCTGTTGTGGATGTGGTTGTGGTTGTGGTAATGGTTGTGGTTGTGGTTGTGGTTGTGGTATTTGTTGTGGTTGTGGTTGTGGTATTTGTATTTGTTGTGGTTGTGGTTGTGGTTGTGGTTGTGGTATTTGTTGTGGTTGTGGTATGGTATTTGTTGTGGTTATGGTTGTGGTTGTGGTTATGGTTGTGGTATTTGTATTTGTTGTGGTTGTGGTTCTGGTATTTGTTGTGGTTGTGGTATTTGTTGTGGTTGTGGTATTTGTTGTGGTTGTGGCTGTGGTATTTGTTGTGGTTGTGGTATTTGTATTTGTTGTGGTTGTGGTATTTGTTGTGGTTGTGGTTGGGGTTGTGGTGATAGTTGTGTGATGGTTGTGGTTATGGTAATGTATTTTTGTGGTTGTGGTATTTGTTGTAGTTTTGGTTGTGGTATTCGTTGTAGCTGTGGTGATAGTTGTGTGATGGTTGTGGTTGTGGTGATGGTTGTGGTGATGGTTGTGGTGATGGTTGTGGTTGTGGTGGTGTATATTTGTGGTTGTGGTATTTGATGTAGTTGTGGTTGTGGTATTTGTTGTGGTGATAGTTGTGGTGGGGTTGTGGTTGTGGTAGTGGTAGTGGTTGTGGTTGTTGTTGTGGTATATGTTGTATTTGTGGTGATAGTTGTGTGATGGTTGTGGTTGTGGTGTTGCATTTTTGTGGTTGTGGTATTTGTTGTGGTTGTGGTGATGGTTGTGGTGATGGTTGTGGTTGTGGTGGTGTATTTTTGTGGTTGTGGTATTTGATGTAGTTGTGGTTGTGGTATTTGTTGTGGTAATGGTTGTGGTGGTGGTTGTGGTTGTGGTAGTGGTAGTGGTTGTGGTTGTTGTTGTGGTATATGTTGTATTTGTGGTGATAGTTGTGTGATGGTTGTGGTTGTGGTGTTGCATTTTTGTGGTTGTGGTATTTGTTGTAGTTGTGGTTGTGGTATTTGTTGTAGCTGTGATGATAGTTGTGTGATGGTTGTGGTTGTGGTGATGGTTTTGGTTGTGGTGGTTAATTTTTGTGGTTGTGGTATTTGATGTAGTTGTGGTTGTGGTATTTGTTGTGGTAATGGTTGTGGTTGTGGTAGTGGTAGTGGTTGTGGTTGTTGTTGTGGTATATGTTGTATTTGTGGTGATAGTTGTGTGATGGTTGTGGTGTGGCATTTTTGTGGTTGTGGTATTTGTTGTAGTTGTGGTTGTGGTATTTGTTGTAGCTGTGGTGATAGTTGTGTGATGGTTGTGGTTGTGGTATTTGTTGTGGTGATGGTATTTGTATTTGTTGTGGTTGTGGTTGTGGTGTGGTATTTTTTGTGGTTGTGGTGGTGTATTTTTGTGGTTGTGGTTGTGGTTGTGGTATTTGTTGTGGTTGTGGTATTTGTATTTGTTGTGGTTGTGGTATTTGTATTTGTTGTGGTTGTGGTATTTGTATTTGTTGTGGTTGTGGTATTTGTATTTGTTGTGGTTGTGGTATTTGTATTTGTTGTGGTTGTGGTTGTGGTGTGGTATTTGTTGTAGTTGTGGTTGTGGTGTTTGTTGTGGTTGTGGTATTTGTTGTGGTTGTGGTTGTGGTTGTGGTGTGGTTGTGGTGTGGTATTGGTTGTGGTTGTTGTTGTAGTATTTGTTGTGGTTTTGGTATTTGTTGTAGCTGTGGTGATAGTTGTGTGATGGTTGTGGTTGTGGTTGTGGTGATGGTTGTGGTTGTGGTTATGGTTGTGGTTGTGGTGGTGTATTTTTGTGGTTGTGGTATTTGATGTGGTTGTGGTTGTGGTATTTGTATTTGTTGTGGTTGTGGTATTTGTTGTGGTTGTGGATGTGGTTGTGGTGTGGTTGTGGTGTGGTTGTGGTGTGGTATTGGTTGTGGTTGTTGTTGTGGTATTTGTTGTGGTTGTGGTATTTGTTGTTGTGGTATTTGTTGTAGTTGTGTGGTTGTGGTATTTGTTGTTGTGGTTTTTGTTGTAGTTTAGGTTGTGGTATTTTTTGTGGTTGTGGTATTTGTTGTGGTTGTGGTTGTGGTTGTGGATGTTGTTGTGGTATTTGTTGTTGTTGTGGTATTTGTAGTAGTTGTGGTTGTGGAATTTTTATGGTTGTTGTATTTGTTATGGTTGTGGTTTTGGTTGTGGTGATGGTTGTGATTGTTTTGATGGTTGTGGTTGTGGTTGTGGTTGTGGTTATGGTTGTGGTTGCGGTTGTAGTTGTGGTGTGGTCAGTGTCAGTGTCAGTGTCAGTGTCAGTGTCAGGTTTTTTTTTTTTTTTATCAAATTATAGCATGCTTCACAGTTAGTACTACATGCGGTTAAAGGTCACAATAAAATTTAAAAGTGGTTTAAGTAGGACCATACACATCGATAACAACAATGACGGAGAGATAAATAATAACATTGTCAGCAATTAGAAGTTGCTGTAGGCGTAGTAAAAACAAGTTAGTAACAATAACATGAACGGAAAAATATTCAAATTAATATAGGCACTTATGTACAAACTTAATTACACACAAAAGTATCACAGTTAAAAGAATGTTGATGTGCAAAGTTTTAAAATTTTAGTACTTTTGAAGATATAGGTGTAAGTAAGGTTGAAACTTATTTGGGACCATCAATTGCCTAATGGTGACCTACGATTTAAATTTCATTAAAATCGGAAGAGTAGTTTTTAAGATATGTTGGTTCGCAGAAATGCGGTTTACAATTTTTTATCTTTTTCCAACTACAATATCTCGGTTTGTCTCACTTTAAACATGCATAGGACCTTTTTTATGCAGAATTATGGGAAAATATTTTTGTCAAAAACATTTCTCTTCAAAAAAATAAACTGTTTTGCGAGAAAAGGTTAAAAAAATATTTTTTTTAGATTTTATGGAGGAGGGAGGGGGCCACTCCCCCCCCCCCCCCGCCTTCAAGAGGTGGGAACTTTACTGTTTCTTACTACTACACCCTTAAGAGTTTTTTCGCAAAGTTTCAATACTTTATAAATTATTTACCCTATTATTCCTTATTTTCCTGGACTAAATAGAGTTCACAGTCAACACTATTAGCAGCTTTCCATACTACACGCATCCGCTATTTCCACTTTTTTCCCCCTCTTGCATTAGAGTTGCTATGACATATTATACATCGAATTAAAGGTAATAAAATAATCTACACGTTTTATTTAACCACATTTTTAGTGCCGACCCCGTGGAAAAAAGTTATTATCAAAATTGTTCAGAGTAGAAAAAAGAAATGTCGATTTTTTACTATATTTTATAACTTTTGGTACACTTTGACTGCGAAAAGCATATTGATATGGGTATCAAATTAAAGAGGACAGTGTATAGAAGACTTTAAAAAACACCGCACATCGTTATCACTCTTTGTTCCGGAGATATTGGCGTTACAGTGAATAGGCCAAATTTGGGTCTTCAATAGGGGGTGGTGGGGGAAGCAAGCGGTGGCACTCGATATGATAATATGGAAAATGCTTCCCTAAACCCCTTCTAAACGATGGTGTAAAGAAAGTTTAGTATTTAATTTTTCCCCCCTTTTTTGCTTATTTGTACTGGCCTAATATTCCGGATACAAAATAGTTATAAGAGAAAAGAGAAGCACTGGTATTGCGGGTTTAATATAACCGAGGGAATTTAAGGGGCATTTTTTTTTTTCTTTAAGATTTCGTAAAAACAGAACTACCTCCTGTGCTCTTATACATACTTGATACAAAGTGACAATTTATATTTGGAGTATTTTTAGGAAATTTATTTATGGGCAAAGAGAAAAGTGTTTTAACTGGGATGCAAAGAAAGTGGTTACATGTTGCTGATTTTAAATATTTTCCGGGCCTTCAAATCATGTACTGGGCCATAGGATTGTTTGCTCTCCATGTATTCAATTTATTTAGGGGATCAGTATTATCCAACAGCACTACTAAGTAGCTCATAATAATTCAATAACACCAACAGGTATCTTCTATACAGACGTTTCCTGTAAAAATGGGTCTTGTATCTTGAACTTCCTAGGTTATTTGCTCAACAACCATAACTACAACCTTACCCCATTGAAGGATTTTTACTGTTTACTTTCTGATGGAGAAGACGGTGTAGAGCGGAATGTCAAGGGTACAGTAGTACACTGACGTCATCACGAGGTAAGCAGTTCAGTGATCCTAGCCGACAAATGTGATACTTTTAGTTTCTTAGTGAGTTTAAAACATATAATGTACATGTATGTATATGCCCCTTAAATTTCCCCGGTTATATAAAACCCGCAATACACGTGCATCTCTCAAAACCATTTTGTATCCGGAATATAGCAAGGTGAAGGAGGTAGTTTGATTTTCACGAATTATTGAAAAAAGCCCCTTATATTACATCGGTTATATTAAACCCGCAATACACGTGAATTTCTCAAAACCATTTTGTATCCGGAATATAGCAAGGTGCAGGAGGTAGTTTGATTTTCACGATTTTGTGTCTACTGATACGAGTATTGCTGGTTTAATATAGTCAAGGAAATTTGAGGAATTTTTTTAAGAATTCGTGAAAATCGAACTACCTCCTACATCTTGCTATATTCCGGATACAAAATAGTTATAAGAGAAAAGAGAAGCACTGGTATTGCGGGTTTAATATAACCGAGGGAATTTAAGGGGCATTTTTTTTTCTTTAAGAATTCGTGAAAACAGAACTACCTCCTGTGCTCTTTTACATACTTGATACAAAGTGACAATTTATATTTGGAGTATTTTTAGGAAATTTATTTATGGGCAAAGAGAAAAGTGTTTTAACTGGGATGCAAAGAAAGTGGTTACATGTTGCTGATTTTAAATATTTTCCGGGCCTTCAAATCATGTACTGGGCCATAGGATTGTTTGCTCTCCATGTATTCAATTTATTTAGGGGATCAGTATTATCCAACAGCACTACTAAGTAGCTCATAATAATTCAATAACACCAACAGGTATCTTCTATACAGACGTTTCCTGTAAAAATGGGTCTTGTATCTAGAACTTCCTAGGTTATTTGCTCAACAACCATAACTACAACCTTACCCCGTTGAAGGATTTTTACTGTTTACTTTCTGATGGAGGAGACGGTGTAGAGCGGAATGTCATGGGTAGAGTAGTACACTGCCGTCATCACGAGGTAAGCAGTTCAGTGATCCTAGCCGACAAATGTGATACTTTTAGTTCCTTATTGAGTTTAAAACAAATAATGTACATGTATGTATATGCCCCTTAAATTTCCCCGGTTATATAAAACCCGCAATACACGTGCATCTCTCAAAACCATTTTGTATCCGGAATATAGCAAGGTGCAGGAGGTAGTTTGATTTTCACGAATTATTGAAAAAAGCCCCTTATATTACATCGGTTATATTAAACCCGCAATACACGTGAATTTCTCAAAACCATTTTGTATCCGGAATATAGCAAGGTGCAGGAGGTAGTTTGATTTTCACGATTTTGTGTCTACTGATACGAGTATTGCTGGTTTAATATAGTCAAGGAAATTTGAGGAATTTTTTTAAGAATTCGTGAAAATCGAACTACCTCCTACATCTTGCTATATTCCGGATACAAAATAGTTATAAGAGAAAAGAGAAGCACTGGTATTGCGGGTTTAATATAACCGAGGGAATTTAAGGGGCATTTTTTTTTCTTTAAGAATTCGTGAAAACAGAACTACCTCCTGTGCTCTTCTACATACTTGATACAAAGTGACAATTTATATTTGGAGTATTTTTAGGAAATTTATTTATGGGCAAAGAGAAAAGTGTTTTAACTGGGATGCAAAGAAAGTGGTTACATGTTGCTGATTTTAAATATTTTCCGGGCCTTCAAATCATGTACTGGGCCATAGGATTGTTTGCTCTCCATGTATTCAATTTATTTAGGGGATCAGTATTATCCAACAGCACTACTAAGTAGCTCATAATAATTCAATAACACCAACAGGTATCTTCTATACAGACGTTTCCTGTAAAAATGGGTCTTGTATCTAGAACTTCCTAGGTTATTTGCTCAACAACCATAACTACAACCTTACCCCGTTGAAGGATTTTTACTGTTTACTTTCTGATGGAGGAGACGGTGTAGAGCGGAATGTCATGGGTAGAGTAGTACACTGCCGTCATCACGAGGTAAGCAGTTCAGTGATCCTAGCCGACAAATGTGATACTTTTAGTTCCTTATTGAGTTTAAAACAAATAATGTACATGTATGTATATGCCCCTTAAATTTCCCCGGTTATATAAAACCCGCAATACACGTGCATCTCTCAAAACCATTTTGTATCCGGAATATAGCAAGGTGCAGGAGGTAGTTTGATTTTCACGAATTATTGAAAAAAGCCCCTTATATTACATCGGTTATATTAAACCCGCAATACACGTGAATTTCTCAAAATCAGAGTGTGAGGTTTGCTAGAGTGTGTACTAAGCTCCAAGTTTTTTGCAAATTTAATGGTGTATATTCCCGTATTTTTTAACAATTTTAGTACCCAGTTATCCGCTAGTGTTCCAGTTATACACTAAAAGTGAAATCTTAAAATGGGAATAATTAATATTAATCAATTTTTATATTTTTCTTGGAGTGAGTGAAACCATATGGTTTAATTATAACTAAGTGGTTCTCATTAACATACTGTATTTGTTTTGCCAACTTGATAGTGACTTTTAAAGGTAGTACCCTTGACTAACTTTTTGTGAAATACTTCTAGTTTTTGTAGTCAATTAATAAATTTTATCAAATAATACAAATATGCTCATAACCTACTGTTTGCTAATTTGAAGATTAGAATACTTTAAATATTAGTACAAGATATCGACCTTCAACTCTAGTAACCGTGGCGCAGTCGGTAAAGGCGTTGAATGTAATGTAATTAATTGATCGGATTGTTCACACACCAGGTTCGATTCCCGCCGGAGGAGAAGCAGTTGTGGAAAATTAAATATAGTTATTATTATTTCTTATTTATCATTTTTATTTATTTATTTTTTTTTGTTTTTGTATCACAGATTATATATTATACATCTATTTATTTTTTTTTATTTATACATTTTTATTTATTTATATTGTTCTAAGAGACATTGACCTTGCTCTTGATTCTCTCCAAGAGCATCGACACTTTATTTCAGATCGAAAAGTATAGAGTCCAATAAGACTTACCAACACCTGCCTATATTTATATTGTTAAATTGTTATTTTTTATATTGTTATCTTTTATATTGTTATCTTGACTTTTATCCGTGGAACTGGATAATATGGCGCCACCAATAACTAGGAGGAACCAAGCTATTATAAATGAATCGAAAACTTTGACGAAATTAAGCAGTATTGCTTTAATTGACGATAACACTGAAGAAATAGCTCTTGACATTTTAAATTTTTTTATTCCTCTTTCACAAAACAATACTGATTTGCCTGTAGTAGATAGAATAGCTGATTTGTTTATCATTGTCAACGATTTACATAAAAAAATTGAAGAGAAAGATGGTATAATAATTCAAATCAACGAAGAATACGAAAAGCTAAGCAGTATTTTTTCAACTTTAAAAAATGACTTGAACACGTCAAATTTAAAACAGTTTGAAATGGAAGATGAATTGTTTGAACTTAAGAATTTCAAGAATACAATAGATGTCCTCCGAGCTCAAAATAATGATCTTGAAAAACGCATAGAACTTCTAATTTTGGAAAATGATAACATAAAAATGAAACTTGTAAGCTCTAAAAATGACTTATTTCTTAAGACTACAGAGAATAGTGGTGTCAGGAATAATAATAACAACAAAAATCAGTTCCCTAAAAATGGATTTCTAAACTGCACTATGCCTTTTTCAACTTCAACACCTTCAATACCTGGGTCGACTCGCCAGTATACAGTAGGAAGTAAACCGGCTAACCTGACTCGCCTAACCTACACCAAGAGAAAACATAAAGTGCTATTATTAGGAGATAGTCACTGTAGAGGTCTGAATAGAAGGCTTTATAATAAACTCAATGCTGCGTACGAGATACTCACCTTCTTCAAACCAAACGCCCCTCTCAGTTGCTGTGTTGAATCAATTAAAAATCTTACCCAGGATTTTACTTTCGACGACAATATAATAATCATTGGGGGCTCTAATTTTAATGGGTTGGAGCCATATGCGGACGATGATGATGTGACTAAAATATTTGAACTGCTGAGCAATACAATTTGGTATACAAATGTCATAGTGACATCGACTCCCCACCGATTTGATCAACCTTCTCTAAATAACCGGATTGATCAAAGAAATTTTTACATGGAAAGTCTCATATTAAACCTCAACTCTTCCAAGTTACGCTACCTGCCGACAAACTTTAAGTCCCGTCACCGAACTCGGCATGGATTGCACCTTAATACGAACGGGAAAAACCTGCTGGTTAGTAGAATCTCCACCTGTATGAGCTCATTCGTCTCTCAACAATTGAACCAGGCAGAGAATGCTGAACTTATTGCTGAATTTGATAATTCGCATGCATCAACAGTTGCTTCAAACAATACATCCGATTCACCCATCCCTGTCATCATTACTCAAAGAATGGACTCTACTTGCTATAATTTTGGAACAAATATTTTTTTATGAAAAATAAGTTGGACAGGTCTTATGTAAAACAAAAAAGTTCATCTAATATAATCCAGTGTGTTATAGATAGCAATCTGAACACTATTTTTAATGAAAATATGCCTATTAATAAGAATGATAATAATAAAAACAATTATGACAGCTTTAATAATATAAGCAAACATAATATATTTAACAATAATATAATATGTAATGATAATATACTTGATAAATATTGGTATAATATGTGTAATGCAGATATCTACAGTAGTACTGATAAAACAGTTGGTAACAAGGTAAACAACAATAACTTAAGTCTGAGTAGCAATGTTAATATGTTATGAAGCACTGGTATTGCGGGTTTAATATATCCGAGGGAATTTAAGGGGCATTTTTTTTTTTCTTTAAGATTTCGTAAAAACAGAACTACCTCCTGTGCTCTTCTACATACTTGATACAAAGTGACAATTTATATTTGGAGTATTTTTAGGAAATTTATTTATGGGCAAAGAGAAAAGTGTTTTAAATGGGATGCAAAGAAAGTGGTCACATGTTGCTGATTTTAAATATTTTCCGGGCCTTCAAATCATGTACTGGGCCATAGGATTGTTTGCTCTCCATGTATTCAATTTATTTAGGGGATCAGTATTATCCAACAGCACTACTAAGTAGCTCATAATAATTCAATAACACCAACAGGTATCTTCTATACAGACGTTTCCTGTAAAAATGGGTCTTGTATCTAGAACTTCCTAGGTTATTTGCTCAACAACCATAACTACAACCTTACCCCGTTGAAGGATTTTTACTGTTTACTTTCTGATGGAGAAGACGGTGTAGAGCGGAATGTCAAGGGTACAGTAGTACACTGACGTCATCACGAGGTAAGCAGTTCAGTGATCCTAGCCGACAAATGTGATACTTTTAGTTCCTTAGTGAGTTTAAAACAAATAATGTACATGTATGTATATGCCCCTTAAATTTCCCCGGTTATATAAAACCCGCAATACACGTGCATCTCTCAAAACCATTTTGTATCCGGAATATAGCAAGGTGCAGGAGGTAGTTTGATTTTCACGAATTATTGAAAAAAGCCCCTTATATTACATCGGTTATATTAAACCCGCAATACACGTGAATTTCTCAAAAACATTTTGTATCCGGAATATAGCAAGGTGCAGGAGGTAGTTTGATTTTCACGATTTTGTGTCTACTGGTACGAGTATTGCTGGTTTAATATAGTCAAGGAAATTTGAGGAATTTTTTTAAGAATTCGTGAAAATCGAACTACCTTCTACATCTTGCTATATTCCGGATACAAAATAGTTATAAGAGAAAAGAGAAGCACTGGTATTGCGGGTTTAATATAACCGAGGGAATTTAAGGGGCATTTTTTTTTTCTTTAAGATTTCGTGAAAACAGAACTACCTCCTGTGCTCTTCTACATACTTGATACAAAGTGACAATTTATATTTGGAGTATTTTTAGGAAATTTATTTATGGGCAAAGAGAAAAGTGTTTTAACTGGGATGCAAAGAAAGTGGTTACATGTTGCTGATTTTAAATATTTTCCGGGCCTTCAAATCATGTACTGGGCCATAGGATTGTTTGCTCTCCATGTATTCAATTTATTTAGGGGATCAGTATTATCCAACAGCACTACTAAGTAGCTCATAATAATTCAATAACACCAACAGGTATCTTCTATACAGACGTTTCCTGTAAAAATGGGTCTTGTATCTTGAACTTCCTAGGTTATTTGCTCAACAACCATAACTACAACCTTACCCCGTTGAAGGATTTTTACTGTTTACTTTCTGATGGAGGAGACGGTGTAGAGCGGAATGTCAAGGGTACAGTAGTACATTGACGTCATCACGAGGTAAGCAGTTCAGTGATCCTAGCCGACAAATGTGATACTTTTAGTTCCTTAGTGAGTTTAAAACATATAATGTACATGTATGTATATGCCCCTTAAATTTCCCCGGTTATATAAAACCCGCAATACACGTGCAGCTCTCAAAACCATTTTGTATCCGGAATATAGCAAGGTGCAGGAGGTAGTTTGATTTTCACGAATTATGGGTACAGTAGTACACTGACGTCATCACGAGGTAAAGCAGTCAAGTGATCCTAGCCGACAAATGTGATACTTTTAGTTCTATAGTGAGTTGGACATTATTGTAATTTGCAATTTAAGCTTTTATTTAATTATTTAATTCACAAAAAATATATATAATTATATTGCTAATAAATTATTATTGTTAATGGAGCAGTAGTCAATTCGATATTAACATTTATAACTGGGATTCCCACTTACCTTTGTATGTGGTACACCAACATTAAACTATTTTGTGTATGTTTAATTGCATACTTTAATGGTTGTTTGTTTATATACTCAGGTGAGAGTGTATCCCCTAGTTCAGTTGCTGTATAGGATGTTGTGAAGGTATTTCATAATGAATCAGGAAGAATTAATAGCATAGTATATCGTTAAATGTATTTTTTTCTTCTTTTTTTAGTCTAAAACCCGATTTAGTTAATAAATGTTAAAAAAATTCTAAAGAAACAATTTTACATAAAATTTTAGGTGATTGCTTTTTTAGCTGAAAGGGCTCTAAAAAAGCAGGTTTTCGATCAGGACGGTCGTGCACAGACCACATTGCCACCCTTCGTATGACCATAGAGCAAATTAATGAATTTAAAAATTCCCTCTACCTGGTATTTGTATATTAAGAGCGAGAAAGCGTTCGACCGACTGCAACATCAGAATATATGGGATGCTATGCTTTGTAAAGGGATTCCAGAGAAACTATGCACTCTAATCAAGAAGCAAATATGAAGCATTTAAATTCCGCATATCTCATAATGGAGCTCTGTCAGACACAATAAATGTCAAAGCTGGGGTAAGGCAGGGTTGTGTGCTTTTACCGTTGCTATTTCTCGTCGCAATCGACGAAGTTCTAGTTGCAAGCTAAGACTCCAAGAAAATGCCAAAAAAATGAATGTACGCAATATTACATTCAGCAAGACTTTCCTAAGAACGTGAGAGAAAAGCGAAGATATTTGTTCCAAATTTAAAATGAAATTAACCAAATAGATACAAAGAACAAAACTAGAATCGTAAAAGACAATTTATACTTTGAAGGAAATAAATTTACCTGGTAAACTGAAAAAAATTTCTGCTTTCTGGCAAGCAAGATGGGAAGAAAAACTAAATAATCTAGTTAAATGCAACTGGAAGAGCTTCATTACAAATTTAAACAATCGGAAAACTCATACTTATTCAGATCAGCATAGTTTTACAAATACTAACCCAACTCAATCCGAGACATTTTTAGATAGAAATAGACAGCAAAGACATTCCCTAGGCAGCCAACAAAATTGCTGAAAAGAGCCACAAGAGCAGCGAGTACAGAAAGGAGAAGAGCAGCCCACAGTGCAGTACAGGAAACTTATTTACCATACTTGCTTATAACGTCACGGGCCTAAATAGGAAGAAACAGGACAGTGAGTTTTGGTCTTTAGTGAAAAGTAGTGATATTGTATTTCTTAGTGAAACCTTCTTCGTAGAAGATAAAATAAAAGATTTTAAAAAATATTTGGAAGACTTCAAAGCGCACTGGATACCTGCTGAAAAACCAATGAAGAAAGGAAGGCCTAGCAGAGGAATGCTGATAGCGGTGAAGATATCTTTAAAAAGTGGACATAAATTTATTAAATATAATGATAATGTGTGTTACTTATTAAATACTGTAAATGGAACTAAAGTGTGTATTGTTCCTGTCTATCTTAATCCAAGTAAGTGGGAAAGAGATTTTACTCTTCTTAGTTATTTTATGAGACATGCTACACTTTCGAACACAATTATTACAGGAGACATGAATTCTAGAGTAAGTGATGCCGAAGATTTACCAGATGAGATTATGTGTGAGTATGGTATGTCAGGTAAATGTAAGTCCAAGGATATGGTACTAGATAATCATGGTAGAAGGTTATTGGACATATGTGAAGACTACAGCATGGTTCTGTTGAATGGGCGTACTCGAGGTGATTTAGAGGGAGAACTTACGTTTATTAACTCTAATGGATCGTCTGTGATTGATCTCTGCTTTGTTTCCCTTGATACATTACCCAAAATAATGCAGTTTACAGTAGATAAAGAAATTTTCTCAGATCACTTTCCAATTCGACTATTACTTAAAGGCTTAATAGGTGATGGTGACAACAAGAGCGATATTAATCCCCTGTTACCTAAACTAAAATGGTACAATGATGGGGTAGAGAGATATAAGATAAAAACTAATTTATTAGTGGTGACTATAGGGGAACTTGGGAACATAAATGTGGATAGCGGAGTTAAAATTCTCACAGACGTGGTATACAAAGCAGCCAATAGAAAGCAGGAGATAGTCCAAAACTTTAAAGGAACGTAGCAGGTAGCAGATCTTCCTTTCAGTGACAGTGACTTTGTCACCTATTAATAAAATAATAGGTATTGGTACCTATTACCAGGTCGGAGCTGGAACGATGTCACCTATTACTCAGATTAAATAGTTAACCCATCCCTAGAAATTATGCCTTCCGATCAATATTTTTCGGTTTTGCATGAGTTGTCGGATTAGGATGATGGTTGTGAGGAGTTATCTTAGGACTTTGACGACTAATAATAATTAATTATGGTTGCAAGCCGATACTAAGTCAGAATGCTGAAGGAGTAATTGCTGATTTCTTATAGTAATTTTTATTTTTATAATTAAAGATATCATTGAGGAATAAATATGTAATGCATTAATTGACTTTTTAGTTCAACATTTCCAAAACGCGAACTAGATAATCTGGATTTGACCTATTTATGGTTTGAAAAATGCATTGGCACATAAAGTATGCCGCCCGTGCCTCATTGTTTGTCCACTATAGCCACGAAGGGTTAAGTACATTCTTCGTGGAGAGACATGATTTTGTTTGACAATGCTAAATATTTATAATGAATATGGAAATAGAGTTTTCTTAGACAATGAGCTCAATGTCCAGATGGTCCTTAAGTCTTCTTGATTTTATAAATATATAAACAATAACACTTCTTCAAATCTCATTTTTTAAATGACTGACTTTAGTAGCATGTTGTTAAAGTATTTGTGAATTCAAAGAAATATATAAAAAAGAAAATGCTTTTTTCTTTCTCCTCTCTAGTTGTATGGGACATTATGATATGGTCAAGCACTTCACCCCTTATTGCCTTCCTGCACCCGTAGTCTGTTATTCTCCCAATTAGTTATAAAAGGATAAAATTAGAAATTAACACATATTACAAAAAAAACTAAAATTATTTTTATTTATCAAGCTTTTTTTATTTTTATAAAAGTAAATTCCATATTTTCAATAACTTCTCTCTCATAGTTATTATTTATCTAAATTTACTTTTTTTACATAATACAAAAATATATCAATTATTACCAAAATATATAAGTGTATATAAAAAAGTAGGAGGGGGAAAAATATAAATAAATTAAAAGAAAGAAAAAAATCTTAATAGTAATATAAAACATTGAATAAGTTGATAATGTACAAAAAAGATCTATATACAAATATTTTATAAATTCATACAAACGATTCGTTAAAAATTTTCATTTTTTTCCTTGTTTATTTTTCATCAATTTATAATAGTTTCAACAGTCTTTCATAATGTTTACATTTTTAATTAATTTTTTCTTTAAAAAATCACTAGCCAAAAATCTGGATGGTTAAGTGGAAAATGCCAAAAAAATGCTTATTTTTATTTTTTAAATTATGTCTAATATGATTAAAATTAACAAATATATTCCTGTTAAAATCTTATCTTTAGCAAAATTTAAGTTAAAACAGGTATACCAAAGTAAATAAGGAAAGAATGATACTAGCATGTCTTGTTGTGTAGGTATTATTATTGTCATCAAAAAAGTCTTTCACAGATAATTTACACTAAGTGTTTTTGCATAATACACTTAACATTAGAATATAAAATAGATATTGCAGGGTTTTGTAGAGAACAAAGTGAAGTTATTTCTGTACAAACATAAGCTAGAAGAAAAAGCAAATTTGTCTTATTAAATTTATTACTATTCATTTTCTTTTACACGGGAAAAAGGACGGATCAAATACATAAATGCAATCAATAGCGTGAATAACACAAGCTATCAACAGAAGTCAAAAGTGTTTTAACTTGTGGTGCTTGCAAACCATGACTAATTGATTGCATTCAATGATTAATAACAGTTTTCAAATTAGTCAAAATATAATAAATTGAAGAAGAAATGCTCTTTATTTTAATACTTACTGTATCTTAAAATCTCTGTAACATTTTTTATCAGCAGAAGAACACTTAACCCATTCAATGCGGGTGGATCCACTGTGGATCCATGCCGTGCTAATGTGCCTGGCGGGTGAATCCACAGTGGATCCAAGCCCCTTCCTTTCTGCCCTCTGTTGCTCTATTCTCCGTGCCTCAAGTAGAACCATCTTACAAGGCTCCGTCAGGCCCGCTGACTTTTGTATCCACAGGGCATCAACATTATTTTTTTTATTTTATTTTTTCTTTTAAATTAACTTTTAAAGATTCTATTCAGTCATTAAAGTAGGTTCATGAATTAGACTACGCATTCAATGGGTTAAGAGAACTAGAATTAGGCGTCTACATGTAGAAATGATTTTACATGAGGAAAAATGAATCATATAATCTTAATGATGTTTTCTTATAATTGTGTCTTCAGGGATAAAAAAAAAGTTTTCTTTGCGATATTTCGTTTCCAATTTGGGGCATTTTGAAGCCTGAAATTTATAATTTTAGATTAGACCAAGATCATTTACATATAAATATATTATATACATCAATCCAACATAAAATTGAATAATTCAATTTAGATTTTGGTCTAATCTAAAATTAAAAATTTCAGGCAGAAAATGCCCCAAATTGGGACAAAATATTGCAATAAACTTAGTTTTTTTTTAAACACCCCTGAAGACACAATTATACGAAAACATCAATGAAAATTATAGGGGCCAGTAATGAAATATGAACTTATAATCTTAATTTATTACTTCAAAGTGTTTATAATGGGATTTAGCCAAAACTGGTCCAGTGATATTCACATCCAATCAATATCAATAATAAGCACTTTATTTTATTACTCATTAACTATTCGCTTCAATTCTTGTATTTCCATTATATTATTAATTTAATAACAAGGGAGAGACATAAAAATACATCTTGCCACTGGGTATTGAACCACATATTCCGCTAACTTATAAACAAAATAGATGTATATTTTATTCCACTTTTATCTACATTTTCTCTTTTCTTCTGCAATAAATAATTTAATGATTCAAAATTTTATAAAAAAACAAAACAAATATCAAGTAAAATTTCCCTTTTGTTAAAGTAACGCTAGATGTGGAGTAACTTTAGCTTTGTTAAATTCATCTGAGCATTAAAAAAAAGTAACTTATATGCTAAATTTTAGAAAAATAACAATTTTCTATTCTATTTATACAAGACAAGTAACTTTGCTGACATAAATATAATCTACATCGTTTTTTTCTTTTAACATATGAAAGCTTATTAATAGAACTGATTCAAATTCTATGGTAAATTTTCAAATCTCAGTGGGTGAAACTGTAAATATTTATACAGATTTGAATACAGTTTATAAAGATTTGTTACTTGTAATTGTTAGTTTATTTATTAACTTCCTTATTTTAATACTCAATATAATTAAAATCAAGACAATTAAATACGACAATATTAAAATTGGTTTTAAATTAAAATTATTAATACAAATCTGTCAAATAAATAAAGTTTTTAATTACTATCCAAAACACTTTATCTAAAATGCATTGGAGAGGCCTTAAAGTTCCGACGGGTTAGTCACAAAGTAAAAGATAGACAATTAAAATTATGTGTCAGCATACTATCTTTGTTATTAGCATCGACTGCTATATCAAATTATAATTTACAAAATGTTAATTCTACGTCAAGATAACTTTAATTACAGTAACTGATAACAGATAAATAAACTTTTTGCAAAAATAACATCATACAAAAAAACTTCCTTTTTAAGTTGCTTTTTATATAATTGTATTTTTGAAGAAATCAAAATCAATTCAGTTTCCATTAAAAAAATATCAACACATATGTTTATGTTTAAACAAATAAAAATCACTAATATTTAAAAATAAATATAAAGGCCCATTTACACTTTGATTAGTGCAAGTCCGAGTGCAAGTGTTAAGTAATTTTTTTGCAAGTGTTTAGTTAAAATTACTTAAAAATTACATAACACTTACACTAAACACATGATGTCCAAATGGGTTTAGTGTTTTTACTAAACACTCGCACTTGCACTAATAAAAGTGTACATGGGCCTTAAAAACAAGGAATTAAAGGAAATTAGAATATAATTATTCAAGTTTAACAATCATAACATGCATATTAAATGCTTCATAAATATTGACGGAATGCCTGATACAATAATATTTTAATGAAATAAAATAAGATAAGTATATTTATTTGTTTACTTAATATTTATTTTAGGTGGGAATTACATCTTATATCTTTCTTTAAAAAAATTCAGATCACATTTTTTTTTAATAATAACAAAAAAATTTTGTATAGGTAGAATGAAAATACTTTTTTTTTCCTTTTTTTTGATATAACATCACTTTTTTATCACAAGGTTGCAGGTACTCTGTGTTAAGAATTTTGGAAAAACTGAAGTGAATTGAAGCGGTATGTTTTATATGAATCTAATTTAATCTGTTTCAAAATGTTCTGAAAAATAATTGGAATGCATAAAAGAGAATTATGATAAAATCAAACCACTTAGAATAACTGAGAACCACAGTTTCTTGAAGAAAATGAACTAAAAAAAAAAACTGATCAGTTATTGTAAAAAAAAAACACATTATAGATAGAAGAACAGTTTCAATACTTTAGCTAGATCATCATAAATGAACTATTAATAGCTGAAGTACTCAGTATTGCCCCCGGGAGATAGGGGTGGAGGGCTCGGAATATAACTTTAGATTTGTATAAAAGACAAACCCTTAAACACTCTTCTATGACAGGTCTATCAAAGTTGAAAAGAACTACAATTGTGGCCCAATGATTTTTTGTCCTGTCTCCATTAGTTATACCTAATATTGAGCTAGAAACTTTTTTCGTGTAATTTTTCACACATTCTTATAGTTTTTTAATACTTATAGGACAGCTAGAATAGTAGTTGTAAAAAAAAAAAAAAAAAGTATGAAGGTATTATTGGACCTCTAAACTCTTCCAAGGGATTTTTTGTACTAAAAAAAAAAAAACTATTTTCTTCCTCTTTACACTTGTGCCTGCTTTATAGTTAAATTAATAAGGCAATTAAAGATTTTATCTACCAGTTATACACATAACAATAATGTTATCAATTAACTTTTAATAACGTAAAACAAAATTAATAAAAAAATATGTACAATACATACATGCTCAATAGAGAGATAAAATGACGTGTATATAATAAAAATGTTATCAATACGAAATAGATAAAACTATTAAGTGATCTTATAGTTTGTCCTTTAACGAGAAAATAAAGACCTATTTATTGGCAAGAAACCAACTCTAACAATATTAAAAACATAGTAATGACTTGTATCTAAAATAATAACAATATCAAAATAAAATAAAGTCCAAGTCAATAGAAGTGGCTGTTAAATTACCGAAAATATGACCCTTTCTTACACTCAGTCTGGTCAATGTTTTTTTTCTTTACATCATATCAAAAGCCTATGACATTACAGGTCAAAGGGTATAAGCTTGGTGTTACCAAAAAAAAAAAAAATAAATAAAAAAAATAAAAATAAAAATTATAATTATCAGGTAATGATAATATAGAATGGAACATAAGACTCCTTCATACTGTTAGATGTGTTCTATAGAGTTTTCATGAACAAATGTCCTATACAACAATAAACATTCTGTGATAGATTTTGATTTCAACCAATTTGAATTTGGTCAGCAATTGGTCATTACAGGTTAAGGACCATATCACCACACTAGAACTTCTTGTCACATTTAAGTATAAACAGTAGATTTTTATTCAAATAGACTCATGCCATTATACTTAGTTATTCTGACAGCGCGGGAAAATAAAAAAAATGGGAGAGGAGCTAATGAGAATTCGAGATTTTGGCGGGGAGTAAGTCACCTAGTGGTTTTATTTTTCCCCTCACATAGCTGAGCTGTTAAGATTTACAAAGTATAATTACATTGTAGGACTCTTTCGAACACACATGTGTGGTCCATAAAATGTTCTTAAGATATGTTATCAATCAATAAGGAAAAGTTGTTACAGGACAAAGTTTATAACCCCCTCTCACAATTATAAGAGGTCAATATAATCATATCTGTCTCTGATCTCTCTACCACTCAAGTTTAATACTTAGATCTTAATTAGACTAATTATATTATTTGACCCTTAACTAAAAACTGATTACATTTTAACTATCCACTAATAACACACAATTATAAAATAAAAAAATAAAAAAACATAAATGCAATTTATGTTTCATTTTAAATAAATGGACAAATTATAAAATTAAGGCAACTTTTAAACAACATAAGTAATGACATTTATTTTTTACTACATCAGTTATGGTGCTGTATAAAATAATAATAAATAGTTTATTTACAAGAAAAAAATAGGTGTTAAGTATATCTTAAAATTTAAATGAAGACAACTCTATAGCTAATTGTTTAATTTTTTGTAAAATTTTTACAATCTTGGCTTGGTTTAAAAATAATAAATAAATAAAAAAAAAACAACTAAGAAATAAATTTACTCTGATTAAAGATATTAAAAAGGTGTGATTTGATAAGAAATAGTAGTAAAAACACATAAATAAAAAAGAAATGGATAAAATAACAGCAAGGGTTGTTAGGGAATTATAAAGTATTGTTGTTATTTAATTTATTTTTATTGCTTTAATATTATTTTTATAACACGATTAAACACTGAATTATTCATGTTTTTCAGTAAATGCGAAGAGCAACATTATAGTCCTGGCCACCAGTAGTAGTAGTCTAGTACTTTCTACTAGAACAGGTAGGACGAACCACTTGTTCGAACCTTGCAATTAGGCCATCACTTAGGCCCTTTTTACGCCCCGCGGTATAGAGTTCCAGCCACTTCACACATCATACCTCTGTACATAGTACCGCCGAAGCGAGTATGATGTGATCAATAGTGAGCCATATAAATCAGAGCGTCACGGCGAGGAATCGAACCCCGTCTTGTTCCACTCATGATTCAGTGATGGCCGAGCAGACGTGGTTTAACCAGTAAAAAAAAGCTATTAGTGGGATTTTTCAGGTATCAACAACAGAGTTAACTCATAGATGGGTACTGAGATACCTACACTAATTACAATAATTCTGGCTGTTTGTGTTAGGTACCTCATTGTGAAGAAGTTAATGATAATAACATTTTTGCAATTTGAAACTGTAACTGTTATTGTACCACACGAGAAAGACGTTGGGTCTTAATGTATATTAATTGATAAACATTTTTACCAAATGCAACCTAGTTATTAAATCTTTAAATAAAAAATAAAGCAATTATCAACATGTAAAAATAATTTACTAAGATGTACAACTTAAATTATAGCTAAAAAAAAAAAAAAAAATATTCCTTTTAAACCAGAGCCAAGAGATTATTTGATAAATTATTTCAATAATGATTTCCTTAAAAATTGTTACAAAATAGTTTTTACACTTGAGGCTCTAACTTAAACCCTATATCATCTTAATTTAAAAAAAAATATAATGGATGTATCTTCATTTAAGTTACGAAAATTTAACACTAATCACTTCACAGCAAAGGAAAATTAAAAAAACATTATATGCACTACTAAGGTTATTTTAATGAAAATCAGTCAAATTGTTTTAAATTAAAGAACTTTTAGATGAAAATACAATTGTACTTCACTCTTGCAATGCACACATTTTCTGTGCTCTATTAATGTGGTGGAAACTTTAAATATTTTTCTTACTTTAAGAATTGATGTCTTTGTTAGGCTATAATTTTAATTTTTAAACCAATTGATTTCAAATATATTTAAAAAAAATAACATTTGAATAATAAAATAAAATTTCATAAAAATAATTTTACATGTGGAATAGAATTAAAAGTGACAACTTTGTTTTGTTTTTACAAATGGATGAGAGGTTTTATTTAATGTCTAAATTACCTGTTTTTAGTGAGTGCAGACATGGTCTCTGAGGTCTTTTCTTCCTTGGGCTTTAAAGCTGCAATCAGGGCATTCATATCGGAATCGCTTGGGACTAGGACTGTAGTCCCGAGAGGTATTTTTGTCCGGGGTGGACTTAGTAGTTACCTTTGGGGAACTTAAAGGAATACTGTTAGTTGAGGTTGGTTTATTGTCCTCTGAATCCTTATTGTTAGGACAAGTACTGTTGGTAGAGTCATCAATACTATCAGGTGTAGAATTATTATCAGGTGTAGGATAATTGTCTGGGGTAGAATTTTTATCAGATGTAGACTTTTTATCTGGGGTGGACGTTTTATCAGGTGTAGGATTATTATCAGCTTTGGACTTTTTATCAGGTGTAGAATTATTATCAGGTGTAGAATAATTATCTGGGGTAGAATTTTTATCAGATATGGACTTTTTATCTGGTGTAGATGTTTTATCAGGTGTAGAATTATTATCAGGCATAGGATTATCATCAGGAGAAGGATTACCGTCAGGTAATATATTGTTGCTCTCTGCAACAGCACTATTATTATCTGGAATGTTGTCTACAGATTCAGTTTTCTCTTCAACATCATTTTGAACATTGTCAGTGTTATTTTCTAAATGGCTTTCAGATTGAGAAGATTCTTCATGGTGGCTAGTTTGATCAAGGTTTTGCTGCATAGAGCTATCAGCAATCTCGGCTGTGTTGTCAAGAGCCATACTGTCTTCAGCTCCCGCAAATTCATCTGAATTATCATTTTCATCAGAACTGTAATTACCTGATTCATCTCCTGAGCCATTCTGTTCGTCTTGAGAGCCTGCATCCTCGATCATGGGTTGTCCTATCAGGTCCATTTGGTTTCTGGACCTGCGGTTTCGAGAACGTCTCTTTTTAATAACTACCGGCTCTATAAGAGGCTCGTTAGGATGCAAAGTGGCTAGATGGTCTGTAAAGCGTTTCACCTGTTTCACTTTGTAGTCACAGTAAGGGCAGTGCTGGATTATAGGGTTCTTCTTGTATTTCTTCGGCCTGTGGTGAGAAAATGTAGAGTGTCTCTTCAACCTCATCAGGTCCGGAGTTGAAAAATTACATTTGTCACATTTAAAACTATTCGTCAAATGCTTTGAGACTATGTGAGCTTCCATACGGGAGCGCTGAGATGTTCTGAAGTTGCACATGGGACATTTATGAGCACTTTTTTCACTGTGCTGAGTCGCAAGATGATGTAAAAGTTTGTTAGCACTTGAAGTAGCAAATTCACATTTAGAACATTTAAGTACATCATTATCTCTGTGATTGTTCATATGAATTTTGAACTGGTCTTTCTTCGTAGTGGAAAAGTCACATTTCTGACATTTAATTACCTTAGGTTCGTGTTCTGCAGTTATGTGTGCTTTGAGTAGTGCCTTAGTTCCAAATTTTGCATCGCAGGTAATGCATGGATAAGGTGTTTCTCCGTAGTGCACTACTGCTACGTGCATGGATAACCTGCCACTTTGTCTCGTAGCGTAATCACACTGTTCACATTGATACACCTTCAATCCTTCATGTTTTGTCATTATGTGACACTTCAGTCTTCCCTTGTGACAACTTTGAAACTTGCAATGTTTACAACTATACAGTTGTACTTTAGCCTTGTGCACCAGCTGTTTGTGCATTTTATATTTCTTCTTAAATTTCGTATCAAATTCACACTTCTTACATTGGTATATGATAGCTTCTTGTTCTTCACCCTCGGCTAAAGGTTCGGCTGTTTGACAACACTGACAGCAAGCACACTTTCTCTTGGTATCTTTTGGCAATGTCAGCAGGTGTTTCCTCAGTTCCTTCTTGAGGTGAGTTTCAAAGGTGCAATGAGTGCAACCCAACATCTTCTTATTATTTATCATGAACTTAGTCTCCGGGTTGCATTCACTGCAGTAATAATACTCTCCGACTTTACTGTAGAAAGGTTTTTCACAAGATTTACAAATGTATTTTGCGTAAACGACATTTTCCCATTTGTGCTCTCCAGCATCCTCATCATCCGACATATTCTGAGTTTTCATTGCTTGCACAATCCTGGTGCACTTTTTACAGCAGTCCTGATCCTCTCGACTGCTGAAAAAGTAATTTTTACAAATGTTACAGCTGTAGCGATTGAATGTGACATTTTTTCGAGTGAAGGAACTAACAACTTTATGTGGTTTGGTTTTATGAGCGCTATTTGTGTCAGAATTACATCTGTTGCAGAAGTCCCACTCTCCGACACTGCTGTAAAATTCCTTACCACACACTTTGCAGAAATATTTGTCATATTTCTCTTCCTTGGCAATTTCCTGACCACTGAGTTCTTTAATCCTGCGCTCTTCTTCGTTATCACTGTCTACGCTTTTGTTAGCTCTTCTAGTGATGCTATTAGCATTGCAGCAAACCTGACAATAGAAACAGTCCAGCAGGTTGCTGTAAAATGTCTTTTTGCATAGTTTGCAAGCATACAAAATAAATTTGAAAGGTATTATAGGCGTATTTCTACTGAAGCTTTTCTCTTCTTTTTTTATGTGATTCTCTTCTCCATTGGTGATACTGTCTTTGATCTCTGCCTTTACCTTTACTTCTCCACTGTTTTTCAACCCATCAGTATCCACACCATCGAATGTCTCTTCAGACCCTTTCTTGGTCATAACTCCTAAATTGTCCCCCTTGGTTTCCTCTTTCTTTTCATCGTTTGCATTATTTTCTGTTTTTATGTTTATCGACTGGTTCTCATTGTTTTCAACTTCACTTCCTTCATGTTTAATGTTTTCAAGTTTGTGTTTATTAGACTTTTTCTTTTTAGATTTCAACGAAGAAGAGTTGGCAACGCACTTCGGGCAATAATACCAATTTTCAATTCTGTTATAGAAGTCCTGGCCACAGACTTTACATTCTTTTCTGGTGTAACCCCAACTGAATGGACTATTGGGTGCACCCTCAGGCCCAGAAGTTCCGCCTTTCGCACGGATGGGAGTGAGAGATTCCAAAAAATGTTTCTGAGAAGCCCCACTCTGCTGGGCTCTCTGAATGGCTGCCCTGAGGAAGTGAGCTTGGGTTTTCTTCTGGCTTTGGTGAGGCTTGTTATGAAGTCCGCTACAAACCTCACACAAGTTATAATTGCCCACCTTGCTGTAAAACTGGACGCCACAATTTTTACAGGTGTATTTGGCATAGTGTAGCTGTTGCATAGGTTGCACAGGAGGAGTAACAACAGGTGCCTAAAATAATTAATAATAAGCCATTAAACTAATTAAATTATAGAAAAAAATAAGAGAATGTTTTAACTGTTAACAGTTTGGCATTGAAGTTAGAGAAACGTTTTGAGAGTATACCCTCCAACCTTTTTAAAAAAAATATTTAATTGCATTATAGCTTAATTAAGTGTAAAGGTAATCTTGTTGACACATATTACTCCTTACACACTAGATTAGCTTTTTATGTCTTACATAAATTAAAAGAAACAAGAACTAAAGTGAGATGCTCAATAATTATTTTTTATTTTATGTCTGATCAAATTAAGATGAAGAAGCCCTCTACTTGGCTTTTTGATTTTAACTTGATTAGACATGAAATAAAAAATAATTGTTGAACATCTTACTTTCATTCAAGGTGTTCTTTAATCAGCAATATAAATTAAGATATAAACTATTAAGGGGATAAACTTATCATTTAGAGCAGGTCATAATTACTGGAGGAAGGGAACTGTCAATTACTTCGAAAATCATGAACTTAAAAATTCCATTATATAACAAATTCAATCATTTTTAGGATTGAAGAAGTAAAATTGTATTATGTTACCTGCTGAAGAGGGGTGTTATCATTGCTATGAGGCTTACAGTCGTCACAGTAGAAGTACTCTGCTCTAGAGCTAGACTGGAAAGTGGTGCCACATCTTCGACAGATATAGTCAATGACTCTCTCACACGAGTCGTCCTCACTGCCGAAGTCATCCCATCCATTGGAATATCCATCTTCATCATCGTATTCATCTGATGAACAGCTCATTCCATCAAATCTAAGCCCCACCTCCACCTCGTCATCTCCAGCTGCACAGAGCAAACAAAAAGCTTATTTATCTGTAACTCCTGAACCCTATTTTTAATGGGTCAATCAAAAGATATCACATCAGTGAATTCTGATACCTAAGAAAATCAGCTAATTGTTTGTTTAAGGTAATATTAATGAGTCTACAAAAAGTTGCCTTTTGCACAAGTGGAACAAATTCAAATTCATCAAAACCCAAATAAAAATATATAACATACCATCGGATTGAGACGCATCTTTTCTTAAGTTAACCGGAGGAAACTGCTTCTTCACCGACGGAACTGTAAAAAGGAATAATCACAATAATTGGATACAACACACCTATGTTGACCTACGTCATAAATAGATTTTAAAAGTGATCATTAAATTTGAAAGAGAACACAAAGAGCACTTTAAAATATTATTTTTAAATATTTCATACCAGTTTCAGGTTTTTGAACCTTTGGGGATGGTGTAACTGGGGGTGTTCCTCCTCCTGAAATTAAAAATTAAAATAAAGTAAATTTTGATTGCTTTTACTATATAATTTTTAATGTAAGAATAGAATTTTATGAACTGAAAAAAATAAGAAAAGGGCTCAGGTTTTTGTTCCTGAATCTCCACATGAGCAGGAGTATTTTATATTGCGCCTAAGGTCTCATAAACACAAAAGCTCTTTTTAATTAAAATTAAACAAAACTGACCTGTTCTAAAAATCTGTACAGAGCTATTTAAGAAAACAACAGATTGTTTTTTAAGAGCTTCAATTGTAGCTTGTGCCGGATCTTCATCTACAACAAAACATACATTAATTTAGTCAATAATGTTATATTTATAAAAGAATGTCCAGCATTTCTAAGCAATTATTAATTATAAACTAAAGTAAGCCATTTCCCAGCAGTAATCAGCCTATAATAATAATTAGTCTAACCTTGTTTTCATACAAGTTCTAAAACATAGGCTGGTTTAATAAGAAGAACTTATTGAAACTTGAGAGTTAGCTAGAGCAAGGATGTTGTTTTGAAAACAAAACTAAATTTTTTTCTTATAGTATTCTATCTCGTAATGATAAAAATAAATATAGTAGAAGGACTGGCAAAGCTGTAAAAATTATTTTTTATTTGCATCCTCGTGAAAACATGGTTTATGGCTTGAACAATTTAATGTTACTATAGTGACACAAAAGGATCAAATTGTAGATCTCTCAATAAAATTTTGACAGATTTTGAATCATAACATTTATCATAAGAAGAGAGGAAAAATAAAAGGTGCTAAATATTCCAATTAATGAAGGGTAGTAACAATAAATAATTTAATTTAAGAATAATAGTTTTAATAGTTGTTAAACAAAATTATTTTTTATAATCTGGATATCTATCTAAAAATTCAAATAGGCAAAGTTGGAAAAAGGCAATACAAATTCAGATAAGATAGCAGCACTACAAAACCTCACAACTATCCCTAAATAGGGAGGCTTTTGCTTTAAAAATAAGTGTCGATATAATAATCTAAAATTAATTTCCTCAAGTAAGGTAATATTTTCAACAAAGAATTTGGTAAATATGACATCTCCGACCTAACTTTTTAAATAACTTTTGAGCAATGGAACATCACTCTTATAATATAAAATAGAAGTGACAACTTCCCTTTGTCTTAAACAGTTAATTATACTAAGACACATTATTACTTCTACACACTGGAGAGATATTATTCTTTTGTCTAAACAACTTTTAGATAAAGAACATCACTCTTCTAAAAAGGGTCAATTCAAACCAAAATTTAAAAAGGATCAATTTGAAAAAAAAATACCAAAAAATTGGACAAAAAAAACTGGTTTGATGCGGCAGATTTACCGTCAGCTGAACTATAATTAGCAATAAACTTATCCCGGGAATAGATTATGGTGCTAATTTATGTTAAGGTTTGTACTTTTCGACCTAATCTAACCATAGCCTCCTTTCATTTTTCCTAAGAAAGATACTGTTTTTTTTTTTAAACTAATGAATTTATCAAGATGCTGCAACCGGAATCGTTTTAATGTAAAAAGAAACAGTTTAAAATAAACCGGAAGTAAATTGGACAATATGAAATAGGTGGGCCAAATATTGCATATTTACCCTTATCTATCCCTTTTACTTCTGCCCTTGAATTGAAAAAATATATTAACTAATAATGTTACTGTTTTTTCTTTTCTTTTATCTTCCTTACTACGGGTGAATAAAAAGATAATTGCCAGGAGTCTTAGTAGAATTATTACCAAACTACTAATTACTAATAATCTTAGTAGACTATTAAGTAAAATTTAACTAAGTACCCTTATCAATATTAAGTTTAACTTTGATTACTTTAGACCCTATGTGTGTATTTATGTTTTACGGTACCATATACATATACAACATTTTGATTTTAATTAACACTAAAAAATTAAGGAAATACCAAATAAGTAATTAAGCCAGCCATAAAAATGTTCAATTTTTTTTTTTTTTTAATTAATTAAATTATATGGCAAAAATTATGCCTTAATTAAAATTGTTATTGCAAGAAAATAGAACACCAAATTATATAATTAAAAGAAGAGTAAACATAAACAACTAAAATAAAAAGTTGATAAGCACTGGATATTGTGTACACACCAAAGTTTAAGTCTCCCTCCATACCACCTGTTGAGAGCTTACAACTACAAATAGGGAATGTTTACTTTTCTTCGTTAGTTTAACACTAAAATCGACAACAAACAACTTTATACTTATTTGACGGTAGTAGTATACGTCAATCATGATATGTTAGGTAGTTACAGAAAATTAAAATAAGTAATAATTCCATGTCGATAAATTTCTTCAGGTAACCTGATATGACTTGATTATACATTAAAACATCGTGTATACAAACAATAGATATTATTAGAAACTTACTTTTACTGCTAGGAGGCTTTGATTTGATAGCTTTAAGTTCAATTTCAGGTCTTAATTTGATAATAGGCCCTTTTGAATCCATGACGAGCTATGCGAGGAGAAAGGAAGTTCATACTGCAACAAAAACTCACATTCGTTAACGTCGATTTTGCCAGTTTCGTTCGAAATTCTGTCTAAAATCAAAAATTTAAGGCGAGACTAGACAAACATTGTAAGTCGTAAACAGTCACCTATAAAATGGAATAGGGAGTAAATCACGACAGGATCAACATCTTTTTTGGCAATGTTAAAAACTTGATTTCCACGAAAACAAAACAACAAATCACAACAAAACAAGCGCAACTAATATAAATCTTTATTTAATTTAATTATAATAGAAAAAATTACTCGAATCTGGTAAAATTAAAATAAACGAAAATATAAATAAAAAACTTTATTCCGAGAAATTTGCTCAAATCGCAAAAAAAATTAATTTCCGTCAAAAAAACTCAAAAACAAAAAATGTAAACTCAGGTAAGCCAACGTTTAAATGAGAGGGTTTTAAAAGTCTAAATAAAGATTTTGCAAAAGAACCGTTTTAAAATGTCAAAAGAAAGAAGAAGAAGAAGTTTAGTGACGAAATTTGAAAAGATCTTTTGCAAATCGCAGTACTTTTTGATACTATATTTTTGAATAGTTTTCTAAGGAATCAGTTCACGATGGACGGAAATGATGATCTCCCGAATGAATTTGATGTTATCGTCGTTGGCACAGGTAA
This sequence comes from Gerris lacustris, assembly GCA_951217055.1. Taxonomy (NCBI): domain Eukaryota; kingdom Metazoa; phylum Arthropoda; class Insecta; order Hemiptera; family Gerridae; genus Gerris; species Gerris lacustris. The sequence continues at coordinate 33,502,361 of OX578283.1, read as the reverse complement.
TGTTCATCTTATAATGTCTGTCATAATTAGTTTTAAATAGTATGTCTATTTTGTTTGTGAGTACTTCAAAGGATGGAACTTTAGGATTGATTAAAATGTACTTGAATTTAGCTTTTATTGTATATAATTACTTATATGTTAACTTTAATATTGTTTAACTTTACATTTTTATGGTATTTACTTTTTCATATGGTTCCATATTGTGCTGAAGTATTACATTGTCCATGTTTAAGTACCATTATGTGATGATTCGAACCTATTGTTATGATTTATGTGCATCGGCTTGTTTTTCAATTGTCGTTTAAAATCAATTGATATTCTTGATTTCATCGATCTCTTGAGTGAGTATTGTCACTCATAGTATTCGTTACCTGAAACCTGGAATTTGATCATAAGGCAGAGACATAATATTATCTTACAGAGAAGCAATATTCAATTCCACTCTCAATACTTCATTTATAAAATATATAATGTTTTACAAAAGTTACAGGCATGGCTAAGCCGTCTGCCGGAGAACTTGCCAAAGTATAAAAATTAAGTTACATAACTTCTTTAATAAAATCATTTTAGAAATTATAAAAGTTCCCTTGTTAAAAAAAGAATCAAACTAAAGTTATTATCCCTGTCTGATAAAAACTAACTAACTCACTATATTTTAGGTGTCATTATTAAGTAGATAGTTAACAAAAACAAAGCCTGACACTTTGGAATGATGAATAATCAATCATACAAAAACTCCAAAAACAAAAAAACAGACGACAAAACTATCATTTTGGCTTGTGCAGTCAAAAGAAGACGAAGACAATGAAAGATTCGTTCATGGCAACATCCATAATGGAACAATGCTGGAGCCCTGTGATTAGCCCTGCTGTAATGACTCAAAGAAACCACCCAGTGAAGTTTCAATCCTATTATAAAATGGAGATTTCCACTTTTAACAAGTTGTTGGATCTCATGAAACCGTCGCTGAGTTGTCAGGACACAAATTATCGGTTGTGTAAACTGATAACAAGTGGTGTGTAACTAAAAAAACATGAACAAAAGGGGTTCTGTGAAGCAAAATTTCTGTGAATCACATATTTCCGAGATTGTGTGTTTATGTAGACTACCCTCACAACAATGACGCACGCTGATAAAATACCAGCCGGCTAGTTCTCGAGTCCCACTTGCCACTTGCTTTCAGGATGCACGTCGCACTTGCATCCTTGGTGTGTAGGCCCTCGTTCAATTACATAGTCCGGTGTTTAAGTTGCTTGCATCCTACTACTAGGACCCATGCAACCTGCTATTTCGGTGTGAAATCCTCCTAAGACAGAAAGGCAGTAATTATTGTGAAGCTTGAAAGTGTGTAAAAAAAAAAAAAAAAAAAAAAAAATTGGGTCTATGGATGTTTTAATATGCAAAATACAAGAGGGAGATTGTGGAAGTTTTCTCATAAAAAAAATGTAATATTTCCAAAATTTCAAAACAACTGCTTTCCCCACACCCGGGTAGCATAACAAATTATAGCCCTGGAAACTGCATTAAATAGTTTAAATTTTGCACAAAGGGTACCTCCTGGTTTGAAATAAAAGTCGCCCTAATTAAATTTAGGCATTGCTCTGACATTGCGACTTGTTCTTTTAAGTGTTAATGCAACTATAGTTTAGGGGTTATAATGACACCCAGGTATTTGTATTGGTGTACCTCTCTACTGTTCCACTCATGTCACCAATTGTAACCCACTTCAAAAGGTTGCATTGCTCAGTTGTTAACCTGAACCACCAGATCACCTGAGGGAGTAGTGATATAGGCCACATTTTTTGTCAACTGGTTTTACCTCCAGTTATGTCTAATAATTTCCCCTACCTGTGACTTGTGTTTCGAATTCCATTAAAATTACAGGCTACAGAATCAGCAGAATAAATCTTCTACCTCATTTATTTATTTATATTTAAATCTTAGTTTTATTTATGTATTAATTTAGTTCTTAACTGACTAAGGCAACTACACAATTTATACTTTTTATAAGTGTTAAAGATACATTTTTCATTGGCAGTGTATCACGTGTAAACGGTAAAAAGTCTAGTTAGTACCCTCTTCAGCTGGGATAATAAAATATGAAATAAAATAAAATGCTAATGATAATAAAAATGAGAAAATAGTTAAAATATAAATAATAATATGATAGTAATAAAACAAAAAAGTTATAATATTATTATTTAGATGTGCTATTTTTGTGTTGATAGGTATGGTTGAGTCAATAGTGGCTGCTAGTGCTTCGAGGATTGGGAAAACTGTGCTTCACCTTGACAGGTTTTATATTCTTTTATTTTTCCCCTCCTATTTATTTAGGTGGCTATAGAAAGCTAAAATAACATTCCTTCCTTAGATTATAGTGTTTCTTACTGTACTCTTCTTTGGTCTCTACTAGAAAATTATCTTTTGTAATGCAGATATGCCTATTTTTATCATTCAGTTATAGATGTATGTTTTTATTGTTGTAAAAATTGTGTCAATTAAAGATAATATGAACTATACTTATCACTTCGGAAGATGCTTACAGATGTATTACAACTCACAATCATACTAGTTTTATGTTTCTCTATTTTTCGTGTAAAGTTTTAATTTAATTTCTTTTTGTGGTTTAGGAATATGTACTATGGAGATTTATGGGCTACCCTAGGCCTTGAGAGTCTTGAGGAGTTTGCCAGAGAATTCATCAAACCAAGTGAAGAAAAGGAGCCTGTACCAGTTTTGGAACCTGACTCTGACTTATACTCCATGAAATCAAGTCTCCCAATAACTAATCTTGCTTATAAATGGTTCATTCCTAGGTCAGTTATCTTAAATTAGTGTGTTCAAAAACAGTTACTTTAATTGAATCCCTGGCATTTTGACCCCTAACCATGTGCTTACTAAGGTAAGGGGGGTTAAAAATGCCTTGTAAACTATAAATAATCAATTGTAATAATTTCTGTATTATGAGTCTAATAAATCTAGATCTTCCTGAGGAGATGGTGTCAGAGATGTTGTGAATCCCGACGTTTCAAACCCATTATTTGAGTTTAATTACAAGCAACTCCTTTGAAAATTATAAAGGTTTAGAAACATCAGGATTCACAATATCTCTGATGTGGTCTCCTCCAGAAGATCTAGATTTAATTGTAATCATGTTGTTGTCTTACTTTTAATTGTTTGTGTGTGTTAAGACCTTTAACCTTTAAGTGTTAATTCAGAATGTAGGAACTTTCCAACACTTTATTTTACAGTGCTCTCCCTGAAGTGAAAAATGAAGAAGTTGAGCCAAAGAAGAATGAAAGCGAAGAAGCTCAAACTATTCCAATACAGGAATTGGTTGCAGCATCAGAAAACAGTGATAAAACAGATAATACTTTCAGCAACAGTCCTACTGAGGTACTGCCAGAGCTTGCCTGTGAGGCTGGTATTGAAGAAAATACATTGTCTACTGATAAGGAGGGGGTTGAAAGTGCACCTGAGTCTACGGCTGATGATAAGAAAGATAGTGGAGATAAGGAAATAATGATAGAAGAAGTCAAGGAAGTGAAAAGATGGAGCATTGAACTACTCAAGCAACAGTCAAGGAAGTTTAATATTGATCTTGCCCCTAAGGTTAGTTACCATTTGTTTTGTTACTTGGGTGATTTACATTAGGTTTCCGACATTAAAATTCAGTAAGTAATCTCCTAATTTACTATATGGTTAAACATGTTTACTGTAGGTGATCTATGCAGGTGGATCTATGGTAGAGCTATTGCTGAGATCTTGCGTTCATCGTTACACTGAGTTCCAATCTGTAAGTAAAATCCTTACCTATATGGAGAGTTCCGGACTGCTGGAGGAAGTACCTTGTACTAAGTCTCAAGTGTTTAGCTGTAAGACATTCAGCATTGTTGACAAAAGGATTCTGATGAAAGCAATAAATTATTGTGTCAACTTCAATCCTACCACTGAACCAAATTATGATGGTTAGTAGTGTAAACTTTTTTTTTTTTTTTTTTTTTTATAAAAAAGTGTGGTACCTGTTACTAAAGGTTGACCAAGAAGTGATAGCAATCTGATGAGTGTGCTAGTGTTGTTGTTTTTGTGTCATATATTGTAAGTTTTAATAAAGTAGACACAAAAATAATCCATACTAGACTTTTTTTATACTATTCTGTTTTTTTATTTTGAGTAATTGACATGGAAATCTGTCATTTATAATATATTAAATATTAACACCTTCAAATTTGACATAGATGTTCCTTGAAGTCTTTAAAATCTATATATGTGGTTTTTTCTTCTAATTATTATTATTTTTTTTTTTTTACTCTTTTATTAATATTTTTCCGTATTAACAATGCATAGGCTGCTTTAATGAAGCAGATTATTGATCAATTTATTTAAAGAGCATAAGCTGTGAGAATTAAACCATGTCTTTGTATAGTCATGTAGCATCTTCATTATTACATTTTATTTCTCTTAGAATTTATTTAAGTAAGTTAATGGGGGAGTTGACTCGTTAATCGTAAGGTTGAATGGCTGCCTATTCCTTTCCTCTGTTCATAGGAAATTAAAATTAAAAGTGGCATTATGGAATATCCTGAGTACTATTTTGTGGATCCAACCATTAAACGGTGGGTTAAATATTAGTAAATGAGCTGTATCACAATAGTGATACTTGGATTTGGGAATCATTGGATGACGTGGAACTGAGAATCAACTGGCAATTAAGAACTGTCTATAATATTGATGAATTTTTAAGAACATATCACTAATAATGGAAATTAGCGTTTTGAAAACAAATCCCATAAAAATATGTTTTTGTTTTTTTCTGTACAGAGTTAAAAGACAAGATATTTGTTGAAGTAATGAAAACAAAGAGGATTCCAGAACATCTAATTCGATATGTGCTACATTCTGTTGCTATGTCAACATGTCATACATCAATGGAGACCGCTTGTTCCAGGATCAAGATGTTCTTTAATAATGTAGGACGTTATGGTCACTCTCCTTTTCTCTGGCCTTTATATGGCAGCGGAGAACTGCTACAAGCTTTCTGCAGGTATCTTTCTTTCATTTAATTAAAACAATTTTTCCCTATTAAAAAATTATCATTACTAAGATTTTGAAAAGGACACGAGAGTCTGATTAGCCTCATGTTTGTATTTCCCTTTTTATTTTCAGTTTGATAATGATTACAATTCAGGCATTGGTATGTTAGTCCACAGGCTCTACTAGTTAATATCTAGTTTATGGCCCAAAATTAGTTACTTAACGAAGGGTTAAGCTGAACTAATTATTTATTATTATTATTATTTTTTTTTACTATTTATGCTAATGTTTCTTTTCTTGTTAGATTATCAGCAGTATATGGTGGAGTGTATTACCTTGGTCGTGGTGTTGAGGCAGTGTCAGTATCTAAAGAGACCAAGAAGTGCAGTGTTGTGTCCGACTCTAAACAAATCAAAACCCAGCATATCATCTCATCAGCATATACTTGTCCTTCTAATTTCATTACCAATGAGGCACAGGTGTACATATCTAGAACTATCCTCTTTACAGACAGGTAACAATATAAAACTTGAAAATAAATGATAAAAACCATTTTATTTTTAAAAATAATAGACTTGGGATAGAGTAAGATTAGTAATCCATTTGCTTTGGAATAATTAAAGACATCTTAAACAAAAAAAAAAAAAAAAAAAAAAAAAAAAAATGTGCCTTAAATCCACCTTTGGTGTGTCATGCCTCTTTTGCCTAAATACTTTTCTATTATTTTTCTACTTAACCCTTCAGTGCTCGTGCTCCGTTTTCTTACGAGTTAGATCGCATGGGATACAAAACTACCCTAGGCTAAATTTCCCCTTTTTGGGGTCTGAAATTTAACAAAATTGAAAAAATCTGAGTTTAATTAATAACTAGTACTTAAAACAAAATACTTTTTTTATCGTAGAATCAATAATAAGTTTATATTATTTACAAAGAAATCAAAATATGTTAAAACTCAAATTTTAAGAAGAAAAAAGTCATTAAATTTTATGGAAGTGTCAAGTAGGGGAATTAATTAGACCATCAAAACCCTTACTCTTATTAGTTCCGCCCATTCTCAGTTTTGTAAAGGTTGAGCTCTTGTGTGAGCACTGAAGGGATAATATTTCTGTTCTAATGTCATTTTTATTGCTGTTCTATAATATTATATGTAAAATTTGTCATTACTATAATTTTATAACTATGTTTAGTTTCCATTAATTTTTTGTTGTTTTGTTGACAGGCCACTTCATGAGAAGACTGCGGCAAATACAAAAGAATCCATAGTTATTCTTCACATGCCTTGTAAAGATGATTCTTCTACAACTCCAATAGAGATAGTTCAGTTACCTTCTATAACTGGCTCCTGTCCAAAGCAACTGTGTATGTACATTATTTATAATTATTGTTACAGCAATTTGTAATTAGATTGAATGTTTTGTTTTCTTTTTTCCTTCTTCATTCAAAGTACAGGGTGGGACAGTATAACCGATTATGAGAAAAGGGGGTTTTACATGTATTAGTGAATGTTAATTGCATTCAATAACACCATTAGTTTTGAAAAATATTTTATTATTTCGAGCAAATAAAACTAAAACAAATAAAATTAAAATGATATACGTCACTGATATAGCTGAAATTCCTTCTCCTTGTTTGTCTGAGATCTTTATTTTTTTTGCTTTATTTATTTACTTTTTTGAGCTCTTAGACTTTGAGTCTGGTTACTTTTTACTACATTTAGGAGGCATGGTAGATTCATGCCTCAGAATTTAAACAAAACTTAACAATAATTTAACTGAATAGATGTTTAATGCAATTTGGTAAGGAAATAATATATATATATATATATATATATATATATATATATATAATTATTATGTGTATTTAAAATACATAAGGGCTTCTCTTTTACCCTACAAACACATGGTAGATTACTCACAATTCTCATGAAAAATTGGCTTCTTTGTTTTTATTGTATAAACTCAGAATTCAATTTTAACACCCTAATTCTATTAATGCATCTCATTAGACCTAGAAATGACCATTTTATTTCAATATGTCATCCAGGAATAAGCAGGGTAGGTATGTGAATAGACAGTGTGTGAAAGTTACGTAAGTTAATCATGTGAAAGTTAGGGATTGATATGACTGTATTACGAAAAAAGTACTAAAACATTTCTTTTCTTGATTTATTGTTAAATAATGCTAAGAGCATAAGTGGAAATTAGTGCAGAAGCCAAAAATCTGATTTATATTTACAAAATTGTGCCCTCTGTCTTCCTGAACTAGTATTTAAAATTTTAAAGTTTTTTGCTTCTATTCTAATTTCTACTTGTTCTTAATTTTGTTTGTTGCATTAAATAAATCCTAATTTTTTAAAAGGGTTTTGACTGCCCATTTTTTGAAACAAAATTGTTTCAATGTGTAAATTTGTGATTTCTTGTGGAGTAAGTTATACTAATACTAATATTATAATAAAATCTTGTTGTTTCAGATGTGGTTCAAATAACATGCGAGCAAAACAATCCTTGTTGGAGCGAAGTGAAGGAAGTGATAGAGAAGCTGTTCGTCATGAACAGCATTCAAAAGACTGATCTTGACTGTTCCCTTCATAAGGACGATCTCTCACAGCAACTAATTGATAAACTGACTGATCCTGCTCTGAAACAATGGCTTAATAGCGAACCTGATCAAGTATTTAATTTTTTACATAATCAATTTTACTGAAAATATTATGTTATTAAGAATTCACTGTTTCTGACGTTTGTTTCTTATTTTGTTAGAGTGAAGAAGAGGCTGATAAACCTAGGATATTATTCGCATTCCACTACAATCTCTTGGATACTAAACACATTGGCTTCAACGAAACCAAGCCTGCCAACCTTCATTTCTGCTATGGTCCTGACACCTCTATAGACTTTGACCGAGCTATAAAACAAGTACTCAACTACTTTTAATTTTTTTTTAGGTTCTGTGTTGATTTATGCATTTTATTTCAACTAAATTATAGAAGTGTTTAAAACTGCTATATATTAATGAAAAATATATTTGTAACAATTAAAAATGTTAACGAGGTAAGTTTGATCTGAAAGTTATGTCCTACTGGAATTAAAGCCTTACTAAACTTCTTGTATTCCATCCACTGAGAACATCTTCAAAGCTTATTATCTTCAGCAGTGTTTATTTATAATACATTATGGATTCTCCTTCTTCAATTAGTTAATTCTCTTTCTTCTTGTCTACTATAGGGTCATTCAAAAGGTACTCTCTTTTTTATAATAGTCAAAATTGATCCAAAATTCAATGTTTTTATTTATTTACAACCTGTAATGGTGAAAAATTACATTGACCACAGTCCACCTCCACATTGGTGGCAGTCAACTGTCATTAAATTCAGAGACATCCCTGCCGATTTTGCTGATTACCTGACGAATTTCCCTCTGAAGATTTTTTGTCAACAACCGAAATTGACCTCTTTATTTTTGATCAAAGATTGGGCTAAGTTTCCGGGCGGTGTATGCTTAGCTTTACCTGTTTTTTTAGTGAGTTTTTAGAATGGTTACACTTTGCTCAATATTAAGCGTCTTCATGGCACTAAATTCACCAAATTACAAATTATCATCTAATCCCATTAATAATAGATAACATAAAATGACATTGCTGCTAACCTTAAAACTAAAAACCATCCTTTTAAATGACCTTATAAATATGGGTTCTTCAAATCAAACCATAAGTTACACTTATTTCCTTTGTACAGAGATTTATCCTTTTATATTTTTAATGTTGACCAAGGAATTTGACCTCATTGATTGCTCAAGTTTTTTTTTTTTTTTTTTTTTTTTTATAGGCAAAAGAAATTTTTGCTCAAATGTATCCAGATGATGAATTCCTAGAGCCTACGCCAGACCCTAACGACATAACTCTTAGCGATTTAATAGGAGAAGATGCCGTCACTGCCGATGAAAAACAACCTGAAGATTGTACAACTGAAACCAGCGAAACTGAACAACCGAAAACCAATGAATCTGAGGATGCTGAGTCTAAAACAAATGCAGATGGTAATCAATCACAACATGATAAGGAATCAAGTCAAGAACAAAAGCAGGTAGAAGAGTAAATGCAATGAAATAATTTTGCCTTCTATATAGGTTGTCCAACGCCCAATTGTGTTCACTGATTGACCTATTTCAAACAGTGAGCAGTTAAAAATAGAAGCTCAAGCTATAAAAACAGCAATCACCAAATAAAAACTGTGCCGCTATTGTCAAATTTGTATTTCTATTATTTTATATATTTTTGCTTTCTACGGTACAGGTGTCAAACAATTTTTATTTTTTAAATATTAATTCTTCTTTTTTTCAATTTGACACAAATATTACAAACAGTTTTGCTTGCGAACAATTATTTTGATTCAAAATATATTTTATGTTACATTATTTTATATTTAAACTTGCCTTGATTCTGAACTATAATGGTATCAAACTAGCAGTAACTCGCCATCTTGTTCAATCGTTTTTTTTTTTTTTATTATATATTAGAAAACAGATAGGGAAGGTATAGATACTCAAATATGCCTTGCTAAGAATTAATTTTAAATGCTCTTGAATTAAAATTCTCTTTAAATTATCCTCCCCCCTCCCCAAATAAAATACACTTATTTAAAGAAGACATTTTATTTTTACTTAATTTATATTTTATAAACTCACACTCTCACACACACATATATATATAACTATATGGATATGCTATATAGGCTTGTGGTATTTATACTTAAAAAGGCTGCTAAAGGACATTTCTTGAGGTCAATAGGTAGTTTAGCGTTTAACTGGAGAAAAAAAAAATTCAGGTAAATATTACTAAGTATTTAATTTTATTAAATATATATTTTCCTTGAAAAAAAAAAAATATATATATACTATTTTAAAAATGAATAAGCTTATTTATATATTATATTCACTACTTAAGAAATTAAAATATAATACAAAACTGTGATTTATTAGTCTACTTTCTTCTTGTAAAGATGAACAAATCTTGTGACTCGCATTATATTTTGAAATACTGCAAATAATATTGTATTTTAATAAAATATTTGTATTAAATTCTATTCCGTCACTAATTGATGTAAATTATTATAATGTTGACTGAGTGGTTTTTCCTTGCTATTGCTTGTAATAAATAAATAAATAACTTTATGTTTATTTTTATTGCTCTTATTAATTTATTTATATTTTCTATATTGTAGTTCTATACTAATTATCTAGTTGTTTTTAAAAGAAAAGCAACTATATTTGGAAACTTCTTCCTGCAGATCTCCTAAACCAATGGTAGTTATTTTCTTATTTACCAAAGACGTAAGAGGACATTGAAATGCCCTTGTCAATATGAATTTTCAGAGCATTGTTCCAGATGGTTTTATGCTCAAAGTGAGGGCACTGAAATTTGTATATATAGTGGGATACATTGAAATGCCCTTATTTTCTTATGTAACAAGTTAATATGCCTTTTTAGCATTTCCTTGAACTGAAATACCATTTTATTTTGTACAGCATCACTAAGATTTTTTAGATCACTCTTCCAGCTGTTTTATTATTTTCATTGAAATGCCCTTATTTTTTTATGTACTGAGTCAATATGAACTTTTATATTACCTGTCCAGTTGGTTACTCAGTGTGGACATCGAGTACAATGAAATTTCTTGTCTACAAGGTCGAACTGGATGTGTTGCCTGTTTATTAGCTGGACCTAAAAAAAGCACAAGCTCAATCAAAGGTTCTGTTAAAATGAAATTTATTAAGAAAACATACTTATGGAACAGTTTTTAACAGAATATAAATTTGAAGCGACCTGTATTGTATCCGAGATTGAGAAGTGTTGGGCGGGCCAATGTGAAGGACTTAGTTTTCGTTTAGAGACATGCATTGTGACAGCCTTTTTAATGGCACATTTCGAAAGCTGTTTATTTTAATGGACCATGCATGCATCTAATTATTTTGGGGGGTAAATTATTCCATTGCATACTATTTTAATAAGCAATTTTTATATAATTTGTTTATACTATGTCTGATTACTCTACCCTTGATATTATTGTCACTGGTACTTTTTGATGAAATAAAAGTTCTCTATTGAGAAAAAATCAAAGAGAGGTGAGAAAAATACAGCTGAGTCTCTTGACAAAGCATTTAAGAGACTGGTACTTCATCAAGACACTGATACTTCATTATTTGATATGAAATTAAATGGCTTTCAGCCAACATTACTATTACTATTAATTATATATTTAGATTATTAATTATTACAAGTATAATTTATTTATCACTATGAAAAAAAACATTAACCCTCTCCCCCTCTTCTTTTTTCCACTATCCTTTTTAGCAGGGAGTTAATCACTCTTACTTTCCTCTAACTTTGTTTCACACACAGTTTAGGATATACATATATCTTACTCCTCCTTTACTCACTGAACTTGTGTGTTTACAAAACTATTTTAATAATATTGAAAGATCAATCTTTAATATTGTGGAATTTCAATTTAATATCACTAAGTATATGAGAATTGGACAATACAATTAGAGAATCTGGATAAAAGGTATAACAACCATTCAAGAAAACATACAAAAATAATTATTCAAATGAAAAAAAATAATATATATTTTTTGTTTTTTTTACTTTGAATATACAAGGTAGCAATATTAAAAATAAAATAATAATTCAAGAATAATTTAAAACTATATTTTTTTAATAACAACAACAACAATAATAAATCATAAACTTCACCTTAAAAAAATATACATCACAGATAATAAGATCTTTCAAACTAGTATGTACAATTATTTTAACTAGTATTATCAAAGAGTATATTATATAGTGCTACTACTAGGACAGGGAGGATGAACCACATGTTCAAACCTAGTACTCGATGCGAATACAGTGTGTTTAATTGTGGAGTTGATTCGTAGATGGCCTAGTAGAAGTGACCAATGTTTTTAGAACCACGGATAATTTTATATGATACTTATGTATACATACATATCATATACAAACTTCTATAAGGTACTAGGTAATCCCCTACACCATATAAATTAAATTGAGGTCCTAGGTAAGCCAAATTATTATGGTTGGAAGATCTGACAATATTTGGTGTGTGTAACTGGTAGAAGATAGTAAGAACAGATGGAGTTGGCACAAGAAAGCCAGAAAGCTCGGGTAGTAGTGCTGAAGATGGATGGATGGACTTTTATAGTTTGGAAATTAAACATACCAGAGTGTGTGAAATTGGGGTTTTATTGTAATATAGATTTGTTACATTTTTAGTAGATTTGCTCAAGGTTTGATAATAAAATTAATTGCTAATAAATGTTTTGGGTTGCCGAAGAAATCTGAGTCACAAAGTGTTTGAAATCCAATTTAAGGACTTCAAACAATTTATTAGTCAGGAGACAACCTGAGAAAGCCTAAGCACTAAGTTAATTACGAATTACACACGTTATGAGCAAAACTACCTTGTCTTATCCCTCCAAAAGGGTTTGAAATATCAAGACCCGCACCATTTCAGCTCTTGAATCTTAATAATCTTTGATAATACTAATTAAGGGCCTCACTAAGGATGCGTCTTTAAAACTCCACAATGAAGCAATCCTTTTTTACTACATAATAAAAATAATAATAAAATAAAATATCACCGAGAGCCATAAAATAAACACATTGCAATAAAGATAAAATCAAAGGATAAATATCTATTATGATTTAATGTCTAGGGGTTTTATTTTTTATTTCAATCAAAATAAACATCAAATTCATAACAAGATACAAATTATAAAATTTAAATATATATTTAAATAATTTAAAAAAGATAGAAAGTTTTAATGGCACTTTTTTAGACAGTTACTGCCCTTATAAAAACATATGTGTGACATTCATTTGTCCCAGAGTATTGGACTAAACATCCCTTTGGTTTAATAGTTATTTAGACAAAGGAATGAATAAATAATAATATTCTAAAAAAAAAAAAACCAGGGGAGTAACAATCTAAAGAAGTACCATTTTACCTTAATAATTAAAATAAAAATGATAGTTATTTGAATCTTTTTTAAATCATTGATCATTTTTTTTTTTTTTTTCACAGATTGATTTTTTAATAAGCGGGAAATAAATATAATAAAATAATAAATATTCGGGGATTTCCAGATAGAAAAGAACATAACATTATCAGAAAGAATTATTATAGAATATGGCAGTAAAATACATCAATATGATTTCATATTTCCTATCTTGATCTTTCTCTTCTTCCTTTTCCTCTTTATTCAAATAAAAAATAGAAAATAAATTTACAAACATTTAAATAAATATAATAGCTGGAAGATGTAGATTTAAGGAAAACACCTCATCAAAAAGAAAGAAGCAAGAAAAGTAAATAAAAATGTAAACCCTACAATACATTGCTTAACTGCTTAACAAAAATATACTAATAAATAATGGGAGACATTTTAAATGATTATGCTCATTCTACCTGCTAGGATTCAAAGGAGGTAATGGAATCTTTTCACATAAAATATTTAAATATTGAATAGTTAGGTCTAAAAAGTGTTTTTCATCCTAACAACTCAATAATTGAATAATTCAAGGAACTTGTTAATCTTTTAAAGAAATGAATCAAGAATACCATAGGTTTGTTCCAACCACTCTTCAAACTGGTTTGGAACTGTACGACGCATGCGCATTTGGAAAAAAGAGTTCCAACGAGCCCAAACTCAAACTCTGACTGACTCCGACTGTTAATCGGCTGTTCCAACCACGCTCTGATTGAATCACGGATTAGTTTGGAACCAGTCAGAGCAGTCAGCGATCGGCGGCAGGGACTAGTAGTTTGGGATTGAGTTTGGGTGAACAGAAACGTAACCTTCCGCTCCGCTTCATTGTTTTTGTTTTGATTTCGCTCGCCTATTATAATTATTCTCCTTTCTTGCGAATCAACTGTTCTTTTTCAAATGTTTTTGTACGAATGCGACGATGAATTTTTGTGCATATAATTGGCATTTTCTAGATATTTCCGAAAATAATAAAAATTGGACCTATTTTCCAAGATGGACTTTTGATACTTATTTGTTTTTTTAAAACAAAAGAGCATTTAGGATTATATCAATAAAAATACGAATACGAGTGTGCCGTGAGTCTACTAAAACTGGCTCACCTCAGTAAGCCCGAAAATTGTGAATTGCGTAAATCGAAATTAAATCGTGAATTCATGTGTTAAATAAACATTTCTAAAATGTGTACATTGTGCATGTATTTTCGTCATATCCTCTATGAGTATGTAGGTTTTACTTCCAACTTTCGAGCTTAATTAGCATTAGAAAATGAAACTTTTGTGGTGTGGCGCCCCCTTGTTGTGCGAGCCCCTAGGCGGCCTAAATCAGGCCCTGATTTAAGCGACTGGCACTTATCTTCATCAACTATTAACTTATCTATCATCCATATCTTTAATATTAATAAGTTCAGGTATTTTCGATAGCACAGGAACGCAAAATCACATAAACGAACAACTCAAAAAGTTGTTCTGATAACAGTGCTAAAACCTACCACGGCAAACAGTTTGGTTCGAGAAAAAAGCGTTCCAACAAAAACGAAATCACAAATCAATTCCCAACGGTCAATGATCGCGCATGCGCATTACGTCAATCACGGACTAATCCGAAACTGATTCGGAACTGGTGGTTGGAACAAACCTCATAATTATTATAATATGTTAATTATTTAGGTTCACAGTAGGTATTAAATAAATAAAAACCACTTCATTAAGTTTTCGAAGGCGGTATTTCATCCAACTAGGCAACAACTCATGACTTATATTACTTCTTTTTTTTAAATTAACAAAAAATAGTTTTGAATTAAACTTTTTGATTTTTAACAATAAGACCTCTAACAAAGGACGAAATATCACCTTCAAAAACTTAATGAAGTAGTTTTTATTTATTTAATACCCCTGTGGACCTAAATAATTAAAATATTATACATAATAAGGGGACTACAAACATTATATATTATATATAAAATGCATTTTTTTTTTTTTTTTTTTTTTTTTTTGGCTCTGTATTATTTTAATAGCTTAAGGCACAATCGTGATTTACAAATAAAAAAAAATAAAAATAAAAAAATGAATGAAATATTGCTCTAATAAAAAATGTAAAACAATTTTCTACATCCGTAACTATTTAGAGTAGGCATTCTTTTGTTTTTAATTGACTAACAAATTGTTTAAATTGATGGCCAATATGGCCCAAAGTCACAACAAGACAAGCATTCTTAGCAGTTATGCCAAGCATTTATTTATTTTTATTAAGATTTTTTTCTATTTTATTTAAGTAAATGTAAGTACAAAATCTGTATTAAGTTTTCATTAATTATAATGAAATAATAATTAAAAACATGTCTGAAAACTTGAGATAACAAAAAGACAAATAAAAAAAAAACGAACAACCAAACAAGGACCAAATTAGTTGATTTTACAACTAATACATCATGATATTAAGGGTCCACAGAAATGAGTTTTAAGATGAGAAAACCCTTCTTACATCCTGATTTATTGATGCTAGAGCAATAAAAATGTTGGCACATGAACACAATATTTACCCAAAAATATTAGTTATTGTGTACTTATTTCTTACTTTATCTAGTTTTAATGATAATTCAAATGGTTTTAAAAGCATACATTTATTATTTAGTATAATTGATTGTTAACAAATACTAAGCAGGCAGTTTTGCAAAAACTGAAATGATCTTTGCTAGATTCTTGTTTAATTTATTTTTTAAAAGGTTCAATACTAAGAACTCTTGATGGGGTAACAGAGAAATTCAGTTTTACTCATATATAGGTATATATTTAATTTCATTAAAACTAGAAAAACCCAAAAAAACAAATAGTGTTTTGTCTTTTCAAGAAGTCAGTGTTTTTGGTATTTTTCACCCTTCAGTAATAAGCGTGAAAATGTCTTTATTTGTATTTAAGCATAACATTTTCCTCAGAATATTTTATAAAATATATTAGAATATGGCTTTATATATATAAAAAATAAATAAAATATAACAATGAATAAGAATAAAAGTATTATAATAATAAATATAAATATATATTTTTTTATTCTTCTGCAATTTCTGTTTGTTTGTAAAATTTATTTTTAGTAGATATTAACTTATAGTCTAATATCTATATAAAGTATAAGCTTACAAGCACCAATGTTTTCAGATTGAATTTATGAGTGATATTCAACTAAGATCTTAATTCAGCTAAACTCCTTTTAAACAACCCCAAAATATCAATTCCATACATAAAAATAATCAACAAATTTTAAAGCCTTAAAAGACAAAAATAGTTTTTAGCTCAGGACTTGTAGTTTGGGTTTAGAAGGTTAAAGTAGTTTCTTGGGGTTAAAAATTCTCCCCCTAACAACCAAGAAATACAAAAATTGTAATTGTACCTTTAGGTCCTTAAAAGCAGTGATAGGTTTGAGCCTTTGACATTTTGTATTTTATCATATATTTCCATTCAAGCTTTTGGCATTATGTTTTTTTTTAATACATACATCTTAAATTTAAATATCTATTACTGCAAACATTTTATTCTACCAGAATTGAATAAAAGAGTTTCTGCTGTATTTTTATAATTAAAAAAATAAATATAATAATGACTAATAAAATGTTTAAAGAAATGGAAGAATAAAAAATGTCTAATCTAAAAAAATTAAAATTTGTCTTAAAATGTTATTTATTATTGTCAACAAAATATTTATCTATAGTAAAACTTAATTTTATAAATTAATTAATAGTAGGATTAATAAAACTAGAAATGTATTTACAAAATGATAAAGGTTTAGATTTTCTATAGTCCACATAATAGGGATTATTTTTTTAAAAATTAAACCTAGGTAATCTACTGCATAGTTAAATGTGCATCTTGAGACAAAACCAAGAGTTGAAAACAATATTTAAACTACTATTCAAATTAGAATTTATTTAAGATAACGACAAGCTCTGGTTATGCCTGGTACATTGTAATTAAAGCAACTTATACATGATTTAGAAAAGAATGGACTTGACATAAGAAAATTAGTGAAGAAGGAGGTAGATATTTGGTCACATCAGTTGATCTTTTACTCAACAAATAAAATTCATCTTGGTTGTATTTCTCCGGAATAACCCTCACAAAGTCAAGTCCGTTCTTACCTAAACACTAGTATAAATAAAGATTTGGAATGAACAAAGGAATGACGCACATTTTGCCTTATCAGTATCAAACAATAATTTAGTGGAAAAAACTCAATATTCCCACGTTATATTCATAAATTTGGCTTAAAATCTGTGGAAGTAACAAATTTAAAATAACATTAAAATAAACAATATCGATTTTAAAAATTAAATTATTGTCTAAAAAAATTAAATTAAAATGCAAATAATATTAGATATACTACACAGTCAATGTAAAAAATAACATATATAAATAACACATACATATGATATAACATAAATAAAATATAATTCAGTATCATATTAACTAATTCACATGAATAATATTAACTAATTCACATGAATAAACACCTAACTAAAATTATTAACACGTTGAAAAGAATACAAAATTAGAGTAAAAATGATTTTATTTATGTCAAAATTAAGGTAACACAAAATTCAAAGGTTAAAACACAAGAGGACATTACATTCTTGATTTGTCTTTTATCTGATTATAATTTCTTTTAATTTTCTGCTGGTTTAATTTAAGTCTGTTACAGTGGAACTCAAATTATCTGAACCCCAATCAACTGAACACCCAATTATCCAAAGCTAATTAATGGAAGAAAGTAACGTTTTGTGTTATTCAGAATCATTACAATGAACTTGTGCATAATTTAATTTATCTTGTTTTATTGCCGTGTTTAATACAGTAATGTACATTATGTTTGTGATATTTAAATTCATTTCCTAAATAAAAGGCGTGTTTTTCTATAAATTATATTTTTTTTCTTAATTCCTGGTACATATTATGATCATCCGAATTTACGCTTATCATCCAAATCGTTGCAATCCCCAATTAATTTGGATAATAGGAGTTCTAGTGCAATTAGTTAACCCTCGTAGTTTTAGCTGTAATATATTCAATTTATACTTAGGGGTAATAGATACTGATATCTATTTTTTTCTACTAGGACATTTCAACCTCTGACCAAATCTTTAGAGCCTCTATAAATCAAAACAATTAATTTTACCTATGAAAATGGTTAGGCAAAGATACAAAAAAAAAAAAATATATATATACACATCTTTTAATTCATAACCCTTCTAACTCTACCCATTTAAATATGTATCAAAATTTACTTCTTTTTTTAGCATTAGTTGATAAAGAATATCCAACCTTAAAGTTAAAAATTGACTTCAAATAAGGGGTGTAGTGATGTAGTTAGTTTTTATCACTTTTTAAAACTATAAATTCATCAACCAGGTTTATTATTCTAAGTTGTTCTAAAATTCTTTCAACAAATAATTTTAAAATTTATTCTAAAGATAAAAAAATAAATAAATTTTATCGTCATAATAAAAAGGTCTAACCAAAATATATTTAGGAGAAAACGTTTAACTAATTTTAAATAAATTATATATTTTTTGGTTTGTTTCCATTGTCTGGGTTTGGAATAAGATTATTATTCTTGTTCCACATATACATATATATAAATGTGTATGTGTGTACACATATATATATATTTACATACATTCATAACATGTTTCATATAAAAAGTTTTATACTCCAAATATTGGAAGTTCAAGTTTACTAACTTAGTTACTTAGCAACTTTGAGACTACTTAGTCACTCTAAGTTTAGTAGTGTACTTTAAAAAGGAGATGTCTGAATCAATCACCTTGATGCATTGAAACTAAAACACATATTTTATACTAAGATGTGCAACAACATCATGATAGCGGAATTAAATTTTAAAATGTGTGAGAAGATGAGATACCATGGTACCTAGGACATGATTTCACATGGATAAAGATGTGTAATGACACTTAAGTACAAGAGCTGATGTAAAAAATTGTAATAGTGCCATGATAATGTGTTCAGTACAAGGCCTGATGTACAATAGAGTAACATTGAGATGACATTGTATGATTCATGACACAATCAGTGAGAAGAAGTGATAAACACGGCAGGGATGACATGGTTTAAGATGTGGTGCAAAACATCACTACAGCGACATGACATAATATGATTCATAACACAACCAGTGATGTAAGACGTTGTAGCAATAACAAAAAATGACATGCCATCACATGTGTCAAAGAATTTGGAGAAGTACTATGAGGAAGCAATTTCTGAAGACTGTAAAGAATCTTCTGTAGTGAGAAGTTGATGTGTGCGATGTCTTCTCCATGAACCAGCGTATGCCAAGTAAATACCTAGGACACCGAACACCATACCTAACCCCAGGACGGTCAAGCAGAAAGGCAGCCCTGATGACCCTAGTCTGTTTAGCAGCACAAGCTGATCGTGCAACTCCCCTGAAATTATAGCTCTCTGTTCAAACCAAACCATTGGGAACATGGCTTCTGGAAGACTTTGGTTTATCAGTGACAGCATACTACATAAAACACAACATAAACTAACCAATTAATATATTCTAAATTAGTGTTTTAGCCATTAATAATGGGCTAAAATTAATAAAGTGAATTAGTAATGGGTTTAAACTATTTCTTTTATTTAACTATTTGTTACTATTCTATAGTTAAAAATAAAATAATAGTTTATAAATATGCTTACCCCACAGGTTGGGACATGATGTTAACTTGAAGCCTAGCATGCACTTCTATGGGAACACCTGTCGACTGAAAAATAAAATAAATAAATATATATATATATTTTTAAAAAAACGAGAAAACTATAAAAGAGACAATTTTATTGACAAGCCACAAAGATCTCTGTTCTTTGGTTGACTTTTCAGAATATTTACAAGATATAAAAAAAAATAATTACAAGACAAATCAGACAAATTTTTCTTAAATTTATCTTTTGACTCCTTTCCCTTATAGTTCAGTCACCAGCGATAAAAAAACATAAAACATCGCAATTTTGGGAATCAACACCGTTTTTGTAAAAATTTGGATTTTGAGCTCTACTTACCCTCTACTTCAAAATCTACCCTGTGCCGAACCGGGCTTTTAATTTTTTAGGGGTGAAAACTACCCCTTATTGCAAATAATTAAAAAATTGAGAATTCTAGCATGTAATTAGTTAAAATAAAGTTTAAATGAATTAGTGTAGATCTCTTGACATTGTCGAAAAAGTTTATGATTAATCAAAATGATTCAAGCCCTGCAAATCATCCCCTGACGCCAATAACTTTCAAATCTAGTTTTAAAGATAAGTATTATAACTTGAAATGATTTAAAAGTGTGTCATATAAAGTTTGAATTATTGTATTTTATTTTAATGAAATTATTATTTGTAGGATGCTTTAACTCTTAATGCCATCGCGCACTAGGGGCAATCACCCACTTTGTCCCCAGGCCACCCAACTTCAAAATTTCAATTGGAGTATACATTTTTGATAGCATATTTAAGATTTTACAGGGAAACATATTTCAATTTTACTTGAAAATGTTTTTTCTCCAATATTTTGCCCCCCATATGGGGGTTTTTTCAATGAAAAATGCACAGTTTCAATACTTAATAACTCGGAAATTAACATCTTTAAAAAAAACTTTATAGAACAAAAGTTGCTTAGAAGTGATCAATCTATCGATCTCCCAGTTTATTTTGATAAAAAAATGTTTCAACCCCTAGAAGGGGTGGCTTTCACCCCTATGGTAAAAGCCCACTTCAGCACAGGGCAGTTTTTGAAGAAGGTTATAAATACTACCTTAATCCAAATTTTCAATAAAATTGATGTTGATTCCCAAAATTAAGAGCAAAAACGGCAGGTGACTGGACTTGTATGAGTTCTAATTATTTGTTCTGTAGAAACCTGTTTGGTAATCTTCAGATTCAGCAAGTATGAATGGTAAGTTCTTCATATAATAATAATAATATTGATTACATTTAATTTTATTATTATTAATTTTGAAGTTTAACTCAGACTACCAAAAATGGAAAAGGTAGAAGGGCTTACCTTATCAAATGCAATTGTAAATTCGTGGAGGGATTGATTAGGATTGAGACCTGCTACCCTCTCATTGTAGATGGGGTCGGCTTGGTAGAAATGAGGAAAGGAAATGTAGACAGGAGCACCAAAACGACAAGTTGAAATATCCCTGACTCCGTAAGGCTGGCAAGTACCAGTAACACACCAACATGTCTGGTTAGAGAATACTGATGGACCTCCGATAAACTCTACTCCTCTCAAACCACTTGAACTAATGTATTCAGAACCTCTTTCTAGTGTCAGTCCACTGTTAAATAAAACAAATATACCTAAGTTACAAGAAAGCTACATTCTAAATTGCTACAGTTAAATAATAAGAGAAAAGAAGTAATATCTTGCTGAATAAATTACTATTATTATAAAAAAAGTCATTACCTGCAAATATCGTTGGCAAAAACTGTAGCATTATTTTTTGAAGCAATGTCAACAGGCCAGAGTTCGCCCGTACTTCCATTTACCTTGCCACAACTTCCTTTGTAAAATTTGACATCATTGGAATAGTTCCACTGACTCAGTAGACCCAAATTCCTAATATTATCAGCTCCAGTGAACATATTGAAAATACCATCATAAGTATCTGACATGTTTCTCTAAAACAAGAAAATTGACAATAGAAATAATCCTATGTACAGTAATATATTAAAAAAAAATTTAACTTTAATAATTTAGGTAGGTACAATACATAAACGTTATGACAGTATGGAATTCTGTTAAATTGTTTCATACAAAGAAATGGAATTAATATAGAGTTGAGAAACTCAGCAAGTCAGCAGTTCCCAATAAGACAAACGAAATCTTTCAAATTGATTGATTATTGTATAAAAATAATATTATTATTCGTAAGAATGTCACTCATTTATAACTATTCTATTCATTGGATGGAATGATGTGTTTAGACAAAAAAAAATTAAATAAAAATTGACAAATGCCTTAAAATAGCGATGTGAACTTACCCCATAGAACCAGCCGAATTTGTCAAAAGGAATGTTAATTTCAGGGAAATATTTCTTTATTTTCTCTGCAAGTGTGAGGAAAGGATCTTGGTAACCTTTAAACAGTAATTCTTCCACAGTTCTGGTGATATAAATAGGCTCATCCTTACTTATGAAATGATAGATGATGGGTAGCAGTTTCTTAGAAATATGCTTCTCTATTAATGTGGCCAAGGTCTACAAAAAAATAATTTAAAAATGAACATATTCATTCAATAATAATGATAATTACACACATCAAGCATAAAAACACAAAAGCACATAATCGTAATGTTAAGATCTATAAATAAGTGACTAAAAAATTATATTAATGATAGTTACCATGCCGACGACATTAAGATTTGTAACATTGTCTGAGAGGGAGCCGTTAGATAATTCAGGTACAAAGTGCCACTGTCTTCGGTTAAGAAAAGTAATGGTGGCATTGTCATTATTCCAAGTCAAGTTCACTTTTGAATGATGCTCTCTAATAACAAATAAACATTATACATAAAGCAATGAGGTTTAAACATAGATTGATGTTGATGCAACATTGAATAATTTTTTTAATAATACTTCTTTTTTTAAAGCAAAGTGAAGAACCATTAGACAATTTTGGATGTATTGAGGGATGTCAAGTAAGTAAAGTTGTGTTATGATTAGTCTTGAAGTTCTGGACCAAAGTCCACTAAACCCCAACCAAGAACCGAGTGCACTCCGGAAACCCTGTAAACTTAACTTTGTATAAAATCATAATTCCTGTGTATTGCTGAAGTGGGAGGGTATAAGTCTGGTGCTAATATTTTAGCATAGAATATACTATGAAATCGAGTGGGCAAGACAGGCCTTTTGGGCCGGGGGTGTGGGACATAGGACCATGTTGCTAGACGCCTTGTGCCAATAGCCCGTAAACTTGGGGCCCATATGGCCTAAACCTGGGGCCAGCGAGTGAGATAGGCCCAGGGGGTGAGACATGGGGCCTATTGCCAATAGCTTTGAGCTAATACCCGTTAACTGGGGGCCTGGGGAATAGGGCCATGACCTTGTGGCCTAAACCTTTTTAGGGTTTCGTAGGTAAAACCAAAAAAAGAAACCCTCATAGTTTCGTTTGTGTCTGTCTG
Source organism: Gerris lacustris (assembly GCA_951217055.1). NCBI lineage: Eukaryota > Metazoa > Arthropoda > Insecta > Hemiptera > Gerridae > Gerris > Gerris lacustris. The sequence goes on along the minus strand of OX578283.1, from coordinate 33,479,081 downwards.
TCACTTTGTATGGTTCCGATAACTTTTGAATCAAAAGAAATAAAAACATGAAACTTTCCAGTATTAAGGATTGTTTTGACGCCCACACAGGAAAAAAATTGGTCCGAGACAACTCAGATAAATTTTCTCATATACGAGTTCATCATTATTTAGCCCAGTGTTTTCCATTTATTAGTTTTCATGTAAATCCATCAAAATCGAATTTTAGCGCCATCACAATACTCTCTCTTTATATGAGAAAGTAAAAAACGAACTCAAAATTATCAGCTGTACAAATCCAAAATGGCGGATAATTCATGTCCCGCAATTTTTTTTTTAAATTTTGAGTGGAGTATCAAATAAAAGGCATTGAAGTGTAAAGGCAAGTTGAAGGTAAAGGCAAGTGAAGTGTCAAAAAGCATCATAATTTTGGGTGCCCCCCCCCCCCCCCCCCCCCCCAAAAAAAAAAACTATATTACTGCTATTACTAAAAATATAAAAAAATATGCAAAATGTGCGGTCTGCTGGTCCACAGAAAAATAAGAATAGCAATTTGATCTGATTAACTGGGAATCCAAAATGCCAGAGTGGGTATCAAATGAAAGGTATTGAAGAGTAGATTACAAAATTATAAAACACCTGTGGAAAGTGTTTAATTCTTCATGTCATTCATATTGTCAAAAAACATTCAAATTTTTTAATACCCCCCTCCCTTATATAATTTCATGATCACAATAACAACGAATAACAAAACCCTTTTTACATGAGACTTGACGCACAACAAATATATTTTATTTTATAAACGACAGCTCACCATAACAATTAATCAAAATAAAACAAACTAGAATTAGCAATTTTTTAGCATGTCTATTTTTTCTAAAACTGACTATTTATGACACAAAAAGAACAACACTAGTGAACACCTCAGATTCCAAAGAGTTCTTGGGTGCGGTTTAGTACAAGAACCAAACTAAGGTTTTGTTTATTACTTTTAGTTTTTATTACATAGACAATATCTTAAATTTATTTTCATATCTCTCAACAAACTGTATTGTTCTTCTTTGACCAATTAGCAATATTAGGCGTCTATCAATATTTTCTCTCCTTTATTAATCCTACCAAGTTATTTAATAATCCTACTTGATTTCTGGATAAAATAGCAACCGATTCTTCTCGAATTTAACTTTAGAAATCTAACTGAATCAAAACTGTATTAGAGAATTATCTTCTGTAAATTTATATATTAGTAATAATTTACTATTCATTTTTATGAAAAGAATTTTCAATCTTTCTTAAATAAAATTATTATTGTTCCAGTTCAAGTATTCACTCTTTCTTGTGAAAATGGGAAAACCCTAGTTTAAGAAACACCATGGATAAGAAGTATTGCTGTATAACAATCAAATAATTTTAACTATGTACTAAATGACCATTGTACAGAAGTGAATTGGATTTAGAGTACGTAGTGTTTACCTCATTTCTGACGACAATTTTCTTGGAAAAATGCACTCGACAAAAATTATATGTAATCTTTACAAAATAAATAATTGTTGGGTTACATCTTTATATATATTTTTTTTTAATAGGAAAAAAAGAGTAAATGTTATTTTTGTTAGTGTATCTCTTGACTTTATTCATTTAGCCCACACTTGTATTTTTTTAAAACGATGGGAGAAAATCTTATAGAAAAACATTTCCTTTGTCAAATATAAGGTATGGATGCTACCTTACTCTTATGAAATTGTCTAAAGAGATCATATAAGTGATAACAGAAGAAATAAATCTAAATTACTTATCCATTCAACCTTAATCTTCTGAAATAAGATAATATATTGAGGGTTTTATGTTAATATTTCTCTCTCATTCCATTATAGAGATGAAAAATAAAGTAATAGAGTAGAATTACCTGAATACGTAAGGACCAGTCTGTACAAAGGTAGGCTTGGCCTTGGCGAAGATGGTATCTCGAGGGTTAGTCCAGTTGAACATGTGGAACTCCATGTATACAGGAAACGGAGTCTCCTTCCATAGCTCAAAACTTTTTGATTCCGGAGTCAGAGTAAATTCCTAACAAAATATTTAGTTGACATCTTCTTTATAGCATAGATACATTTAATCAGGTAATACATAACAGTATGAAGATTTGAGACTAAGTTTTAACAGTTACATGGAAAATAATGACTCAAAAATATTATTAAATATTAAAATGATACATCTGTGTTTGGGACATTATTGAAAAATTACCTTAGACGAGAAAATATTCTCAACTTATCAAAGACAATCTGAGCTAAAACCAAATTTATAAAAAAAATAAGGTAAAATTACTTTCGTCTAAGCATTCTTGCAGCAACAACAAAAATAAAAATAATAATAAGACATTAAATGGTATCAAAAATACAGGAGAAAGCTTCAATTTTGGTTTCATAAAAGTAAAAAGTTAAAAAGGGATGTTTTTTTGGCTTGTGCAGGATAAAGTTATTGATATTTAGAATGTTAAATATAAAAAAAATATTTTAGACATTGATTGGTATTGTATCTTCTCCAGCTGTTTTAATTTAATGTGGGAAAAGCAAAATTAAAGTGACAGATTTATAATTTGCCATGAATGTAAAGCTGAGCCTAGAAGTGTCAGGAAGATAACGGGGCCATGTAAATAACCAGAAAACAAATAGTTGACTAATATGCTTAACCATTGATATAAATGCATTCTGTTTTACATTCAACAACTGCACATCAGAAGGTTAATGAGTATCCAATCCACAGAGCACAAGAATTCAAAGGCATGAGTGTCAGTAACTCAGTACAATGATAATCCAAGAGTGTCTCATTGTCTGCTAGAAGCCACACATCACTTAGATACTGATACTAGGCTCCTCATATATACTGTAGGTGACAAACTAGGGTTTTTGAGGGTCTGCAGCGCGGAATATATACAAGCTACCTAAATAATTTTTTAATATCTTTGAAGGCCGTGTCCTGAAGATCCAAATAAAAAAAATAAAAAGTTGAAATCGGTCAAGTAGAAGTAGAGAAAAATGGGTTTGAAAATGGTAGTTTTGATGACTTCTTATTCTTCCTTCATTTTACGTTACCGCACCTACAGCCAACTACTGAACCGATTTTAATGAATGAGGGCTTTTTGGATTCGTCTAGGGCCCTAGTACACCCCCTCCCCTTACAACTAGTTACAACCCCTCAACTCATTCCTACGCTGAATGTGAAGTGAGAAACCAAGCTAGCGATTAGGGAACAGTCTAAAATGGGTAGAAACCAAGTAAGCGTCATAAGAAGTGGTGAGCCTGACAATTATACAAAGGTACAGCAGTGTGTTGTGTAGTAGTTTCGTGCTTGTCAGCAAATAAAATATAAAAAAAGTAATATACAAATTAAGCTTTCAAGGAATGACCCCATGCAACTACTACTTTCTTTGAAGAGGACAAGTGGAATACAACCAGTTAACTTTGGGTAGTACTGCAGGCACACTGCCAAGGAGAAGAAGCTGATAAGTATCTAAGTTGACAGTGTTGGGTCAGGAGAAAGTGCCAACATCATTTGGCGGGACAGAAAGTTGATTTCACAACTTTTTTGGACCACAGACTTGGCGGGGTGTTTTTTTTTGTTTTTACCACACAAGTGGTTTTTGGTCAGATAATATTATATACTTACATATGTGCAGATATTTTGTTGATTTGAGTAATTTATCAATTACTATTGAATTTTTTTAGTTAGATTGAGAAATAATTTATTTTGTTAATTGCAATAAGTTATAAAATCAGCCTTTAATTAAATACGTTTAGCCTATATTATAAAAGAAAGATTGCATCTGACTTGTGAATAAGCTGTGGGAACCATCTAAATTCGTAAGCCCAGGTTTGTCAGTATATATTCCAGGGGTGGGAAAATACAGCTCTTCGTTGAGTCAAGTACAGCCCCTATTATCCCTTTGGACTAAACATCCCTTTCACTTAACAGTTATTTAGTCTGTCATTTATATTTTAAAAAACATAGGGCAGTAACAATCTAAAGAAGTACCTTCACCTGTGCCCCCCCACCCTGATATATTCTATTATCAAATGAATACACAACTTGTAAATACCTTTAGAATTATAGATGAGAAAATGGTTGACCAAAATGCTCCAACGATGGAACTGCCTATGATAAACAAAAGACTTAAAGACAAGAATATAGTCATCTGTATCACTATACTGGAAGGCATCTTTTTATCTCCTTTATCAACTCCAACTGGACTCCTACATTAAACAGAAATTGGTTTTGTGTGTTTAAACATATTTTAAGTATCAATAATAACAATTCTTATACAATATAATATATATAAAATATTCAATAGAATATTCCTTAAATTGAAAATTTGATAAACCCATAACAAGACGAACCCAAATCTGTTCATGGCATTTATTATATTATTATAAAATTAACTGAATTGTAAAAAAGCAAAAAAAAGTATGGTAAAACTGCAGTTATCCAGTCACCTAGGAAAAGAGGTTAAGGGGGGGGGGGGCCTCACAAGAATGTACTGTTTAGACAAAGAGATATCGGCTAAAGTGAATTGTACGGTGCCATCAAAACCTTAATTAATTTTGTACTTCGATTTGGACCTCTACCTGGTCTATATACAGCAGGGTTGTTTTTCTTCAGAAAATGAGCAGAGTAGCCATTGAAAATTCTAGGGCAAAAAAAAAAAAATGGTTGTGCTTCGATTCTGTAAACAGCACCATACAATTCACTTTTCCAGGGATATCATCTCTAAAATGTATTAATTATTTAGATATAATCTTTCAAATGTATAAATCTTAAAAATGAACTGTTTTGACAAAGGGATATAACCTCTTAAGTGTATATAAATCAAGCGAAAATATGCCGCCAAGCGATTCTCAACTGTATGAATAACTGCAGATTAGCTAAAACTATCTATGCTTATGCTTTTAAATTTGTTCAATGTAAATTAAGTTAAGATATTTTAATGAAATTTGAATACATGGTAAACAAATATCTCTGTGTCTAAAAGTTTATTGGATATCATAATATTATCTACACTATTGACAATCAAATTATCCTGAATACAAAAAGAGTTGACAGGATAATAACAGTGGGATATTGCTGAATGGAAAACAATAGCTCACTGTTATCTAATCATTGCACATGTAAGAGAAAAAAACACCAAACTTTCAGCCCATATTTACTATAATAATTAAAAATAGATGTGATTTTACACTTTACATATTTTGATGCCACAATAAGCCTAATAGAAATAAATATTTTCTCACTAATTAAAAATAATAATTCGCACGTTTGTTTTTAAAGCAAATATAATTTCTATGATAACTACAAAAAATTATTAAATTAATTAACACATAATGTAGCACCAATTAACTACTAGTGAAGTATTTCAATTTAAAGTGACTTCTCCGTAATTTACCTATTAGAAGAAGGCATCTTGGCAAAGACTAAAAACAAAAAGAAACTAATGAAAATAGAATCCCCAAAAAAGTGTGTCAACGATCGAGTAATCCTATTATACTATAAGACAAGTTACATAAAGCAGAAGTCATGCAGAACTTACTGAATAAAGTGAAGTATAAATTAAATTAATGAATAGATCGGTGCGATGTCTCTTCATTACAGAATAAACATGGTATATTATAAAGGAAGAGAACTGTTCCCGGATAAAAATGTCAGATAAAGAAATAAGATTAGCGAAGGTCGCCTACTCCGCATTAATTTGTGAATCATATCATTTTAATAAAAAAAATAATTAAAATAAAACATGTTTTTGTAAACATAACCTGACCAATAATCACTGAAATAGGTTATGCTTATCTCTGGTTATACGTTTCATAAAATGAATAAACGTTTAAACAAAGACCTACAAACCTAATGGATTTAAAATTCTTTACCAACCCCTTTAAATAAATGATAGATTTGGTAATTATATAAAATTCTAAATAAATTGCATTGCTTGCTCGATAAACTGTACACCTTTCTTTTCTTCTAAAAATTAAAATACTGCGGATTTTCGTCACGGCCTTTTTAAGCAATCAATAATTTAAAGGTTTTTCTGACGTCCTTTAACAAAAAAAAACGGTCCGAGACAACTCAGACAAACTTTCTCATATACAAGTTCATAATTAATTAGCTCAGTGTTTTCCATTTATTAGTTTTCGAGTTTTCATAAGTACATTTAATTATTATGGAACATGTTATCAAAATCTATCATAAAAACTTCTCCTCGGCGGGGAATCGAACCCGGCCTCTCTCCGTCCGCGTTTAAAGCTATTTTATAAAGAACTAGATTTTCCTGGGAAAACGGCTTTATATCGTTAGATTTGTGTTTAGGTGGACTACATTTTAGAATTTTTTAATCAAAATCGTTTTCAAGAAATAATTTTTTTCATGGTGTTTCATTTTTTGTTTTTATTATTTTCTAATTAATTTCTCGATTTCACCTCGGGGTTTGATTTTTCTGGACATGTAGTAGGTATGCCAAATTTCGTCAAAATCGACCCAGTAGTTAGGCTTCACACGTCTGCACAGACGACTGACATTTTTTATGAACCACTTTTTTGGACTCAAGGAACCTCAAAACGTGTAAATACATCAAAATCTCAAAATTGATTTTTCGCGCCCTCACAATACTTTCTCTTTATTTGAGAAAGTAAAAAGACTATAGTCTAAATATTTCAAATAAAATAGAAAACTTTTAATAAACTGCATCGTCCTAAAATAGAGATAATTTCAAATAATTTATAACTTATACTTATATTATAAATAACCAACCAAGTTCATTTCATAATCTTAAAAATGTTAAACTATATAACTAAAAGTTTTGCTTAGACAAATTATCGGCAAAAAATCGGTCCGTAACAACTCAGACTAACTTTATCATATACAAGTTCATAATTACTTAGCCCGGCGAAGAACGAAATCCGTTTCAGACAAAAGGGAACATTTTTTGGTTGCGTGTCGGTCTGCCGCTAAATTTTTGCGAACAAATATAAAAATAAAAAATAAAAAATTGACAGATTTAAAAAACAGGGGAAAATGAAATAAATTGGATAATAATAGGTTTTAAAATCATAAAATTATTAAATTTCACGAAATAGGATGCGAGGAAGCTATGTGCCACACTAATTGGGAGAGTATTTTAATTTAAATCGTCGGAACCATTTTCGAAAAAAATGTTTTCTAAACTTTAATGCCAAATTTCGTCAAAATCGGCCCAGTAGTCCCAGTAGACTCCAGGTGTCTGCACTGACAAGACAAAAAGACTTCTTTAAAAACCAATTTATTTTACTTAGGGGACCTCAAAACGTGTAAATCCATAAACATTTCAAAATTTGAATCTTCGCGCCATCACAATGCTTTCTCTTTATATGAGAAAGTAAAAAACGAACCTGAACGACCAACTTGGTTAATAATATTGAGATGATTAGTGTGACGTCACAAAAGCTTTCTAAAATTTAACTCAGTTTGATTTATAAGAGTTTTCACCCTTTGAACATTGTTGTACCAAGTCTTTTTTAACGAGTGTAACAAAGAAAACATTAAAAACTTTCGTTTCAGTTATTTAAAATGAGTATTTGTGTGAAGGGTCATATCATGGAAAAAGCTATTTGAGTTATTAATCTTTATAATTGATTTTTTGTATTTCCTGGTGCCATAAAAATTAACAGGGTGTGTTCGTGTTCATATTGTATGTCCGAAAATAAATGTTCCTTAAGTTTTGAAACTCAATGAAGTATACTCAGGGTACAGGACTTGTAGAAAGATAGTGATACTTAATCTGCCAGGTAATAAAAGATTATTTGCTAATAATATTTTGTTCCTGGTTACTTACAATGTGCATTATATTTAACCGATGTTGGAACATAATTATTTACTATACAATAGATCACTGATCAGCCTAGGAAAAAGACGTTGATGACGAGACAAAGAGCAGACTGTTATTACTATTATTATTTGTGTATTTTTTGTTATCTATATTAACGAGTATAATAATATAAGATATGAGTGCCTCGCATGTATACTTGTTTAAAATTTTGATTAAAAACCTAATTTAATACTTTAATTTAATATTACTTAAATACTCTGACATACTTTTACAAAGAGTAGCTTTGTCCTCCGAAAAAAATGAAGTATAGATAAAATTTTCATAACGCTCGAGAAGGTGGAAGACATAATATACAAACTAAAATAGAAAAACGATTTAAAAAATAAGCAATAAATAAGAACTGACCCGGACGGTATCACCACAATAAAACACACTCACAATAATACTTTTTTAAACCACTAAAACGGCAATTTTTAATGTTTTCTTATCTTACATTGTTAAAATAGACTTGGTATAATAACGTTCAAAGGTTGAAAAGTCTTATAAATTAATAATAATTTAATAATTAATTATTTAAAAAGTTGAGAAAATTCTCCCATTCATTTTACATGGGATTGATAACAGGTGATAAGGAAAAGGAACCTAACAAACCGAATCGAATAAATTATCGAAAGCTTACGCCATCTTGTGACGTCATTACTAATCATCTCTATAGAGATGATTAGTAATGACGTCACAAGATGGCGTAAGCTTTCGATAATTTATTCGATTCGGTTTGTTGTGTTCCTTTTCCTTATCATTTGTTATCAATCCCATGTAAAATGAATGGGAGAATTTTCTTAACTTTTTAAATAATTAATTATTAAATTATTATTAATTTATAAGACTTTTCAACCTTTGAACGTTATTATACTAAGTCTATTTTAACAATGTAAGATAAGAAAACATTAAAAATTGCCTTTCTAGTGGTTTAAAATAAGTATTATTGTGAGTGTGTTTTATGTATTGATACCGTTCGGGTCCGTTCTTATTTATTGTTTATTTTTTAAATGGTTTTTCTATTTTAGTTTGTATATTATGTCTTCCACCTCCTCGAGCGTTATGAAAATTTCATCTATACTTAATTTTTTTCGGAGGACAAAGCTATTCTTTGTAAAAGTATGTCAGAGTAATTAAGTAATATTAAATTAATGTATTAAATTAGTTTTTAATCAAAATTTTAAACAAGTATACATGCGACGCACTCATATCTTAAATTATCATACTCGTTATTATAAATAAACAAATAAATAAATAAATAAAACAGTCTGGTCTTTGTCTCGTCATCAACGTCTTTTTCCTAGGCTGATCACTGATCTATTTTACAGTAGATATTATGTTCCAACATCAGAGAAATATAATGCACATTGTAAGTAACCAGGAACAAAATATTATTAGCAAATAATATTTTATTACCTGGCAGATTAAGTATCACTATCTTTCTACAAGTCCTGTATCCTGAGTATACTTCATTGAGTTTCAAAACTTGAGGAAAATTTATTTTCGGACACACAATATGAACACGAACACACCCTGTGAATTTTTATGGCACCAGGAAATACAAAAAATCAAGTATAAAGATTAATAACTCAAATAGCTTTTTCCATGATATGACCCTTCACACAAATACTCATTTTAAATAACTGAAACGAAAGTTTTTAATGTTTTCTTTGTTACACTCGTTAAAAAAGACTTGGTACAATAATGTTCAAAGGGTGAAAACTCTTATAAATTAATAATAATTTAATAATTAATTATTTAAAAAGTTGAGAAAATTCTCCCATTCATTTTACATGGGTTTGATAAGAGGTGATAAGAAAAAGGAACATAACAAACACTGAGTTAAATTTTCGAAAGCTTTCGTGACGTCACACTAATCATCTCTATTAACAATAAAAATAATTTGTTATTGAGTCTTCTTGTCATGCAGTGTTGTCTAATTGTATTAAGTTTTTAGTTGAGATAACATCTTGACACTTGAACCCGGAAAAATTAAAAAACTTTTTATCTACATTATCATTTATTGCAAAATAATATTTATGAAAAGTCCTACTCGGATTTTTATTTTTAGGATATACATATATACATCAAACATTAATTTATGTATAAAATTCTCTAAAATGCGAGGGAAAATCGAAAGAGAGCCAAAGCCCGAGACTTTGACATCTACAAGGTCATATGGAAAATCTTGACTAGAAGCTAAAAACCACGAAAACATTTTGCGCCGGAAGGTTATAGTCATGTTATAGTTGAACTCAACAACAGGTTATAATAATAGTTTTTATTTACCGTATCAGTTTTAAGTTATGTTTCTTCTTCTTTAGCAAATTTTCATTGGAGTAATTTACTAATGTGCCTATTGTAGTGCCATAATTCATTTTTTCTTTCATTAATAAAAATAAATATTGTTTTGATCAAAATTGTTTCACTCCCTTTCAAGAAAATAGTGAGAAAGATCTCGTACTTCACCAATTTTTAAGTTCTGCAAATATACTAAAAACGTTAGTGTGAACACAGACTCCTCGAAAAAGAAAAGAAAAACTTTCTTTAGCCGGAATTCAGTAATAAATCGTGAATATATATTTCTAAAGAATTTCATTAATGTAAAAGAGTACTGTAATTTATGTTAAAAAATCAAAACAATTTTACTGATGTAAGAAACGGTGGAAAATTAAATAAATTTACAACCATACGAAATTGGCAGTCTATTTCTCCTTTATTTATTTTTATTTTTTATAATAATAAAGGGAATAATGCAGCTTTTATGAAATTTAAGTGAGCTGTTTTGTTGATTTCAAAGATTAATGTGATTATATCAACGTTAATTTTATACTCCGGGTACGGGTAATAATGAGTAGTATTATTCTTAAAGAAATGTAATAAATTATAAGTCCTATTCCTATTGAATATTGAAGCTTGTTCAATTCAGCTAAATTAAACTAACACAATACTTTTTTCAAACTAAGACCAGCCTCTTTAGTATTCTTTATAAGTTTTAGTCTTAGCCTAGCAGAGTTCAAAATAATTGTTCTATGAAAAATGTAATATTTTCCAGACTGATTCCTGTTATTTTTAGGTACCTGTAAATATTTTTGTTATCACAAGTTTAGATTGTACAAATTAAAAGAATTAATATTGACTCCACTCTTCATTTCCAATCCAAGTCTTGGAAAATGAACAAGTAGTTCCCTTTTCTTGCTTCCTGCAAATACTTAAATGTTACCTTTATACAGAAAAAAAATTATTTACTACATTTTATAATTTATTTATTAATTACTATTATACAGATAAATACTTAACAAGTAACGCATAACATACTATTCAGTAAACCCATACAACGTTCACGAGTTATAAGTTATAACCTTCTCTTGTTGTTGTTGTTGTTGAGGTTCAATTGTAACCTATTATCTAGGATTGTAACCTTCCGGCGCAAAACTTTTTCGTGGTTTTTAGCTTCTAGTAAATCTTGAGCTCTCATTGGCTCTTACTTCGATTTTCCCACGCTGTCAGAGTAAACACTTAATTGAAATTTGTAATATTAATACATATTAGTATATTGAATGATAACAGGAAAAATGCACCTTTCATCAATTGATTTAAAGTTGACAGTACATAATGATAATTAAGAACAAAGTAATATTTACACAGGTATTGTAAACTTACTTTTTAACACTCGTTGCTATCCCGTTTTCAGGATTACTTTTTAATTCAGGAGTATTCTCAGGATTATCCATGATGTAAAGAAATTTCTTATTTCTCAAAGGCTCGATTAGATATAAAGATTTATTAAACTTTTGTAAATATTGTGATATATTTAAAGTTTAACACATTCAACGTTACGAGACAAGAATTATAATTTTAAAAAATGTCCACCTTATAAATTGTTAGATCACTATTTATATCTTATGAACACTTTAAGTTAATTTTTAACTAAATAGAAACTATATTTAAAACAAATAATTTTCTTTAGGATATCAAAGTATTTATAACACAGTATCATTAAAAGAAATTTATAAAACTATAGGTATTCGGTATTTACACTGTTAGGCGCGGTTAAAATACAGGTTCCATAAATATAATAGCAAAATAAAAGGAGCTATAAATTTCACGATAATTAAAGTTCTGTGGCGGGGATAATGGACTACTATGTATTCAGTCTTGATTAAGGTAACACTGTCTGAATGACGTGCTTGATATCTAAACAAAGATATACTGAAATTGAAAGCTCTAATTTATGTCCCAATTGATTATTATCGAAACTAGATTTATTCTTCTACAAACTTAGATTTTACTAATCGTATTTTGAACTAATTACATTGAAATAAAGATATTTTATTAAATAGAATAAGATAATTTCAATACTAATCTCAAATAATAAACTAAAATGCGTCATTGTATAAATGTCTATAGCTAGAACTAAGATAAGATGCCGGATCGTTGTGACTCATCCTTTTACTATTTCACGATAAAAAACCAAGATAGTAATTGCACTTTGCATTGCTATAATATTGATATGAAAGTACCATAGAATACGGATGGGTTTAAAAATAAATTGATTAAATTTGCTAGTATAGGATTTAAATTCGGAACTGTCAGTGGCGTAGGAACGGGGGGGGGCTATCGGGCTCGAGCCCCCCCCGTCAGATTTGAAGGGGCAAAAAAATTACAAATAAAATAAAAATTAGTACATGCTTAAAATTTTGTTGAATAATTTGGTAAATAATACATTTATATTTTATTTCAAATAAAAATGTTTTTAACATTAATAAAATGGTATAATATATTATAAACATTTAATTTATTTGAAGTGCCGACGGGTGGGTTTAAATAGGAAGATAAGGGCGGCTGCGGCTAGTAAAGCCAACAAGTCGGCAGTCGGCACATCACAGAGTTATCATGACTTCTATTTCTCACCAACACTAAACTAAATAAAATCTTAATGACGTGATCAACTGAGTCAATCAAAATAAATAGCACCTGCTCTGTCGTTGATGACAAGAAAGTTTCGTTCGATTTATCAGACTGAGTTATGTCAACTTGCTATCAGTAGTTTCAGAAGCGCGGCTCAAACCCCGTTTATCAAAAAACAACCACGGTCGTAGTAGGGGGTTGAACCACCCTTATTCTTCTAGACATTATCAACTATGAATTTTAGCTAGATAAGGAGACTTCTCTTCTCTTTCCTCTTTACCCGGCCTTTTTTGATTCTTTAGTCAGGTCCTAGCTCTCTCGCGAATCGTGTCAAACTGAGAATGTAAATTGTTTTTGACTCCATTCACTTTACCTCAATCTCAATTTATTTATTTTCATACTTTTAAATAGTGCATAAAATCTAATTTTTACTTTTTAAACAGTGTATACAATTTATTCTTATACATTTATTAAATTTTGATAGACATCATGAGAAAAAGACGAAATACTTATTTAAATTGTATAGTAATTAGGTTTGTCCCTTCTTCTATTTAAATTTGTTCTCTAAAAAGTCGAAACCTACGAATATTTGAACTGCTCTAAAATATGTCTACAACTGCTTAAAATGCTGTTTTTGAACGTTTATTTTCCAAAATTTTCCCTGGGGAGGACCCCCGGACCCCCCTTCTATAGGGGGGGGGGGGGGGGTAGAGAGAGGATAGGTTGCAGTCTGATAAAGAGTATCTACCCCCCCCCCCCTTTAGTGGAGGAGCTTAGCCACCCCCGTCAAAAATGAATTCCTACGCCACTGCTTACAGTATATGACAAAGTTTTGTTCAAGTTTGTCGTACCGATTTTTTATTTTAATGATAAAACATAGATACTATATCTATAAAATAGATAGGTATAGTATCTAGTACAGCGTAACATTATACGTCAGCTATTCGTATATGAAAACCCCCTTTAATTTAGAACCAGAAAAAGATTCAAAATAGCAAAAGACGCTTTTATATTTTATACAAAATTTGCGTAGGTATTCTTTTTATATATTTTGCTAAGGAAACATATGAACATGAATAAGTCATACTGCATTCTTTAGATATAATCAACGTAGCTATAAATTGAAAAAAATAAAAAAAGAAATAAGAAAAAAATAAAATAATTTTATCATAGCAAAAAATGCACAGTGTATGAAGAAATAGGGAAAATACGACATAAATTCTCAGAAAACCGATGCGGTTAAAACTAATTGAATACGTATTAATTTAAATGAAGAAACTTTGTGTGATAATTTAATAAAATAATATAATTAATCACCGCTTTATGTGTGAGATTATTGATAAAACTATACATTTAACGTTTATACTTTGTTTTTATTTTGAATAAAATTTAGGTTCCTTAATCAATTGCTTCAAAATGATCGCTCCTAAGATGTAACAACGACATAATTGCATTTATTTGCAAAATTTAAAAACATTTTTATTATATTATTACAACTACAATTTATGATTGTTCTAAGTAATAAATATGTGTGATTATAATGACATGAATTATAATAAATATATTATGTGATTATAAGAATTTGATTGAACAACATTTTACTAGAGAGCAAAAAACACTGGTGTTGCGTTGCATTTAGCGAGCTCGCGAGTTTAGGATGTGCCAGGTTAATTATATAATTATTACCTACTCAAAAAGTCCTTTATTTGATAGTGTTGTATATCAAATGATATACAATACGATGTAGAAACTCCTTAATTGATGTGTTGTCTGTAACTAGTGTTAGCCATTTTGAAAATAATGTCATAATATGTATATTTTCATTTTCTAATTATCAAGAGCTTTTAAATTATACATAACATGCCATATTAGCATAGAATTTTATCAACACTCTCACCTGGCCATATTTATTTTCAAAATGCCGGCAAAAAATTAAAAATATTGTATTAATTTAATAGGAATTACAAAAAAATTAAATTGTGTTTGTGGCGTACAAAGATGCAAACTATGATCCCGACGTTGTTGCATAAACGTGTTAGGTTTTCCAGACAATTGTGACTTGTTTGCCTTAATTTCACAAAATTTTGCTGTTACGTCGTTGTCCCACCGGAGTTCCAATCATTTGCAAAGCTATTTTTATTTAAAAAAACGATCTATTTTCTAACATAGTTGTTCGAATTATCGCGGAAGATTTGCACGAGAATGTGTAGTTTTTTTATGCGAACGTATTGGCGAACAAGTTGGTGTTTAAGTACAATGACGCATAAGTGGTTTTAAAATTGTTTTGTTCTTTATTGCTCCCATATCATTTTAAAGTTTTGAAAACCATTTTAGATATTAATTTTTTTAAATCCCGCTAAAGTTGTACGTTACGATAGTTTTTTGCGTGAATGTTAGATCCCCACAAAATATCGGTCAATGCTACCAATTTTTTAGTAGAGTATATATAATTGAATAATTATGATAATTATTTATTATTATGTTGGACGCCAGTTGACTCAAATTTAGCGTATATAGCAAAACGGGTTTCCCGAAATATTTGATTTTCAAGATGAGATTAAAAATAAATGATTATTTCAATAAGTGTCTCAAATGTGAAACGTTTCATCAGCATGGTTTAACTTTAGAGGATCGGTATGATAAACCTTTCTTACTCCATTTGGATCTTAAGTAAAATTAAAAATTTAAAAAAAAAAAAAAAAAAAGTTCGGGGAGGGGGATTTAATTACACCGCTCTCTTACCACCACGGTCTATACCAGTGTCTATAGATTGTCAAAATTTGTATATTTTAATTTTTAAAAAAGTACCATAACGATTTTACTCATATTTAAATTTTTAGATATTAAATTTAAACTGGTCATTCACGGTCGTTCCATTCCAATCCAAATGGAACGCAAACTATAGGGAAATCTGAAATCTTCAACTGGAGGGGATGGAGATGCCAAGCCCGTCTGAATTTCTAACCCTCTAGCGCGCCATTCCAATTTGAGTGGATTGGCTGGCGTGGAACGACTGTAAATGGCCAGCTTTACGCTTATATGTTTACATATAATGGTTATTAAGTTAAAATATTATTGTGGTTTTAATGCAAAGTTATAACAAAGCAACTAACGCTATCATTTTTAATTTTAAAGAATTAATTAAAAACACAAATGAAATACTATTCTAATCAAAGATCCTACTTGAATGCTTCCACAACTACTACTAAACTAGAATAAATTGCAGTGATATTGACTTTCATTTTAGATAAAATATATTACCAGCTGAAAAAACAACTCACGATAAACAAATACTGATAAATTAGTCATTAAAGAAGACTAGGACAAAATAAAAAGATAACAAAATACGAAGAGAAATAATTATATATTTTTTTATAGTTATATTATGTATATTTCCTTCCTTATCTATTCCGTTTGTCAAAACTAAGCACGTATTTATTCGTTTATTCTTGTAGTCTGATCTATTTCATCTTTATAGATTATGAATATTCATGTAACGTCATAGAGTTATAGATGAAACATGAAACACATAATTATCATTATTATTGATTCAATTTTTTGTATTTTTAACACAAAATTTTTATATTTTTTCACAAACATATGGGGTATAACCTCTGAGTAATTTTATCGGGAAAGTTCAATGCTATGTTGCTAAACCACACTAATCATTATTGATAATAACTGTATGTACAAAACGAAATACAATATTTTTATCAAATGTTTATAATTTAAATACACAATTAAAAAAAGAAAACAGACATTTAATTAAGTCATGTATTCTTATTATAGACAATTTACTTAATAACTAAAATAAGGGAAAATTAAATTTATAGCTTTAATTATTTTTATAATGAATACATTTTTTTTAAAGTATAATGAGTATGCCTTATAGTTAAGACTCTTATACTCTTCATATAAGTATAATTTCATAGAAGAAAAACACCACAATTGCTATTAATAGTACATTACGCGTCGAGTGCGGAAAGTAGCATATTGCATGCGAGTGTGGAGTTTGCACCCAAGCGACAGCGAGGGTAGTAAAACCACACGAGCAATGCAAAATGCCTTTTTCGCACGAGTTGCGTACCGTACTTTATCTACGATTGTAATAAATACAGAAAAAAATAAACTTGCTGTATGTAAGTTCGTATCTCTCTCTTGATAAAGATGGCATTAATTCATTAGTTGTATTTTTTGCCGAATTAATTATTTCTGGAGGATTATTATTCTCCACATTTTCGTCAAAGTCACTTGATTCACTCATTTTTTTCACTAAAAACTCGATATAAACAGTTACTTTAATAAAAGAACACCAAATTAGTTTTGTTAAATGTAAACAAACTCACTAATCGTGCGTAAAGCTGAAGAATTCCTCTTCTTTACCGCACTAGTGTGGTAAAGAAGAGGAATTATTCAGAACTATGAGACGCGCATGCGCAATGAATACAAGTACGTAAATAATCACTTTCTACGCATCTAAACAAAGATATAATGTTTATATTTCGTATCAATCGTAGATAAAATACTTTTAATCTATGAAGTAAAAGTAAAATTAGATATTATACATTAAAACATATCGTATATAAATGCTGACATGTGAAAAAGGTATATTATTGACAATAGAAGTCAAGAACAGCTAAAGTTTTACAAAAAATGTTACCCCCTTTTTCTGGGGTCTGAAGGGCAATTTTTGAGATTGTTACTATCTCAAAAAGAGAGCCCTAAATCGAAATATACATGAGATTTCTTTCTCGATCAAAAATACTAAACATTTTCTGAAATATAACATGTTGGCATTTGCACGAGTTTTAGCCAAAACATGGATTTTCTCAGTTTTTTTTTACAATTTTAGAAGGGTAAAACGCATTAAAACTAAAGTATTTGTAAGTTACAGCTCTTTGAAAATGGTCAAAATATCTATAAAATCGACTTTTTTTATGCAACAATAATTATTAAAACGAGTGTAGTGAGGGTTTTATTTCAGAGACTTTGTATGACAAAGTTTGTGTCTGACGATAACTGGCGTGAAAATGTATAGTTGTCATAAACGCGAGATGGACTAATATCTAATACGGCGGACGACTAAACTTTCTGTTTAAGGTTTAATTAGCATAACATGTTATACATCGTTTTGAAGGTTTTAAATTGTAGAACAAAAATATGCAACTATTAAAAAAAATTACACTTAATATTATTTTTTCTGTACCTACTATTATATGTATATACTAGGGGGAAATCAAAACTAATCAGACTGGGAATTATAGAACAATCATCAACCATTGGTGCATTATTTAATTACCAGTCTCTTCTGCAGGCAGCTGCACCAACATTTTGATTAACGAGTCAGTGGCTTTTGTCACTTAATATATACTTAGTCAACCTAATATTTTAAGTTATTTTTTTAATAAAATTGTTAATAACTTTGGTACTTTGGTTCTACTCAATATTTTTCGATGAAACCAAGCAACATGCACAACTTGTTTGCGCCACCTCTAAAACAAATTCCATAGATTAGCCAGTTTTGAGCCTATAAAGTTAGACTGGTAGCGACAGACACACATACACACACGAAGGAAAAAAGTTAAGGCCGGATTCGTTTTTCGGAATGTATGAAATGAAAAAGTGTCCAAATATTTTGCAATTCTGACTAATGTACGGACAAAACTTTAATTTTACAGTAAGCCCCCAGTTCAAGTTGCCTATAGGTTTAAATGACAAAAAATGTAATTTTTTACGAAAATGTTGAATGTTACTCTTCATAATAATTTTTACTTGTTTTGAAATGAAGAATTATGAAATTTAAAATTTCTTACTATGTAAACTGCACATCATAATTCTTTTATTTTTACATACAAAAATGAATTAATGCATAAAAGGAATACTAGATTTCACCATAAAATACATAATAGTACATTACGCGTCGAGTGCGGAAAGTAGCATTTTGCATGCGAGTGTGGAGTTTGCACCCGAGCGACAGCGAGGGTACCGTACTTGCGTACCGTACTTTATCTACGATTGTTTGATTTAAATAATAAATACAGAAAAAAATAAACTTGCTGTATGTAAGTTCGTATCTCTCTCTTGATAAAGATGGCATTAATTCTTGAGTTGTATTTTTTGCCGAAATAATTATTTCTGGAGGAGTATTATTCTCCACATTTTCGTCAGTCACTTAATTCACTTATTGTTTTTCACTAAAAACTCGATATAAACAGTTACTTTAATAAAAGAACAGCAAATTAGTTTTGTTAAATGTAAACAAACTCGCTAATCGTGCGTAAAGCTGAAGAATTCCTCTTCTTTACCGCCCTAGAGTGGTAACGAACAGGAATTCTTCAGAACCAGAACTATATGAGACGCGCATGCGCAATGAATACAAGTACGTAAAGAATCACTTTCTACGCATCTAAACAGAGATACAAAGTTTATATTTCGTATCAATCATAGATAAAAGTATTTATTGTTCAAAAACATAAAATAATAAACTAGTATATTAGCACGAGTTCGAGTTATTCAATATGTAAGCCATTAACTTCAACACATCTTTCCAATCTCAGTCTACATTCTTTATCAGACATCAATCTTCTGTTATAGTTACTTAGATTTGTACTTTTTAGGTTCAGAGTACATGCTACTATTATGTTAACTAGATAAATCTTAATTTTAGTAAGGCAGAAAATAAAGAATAACTTTTTTCTTAAAAAGTTAAAAATAATTACACTTATGTATTGGATAAATTTAGAGATTTGTACTTTTTGGGTACA
Source organism: Gerris lacustris (assembly GCA_951217055.1). Taxonomy (NCBI): domain Eukaryota; kingdom Metazoa; phylum Arthropoda; class Insecta; order Hemiptera; family Gerridae; genus Gerris; species Gerris lacustris. The sequence goes on along the minus strand of OX578283.1, from coordinate 33,459,539 downwards.
GAGTGCATGGTACAAATTTTTGTACGATTAATCTTCGTTTTAGAACAAGCATACATTTTTATAAAGTGTAACTTTTTTCGAAAATTGTCATTTTTTGGAATTTACACATGTAGGGTGTAGGCAATCCGAACTGGCGACAGTAGGAAGGGGGTTATTTCTAACATAAATTTTTTCACTTTTTTATGACATAAATTACCTTAGGATATTAAATTAACAATTTTATAAAGAGTAAAATTTTTCGAAAAATCAAAAATAACTCCACTTTACTCGTGATACTGCTTTTGAAAATTGTAATTTTTGGGTGCAGTTTACATAGTACGAAATTTTTAATAAATATGATAATTCTTCATTTCAAAACAAGCAACAATTATTATAAAGAGTAGCTTATTCTCGAAAAATTACATTTTTTGTTATTTACACCTATATGCAACTCGAACTGGGGACATACTGTATATAGATAAATCTTAACTACATATTCTTACAATAGGTATAGAATAGGTAAGAAACATACATGCCAAAAAGATAAAGTAATAGGAATAAAGTAATTCGGGTACCTAAGCACAAAGAAATGTTTTAAGTTTCTGCGTATCACTATTTAGGTCAAGGTTATAAGGATTAATCGTAAGTGCTAAAAAGTTTGATAAATAAAGATTTTAATAACTAACGTGACGATAGCACGTGAGTTTAATTTATCAGTGTAACACCTCAATTGGTTTGAGGTTTTAGGTGCCACTAATTTGACAATAAGTTTTTTGACAATAATTAGCTATCACAATTAAACTTAAATTATACGCACTTTATCATACGTGGCATAAACTTTTAAGTTTTTTATCAGTAGAGTCAATGTTTAAAATACCACTATATCAAAAAGTAGAAAATGTAATTATGCAAATGTTATATTATCCTTTGATAGAAATAAGACGGTAATTAATGTAATTTTTTTTAAAAAAAAAACTTACCCATCAATCCGGTTGAATGGCATTTTGATGCTTTTGGTCTTGTAATTTATTGATAAACTGAAATTCACTTTTTGTAACAAAATGTTTTTGCTCTCTATACACAAAATATTCTTTAAACAATGAATTATTATTATATTATTAATATTAAAATGTAGTTATTTAATTATGTTTATTTATTTGTGATTAAAAAATAACTAATATATATTTAAATATTTAATATAAACATTAAACTGAGTAAACACTATATTGCTTAATAATTTAGCAATAGATTGGTTTTTATCAGTTATTGATAGATAAAATAATCAACACAAATAATGTATCGAATTATTACCATTACTACATGTTATGTAAATTTTACTTTAAATAATTGACTTATACAATTTAAATTATTTTAACACAATATTAATAGTAGATAATGCTGTATTAATTAGATTTATAATGTCTATTATGAAATTAATAATATATATCAGAATAATTTATTAATATCTCAATATCGTATAATATCTTAATTACACTATATTTTTGGTTTCAAGTATTAAAATGGTTTCAATAATGATAGAGATCATATAAGGATAAACTTGGTTAAACTAAAAGAGCTAGTATTGAAATTATTGAATAGATCTAAAAAAAATTTAAAAAAATTTAACCGAACTAAATAAATATCATAGTAACAGTAATTTTTTTAAAAAAAATATATTATATTACAATTGTCACAAACATTGTGGAATAAACACAGAATGTTTTTATACGTTGTGGTACTCTCAACGTATGTGATAGTTTTGATATGATAACAATTATACTTTTAAAGATATAAGATAAGGCATTTCCATACATATGAAATAACATGAAACATATCATTTTGATAAAATATGAGTCACAAAAGTGCACTATAGTACCATTGATAGTAGGTCAAAGTTCTATTTAATAATTCGTCAAGATGTTGATCCTTGAACTGATTGCATTTCTGCTGAGTTATAAAAAATGCTGAGAAATTTTCGAATGAGTGAATAATGCAGTGATCAAATGCTAAATATGACGTCATGCCCTCATCAATTTGAGATTAGGAGGGATCTGTATCTTTACAAAACCACTCGATGAGATAATGTCTATACTCTCTTTGGAGCGTATAGAGATTTTTATTGACATTAACTCTATAAAAGTTTTGATTTTTTTTGGCAATAGCAGAGGCGTAAAATGGCTCATTATGCTGGGCTTCAAGAGATGATGATGCGATTTATTTTCTTTTCTCAGCGCTCAGCCCCAGAACAGCTTAAGGAAAAAAAGGGCGTTCTAGGGACGGAACAAAGAAAGAAATTGTGTTTCGAAGTAACAAAATGGCTCTTTAAGCCCGACAAATTGTACTATATTTGTTTCGCAACTTTCTATTTTTTGCCATTTTCGAAGATTTTTAACTATGGTCAAATAATGAAATATCTGCCCGTTCAGCTGCTGTAAATGCAGCGTATAAAATCGGAAACGTTTTACTGAAATAGACTGCATATTATAAGACACAACTTCTACAATTAAAACTGCTTATATGGTTTTAAATTTCGTATAGTAGTTACATGATCAAGGATGACAAAGATGACTTTAATATACAGGGTGACCCGCGATAAAATGTCATAATGAAACTGGCGGATTCTATGGGCCAAATGCAACAAAAAATGTCGAGTAAGCATATGCCCATTTCTCAATAGTTCTCGAGATATCAATTTACTTCTTTTTTTAAAGTGTTTCACGAAATTGTTTTTAAAAAAATGGCTAATATCTCAAAAACTAAATGAGATAGAGATATTGAGCTAAGTAACGGTTCACTCATTAATTTCCAAATTATTATTTTATTTCCAATTTTTTTTTTTAAATTATTTGAAAATTCGATCACGAAATTCCTGAGCTTTCACCTCTTAAATTGAGGGATATTAGAAGTGTGGAGATTTCAGGACAAACTTCTGCTTTTCATAAGCTTTCATATTATTATGGTATAATTAAAGTTGAAGATCAACGAACTATAGATTCTGAATTATGGTGGATTGAATGTAACCAGACGTGAAAATTTTCGGTCAGGATCACAACCAATCCTTGCATTAATGCAAAAAAAGTTTCCCCGAACGAAACCACGAAACTTCGGGTTATTATAGGAAATTTGACATTGAACAAAAAAGTCCCTATAAACATGGATCCGGAACTGCTATTATATATTATTATTTACAAGCCGTTAAGCCCGGTTTGGCAACGGGCTTAATTTTATATTTAGAAAAAAATAAAATTAAGTCAATTCATTTTTATATCTATTTAAATACGTCTTTATACCTGTTTGAAGACTAACAAATCAAAACAAACATTTATTTTTATTGGAATAAATGTGGTTACCTTAGCTTAGCAATAAAAAATCATTTCGAGTTGAGTTGTCGCTGATAAATATCTCATTCTTGTAGTAAACGTGCTCACAACTGCCAATTAACAGTTTTTATTAATACATATTACCTAATACTAGATACTACACTTTCTCAAATCCGAGAGCATAATTACTTGGTCCATTTTTTTCATTAGTTGTTTTGAGTTTTCGTATTCTCATTTAATTATTATTAAACATTTTATTTTTATCAAAATTTACCATAAAAATAACTCCTCCCCGGCGGGAAATCGAAACCATTCTCTCACCGTCCACGTTATTTATTTCTCAGGAACTAAATTTTTCCGGGATATATATTAATATTGTTGAATTCGAATTTAAATGTCGAATCCGTTTTCGAGAAATAAATCTTTTGGCACTTTTTTTTTTTTTAGTTTTTGGAGGGGTGACCCCAAATTTATAGCTAAAACTCATATCAATATTTCGCCACAGGTTATAATTATTCTGAACCTGTTTTCTTTTAACACAATATTTGTTGAATTTTGTGATTTACTGAATATTTATATAGTCTCTAATTACTTTATACTTAATTATGTGTCTTATTATTTTTCATTACGTTTATAAACTATAATTACATTTTTTTTTAATTCGAACTAGTCGAAATAATTTTTGAGGAAATAAATATCATGTATTTTTCGTCGTTTATGCAGAGCTAAAATTAATTACTTAATTTATCCGAACATATCAACCACATATTGATTACCTTACATTGTCAGAATAAATTAGGGTATATACTAAAACTCTCAACGCATACATTGGTACAAGGTTTAGTATTTTTTACATTTACCAATAATTAATAAAATTATTTAAAAATCATTGAATTAAATATCTAATATCTAAATTATAAAATCGAATTCTTTGACAACGGTTAACTGTAAAAAAGAAGCTTAATTATTTTTGCTGTACATAATACCACACTCTTTTATTAAGCGAGCAATGTCCTAATATCAAGATAACTAAGTGAACACAAAAATACCGCTATGAAGTGTCGTTGTATGTTTTACTAAAAAAAAACAATATTTAAAAAAGTTGTTTGTCTCATTAAACAGATGAAGTAAGAATTTTCTCTCGTCCTAAAATTCCAAATTTACATTTGAAGTTTACGCGAGTGTTGCGTGCGAACTCGTTGGACAATGAGTTCGTTGTCCAACGAACTCATTGGTAAAATGAACATGTGTACCAAATTTCAACTAACCTACCTTGTCATGCATTTTTTTCCCTAGTTGAAAAAAAATAAAAAAATAAAAAATAAAAAGCAAATATGAAAATAAGCATATAAGTTGAAGAGAATAATGTTATCTTATTATATCTTTAAAATTTATGTACATGTAAAAAAAATACTTACTTCACTGTACTAAACACAGATACGAATATAGATCTATTGCCACTCCTTGTAAAACGAAGAAAAGTTCTAGAATGAGCAATTACATTTTATTTGAGATTAACACTTTAAGTTTTAATATAATTTTAAAACAAGAATTTGGCAGAGCGAACGCGCCAAGTGTCGGTTGGATAGCGCTGAAATCAGCGATAATAATGAATTAATGAAATATAAATTTGAACTCAAGCACTATAGATATTTTATATGCTAGTCACATGCAGACATATTCATAAGATATAAAAATAAACCAACTAAATCACATATCTATTATTCAAGATGTTTTATCTACAGATGTGTTTTAAATTGCTATATTTACCTAAGATATTGAAGCTCCGAGTATGCAACAACCTTGATCTTAACCTCATTTAGTTCATGAAATATACACTAGAATGCGTAAGCTGATCTGTTTCCATACTCATACCGTTAGTTAATCATAATCATAAGTAATCTTAAGCGAGCTTTTTACATTCAACAAAATATGTATATTGTCTGTTTGTATGTCTCATACGTTTACGTGCCGACGATAACTAAAGGAAAAGTGGACGGATTTAGTTAAAATTTGGCATAACGTGTTCCTTTTACTATAATGTTCAGATCCGTTGGACAGAGTTATCCGTCCACGTCCAAGAGTTCGCTCGCGTAAACGTAAGCTTTAAATTTTAGGATTATAACATCGTCAGTTCGATGAGACAATAGTTATTTATGTCACTAGGCAGTAAAATGGAATTTTGCTGACAATTTTGTGAGTCAGGAAAATTACATTTTGGCTGACGAGGCGAAGCCGAGGGAGGAAAACGTTAATTACCTGCTGAGGGATAACCGAAGCAGGTAATCTTTAAACGAGTCAGGAATGTTTCCTTTGCTGCATAGTAACATACAATATTTTATCTACTAACGGCAGAAAAATTACACTAAACATTTTAGTACCTGATTTAGAGGGCAATAAACTTTCCTTGTATGATGTTGCAATATTTTCAATTTCGGGTGGCGTGTTATCAAACAAGTCTTCAACGTCTTGCATAACATTATCATCCATATTTTAATTTAAACTTCAAAAACCTAATTAACAAATTTATCAAAATAATAACAGAAAACTATTAAATTATCTTTTATTGATAGATAAAAGATTTATAGCAATGAAAATTGTAAAAATCGAATGGATGGCTCGAAAGTTTGAGTAAATGTAATGACTGAACAAAACAAAGACAAAACAATCGCAGTGTTGCCACTTTTTTTATTAATAGCTGTTTTTATCTTAATTTTTAGCGATTTTTTAAAAAATAATCACTGTAAAATAATAATATTAGTTTTATTATTATAATTTTTTAAAGTTATTTTCAAAAAACATATAAATATTTAGCAGAATATTACGCTTAAATATGCAAAAATGAACAATGTGGGAGAGTTCATAACCTGAGATGTAGTATCTTTTTCTTAAAATTTGGCAGCCTGTTTGTTATTTTGCTGACACTTTGAACTTTTCCTGACACTTTGATATTTTGCTGCGTGTTTTTTTGACTTGTTACAAAAGAATCAAGAAAAATGACATTTTGCATTTTGCATTTTGAAAACAGTACAACAATACCTAATTTTGCTGCCGTGAGTAGACTAAAACCCATAAGAATGTGATGCGCTCTGGGCCCGAGAGACACCCGCGCTCAGACAAATATATCGTGTTTAATCAAATCAAATAGAGAAACTCAAACTTTACACAATTTATTTTTTTTTACATTTTTCATAGAAAATGCATTAATTATATTCAAAATCTGTATTAAGTGTTATATCATAGCTTTGTCCTCGACAATTTTCAATATCTAAATGTAGACATTTAGACTATTTTTTGTTCCATGTATGTCTGTCGCTTAATTTTTGTGAACCAACATATCTTAAATTCTGATTTTATTGACATTTGGATGGTATAGGTCATAATTAGCCTATTGTTGGTCCTATATAAGTTTCAACCTTCGTTTCTCTTCCACATGAGCACAAACATACATTTATTTACACCTATATCATCAAAAGCACTTATCTGATTTTTATTAAATTTGGATGAATGGTCGAAAGTATCCCGCAGATAGCCCCAGATTAATTTCAACCGTCTGCGCTCCTAAAATTGATACTTTAATTAATGTAAAAAATCAAAACAATTTTGACAGTTTAAAAAAAGGGGGAAAATGAAATAAATGTGACAATAATAGGTTTTAATAGTATAAAATCATTAAAGTATACAAAATAGAACGCGAGGAAGCTATGTGCCACACTAATTGGCAGAGTATTTTTTACTTTGCCTCTTTTTCCCCCCTTAGGGATAAAATTTCTTCTTGGCAGTCATCAATATCATTTTAGAAATTATGATACCAAATAACATTTTATGTTAGTGTTTCAATATTCGTGAACTAGTAATATTGAAATTAGTACTTTAAATGTTCGTATAACAATCCTCAGAAGTTGGTATTGAATATGTAAGTTTTTATTACATCATTAACACCAAGGAAACATCACCAAAAACAACTCGATTAAATCAAATTTTAAAAATTAAAACAAATTCTATCATGTCTTAAATAAAGCATTGCCAACTTAACAACTTGGGGAATTGTTCTAAAATGCATGAGTATATAGCATCCACCTTAAAGCAAAAATAATTGGAAACCCCTTACACAAAATTTTGTTTGTGCCATGAAAACTTCCAAATTTAAGGTTCTAGTGCAATTGATCCAGGAAATATCGTCATTTCGTATTCTACATATAAATGCTCGCCATCTTGAATCAAGATGGAAGACCTTAATAATAATTATTTTAAATGTATTTTGATCTAATATCAGTTAATTAAAGAGAGCGAGAGGTACCTACATTACATCCACATCATATCTCTATCTCTAAACAAAAAGTCAGACTATGTTGCAGTTATAGTTCAAATTACCTAGTGTTAAACCATTTTACTATGATCGCTTAGAATTATATCAGTGCATTAAGCTCAACAATTGAACTCTTTATTTACATCGCTTTATTGCTATATGAGTAAAATAAAGCTTACGTTTGCATAACTTCAATGATAAATTACTTGAAATTCAACTAAATATTTTGTTTTATTAAATGTTGGGTGCTTAGAATTTATATATGTACATGCATTAAGCTGAAATTTTTTGCATATTTTATAGCATTGGCTGTAGTGAAATAATTTCTCTTGTATCACAATTATATATAATACCCTTGATATAGTAATGAAGTATCTATTTTCTTTGAACGTAATACTGCGAGAAAGCAATGCGGTTTTTCTAGCAATTCGTGAATCTTTCTTATTCTTAATTTTTAATCGGGGAAAACACGCTGCAATTATTCCACTGAAACGATTCTTAAAGAATTTATTATTCTATTGTGCAGAATTATCTATTTTGCAACGAATTATTTTACGTTAATATCAGCTAGAAGAAATATAAATGACCTTTTTTTTTTATTCTCGTTATGTTGATGTAAATCAGGTACTGCGTTAACAGGACTTCTGTGAAACGTAACATCTGTGAGTATAAAAAAAACCCTATTATTAATCTAATATTTTAAATTAATCACTTATTTATTAATTTAAATTAATAAATTAATTAATGATTTAATTTATTTCTCTAGTTTAAAATCTATTAATAGGGTGTTTTGACCAATCTCAAGACAAATGCGAAATTTATCAACTGTTCAATTCCTAAATTATAATAAATCTACAGTTTTAACAATTATAGATAATATGTGCTTTAATTTAAAGAATATTTCATATAAAAAAAATGTCCCAAAACTCCAAACGATATGTGTACAGCCAAGGCTAAAATTGAAAATGTCAATCGAAGCGGTCATATACTGAACTAATAATTGGGACCTTTTTGTTAGATGAAGTGGTTTACGTTCAGTTTCAAATTTTTTTGCAGTATTAAAACGCCAATTTTATTTTTGTTTTTGAACTTTTTTTTTACGATATTATAATTTTTATTAATTTTGATGAAATTAATGTATTTGATTTTTCTCGTAATGGATCAAAATATAATTATAATAGCAAAACCCGGCAGACGTTGTCCTGCGCCTGTGTATAATTATTTACCTCTGTATATTTAAGTATGGGTGATGTGTATATATGTAATCTATATTTGTTGTAGAATAATGAAAGATGGCTTATATTTATGTGATTCCATAATTTTATAGGTATAAATAGATAATGAACTATATAAATTTAAACTTAATAGTACATTACGCGTCTATGGTGCGGAAAGTAGCATTTTGCATGCGAGTGTGGACTTTGCACTCGAGCGACATCGAGGGTAGTAAAACCACTCGACCAAAGCAAAATGAAGTTTTCGCACGACTTGCTTACCGTACTTTATCTACGATTGTTGGATTTTAATAATAAATACAGAAAAAAAAATTAACAAACTTCCTGTATGTAAGTTCGTATTTCTCTTTTGATAAAGATGACATTAATTCATTAGTTGTATTATGTGCTGAATTAATTACTTCGGGAGGCGTATTGTTCTCCTCATTTTTGTCATAGTGACATAAGTCAATCATTTTTTTCACTAAAAACTCGATATAAACTATAAACAGTTACTTTGATGAAACAAACAGCAAATTAGTTTTGTTTAATGTAAATAAACTCGCTAATCGTGCGTTAAGATGAAGAATTCTTCTTTTTTACCACACTAGGGCGGAAAAAGAGGAATTATGAAACGCGCATGCGCAATGAATACAAGTAAATAAATAATTACTTTCTACGTATCTAGACAGAGATAAACTGTTTATATTTCGTATCAATCGTAGATAAAATAAATTAAACTAATGCTAATTATTATTAGCGCAACTCTGGAGCAAACAACACATAGATGACCATTCGAAAAAATGGATTATAATTTATAATTAAAAATATTTTTTTCCCTGCTTTTCCATTTTAGGCCCCTCATATATGAAAATATGACAAAAGTGCACGTAACAACAACTACAGTTCTCTTAAAGAGCTTTCCAAGGACATGCATCAAGAGGGTTTATACTATTTTGACTTTTGCACCCCCTACCCTGTACCCCTGTGTACCAAAATTTAAAATTGAAATCATATAATCCTTCTTCATGGCGATCGGTCAAACGGTGTCGAAATCTATAAATTACAAACAAACAGACATCCATTTATATATAGATAACGAAATTTAAGATATAAATTAATTGTGAATCAATAATTTTAAGGAGGAAAAATCTGCTATTATTGTTTATGTATAGTTATCACCTGTAGTTCTTGATTTTATAACTGTGGTTTACAGAAATAAAAACAAGGTCTCAGTTCTCAGATGGCTACATGCTACTTTGTATTTTGTATAACTCTCGTTTTTACCTAACACAATTTACCATCCTAGTAAGTAATTATTTATGATAATTAATTAATGAGCCAATTATAAAGTCGATGAAAACGGTGAAACTCGATGTCACAGGGAACGATTGCAAACTAAGCGATGTATCGATATCTTGGGATATATGGTATTTGTGTATTGGCATCACTGCGCAGGTCTGAGACTATTGAGCCTTCATAGCTACCCGGCTAGCCAGAGCCAGACGTCGCCAGACCGACGTGGCACGCGTATCTAAAGTCTGTTCTCGAAAAAGAAAACCTCGACAAGCCGAAGTCTAATAGATAACCGGTCTTTTCTCTGAGAAGAAAAAAAAGACAAGTATTAATCATTCCATAATAAATCTAAACGAAGACCCGATCCTAATTCAAATTAATATAAATAAGAAATAGAACATTATTTAGAAAAGTAAAAATAGTATTTCATATCGAATTAAAGAAAAAAATCAAGCTCAAAAAACTATCTTTTCATAATAAAATTACAAATAACATTTATAGATCAAAAGATAATACTGCTCAACGAAAAATATTAATAACTAAACAAAGATCTACAGTGTGACATATTATCTGTTGAAAATTGCCGGGTTACGATGTGCGAGGAAGGCTCGCTAGAAGAGATGAGGCTGAAAGCTTTCACGCTTTGCAAAGAATACCTGAACGGAGCATGGGCCCAGATATCACCTGAAGATATGATCTTCCGCAAAGTCAGGTAATTAATCAATTCATATATATGTATTTTATAATCAAGTGTCACATCTAATTGAAAAATAATTTTTAATAAGAATTTAAATAGTTTGTTGTCAAATCACCTGTTACGAGCATGTTTATTGTTTATCCTCAGAAAATATAAATTTATTGAATTTCAAACATAAAATAAAGTGAACTTAATTTAAAAATACACTTTTTTTCAAATATGATGCAATGTTACAAAATTTTATAATTTTAGATTACTGTCATCATAAAATATATTAGCCGGTATTCTAACGAGTCAGTTAATTCTCTGATGATTCAATAAACAAAAAAATTGTTTTTCTGTTTCACAATGGTGTTCATGTTTTTTTAAATGTATTTTTTTTTATCTTTACTGTGGTAAAATTATCATGTGTGCAATCATAGATAAACACTTGTTCTATTTTTTTTTTTAAATATAAAAACAAAATAAATACATATAACTAGAACTTTGCAAAGAACTGCGTTAGAGCATTATGAACAAATCGTGGCAAATGTATATTAGGAAACAAAGTATTGCAAAAAAGTCATTATTGCTATAAAATATCATTGATTAGAAGATAAATTAATAAGTAAAAATAAACAAATTTCATAATTATTATTCCTCTTAATTGTTATTTTTTTTATCAATAATTCGCATCCATAAATTGCATCGGCCTTTATAATGTTGTGGGGTTCGCCCAGAATATTAGGAGGAAAAAGATGTCAAAACTGCATTCAACATGAAATCCTGGATTATAATTTACCTACCATACTATCGTTTATATTGTTCTCTCTTTACTATAATCCCTTGAATTTTAATTATCTACTATAATATAAAGAATTTTAAATACCACACTATAGGCCTTGAATTTTCAATTAACATACTACAATATCCCTTACCAATTTAATCAAACTACTATAAAATCCATTAGATTTGAGTATACTTAGTATAATATCCCTTGAATTTAAATTTACTTTCTAAAATATCACAGGCATTTCAAACTACCAATAATTAATTTTTATTCACCTACTATAATGCCAATGACATTTTAATTTGCCAACCCATATCCCTTTGCCATTTGATAATAAAGAAAAGTAGAGAAAAATTTAAAAGTACGAAATTACTAAACGGTAATAATGAGTTTTTAAACTTTACTTAAAAAAGGTCAGAAGAGATATTCACGATAAAAATTATAACTTTCTGATACTTAGATGATAATGATAATATATTAGTTAAATGCACTAAAAGATAATAAAATAAGGTAAACAATTTTGTTAGGTAATCTCCGTGCCCGCAATTTTGTTGCTCCATACATCTAAATAATAATTTTTGTATTCGATTGCTAAAACTTAAACTGCTGGTATGTGTACAATTTCAGTGTAAATTATGATTTACCAACTTGGATTTTAATTTTAAAACCCGAAACAATAAAATTTAACTTTTTGATGAATCCCATTCTTTGTCGAAAATTATTATGAAAAGTAGGCACGCTGTGGCTACTTATACAAAGGTGAAAAACAAAAAAAATTGCAGGTTTGCCAAACATGAAAGATCTTAAGTGTATAGTGCATTATAGTGTAAAAAAAAGTAATATGTAAGAATTAAAATTTCGCACTTAATATTTTAAAGACAGCGAACAAATAAACAAAGAGCTTTTTCTTGAAGAGCAGAAAAAGAATTTGTAAATATTATTAAAAACTTTCCATTAATTTTCGGCTTTTTGTAAAGAAATGGCTGAAATTTGGATGTTGAAAGAAAGTTAAAGCTTATATATATATATATATATATATATATATATATATATATATATATATATATATATATATATATATATAAAATATATATATATATATATATATATATATATATATATATATATATATATATATATATATATATATATATATATATAATATATATATATATATATATATATATATATATATATATATATATATATATATATATATATAATATATATATATATATATATATATATATATATATATATATATATATATATATATATATATATATATATAATATATATATATATATATATATATATATATATATATATATATATATATATATATATATATATATATATATATATATATATATATATAGCCACTTATAATTTCAAAGCTCTTTGCAGGTAGATAAAGAATTTGTAAGTTTATTCCTGATAAAATGTTTCCTGTAGCCGTTTGGAATAAAACAAATATTCGAATTTTTTTACCTGAATTCATTATCCACCACATCACTAGTTAAATTTTAAAGTGATAATTAACAATTACTTTTAATAAATATCTAATATGTTCACTGATGATGATCCACTAAAGTGATCGAAACCGGTCTGTATTACCCATTATTATGGTCCTTATTAGCTAATGGTGTTTTCCCCCCAATATACTGACCAATTTGTCGCTTTAAATTTAATTTACTAATAATCCCTTAAAATGTGCAATTAAGTGTTATTATATAATTAAAAATATCTAATGCCTATTTATTTATTATTTATGTTGTAAATTTTGTTTTTATTCGTTTAATATTAATAAATAAAGATTAGGAATTTCTAATTATAATTATTACTTTGTCGCAGGTATATTTATTTTTATAAATATCATTATCAATCGATTTTTAATTGGATTGTTTACGTTTAATTGAATTCTAATAGATATGCTTATCGAATTCTAGAATAAAAATGTTTGGAATTCAAGAAGTTAAGTAAATAAAAATTATATATTTTAATATTAATATTTTTTAAAAAAAAGCTACATAGTGTAAAAATACAAAATACTATATATCAAAATAAATATTAAGTAGATAGTTTACCCTGGTGAGGAAGCAATTATTGTTAGGAGCTCCATTTGAAATTTGGCAGATATCATGCAATAGGGGTTGAACAGTGAACAGCTGACTGAGGGGTCAGGGGAGTGGTAGAGCATTGAGGGAGGTTATCTCAATAACAAACTGGAAAATTCAACCCAAAACATCCACTCCAGCAAATTTCTATAAGGATCAATGAATAATTGATTTCCAACCACTTTAAGTCCTTTCCAAAGATTTTCGAGCTGCGCGTTATTGAATTCATATTAGCAAGTCAAAATAGAGTAAGGATCGAATATAATATTGTTAATAACGCACTTAGGGTATCTGCCCCCTTGTCGCTACGCTCTTCATCTCCCGTAAAGCGGCCGCTAAGAGGTCGCTTTAGGTGCAGCTTTCTTAGGAGAAGCTTCACTGCTTAATGCTGGAGTACTATGCATCCTAACAGTTCTATCAGCATCGGACCATCATCAGACCCTCAGTTATTGTAATCTTTATTTATCAAAAACATAATAACTTTATGCAATTAGCTTATAACCTTTTTCCTTAAACTAAATAATTACACTGAAATTTTAAACGATTTTAATTATAGAACGTTTTCAGTGAGGTCATAAGTTGTATTACTTATCGTACTAAATAGTCTAATAGTCTAATGATTTAAATCGTGTAATTCGAATTAATATTCCCAAAGTTATTTTTTTCGGATAAAAATGTTCGTGCTGCCACATATTTTCGAACTCATGACCTCTTACACTTAAAGCGCATTTGCTACAACGGGGCTACTGAGGCGACCCACACCCTTGTTTTTCTCTATCCTTTTTTAGCACACCGTTAATTTACTCTCATTTTTTCTTCAACCTTGTTTCACGCACTGTTGAGTGTATGGTCCAGGTAGATAGCGTGCAAAAAAGTGTCTGACTAACATCAAGCTATAAATTTGTGTATAAGTAAATCTTTTATTGCCTTTTATGAATGTGGTCGGCTAAGTTAGTCTGTGGGATATATCTTGGCAATAAGGCATTTGAAAAAAAACAAACCGGTGCGGAGAGTGGCCATGTCCCGCCCTTTTTGGTGGACAATGTGATTTTCATGATCCTGAGTACGATATTAGTTAGTAGACCAAAAAACAAGTTGATGGTAGTTGGTCACTGGTCACTTAATAGGTTAGGTAGTCAAATATTACTCCAAATCAAAGTGGTATCCTATATTAAGTAAAAGAGTACCATCAACTTGTTTTTTTGGTCTACTAACTAATTTCGTACTCAGGATCATGAAAATCACATTGTCCACCAAAAAGGGCGGGACTTGGCCGCTCTCCTCCGGCATAGCATGCCTATTGCCATGCTATGTCCTGCAGACGAACTTAGCCGACCACATATTCTTAAAAGGCACCAAAAGATTTACTTATACACAAATTTATAGCTTGATGTTATTCAGACACTTTTTTGCACGCTATCTCCTGGACTAGTATATCCTACTCTTTCTTAATCACTGGAATTGTTTGGAATAGAAAGAAATGCATTTAAATTTTGCTTTTAAAGTGACCATACTAACACTTTTTTCTTCTTTTGGACACTAGCCACATTTCCTAATTAAAATATTTAAACTTTAATAACTAATGTTTCAATTTAGTTAGGACAATCTAAAATAAACAACATTTAAAAGGAGCTAAATTTCAAAAATGAGTTTACGTTAAAAAAAGAACAGTTTCTTTAAAAAAAATTTAAAAACCTGACATACCTCTAAAACAAAGTGTTTCCTAGCCTAACTATATATGATATTTTTTACTCCCAAATATCCCAATATCTTAATATTAAGTTCATATTATCTTAACTCTGGGAACCTGATGCACTCTATATATATTTGTGTGTGAAGATAATTACTGTAAGTTAGGCAATGCACAAGTGTTACCGTGAAGGAAAACCAATATAATTCTAATTTCGACTTCGCTCGTTTAATCCTCAATAATACACTTTTGTTGGGGGTTTAGTATAGATAATATACTACAGCTAATTACTTGAGTTAAATTAATTTTTAAGAGTTATTATCAATCCGCTTAACTTTATTTTAGTTGAAATACCTTCCACTCAAACAGGCCTTATTGAATTTTTTATTCATGTAGACCTGACGTCATAGCTACTGAAGTGGCCTGTATATTGTACGTTAATTCAATAATTTTCTCTAATTAATTCAGAGAATATCAAATCACTATAGCACTTAACTTGTATACACGAAAATACATTTAAAAAATAAAATAAAAATTAATGAATTGAAAAATTTGTAATATTATTGTAAATATTTTTTCACAACAGTTATTGAATTTTGGAGTAGTTCTTGAAAGATACAAAATATTTGCGCTTCACTTCAATACTTTTTCTACTTCGTGATATGAAAATTATTCAGTAGATGCGCAGGCGTTCTGCCTATCTTTACAAAAACACTTTTATAAAATTCTATAAATATTTAAGAAACACGCTTTTTTCTTTCTTTTAGGGTGGGAATTGAATTTAATGACAATTTATAGCTGGGTCTGGGTATGATAACTATAATTCGTAAATCCAATGTTATGCATATACTATATTAGAGCCAGAGGCAACGTAAAACATAAAATTCTAGTTATCTTTTCCCCACCAATACATTTTTAAAGACAATTTGTTTCTAAAGAATTCATGAATACAAATTGGAATGTTATCTTGAGATTTTTTTTTTTAAAGTCTTAAATTCTGTTTCCTTTTGCTTCACGAAAAGCACTTTTCGTTGGAGAAATATTAAACCATTGATCCAGTCTCTCTCCTTTCTGTCTTAATTTTTCAAAGTTTTAACTCGCGGAGTAAATTCACAGACACTAACAAAAAAATTATTATTAATACTTTATTCTCATCTGCCCAGTACTGCAGTAAATTAAATTTTAATTATTCGGAATTTATATTTGGGACACTCATTCATTATTATTTAAGGCATTTTTTATTAAATTTGACCTCTTGAAGTAATCATGACGAAATTAAAATTAAAATTGATTAAAATGTGTAAAACACTAAAAGGGAAGTTAAATAAATACGAGTAAAATTCATTTAGACCCACCACGCTTTTATATTGCCACATTAAAGTTTAGAATTTCTTTTATGTGTAAAAAGAAGTTATATTATACTTGAAAAAACCTTAATCCTAGTACTGATTATGTAGTGATAATTCAATCAGAGGTTAAACATTTTTCATCATAATTATCATATCAAGTAGGGTCGTCAAGACGCTAATGCCTCGTTCTGTCTAATAAAGTAATATTGGTTTTATCAGGACGCAAAAGAAACGCCAAAAAGGGAAGAAAAAATACATATATCTTGACTTATAATATGACAGATATTTAAATTTACGAGTATGATTTAAGAACCCTGATTCTTAGTTCTACAAATGATCCCATCTAAATGTCAAATTATAAGTCCAAGTGCAAAATAAAAGAATCAAAGATAACCGTAGAACTAGATGAAAAATATCAATTGATACGAATATTATACTCGTATTATTACTGTAGAAGAAGGGAAAATAAAAAATACATTTCGTGCAGAGAATCGAACCTCAGATCTCCCGGTTCCCCAGATCTCTCATGTACATCTACCACTGAGCTACAATGATTAAAAGTTATTAAAAGATAAATTTTATATGTATTGCACAACAAACATATATGTAAAATCTACTGGATATTGTGTTCTATGCTGAGTGCCATAAACAAAGTAGATGTGTAAAGATCCGTCTGATCTTGTGTGACTCTATTTTGATTGTCATAAAAAAAGTAGATGTGAAAAGATTATTAGTCTAATGCGATTCTATGTTAATTGTCATAAAAAAAGTAGATGTGAAAAGATTTATCAAGTCTAATGTGATTCAATGTTAATTGTCATAAAAAAGTAGATGTGAAAAGATTATTAGTCTAATGCGATTCTATGTTAATTGTCATAAAAAAAGTAGAAGTGAAAAGACTATTAGTCTAATGCGATTCTATGTTAATTGTCATAAAAAAAGTAGATGTGAAAAGATTTATTAAGTCTAATGTGATTCAATGTTAATTGTCATAAAAAAGTAGATGTGAAAAGATTATTAGTCTAATGCGATTCTATGTTAATTGTCATAAAAAAAAGTAGAAGTGAAAAGATCTAACTGATCTTTTATGATTCTATATGTTAATTACGATCTATAGCGAATATATAATTTTACGCTCTCCAAATTTAAATTATGTTTACGATATCGTTAAATTTATTTAACAATTCCGATATTGACTTCACTAAATAACTAGACGAGAGAATTAACTAAAACATTACACTAAACATATGTGCGTTTATACTGAGAACGACTAAATTATTACGCATGCTTAAGAATTAAAAAATAAATAATATGTAATATAATTCATAATATTAATTATCATGTTATAATATTATGTATTTTTTATAATACATTATTCTTTACTTCAATAATGTTTAAAATTTAAAGCAGTTTTTTTTATTATAATTATACTCTATTGAATGTTCTAATAATTTATACTTTTTAACAGAGTCGTATTCTCAAGTTTCTAACTGATATTATTTTTTGGTTTAAATATAATTTACTATTTAATTGTTTCGATCGATTCATTTTCTAATTTAATCTACTTTTTCTAGCTCCAACTCCGAGGTGCTTCATCATTTAATAGAGCATTTTATAATAGCTAACAAATTAATATAGCCATAAAAAATGGGAAGATCAAATTTATTATAAATATCCTAAATACTGTTAATGAGAAATGTATAGCTGATTAAAATATATTAAAGATATTCTACAACTACGTTTTAAATGTTATATATTGCGAAAAGAACAGAAGGTGATTAATAAAGTTTAGTAAAATAATTGTCAACCTCTGCTTATCTTCTTATTATTTGGTATGACCTTATAACTTCATACAACTAAAACTCACTTCCAGTTCAACTAATTATTATCGTATCGTCATTTCTAATGAAATAAAAACCATATACGAACTTTGGCACAAAACAATTTTGGGCTCAATATTGTTATCTCTCGTGATTTGAATAAAATTTAATTTTTAAAACGCAAGTTATCGCACAATTTACAGGGTAAAAAGCTCGAACAAAACGAAAAGTTAAGACTGATGCAACTAAAATGCAATTCTGCACTTTCTTACATAAAGGCAATCAATGTAAGACGTTATGTTAACTGGATTGTTAGGAGAGCCAACTGCTCTCCAATACGAGAAACCAAAGGCTAACTCGATGGAATAGAGGGCAATAAAAAACACGTTTGCGCTCCTATGCTAAATATTTGTACAACATGTATCCAAACAATAGTTTGTTAGCAGTAATATTACTAACTTGATTGATAAGAGAGCCAACTGCTCTCTAACACGAGAAACCGAAGCCTAACTCACAACAGGAATAGAAGACACAAAGAAACACGTTTGCGCTCCTACGCTACATTTTTGTTTCCAAACAACAGTTGGCTAGCAGTAATGTTAGCCAAAATTGCGTTTATAATTATTGTTTTTACTAATAGGTTATGTTCTAGTTATTTAAAATGTATGTATGGTACGAAAATAACTAAGATTAAAAGAAATTACAGATAATAGAATAGTTACGGAGAATCAGAAAATTGATATCGATTAAAGATGTTGTCACGGTCTTTTACTTACCTTTAACATAAAAAATATTAAATAATCCCATCACTATCTAAAACTTTAAGACTAATAAAAGAGCTAGCTTACACCTAAAGAAACCTGCAATGGGTTAAGAAAGTAGGAAGTCACCAACGGCAGGGAGTTTGCATGGAGTGCTATAAAATGTATAGTTATTATAAAAAAATCCATCACTGTGGCCGCAGTAGCGGTCCTAGTTATTTTAGTTTATTTTTTGTATTGTTTTGATTCAATTTATTTGATATACCGGTAAAAGGAGTTTTATTGTTTGAGAAAAAATAGTTTCGTTGTGAAATTAGACAAGAGGACAACTTCTTTTATGGTTAAAGGTTTATGGTTAAAGTTTACGGTTGAAGGTTTAAGGTTAAAGGTTTACGGTTAAGGTTAACGTTTAGTTGTACATTGTATTATGAGCTGTACAATAAATAACGAGGTATACAAATCAGTAAAGCGTTTTTTCTTTGTATCAAGATCACACTGCACTCACCATTGAGATGGAGTCTCTAACCTTTTTAATTAAACCATCCTATCCAGATGGTCCCATCTGGATAGGATGGTTTAAAGCAGGCCAGATGAAGCAAGCAATACTCAGCCATCAGACTTCCCAATGTAGGGAATATCCAGATAAGCAGTATTCATTTCGGCCGAAAAACTTAAAACAACAAAAATAGTACCGTTCTTTTTTGCTGGTTGAAATTCTATTTGAATATGGAGAACTTATAACTTTTCTATTTAATTAAGTTCATTTGTTAACTTATTTTGCACCGCGGTGGGCCGGATAAAAACGTCTCGCGGACCGAGGGTGCGGAGACCCTGCGGTAAAGTATAAAAGTCTTTGGATATTCTCAATTGTGCGCCTTTAATGGGTAACAGAGCATTGATAAAAGACAAATTTAGCTTCACTAGTGTAACAATCAAACACATATTACAGAAATTTAAATGAATTTATTTAAAGTCGCATTTTAGCGACGTAAAGTGTAATAATTGGCTTTAGAAGCTAAAGTCGCATACAGAGATAATAGTAGATTATAAAAGCACATATAGATGACCTTGTTAACATAAAAATAACTTTTCCTGCAAACGTTTTAAATATATTAGATTGATTAATAAATACTTTATAATGTTAACTTGATGCAACAATAACAGTATTTATTTATTTTGATCGGTTTGTCATTTGTAAAGTTCGGGGAGCAGTAAATTAACCACCCATAACTCATTCTATCGCGCAAGCAAACGTAGTGTTTGACTACTTTAAGTCAGTAATAAGACTGTATTAGCTTAAATGGCTTAAAAAGTTAGACTGTGGTTTTTGGGTTGTACAACAATAAAAAAAGCACTTATATGATGTTCGTCGATTGCCAATATAAAGTAAACTTTAGTATTAAAAAATGTTTAATGAAATTAAACGTCAATTCAGTTCAACGATCTTTGAGCAAAATCGTCTATCATTATTGACAATGAACTTGAAAAAAGAGAAAAAAAACATTATGGCTGTCTATATTTAGAAGGATGAATAATAGGATGGCTTTCAGTAAACAAAAACTGTACCAACAAAGAAGCCTAGTCAAACAACGTAATATACTTCTTAGACGGTACTAAGTCTGGGGATGGAGATCGACAAGGCAAGCTAGAGCTTACTGGACTGAGATATGAACCAATGAGAAATACTGTATCGACTTGTCTAATGAATTTGTGCTTGTTTTACCATAATAAGACTTTGTATGCGGTCACGAGACAAAATAAAAATGTCAACTCACGTGAAATGTTGAAATTGTCTTAATGCTCATTTAGTTTGTTTTGTCAAAGAGATTATACATTTTTGTAAATGTAAAAGTCATAGGAAAAGAGGGAATTGAAAAGATGAGGCAGACAAACCTTGAATGTCTGCACTGATAACTAAACATAAAACTTTCTGCAGGAAAAACAAAAAAACAAGATTCTGTACGAAATCAAACTATTTGGATTGCTTTAAATATCAAATCGATACAAACGCTAGTTGAAGAAATCCAATTAATGTTTTTAAATAGAATGTCTGAAGGCTGATATTAAAAAAAAGTGGTGGGAAGCAAAATCCACTAAGTAATGACCGAGGGGAATACCAATGATGAAATCGAAAGAAAATGTGAAAGAGGATCTGAAAGTATGGGGAACCCCTTGGAGAGAAGGAAATAACTGATAACGAGATGGAACAAGGTGGAATGCTCTCTATAAAAAACCTCGACAGCTTTACGCTTTACCTATTATACTTACTTTACCTATTATATTGATTCACAAATCAAATTGTTTACCTCTTAAAAAAATCGAAATTCTTATTAATTAAACAAGCATATTTTTTTATGTATGTAATATTTATATTATGGTGAGTTGCATGTAACTAAATCATGTTACTGTATCAGCCGTCTTCGATCATTTACTCTTTTGTTAATATAAAATGTATCTATCAAAATTATCCAAAATATTTTGCTTCCGAGTCTATCGAAGGTAACGGAAGCTATGTGATCGTTCAGAAGAATGAAAAAATTTTAGGTTTCCGATTTCAAAAATTTCAAGACAGATATCCGTTTCAGACATCAGGGAAAATGTTTGGTTTCGTGTCTCTCGCTCAACTTTTGCGAACCAACATATCTTAAAAACTACTTGTCTTATTGAACTTTGGATGGTCGGTCAGACTTAACCCATTGTTGGTTCCATATAAGTTTACACCTTATTCGCCTATTTGTTTCTCCTCCACATTCGCACAAACATACATTTATTTACACCTATATCTTCAAAAGTACTTATCTGATTTCTATAAATTTTGATGGTCGTCGAAAGTAGCCCGCAGCCCGCAGGCAGCCCGCAGATAGCCCGCAGATTAATTTCAAATGTGTGCGCTCTTTACATTTTGCTAAATTGATACTTTAATACATCAACTTATTTTTGGTATCACTTTTAACTTTATAGAACTCCCACATTTTAAATAAATAAAGGAAATCAAGACTTTAGTTCTATAATCACAAAATATAGCTTTAAATAAATAAAATTACTACTACACGTATTTCGACCAACACTGTGGTCATCTTCAGGTACTATTAAAACACTATAACATTATGATAACAACTAACAAAATTTTGACAGGTTATATTATAGTATAACCTTTTAAATTGTAACCTCTATTTGTTTTTGTTTCTAATTCGAATCTAGTCTGACAAGTTAATTTTTATTAATGTTTTTATTTATTTTAGTTGATCTTTGTTTTATGTGTGCTAATTGTTGTAGGATTTTTAAAATTTGTTAGTGTTTTGGTTGTACATGTATTAAAGTATTTTAAATAAATAAAGGAAATCAAGACTTTAGTTCTATAATCACAGAATATAGCTTTAAATAAATTAAATTACTACTATACGTATTTCGACCAACACTGTGGTAACTACCAAAACACTAACAAAATTTAAAAATCCTACAACAATTAGCACACATAGAACAAAGATAAACTAAAATAAATAAAAACATTAATAAAAATTAACTTGTCACACTAGATTCGAATTAGAAACAAAAACAAATAGAGGTTACAATTTAAAAGGTTATACCATAATATAACCTGTCAAAATTTTATTAGTTGTTATCATAATGTTATAGTGTTTTAATAGTACCTGAAGATGACCACAGTGTTGGTCGAAATACGTATAGTAGTAGTTCAATTTATTTAAAGCTGTATTCTGTGATTATAGAACTAAAGCCTTGATTTCCTTTATTTATTTAAAATACTTTAATTCATGTAAAAGCCAAAACAATTTTGAAAGAATGAAATAAATTGGATAATAATAGGTTTTAAAAGCATAAAATCATTAAATTATACGAAATAGGACGCGAGAATGCTATGTGACACACTAATTGGCAGAGTATTTTCACACGCGCTATCTCTGCATGTGTGTCAGCTGAATTGGTACACAAACCAAAGTTAAATTGATTGTTTACCACATAAAAGATGTTAAATGTTTTAATTCCAGTCTATAACAGTAGTAATTCACCTTATGCGCTACGATTTTAATCACGCTTGTATACTAAGCAAATAAGGATACGGTGATCACTAGAGCGTCAAAGATCCTTTAAAAACACACATTTTTGCTAAAACAACAGAAGTGCTGAATCTTGTAAAAAGTTAAATTTTGTTCAGTTGCTGTCAGTTAACGTATGCATAGAAAAAAACCCGGAGAAGTCCGCAGAGGTTTGCGAGAAATAGGGTGAGATGGTACTGCTTCATCGATACCATATGCCCAGGGCAGCTACAGGGTGGCGCAGCGTGGATGACCACCTTTTAAATTGTTACCGTGTGCTTTGAGCTTAGAGCAAGGAGATTGAAATAAAGCAAATTTTCATGCAAAAATATGGAAGTTTACTGGACATAAGTCAAATTTTTAAGTGTGGAAGATAATATCCGATAAATGACGTCCTTGTCGATTTCCATATTCACATTATTCCACATTTATTTACACGACCGAGAAAAATTTGACGCTCGCGATCCATGAACACTTGTGTTTGTAGTGGCTCCATCTTGTTGGAACCATATGTGGACAGTATCCATTTCGTTATCCTTTGAATAGGGGATGAAAAATCAGATTCCCTGACGAGATGTTAGAGAATGTGATGCGCAACGTCACCCAGCGCCTCTAAGAATGTGTAAATCATCAAGGTCATTTATCGGACATTATCTTCCACACTTTAAAATGTGACTTATGTCCAGTAAACTTCCATATTTTTGCTTCAAAATTTGCTTTATATCAATCTCCTACCTCTATAGTATTAAGCACATGGTGACCATTTAAAATGTGGTCATCCGTGCTGCCCAACCTGTACAAGAGCTCGAATTGATGTTTGATTTGCGTAAACCTTTGATCATTTACGAATTGTTAATACCGTCACCGAGTCACCGAGTCACCGAAGTATGGTCTATTTTGATTTGATGATTTGAGATTCCTTCTTTCAATTCAGTGAACGTCAATGAAGTGAAACATGGATCATAAATATAATCTCATTGGGAAGAAAAACGAAAATTCTAATTGACAGAATGGCGCAAGATCTATATAATTAATGCTTTGGCACGCAGTTCTGTTTGAATATTATGAATTAAATTAATATATAATTACTAATTATATTGAGAACCCAAATATAATACTAATAATGTTTAATTATCAAATATTCATAAACGAGTAGACGAAAATCAAACAAGGTTTTACCTTTGTAATATTATAAGACAAATTGAAGTTGACAGCTTTAGCTTGAAGTTATAACGCTTTACTAAATTTTTATTTGATTAATAATTTTGAAATTGAAAAGTTGTTTTTTTGTTAAAAAAAGAAATAAAGGTCATTACCATTACTAAGTGATAACCAAAACATACATTTACAAAACTAACTGATAACTTCTAATCAATTTAGAATATTCTGTGATAGAGAATCAACCAATTATTTCTATGAGCTCATTTGAGTGGAAGATGTCGATGTTTTGACTTATAAATTCTATATGATACTAATGAGTTGTTTCGTGATACCTAATATAGGAAACACATAAATAACATTTTGCCACGAATTAAAACGTTTTTCCTTTTTTCAGAGTA
Organism: Gerris lacustris; assembly: GCA_951217055.1. Taxonomy (NCBI): domain Eukaryota; kingdom Metazoa; phylum Arthropoda; class Insecta; order Hemiptera; family Gerridae; genus Gerris; species Gerris lacustris. The sequence goes on along the minus strand of OX578283.1, from coordinate 33,434,604 downwards.
ACTAAGAAAAATTAATTTAGATTCGATCAAAATCGAGAAAATCAATCAAGGAACAATTATAACAATGTAGAGCAGAGGCTTATGGTTAAAATGAATTTTCCCTGAAATGAAATTCCAAATAGACAGGGAAATTGATATTTTATTATTCACAATGGCTAATGTCTAAATATAGATCAGTTTCCAATAATTATTTCTCTGACTAGGAATATGGTTGACACCAGTCTGAAAAATCTTGATCCAATTTTCATCTCTTAACTTAAGTGACTCCTTGATGGGGTTTTCCTTGACATTTACTGGCACTGATACTGGTTAAAAATTAAAATTTAATTTGAGGAAAAACGTTCTTTGTTACCCTTCTACATTCTGCTATTTTATTTTTACACAACTGACGACTTTTCATTATTATTTATCAAAGCTGCACAAATTCTAAATGGAAGCATCTTTTATCAAGTCGTAGGGACTGTTATGATAGGTTCTGTTCGTAGGTTACTGAGAACTCACACAGTAGTTAATCGAAACTTAATTAAATTAAGCTAATAATAATTGTATTTTTTCCTTCCTACATTTAATTAAGCACGGACTTCGTGCACCGTATGTTCTTATCTTATGAATCCATTCATAACTTCTAGCACGAAATATTGCCAAACCCGGTCATTGCTCCTTTAGTATAAAGGATAAAATTGTCTGTATAGTTTGAATATTTCTTTTTTTAGTGATCAATTTGTTATGGCAGAGCGTCTAAGAAAGCAGGAAGCAAGGGTAGCCGATTTGCCTTGCCATGAACTGGGGTTCTTCAGGAAATCTAAAGTTAAAGTAAACTAAGATGACAGTCATCAAAACAATTTACGTGGCATTTGGCAGTGAGTCTCAATGACACTGTGGCATATGGCTGTGAGTCTGACAAGGAAAAGTCAGACTTGAATTCACAAAAGCCACAGAAAAGTAGTACGCGTGGAAGGTAGCGGGCGAAATTAGGAGAGCCCGGTTGAGGAACTCCATTATAAGACTGGGCTTGGAAGTTTAGCCCGCAATGTGAACGGTCTAAAGTACAACACTCTTTAATCTTTAACCTTAGTAAAATTTAATATTTATTACTTCGTACGAGGGAGTGGCTTCACTAATCTTGTGTCCTAAGAAAAATATATCTATGAAATATTGCATTAAAGAAATGATACAGACAGGAACCGGGGTTTACTAGGCTAAAAATTACAATTTTTGAGTCGATTTGTTAAAAGAGGAACTAAAAATCAACATATATTAAACTATTGATGAGAATGAATGAATGAATGAATGAATGAATGAATAAATGATATATTTAAAATAAGATACAGTTGTTAATTTTCATTTTTACATTAAATCATACTACCCTGTGGCTATTAGGCCGTGCGGGAGTGAGTAGCGTCATGCAGTTACAAGTTTCTATTTCTGTTAACTTAATAAAGAAGTAATTAAATCCATTTAATTGACAATTTATAAAAAACTAACAAATACAAACCTAAATAAATTTATACATGCATATACACAAATCAGGTACATATAAATATATATAAATACTTAACAACCTACGCACACACATGCATACATCAAAAATAAAAATAAATTATTTAAATATATCTGACAAGAGTACTAATAATATTTGAACAAGACAATATACCTAAGATTATTAACCGAAAGGTAAATATTATAATAATGAAACAACAACACTTAACAACAAAACATAATTAACTAAACAAAACATTCTATAATCCTTATTTATCTTATTTTTCCTACTTCCAATCCTTTTTATTTTGCTAGCAAAATATTAGTTAGTAAAATATTTTTCTAACGAAGCATGCCTACAAATTAAAAATAAAAGCAATAAACTTTAAGAAACAAACAACATTAAAATTTCCTATAAATAAATACTGTTCCTCAGCAGAGTAATACCGTGTTTTTGCACACTGCAATAGGCTACACAATTTGCGAGAGACACCAAGGGATGTGCCACGCAAGCGTGACACATAGGAACTGTTCCAACATCAGACATAACGTCATTAAGATGTTGGCTCGGCATTATGCCATGTCCTGCATCGTTTCGTCGCGTCCGACTCATCAGGGGCCCGACGATGCCCACCCAACTCTGGACCTATACTACATCAAGAAGATCAGATATAGGACTTATCAGAGACGAGGGTGCTCTCATACCGCCATTCTTGCTTGGCTGGCAAAACACATCAGCAGAGTAATACCGTGTTTTTGCACACTGCAATAGGCTACACAATTTGCGAGAGACACCAAGGGATGTGCCACGCAAGCGTGACACATAGGAACTGTTCCAACATCAGACAAATCGGGGCATCGTCGGGCCCCTGATGAGTCGGACGCGACGAAACGATGCAGGACATGGCATAATGCCGAGCCAACATCTTAATGACGTTATGTCTGATGTTGGAACAGTTCCTATGTGTCACGCTTGCGTGGCACATCCCTTGGTGTCTCTCGCAAATTGTGTAGCCTATTGCAGTGTGCAAAAACACGGTATTACTCTGCTGATGTGTTTTGCCAGCCAAGCAAGAATGGCGGTATGAGAGCACCCTCGTCTCTGATAAGTCCTATATCTGATCTTCTTGATGTAGTATAGGTCCAGAGTTGGGTGGGCATCGTCGGGCCCCTGATGAGTCGGACGCGACGAAACGATGCAGGACATGGCATAATGCCGAGCCAACATCTTAATGACGTTATGTCTGATGTTGGAACAGTTCCTATGTGTCACGCTTGCGTGGCACATCCCTTGGTGTCTCTCGCAAATTGTGTAGCCTATTGCAGTGTGCAAAAACACGGTATTACTCTGCTGATGTGTTTTGCCAGCCAAGCAAGAATGGCGGTATGAGAGCACCCTCGTCTCTGATAAGTCCTATATCTGATCTTCTTGATGTAGTATAGGTCCAGAGTTGGGTGGGCATCGTCGGGCCCCTGATGAGTCGGACGCGACGAAACGATGCAGGACATGGCATAATGCCGAGCCAACATCTTAATGACGTTATGTCTGATGTTGGAACAGTTCCTATGTGTCACGCTTGCGTGGCACATCCCTTGGTGTCTCTCGCAAATTGTGTAGCCTATTGCAGTGTGCAAAAACACGGTATTACTCTGCTGATGTGTTTTGCCAGCCAAGCAAGAATGGCGGTATGAGAGCACCCTCGTCTCTGATAAGTCCTATATCTGATCTTCTTGATGTAGTATAGGTCCAGAGTTGGGTGGGCATCGTCGGGCCCCTGATGAGTCGGACGCGACGAAACGATGCAGGACATGGCATAATGCCGAGCCAACATCTTAATGACGTTATGTCTGATGTTGGAACAGTTCCTATGTGTCACGCTTGCGTGGCACATCCCTTGGTGTCTCTCGCAAATTGTGTAGTAAATACTGTTCCTATACCTCATTCATATTTCCTTATTATTAAATCATTTATTATTAAATTAGGTAGTTCATTTATTGAACAAAATTACTAAATCCATTCTTGTTTAGACAATTTGCATATATGATATAAATTCACTTCTTAACCGAATGGAATTTTTTACATAACCTAACAAACTAGCCCAGCATTTCCCGTTTAAATAATCAGAGCATTCGGTTCCAGTTAAAACTTCTTTGCCGAAAAAAGCTAGACGGTTTGATTTGAGCTGCGGACACACGCCAATAAAATGAACTACATCCTCGTCCGCATTTAGGTTACATAATTCACACTTATTTTTCGTCGGATTGGTTTCTTGCCACGGTTTGTAATTCAAATTTATGAGACCTGTCCTTAACTTAAATATAATTTTGATGTCTTCTGTCTTGAAATCGTCATTGAAATAGTTGAAGCTGGTATTTGGGTAAACCAATGATCTGTAGAAGGTACAAAAATTTGATGACCTCGCCTGATCGATAGTCTTAAGAGAACTTGTGACGTTTAATTTGCACAGCGCATCCATCATGTCCTGCTTCCAAACAATCCTGCTTTCCCAGTTTTCCCTTAATTTAACTCCTGCTTCAGCACACATTTTTTTCCAGCGGAAAAACCAAAAACAGTTAGCCCTAACGGTTTCTTTAGCCAAAAAGTTTGGGAGGCGCTCACTACCTAGAAACACTATTTTATTAATGTAATTGAGGTGAAGTAGAAATGTATAGTCATTTATACTCTGCATTCCAGTTTCAATTTTTAGCATATAATTAGGTGAACTTGCTGGCACAGATAACAGTTTCTTAAGGTAATAACGTTGATAATTGTCTAAAATATTATGTGCTGTGTATCCCCACACTTGCGCTCCGTACGTTACAACCGCCCTAATTACAGTATTAAATATTTTCTCTTTGGCCGAAAAAGGAACCGACTTATCATTTATAAACTTATTCCAGGCCGAATGCAATCCTAGCTTTCCAGCTCGTACTTGTTCTGCCAAGTGGACTTGGAAGGAGAGCTTAGGCGTCAACATAACTCCTAAATATTTGTATTTGTTGACCGTTTCAATGATTTGATTTTTATAGATAAAGTTTTTTACCCCTATATTGCCACCCTTACGAAACACCATAATTTTACTTTTTTCCATGTTAATCTTTAGGTTCCATAGGTCGACGTATCTTTCTAAAGCATTGATCATCTTTTGAAATTTAACCGGATTATCTGCAATCATTACTAAATCGTCGGCGTATAATAAAACATTTATAATTCTTCCGTTTATATCGACACCATATCCTATAAAATCTTCCAAGTCGTTGATGAAAATACTAAACAATACTGGACTAAGCCCGCAACCTTGTCTTAATCCGTTTTCAATGCTAAACCACTCTGAAATTCCATTGTTGCTCCAAACAGCTGACCTTGTACCGTTGTATAACTGTTTAATTATATTCACTAATTTTCTCGAAAACCCTAAGCAACTTAGTTTGTAATACAGAGCTTTCCGATCTATTGTGTCAAATGCTGCAGAGAAGTCCACAAAAAATGCATATATCTTATTTTTCCCCCTTTTTTGCAGAATCTTAATCGCCGACATTAGGTTAAATATATTATCCGATGTTGAATAGCCTTTCCGGAATCCAGCTTGGTTTTCACAAAGTATTTTTCTTTTGTCCATCCATGCTACAATTCTTTGCAGCAGAAGACCCGAAAACACCTTAGCTACAGCAGTAATAAGTGAAATCCCTCTGTAATTTTTAACCTCGGATGGATCTCCTCTCTTAATTAACGGGTTGATAATAGAACACTTGAACTGATCGGGAACATATCCACTATTATATATATTGGTATATAGAGTTAGAAGAGTCTTTATAAAATTTTCTGGTGCGTTGCATGAGAATGAGAACTATATTTAAAAATTGTTATTGACACAAGTTTTATTGAAAACGAAAGAATTAGGGTGATTCGAAATACCCCTGAAGAGTATGGGCCAATGAGAGATGAATATAGCACATAAAGGATAAGCTAAACCAAGAACTGGAGGACTTCATAAACGGCTAAATTTAGTACGTTTTGTGTGATCGCAAATGCTACGATGGCTTGGGCTTGGACATCTTGTTCGAATGCCAGAGGATTGAGTTTGCAAGCACATTTGATAAGGTAGACTTTTTAATCGCCGTGCGAGAGAGCCGACTGATACGGATAGACTGCGTATAGAGGATGACTTAAGAAAGATGGAAATAGGAAGATAGAGAACGAAATGTAGACGTAGACAGACATGAATGTAATGTTGTGGAGCCAATTTTAGTAGCCAAAGTCGCCACCACCGCTTAAACACCGGACAATAACAAGTAGCAGAATTAAAAATATACTATGGAATAGATTGGTTCGTGATGCCTGATTTATTTCTACACTTAGTTCATTACCCATGTAGCAAATCATTTCAATTTTAAGTTCAGGTCTACAAGCCAATAATTGGTTTAGTGACTAATTTAAAACGCAATTATTTATATGCGCAAGTACTAAATGCACTCGCTCCTGCCTTAATAAAGCTGATCAGTTTCTTATAGCTTTTTATCACTATTGAGTAACTTTTTGACTATTTTCTCCTAAATTTTAAATGAAATAACAGCTCTGTTGCGCAGAAAGGACAAAACCTAGCTAAAAATTCATCGCAATATTACTGAAATTTCAGGTGACAGCGTGGGGTAATTCTACCAAGCAACGACTTAATTGCTGACAATTTCTACAAGAGACACAGTAAAAATAAATTAAAAAAACTCGAACAATTAAAGCTACATAAACAAAACACAGTTTTAAAATTTAATGGTAAATCATACAATGTATAGCTTATAATTATAAAATCGAACTACACTATTGGCTGACTCTAAAGGTATACGTTAGTTATCAACTAAATAAATAATAGGTTATAATTAAGTGAGGTTGGTTTGAAATGGGAAGGGAGTTAGTTAAAAAATGTATACCGTCGATAAATACGCATGAGTTACATCATTTATTAAAGTGTCTTCTATAATATAATAATATAGTAAGTAGTTTGGGTTGTTTCCTTATTAAATGATTCTTATTGGTAAGTAGGGTCTAAAGGAAAAAATTAGAAGCTCACTTCTGCGATATTTCGACCCCTCTTTGGGTCATCTTCAGGCTGAAAACCATATTTATTGTTAGTAACTCTTATACAGTCGTTATATTTTGTACCATAATACATAATTAAAAATGGTTATATATCTACCTGACTAGAAGATTACTATTTCATCCTTTAGTTTTTATAATGTTAAATTTCTTCTAACCTAGGTGGCTATTGTCAATCTGAAATAATAAATCTCTGATATAGGGTTGGTTCATGTTAAGTATAATTCAGGTTCTATTGGGTATTAATATTTTGTACTTACTGTTTTTATATGTTTCCTTAAAATTTCATAGATATCCTATGATTGTCAGTACATTTATTTGTTACAAGTCAACACTCTATTATTAAAAAATACTAATTAAAAAATCCTAATTTTTCACCAAATACAACCTCTCAAGGCATGTCTGTGCTAATTTGATTAATTTGAATAATTTATCCAGAGTAATTAGGTGTAGATTGGTGTTTTGCTGGCCTAGAGTGACAAAACATCACATGATTGTGACCAGGGGTATGTAGTTAAAAGCTTGAATTTTGGTATTACTATGGTCATTTATGTAATTTGTCATTTAAAACTTTTTGGATTAAAGATTATTTTATATTAATTTATTTAATATGCTGTAATATCCCGGAATAAAATTTATTAAGTTCTCTGCAATCTTATAGTCCAGGAGATAGCGTGCAAAAAATTGTCTGACTAACATCAAGCTAGAATTTTGTATACAAGTCAATCTTTTAGCGCCTTTTAATAATATGTGGTCGGCTAAGTTCGTCTGCGGGACATGGCTTGGTAATAGGCGTTTGAAAAAAACAAGCCGGTGTAGAGCGGCCATGTCTCACAAATTATGGTGGACAATGTGATTTTCATGATCCTGAGTACAGAAGTAGTTAGTGGACCGAAAATCAAGTTGATGTTAGTTTGTCCCTTGACAGTGACCACGTTGATTTTTAGTAATATTTGAATAACTAACCTATCAAGTGTAAAAATAACATCGACTTGATTTTTGGTCTATTAACTAATTCTGTACTCAGGATCATGAAAATCATACTGTCCACCATAATCGTCGGGACATGGCCGTTCTCCACCATTTTGTTTTTTTCAAATGCCTATTGCCAAGCTATGTCCCGCAGACGAATCTAGCCGACCACATATTCATAAAAGTCGCTAAAAGATTAACTTGTATACAAAATTCTAGCTTGATGTTAGTCAGACACTTTTTTGCACGCTATCTCCTGGACTATTATAAATAAAAATATCGCAAAAGTGAGCTTCTAATTTTTTCCTTTAGACCCTACTTACCAATAAGAATATATAACAATATATGTTGAAGGTATAAACAGAAATAAATTTGATATTCGACAATTTCTGATTTATATATATTTTTTTGGTTCTGAACTTACCGAAGGTATAAACAGAAGAACTGTGATCATTCTGAAGAATTATTTTTTTATGTCTTCGAATTCACTAATTCTTTGACAGAAATCCGTTTCAGATAGATACTTAAGGGAACATTTTTGATCTCGTGTCTGTTAGTCAGTCTGACTTGAACATTTTTACGAACCATCATATCTTAAAAAGTACTCGTCTGATTTAATGATCATAATTTTCCCCAATGTTAGTCCCAAATTAATTTTAACCGTCTGGATACATTTAATATTGAATATTGAATAAAAATAAATCCGACCTCTAATGGGAAACGTCTCAGGTCCAAACACACATATTTTTATTTCAATTCCTAATTAGATCACATTATTTTATACTTATATGTGACCATTCGTCCAATAATAGTAGAATCCAAGGAAACTATGTGCAGGGCCGTCGCGAGGGTGGGGCGACCGGGGCAGTCGCCCCGGGCGCCACGAGGAAGGGGGCGCCTTAAAAGTTTGAAAAATTATTTTTAATACTGCACCATTTGCAATAGAGAAATTTTTTAGGTTCAGGCACGATCGTCTGTGTAAGTTGAGGGGTGTATGTTTGAGATGTAACGAACACCTCTCTCCAGCTTCTTCTTTCGTAGAATGCCCACAACTTGTTATTTGCAGTGTTTAGGGTCATTTCTTGAAAAATCCAATATTCCGAAAATGATTTGTTGATAGAGTTATGACTAAATTATGCCTATAACTTTTATAGAATAAAAAAAAAAAATTTTTTTTTTAAATAAACTTTTACGCGTCTCAATTACTGTGGCTTACTTAAACATCCTTTTGAACAGCGAAAACCAGGAAATTCCTTTACTTTACAGTGTACTGTTCTTTTGTGCGGCTTATAAGAGCCTTTTATTTTTGGCAAACTGTTTGTTTCAAAATAATAGTTCATTCTTAATTTGATTAAGATGTATTGGTAGCTGTAGGGAAAAGATGCAATTATTGTTATTAAACTATTGTTTATCTTGCAACTCCTTCCGTAAAAAACACACATCGCTAGAAACAGAGCAATTATATGTTCAGTGATACACAGTTTAATTCACTTGTTCTAAACAACGAAAAACAATTATTATAGAATGATATAGTATATTATAGATTTTAAGTAATATTTCATAATAGCTATTGACTGATCTATTTAATCTATCTGGTTAGGTGCACAACTAATCAATTATTATTGTGTTACAATTACTTTCTTTAAAGTTTGTATTGAAATTCTTTTTAAAATACTTCTATTCATACTTTTTTGCCAACGAACAACACTATAAATTTACTTTTATGACGAAGTATTAAAATCAAATTTCACCTCAGAAATGCATAAAAGCGCTGTTTTGAGGGGTCATATTATCAAAATTTTCCGGGGGAGGACCCCCCCCCCCCCCCCCCGAAAACTCCCCGGAATATTCCTCCCCCCCCCCCCCAATAATTAACAAATAAATAATAACAAGAATAAAGAAAATTGCTAGCAACTCCGAACTCACCATACATATTTTTTATAACCTGGGAACTTTAATAAATAAAGTCAATATATTTCAAAAGTGGTTAAGTGAAGGGGGGGGGGGGGGGGGCGCTATGCTAAAGCTCGCCCCGGGCGTCTGAAGTTCTCGCGACGGCCCTGACTATGTGCCACACTAATTGGCAGACTATTTTAATTTGTATTAAAGAATGGATTAGTGTTTTGAATGTGTTATCTCTACTTAACAACTAACAGTCTGGGGCCTGAGATAAGACAGCTGGTATTTATATCCATTTTAAGCATTTTACGTATTGAAATAAATACAAAAGAGATAAGAATGTTTCGAAAAAACAAAGATAAGAAGGTTGATGAAAAGGTTTTTAAAATAATTTATATTTTATATGTAATAATTTAAAAATCTTATTTTTAAAAACTCTGTACGATACAACTCATATTTGTGCTTTCTCAATATAATTACTTGGTCAAGTGTTTTTCATTTATTAGTTGTTTTGAGTATTACTGTTTCGGGTACGATTTTTCTAAACATTAATTCCAATTTTTTTCAAAATCGGCCCAGTAGTTTAGATTTAAAGCATCTACACAGTTGAAAGACTACTATAGTGACAGACACTTTTTTGGACTCAAGGGACCTCAAAACGTGTAAATTCATTCAAATCTAAGAATTAAATTTTCATGCCATCGCAACACTCTCATTCTCATATAATACCTATATGAGAAAGTAAATATCTTATAAGTATGAAGTATGATTGTTAAATATGCTTTAATTTTCTCCCGTAAAAAAGTCATATAAGTTTAATGACTGGTTTAATTGTTTGCTATTTTCTTTTTCCCAACAATTCAATAATTATGAGGAAGGTAAAACGGTTAGTTATTATACTAAAAAAGAATTTGCTTTCATTAAAATTATTCTGACAGGTAAACTTTTAGTCATACTATCAGAGACAATCGGAGTTACCATTACAGCTACTTCAATATACATACACAACTTTTATAATGAAATTTAAGACTAAAAAATCAATGTAATGAAAGGTTATTGTTTTAATATTACAAAGAAATTTGGTCTCATTTATAATTATTCCGACTCGTAATTTTTTAGTCATAATATCAAAGACAATCGGAGTTGCCATTAGAGTTATGTCATTGTAAAGAAAGACACAACTTGCTTGAATGAAGGGACATTCCATATAATGAAAGAAAACATTATAATGTCTGTTTTACGCGTTTTGTAGAAAATATTTATATTAATTTTATTTTCCCCAAAAAAATAGTTCATTTAGCCCCCTGATTTAAGGTCTAGTTCATGTGAGTGTTTTGGTGGAGGGAGTTAGAGGGTCGAAAAGAACAGAATTCAACTCTTCTTATCCTGAGCATAAGTTGTCGGTCAGATTCAAAACATTTAAAAATAACACTAAATGATTACAGAAGACAAAGTCAGATACCGTTTATAAAAATTACAAATAATTTCTTAAAGAAAAACTTTTAAAAGGTATAAATAATAATTATATAAGATATATAATATAATAAGATGTTTAATGATTCTATTAAATGAAATTTTAAGATGGGGTCACAAAAATATCAGTTATTACTATGGTAGTAAGGTAGAAAAAACTTAATTAATTTATGTGAATTTATGTGAATCAGATTTGGATTTTAGGGAGATGATTATTGATAGATATTATAATAATCTTAATCTTTGAAATCAAATCTATAATCAATACAGTTCAATACACCTATATGAGTAAGATTCTCTAGGGTTCTCATGCCTGCATAATATATTGTTTATAAATCATTGCCACGACAACTACATTTATTCCAATAAATATAAAATTTTATTTTGATTACAAATAAATATAATAATTAGATAGAATAAAATTAAAGATCTCAACAAATTTCAACTCTCAACAAAAACGACTAATCTAAATAATCATCTAAAACTAGCAGAAAATATCTTTATCGAGTAATTGTTTATCAATGCACCTTTCATTCTCACTACTTATTGTAATTTACCTTCTCACTCTAACGACTAATCCAAATTCCATTAATTCCTTCAGTTTTATTTGTAAAGAAAGACAGAAATAGAACTCGAAAACAACCTTAATTAGATTTTTAATAATCGAGTGGAATACTTGTATCCGTCTAAAAATAAAAATGAATTTCTCCATTTTTCGATAGACACTTTTATAAAAGATTGTAATTATAACCAGTACATAACCATTCATCTCTTACTCACTAAATATTAAAATGTTTTCCCATTTATTTATCCTCGGATTTCATCAGAATCTATCCATAATATAGTTCATATTTTGGCAAGTCAAAAATAACAGACATATATTAGATGAAGACAAACATGTTATGTAAACAATATTTCATAAGCTAATTAGACCATAAAACATTATGCGATAATGAAAGACTAAAACATCAATGTAATATTATACGAATGTTCTCCATAATTAATCTTGAATTACAGCGCAAATAACACATTAAAACAAATGCAATAATGATTGTTGATAACAAGTTTTAAATTTAAAATTAGATTGTCTATTGTGTTCTCATAATTACGATTAGAGGAGAAGAGATAAAGAACTAAAAACATGTATGTATACATTTATACATTTTGGTGGATTTAAAAATATTATTTGCCTTATTTGTCCTATCTAATCATATTTATGTTTAGACCATCATATTAGTTTAGACTAATCATATTATTTTAGATTAGTTTTAGTGACCAGTTGGTCACTAAAACTAATCACTCAACTTCGACACTAGTGCTAATCGCGAGTTGCGTGTTGCGTCTCCGCCTGGTGTTTTACCAGACGTCGTCCAAGTAGCACCGCCACCGTTTGTTTCCCCGGTGAAGGAAGCTCGAGGCTGGCCAGCCCATACCGGTACGGTATCTTTTATTTCGCGTCAGTTTTTCTAACTTTAAATTTTATAAAATACCGGTATAAAAATAAGCCCTCTTCTCCACATAAGCAACGGCGCGGCGCTTCTCTCCAATATATCAAGACCGCCCAAAACATCGAAACCCGGTGATAAAAGTTTATAGCATCAAGGGTGACCTGGATGCTAAGGCTTATCTTTTTCCTATCTAAATTATATACATATTTTTATTATTAAAATTTAAGTTCACCATATTTTCCCGCACTTTAGCCGTGCTAGGTGCGACGGATATCTTCTGAACCCTAGAAAGTTCCCCCCATTCTCTACAAATATTACTAAGGAGTTTTTACGATTGGCATTTACAACTGATCCAAATGATGATTGAATTAGTGAAAATAAACTGAATGAAATCTATTTCATATGTAAAGGTGAAATAAAAATATCTGAGAAGGGAAATAATCAAATCAATATCACACAATCTTTGTTTCTTAATTTGATATAATATTAATATATCTTGGTTATGATTTTTAAATATGGGGGACTGTTTGTTTTATCTAATTCAGTAAAGTGTATTGCTGTAAGAATAGCGATATCTTTCTATAAATATAACAATGCAATGGCCTGGCTAATATTATCATAACAGGTGTAATAAGATCGATTCTATATTTTTTGAAGTCAAAGCCAAGGCCATTTATTATTGCTTTATTTGATTAGGTTTGCGTAAATTACAGACCGTAAAAAATTATTTAAAAACAAACAAAAAAAGTACACGGTGATAACGATGATTTAACTCTTACAAATCAATACAAGAATAAATAACGCCATATTTATTAGACACAATACCATTCCAAATTACAATGTTACTAACTAGATCATTGAGATGAAGCCTACGCACCGGATTACATCAGTATAGGTATACATAATATTTATTCAATAAATTAGTAAATAGACTAATTCGTTGTTGTAACTAATCTTGATTTTATTTTATGTTGCAGCGGTGGATTATCGAACTTGTTGTACTACTGTGAACTGCCTGATGGAGTAGATACTCAAGGCCAGGAACCAGATAGGTTATTGATGCGTCTCTACGGTAAAGCTAACGAAGCTAACGCTATGGAAGCTCTAGTCTACGAGTCAGTTATATTTGCTCTTCTGTCCGAGAGTCAGCGTGGACCCAAGCTGTACGGCGTCTTTCCAGGAGGAAGACTCGAACAGTACATCCCAGTATGTAGATTATGTATGCAAAGTTTTCATCAAAATTTCAAAGAACTACAGCTTAAAGCTTAATTTCAGGGGCTGTATTACAATAGTGGTCCGCAATTGTCAGACGTGGGCCTTTTATTACACAAGAAACCGCACAATAAAAGAAGCTCCCTTGGACAGTTATGTACTTAAACGACACTTGCTCCCAGAATAATTCCAAGAAGAAAGGAAATTTCTTCTGTTATTACTTATTACTTGTCAGTCAGAGCCTGGCAGCACCGTTTTACCAAACCTGCCATCATATACCAGCTATTAAATCAGTGTTATCGTATCAGCGTTAGTTGAATTGTACTAAGTGTCCTAGGTAAGAGGACCACCACCTCCCCCTACACATCTATTTAATTGTATTTCTGCTTTAAATTAAAGCAATTTATCAAGACTAGCTGCGAAGTTGCCATAAAAGGTCAACACGAATATAACAACATTTTATATTTTGAACTGATCAATCAGTACACTTTTGTGATGTTCGAAAATTTGAGAAACTCTAGCTAAATAATACACTTGTTCAGTTTAATGCCTAACTAAAATAAATAATTACAGTTAGGGTTTCCACCGTGCTATCGACGACTGATTAAGATGTGATATGTTTTACATATTTTTATCAGCTATGGATTGAAATAAACTAATTAACTAAAATTGTAAGGTTGTTTAAGATCTCCTACAGTCTTAAGAATATAAGCATTAAGAGAGGACCTGAACTTTAACGATGTTTACTGATTAATAAAACAGTTTCGAGTAAAAATACTGACGGCTCAGCTAACTAGACCGGCCGAAACGAAAATTTACCGATGAAAATCTCTTCTTATCCACGAAATTCTCATCTTGTCCGTGGAATTCTCTTCCTGGTCAAGGCGACCAAGATCAGCAAGGCGCTGGACAGGACCGACTCGAAGAATGTAGTTTGTGCGTCCTATTTTAATTTAATGCATTTTATTTACCTAATCGGAATAAAATTATTTCTGATTCGGCCCGATCTAATGTACATCAAGCTTTATAAATCTATACCGAAGGTTTCTGCGGTCAGAGTCTAATAAATCTTTGTGAATCCCGACTTTTCGAACTCATTACGGGGATCATTCTAGAATCATTCAAAATCTCCCTTTGGGTTAAGGGTGTCTTCAGGATACAACCTAGGACTAGACATTAGCAGGCATGCCAACCTGACACGTCAGTTGAAAATGGCTCTTATGTAAAGCAACTCCCTTGAGATTGATCCCAGAGTAATGTTCACGAAATTTCTGACGCGGTCTCCTCCGGAAGTTCTAAATTCATTAAACTATAATTAAATCTATTCAAAATGAGAATAAACTATCATGTACAAACCATGAAGACAGAAAGCTGTTTCAGATATAGTATCTCTTTGCGCCTCACTCAGACCACATTTAGACTTAACCATCTAAAATTATATTACATATATTCATTTAAATAAAAAAAAATTAATCATATTAATAATAAAAAATATTTTTTCAAAAATTTCGAATAGGAATATCTTAGTCCAAGCAGATAATATAATACTATATTGTATTATACTAAAAAATAGTGTACTTATTAGGGTTTTGAGGTCGTCCTAGAAACCCTAATGATTTTGGTAGATCGTCAATCCGTCCGTCCGTCGTATCTTGGAGTATATCTCCCGACCTACTACCTGCTGAAGCTATAGACTTGAAATTTAGTATACAAGTTAAACTTTTTTGCCCAAAAACAGAAAAACTATTGCGGACTCCAAATTTCTGCGATCTGCGATCAATTGCGAATAGATTGCAATATATTATATTGTTTGTAATTTTCAAATTAGGTATAATTTCAAAGGTATTGAAATGTAGATTACAAATATATATCGCGATTTCAAAAAAGCGGCCATTTAAACCCCCAAAAAATGTCTCTGTGGTCCAATGATATTTTCGGGAGTTTATAAAAAAAGTAAAATTTTAGAAATTTTAGGGGGCCGTAACTCGGAAGCCCCAAACTTTTTGTTATTTGAAAATTCGAAGGTGGGTATTATTTTAAAGGTATTGAAATTTGGTTTAAAAAATGTATCTTGTTTCCAAAATGGCTGCCATTTTACTCCCCAAAAAAATTAAACAAAACGCAACAAAAATCCCCCCCCCACGCTACCCCATTAGGACAGGTCCTTAAAAAAGGAAAAATACAAAAATATGCATCTCTGTGGTCCAATGATATTTCCGGGAGTTGATATAAAAGAGTCATATTTTAGAAATTTTAGGGGGCCGTAACTCGGAAGCCCTAATTTTTTTGTTATTTGAAAATTCGAAGTTGGGTATCGTTTTAAAGGTATTGAAATTGTGTAATGGGTTATGTAATTTGGTAAAATACGTAAATATTCTGTTTTAATTAAATAATTTTTTATTTTACTGATCCGTGTGTTTACTTGCTACTGTTTAGGCTCGAGCACTAGTTACTAAGGAACTTTGTGATCCAGCAATGAGTGAAGCTATAGCTGAGAAAATGGCACATATACATCAGATGGATGTACCTATTAGTAAGAGTCCAAAATGGCTTTGGGACACCATGGATAGGTATGTAATTTAAAATACCAGTAAACAAATTAGATAAACTCTAAATAAAATACATAACTTGGGATAAAGTTCGTAATAAAAATGAATATTGTGTAATTTTAGATTTCTGTACGAAGTACGAAAAGAATCCTTATACAATGCGGCTCTCTCTGTCCGTCTGTCCGGCATATTTCAATTCATAAACTACTATAGCTAGGAATATGAAATTCAGCACACAGGTGCATCTCGGCATTTGTGACAACTGTACTTTTTAGAGTTTTCACACTTAATATTTCCAAGATGTCGGCCAATATGGCGGGTGACTAGAAAAAAGTTTTTAGTCACAATGGCATGTTATACATCAATTTAAAGGTCTTGAAGTGAAGAAAAAGAATATGCAACTATTAAAATGTTCGTACATAAACCGGCGATTATCGCCTCACGTACTTACGTGAAGCGCGCCTTACTTATGTTTAATTAGATACAGGCTATAATACTATTCACTAGGTTACGTGTAAATTACAAGTAGTAATGTGTTGTATTATTCCGAACTATTATATTTATAATGTACGGGGCAGTAATAATCATTGTCTACCGTCTACCCAAAAAGACCTTTCATTAGATATACAACATGACATATGACAAAAACACCTTAATTTTTGTGTTTTCGGATTTGTAGTGGCCAATTTAAAATGAAGTTGAAGCATTAATCGGCCACCTTGGGACCGAACCCATGGCAGAATAACAAAATAGCTAGTTAATTACAATTTTACGCCCCCATAGCAATATTTACAATTTTACGCCCCCATAGCAATATGACTACTGTTAAAGTATCTACTCCAGACAGGTATCGACAGATATCTTCACAAAACAGTGATAAACAGACTCTTTTAGGTTAGAAAGTCTGGTGACAAGGGTTTCATATGTGGAGTCGTCCCCCCCCCCCCCAACTGAGCGGCCACCAGTTTAACCAATGTTTTTCTGAGATCGAATAAGAGGGCTTCTACTATAATGTAATTTTATGTTTATTTTCTTCCTCTTTTCACTAGAACTTTCCTCTTCTCACTAAATGCTATGCAACTTGATAGGTTATTTCTAAAACTTTTTTGTATTGGCCGCCATCTTGAAAATCCAAATTAAAAGTATTAAGTTGTTAAGGATTTTCAATGTTTTTTTATTTATTTGTGAATGTATTTGATTGTTTATGTTGTAGTTGGTTTGAGAGTATTAGTAAAGTAGATCAGATTGATCTAAGAACAGACCAGAGGAAGTTGTTTGCCAAGATTGATAAAATGGATTTATCAAAGGAAATGGTCTGGCTCAAGTAAGCATTATTCTTCTTATTTAGATTTATCTGATTACTAATCTCCCTATGGCAGATAGCATATTTTTTTTTTAACTTGAATAAGTTATATTGGTAAAACTCATCTTTGATGAAGATACTTCTAAGAATGTGTGTAAAATGTCAGATTTTGCATCCTTTTAAGACATAATTTAATCTATAAGCCCTGCTCCTTTGGTTAAACTGCCTCCACTCGGCCAATTTTGGGCCACACTACACTATTATATCTCCTATACTTCACCTCTAGTCATGTGGCAAGATGGACCTACATATAGTACTCTGGCAATTTGTATTTATATGCTATGAAAAAATAGGGCAGTTAATGTAGTTTATCAGACAATTAGAGCTTGACTTGAAATTACTTAATTGTGGTGCTTTTAATTTTTATTTTAATTATTGTGTGTTTTCAAAAACTGAATAACAGTTTACAGTTTGAAGGCACCAATAAAAGAATAGCTCTGTGTCAATATATATTTGCACAAGGAGTGTACTGTTTATACAACTTGTCATTGTTATTATGCAGACAAAGTTTGTGATTTTTCCTTACTGTAATTGTTAAGTAATCTTATTTAAATAAATCCACCTCACTTTAAATTTTATAAACGCACAATTTTTGGTTATAGGTTATAGTCTTGTTAGTTATAATTATTTTAAACATAAGCCATTAAAAACTATTAAACAGTGACCTCCACTAGCTTTAATTTAACCTTATATAACTGCTCAAAAGTAAGAAACATGTTGTACAAATATGAATGGATGAGTGATGAGTATAAATATTTATATCTGGAAGAGCTCTTATCTTTTCACAAATATCTGCTATTTTGTTCAGGGACACTTAATGAAACACATTCAAAAGACTGGTAAAATACAGCAAAAAACATATTCTTCCATATCTGGATTAATACTGAATTACAATAGCTTTGTATTAATACGAAGATTTATAATAATAAAAATTAAAAAAAAAAAACTCTTGAAATATGATGTGGAGATATTTAATTTTTGAGACAAAACACTTCATTTTAAAGTGCAGTTAAATTATAATAATAATATTACGATAGTAATAGTAGTAGTAAATATGCTTAAAATACATATTTCTTTATTTCTAGCCTCCCTGAGTGCAAGGTATACACTATAGTGGTAATTCAAATTGCAATATACTATTCAAGTCTAAAATTAGCTTCCTCAATGAAGCCTTTCTTCCACAAATATTGTTATTCTCAACAATATTTATAGATCCTTGAGGTCTATAGGGTTTAATTAAAACATATTAATTTGATTTTGCTTCCGAGCTTACCGAAGGTAACAGAAGCTATGTGATCGTTCTGAAGAGCAAACATTTTATTATGTCTCCGATTTCAAAAATTCCAAGACAGATTTCAGATATCAGGGAACATTCTTGGTTCCGTATCCGTCTCTCTGTCACTCAATTTTTGCGAACCAACATATCTTAAAATTTACTCATCTGATTTTATTTGGTATCATTGTTGGGCCCATATAAGTTTCAACCTTTGCGCCCATTTTTCTCTCTTCCACATGCGCACAAACATACATTTATTAACATCTATGTCTTCAAAAGGACATTTGATTTTTAGGAAATTTTGATGGTCGAAAGTAGCCTGCAGATAGCCCCAGATTAATTTCAACTGTGTGCGCTCTTTAAATTTTGCTAAATTGATACTTTAATACATGTAAAAAATAAAAACAATTTTAAAAAATTTGGGGGAAAATAAATTAAATTTTACAATAATGGGCTGTAAAAGCTTAAATTAATCAAGTATATGGAATAGGAGGGGAGGAAGCTGTGAGCTACACTATTTGGCAGACTATTTTTTTGGCAATACTGTGCCTCCTCTTGAGCTTTGAATCTTCTTGAGGCTTTTTCAGGACTAAAAGAGGATTAACTGTCATTTATTTGTACAATTCATTAATAAGCAAACAGTACTGCATAAAATGTATTGGGTAAAAATTACCAAACTATATAAACTGTTTAAGGTTTTGCTTGCTGGAATGTACATTCAATCAAATAAATAAATTAAACTCACACTTCTCATTTCTTCCATGAAATAAAATAAAAAATGTTGCATGAAAAACAAAGAAACAACAAAACAACTAATACAATAGTGACTATAAGTTAATAAATTATAAAGTATATACATCTTAAGGAGTATATTGTGTAAAAATATTATTTAAAGTTAATTTTATCTATATATATCTTTTTTTCTGCAGAGATTATTTGCTGTCCGTAAAGTCACCTGTAGTATTCTGCCATAATGACTTACAAGAAGGAAACATATTAAATCTAGATGAACCTCCACCAGATTACAAGCCTAATGGAAACGGCATCCAAAGGCGAACAAGTCTAAATAAATTTCAAAGCAATGACACTAGTGAATCAACTGAAACTGGAATAAAGCCAAGGATTATTGTCATTGATTACGAGTACTGCTCATACAATTATAGGGGTTTCGATTTAGCTAATCATTTCTGTGAATGGGTCTACGATTATTCCAATGAACAACCTCCTTATTTCTATGAACACTTTGATAACATCTGTCCTGATAAACAGGTAAGAATAATATATGGTATATATAAATATATGTGTGTGTGTGTGTTTTTTTTAAAGCACAATTATAATATTGAAAAGTACTTCTCAGTGGGGTTTCACCTTCCCTTTAATTAGGGTAATTTTTGAAAACAAACAAATTCACAAGAGTATTATAAAGAAATACAACAATGTACAAAGTTAGGTAGTTAGTAATAAGTGTACTAACATATTAGTTAACTTGTTTAATGTATAAAAATTAATATTATAAATCAAAATCATCTCGAAGAGAGTCTGAGATTCAGGATGGGAGGATTAGCAACAATTGGTAATGTCCAATGACATCTGAGCTAATCATGTGACTTATTCTTCATATGGGTTCCTAAGTTAAATCCTCAAAATATTGACTTTGGAGGATCAAGAGACCTATTACACTGTAGCCCCAGAAGCATTTGCTATTGAAAACTGTGATGAATATATTTGCTTAGGATCATTTCCTGAGATGCTACCTAACGAGTTTGAAGGAAGGTGCTGGGTACCAGGAGTCGAGTCGAGACACAGTAGCATGTTTACGGGAGGAAGCCCAAGTCTTCACTCTGGCCTCTCATTTCTTTTGGGCGCTTTGGAGTGTAGCTAACTCTACTACATCAACAATTACTTTCGACTATTCTGTAAGCACAATTTCATTCACACTTTAGTTTGTCCCTGCGTTTGTGCTAATGGATCATTATTGCTGAATGAAATTAGTAATTTTTTCTTTCAACTTTTTAATTCTTTAGTAGTTGGGTATATTAAGGAATTACTATCGTAGCTCTTTTTAGAATAATAATAATAGTGTGGCTCATAGCTTCGTCAAATCCTATCATTGGACAACTGGACACGCACACAGGATCGCACTGGGAATTAAAAGTAACGTTGTTTGGGATTACTTTTATTCTTATTCATTATTAAATGATTTCAAAAGGTTGACGTTAATATGAGTAGTCTTTTAAGATATGGTGATTTTCAAAAATGTTGAAAAAAACAAGACTGTTACATAGACGTGAGACCGAAAATGTTCCCTGATAAACAAATTTCGGTCAAGGAATTTTTCAATTTGGAGACAAACAAATTTTGTTTTTCAGAATGATCACTAGCTCGGAAGCAATATAAATTACATGTGGAAAACATTGATTTTTATTGCAGCAATTAAATCTTAAATTATAATTAATTTAACAGAAGAATAAATAGATGTTAAGAGTTCTTATGTACAAGAACACTTGGGTGTCAAAATTATTTTGCCATACCCATCTGTATATATTCTGGGATACACTTATTGCTTGCTCAAAATGACAGTGTTTACATAGAATGAAAGATCTCATCTTCATGCATATTAAAAGTATAAATTATATTTATTAATTAAAAAATAAAATTATGCCTAAACAATGACAAAATAAGTGTTTCTTTCTAACCCACTACTTCAAACACAATGATATATTTTAATATTAAATCAAGATTTAAGATAATAAAATAATTAATTAGAACAATTTTTAATTATTATATGTTAATATTTTTTCTAGGGTTATGCCGAGGCCAGATTCGAAGCTTATTTCAAACACAAGAGAAAACTTTTCCAAACATTATAATAATTTAAAAACTTAAAAAACCTAAAATATTTGTAAAAGAAAACTAACAGTTTACGTAATCACATATGCTTATAATTACCAATAGGAAAAAGAAAATATAAAAAATGCACCTATAAATTTCAACCATTAAATTAAAATTTTAAAAAGTATAATTTTTTTACAGAAAATTAAAAAAAAAAGAATTTAACAAAGTCGAAACATAATTTTTTATAAACAATTGTCAAATATTTGGAATAAAAGATTGAAAAAAACTACTTGAATTAAATTAATATTTTAAAAACTTTAATAATTAAATATCAAAGAATAATTGACTGTGAATTTTTTACGTTTATTTAAGTGCAATTGTGATCTGAAAAGAGATTAATTAAAACAAAGTATTTTTGTACTTAACTATAGATAAAGAAATATTAATTAATTTATTATTGTTTATTAAAAATAATGCTAACTTATAACAAAAAAAATAACTATTATATTTTATTTATTTATGAGAAAAATGTGTATTGTAAAAGTAAATATAATTAAATAAATAAAATCAAGAGTGATTTTAACCCTTCAGTGCTCGTGAGAGGTAAATTTGTACCTATAAAATAAAAATGAGCATGAGAGGAACTGAAAAGAGTTAGGAGTTTAGATGGTCTAGGTATGCTTCAACTGTAGCCTTAGCTTTGTAACCGTATCAAGGTCATTCACTTTCTCTGCGTTGTTATCACTTAATTATTTATTGTTTATGCATGGGATACAACTGTTTTTTTTTAAAAAATCCTAAGTTTTAAGTTACATTATACCGTTGAATGTAATTTAAGTATCATTATAAGTTCTCAGGTAAAGAGAATGAAATATTTTTTTTTAAATTTTTAATTTCCCTCCGTGATACTTTCCCCTACCTTAAAATTTAATGACATTGTCCTTCAAAAATTTTAGTTTATACATATTTTGATATTTTGAAAATAATATAAATTTATTATCAACGTTATAATAAAAGTTCAAATTTTGTTGTATTTCAGAACTCCGAACATGGGGTAAATTTAGGCTGGGATAGTTTTGTATCCCGCATGACTTAACTTGTAAGAAAACGAAGTGTATGCACTGAAGGGTTAGGCCCACCTCACACTGGTCGTTTTATAGTCGTCCCGAACTCAGAGCATCATGTATGTCAAGCATCAACTACTTGTCACAAGAGGAATGGCCTTCGCACATGGGTCGATGTGCAGTCGTCAACTTCTCTGTCGTCTCGCTGTCTTTAACCGAGAAGTTCAAAACATTTTTATTGAAGAGACAGATTATTTAATAGTGCGCTTGCATTTTAACTACTTTTAGGTAGTATCTTGATTTTTCTTTATAATGAGCAGTTTAAGTGAAGAGGAAGACGCTATTATGGAGTACTGGTACTGGAACCACCAGTACATAGAAAATAACTTCCATTGTCGGCTCTTTGTTGCGGCAAAAGAACTGCAGGAGAGTGATGCAACATTTTTGGTATTCTACAGAATATCCAAAGGATCATATTTATTGGACTAGTGGAATCATCCCTCATATAAGTGTTTTTACAGGTCCAAACTGTTCTTCAATATTCTAAGCAAATTGTTGAAAGTTCCACACGACATTCGGCAGAAATTTAAAAATGTTACTGTCCTCTTTGATACAGGGGTACAGTGTATGAAAACAAACTAGTATTATTTTTGTCTGAAATTATTAGATGAATCCAAAAACGCCTTTTTTTTCCTTCTTTAACGAACATAATGATAAGCAAGTACAGCCGAAAATAGTAAAAACTCGGGTGGCGGAAGCAAGTGGCATCAACCAGGTGGCGCTATCTGGATGGCGAAGTGTGTCATTAGCCTTAGGGGACGTATGTGGATGGGGATCCACATACATAGGAAGCCGTGTGGAGGGGGAAAAAATTCGAGTTCGGGTAGACAACAAAACGACCCGTGTGCCTTAATTTAAATGATAGTGTTGTAAAAAAGAACCTTCCAAAATGTTAAACTTAATTTTTTTAAAAATTGAAAAAAGTTTAGGTGGTATTATATCAATAAATTATACGTAGGTTTCTTCATGAGTTTAACCTAATATATTTTTTAACAATTTATTTTATAAAAAAAAACAGTTTCATAATATCTGAGTTGTGAGGCCTAAATTTACCACACCATAGGCAATAAAATTTCCTTTATAATTACATTATACTTTCAATATAATTGTCATTAAGGTCAAAACACAACTGTAAACAACCACCCAACACCTATGTTTCACGGAAGGTTGGTCACTAAGTACATTGTTACAGCACAGTCCAATGACACAGAACAAAAACAGTTAGAAGTCAAATCCCTACAAAGCAGGACTTTGCCTCCTTGTATGAGCTAAGGTATTCTGTTTAAATGCCAATTAAGGAATTATTTATTTCTTGGGGGGATTCTTCATCTTTGCCAAAAATGCAGAATAATGTGAAAAATGAGAATACAAATATTTAAATACCTTGTCCAGTTATCTTGGACTGTTTTTTTTATTTGTCCAATTAAAGCTTTTGATGTAGTATTTTAGATCCTACCCCATCATATGATTTATAATTGATTAAACGTTCCTTAAAGACAGAGAACTACAATACAGAATAATTTCAACCACTTTCATCACCATCTGCGAACTCAAAGCTTTATCAGTTCCTAGGGGCCTACAAGACATTGAAAATTTCAAAAAAGGTGATCATAATTTATATAATTCTGACATAATATATTAATTAAGACAGAATTAAATTAAATCTGCATATCAATTCTACTTATCAACTAGATTATCATGAGAATGATCCCTATGAGTTTCAATAAGTCAGAATTAACCCAATCTTTCTCCTAAACATCTACTTTATTAGAATCTGATCTCTAAAACCTACACTATAAAAAATTAAAGATTACTATCAAAATAAGTGGTAAATTACTTCAGCAACAAATACTGATAAATATGAAGTAATTATAATTTAAATATAATGTGTCAATTTATTATCTTTATGCCTCAAATTAAATGTTCTAACGATACCTTTAGAATACATATATGTTTTAAATTTGAAATAAAATAATTTAGCTAGTAAACTCAATACAAAAACATTATCAATAAATTAGTGAGCTGCAATCAAAAGAGTTTCGCTCAATTTCATATTTTTGGAAGGTTCTTTAACATTAACTAAACTAATTATGGTGAATGCCATTGAATTTATAATGTTTATTTAAGGGACAAGTAAAAATGTGGAAGATGTTTCTGTTCTAATATGATGAGTCTTTACAAAATAGATTCAAAGGTATTACAAAAATATTTATTTTAGTATTTAAGTATTATGTTAGGAGGGAGGGGTGGAGTCGAATGTTGTTGACATCTAAATGTGTTATTAAAATGGAAATATATTATTTTTGGAAGTAAAATTCTTTTGTTTTGAGTGTGAATGATTTTAAAACCCAAGGTTTACAAACAGTATGTTTAACCCTTTGACTGCGGTAGGACGCACCATGTGCGTCACATATTGTCTCTTTAGAGAAACTGCATGACGCCTACGGTGCGTCATGGACAGAAAAAAAGCCTCTCTCCAAAAAAGAAGTGGGGGAGCCACTGCCATATGATATCGGTTTGGAAGAGGGGTGGTCATGTTCATACTAGTCCAAGGGTTGTATGGAGTGAGTCGTTCTCGTTTCCTTTGTTTTTGTGCTTAGTAACGCGTGTTTTTGGTTTCTCTTTTTTTCTGGCCCCTCAGTACGCTACTCGCAAAAGGTAAATTACAAAGCATTTTTTTATTGATAAAAGTAAGTCATTAGCTAGCATTACTTGTGTATTTACTAATTTTTAGGGATATTATTTGACAAGTTTAGATTTTTTGACTGGGGCACTAAACATTGCTTTCTTCAAAACGACATGACGCCCACGGTGCGTCATTAATGACGCACCTGTTGCGTCACACCGTTTTCCTAACATTTTGCTCTTCCCATTTTTATTTTAATTTATTTTTTCTTTCTTCCGATATATATTAATTTCTAAAATAAATACTTTAGATGGCTGGGGTAAAAAGAAACCTTTAAAAAAAAAAAATATTTTTATACATATATCAATAGTTATGAATAATTAATAAGGTCCAAGTGTTTACATGTTTCAATTACACGATACATTTTAAAAACTTGTCATTTTTTTACGTATTGAATAATAAAATAAGTAAAAATAGAATAATAATTCCATGATGCGTCATGGTGACGCATATGGTGCGTCATGCCCGTTTCAGTGATAAATTATCCTTTCTGTGGCTGCATGACGCACATGGTGCGTCATAATGTTTTTGTTATGTTTATAAACAATAAACATTAGAAAAACGATTCTGATGCAATTTCATGTATACCTGAGTCCGGACTAACATAAATGAATGAAAAAAAAAAAAAATCCGTCCCCAGGAAGGACTTTTTTCTCTCTTCTATGCCGCAGTCAAAGGGTTAAGACTCTTATTTATCTGATAAGAATGTTTGTTCATTTATTTATAGGGTGTTTGAAATTTGTTCATTCATTTATTTATCATAATACCTATGTTGGATGTGGACTGCGAATTGATTAAAAATTGAAGATTAGAATCAATTATGATGTCAAAAAATAACAATCAAAATTTTGTATAAATTTTGAAATAATATATTTCCTTCTTTATATTATAAACAAGAATTCCTTAACAAACATTTCATGGACAGATACATCTAAAGATGGCGTAGCCAAAGATTTTCTTCTCCTACATCGAAATCTGACTTACAGCAATTATAAATTAACTGAACCACGTAATTACAAGGTAATGCCTCTTAAAACACTTTCAAACTTGTTTTATTTGATTAAAAACTCAATATATTAGAACAGATGCATATTTTCAAGATTCTTCCTCTACGCCCTTATACTTTACCAATTAATGATAAGATAATAAGTATTTATTTTAAATATATTAAAATAAGTATTTAAGTTTTACGGGGAAATTATAATTGTTAATTTCCATTAGATTAATATATTAAAAACCATAGTTTTGATAGTTTCCTCATGAAAATTAGATGGGTTAGTACAGTTAAGCTAAATTATATTGTAGAGAATGAAGAAAATGAACAAATATTATTGATACGCACAGGGGATAAGATGTAATTACAGAAGAATCTCATAATAACCGACTAATAGAGATTGAGGGTTGTCCGTTATTATAAAAATCCGTCATATAACAAACTACTATATCAAATAATAATGCAAAAGATTGTATGTCAAGGAAAGTGCAGTAGTTGGCTATCAAAGATAGCTTTAATAAGTGATTTTAAAAACAAAACCAGATGGTCTTTAAGTTGGCTGGCAAATCTTCGTCAGGTGCTGGTGTCAAACACCAATTTTTTTGAAGTCAAACAATGAATTGTCTTGCTTTGAAATACTGATAAAAATTACCTTTTTTTTATTAATTATAAATAATAAATAAAAAAAATTAAAATTTATTTTTTTAAATTATAATTTTTTGTTGGCAATAAATGAGTCAATCCAAGCGATAGAGGGGTCCGTTATTGTGTGGTTCTACTGAACTTCTAAATCCTAGCATAAAAGCTTGTGAGACAAAAATTGATAAATTGCAATTGCAGTTTTTTGCATAAATTTACATTCCCAAGAAAAAAAAAAAAAATGTAGAGAAAGATGTAATTTTTTTCTCTTTTTTTATATAGTATGTTAAGTTAGTTGTTTAAAAGATTTTACTCAAACTTTTGTTGTTAAAAATTGAAGGGACTGAAGATCTCACAACTGGATTCCACTTTCCAAGGTCATTCAAAACTTAATAAATGCTGTTTTAATGTTCGTTTCAAATTATGATTGGCCTATTATACATACTCTACTTTTAGTAATTTAAGACCACATATTATTCTCTTAGACGAGTGTGATTTTCTTATATGATTGATGTTTTGCCGAAACAAGTGGAGAGATCTTTGGATCATTCTACTCGTAAGTGAAGTGATCTCCCTATGGCATATCTATCCTACTCTATAAAGGAAGTAGCGCATTCTTCCATAACAAGTGACTAGGCTGCTCTAGAGAAATGGAGCTGGCCTTAATGACGTAACAAAATGTGCTAAAATATCCAAATGAAAACATGTGGAATGAATATTACATTACCATTTCTTCCACTCTTCCCTTCAATTGTTTTTATCTACAGTATTAAAAGTTAAAAATTTATTTAAAAGTTATGATAAAAGTTTAATTATAAGAGTAATCCATGAAACTTGTCTGAGCATATTTTACTGAACAAACTAGAATGTTCACTGAGCAAGATGCATTATTGTCTCTCAGTAATCACTTTTGTAAAACACCAGCTAACTGAAATATGTGGCTTTATAATTGGCAACATAGCTGTGGTATGGCCAGAACTGATTTTATTTTAGGTTATAGTGTGCTTTAATGAATAAATTCCTAATTTATTTAATGAGGTGAGGAGATATGTCAAGCTTACTAAGTAAGCAAAATTTGTCTAATTCAGAAAAACAATATGTACTTATTAAACTAATACTGTACAGTGTTAATCCGAGAATTTATTTACTATACAAGTTATATTATATTGTAATACTTACTGTAAAACTAATTATCAAAAAAGGGAAGAAAACTAATCAGTTACCTTTAGGTGCTTAAAAATGTTACAATAAAACCCTATATCTACCAATCTATTTTATTTGTGTTATAATTTATTCTCAAATTTTTATTGTTTAATAAATTTGTTGCAAATGTGTCTTGATGTGGTTTTATGTGCTAATGTATTAAGTTTTCACCACAATTGAGACTATATAATATAAAAGCTATAAGCATTGATTTAAAATAGTAATGCAACCATCCTAAGTAACTATTAAGCTATTGAAATTGAGCAAATTTTAGCAACAAAATATTAACACAAGTCAGTGGTGCCCTAGGATTTTTTCTGGGGGGAGGGAGTGTTTGGAACCCAGATTGTTAAATGTAGGAGACATGACCAGCGGAGGGAGGATTGTAGGGATAAGTAGGTATAGTGTGTGTTTTATGAACAGTTAGTATTAAATTTTATTCTCACAAGTATTTTGTAAAAGTAAATAGTATTTTCTTAAGTCTGTATATTTCCATTGGGGCTGTGAAGGGGGGCCCCCCTCCCCCATGGGTGCGTCACTGACACCAGCTCTAAGTAATAGCTACAAGACAAAATTATTAATACATACAGTATATTAAATAAATTTATATATACAGATATGCACAGATTTAGAAAAAGAGAAATTTACTAACACTTACTTCGAAATTCTGATACATTCATCTTTGTTTCCTAAAACAGTCCTCATTATTGTTGTATGACCATTTGGTATACTGTTTTTTACATATATTTATGTGAATGTGAAAATTAACTATCAAAAAATAATTGGTTATTGAAATGTATAGGAAACAATTCCTGTAGCCCTGTTACTTTCCAATTAAATTTACCTGTCCTATATCATTATTTTTAGTTGTCCTTTTTGTTTTCTAAATCCAATATAATTCTATTTATTGCCTATTCTATTACTACTTTTTTTTTGACAAAAAGTCCTGCAATAGTGCCCTTCTTTAATTCCATTCGTAGTCCTATTAGATTCCCTGATGTTATTTCATTACAGTCCCCTTGGTTGTGCTATAAACCTTTGAATGTATTTTTATTTATAAGTGTATGAATGATGTATGTAAATTAAATTTATTATAAAAAATTCCCGTTTGTAGACCTCTATTACATAAGGTAGTTTGATAACAGTCCTTGTTGTACTTCACTTTGTAATTACTAAATGTAATTACGCTGATGTATAATTACTTATAAATGAATGTTTATGTACTGTAAAATTATATTTTTAAATGAAAATTCCTCTTCATATTCGACCCATCTTAGAAAGAAAGCCCTATAACAGTTCTATTTGTTGTTATTACTTTTTGATGTTTAATTAACTAGGGTTGTCAGGTTGTGGAAGTCAAAACCGGGACACATTGTCAGGGAGTGGACCTCCCCCCTTAATCCCTACTTCCTCCCCCACTCCTAAAAAAAAGTTAAAGCATATAGATTAAAAACCACACATCCACGTAAAAACTGTGTTATAACGTATTCGTTACAGAATGTTACTATTGTAGTCAAATCATACTAGGCATTATACCTTGAAAGAGGTCCGGTAGTTCTTAATTTTTTTTATACTCGTATGTTGAAAAAATAGGTACACTAATGAAAAGCCTAAGCTTTTGACCTCGAGGTGCGCCTCCGGCACTAAATTTTTTTATATTTTTTTTTTTTAGATTCAGTTTGTTTTAACCATGGAGTGATTAAATCTAAAAAAGTTACCTATATTTTTACAAAAGAGTATTTTTTTACTATGTAATAAAACAAACATCTTTCTAACACTAACACAACTCAAGTTACGGCCCTTTAAACATTGAGTGAGTTTTAAACATTTTCCAAAACTGTTCGGTTTTGGCCATTTTTGCTTGTGTTTTTACCTCGTCCCTTTATGGCCTTAATAATCAAGGAATTTGCTCTTCAACTCAGTCGGCAGTAGGGAGGGGTAAATCCGTCTGAGGTACAACTGGGGAATTTGGGCGCCACCAGATTCAAAAAAAGGGTAAGAACAAGGAGGATGAAGGAATAAACAAGGAAATAAAAGAAACAAATATAAAAACCTATTAAATCACCTACTGACTTAATAGAGAAGAGAGGTGTAGGAAAATTGGGGAATGGGAAAACCCAGTTTTAATGGTGAATTGAGAGAGCACGGGGCTAATTCGGATTGTAGCCATCAAAATTTCTTCTGAATTGGACCTCTACCTGGTTTATATACAGGAACTGTTTTTCTTTAGGAAATGAGCAGAGCACTGCAAAGTGATGAGCGGCTATTGAAAATTCAAGGGTACACAAAATTAAGGTTTTCAATTTAATATGCGGGATTTTATCACCTAACCTCAAAGTGGTGGCACTTACAATCCAAATTTACCGAGCATGGAAACTTCGGAGAACTATTAACCCCCCCCCCCCAAAAAAAAAATAAACAAAAACAACTTTTACTTAAATCTGGGTAAACAGGCTTTGTTCACTCCCCAGTCAGCAAAGAAAATATTATTGTACTAAACATACATACTAAATAAAAAAATAAAATAAAATAAATAACAATATATCTGGTAACAAATAACTTAAATTAATGAGGGGATGAATTAGAGGGAAGAGAGAAATATCATTTTAGCCAACCTCAAATGGAGATGATGAGTGACAATTGCAGCGCTCTAGCATAACCTTCAGTTGGCTACGTTATAGTTTTAGGGTAGCAATAGCAGAGTCCTACGAAATGCTGATCAAGTTCCAAATGCAATCCGTGAAGTTCGGCTCCTTCTTAATCCACCATGAGTGAGAACAACCCTAAACTTAAACTTTTCAAAACTTAGCATGAATGTAGTTCCTTGCCACCAGCTCTTAGACACAACTCACTTTCCTTCTGACTCAACAAAAAACTCCCCTCCCTGTTACAACCCCCTCCCCAGGTTACCCATAAAAAAGTAAAGAACAAATAAAACTAAACCTAGACCTAATGATAATAAATTAACTACCTTAAACCTAAACTTAGATTTATCCTACGATCTTCCCTAGATTTGATTAAAAAACAATAAAATCATTAGGGGGTATAAAAATCATAAAAAAAAGTATTACACCTTATTTTATTATTTAAGGTATAAACTTATTATATAAATAATATACTTATTATTTAAGAGTTTAGATTAAATAATGGCAACCCTATTAATTAGTCATGTGGGTGGATATGAAATGAAAATGAAATATATTGCAAAAATTCCCCTTTACAGTCCTATTAAAATCACTGATTTTATTCCTTTCCAGCACTCTTTATTTTAGTTCTCCCAATTCTACACTACAACAGATATATTTGTTGTTCCTTAAAATTACTTACATAAGTTTTAATGTCTATGCACTATATAAAATTATATATTTTAAAATAAAATGTTCTCTATGTTGTCTTATTACTATCATAGTCGTATTCATGGTCCTAGTACTTCCCTTTTTGTGGTTCTTTTACTTTTTGATGTATTAATTATATTATATGTGTAAAATTGTTTATGAACTGAAAAAATTAAATTGTTTATTAACTGTGTACTTCGTAGTCCCTTTTATTTCCACATAATCTTTGGTGTATTAATACTTGGTGTTATTTTTAATTACTTCTATGTTCAATGAGAATAAATATTAATTCAAAGTGTGTTAGCCTATATCAAATTAAAATAAATACATCTTTAAATATGATTGACTAAGGCTTCATATCATCTCCAGAAATAATACGACTTAGAGTCGGTAAGAACAAGCAGTAAAAACAGAAGCTGTGAAGTACTCAGGGTGGACTCATTAAGATGTAGGCGCTCGGTAAAGAATCTTACCGCATCGGCATACTAGCTTACCGATACCGCACTTTACATTTGGATCAAGCTTAGTACAGCTTAATTTTTTAATAATACACTTATCTTTTCATCAACATTATCCTGCATGTTAACTGATTTACTATAGTGCCATGGATCATTCTCAATGAAATTATTCATAATTTTCATAATAAGATTAATACATAGTGCATCTTTTCAATGTTCATAACCAAGATATTATCTCATTTCTAGAGTATTTCCTGATAGGTCTATTAAACATTAAGGATTTATCTAATCTCAGACATCCATTGAAAATTATGTTTTGAAAAACATTACATATAATATGTTCCATATCAGCTTTACTATAAAAATGCATATATTTGTTTAATGTTGTTATGTTCTTATATAATAGTTATTATTTTATCTTTATTTAATATGTTCTCTTCAGGGTTTTAACAGAAATGTATAATTCAAATGTATTTCCGATCAATGTAAATAAAATAAATTGATGTTAATGACAACATTTTATTATGAATTATTACCCATTCACTGAAAAGGAGGGGAAATCAATTATATCACCATAATTTTATCAGACGAAATGAAATCACTAAAAAATTAAGATGTTAAAATTAAACATATTAGACAGTAATCAAATTACGTTGAAATAAAAGGATTCCAGAGAAAGGGTGAAATACGGTTATGAGTAGGCAAGATAAATGTCTATAGAATATACTAAATCAAGTAGAAGAAAATTACCCTAAATATAACAAAATGAAGTAATGGAATGGTTTTGAGAACAAATTGACCATTTAAACAAACTAAGAAATGTAAACTTCATGTAGAAGTAAATTCAAGGGCTATTGAAAAACTCTTTAGATTGGCAATATTTGACATAAAAAACTGAATTCTCCAATCCAGTCAATTTCTATATGAGGAATCAACATTGAAATTAAGTTGAAGAAGTTTTTTGTATGGACTTGTAGAATATATAACAGTGAAGGAGATTGGTTGGAATAAAAGTCCGTGGTGTGTGTGGTTTACATATTTATTGTCAAAGCTCAGGGAGCCTGAGCTTCATCAGTGATCTCTATTTTATTAAATTTATTATATTTTTATAATTTTCGATTTCTTATATTGTAGATCACTGATGAAGCTCAGGCTCCCTGAGCGAAAGCTTTGACAATAAATATATGTAAACCACTCACCACGGACTTTTATTCCAACCAATCTCCTTCACTCTTATTGAAATTAAGGTCCTTCATTAAGACTAAAAATAGAAAGAAAAAAATGAGATTATTTATAAGTACATAAATATTGTTAAAGAAAACAGGTTGAATCACTAATTATGTATTATCTACATAAGGGCCAGGACTAACCAAGTCAATTCTGTAAATTAGTGTAAACATTATCAATTACATTATGGAATATACAATGTAGTTCAAGAAAATGTAATCTTCTCTTCAAGTTTCTTAGGCAATTGACAGGAAACTAGTAAAGTTGAATTATTTTTATGACAGAGATTCAGAGATGATATAGATTTGTCCCACAAAAACGATTTGATTAGATTCGTCTTTAGATAGATTACCTATATTTTAGATTTTGTTTTTTTAATCGTAATCAACCATTTTCGAAAAATTATTTTTTTACTATATATCAGATTTTAAGGGGGTAGTGCCCTCAAATTTATGGCTAAAATTAATGTCTTTATTTTACCTTTGTGTAGGATTCTTTTGAACATGCCTATGTCAAATTTCATTGAAGAAGTTTAGGCTCAACTTAACAACATAGATAGCAGACAGAAATTTTTGAAAAACCGAATGTGTCAAAATTGAATTTTGGTGTCATTACAATACATTCTTTCTATATATATATATATATACATAGAATGTACTTCTATACGTATGACAAAGTAAAATCATTACATATATAAAAAAGATCTGATGATAATTATTAGAAAAAAACAATAACTTATTAATCACATATTCTTTATTTTCTTCTATTTGTTTTACATCTGTTTAATTATAACTCTTTTAATTCATTTCATGAGTAATTTGTAGTAATTATTTTTAAACAGATTAAAATAAATTGTGTGAAGGGGGGGGGGATAAAAATAATTATAAACCTAAAAAACATAATTTCTATACATCCATTCTTTTAATTTTTATTACATACATGTAAATATATAAATCTTTATTTTTTCTTTCTTTCACATTAATTTCTTTAAAAAAAAAAATCAAAAAAAGTATTATAATCACTATTTTATATATTTTATTTTTAATTGGTTTTTAATAAATAATTAGCTTGACAGTAGACAAAAGAAGGTACATCATTAAAAATATTTGGAAGATTAAGTAAAAAAAGCCTTACAAATTTACTTTTGTGGTTATTAATAAACATGATCTTGTAGATTAAATTTTTTTTTTACCAAATTCTCACAATTTTCTTTATATGTAACAAAAAATGTACTTAACTTTGAATTTTTTAAAAATAATTTTTATTTTTTCCAAGACATACCTTTAAGTCTATGACAAACTATTATTATTTTTTTAATTTTCTATCTATTTATATATATATATTGTAAAAAAAAAAAAACCTTCTTATTTTTGTAAGTGCTTTTGGATATACATGTTTCCACTAATTTTGTTTATTAAAAAGCACAGTTAAAAATGAATTAATATTTGTTTGTCTCTTAGCGATGTTTCTTTTGTTATTATTTTATTAGTTATATTATTTCATTTATATATATTTTTTTATAATTAATTTATTAAACCAAACCTACCTAAACTATTTACAAAAAAAGGGCAAATAAAGTAATAATAATAAAGAAAAAAAGAATAAAGATTGAAATGGGAAGGAAAAAGAATAGTAATACAAACTTTGTCAATGAAAAGATAGGGAAATTTAGAGTTTGTAAAATGCTATAATTGAATAAAAATATTGAAAAAAAAGAAGTCAGAATGAACCAAAAGAAAGTACTTGTGGATTTTGATTTTAATCCTTTCAAAAAGATTGCTACACTCGTTCTTTCTTGTTATAGTTTTGGGATAATTATTCATTCCTACAAAATTCATTAATAAAATGAACTGATCACCTCAGAATCTCTCCTTTGTATTCTTTCTTCCTATGAGGTAAAACAATGCTATTAGACAAAATAAAATCCCTAGTTTGTGACCAAGTGTTAATAACTAACATTTTAAAAAATTATTTTTTGCTATTTAAAAATTATTCTTAGAGGGAAGGGTATATAATAATAAATAATTATAAAAAAAAAAAAAAAAAAAGTTTCCTTAAATCTATAAAATATGATACAGAATTTTTTCCTTTCTCGATTAAATTAAAAAATATAAACCTCTTTAAACATTTTTCTTAAGATTTTTTTTTTATTCCTTTTCAGCTTTCTTTTGCTTAAAAATTATTTTTTCCCTGTTTTCATAATCACTCTCTCACTTAAGATTAATTTTTTTCTCACAAAATAAAGAACATATTAATCAATATTTTCAAACTTTTCTTGAATTAATTATTTAAAAAAAATAAAGACCAATTAAAAAATAAAGAAAGAAGACAATATTGATCACAAAAAAATTAAACATTATATGAATTAATAATAATTTTTCTAGATTTTAATTTTAATATTTATTTTCTTCTTCCAATCACACAATCGTTATTTATTTGCTTAGAATATGTTTTATTTTTATATTAATTATAATATATATATTTTAATATTATCAATTTTTTTATACTTATTATTCTTTTTTTTTATTTAAAAGACTAGCAATATTTAAAGCGCTACTCTAAGCAAAATAAAGTAATATTAATTACATCAAGGTTTCACTAGATTTGTTTGTTAAAACCAATAACAAATTAGATAATATGCTCACACCTTTGATATTTATGTTAAGGGTACCGACTTTTTGTTTAATTTTAAATGTAAAAATATTTAAGTTAGAGATGTTTGGTTATGTATTTTCGATAACGAGATTATATTGTATTTACAATATGATTACCCGATATTGATGGACCGATACTTAAAAATTACTCTCGATGTTTAGAACTTTAAGTAAATAAATGTCTGACACTTAATTACGATTGCTTCCTTAAAGGAATGCCACTAGCCTACAAAGAAAATAGCTTGATTCACGACCATCACCTAATGGGTTCTATTACTCCTTTGATAGATTCCCACTAGATGATAGCTTGGTAAATGTCGGCCATAAGCAATAATGGCTTAATAATGGTTAGTCTGTTTTTAAAAAACAAGGCTTCATAAATGAGCCACTTGTAAAATAATTGTATCACCATAAACAACAATATCAAAGGTGAAAGAATGTATTTTTGAGTTTCAACTATAAAAAAAAAAAAAATCAAAGCTTACCTTTTCACGATAAAAAATTATATTTTTTTTGGTATTTTGAAAAAAAGAAGATTTTACATTAACACAGTTAAATTGCTTAGGAAGAGCTTATTATCAAAACTTTTTTTAAATATGGAAATAAAACATTAAACCATAAATTAACTCTTGAATAAGCATGGTTTTTTCTTGTATCTCAAGATAAAAAAAAAGGAGTAAATTAGATCGTAAATCAGGAAAAAAATCAAGTCCCAATATAGAAAAACAAGTATTGAATTAAATTATTTTTTTTTTACATAATTGAAAAAGAAATCACAATTAACAAGATGGTAAATTAGGTCGATTGATGGGAAGGAGTGGCGGGGAGTTGATATCGTCAAATAACATTAGGTAAAAGATGGCGGCGAGATTCCATAGCGGGTATTTTACTTCAGTTGTCCGTTAAGTTTTAGCAAAGAAAATAAACAAGACGAGATTTTGTAAATGGGTCTTTGTTTAGAAGCTTTTTTTTTTATTTAAAGATCTTTAATTAGAAGCTTTATTTTTTTCTTTTCTCAAAATACTTTTCTAAGTTAAATAAAAATAAAGTAAAAAAAGTTTGAAATGAGATCTTCATTAAGGTTTTCATTTTCTTGTCTCTACATAGTTCTAGTGTTTGAAAGAATATGTATGCAAAATCGTTTTGCGTTTAATTGAGATGGAATCCTTTTTCTCTGGTAGCAGTGAGGAGTCGCTCCCTTAGAACGGCCTCAGTAGGATACTCGGGCAGTTTGAGGTAGTGAACGCAAGTGTTGACAGATGGGTACGAACCGTCGGTTGCGTCTACTTTACGTACGATGGTAAGCCGAGGCTGTAGGTTAGCAAGACCACCGGGAGGCAGTGAACTGCACCCAGTTGTGAATTGAAGGAAAGCTTTTCTCTCAAATCCTGACATACTAACTAACACATTGACTAACCTTTGGAAGCCAGGACTGAAACACACACAAAATTAATTGTTAGTTATAATCTTCTAAAATAATATTTTTGTTTTAAAAAGTAATTATACAGTGAACTGATTAGATAATGCACTAGTACCATTGTTACTAAGACATAAGGAGTAACATTTTAGATTTAGCCAAATTACTTCCAATAGTTACCTTTCTCTAGTGTAGCCAAGCTTAGGTTCGGTATAGTTGAGAAGGTCTTCTTTAGTCCATTTAGGCTCCTGTTCACCGCAGAGCATCAGCCTGATCTCATGAGGAGTGAAGGAAGCAAGACAAGAAGGAGGGAACACAAGGCTGAAACCTTGAACCATAGCCTGGACCTGGCGGGATATACCCTGGCCTAGCATCCAATCCAGTGTCTGCTCCACATATTCTTCCACATTCTCTATGCTTACTTCTATTTCACCTCCACCTGATACCAGATCCACTTCATTGAACTTAAACACCTGCAAAAAGACAACAAAAATTAGAATATAAGATTTTGTCTTAATTTTAACCAGGCTTATCGAACTACTGTTTGTAAGGGTCTGATTTCCTTTCTTAGAACCACAGATAATATAAGGTTTCTTGTATTTTGTTATGCTATATTTACTTATGCTATGTTATGTTGTATTTACTTATGCTGGTCTTGCAATTAGAGTTTGCTATGACAGCATAGGAAAATAAAAAAAATAAATTTAAAAAATGGGAGGGGAGGGGAGGGGGAGCCAAAGAGGGCTCAATATTTGACGTTTAGAAGGTAGGGCCAACTAGGCAAACAAAAGTGTCATTGGTGGAGTCCCTCTAACAAAGCCTGGTGGCTTTATTTTTTCCCTCACATAGGTTGGCTAACCTGAGCTGTCAGAGTAAACTCTAATTGTGAGACTAGTATACATTTAAAAGACTACTTGCAATCATATATTATATCTGAGTGATTTTATCCATGGGTCCATTTATATTGATGAAAGACTCCTGCAGAGTTACAAATAACGAAAACTCTATATTATTTTTGTAAATAAAACTCACTACAATTGTATGAGTAAAATTTGATATAATTTGTTAGTCAGTGGCTTTTATCTTCAAGCAGAGGAAATCATTATAAAATATTCTGGATTGAAAACCATAAGTTAAGCCTCCTCCAAAACATTTTTTCATAAGTCCATATTAATCCTTAATGGTTTCCTTTTACATATTCTGACAATAGATATAGAGGAAAAATAAAGAGTGAAAGCAAAATATCATATATATAAAAATTAACACGTTGAGAAAGGATTTTAATTTTTGGCATAAACTTGAATACAACAGAAGTCTAGAATTATTAAGAGGCAATATGAATTACCTGAGATGAAGGTAGATAAGTGAAGGTGATGGATAAGTCCTCTAGTTTAGTTGAATGTCCAGCAGAGGGCAAGTAAAGGTTCTGTATCTGCCTTGACTTTTCTTCCATACTAAGAGATTTGTTCAAAAGAATCTTACGTTTCTTCTCGGCAAGCTCCATCAGTTCAGATAAGAACCTACCTCTCATAGGATCCAGTTCCATCAAATCTTCCAGACCTAGTAGTCTTGGACACCTATGCACAAAATTAACACAAAGAGTTAAATTTATCCTAAATAAAAAAAATAAAAAAACATATTATATTATATCAGGTGAGTTCAAAGCCCAGAGAGGTGATGTTTCACACTGATGAGTATAACCAAATATTGTGCGAGAGAGAGAGAGAGAGAAAAAACAAAAAAGAATAATAATTAACAATTTATGATCAAGCCATAAATTGACAGCTTACTTCTCTTTTTCTTGCTTGTCTATGAGTGAGGATGGTTTGGGGGGATCAAACTCAAGTTCTTTATCACTGAGATCTGATATAAGAGATGAGACAAGCATATCGGAATCCTGATCCGAATTCCTTGTCCTTGTAATGCGATCAGTCTGAGTGTGTTCCTGCATACTCTGGCTGAGTAGCCTCAGCAACTGCCTGCTCAGCGGCAAGTCAATCAGACGATTGTCTTGAAGAACTTTAGCTAATAGTACCCCGATAAACCAGAAATATTTCACAGCCTCGTCACATTCACTTGAATCCTACAAACAAACAACATGTTAATCATTAAATAATTTGATTAAAATAAAGTATTTGATACTTGTAATATTTAGAAATAAAACAAAAATTAATAAAAATCATAATTAGATAAATAAAAAGATAAAATAAAATAATAATTCTAAAGCAAGATTGGCATTAACATTTCCCTTCTGTATGACAGGGCTCTCTTACAAAAATTGAGTACTGTTGCATGTTCTCTTACAATATCAGTAATGCGATGACCAGAAACAATAACGTCGCCTAAGAACCCTCTACAAATCAACTCATACTTAGGACTTTGACAAATGAAGTGAAACATTGACTCCTTTACTCCTAGATGACAGAATGAACAATTCTCATCTTCCTCGTCCGTTAGGATTTAGTTTCAAGTTCCACTGGTTAAAGTATCCCAATAAAATACTAATGTTTCTCTGGAGTGTAACTGGGT
Organism: Gerris lacustris; assembly: GCA_951217055.1. Lineage (NCBI taxonomy): Eukaryota > Metazoa > Arthropoda > Insecta > Hemiptera > Gerridae > Gerris > Gerris lacustris. The sequence goes on along the minus strand of OX578283.1, from coordinate 33,394,740 downwards.
TGACACTGATAATAACAATGTCATCGCAATACATAAGGACATTAATACGGACATCACCTACCCAATCCCCTTATTTTTAAATAAATAAAATAACTCTACAACAATAGTATCCATATAAATAAATATTACCTGGGGTAAGGGAGCAGGGAACAGTCCCCCAGGTCTGGTAACATAATATCCAGGAGGTTTTGCACCTTCTCCTAGATCCTGACACATGTCTACATCTCCAAGCACGTCTTCACACAGCCACAAACCTTCAACAAACACATTCAATTTAATAAGCATTAAACCATGCTTCAAATAAGCACTAACAGGAGACTGCAGTCATATTTTGTAGCTTACCTAAGTCTTTTCTTTGAAGCTCAGCTGCTACAAGAGAATAGAACTCTAATGTAGGTCCCAGGCCAGTTCCTTCTTCACCAACAAACTCCACCTAAATACCAAAAACACAATTCTATCTTTAAAAAATACGAATCAACAATAGGAGGAGACTGGTTACACAATTTTGAGAAGAGTCAAAACAGAGTGAGTAAGTTTTACCTAGAGACATTTTTATGTGCACAAGCACATTATCCCCTCCACCCCTATCTTCCCCTCCTATACCTGTAGTATGTCTCAAAAGCAAAACAGTGATAGACTGTTTGTGACTTAAGGCATTTTGTTCCTTCCAGTGTGCAGCCAGCCTAATAAATAAATCTTAAGACAAATAAATGTTAATGAGGACAAAAAAGAAATGTTAATGAGGACAAAAAAAGTACATACCTCTAGGATGGATTTAGATTTGGCGTGCATCTTCATAACCTGGACAGCCCAAGGTAGAAGATTCTCATGTCTCGGTAGCTTTACTCTGTCATGCTTCAATCTTCCAACCCTATACTCATGAGCAGGATCATCTCTGCGAAGCACAAACATACTACATATATACATATATATATAATTATAGTAACTGCAAAAAAAGTACTGAAATCATTTAAGGTATAGATAATTACAATACAATTATGATAGTAAGCAATAGGTCTGCAGCAAAGCCAAGGAAGTCTATACTAAAAAAAGAGGTGCTTAAAAGAAAATCAATCATTGCCCAACATTGAATAACTTATACAAGAAGAAACTTTTCAGCATGAGCTAAATAGAAAAAAAAATGGGATCATGCGACTTAGATAACTAGAACTTTTAATTCTCAGCTTGTTTAATTTCCTCTGGGAAAGTTGTTCAAGATCAGATAGTTCTAGTTAGATCAATAACTTGAAGCTAAAAGCGTTACTTCAGATAGACACACAAGAGAAGATCTTCAAAAAGAATTGTTAAAAATATTGAATTAGCATATCAAAAAGATATACACATTTGTTCTTATAAAGAAAAGAAACAAATATACAAAATAAATATTAAAAAAACCCTTACTCTTAAAGAAATAAAATAAAATAACTAAAGAAACAGCCAATGTTACTACTTAATTACCAATCTTCTATACCCATTTTTCTTAGTGAGGCTTACGCTAATTGGCCTATTTTAGGAGTTTTTTTCTTTCTTTTTGGGGATATTGTATTTGTAAGTGAGTGTAAAAACAGTTAGGACTTATGGTACTTCTTTAGATTGTTACTTCTCTGTTGTTTTTTTTTTAGAATATAAATGACTTTGACTAAATAACATTTAGATAAAGGGATGTTTAGTCCAATGTGCATTGGGGCCAAGGAATATCACACTTCTGTTTTTATAAGGGAGTAACAGTCTAAAGAAGAAAATTCCATACAACTTCTTTAGATTTTTACTCCCCTCTGATTTTTTTTATAAGGGGAGTAGCAATCTAAAGAGGTGCTTGACTTATAATGTAATACTGAAGGTTAAAGACCCTTGCTTAGCTAATTAACAAGAATTAAGGCCCAACTAATATTACTTGACTAGTTTTGTTTATATATATTAATTTATTTCTGAAATAAATGTCAGGAAAATTCTAAATTAGATTGTCTACCATTCTTGTGGCTTATTATCTGGGTAGCCATTATAGGTGCATTTTTATTTTATTTTATTTTTTTAATTTAGCTACTGTTTCTTCTCATTCAAACTTTTTTTTAGTATACTTGCTCAACCTGTTTTCTGGTCCTGCTTAGCATAGTTCATTTAGGTGATTACTTGTTCTAGTAATGTTAAAAGTACTACATGTAAGAGATGTACCTGTGCCTGGGAGAGGGTCGTGAAGCATCTCTCTGAGTCTGTAACCACACTATAGAACGTGACGGTCCAAACGCTGTGGTAGAGAAGTAAAGTAACCTGACATCCCAAGGGAAGAGGAAAGGAAACCTATGGGTGAGGTGACAACACCATGGAGGTAGAGCACCGGCTGACAACACCAGCGGCTCTTGAAGCTGTTCTACCAGCTTGTTGGTTAATTTCTTACTTACTAACTCCTCCTTTTTACCTTCTTCTAAACAGATAAAAAATAAACATAGTATAATCATATTAATATAACAAAAAATTATCCAAATTAGCAGAATACCTTAAGTTTAACAAATGTTTTACTAAAATAGAATTAATATTATTCTCCAGAGATAATAAGAAAATGTGGGTACTTAACTGTCAACATGCATAAATCCATTTTAATTATTTTTTTCCAATAATCAAGAAATTGTTTAAATCTATATAGTAATCATTATTTTATAAGCAAATAAGATCCTAGTGAGTAAATCCACAACTCTTTCTTTTCTATTATTTTTCTTTCTTACTAACTTAAGCCCACTACTACTAATTATTACACTGAGCAATAATATTTTACCGTTATCAGAGGAAGTGACTATTGGGTGGAGATACGCTAGCAGATCAAGGACCTGATCTACAGTACAGGAACTAGACGTATGCGTAGGAGTAAGCTGTACACCATCACTCTTGTCTAATCCTCCTATACAGATTCTTTCCTTCTCTTCTTTACCTGTTCCTTCACTATACATCACCCTGCAACAGTGTATACCATGATGTATTAGTTACCAAAAAATGACAACAGATAGTATAATAAACAGACATAGAATTGAGCTCTTATAAATTACTGTCCTCACAGACTATCTTCTAAAGATGTTAGTGGATACGAGAAATAAGAGAATAAAAACATTATACACAATATATTACTAATAAGCCACAATCAGACCCGTCACAAAGCAAGTAAAGGATCAGTAAGATACCAAGTGGTTAGTATACTCACAACTATAGTCCGAAACCAAGATCATTACAGACAGACATATCTGGTAAAAGTTTAAATCCCAGGGAGGTAAGACATATTTTACTAACACTGATGATCAACTGATGATAAGTAACATGTGAAGTGGCCAATCCTGATGTCTGAGCCTATTATCAGGTTTGTTAAATGAACCCACCAGAGTGGTCTGTCTTCTGGTTCAACCCCAAGGATTTAAAAAAATGATTCTACGCTTAAATAACTAGCAGGAAATTTAATTTTTTATTTGACTTTCACTCTTCTTTTTAAAAATAATTTAATGATACTTCACCAATTTAGACAAACAATGTCTACTTTAAAGAGCAAAAATAAAGTAAAATTTAGGGAGTTCAAGTTTGTGGTACACTGCTCCTGTCATAATATTTTAAGTTATTTATTAATTGAACTATTTAAGTATCGAACCATTTGCATATAAGTATCGGTTAAAGCACTATGTCTTAATTTATTTTAGCTTAGATACTTTTTCAACATGGCCAGTCAACAGCAATTCCATACTAATTAAATTATTAATTTGATAAACAGATAAAAATATTACGTGTATGTGGGTTCCCATATCCTTCTCATTTTGTCCTGCCTTGTGCCTAATTCTGCTTGTTGAGTCAGTTCTTGTACGTATTTAAATATTGTGGATTCGGGATCTGTTAGTTCTATCTCTATATCTTGAACCTGATAACAAAGTTAAAAATCAAAATAAGTAAGTACACAAGGACAACTAGACTGATAAGACAAAAACAAATAAATTTCTCTTATCATTTAGACACATTCAGAATAGATGATAACATTTGAAGGTAATTGAGAAATTATAGTTGTTACTAACAGAAGGTAGGTTGGGTCCTTTAAGTATAAGCTTAAGAGGAGATGAGGAGTGTTGATCAGGCAGTGAAGGGTCTGGGCAGGGCTCAGTTGTTGGATCAGGTACCTGAAATATAATAAAACAGATAATTAAAAAAACAAGAATTTTTTTATTTTATTTATTACTTCTCTTAAAACTCAATTTATTTTTTACCCACTTCAGATAAATAAAGCCTTATTTAGTGAATTGTAAAAGTGATAGGAAAGTAATTTTAAGGTTAACAGATGGGTTACACTGTCTATCATCAAGAAGAGATAAGAGTGGTCTATTCATCAAAACCAGATTCGAAGCCTAAACAATTATAGAAACAAATGAATTTTTTATTTGATTAACGTTGTTAAATTTCATCTTTAATTTGTTCTTGATGGATTTGATTTATTAGGTGTAATTAAAAATAATCAAAGTTGGTTGATTTTAATTAATTTATTGTGAGACGTTTCGACCCTTAGTTTTTTAAAATTATTAAATATCTTCCATGAGAGTTCGTCATATTAAAATTAGTGACATATATAAAATTACAAAAAGTTTAAAAACGTAGAAAATTTACACCTTTTTAAATTTATTGATTCTTAAAATTTAAGTTGATGGATAAATAAGGTGTGGTAGTAATATAAAAACACTTAAATCTTCATAAACGAGACGTTTCGACCCTGTTTTAAGGTCATTATCAATCTTTACTTAATCTAAAATAACAACAAACAATAAATATAAGTTAATTAATAATGCTTTAAACATTCCAAAAATTTTTTAAAAAATTTTTTTTTATAACCAGTCACAATACAAACAATAAATAACAACTTAATATGACCCTCTCTTTTAGAGATAGTTTTTTACAAAATGACTTCATACAGACATCATGATTGTAAGTTTTATAAAATTTTTTTTAATATTCATTAGTTTTGGCATTTCTGTTAATTAATAATCAAAGTTTTTAATCAATTGTTTGTTATCTAATCTAAATTATTTTGTTATTTATTGTTTGTATTGTGACTGGTTATAAAAAAAAATTTTAAAAAAATTTTGGAATGTTTAAAGCATTATTAATTAACTTATATTTATTGTTTGTTGTTATTTTAGATTAAGTAAAGATTGATAATGACCTTAAAACAGGGTCGAAACGTCTCGTTTATGAAGATTTAAGTGTTTTTATATTACTACCACACCTTATTTATCCATCAACTTAAATTTTAAGAATCAAAAAGTTTAAATAGCAAATTTTTACATGTAGTATAAATAGAAACAACATATATAAAAATCAAAAACCAAACTATATTATAATAATCACAGTAAAATCTACTAAAAGTGAAGTGAAAAGATATCTTAGATCGTTACTTTTTTATACAATATTTAATTTATTTTTTATTTATACTTTTCAGGAATTTTAGGAGGAAAGGACAAACTATTTTAATAATTGCATTGAAGATTTACATTTTTTCAACCTTTCCTAACAAAGCATAGTAATAAAAATGAATATGATACAATTATGATTAAAGATATTACCTCTAATTCAGTGGTCTGGTTGACATTGACTCTACCAGGCCTAGGGTCGAAGGCAGGGATAAGAGCAGTAAACTGCCCTTTAAGTACAAATTCATCATCCCAGGATCTTCTCTTACCTCCACTAGTAGTGGTAGTTCCACCAGTGGTGGCAGCTGTACTTCCGGTAAGCATGTTCCTACCAAGATCATAACCTTCCTCGTCCTATAAAACACAAAAACCATATAAAATATTTCTAATAAATTATTGAAATACTCATACATATTAAGACTTAAAATTCATAACAACTGGATCCATATATTAAAAATAATATGTTCTGCGGTAAAAAAGGAAAGATTATAAGAGGAAGAAGAAAGAAATTATTAGAGAAATGAGCTTGTGTTTTACATACCACGAGTGAGTATAGATGTGACGAGACCATAACCTCAGCATAATCCTCATCATCTTCGTTTTCATCATCTTCATTCTCCTCTTCATCAGCAACCTCATCATCCTCTAGCTCTGCTAGCAGTGTTGGCCCTCCTCGACAAGACTCCAGGAAATCCTACACCCACATCAAACTTGTTAAATTTAAACGTCTCAGATAGTCGAACTTGTAAAGGTCCAATTTAAAAAAGATAGACTAGTAGTATAATGAACTTAACCTGAGTATTGAATGAATAGATAAAAATTTTACTTAAGTTATCGTCACACATGTATGAAAATGTGCACATTATTTTCAAGGTAAATCTTTATAACAAGAGGATAAAATAAAATAATTGAAGCGAGCGTAGCGAGCTTCCTACATTCAACGAAATATGCTCCGTGTCTGTCTGTCTGTCTGTCTGTCTGTCTGTCTGTCAGTAACGTTTACGCGTGTGACGATAACTTGAGTAAAAGTTAACCGATTTAGTTGAAATTTGGTATACATGTTCCTCTTACTAATACTCAGGCTAAGTTAGTTGGACAGCGTGATCCGTCCATGAGTTCGCGCGCAACGCTCGCGTAAACGAGAGGAACAAAAATTAAATTGGAATTTCAGGACGGGAAAAGATTCTATCATCATCTACTCGATGAGACGAACATTTTTTTCAAATAACATTTTTTACTAAAACCAACAGCGACACCGCTATGACTTAATAAAGATCGCTAAAACTATTAAAGCGGACCTAAACGTTTATAATAGAGAAAACAACCTTTTTACCGATATCTTACGTTCTAACGAAACGATTTTAATAAAACTTCATATACACCATCTAATGCACAATTGAAACAGGTATGCAAAATTTCAACTTGATACAAGCAAAATTCTTTGCGTAGTGACGAGATACATTTATAATAATTGTTTAAAAGCTACCGCGGGTGGTGAAGATTGTTATAGTCGTATAGTGTATGGTTTGTTTAGGAAGTAAAGCTTCGTACCGAGTACCCCCACTCTTCCCTACACTACCCTCTTCCAGTTATCTTCAACTATATATATGACATTCATCATGATTAATAAATTTCAATATTCAGTATTTCATTGCAATACGCTCGCTTCAATGATAGAGCCACGCGATGCCTAGTTAAAGCGAGCGTAGCGAGCTTCCTACATTCAACGAAATATGCTCCGTGTCTGTCTGTCTGTCTGTCTGTCAGTAACGTTCACGCGTGTGACGATAACTTGAGTAAAAGTTGACCGATTTAGTTGAAATTTGGTATACATGATCCTCTAACTAATACTCAGGCTAAGTTCGTTGGACAGCGTGATCCGTCCAAGAGTTCGCGCGCAACGCTCGCGTAAACGAGAGGTTCAAAAATTAAATTGGAATTTCAGGACGGGAAAAGATTCTATCATCATCTATTTGATGAGACCAACATTTTTTTCAAATAACATTTTTTAGTAAAACCAACAGCGACACCGCTATGAATTAATAAAGATCGCTAAAACTATTAAAGCGGGCCTAAACGTTTAAAATAGAGAAAACAACCTTTTTACCGATATCATACGTTCTAACGTAAGGATTTTAATAAAACTTCATAGACACCATCTGATGCACAATTGAAACAGGCATGCAAAATTTCAATTTGATACATGCAGTAGTTTGTTTGTAGCAAAGAGATACAAATTATAAATATTGAAATAGAGATGTGTGGTTAGTGGAATAGTAAGAATGCGGGGTGGTTCCCTTACTACTAGCCGCTGCACTACTACCAGACCCATTATCTATCAACTCATCATGATTCACAATAATCTTTTTTTTCAATATTCAATACATATTTATTACTATACGCTCGCTTCAATGATAGAGCCACGCGATGCCTAGTGTATGATGAATTCCACAGATGATTTCGTCTCTTGCAGCTTTATGAAGCTAAATAAATATATTAAATGTTGCATAAGTAAATAATTTACTGACCTCTAGAGAGACTTGTTCAGATTCAGAAGAGGTGGAAGTAAGAGACATAGTAAGTGCTTGGCAGTGAGGACCTGTAGCTGACGCAGCGGCTCCTCCCTCACCTGAAGTAAGACTAGGGTAACTCTGTGCTGTACTTAGCAAACCACCTGCACAGAGTAACAAAAAATAAGAAAAAGGGCTTCATCAAGGCTAAGAGGTTTTATGTATTTTCCCAGGAACAGATGTCCAAACATCAACATATTATGTCAGACACATAACCAAAGAGGTAAACATGTTCTACACTTATGATCACACCAATACATGTGTACAGAGACTGTAAAGTGTCCATTCTTCCAAGTATGTTGCCCATTTTGTTAAGTGTCAGCAAGAAGAGAGAAATATTAACTAAAAATTAATTCTTATCATTATTAGATAAAAATAATAAAGAAGATAGAAAAAATTGTCTTCTGAAGACATTTGACTTATTGCGTATTGCTAAAAAATAAAATTTAAATTAGCTTAATTATTAAACTATGCTAAAATCAATGTGTTTATAAGACTTGTGTTGTTAATGAACTCTGATCCCACCGACAAATAGATTTAATAAATTAGAAAAAGTTTCCACCACTAAATGCACATTTTTCCTTTAACAAAGGAGAGATAGCTTACCAGGAAAATTTGAAGAAAGTGCCAGCCTGACAAGACTAGAGACAGAATTGGGGCCTCTAGGGAAAAAACTCTGGGTGGTGTTGGTAGATGAACCTGCAGCCATGTTATTAGACTGATTAGATGATTGATTAGTAATACTGGCTCGCTGCATAGCCATTGCTGCAAATGTTTCCAGCAGGCCTGCTCCACTACCTACTCCGCTACCACAGCATAACTCTGTAGATAAACAACGCAATTAATGCAAACAAAAATTGTAATAAGAATAGGGCAAATAAATATATTTATTTGCATTAATCAGTTAAAATTAAAAATCATAGTCTTAAGCTTACCTTGTTCAAGTCTAGCGGAATTAGAAGCCGAAGTCAAATTAGGTACTGAAATGCTCATTGGGTTGGAACCCCGGCCGTCTTTGTCTTTATTCTCAGCTTTCTCCTTCTTAGAGCCTCCTGAACATAGTAAAATGGTGACATGAGTAAAACAAAACTACTTTCTCCCATTAATCTGTCCTTCTCTTAGCTTTTTCTAAAACTGGCCTCATTAGGTTTAATTTACTTAAGAAAGCACAAACTCCAAAACTTGAGTTCCAAGATTTTATATGATATATTCTACTTAGATTACATGCCATATTAGTTGAGGTTAATTTTCACAAAAAAAGGAGGTTTCATGTTTTAAGGAAAAATAATTCAATAATAAGTATTTGGAATCTTGTCAGAAAATAATAATTTTACTGTTTCGAATATATTAGCTGAGAACCCTAACATTTTTGAACTGATGTTGAAAAAATGAAAAACAATTCTACAATGAAAAAGGGGTTTAACAAACTTGAATAGAATTCATTGTCTATCTTTTTACAAAATATGTCTTTTTTTCCATATCAATGCACTGATTATTGATCAATTATAGTGGTTGAAACCACCTTAATAAAGATACAGGGTAGGATCAAAAAGTAGTAGGACTGAATTTCTGTAGCACGAACGTAGCGGTGGAGGGTGGTCGGACCACTTGGGTGTGGTAGTGGGGAGCCTTCCGAAGAGGCCGATATTTTTTCCAGTCACTTGCGGGCAAGCGGAGAGTAAGCACGGCGATTGTCTTGATCCTCTTGATCTCTTGTTAAGAAGTGTCGTCACGATCCAAGAAGAGAGAAACTTCTGAGTTTCTCTCTTCTTGGATCGTGACGAGGTTCACGGAAATCTATGTGCTTACTCTCCGCTTGCCCGCAAGCGAGGCTCCCCACTACCACACCGAGATGGTCCGACTGCCCTCCACCGCTCCGTTCGTGCTACAGAAATTCAGTCCTACTACTTTTTGATCCTACCCCTGTATGTTACTATGGTTTTACATTATACACTATTAAATAACTCTTGGTTTGTTATATTTTATAACTGATTATCATTGACGATAAATGAGTAAATTTTAGTCAGACTAAGTGATCACAGGAAATACAGCACCTCTTTCTAGTTTTCCTTCAAAATTATAGAAACCAGTTAATTGGTTTTAGTGAGTAACAAGTACTGTTAACGCAACAGGGATATGCTACAACTACTAAGTAGAGCAAGCTTACTATGAGACGAAGCGTGGCATCTCTTGGCATGAGGCTCTTCACTCAGTTCTGATGTCTCGCTCACAAAGTTAATTTTGATAGGTTGAGCACCGGAACCAACACCGGTGTAACCTGTAGTGTATACATAATTAAAACACATCAACAACACAACACACACCACAACAAAAACACCTGATTAATAAAAGGGATGGACAGTATGAAGTAGATTGCTGGATATGGGATTGTGTGCAATTTAAATAGAACTCACAACTAAACTTGATCAAAGATAAACTTAATTATAATTTACTACTTTAATTGCCATTATTGATAGATAATCTTATCATAATGAGTTTACTGATTATGTAAACTCAGAAAAGTTGGACTTATTCTGATAACTAAGTTCATAATGGATAGTTTATAAGGAACATGTCTAGAGTATTAAATAAGACTTGAAAAATTTATTTAGTCTATTAAATCTTTCGTTTGGAGATTCCTAGTTAAACTGAAGGTAGCAGTAAAGTTTGTTTTTACTTTCTCATATAAAGAGAAAGTATTGTAATGGCGAGAAAATTTTATTTTGAGATTTTGATGGATTTACATGTTTTGAGGTTTCCTGAGTCCAAAAAAGTGTTTTTTTTTTTTTGTTTTCTTAAGTGTCTGTCTGTCGTTTGTCCATCCAGACACCTGGAACCTAAACTACTGGGCCGATTTTGACAAAATTTAGCATACATGCTCAAAAAATAATACCCCGAGAAAAAATTGAAAAATGAATTTTAGCTCCAAATTTGGTGGCGCTACCCCCAAAACTCTGAAATTATTTTTTTTTTTTTTCTTCAAAAATGGTTCTGACTATTTTAATTAAAAAAATCTAAAATTTAGTCCATTTAAATACAAATCGACGATATAAGCTGTTTTCATAGAAAAAAATCTAGTTCCTGAGAAAAAACCTTTAAATGCCAACAAAGAGACCAGGTTTGATTTCCCGCCGAGGAGAAGTTATTTTTATGATACATTATGATCAAATGTTCAATAATAGTTAAATGTACTTACGAAAACTAATAAATGGAAAACAAGGGGCTAAGTAATTAATTATGAACTTGTATATGAGAAAGTTTGTCTGAGTTGTCTCGGACTGATTTTTTTAAATAATAAATACGATTTGTGGGATCCTAAATAAACCAGAAGAAGATAACCTGATAAGTTTTTTTTATTATAAAATTTAAATAAAAATCAGCATTTGAACATTGATTCAAGAGAAGCAAAGAGTTATAAACAAACATATTTGTTTATAACATATTTTGAATACCTCATAATATAATGTATAGATAGATTAATTACTTGGTAGACTTTTCTTTTGAAAGTTTATCAAGATTATCACGGAGTTAAGAAATTCTATTTAAAATGTTGTAACATAATGTTATACTCTATCCCATTAATAGCAATTACTTAAAGAGGATTGGATAAAATATTAGTAAAAATAAAAACACAGAAAACAATAAAAACTTTCTTATTTTCCAAATGATTAATTATTAAAATAAAATAAAAAAATAAGTGCACAGAACATATATAATTAGTCATTAACACATATGTTAAAGTTAAAACATTATATTTAAAAAGTTTTTCAACCACAGATATATGTTTGACACATTTAAGTAGATTGATGCATACATTTATCTCACTGTATTTGTATGATTATGAATTTGGGTATACTCATGATTAGTTATGATCAGAGACCTTCAAATGCCTTTTTGCCATGGCGCCATACTAAAATGCCACATTTTGCCTATTTTTTGCTAAAAAGCCACATTTTGCCGATTTTCGGTAAAATGCCACACTTTGTGCCACATTTTGCCTTATTTGGGCCAAGTTCTGAGAAAAAAATAGAAATATTATAATATTCTAAGGGGTTCTGCTACAACCCATAAAACCAGGTAAGATTAAGATACGCCCTTGCAGGGCAGGATTCCAAGGTGCTGGAGGATTCCACAAGCGACGTGAGGGATTCCTATCTTAGGGTAGTGACTCACTTCGCCATTCAAGCTACCTATGAGAATAGAATGCAACCTGCCACACGAGGTGGCGCCACCCGCCGGGTAGCACTACCTGGTCGACCGCCCCACGGTCTAGCTGCCACCTGCAGGTGGCGCCACCCGGTCAGCCCAATGTTTTTTCAATTAAACCCGCCAGATGTTACCACTGTTACTCAGCCCCCACTCCTTCAATCAATTCTAGAGGAAATCAAATCAGGGGCTAACTGCATCCCTCATGTAAGAGTCTTTATTGGACAAACTGTTCTTCAATATTCTAAGCAATTCGTTGAAAGTTCCACGCGACATTCGGCAAAAATTGTTGCTGTCCTCTTTGATACGGGGTACACTGTATGAAAAAAACAAGAATTGTCTGAAATTATTTGATGAACCCAAAAACGCCTTTTTTCTTTCTTCTTTCACGATCATAATGATATGCATACACAGCTCCATTTCTCGACTGCCCGAAAACAGTAAAAACTCGGGTGGCACAAGACAGGTGTCAAGTGGCATCAACAAGGTAGTTGATGGATAAATGCCACATTAGCTAAAATAAATGCCACATTTGGCCAAAATAAGTGCCATATTGCCACACTTTTTAGTGCCACATTTCGTAAAAATAAATGCTACATTTTGAAGGTCTCTGGTTATGATATAGAGTTCACAGCAAAAATGTTTTAGTTTATTTTTCAGAAAAACAAATTGAGTCTTGCACCAACAAAATGTGAATAGATGAATAGAATTAACACAAAAATACTGACCTGAGGCGGAAGATGAAGAGACCAGTGTGAATGAGGCCAAAGAGTCACCTCCAGTCATGTGATTATGCGCATTGTTTCGGAAAGTATCAGGACCTGCTGAACCACTTCCGTCTTCTGAGCAGCTTGATAACTAGAAAAAAGTAATAAAAAATACTTTAAAAAAGTACATATTTAAGAGTAAGTTACCTAAAGAGTTAAAGTTTAAGCTGTAATTATTTGTGGTTAAAATAAGATTTCAAATAAATTACATTTAGAAGTTCGAGTTCATTACCTTTCCAAAAAAGACAATGTGTAAAGAAAAGATCTAAGAAAAATCTAAATCTATTGCAATAATTTATTAATATGAGTCAAGTTCAGGATTAAGATTTCTACACTTCTAAATTATGTAGGTCTAAGAGTAAAAAGTTGGAAAAGTAAAGTGATATCTAAAAAAAAATATCAGAAGCTTATGATTTATATGGCTCGGAATCCTGACAAGTCTCAAATCAAATTAGAAATAACCCTCCAGGTTTTCATAAATAGGTGTCACAGTAGAATATTTAATATACACTGGCTAAAGGAAATCTCGAATGAAGAGCTACAGGTCTGAACATCAGAGGAAAAAATAAATTAAGGAGGAAGTTGAACTGGATTGCCCATATATTTTTAGAAAATCAAAAAATAACATTGAGAAGAGTACGTACTTAAATAGAAATTGGTAAATTCGTTGTATCCAACCCAAAATTTATTCGGATTTCTAGGTAATCCTCAGGGAACTTGGAGAATGGATAGACCAAGACAATCATAGATTAAATGCACCACTGCGGTTGCAGGACAACTACAATGAAAGACTTGGGAGAGGAAAATCAAGATGATTAAGAATAATAGAGATGGTGAGTTTTGTGGATACACTATGTTCAAAGGCACAACATGTTGGACACAATTAAGGTTTAAGTACTTTAACAAGGCCATCACTTGTCCCTTATCAGATATCCATTTACCTCCTACACTAAACTTTATCCAAATTCCTAAGAGCCACATATAAAAGCATGCCACACAGAGCTCCAAGCTATGCTTCTCTTGCTACGGTGGCACTAAAATCCTTTCTGTTGAATAGCAGATGAGATAGTTTTATAACAATTCAACTTAAACTATTCACATAGTTTGGTTATGTTAACTTCCCCATAATATAGATTAATAATAATTAATAAATATAACTTCCCCATATAGCACAGCAATCCTCAAGTTCCTTTATTAATTTCCCTTCAATATTCTATTAAAAAGATAATTTGAATGTTAATTTACCTTATTAATTTTGGATGAGAAGTGAGATTTAAGTGACGAGTTCTGTAAAATGTTAGGTTTAGCTACATTATGATCCAGGTGACGATCTCCCTTCGGAATACTATAGTTATGATCATCTATAACATAAATACAATAAAACATTAAAACTATTGTAGTCACAGTTTTTAGAGCTTCTTAGTGTTCAGTGAGTTATTTTTAGTATTTGAAACATGTCTAAAAATAATAAACTGAAATAATTCAACAAATTAATTGTTTTAAAAATGCAGAAAAAACTAGCATTATTAAAAGCTTTAAACCATAACTAAAACATAACAAAACTGCACTAAAATACAATTGAATTTAAAGTTCTTCAAAGTCCCTATTAACACATAAAATTAACTCAAACTAATTAATAAAAAAATCCTATGGAACCTACCTCGATTTTTACTTGTTTGGCAGCTATAGCTTTAAATTTTTCAAAAACCACAACTTTTTCAAGAAAAATTTACAAATATATTTTTCTATTTTAAACAGAACAATAAACAGAGCTCCATTTTAAAAGGTTTTTGAATCTATACATTTTGATAATTGGATCATGATACTAGAGATCAAGCACTTTATTTAAGTATGCAAAAAATGGTGATAATAATAATAATAACCAATCAATAATATATTAAACCTCAATAATAAAACCCGATTATAATAATAATAAACCTCAATTAGCTGTCAGCTAATTGAGTTATTTAGAAGAGTAAGAAGTAAACAGTTTGCCGAGAGCTTTACCTGCAGCAAGGGAAGATTCTACAATTGTGGCTAGATCAGAGGCAACGTGTTCGGCATTGGCTACAATTGCTCCTGCTTTGGCCATTGATAGAGACAGCACACTGTCAGCAATAGCAACTGCTGCTTGCTGCAAACAAACAAATAAAAATATTCAGTAAAAGGAAACAATAATTTAATAAAGAGTGTAAATAATATATATATATATATAAAGGGTCCCCTGGTGTATCATTACTTTAATTTGTACTTGGCATGTAGGAGGTCTAGGTTTAATCCCCCAACTCTGAACAAAGAGTGAATCACATCTTACCTCCCTTGGGATTAAAACCACCACTGACCTTGGTTTCAGGCGAGAGATTTATTGTATGCTAACCATTCAGCTTAAGTGTAACCAGTATTATACACAAATAATATGCACTTGGGGTTTGTTTGCATCAAGAACTGGTTTAAGGAAAACATATTTCCTAGTTGTTCTTTTTCATCTAGGCCAAAAACTTTGTCATTCTACCCTCAAACCAAATGATTATAAGTTAAATTACTGAATGAAATCTATTATTAAAAAATCAGGTACAGGGTACCTCTGAACTTTTCCTCACTTCAAGCAGCAGGAGGAAGCAGCATTGGACGTGATCAGTACTTGGACGGGTGACCATTCTGAACTAACTGATTTATTATCATTCTTAAAAAAAACCTTATTTTTAATACCTATATTTTATTAAATTTTTTGAAGTTTGGCGGTATTTCGACAGATGTAAATAAACTTTGGCGTCATCAAAATTATCCCACTAATAAATAATTATACTCGCTTATATTTAAACTAATTAATGGAATTTCATCGTTTTTTTTTGTTTTTTTTTACATTTGTTCCTCAATTTTTTCCAACGATATCCTATATGTCAAAAACCTATTTATACTTTCGGTATTATTAACTGTCAAAGTTTAAAATTAAAAAATTGATAACTTCAAAATGGCGGCAAATATCAAATTGAAATTTGGTGGGCTTTTTGTCATACAGAGAGGTACATTCGTGCCAAATTTCAACTTGATCAGGACACAATTTTTTTTTAATTTTTGCTGACTCAGCAAACTGGGTTCAAAATGGCGGAAAAAGTTGATTTTCCGGGCGGCACCACTACAGGTAAGGACTGATTTTTCTGCCAAGTTTCAACCCTCTAGGTTAAATACCTTGGGCGCTACGATGATAACACACATACATACAGATGTCATGCTGAAAACCACTCAGGACGTCTTAAAAACACCTAAAACGGATAATTCTGTTGAAATCTCGAAAAAAAAGTTTTTGGTGAAAACTATACTTTTCCTACTATAGGTAGTGAGGAAAAGGAAAAAACAAAAACAATGATTAATTTAAAGTTAGATGTCGATGTTTATGTTTGCAGGTAATTGAAACCAAATTAGCCTAAATCAATAACATAAAGGCGTTATTATTATTATTTCTATTATAAATTAAAACTTTTCTCATTTAGCTTTTTTTTTTTTTTTTTTGAAAAAAAAGGAATTTATCTTCTACATATCTTAAAAGTTATCTTTTGCGTATAAGTTAAATAAAATAAGTTAACAAACCTTGGCTGCTAGATTGTCTGCTGAGGTAGCCTGGTCAGTGCTGGCAACAGAAGGTTTAGGCTGAGATTCAACATCAGCTAGACTTGGAGTAGAACTAGATTTGCTTAGTACACTACCTTCTCCACTGTTACGCACACCTTTATCTGAACACAACAAAAAAGACATAGTAACATACTATAACAATGTCTGATAATGTTGCAATTTGAGATTATAAAAAAATATTAAAACTAAAAAATTATAGTAAACTAAATAAAACGAGTGAACACCTTGAAAAAGTGCTGACTATTTATTAATAATTTGATACAGGTTAAAGTTTAATTGTATTGATAGGAATACTGACTGGGAGAAGTTGGTTTAGAAGGTTCAGCAGGCTCGGCTAGTTTAAGATCATATTTTCCTTCAGCTCCCATTCTGTATGAATTAGAACCAGTGTGATCCCATGTTACATCTATCCAACCTAGAATATAACACAAGAAAATATAAATAAAAGGAACATTTATAAAATGATGAAATTTTTAGTATCTATGTTAAAGATGAAACATAGATAAAATTATTTACTTCATTGTAGTATAGTTATTACGGCACTTCTTTATATTGTTTCTCCCCTTATAAAAAAAACAGAGGGGAGTAACAATCTAAAGAAGGTGTTTGGAATAATCTTCTGTAGATTGTTTATAAAAACAGAACTGTGATATTCCTTTGTACTAAAGTACATTGGACTAAACATCCCTTTGTCTTAATGTTAATCAGTCAAAGTTATTTATATTAAAAAAAAAAACATAGGGGAGTAACAATCTAAAGAAGTACTGTTATTACATACCAAGGATGTTAAATAAAGAGGATGGAGCGTTGTGGAAAAAAGTGACCCCCATGAAGATATAAAGAAATTGGAGACCAGAGGGACACATTACCTTCCTCTTGGTTATAGATTACCAAGAAACGAGCGACAGGTTATCAACAAAAACAGAGCATTTTTTCCACTTGCGTGTTAACTTTATATTAAATCCACATATTTTTGTATTAATTATTTTATCTACGATTGATACGAAATATAAACATTATATCTTTGTTTAGATGCGTAGAAAGTGATAATTTACGAACTTGTATTCATTGCGCATGCGCATCTCATAGATCTGAACAATTCCTCTTCTTTACCACACAGTGTGGTAAAGAAGAGGAATTCTTCAGCTTTACGCACGATTAGCAAGTTTGTTTACATTTAACAAAACTAATTTGCTGGTTTTTTTTTTATTAAAGTAACGGTTTATATCGAGTTTTTAGTGAAAAACAATGAGTGAATCAAGTGACTTTGACGAAAATGTGGAGAATAATACTCCTCCAGAAATAATTAATTCGGCAATAAATACAACTCAAGAATTAATGCCATCTTTATCAAGAGAGAGAGATACGAACTTACATACAGCAAGTTAATTTTTTTCTGTATATATTATTTAAATCTAACAATCGTAGATAAAGTATGGTACGCAACTCGTGCGAAAACGGCATTTTGCATTGCTCGTGTGGTTTTACCACCCTCGCTATCGCTCGGGTGCAAACTCCACACTCGCATGCAAAATGCTACTTTCCGCACTCGACGCGTAATGTACTATTGTGCTGCTTATAAGTGTTTTTGTTTTTTTTTTTTATTGATATTTGGATTATATTTATCCGTTTATAGTGACATTGATTGCATTATTTAACATATCAGAGAGTAAGTTGAAATCATTTAAATTTAAAATGATCTTTATCACTTAACCTTTTGCAATTTTGTAATACTTTTTCGTAAATTGGAATAATTATAAAAATAACACTTTACTAAATATGTTAATTATTGATTAAATTGGTTTATAGTTAAATTCAAAATAAACAAAGAAGGTAAAGTGTCCCAATCTAAAGTTGTGAGCATGCGCAGTATGGCTTGTTTCTCCAATTTCTCTTATCTCCATGGGGTCACTTTTTTGCCTTTAAACCCTACCTAACGTTCTATCCCCTTTATTTAATATCCTTGTTACATACAGACTTAACATTCTTATGTTAATTCTTAACAGAAACAAGTATTGTAAACCACTGTTGAGATTAAGTTTGGAATCTTAGGAGACAGAATTTTCTTAATACTCATTGTTTTCTGGGAACCGGGGTAAGGGATTACAAAGGGTAGTCATACAAGACCATAGGCTGAACAGATATGGTACCAAAAGGGGCTATATGGTACCCAAAAATACATTCTATATGGAGGCTATTTTTCACTGTATTCTCAACCTTACCAGGAAATTTTTATGCTTCTTCACAAGATATATATATATATTTTTTTTTTTTTAAATTTAGCATCCAGGAACATTACCCCGATAGCCATTGATAAAGTGAAGTATTATTGATACGTAGGCCAGCTTTTTGTATTATTTAAAATTGTAATGATATTTGTAAACTCCATAGTTATCTGAGGATGATTAAATGTAGGACAAGAGTTATGGTTTCTGGTATGTTAACAGTGCAGTAACGGCAATATGCAGAGGGGCTTAAGCCTATCTTATGAAGAAGTACTCTGGTAGGAAGATGGCCATCTTTAAAGCAGATATAAACGATTGTACTCTTCTTGGGCATTCTTTATAAACATTTAAGTCTGTTGGCTGATGTTGAATGGAATGGAATGCTCTTGCAGTGGATCCATTAGCCCAATCGTTAATCCATTTCTCAGTATCATGCGGGAGAGGTTTCATGGGAAGAGCCTGTTTAGCAAGGAAATCAGCTACTTCGTTACCAGTGAGACCGCAATGAGAAGGAATCCACTGAAATTTTATTATTCCTTTAGCTTGCTTTAAAATGGTATGTATATGGAATGTCCGGTGTGAGAAAGCGTGAGGTTCATATTTCTTTAATAACTCTAAGGCACATTTTGAATCCGTGAGGATGCAAAATTGTCCCTGCATGTTCTGGACATGTATAACAGCAGCCATTATTGCCAATAGTTCAGCATCTGTTGATGAGGATGGGGTTGAAGGAAGGCAAATCTTTACTTGTAGGGTTGGAATGAAAACTCCCACTCCAGCTGCAGAGCCTTCTAAAAGAGACCCATCAGTATAAATTAAGATGTAGTCTCTATATAATGAATTAATTGGTTAGGTGGAGACTTGTTTGTTTGAGTTCTGACGGAAAAGATGAGGATTTACAAGATATTGGTTAAATTGTTAATCAGTCCCGCTAACTTTTTTATATATTCATTACGTTAGTTAGTTTATAAGTATACATATTAGCCTGTTTAACTGTTACTTTGTTTTATTGTTAACTTGTTATCATGTTTTTCATGTTACATTGTTTTATAGTTAGCTTGTATATTAGTTGACTCGATATCTTGTTGACATGTTTATTTGTTGGTATGCTTACTTATAAGTTTCTTGCTTCTTTACATAACTACTTGAAGTAATCATTAGTGCGAACCACCTCATCTCTTTGGGATTCAACCCTTTTACCAGATATTGATCTTAGTCCTTGATATCAAATTGATATCATTTTAAACATCCGGCTGAGCTAATCTCTTTTACTTTATTTATTTTAGGGAAAAATTAAAAAGTCTCTCCACGTAAAATTAACTTTTTAATAGCCAAAGCAGCTATCAGCCTTCATAAGGCCATCATCAGTGCCGAAATAAAGAAGAAATAGAGTTACATAATAGGAATAAAAGACGTGAAAGGTGAGTCTTCTTCATATCAGAGATCGAAATAAGACTCCATAACATTAGAGTCTTATGTATAAAGGCTGAAAGCTGCTTTGGCTATTAAAAAGTTAATTTTACGTGGAGATTTTTCCATTTTTTCCTAAGATGACCTACATAGATGCTCCCATATCTAACTTATTTATTTTAGGTTTTCTTTTTCTAATTGAAAGGCAACTTTATACAGTATATAGTTTTTTACACCAGTGACAGGACACGAGGAAGCTATGATCCCCAATTCTAATTGAAAGAAGTCTTTATATGTTATATCAGTCATTTGAAGGGCCTGCTGCCCCCTCCCCCTCCATCAATATTATGTATGCTACTAAGTGGAAACTGAAACAAGCGTCTCAATCTATTTCTTTATTATAGTATGGCAACCATTTTATTTGATACAGTTTCAGAAATGCTAGAAGTGTACCATTGTGAAGATCAGAGGTGATGGTTCCCTCTGCAGGGGGGTTGCCGTCTTGATCTCTCCACTTCCAGTCAACTCCTCTCATCACCCTCGTACCAACAGTAAGCTGTTTGAGAACCTGTTGCTTGATATGTCTCCTCTGTCGTCTTAAACAAGCCTCAGCTTCCTTCACAACTCTGCCTAGGTCCTCACATACACCTGTCACTTCACCATAAACCTATTTAAAAGATAACATAAACCAAAAAGTATTTTTTTTATTTCAACAGAGATTGATATTTTAAATTTATTGAATATTAAAGGTCTAGAACTGAATTATATGAAAAAATTCAATGTCTATTCATACAAATGGTACAATAAATAAACAAAAATAAGTTTTATGGATTACCTCAAAGCCAGATAACGATAGGTAGTGTGTCTGCCCGGAGGCGTTTTTGCCATTCTGTTGGATTCTAAGGTGCCTAACAGGTTCCTCTAGCTGACCAGATTCTACAGGCCATGTAGCTGTACTCCCTGGGTCATTTAGACTAGTATCTTCATTGTGGGAGTACAGTGTCGTCCAATTAACTCCATCCTTTGAAACCTACAAATAATTACACCAACATTAGGCAAAATATATATAAGTATACACAGCACTTCAAATTAAAAAAGAAAGGTAAAATGATATCATTCATAATCACCTAATTAATACAAAGAGTTTAGTCAATTTTGAACTCCTCAACTTGTTCCAAGTCTTATTTTTTTATTATATATATTTTTTTTTTTGCACTAAATTGAATTTTTTATATTTTATTATTGCACAGAGTTGCACATGCATTAAAGTAAGCTGGGTACACAAACTAACAGATTCGTTTTTTTTTTTTTTTTTTTTTTTTTTTTTAGCAAAAAGTAAATATAATAAAAATTATTTTTAAAAAGGTATTGTATAATTAGTTTACCTGGAAAAGCCAATTCCTGAGAGCAGATCTGCCGTAGCCTCTGGCATGACGGAGTGTGTAAGCTGATGGTATGAACCATACTCCCATGTCGATTGAGACCCAAGCTTTCTTATCATCGTTGGTATGACAATTCAATGCTAGAGGGTCCCTAGATAAGATGTCATCTAGTTTACCATAAGGTAAGTTTCTACCATCAGATGAACTCACACAAACCAATCCATACTGGCTAGGATTCACCCACTCACATGTCCTACAAACAATCATCAAATAAAATTATATCTATTGAGACAAAATACCAAACAACAATTTGAAATACATACATTTATTAGTCGATGTTGCGTATCTAGGGTCGTAGCATTGGAGCAGAAAAACCAGCAAATATGATATAAGTAATTAATCAGCTCAGATTAATCAGTTGCAAGATTTGACCCGAACATACATACATACATATATACGTATGATCGGGTCAAATCTTGCAACTGAATTTAAAGCAGTTATCCTCAACTGATTGAATTGAAATTTTGCATACAGGTTTAGTTTGGATGACAATGCATGGTTAGCTAAGTAACGTTATTCTAAATCCAATATGGCGGACAGCACAAGGTGGCAGACTAGTTATTTTTTAAGCACGCCTATGCTATGGGTATCAAATGAAAGGGTTTGCTGAGAAGAATATGAATAAAAGCTTGCTTTAAAAATATTTTTTAAATAAAATTAATACAAGCTTTTATTTCTTCAGTCAAAATATAACATACAAGAAACAGAGATGAGGCCCTTTAGTCAGTTTAAAAAAAAATTGAAATTCTAATTTCTCTTCACTTTGCTTCACAGTTCAATCAACATTTTTTACCACTCAAACACATTACCTCTCTCAACACATAATTAGGCATTTAAGGCACTAAGTTTAGTAATTTCAGACCAGAGCAGATTTGCCAATGGCCGGCCAGGTTAGGCATTTTCCCTGGGCACCAGTTTTAGAGGGGCGCCAAAATCTTGTAAGAAGGGAGGAAAGGAAATAAAAATCGATATTGTTTTTTCGCTCTTTGGGCATCAATAACTAACCCCAACCGGTTAAGTCAAAAATTAGGGGAACCTATAAGATCTTTGCCCAGGGTGCAAGGTGCCTTAAATCTGAGTCTGGGCCAGAAGGATAAGTCGCCACAACTTTGTGTGATGTGATCATTAGTGTGGCAAATATCTCATTCCAAAAGTTTCATTCATAATATGTATGCATTTATTAAAGAAGAATGGAAGATATCTTTTCTATATATAACCCAAATTAAATATTATTTTTCTATCAGTTTACAATATCTACATCTTATTATAATTAAAAAGTATTATGTTCGAGAACTGACTTTGCATTGGAGCCGATCCAATAAATGATTCCGTTGTCATCAAAGTCCATCTGATGCCTAAATGTAATACGATGTGACGGTGTCTCTTTAAACACTTTGACAAATGCAAACGTATTCCGGTCAAAATCATACCTAAAAACAAAACAAACAATAATGGTTAGATTAAGATATAGAATCATAAAGAAAGTGCCAGTTAAATCATAAAACAATTTAAAATATTTAAATTGAACAATTAATAATAGTTTAAAATAAATTGGCCAAGTATGTGCTTTCAGTTCACATAGTCTTTAGACCATTTAAAAAATTGTGCCAAATAGTTAACTAGAACAATCGGCTCAACAGTATCAAGATGCCAGCCATTTAAAAGTTTATTTTAGCTATAAATTTTGAATTGTTTATTATAAATGACATGAAACAAAGACGTTATATATGCATTTTTATAGCCTAATCCGTTCCTAAGATATTACATTTTTAAGATTTTTATGAGTGGGGAAATTTTTTCCTTATAAAAAATTAATTAAAATCCATTTATTTTACAAAGAAAAAACTGTATTTTTCTAAAAATTTGTTGAAAAAAATAGAGGGGGACACAAAAAAACAAACAAAGAACTATGCCAAATATATAATTCTTCTTAAGGCGTCCATCTCTTTAATTTAACACACCTATATGATACATTTTCATTTAAAAAATTTAACCCCTTGTTTTTGAGGGATGATTTCTTGGGGCATTCTTATATTCTTTCCTGTTTATGGCTAATTACAGATAACATAACTGCAAAGGTATTTTTGGAGATCAAGTGCATTACAGACTGACAAGTACAGGAATGTATAGGGTCCAAGTTTTGCCTAAAAGTGGATTTTGTCTTAGAGTTGATGGAACTTAGTTTTACAAAATCTAAAAATAAATAACTAATTTTACATAAATCATAGTGAATAAAACTTAAAGGAATCCAAAAATTGTTAAAAAACTAAAAAAAAATTAAAAACAATAGTTTTTTATTGTCTCTTTACTGATAAAAAGGCTTTCATTACAATATCAGAAATATAAAATTGTTAACCACAATTGTATAGAACCTTTACTTGATAATAAATGTTTTAAATTATTGGTTAATTAAAAATTATTAATAGATTACCATTGTTTGGCAACCATGCGTAATAAATACTGCTCAAGCTGTGCTACGGTAGCAAGTGGTTCCATCTTGAGACTACGCCCTGTCCTGTCTATAAGACTTCCCTCACCTGCCACCTTCTCAAGTTTCAACCTGATCCTCCTAGTTAATATCTAAAAAAAATTAAAAAATACATATTTACTATGTTAGACAGGGTTAAATAGAGTAATGACATTAAATATTTTAAATCATCTCCAAAGTAGAAGAGAGAAGGCTAAAAAAAAAAATGTATTATTTTAATTAATGGAAACAACAAGGAGAGCCTTATTTAAGAACTGAAGTGGATTATTATGTTCAATTTAGAAGAAGAAAGGCAGATATAAAAGCAACTTGTCAAGGCTCCACAGATCTCTACGTTTAGCCAGCTGATCTAAACACTGAGCAAGGAGGAACGCATATCTATAGGATTAGCCAAGTGATATAACCACTGAGCTAGGATGAACATGGATCATCTACACACTAAATATTAAGAACTACCAGAAGTCCATGGCTTGATTCCTGACGGCATATACATTTTTAAATGGTTAAAATAATTTGATTTGTTTTTGCTGATAAAAGACAAAATAGGATGTATTAGGAAATGAGTAGTAGAGAATATGACAAATGTGAATTTACCTGTAAGCCATAGCAAGAGCCTGGTGCTTCATATTGATAAACAGGTAACTTCTCTATAGACTCCAGTACTGCTATAAGTTTGTGCGATAGAATAACTGCTGCCTTATAATTACCTTCATCTCCATTCTGACTCTAAACAAACACAAAACAATTCATAAATTGTATTAACGTAAGTAAAATATTGTTATTAATTTTTATTTGTTTCATTACAGTAGAACTTCAGTTATCCTAATTAATTGGGGATTGCCGATTCGGACATGTGAAAATTCAAATGATTCCAGGTATAAAGAAAAAAAAATAAAGAAAAACAACCTTTTATTTATAAAATTAAATATAACAAACATAAGATGCAGTACTGTATTCAAAATGACAGAAAAACAAACAAAAAATTAAATTATGCAAAAGTTCATTGTAACAATTTTGAAAAACACATCACATTCTCTTGTTATTTTCTCCCAACAATTTGATTTGGATAATTGGAGTTCTACTGTAGCACATTATCATACCAGAATTTTTATTTATTTGCCTGGAATTAAACTCAACACATTTATATCTCTATACGACTAATCACCACATCACAGGAATATCTTAGATCATTTCCTGATTATTAAACTTTTATTAAAAAAGTTAACTTACATAAAAATAATCAAGTTTTCAAATGAAAAAAAAAAAAAAAAAATCTAAAATATGTTACCTTAAATAAGTTAGATGCATGTTTGAAAGTAGTGAAGAGGTTGAGTAGGGCTTGTACTAGTCCACTGCTCTGTACTTCATAAGCTGATACTTGATGTTCCAATACTTCACTTAAATTAGCAATTGCTTCACCCAGTCCAGCATCACGATTGTTCGTAGACCAAGACTAAACAAAGCAACAAAATATTAATGAGTGCAATATTATTAATTCTACACTGTTGGGACGAAGAAAGGAAGACAGTCCTTACCCCAATGAACAAGGCAAGGCTAATGTTTCGAAGCAAAGATGACATCAAAGTCTGGGCCAATAGCCAAAAGCCTTGTCCACACTAGTAGACATGTTGCGCGATTTTGGTTTCTAGCGATTTGTCTATAGACATCGGCTAGACATGGGCTAGACAATCGGCGTTACGGTCTCGTTGCTAGACCAAAAATCGCATGTCTATGATTTCCATTCTAAATGGTAGACATGGTGCAACGGTAGTCATGTTGCGCAACGTGTCTACTGGTGTGGACTAGGCTTAAGGAATCAACAAGTACAACAAAAGCTGAAGAAAGACATTAGCCATGCCAAGCCTAAAGTAGCAGAGGGAAGTAAATAATGCCACAAGAGAGCTCCACTTTGTTTCTGGAAGGGGATTTTAGACAGTAGGCTTGAGTTTCTCCCAAGTTCAACAGAAGCCAAGCCTAGAGTAGCAGAGGGAAGTAAATAATGCCACAAGGGAGCTCCACTTTGTTCCTGCAAGGGGATTTTAGACAGAAGGCATGAGGTTCTCCCAAGTTCAACAGAAGCCAAGCCTTCCTCTTTGCTCTTTAGGCTTGGTTTTACTGGAAGTAAATAATGCCACTGGGGGGCTCCACCTTGTTTCTGCAAGGGAGGGGATTTTAGACAGTAGGCTTGAGGCTCTCCCAAGGGAGATCCTGTCATCACCCCAAATGTTTAAAGATATTTCTTCAAACTCAAGCATAATAAATTAATAGCAAAAAAACAAGCTTTTATTCGTTTTCTTATCAGCAAACCCTTTCATTTGATAGCCATATCAAGGGCAGGCTTAAAAAATAACTAGTCCGCCATATTGGATTTAGAATAACGTCACTTAGCTAACCATGCATTGTCATCCAAACTAAACGTGTATGCAAAATTTCAATTTAATCAGTTGAGGATAACTGCTTTAAAATTCAGTTGCAAGATTTGACCCGAACATACATACAAACATTGCAAGTTAAATAAATGCTAGTAAAAAATACACCTAATCAGGTTTTTGAGAAGAATCTAAACCTTTAATTTATGTGCATATACATTCTATAACTAAGCTAAATTGGAATGAGGTTAAATTATAAATGATTTAAAATAAACCAATATCATTGATTAATACTGAGCAAAAGTTCTAACTTTTAACTAAAATAAATCCGTAATTACATGAAAGTCCATAATTATTTTTATAAATTAATTTTTATCACCCAATTTACAAGAAAGGTTACATTGCAGGATAAAGAGTTAAGCTACTCAACATAAAAATCAATGCAGTCGTTAATGAAGAGAATGTTTCACTTCTTTGGAAATGCAAGCTAAATAATTAAGTGTTCGTGATTTTTATTTTAAGGAGAGCATTTTAATAAATTCATTTTTAATAGTTTTAAAAACTATAGTTACCTGTTTTTCAACTGCTCGCTCAATCTGTGCAACAATCGCTCCTAATTTGGCAACTACACCTCGAGGTTGCGCCTGAGCTGCTCTTAAGTATTTGTCATAGATTTCTTGAGCTTGTGCCTTCACCTAAAAATAACAGAATGAAGACAGAATAAATATCATAAATGTAAAAAAGGTTTCGGGAAAATAATAAAATAAGTGAAAATAATGTCGGAAAATTAATCACAGTCAAAATATATCTATAGTATAAATTAAATGGTAGAGTAATTATTAATGCTCACCCTTTTTCATATATCTTACCCAAGTATATAAATAACAATAGTAATAATAGCCCAAATATTATTTTAACATTTAATTGTAAAAGATTTAATATAGGATTACTGTGGAAACATTTAAACCAGGGCAAAATAACTCTTATTATAAATTAATAGTATTGAAAGAAATTCTGAAAAATTTATTTATACGGAATGTTAAAATGTGAATGCAGTTAATAAACATTTGTAAGTAACATATGGTAACTTAATATGAGTGTGATGATATCTTAACATAAACCATACATTTGACATAAAAAATAAAGACCACTATTGACTATACATAATTATGGCTATATTTTTTCAACTGATCCGATGTTTTGTTAACATTCTTTCTATATATTATATATTAGTTATAAATAAGTTAAGTTTAATTGTGAAATTTTGGTAGAATAACACATTTTAAAATAAAAATTAAATCATAAAATTTGCTGTCAAGACAATGTGAGTTATGATGCAGGAGAATAGGCATATTTCCATAATTTCATTATGGAAATATGCTTAAAAGAAAGTTAGTATGAGTTCAATATCAATATCAATTTCTTATATTAATATTTATGATTGATACAAGACAATATAAATTGATCCAAGTTCTTTGCACATTGGAAATCATTAGGGTCAAATGTATAATTGTAAATAAAGATAAAATAATTAAGAATAAGTGGGAAATTAAACTCATAAATTTGTGTACCGAGGAAAGCCAGATAAAAAACAATCTGTAATTGGGAATTAAAGACAGATGGTCTCATTTTTCTTAGAGAGAGCTCAAAATGTAGGGAGGAATTATATGCAAAAATTGTATTTAAGAGTCACTTTGTAGCTGTACTTTTATTTTAAATGAAAAATCAAAGTTATTTCATTGCTTACCACCTCTGAAGAGGAAATAAAGTGAATTAAGTGAGGCTGTCAACAATACATGTCAGAAATTATAATGATATTTATTGTAATAGTTACATGTGGGGAAGTCTTATTTACTTTTACTACCTTGTGCCTAATCGCTTCAATCTTGGAGCGGAGTCTCTTGCCTCGTTTGCCTGTCCAGCCACAAGCGAACTCAGAGCCCAGGGAAGTTTCTGCGGTGAACGAATGCTTCGTCCCTCGGTTGGATTCAAATATAAAACCGGCAAGGTCTTCTCTAAGTACTGTGGCTTGCTGTAATATTCAAATCAAAATTAAACAGATTATTAGAACAAGTTATGTATTAAAGTTTAATAATATTAGGTAGCATAGAAAAGGTCAATAATATAATTTAATAATTAGCTAAGGAGCCCCCCCCCCCCCTTAGCTAATATTAGGTAGGTATCGCTCTCCCCCAGGAAGTTTTTGGGAATTTCAAGGCAAAATATTATTTTTTTTTAGATAAAATTTTGTCTTTTGACATCAATTACAAAATTTAAGTAAGAAATAAAAAGAGGAAAATATAATAAAAATGTTATTCTTTACACTCATTATATAAATTAACAATACATTTAATAAAGATGTTATTAAATTCATCTGTACCAATACTTAGTTTATTTTAGTAATACCTCATAATATAACATATTAATTATGATTAGAAATGCCTCTAACTCATTAGGTGTGGGACAAGTTTTTTCATTTTACCCAGAACTTCTGGAAAAGTCCCATTTTTCCGAAAAACTGTACATTTTTGGAAAATGATGCCTTCAAAGGCTTAAAATAGCAGGACTGTCCTGTTCAAAATGGGACGCATGAAAACCCTTTTAAATCAAAGTGTAATAATTTTTTTTAAAATTTATATACTAAAAAAGAACAAATTTTTTCAATACATGCATTTTTCTATTTTTTTAAATTAATTTCTAAATTTTATTTTACTTTAGACATTAAAAAAACTACTTAGATTATTAATTCGACAGATTACTTTAGCTACCTGTTGGCCGTCGCAATTTTGAATGGCCAGTTCTCCCTCCTTCTGGCAATGTAGCGTCCAATTTCCAACAACGATTCTGGCAGGCCCTGGTCGTGAAAGAACGGGTGTACTAGGGGTGCTTGGTTTTACTAGGGACCTAGCTCTTTGGAGCTTCTCTACAAATTCACCTCGATTCTCTGTAACATTTGGCAAAAATCAAAATCAAACAAGTTTTAGAATTTTTTTAAATAAAACCCATGTATATAAAAGCTGTAAAATGGAGTTTTGTATCTCTGGTTCTATAGTTATTCCCTCATACATCAATCCAAGAGGCTTTACAGTAATTAGAAAAAATAGAAATTGGAAAAAGCAAGGGAAGGGAAACATAGCCTTGCAGGGGATCCATCAGCCAAAAGCTACAGTGTCCTCTATTGAGAGAGACAAACCACACCAAACATCTGTGGAAGCAGTGCCATAGAAATTACAACTAACTAAACAAACAAATCAAGCAACCTGCTAAATAATGTAACACAGTCATATCTACAACATTCTAATAATAGATTTTTTTAAAAAATGTAAATAGTCTTTTTATAGAACTATTTTAGTTATAAAGACAAAGAAAAAAAAAAAATCTAAATTTCATGTAGGATAAAGTAACAACAGACGCAATATTGTTCAAAGGAAATGCCACAGTAACTCTGGTCTTGGATAATCTCAAAGAGAAAGCTTTGAATGAAGCCCAAACTATATTAGATCTACGATAAGTCCCCTTAACGATTTTTGAATTAGTATATTTTTTATATCAGGTCCTTTAGAAAAGCTAAGTAGGTTTCTTAAAAATAATTATTAACCTAATCAGAATTTAATGCTCATAAAAATAAAAAAAATAAAAAAAATAATATATACATTAATTAATAATAAATCTATTTTAAGTTAATAGCGCCTAACTGAAGGTGAAAAAACTTTCAGAGAATTCTTTATTATTATTAAAGAAATGTATTTTTTCCCCTTGAGTGTGATTAATTATTTTGGTGGTTTGCATGGAACTACAACACTCCCTACTATCTTACCCAACAAGTCCCTCATAAATAAAAACCCAGTCAAAATTCACCTTAAATTACACACTCCTTAATAAGGCTCACCATAAATGTCCCTCCCTCTTTGGTGGTTTGCTTGGAATTAGAAGACTTCCACCTTACCCAACGAGTCCCCTATGAATAAAAACCCAGTCAAAAATCACCATAAATAACCCCCCCCCCCCAAAAAAAACTCCCCTCCACAATAAAACTCACCACAAGTATTGACACCCTCCTTAATAAAACCCAGCCATAACTCACCACAAATTAGACATTCCTTAATAAAACCCAGCCCTAACTCACCTTGAATTAGACACTCCTTAATAAAACCCAGCCATAACTCACCACAAATTAGACACTCTTTAATAAAACCCAGCCATAACTCACCACGAATTAGACACTCCTTAATAAAACCCAGTCAACACACACTATAAACAATACCCTCCTTAATATAATCCAGACAACAACCCAACTGGGACTCTTAATCAATACTTCCCCATTAAAGAAACCCTTTCTAATATATAATAATAATAATTTATTGCTCATAAAATAATTTTTTTTTACAATTTAGATAACAATGAAGGTCTAGAAATGGCAGATAGAGAACTCTCAAAATTGTTCCTTTACCAGTCCCAGACTCTTAAAATGAAGATGTGGGACTGAAATTGGCAAAATCCTGTCTTCCTTAATAATCTAGTTTTAGTTTTAAAGTTAAATTCAATACTAGGTCTATATCTTACCTTCAGTTGTAAGTGTGTCGCTGTTCCTCGATTTCCCTGTGACCAACCAAGTGATAAAAGAAAATAAATAATAAAATAAAACACAGATGCATTAGTTTTTATTCTTTTTTTTTCGTCAACAAAAAAATAAAAAAAGAGCAAAAAAAAATGACAACAAACAATGAAAAAAACAAAACAAAATGAAGTGAACGACTATGTTAACAAAGATAAAAATGAACTACATTTATTACACACGTGTGACTCAGGTAATCTAAACATTGATATTATGCAATACTGACAAATATTTCACAAACTATTTTTTTCTTTTACTAATCGGATCTCAAAATGCTTACTTAATTCTCTTTATAACTATCCCATTACACTTTTTTTTAAAAAAATAAGTAACACATTTCTTAAGGAAATTCAAAAGTGATAAGGCAAAGTGCATCATGCAATCTCACACTCAATAGCAGTCAAAACATTCAAAAAATAATTTTGTTAAGTGTAATTGTTTTGTTTTTTGTAAATAAAAGTTATTTTCGAAGATAAAATATTGCTTACCATAAGTTTTTAAACTATTTGATTGTTCATTTGAAAGTAGTATTATGAAAATAAGGTGGTAAAGTTGTAGAGACAAAATATTTGATGCAATGAGTTGCTTTCTTTTTCAACAGCTAAGTATTATGTTAAGTTTGCTGTAAGTTTGTTAAATTATGTTCAGAATAGTAAATATTTAACTATTAATACGTCAAATTAACTGCAACAAGAAAGAAAGTTTGTTTCTAAATGTAGACAACAAACCCTGTCTGGGTTTGGATTGGTAACTTTGACATATGTATAATTGGACTTAGTTAAAACTGCCCAATTAAGCTGAAATAACTCAATGAAAGAGCCACATGATCCCTGTGTAGTTAAGATTTTGCTAATAATAATATTGGTTATCCGCCTCTTACATAAATTGAAAAAATTATTGTATTAACGAGAAAAAACATTTAGTGTGACTAGCACTACATCCAAACATTTTAGTCTCTTGAAAGATTTCACCACTGGGGCTTTCAAATTCCCTTAGGTTCTAGGTGACTTCAATATAAAACCAACTATAGGAGTGTATGCAACTTTACACCTAACGGTAAAATGTTGAATGTTTTTAAAATTTATTTTAAATTAGAATAATGTACCACAAAGTTTTAAGGCTTACTTGCTTAGTAATGAATAAAGTGATTACTTTTAAAATGATTGCCTTTTATAAATTAAGTGTTATAAATTTCCATCTATACCAAACTCAAAATATTTTGAGTTTTAGCTTGTGCTTCTATGGATGATAAAAAAATTCAAGAGTATTACTGGATACTTATTTTTTAAGGGATAGTTTAAAGTTTTTCTCACTTTTAGGCAAATATGAAAAAAGTAGATAAAGAAATAAATTAAGTAAAAAAAAAGGAAAGGAATAAATATGAGAGAGACAATATAATAATGATATGTATGTGTTTATATAATAAAAACAGGAGAAAAAAAAAGAAAATCCCATAATAATGCAAATTATTAATATAATTTCAATAAAAAAGAATACCTATAAAAGATAAATAGCATACCACATTTTTAAACATTCATTTCAGAGCAATTGCAAATGCTACAAATATCATAAAACTAATTGTTACATTCCTTAAAAAAAATATTAAGTTTAAATTCAGGTAGAATAAAATAAAATTTAAATTAAAAAATAAAATATTAATAATGAAGGGTGGGATGAAATTTAAACGAGTAAAAACCAAACAAACAAAAAATTAAATAATAATAATAATAAAAAAAAACAAGGAGTCAAGCTAACATTTATTTTTTTCTAAAAAAGAGAGGGTTTTGCAGCATGCTTGGATAGCAAAACACATTTGGGGAATTTTTTTAGCGGGGGGCAGCTATCTTTTAAATTTTTATAAGCTAAGATGCTACAATTATCTTTTATTTAATATTAAATTAGTATAGTAGTTACTTACTTACAGCAAAATTAAAAAAGAAGAAAATAAATTATTTTCCATTACCAAATAGTTTGGGGAAAAGTTGCTGCTAGTTCATATAAGAAGATTACAGTTTTTTTTTGTTTTTTTTATTACATAAGCATCTGTCTTGTTTTGTATATTTATGGTTTGTCAATAAACTAAATATTATATATATACATTGTTTTCTCAATATTTATTGTGATTTAGCAATGTACTGAAATTAAGAATAAGAGTTATTTTTGAGTTCTATATATTATAAAAATTATCTGTATCAATTTAATCTTTGGAAAATATTATGATTCTCATATTCTCATAAAAAAATCAATTCAATAAATCAAACTAAACTTTATTATGTATGAAAGCTAAGTGTACCCTGTAGAATGATTATTATTAAATATTTGGATCCTTGAAGGGTAGGAAGAAGAAGAAGAAGAAGACTAGTACAGTTTCATGTTGGATGGCAACGTTTCGGCTACTCGAGCTTCTATTCTATACATTAAATTTCTCTTCTAAAGTTGCAAGTGTAGTGATTTTTTAAGTTGTACCTATAACTAATGGGTCTCATTGGGGGAACTGGTAGTTCGCCAAGTCAATTTCTATGAGTGAAAACCAGCAGGCAGAGGGTTTTAAAATTTTGTATTCTTACTCAGTTTTTCTTTCTGAACAACTTTTTTAAATAACATTTTATCGTATCTCCTAGAGAAAAAATACTTTACTAGTGAGAAAAATAACTTTTTTTTTGTATATTTCGAAGAAATCTTTCGAAACTAAAATTATGACATAAATTAGTTTCCATCCAAGCAGGGCTGAACCCCAGAAGATGAAATTTCAATTAAAAAAATGTTAGTCTTTTTCACCAATTCATGCATCGATCCGGGGACACACTGTATACTAAGTACATAAGAAAGTAAAAAAGCTAAGAGAACTCTATACATTTTTGAACACTTTTAAGAAGTTTTCCTTATGTAAAAGCTGGTAAATTTAACTCAATAAGCAAACAATCAATTTTGCACTTTTTAGTCATCATAAGTTAGTTCCACAAAACCTTGGTAGAAAAAGAAATTTTGCAATTAAAAGTTTTTTAAGGTAATAACTACTTAATTATAATCAAAAGGTTCTTCCATTACATTCAAAATAATTCTGCTAATGAATTAACTCCAAAATAAAAAAATATATTCCGAATGTGTTTAAAAAAACAAAAAAACTACAGTCTAAAATAGAGAGCCCAAGGATTGATTGGAAAACATGCACACAGATCACCAATTTATACCCCTTAAGCCTACTTCCAAGCTATTTACAAAATCTGAATTAAAGGCAAACAATGCCTGAGAATTAAAATTATTAAAAAAGATGAGAGTAAAACAGATAAAAAGGCATACTGCTGAGAAATAACAGTATAACAGGGCACCAAGAATTGATTTTAAAGAAAACTCAGAGGTTAAACGAGGTTGCACTCAAATGAAAACAGAGATCTCTGGTACAATTCCCAGATGCAGCCGCTTACCTTTCTTCTTAAACAATATTATTAATGATTTTAAATTGTATACTAAAAATTAGCAACCAATCTCACTTTTGATTATTAATATTTTGCTCAATATACCTCACATACCTTTGTTAATTTTTTAATTAGAAAAATTACTCAGTCTAATTTTCTTAAAATTTGAAATGGTTCTTTTAATTCATTTACCCATAATTTGAGCCCTCAATTGAGATTTCAACTAACAAATAAGATAATATTTAGCAGGAAAAGACTAAGTCAAAACAACATCTTTTGACAACAAACCCATGAAGGTTTTCCAAATGATAATTTACTAAATTTACTACCATTAATGTGTGTCTTAACATCTTAGTCAGTGGCGCAACCACGGGAAGGAAATATACAGACATAAAAGAAATTTCTGTATACTCATAAAACACATAATGAAGAGTTATGTTTTTTTTAAACCCCCCCCCCCCCCCATCACGACTTCTAACATTTTACAAAATATAATTTCCTGAATTATTACTTTTAACATTGCTAAGATAGGCCATTTTTCTTTTTTAGCCATATTTAGTAAAATGTTTTTTGTTATTTTGTTCAAAGTAGTACATGTATTTTATATATGATACAGTTTAATGTAAATGATATATATATAATTTAGTTTAAATATTGTTAAAGTTTTATTTTGAATTATTGGTGTAATATTAGTATCTCCCGCTAAGTATAGTTATTTACACTGAGTCTCAAAATCAACAATGAATCGTTTTTACTTTAAAATGGTTTTACATACATTAAGATCTGGTGAATGTTGATATTTTCTTCACTATAATATCAAAGAACTTTAGATACTTTTAGACTTCCTTTTATTTGCATAGCCCAATTGCTGAGTCTTAATGATCCTTACATTATGGCGGACAATATCTGACAATAAAGTTTGATTACCTTGCTATTCCATGAATAACACTTGGAAAAGTAATATCTTAAAATATACTTATTTAATCACTTTAGTCGTTACCCTCAACAACATTAGGTGGACAAGTCTCCTAAAATATTCTTTTTTAAAAAAAAAAATTATTTTTTATATATTTATAGAACTCTTAACTTAAAAGGTGAAATAATTATTCAATTTAAAGTTACGATAGTAAGTTTCAAAGACTTTATTGTCAGATTATGAAGTGATGAAGGGTGAAATTATGAAATGTGAATAGCAAGTTTTAAAGACTTTATTGTCAGATTTTGAAGTGATGAAGGGTGAAATTATGAAATGTGAACAAAGTCATCACGTGTGTAGAGTGTGATATGGGTTTATATTACCTGTGGAATCTGCAGATCCTCCCTCGGGGCTGCCTGATGAGTACATAGTTGCCAGCTTGCCATCAAGTATAAAGCGGAACCAGCCGTTAGAACCGTTAGACAATTCAAGTGCTGCAGCATCAGACCACACATAGAGGCAGTCACGACCTCTAACCAGGCTCCAATCTCTCCAGTGATAACCCCGCCCTGGTAATATCTCCTTGGCATCTTCAACCTCACCAGTCTCTTTCTCCTAAGCAGTGCATTCATTATACAACCTCATTAAATAAGCACAAGAAAATAGTAATGTAAGCATAAAACATTCAACAAATTATTGACATAATAAAACATGCTTTTTGAATTTTTTCAAATATTTTAATGGAGAATCAACATATTATAATGCTTACACTGCTCTTAACACCAAAACCCCCAAAGAAAATAACAATAAACTCAATAGCCGCAACTAGGTAAAGGTTACTATCAAGTTTTGTAAAACACAGTAAATAAAACATAAAGAGTGAAGTTATTATCAACAAAACAGTTTGTACCACTTTGTCTTGTCGAAGTGAGTCTTTATTTATCACTTTTTCAAGCCCAATGATATATTCCGCACCGTGGAGCTATAAGCATAAACCAAAAGAAATATTGACTTTAATTATAGCCTTCACACCTATTCGCATTAATTAATCTAAACACCAGAATAGTAATTATGTTTTAGCATTAGCAATATTTTGGGTAACTCCAACACAACAATCAATTGCTTAAAGCCCAGTTTGTGAGCAGAGTATTATAAAATAAATGAAAAATAGAAAGAATAGTTGATAATTATTTACCAATTCATTAGGTTTTGATTGTGGTTCAGGAGTAGGTGAATTAGATTTAGCAAGCTGAGACACCTTGCAGAATACTCCAAGTCTTGCAAAGTGATCAAGGAATATCTCACGTGCTTTCTTCATCAGATTCTCTATGATATTCAACACCACTAGATGGGCGTCATCATCATCCTGACAAAAAACAAAAATCAATATATCATTATTAATATACTACTGCATTCAAAAATAATTTTAAAAACTATATTTTTTATAGTCATAAAGCATGGACTAATACATTACAACACATACCAATAAAGAAGTACAGAATACTTGTAGCAAAAATTAACAAATTTGAAAAACTGCAGCTTTTTCATATTAAAGTAAAGAGGGGAAAACGTGTTTAGGTATTAAGTGAAGCAGACTGAACAACATTGATCGGCAAGAGCACGTTGATAATTTTAGGATAAAAGCAAGAAAAAACACCAACATTTCACAAGTTAAATCCAAGGAAGTTGCCATCTTTCAATAAAATAAGTCCACAGTCAGTAAAAAGACACAGAAATTTAAATTTTCTAAACCTCTTTATGCTCTGAAGATAAAATTGTTTTACACAGGTACTTTTATATTGGTGGAGGAACAGAAATATAGGTCAGGCAAGTATCAAAAGTCAAATTCCAAGGGAATAATAAACTGTCATATCATTTATTTATAGTTTGCAAATCCTGGAAATGTTATTTTATTAGATTAATAGATTATTTATTTTTCAGTAATTAATCACATGCTGTGGCTCTAGATGTAATTATGATATACTTATTTGATATTGGCAGTATATGAAGTGAATTAAAAGTGGTAACTACCAGTAAAATACATTCTATTTTAAAAAGAACAAAAAGATTGCAAAAGAAGAAAATTTACGATTGCCTAATAATATATAGTTAACATTTTTAAATTAGCTGTTTCTAATCAATATTTTTATTTATTCTTCGGTTTATCCCTTAATTTTCATTTGTCTCCTTATCTTCTAGGTCTACAGAGATGATAATTAAAAAAAGACTTGGCAAATTTTTGCCAATACCTGGGCAGCATCAGGCCTTTATCTAAGTATAAAGTGTGTGTATAAGTTTCATTATGTAAGTACAAAGTATAAAGTAAATGATTGTATTGGAAAGTTGCGCTCTCTTTATGTAATGGATTATGTAAATAGGGGATAAGTGTAGATTGGAAATACTTATGTCATGACAATTTATACTCAGATAAAGGCTTGATGGTGCTCAGGTATGAACGAAAATTTGCCAAAATGTGTAATTTTTTTTTTAATTATCATTCCTGTAGACCAAGAATATAAGGAAAAAAAATCAATATTTTGAAGAACTATTCATAGTGAGAAAATTAAACTCAAAGAACAAAATGTCCTCTTTTTTTTGTATATTTTAGTCAAAGTCAGTCAATATTATCAATATACAGTGAAAGAACAACGTTATCAGTGGGATACGTTTATGAAGGAGGAACTGCTATGTCGAGAAAAATGTGAGTAGACATATATTATTTTCATATTGTTAAATAAAACCTGCAGTCCACTTACAGTTTGCACGGAAAAATCCGAAAAATTAGGGTGGGGAGCCAATGACAGGTCAGGATTTTGAATTCTAGAAAGTTGGGCCAACTAGGCAAACAAAAATGTCACTGGCCCCACCCCTTCCACAGGCCTAGTGGCCTTACTTTTTTCCTCATTTAGGTTGGCCAATCTGAGTGTAAAAAGTCACAACCAGTAATACGCATACTGTAGTCTATATAAATCAGTCAACTGAAGATGACAGTGTTAGAGAATAACTTTTTGTTTTAATTCTAAACTAGTAGTCGAAACCTGTCTATATATTTTATATTATTGTGGTAGACAATATACTGATTTAAAAAAAAAAAAAAAAAAATATTGTGTTTTATTTAACAATTTGATTTTTTCCCAACACCACAAAATCTCCGTCAAAACACCCAATGAATTAATTATTTTGTTTTAATTTTGTGGGACCGTCTCTTTAAATGTAACACCAAGTTTTTACTATGTTAGGAATAATTGTCTCTCTTTGTTCTTCGAGGTTTATCCACTATGACTTTTAATTAAGAAAATTGTTCAATGTTATAATAACAAATCAAAAATTGAGAAGAATTTAAAGAAACTAAATCTCTAAAAATATTAAAAATGACAAATTTACATTGAGAGATTGTTTTCTTAAACCCTGCTTATTCTCTCTCCACTGAATCTCCAATTTCTGGCAAAAACCAATACGTTTTTACAATGGAAAAATATATTTAGTTAAATTATTTATTAAATAGAGAAAAGTGCAAACAGTCGGTGCAAAAAAGAGAGATAAAAACAAAAACAAATACTATCGACCATAATAGCAATTTATACTTTGTGACAAGTGCCTCACACACCAAATGTTCCTACTCAAATTAAAATAAAATGAACACTTATAGCAATTTTGTTTTGCATAAACACTGCTAAAGAAGTAATATAAAAAGGTTTATAAAAAAAGTATTCTGTCTCTGAGAAATGAACCCAGATTCTACTC
This sequence comes from Gerris lacustris, assembly GCA_951217055.1. Lineage (NCBI taxonomy): Eukaryota > Metazoa > Arthropoda > Insecta > Hemiptera > Gerridae > Gerris > Gerris lacustris. Next base: position 33,355,519 of record OX578283.1, on the reverse strand, counting down.
TGTTTTATAGAATAGCCTTTATTATTTAACTGAAATAATAATGTATTTGGTATTTCTTACCGAATTAAACAAATATATTTTTAAAATCAATAACAATAAAACCATTAAATTTAAAATTTTGATAAAACAGCACATACTAATGAGGTATATCCTCATAAAGTTTTAAACAGAATGCACAGTTTCAGTTACTTAACATTAAATCCATTTTTTATATCCACATTAACAAGAAACTTTATTTTACATTAAATATGATTATAGTATTTTTTTTATTTTCAAAAATAAAAAATATTTTTTGACACACGAATAAAACAATATTGAATTGATAAATTGGCAACAAAAGATGTTACGCTACATCAGGGGTATAAGAGTGCAATAAAAAAATTGAAAATCTCTAGGGCCCACATGCCAGTGGTTGACGTGCATACAAAATTGACACTTTTTGAAAAAACTGAATACCTACAAACTTATTTTATCATTAAAGTTCAAATAAAGTATTGTTTTAACACATTTAATTACCGTAATACTTATAATTTAAGCCGTGTTATGTTTAGTGAGCAAAATTTGGGCGTGGCTTAAATTTGAAAGCATAAATATTACCAGTTAAACTTTTCCCAAATTATAAAATTTTAACACCTAAGTGCAACTTAAATTCAATGTAATACAGTATGTATAGCAGAGCCACAAAGTCTAGATCTTTGCAGAGGAAAGAGTAACTCATTAAAGAAGCTAAGGACTTTCATGATGAGCAATTTCTTTAAGAGGACCTCTGCTATGGGTCCACTATATCACTATATCTCCTCTAGGACTAAGGAAATGGTTTGCACCATTGGCTAATTCAAAATAATTTGTAATTTGTACTTTTGTATTATATTTAATTTTAATTATATAAGAAAAAAGAAACTCATTTCCTTTCTCCAAAAACTTACTTAATGGAGATTGCTACATAAACAACAAAACAGAAATAAAGAAAATCTCAAATTTCAGAATACCATAAATAATGAGTATATTATAATTTTCATTTTTTTCATTGCATATTTTAAATCATAATTAGGTCTTCCATCTCTTAAAAATAATTTTCTACGTCAAACTGTATCTACTTTTAAAATGACAATAAACATGCTTGATATCTATAGATATGTCGAGCAGGTAAAGTAACTTAAAAAGATAAAATAAATAAAAAATGAAAACACCGATAGTTGCATCAATTATTATTAATAAGAACAAAATACAAGTGGGATAACTCTAGTTACCAATTTTATATTTAAATAAAGCTTTACTAGTCAAAATAGTAATTTGTGATCAACCAAGTAAAAATGCCAGGTTCAAGTCGAACAAATCAGAAGAGATTTTTTATCCCTTTTTTAAAAAAAATAAAAACAACTTACAAGTTAACAACAAATTTTAAATAAAATGTAATAATAAATAAATCAAATCAATGTTTCTTTAATCTTGAAGGGATTAAGGGTTGAACCACTGAAAATTTACAAGAGGAAAAAATATTTGTATATTTAAAAACACACATAACTAATTATCTTTTACTATATAGGCTGAGCAGCAACATTGCTTAAATTTGCCAGGAGCAGGGTGAATTGAAAAAATAATAATAAAAAAAATCTAGCACTTCATGATTGTCAAAAAATCATACAAAATATGGGTTGTGCCATGGTCGGATAATAGTTGATTAAGACATACACCATTGGTAAAACGGCTGGCCAAGCCATGGTATTGCATGTTGTATTAGCAACCAAAAACAACTATTACAATGGCTGTTGTTTCTCTCTCTTCTTATCTCATTTTTAATAACAAATAAAATGTTCTTGATAAATAATGAAAAATTATAGGTAGTACTCAATTCAAAATTACCTTTGATTTAAATAATTGTTTGTTCCAAGATATTTTGGAATCTTATAATGAATAGAACTCACAGTGCCGAATTGACCATATTAAGTTTTATTTAAAATTAAAAAGCAAAGATGATTAATTTATTATAAAACAAATCTGAGCAAAATTTGTTCACCACTTTATTTTTAGAGATTTAGAGGGCCCTAAATTTAGAACCAACATTTCTTTCTCGATTTCATCGCAGGGCATGATGGTTCTGAATGATTATTATAAATTCAACCGAAATAGGCCTCTTAATTAAGGCTCCATGCTTCTGCACAGTTTAAAAGGCAGACTTTTTTAAAACCACTTTAATAGACTCAGGGGTCCTCAAAAAGTGAAAATCCATTAAAAATTCAAATTAAACTTTTTGTACCATCACAATACTTACTCTATTATACAATATGTATAGTTTATACTTTATAAAGTATAAACCATAATATTTAGTATAATAGACCCATTTCAACCACCACAAACAACTAATTTTAAATTTACTGTGTTTAGTTGTATTTAAAAGCTGATAAGGGGGGGGGGGATGAGGATAAGAGAAATAATACTGAATTTTTGAAATAATTTAGACAAGAATTATGTTTTACCTTAATACTCAAAATAACCATACAAAAATAGACTTTTAAAACTCTTATGCTGCTGTAAAAAATTTATGATTTTAAATTTATCTAACATTTTATTTTCTATCACATAGATAAGAGAGAAATAAACATAAAATATTGATAGATCATTGAAATTTCTATAGCTAAAAGTGAAAAAATATAATTTGTGTTTCCACCACCCAAATTCCCATGACCCCTTGTGATTTGAGTCAGTTTAAAAATATACAATTAAAAAATAAAATAGAAAAATAAAAACAAACCACAAACAAAAGTCACACAGTTAGTAAGTAAAATAAAATTCAACATATAAATATATATAAAAAAAATATATCAATATACAAATGGCTGCAGAAAACAAGGAAAGAAACTAAAAAATTATATAAAAAAAAACCAAAGCAAGCAAAACAACAGGCAAGATAAAAACTAACGGAGCTAGATTCACTAAAACACTTAAGACAGTATTTCCAAACACATTTTGGGATAAAAAGGGTCAAATTGGGGGGGGGGGGGGGTACAATCATATCTTGAACTCTCTCTCACAAAAAATTAATAACAAGTCTAAATTATTAAAAAGTTACTGATATGAAATCAATTTAATTTTAAAATAATTATCATGTTAAGTTGGACATAGCTTGTTTACTATCACATAATCATGTTTCAACATAACTCTTCTGAGTGAAACTAGAAAATGAGGTACACTCTGAGGACTGCAACTGAGAAAATAGAACATGTAGTCAAACTCTTATTAGCCATCTTTTAAACATCTTATAATTTACTTATTACACCAAAATGAACTATTTTAAATTAAACTTTATTATGTTCTGATTAAGACAACATGAGGATATTACAGGGAAAAGGCAGCTGCAACTTAACACATGTACTCGATGTGATCATCAATGTGAAACAGTTATCATCTCTCTCGGTTTTTAACCAGATAAATTATTGTTTGGACCTTGGTTTCAGGTCAATAACCACTCCATTACAAATTAGTTAAACCTACATCAGCAACATGGCTCACTCGGTGTATTTTTAATGCTCACTCCGATATTACCCATATTGCCTTTTTTTTTTTAAATTTTATTTGATTTATTTACATATTTTAATTAATTTATTTTTTGCTCTCTTTAATTCGTCAGCATTGAAAACTACCCCATGGTAAAAGGCTAAGGTAAACCTATAATAAGGTACGTTTTTTAAAGTGGCGACTTATAGACAAAAAGGTTGCCAACCTCTGCAATAGAGGACAACGATATGAGGATTTGTTTTTGTCTGGTTGAAACGCTTTACCTCAAAGGTACATTAAAGCATTTCAAATTTTTACAAATATTGAGACATATGCAGTTAACATTTGACTTTTGATGTCATAGCTATAAGTTCAAATTTATCAGCAGTAATAAAACATTAAGTTAACATCAGCCTAGAGATACAAGTAAATAAAAGATGAACAAACGATGAAGAAGTTAAATACAATAAAAAACCTGATAACGGGATTGTAAGCAAATAACCAACTTAACAATAATAATAATTATGTCAATAAACCAGTGTTACCAACCTTCTGAAAACTAGTTAATTTGTTTGTTTGTTTTTTCTCCACAATTGTATAAGATTATGTAAATTCATTCTTGTTAAAAAAAATAAATTAAAAAAATGCAAATGTTTAAGGTTAATAATTTAGAATAATGTTAACAAAACAGTTTATCAAATTAATTTTATGAATGCTGATTAATAATTAAAATTAAAAATTATTTTAAAATAAAGATGATTTAAAAAAAAAAAAAAAAAAAAAAAAATTAAAAAAGAAAAAAACTCAAAAATGAAACAACCTAAATAGATATACAGGTAAGACTCTTCATGCTGTCACAAATATACCCTCATCAATGCTATAATATTAATAATATAAATAATAACAATAAATAAATATTGCTCAATAATTAAAATCACAATAACTTTTGTCAAATTATAATTATTATTTACTACGGGAAACAGACAGTGAAAAATACACTCCCGCGCCTATTATAATTTGATTTAAATTATTTAAACTTTCCGTAGTATGAAAACTACCAAAAACTTAAAATTGAATAACTTTTGTGTATTTTCATACACATAAAATATAAATTGTAATTTGTATACACATTAAAGTAGAAATGCAAGAAAAATCTCAAAATAATATTATGTTTAAACTAAATATATTTTAATTTATATTTTAAAGGGGGGGGGGGGGGGGAGATTTAAGGGTCTAAGACAAAGCCGACTAACTGCCTTGTGCACGTTTTTATTGTCAGTCCCCATTCTGCATTATTATTTCCAGTAACCATTATTCTTCCCGTAAGAAAATAATATTTTAGCTCTAAATTTACTAAAATTTCCACAATAAAAAACTATTTTAGTCACAAAAATTCAGTTTTAAGCTTATAGTCAATCAAATAATTAAGTATTAATGTAATTCCCTTTTTTGAGGTTTATGCTAAATTACGAAATTGTTACCTTATTTTATTTATTTATTTTTTTTTGCAATTTCACCTCCTCTTAAGGCATTTTCATGCCTGCTAATGATTGCTCTCCCGAGTACAAATATATTAAATTAGTCAGTATAATTTGAAAAGTCTTAACTAAAAACTCTTCTTATAATACTACTTCACAGAGATTCAAGAACTTTCAGAGAGTTAAGAACTTTCAGAATTAAATTGACTAGTTATGTTTCAGTAAGAAGATATATACTTAAAAATTGTTCTCCCATTCTGCATCTCTGTGAAGAAGTAGTTATTAGTGTATAAAAAGTTTTGAGTTAATAACTTTTGGAATTGGATTGACGGAATGTGTGTTCTAGTAAAAAACCATTTTATCTTAAAGTTCTTCTCGTATTCTACATCTCTGTGAAGTAGTAGTGAATACAGAGTTTTGATTTTAAAACTTTTAGAATTACCTGTAGAATTGGATTGAGTAATTGTATGTTCTAGAGGTCGACCAAGAAGTCATGAACACGGGAGAAACGGAAAGCTTAACTTCGTTTAAAATCGGAACTTCCGAGTAGTGCCGAAGTCAGTACAGTCGGGTGCTAAGACAATAACCATTCCTAGTTTGTATGACTGACATGCCCAGTTATGTCAAATCTCACGAATAAAAACAGGAAGGTTTCCAATCTGTTAGGTTTCCTGTTTTGTTTGTTTTTATACAGCACGAACTATAGTCACAACTGTTCTAAATCCAAATCAAACTCAGAAATAAAGAGGAAGAAAAAAAAATAGATTAAGGAAAAAGAATATCGATTTAGATTTAAAGAATATTATTATGAATAATCAATAAATAATAATATAAAGATATTATCGTATATTATTAGTGATTTCTTTCAGGTACAGTGTTGCCTATTGCAAAAAATATTTTAAAAATATAGAAGTTATCAAAAATAAAATTATTAATAACAGAAGAACAACACTGTGTTTTTTGACCATGGTCTATTATATCAAAAACTGATTGTACATGACGACACTAGCGCACTCCTCTCATTTCCATGACTTCTTGGTCGACCTCAAGTAAAAACAATTTTTAGGCCTGAAGATGCCTCAAGAAGCTGTGAAATAAGCTAATTTTTCCCCCAGCAACAAAGTAAAAGCAGAATTTGACCAGTTTAATAATAGACCTGTTTTGACCAATTTAGTTAAAAACAACATTATGAACAACGAAAAAAAAAAATTAAAAACTGGATTTTTTTTTTTTTTTTTACTACAACTCTATCTACTAAATCCTATAATAATGATAAAATCCCTTAAAAAATAAATAATAATAATTAAAAACATAATAATAAAAATTATTCTGGAAATATTCATTCAAAAATATACACAAAAGAATTAGAAGAGAGAGTGAGGGGTGAAATGGGTGGGAGAGCGAGGTAGTATTATTTGTAAAATTCGGTTGGAAATCTTTTTATTTAAAAAAAAAAGTATGTGTGTTGGGTTTTTTTTTTAGCGAATTTACCGTAACTGCGCTAGCGATAATCAACTTGTTGTTTTCTTGAACTGTTTTGGCTGAACGATTCATCTTGGACCATAGAGAGGGTGCTACACGATCGGCTTGGCTGTGGTAAGTAGGCCAGCTGTAACTACTCTGGAAAATTGTACACGTAAAAATTCCGCTATAGTAGTTGTAGTCGCCACCTCAACCAGCTAATTTTTTAAAAATATATTTAATTTAAATTAAAACAAAGCAATCTTTGTTTTATTGCATCCCTCCAACAAAATTTTACAATAAATACATAAGAGAGAACACAAAACATAATTATAAAATATATAAATATATATATATTTTTTTTTAAAAAAAGTATTCTTTCCTTAATTTCTGACAGATAAAAATAATAGTTAAAAAAGAAACAACTGTAAAAAAAAAAATAAAAAAATAATAATAAATAAAAATATGAAAGTATTTCCTTTTTTAAAGACACTTAAAACCAAATAATAAGAAATAAATTGCAATATAAAAATAATAATTATAAGATAACACCACAAAAATAAATGCAGATATACAAATAATATTAGGTATTAAAATTGAGTTTCAGGCTCTTATACAAGAGATAGCAGCACAGTTTTTATTAAAGAAAACTTAATACTCATTTATCTCCAGCAGTAAAAACCAGAGTTATTTAAATTGAACATCTTTGATTAAATTTGGTACATAAGCTGCACCAATAAAAAATTGCATTTTGTGTTGAATTTACTATGATGCAAAAATATTTACGTCAAAAAAATTACCACAATCATTCAATAAATTTGTTGTGTCAGAGTGTCTACACTTCCATGCACCAATTTCAACAAACTCAGCCTGCTCAATGCAAATTTTTATTGATGTGGCATAAATAGCTTCTGAGGCATGGCTTGCCATAAACACCTTTGCTTTCTGGTAGAATCCATGTCTAACTTCCAGCACTGAAAGCGAGAGAGCAAAGTGAGTGTGCATCCTCCTACAGCTAACTTATATAGCAGGTTTATCTTATTGCTGTTTTGAGTTAACATCACGAAGCCAAAACACCTTCAAAGATGCTTCTTCTAGTAAAACTAATATGATGGATTGGAATTTCATTATGAAACAGATATCCCAAGGTTGGTTATAATAATGCTTAATTGTGTAGAGTACAAGTAGGACAGCTTCTATATAACACTAATGCCCATTGACACCTGGTTCATTACCTTTACTATTTGCATTATTAAAGAGCAAGGAAGAAAAAAGATAAAAAATCCACACAGCCCACTGGGATTGAACTAAGCATGCCAATGTTTAAACCTTAAATAAGAATAAATCTTTCAACTAACTCAATTAAAATGTTCTCACATACATAGTGATACTGAATTTAAATTCAATAACATTTAATTTTTATCAAACATATTTAAAAACTGTTCAACAGGTGATTTTTTGTCAACATGTATGCTAAATTTAATCTAAATCAGACAATAAACAGACATTTAAAGAAAAAAAAAAAAAAAAAAACACTTTTTTGAAGTTGAGACTTTAAAAGGTATAAATCCATAAAACTTCTCAAAGAGGAATTTTTGCACTTTCACAATACTTTCTTTCCTATACAGAAAGTATACGAGAAAGTAAAAATAAATAAATATATTGTGGTGTTAATACAGGGATCTGTGGTTCAATTTTCAGCAGAGTGGGCAGTTTTATCTGTCTTCCTCCTATCCACTTTAATATTAAACATCAATAATTTGAATTTCCAGACATGAATTGGTATTAATTTTAACATTCTAAATTTGTAATTAAATTAGGCCACCGAATGTCATTTTTATAGTTATTGAAATAGTTTGACCCCGCCATCACACTTCCCAATTGCGGACCAATGAGAGAGGAGTGAAGAGGAAGAAACTTTGAGTGGACCAATGAAAGAGCCAGCCAATGGACCAGTAGACCCGGGATCAAACTTATGTTGTTTGGCACTTATGTGTTTGGACTCTTGTGATGAGTGATGATGCTATGCTTCTCTATGTCTTACCCTATTTACCGCTGTTAGTTTGTTTCTCATAATTTTTGTGTGACGAACAATAAGTTACCAGCTTCACTACGTTCTGCCCTAATAATTGTACAAGATTAATTATAAATTTATAAACACACTGCCAATACAGTTTGGGGTCAGTAATTTTAGGGTCACACCTTCAAAAGAGGCAGACTGAATAAATAAATGTGTGGGAGGTATTAGTCAGAAAATATTGCTTTTGTTCTTCCACTTTATTAGTAAAACCCAACTAGAGGTGTCAGTTACAACCTTCCCTCCACCAGTGCCTTATTATGAACTAAAGCAATACATAGCAGCTATTTGCTGGACAGAATAGATATTTTTGACGATCATTTCTATTATTGACGATCATTTCTATTAATAAAAGATAATTCTTAAACATTAATCACTGTGCTGCTATCTACAGGATAATGAGTGAAAGTCAAGCAGCTGCTCTGTCTAGACCAGCAAACAAGACATTGTCTACAAGTAGGCATTCTATTAAGATATCATCCTGAATGTTTTACCTCATTGTCGAGTACGGTGGCTATGACTTCTACAAGCATAGTACCCAGGTTGTAGGTTGAGGAGTCCGGACTGCAGGCTTTGACTAGAAGGGGAGGGTCGATATATTGCACCATCTTCTTTATAAGATTCAAACTTGACTTTCTGTAACAAGTTCAACCAATGCACTCAATCAGTTTAATTATAAACAAAAATTAAAAATATTGAATCAAGTAGTGATTTTCTAAAAACATCATACCTCTTTAACCACAAATAGATTAAAATTACAGAAAATGATAAAATACAAACATGTAAAACCCATTGTATTATATAAACCTCAATTTGCATATATTTCAATATATCATCAGAACCTTTTGTTCTCCCAAGGATATGTAGAAAGTAAGTAGGTGGTTCATTAGGATGAATCATGGACAAACGCCGAAGGGAATGCTCCGTGGAAGGCTGTTTAGCGGAAGAAAGAAAGGATACGATCCCCCCCCCCCCCCCCCGAATAGATGGATAGATAAAATTTAGAGCAACTTAGAGGAGGATGGCTCGCCATCTAGAGAACAGCTAGCCAGGAAGACTGGAAGGAAATTGTGCAACAGGCCAAAGCACATCCCCAAGCTGAAAATCCACTTAAGAAGAAAAATAAAGAACAATAAACATGTTCATTACCTGACGGAGGCGAGCATTGTTGCTTGGAAGGTATCGCAGAGTACAGGTAAAAGCCTGTTGAGGTAGATGGGTGCCATTTCAGGGTCTCCTCTAGGCCCATCGTTGTCTGATGACCTGGACTTATCTACACCTATCATCCATTCACCTGCACATAGAAAGAGACAGAGATACTACTTCCATTCTAGGTAAGGACTGTATTCCTCTTGCAGTACAGCACAGCAAGTTACAGAATCTCCCAGTAATAATGTACTGTCTTAAACAAAATATTTGAAGAATCCAAGGGCTCCTTGATCAAACATTTGATATTTTCTTTGAACAGATATACACAAGCTCCTTCTGATTCCTGGTTGTTTCTCTGACTCAAATTTTTGCTGAGCGAGTCCTGATTTACATACTAATAAAAAATATTAATTAATACAATAAATCAGGTAAGCCTTCCAAATGTGTGAATTCTAGAAAAGTCCAGAAATGGACAAACTGCTTGATTTAGAATGATTCAAAACTTTTACTACAATATTAATTATAAGAGGTTTATTTTGAAGATAATTATATAAATTAGATATTAGAGTTAGACACTTAAAAGATAACAATAAATAAATAAATTTTATTCTTACATTATATGCACAAAATACAAACCAGGTGATTGAAGAATAGACTGGACCTCTCTGTGACCTACGTCGCCTCTCTCCCTAGCCTTGTCAAGAGGAGTTTTACCATCTTCATCTCTTAGATCTGGGTTAGCTCCATGCTGAAGCAACACTTTCGCTATTGCTGGCCTACCAAAGCATGCTGCATAGTGCAGTGATGATGATCTCTGACCTGCAAAATCCACAATAAACAATATAGGTTATATTTTTCTTTTAAGATTTGAAGAAACAGTAAATACAATTTGGAAAAAAAAGTATCATATTATGGTCACATAACTACAATAGCTAATATTTAATACAGACTGGTTCCAATCACTTTTATCAACAGTAACCTGATGAAGCCAATACATTTAAAAATAGTGGAGAAGACATTCTGAGTTTAACTAACTTACTTTATCTAACCTAACTGGGGAACTCTTCTTGCCTCTTACTCTTCTGTAGCAGACAAGGCTTAAAGAGTTTGAAAGACCACCTTTAGACGAATGGCAGATTAATTAAATTACACTTTTAAAATAAGTAATTAAAATCCTCCTTCTTAAAGGAGAGCAGAGTATTAGAGATTTGATTACTGAATGACAGTTGATAAGCTACTAAGCTCAATGCTCTGAGTTTAAAAAAAAAACAGCTACTCGACAATAGCTTCTAATATAATAAGACCTCAAAAGAAATTGCTTTTGAAAGGGTTCCTCAGAAGTTTATAATCAAGCAAGGGGGATTTATACCAAAAATATTCAAAGTATAAAGAAGGAGTAAAAACAAATTAAGGTTCCAAAGCATACATGGGCCTGATAACAAGATTCTGAATTCCAGTTTGTTGTTCTACCACATAAGGCTTCCGGAACATATTCAATTTTAATCTCTAACTTATTAAAATGTCTACAAACTTGTTCACAGACGAACTAACAAAGTCAGTTCACACTTTAAGCTGAAGCTATAAGTGCAGCTTATTTTTATTTAGATTAATATAATTAAAATGAGTGTATTAACAGTTAGTTATTTACAATACCTTTATTGACATCAGCCCCCTTACTGCAAAGGAACTCTACCATCTCCTGGGTACCAAAGGCTGACGCCCAATTTAACAAAGTTTGGCCCACATCATCCATGAAATTCACCTCTACACCTTTGCAAAAAAAAAACACAGTAGTAAACTTAACAGAAAGATTGACTAATTAAAACAATGTTTGTGAGAGAGAAAAAAATATAGAAACCAATACACTTCAATAACTAATACCTTGTTCATTTAAGAAAGGTCTAGTCCTTCTCATTTCAAGGATATCAATAAAACACCCTAAAATTTTAAATGCTGTAAGTTACCAGAATTATCAATGGCCTCTATGAGAGCGTCCGTGTCTTTGGATCTTATGCAGTCTATGAGCTGACGATGAGATTTGTCAGCAGCTGAATCAAGACGCCTGAGTCTAGTCTGCAGTGAGGAGTTAGCAGGAGATGGTGTTGATCCTCCTCCTAAAGCACGCCGACCTTCCCACAACACTACAAGCAGCAGATCTATCAGCCGCATTGTATCCAAGCAACATCTAAACAAAGTCAGAAAATTAACATTATCCATAAGAATAAGAATAAAATGATTATCTACAAGTCAAAAGGGTAAAAAGAAGAATCATCTAGAATTACCAAAAAGGGTTAATATAAGGCCAAAAAATAAGATCTCAGCTAGTACCGCCCACACTAGTATTTAAAAAGTGTGAAAACACTTAAAATTTCCCATTGTACCGTGGTAAGTTTTTGGCGTTTGTTTTTGGCGTTGGAATGACTTCCGTAGGCTGGCGCCATCTCTCGGATCTTTGTGAGACTTGTTTCAGGGCCCATCACCTGCTGCCACCTAGCGGAATATCCGACGAACTACTTTGAACATGTCCTACAGTTTCAGTTTTTTCCTTCTTTACCAGGTCGTATATATTTTATTTTCTTTCCCTCATATCTTTTCTTATATTTCAGCTAGGAAATTCCTGTTTGCATCTAAATTCTTATCTTCTCTTTCTTTAATTTTCTATACCTTTTCCGTTCCATTTGTTTTCAACCTTTATTTTAGCTTTCCTATGCCACCTTTTATGTTGGAGAGCGTCGTTGGACGCGACACACATTCATTCTCTTGTTTCACCGTCGCCATTATGGACGCGTAGTCTTTTCTTCTGGGCTTCTTTCCAAGTTTCTTTGGAAATGCCAGCTTTTATTGTAATATTCAGTGATTTATTCTGATTCTCCTGAATCAGTTTTACCGTGTGAATTCATTTCCGTTAAGATTAAGTTTTCCCTGTTCGTGATGGACTTGGATAATCTTGGGACAACCTGTTGTTTGTGACGCTTGGACGCTTTCGAGGAAAACTTTTCTAACCCTGTGACAACTGTAAGTTCATTCTCTTCTTTTTCTCTTTAATTACTGCGAGGAAATTATTAGCGGTTTAGTTCTACGTATCGGCTTTTCAACAAGTTATCTCTTACAGGTGTTTGTCGTTTAGTAAGCCAGTAGAGACGCTGACCGGGAGATGTGCATCACGACCTTTTTCTAACGTAAACTTCTTTGGAGATTTCGTATCTTATCGTACCGGTGAGTAACGTTCTGTCTTAAAGTTTCATTTTTTTATGTTAACGTATTGAAGTGTGTCTTATAGACTTTTTCACTTCCAGTTTCAAGTATCGGGGCATGACTCATAGCCAGCCAAGATCTACGTGGGAAAACCTACGCTAGTTTCACCTTTGGATGACATGTGGACCCGACTTACCTGAAGACTACGTTTACCGTCTCACCTATGAATCATACCTACCGTATCGTTTATAAACTGTAATAACGTTTATTTTATAGTCCCGTCCCTTTTCTGTGTAACTTAGTATACTAAATCTATCTAAGCCAGGCTAGGCCAGGTTAGGTTAGATTAGTGTCCCTTAACGTAGAATCAGTTTGTTTAATTTACTTTCCCTTATCTAAATTTTAACTTCACTTAATTAATCTTATGTTCCCCCCCCCCCTTTTTATCTTTCCGTTTATTTCACAATTTAATTACCTTGGGGTACTTGTTACCTTTTATCTGGCATTTAACTTTGAGTAACCCGGAATGCCAGGTCCGGCTATGTTACTCTTTAATTTTGTGATCTGTTCCGGACATTCACTTTGAATCATGGACAGGTCTTAACCCTTTTACTTCTTGGAAGTATTTTTAAGAATTTTTCTGTTTTATTTATGATTTAAAAGTAATTTTTTTTTTGTTTCTTTACCCTTCTGGGTTGTATTTGCCGTTTAAGTCTCCAGTGGTGACCTGAGGGCAACAGGTCAATGTAGCCACTGTGTTTTTTTTTCTTTTATCTAGTAGCTACAATTACTAGAAGTTGATGTATTTAACTGCCTTCGGGTTGTATTCGCTGTATAAGTCTCCAGTGGTTCTGAGGCGACAGAGTTCGGCCACTGTGAAAATAACTATATTACACTGGTAGCTACAACTACGAGTAATTTATTGTATAAATTGCCCTCGGGCTTGTTCTCGCCGTTTTAACCCTCAGTAGTGCCTTGAGGCGACAAGGTCTAGTGCTGCTGAGTATCGTTCACTATATAACCTTATTATTTGTTTTATTTCTGTTGTTTTAATTCTTTCTTTTTTTGTTTAGAGGACCCACTCACCGTGACCCAGTGTACGTGAGGATAGCGTAGCCGTTACCTTGTTCGACGCGGTGTTAGTTCAGAGTAGGGAGTGCCCTCTAACGTGAAGTATATTTCTTTTTCTTATTTTATTTATTATTTTGCTTCTCACTCTGGTTGACTAGCCCCTTTGCGTTACCAGCTGAGACGGAGATAAGGCTAGCCGTTTTGGTGTTACACGGCGCTAGGGCAGTTAGGGTTGGGCCAGTCTACCAGTTTTTCTTTTTTTTATTGTTTAAATTCAGTCAACCTTATTATTTTGAGTTGACTCTCCCGTGTTGTTGGCCACTCACGGTTTGAGTCAATCTCCAACCTTTTAATGTATTATGTTATACCATACCAGAATTCAAAATTTCATTTAATTATACTATTATTTACTGGACATTGTCCATCATTCACTAAAATTATCTTTTATTCTGTCTGTCTACCTACTTCCTACCAACACTCTTAATTTATTCACCTTGGTGAAGTTTCTTGTCTTGAACAGAGCAGTGGGACTCTTCTCTGAGCTGAACATCTACCTGGTCTATGATATTTTTGATATCATATTAATTTCTATGGTGCTGCTGCCTTGGCAGGGGTACACCATACCTTTTCTTTACCACTAAAGTTAAGATGTGTCTCCAAATGCGATAAAGATACACAAGGTGTCATAATATATTAAACATAATATATTGTCTTAAGATAGAGATATAAATAAAACATAAATAAAACCTTTATCCCTGGAGATAAGATATGGATAAACGGGCATTGAGAGCTAAACTAGAAAGGACACATTAAACCTAAATTAAATTGATCATCGAACTAAATACAGTAGAAGCCACCCTATCTTGGTTTAACCTGCCGATTTGTACCTTTCATCTCCTTTAAGTGATTTTTCTATGGCATCAGGTAGTTCAGATCTCAGGAGATCGTGAGTAATACTAGGCGATCCACGACACAGTGTGGACAGCAGACTGATGATGGTTGACACACTGGCAGATGATTTGGTCTCCGGTACTGCTGTACTTGTGCTGGGATTACCTGCAATAACAATAATATTAGGTTGTGACAAAATATAACACCATAAAACACTTGGAATTGAAAAACGATCTCTTAGGTTTACTATTGACTAAAGGCCTCATGTTGTTAATTTCAACTTTCTTAAATAATTAAAATTTATCTCAATATCTAAACCAACAATATTGATACACATATCCTATAATAAATTCTATTCTATAAATGTTCATTTGTGGTTTACTTTCATATTATCCAACAACTTTAAATGCTTTTCTTAAATATTTGAAATATTTACCTGAGGTCTGTGGGCAGATGGAATGAGTCGAGCCAGCAGCGTTAGATAATCTGACCAATAGTTCCTTCACTAAGCCATGCTCTGCTAGGGGAGCTGGGTCCACTCCTCTACGAGTAAACCTATACAAACAAAAATTGACAATTAAATATCAAACTAATTCCTCCTCATTCGAATTGTAGGAGAATTGTATTGATATAATTGATGTAGCATGTACAAAGTACAGTACCTGTCAGAGAGGGAAGCAAAGCACTTAAGAGCTGAGTCAGATACGGTGGGATCAGGGTGAGTGAGTAGATCGGATAGTGATCTGACTGCAGAGGGAAGAGCTGGATCTGTAGGCTCTGTCTTAGCACACAGTCTACTCACTACTGACATGGCAGAGTGAAGAGTATCCTTGTGTATCTTACTGCCGAGCTCAGATATCAAACAGAGTACACACTGCAGTCCACCGGCTTCAAATACGCAACCCGCCTCTCGACAGCATATCAACTCAAGCACCTAAAACAAACACCAATAATAATAATAATAATAACATATTAATAACCTATAAACTAAGCTGCTATTTTTCCAAACTTACAAATATCTTATCTTCCTTTACAAATATATTTAATGAACCTAAGAGAAAAAGTCATGTTTATAATAAAATCAGTGAACTAACTGGGAACCAAATTATATTCTAAATAAAGTTGTACCCAATAGTAATGTTTCTTAAAGTGCCAATATATATATAATATATCTTTTTTAAATTCCCTTGAAAGATTTTATCAATAATCACCATAACACTATAATAATTTACAGTAGAGTCTCGATAATCCGAGTTGGACGGGACCGGCACAAACTCGGATTACCAATAAACTCGGATTATTGGAAATTTAGGAAAAATGTGAATTCTTTATTGAGAAATACTACATTCATATTTAATTTTCATTAGGGTTTTAAAATAATTTCATCATATTCTATTTCCAATCACAAAACTCACTGTTACACACCTAACACCCGAGCAATTGTTTTCAGTGACACACAATTACCTATACGCAACAAAGGATATCTACTTTCACAGCAAACGGAAGATTCGGTATGTTTTTTTTTGTTTACTCATTATTAAAATGTGATGCTTTCGGTTAAAGATCTAGCTTAGAACTGAAGAAGAAACAAATTAATAGGTTTCCCTGAATTTGAATGTAAACACAGCTGCTCAGATATGAAAGTAATTCCATGAAATCATCTGGAACCATTATTACTAGCAATGTCCTGTCCTGACCTAATTGTGTTTAGTTCAGGGAACCTGTTCCCCCTCCTTCTTTTCAAGAACTCTAGTTTGACTCGGATTATTGGAAACTCGGATTATCGAGACTTTACTGTAATTAGCACAACAGAGTTATTATAGTAAATAAAATCATTTCTAGTTAATTCACTTATCATCTGACTTAAAACAGGTACCATTAATGATAGAAAAACTTTTTAGCCCCAGCCAAACCTTAGGCCGATCGGCCACCAGAAGCTGAGCGGAGCGGAGCTGAGCGGAGTTGACTCAGCTTGTGAAATCGAATCCCATTGTTTTAAATGTAAGGGTGGCCACCGGTTGCGGAGCGGAGCTGAGCTGAGCCTAGCGACGCATCTCGACTCCGCTTAGTCGGTCGGTTTTGAAAGCTGACTCCGCTTCCCCCTCCACCCACAACAATAATGTTATTAAAAAATTAAATGAATAAACTTTTTATTAATTGATTAATACACTCTTGTAGATAAATGAACGAGAGATTAGCTGGCTAATATAGTGTAGAAAATCACTATTTTATTTGAGAAACGTTTCGACCAATTATTAATGTCATCTTTAGTCTTGTTTTATTTTAAAATTTAAACAAGCATAATATATAGCTTTAAAATAAAGTAATTATAAAATAAAAATTAGTAATTATATAGGGTTTAATTATTCATTAAACATTTTGACATATACTTCTAATTTTACTGAAATCAAGTTTTAATTAAGACTTGTATTCAGTAAAAAATATACTTACATACGTCATTATTGTTTCATTATAAAATACTATCTCCATAAGAGAGGGTCTAAAATTAAAAAGTTTAACAGTGGCACGTTGGTATAACATACCGACATCGAAATAACCAGTAAATGTTAATATGTATAAATATAAATTAAAACATTAAACAAAACTAGTAACAATTTATAACATTCTAAAAAATATATAATAATAACTAAAAATACAATGATCAAAAAGCTGTATATATGTGATCTTCATAACAACTATTCATCGAGGAGATTCATCTTATTATACAGTGGTTCTTAATTAAAACTTGATTTCAGTGGGATTAAGGATATGCCAAAATTTATAATGAATAATTATAATTACCTTGAATTAATTTTATATATATGTTTGTTTGAAGATGACATTAATAATTGGTCGAAACGTTTCTCAAATGAAATAGTGATTTTCATTATTTTCTCTACCTTAATAGCCATCTAATCTCTCTTTCAATAATACAATGTGAAGGAAAATAAATAAAGTATAATAAAAAGTAATCAGTGTTGGCGTATTTAAAAAAAAGGTTTTTAATTCGGATGTTACAGCTCTCCGATAGTTTGTATCACAACCCGTTATATCATCTCTTATCTTATTTAGAAGTTCATTAAACTGAGGGCTATTCATACGGAAATATTCCTTAAACTGTTCGTGGTTTAGATCATGAAAAAGGGTGTGAAATTCCCCGAATTCATCCCTTTTTCTAGATAGAAAATTTCCCAATCTGTCTTATAAGCTGGTAATGCGATACAAGCTGCAAGAGAAAACTCGGTTTCAGAATCCTCGGATTCTGAACTTAAACACAAATATAATAGTTTTCGTTGGGTTGACATTTTTGGGTGGACTAGCTTAGTTCACGCAAACGAAAACAGAGCGGAGTCAGCTAGACTCCGCTACAGTCAGCTCGACTCCGCTCAGCTTTCGGTTGCCACACCCCTTGGACTCAACTACACTCAGCTACACTCCGCTCAGCTCCGCTCAGCTTCTGGTGGCCGATTGGCCTTAAACACTTGACATACTTGAAGAAAGAAAATAATTAATTTAAAAATTCCATTTTTCAAAACTGGTCTTATTTTTAATTTTTTTTTTTTTTGGGGGGGGGGGAGGTTCTGTATTCTTCACCTTAGTTGTAGCTATGTGCAAAATTTGGGGAAGATTGAATGACGATAAGTGGTTCAAAATTGGGGTAACAGGTGTGCGATGAAACTTAAAAAGCAAATAAATTTGACGCCATTTTGTTTTCTTTTTGTTGTTTTTTTGGTTTCTGTATTCTTCGGCATAGTTGTATTTATGTGCAAAATCTGGGGAAGATTGAATGACGATAAGTGGTTAAAAATTGGGGTAACGGAAATGTGCGATGAAACTTACAAAGCAAAGTAATATAAGACCAGTAAAAAAAAATGGATAAAAGGAGACCTATATTGAACTATTATTGCTAAGTGGGATTAATGCTCAGCAAACAGTTGGAAACACCCCAATTCCTTTATAGAATACTCAGAGCTAGGTGTTGTCTCTGCTAAAAAGTGGACCTAATACCTGAAGACTCTTTATTCTTAATTAGGGTTTAGAAGTATAAGCAGTAGGATGTTAGTCCAAACCACTTTTAAGACAATCGCTATTAGCAGAAATAGAAGTAAAAATAATTTTACGAATTGGTTAATTTGATTAAATAAGGTACATTTAAAAAGTCATAATTACCTTAATGCATTGTTCAGCAAGGTCCCTAGCAGTGCGTGAGTTGGGGTCCTGCACGACCAGCTTGTTGCAAATGGCCTTAACTGCGCCATCAATAGCGACAATGCGCCTTGTGCATTCAGCACTTACATCCAGATAGTATGTGATGGCACGAGCTGTCACCTCCAGAACAGAATCTGGTGCACACTCATCAAGGAATATCCTGCATAGTGCTGGTAGGAATGATCTCGGAGGACAACTAAGGCAAACAAATGAAATAAGTTATTAGAAGGTTAAAGTATACTGGCTAAAGTATACTTTTGGTTGAAGGAATGGTAAACTTTTAAAACTTTGGATGGAATCCTAAAGGCATCCTTATCCCTACAGGATAGGAATCCTTCCATATGGCCCCTGAATGAGAGGAATTATTTTATTTCCCTAGTAGTCAAATAAAATAAAAAGAGTTAAGTAGTTTATCTAGTGTATACTGACTTCTCGAAGCACCTGTCGACATTATCAGACATGAGTAAAAGCATGCAAAGTTGTTCCAAAGCAATGAGCTGCATGTCCCTCTCCTCTCCCTGGCCAAGGGACAGCCAGTCCAGCAGTGTTTCCGGGTCTACTTCCGCCATCTTCTACAGCCCCCACACCACGCTCTGTAAACAAACATAGCATAGAAATTAGTATTGACAAGGTAGTTGACATTTTTAATTAAAATTATAGAACATTGGAGCTTAGTTAGATTGACACTTGCAGCTGATAAAGGCTAACAGGTTAACAATGTTAATGAAAAATTATTTGGGACACTATATAGCAAACGGATAAGGAGGGACTTCAAAGAGCAACTTTAGATCAAAGATCAACTAATAGAAACCTAATAGCTTTGAAAGGAAAGCTTAAGAGATGTTACACACTTAGTTCCAGAGTTAACTAACTCCCTGTAAACTATGAAATTCGTCTTGACAATTAGTTCGAATAGTTAAAACTATGTAAAAGTACTTAGAAAAGCCACTTAGAGAAGAACACACTTAGAACTCTTAGTGAAGGATGCAATATGATTCCAGGAAGCGCCACCTCTTAGCCTTGGTAAATGGTTAAATTCACAGGTTTAAAGCCTCTCCGAGATCAAAACCATTCCTCTAATCCTCCACTAGAAAGTTAGTTGTTATTGATTGGGTAAACTTACAGTCTCCGGAATTTCGTTTCCAACAATTAAATGTAAATCAAAGCCTACACAAATGGTTGGTGAAAATATTTCAGTAGAACTAGAATGGAAACATGCTTTGTAAAGAGTTTACTATCTACCATTTAAGTAAACTAAAACACAAAACATGCAAACGTTTGTTTTTCCCAGTTGTAATGGAAAAAGAGAAGAAATAAAGCAACAGCATTTTCCCCACTTAATATTCCGGGTTTCAATTATTTCGTAGAAACGTTTGCCCAAATATGAAAAGCAACCATTAACTTCGTCTTAAAGTATTCCTCTTACAAAGGAAAATTGTCGGTCTCAAAATTAATAACGACATCATAATTTAATTTTTTACATAACGTGCTTCTATATCTTCTTAGACGTCGGAATTTTTAAAAGAATTTCACAACATTTGAGTGACATTGCACGAAGCAGCATTATCACAAAACACCGTTTTAAACTTATTTCAATAAAATAAGTTTTTTTTTTAAGTGTATTTGAAAATAAATCAGGAAACGGTATTGGATGGAGCAATAAATGTCACACTCAGGTTTAAATATAACTTTAAAAAAATAGTGAACTAGATAAGAAATAGTAAAAAAGATAAGAACACTGTTAAAGCGTTCACGTTGAAATAGTTTTTTACCTAGCATAGTAAACTAAATGGGTTATAAGTTTCATAAATTACAACACTTTAAAATCTTTTGATTCCAGGGAACAATAGCAAAATATAACTATATTTTATTAATAAAGGGTTTAGCCAATATGTATGCCGATAATTTATAGGGTGTTGCTCACTACATAGGATTGATAATGGATAGTTGGATAGGGTGATAATGTTATCCTTCTACCTTAGAAACTAAAGCCGTAATTCTTTATCTTCTATAATAAAGAAAAAATAGAACGTACTTGTGTTTTAATAAAACAAATAGCTATATAAAGCGATTGTTTCCATCGATAATTTGTGGAACTAATTCATTCTAAATCAAATTCAAGAGTAAACTTAAACAGCTGTTTCTATTAGATATTATTAGGGACCAGTTTCGATTCTATTTGAACATGACCAGTGAACTGTCAAATCATTTATCTAAAGATAGAACGTTCGAGTGGGTGGAAACTAAGTTCAAAAGATAGAAAAATAAAGTAACCAAATACACAATAAGTTTGTTAATAATAGTCCTAATTCAAATTCGGGTTTGAAAGTGGGTCACTATGTCCGATTTATTACTTAGGCTTACAGCATATTCTCTGCCGCTACAAATACGGTTCAAACACCAACATTAATCCTAGTTAAATTTCCAGAAAGGTCACATATGTTCCATGTGGAGATCGAAACGATATAGTATTTGACAGAGTTCCGACTGTCCAACAATGACGTGTTAAAATAATTGGTTGTTTTGACTGACGTGTTACTTACGATTGGGACGTTAAACATAAATAAAGAAACCTAGAAGATTTTAAGATTGGATGTACCAATGTGGTCACAAGATGCTAATTTGTGTTTATGTGTTAAGTCATCTTTCTACATAATTTGAAAATGTTTAATATAACGCGTGTTGAAGCGTGTCAAGAAGTGCTAAAGAGTTGCTAAACACGCAAGCCAATTTCAGCTCGAGTCACCTGGCTTGTTTACATAACGCTTTTTATTATTTCAATGTTTTCAAAGAGAATATTTTGAATTTCGGAGTTTTGGTTGGAAATCAAATAATTTCAAGTTTTGGTGATGTAGATATATAAATATGTATATTTATCTGAGCTTTCACTATAGAGGAACGCAAACATGATTATCATGAGCTATCAAAAAATTGCAAAGAAAGTAGGTACAATATTGGCTATTATACTCCCCGTATTTTAATGCCTCGATGATTTATCTTAAAACAGATAAAGAAATGCTAAAATTTATAAAAGTCTTATAAATCATAATACATTTTCCACCTTAAAATCTTAAGCATAAATATTGTCAACGTCCTATTTATTCATTGTTGTTTCTTTTACGTCCCGATTAACACACACAACATATAGATACAAATATACGTAGATATAGACGTTAACATATAGATTAAAAAAATCTCGGTAGAAAAAAAACAACAAGTTTTGTCGTTGAATTTAAAAAGGGCTGACTAGAGTCAAAAAATAGTTTTTCCACAGCTTTTTTATTGTTGGTTACCATAGAAGAATAACACATACGTAATAAATCACGGGTTTGCTTTTGAGAATACAATGCTAGGGGTGAATAAAACCTAGCATTTATAAGTAAGTGGGTCACACAACAGGACTTTACTCTTACGTGTACACAACTCTACGTCGCTTTTTTTCAAAACAAAGTCACTATACTATTATCTATAATTGGCAGTGAACGGCGGAGCTAGCTTGAAACGTCTTTTCATAACCTTCAAACAAAAGATAAAACACAAAAGGTTCATGAAAGTCTAAGGTAATGTCATAGTTGGAGTATGGTAATATGTTAATTAGATGGGGACTTTCTACCTCGGAAAACATTAGGTAATTCAGCTCGGAAAACGCCAGTACCAGGGAATTAACAACACAAATGAAAGTTGATAACAAGAACTTGAGGCCAAAAAGATAACTCTTAGTCATTTGCCTGTCTATTTAAATCAGCAGTTCAAGATATGTGGAAAATACCTAAATTTAGTAGCAAATGATATGATAATATTCATTTAAATGAAGATTATTTGCACTAGTGGAGTGGAGTAAATGATAAAAGAAAGGAGGTAAAAACCACGCTACATAATTTTATTTGTCACCAAGCTCTTTTAACCTATAAATAGAGACCATTGGAGGTCAAAGCGGTGGTCGCAAAAAGACTCATTGAGTAAACTCGGACTCAGAAGTTATAGTTGAGAGCTCGGAGTTATAAAGTTAATCCTTTGACAGTTTCCCGACCATACTTAATCAGGGCTTTAAAAGATTCTTCCATCAGTGAAAGAACAATAACTGTTTTTATCTACGATTGATACGAAATATAAATATTATATCTTTGTTTAGATGCGTAGAAAGTGATTCTTTACGTACTTGTATTCATTGCGCATGCGCGTCTCATAGTTCTGAATAATTCCTCTTCTTTACCACGCTAGTGCGGTAAAGAAGAGGAATTCTTCAGCTTTACGCAAGATTAGCAAGTTTGTTTACATTTAACAAAACTAATTTGCTGTTCTTTTATTAAAGTAACTGTTTATATCGAGTTTTTAGTGAAAAACAATGAGTGAATCAAGTGACTTTGACGAAAATGTGGAGAATAATACTCCTCCAGAAATAATTAATTCGGCAAAAAATACAACTAATGAATTAATGCCATCTTTATCAAGAGAGAGATACGAACTTACATACAGCAAGTTTATTTTTTTCTGTATTTGTTATTTAAATCTAACAATCGTAGATAAAGTACGGTACGCAACTCGTGCGAAAACGGCATTTTGCATTGCTCGTGTGGTTTTACCACCCTCGCTATCGCTCGGGTGCAAACTCCACACTCGCATGCAAAATGCTACTTTCCGCACTCGACGCGTAATGTACTATTAATGTGGCACTTAAAACAACGTCCACATTACGCCAGCTGGCAAGGCCAAATGGCAAACCACAGAAAATGCATTCGTCCACACTACATCAGGCAAACTCAGCCACTCACTCATGATGTACAAGTTGCTGCTGCTGCCGTGATTATTATTGAAAATGAGGGACGCCGTGAACCACGCCTTCGTAAATACTGGATATACGAATACGTCACGGACCTACTAGAGGAACAGGTCGATAGCCAACAATTGAAATATATTGTAACCTCACTAAAAGGCGTCAGAGGCCTTCGGAGTTAACAATTTTTTAGAATTTTACCACCAAAAAAATCAGGGAAATTGATTGATTTATCGGCTAATACAATCGATTTTTTAAAACTAACGACTGATTATTGTATATTGTCATCGTAATTACATAATATATACAAGTTTCAGCTTTCAAACTAGTCAGCAAATGGATTACATATAGATTACAAGATTTGTCCTTGACAAACAATGTACGCTATTAGAAAGCGTTTAAAAAAACACTGATGCTGGACTTACTCAGAGTGAAATGACGAAGAGTAACAAAAGTCGAAATCAGATTGTATTAAATATTCCACTGTCGTTTCTTTCCGACAATAAACTGATCAAAGTTGATCTTTAAGTTTCATTATGAGTAAGTTTTACAGAATGCCGATTAAAACAACTGATTGCGTGCCGAAAGCTTGATTAAATCAAAACTAAGGTTTCATAAATGCATTGAAGGTTATTAGCGACAATGATCTGCAATAATCTTGTAGCTCAGATGAAGAAACATAAACCCACGGATATGAACTAAAACTCACTGAAAAGTTTAAAAGACCAAGGACTACAAATAAGACTATGAGATATTGGTCAGGGGTGATTCTACGAAAACCGCAACCGAGTGGCGCGACCGCAGGAGCTAACAGCAAGAATGAAGTAACCTTGAGGAGGTCGCCACTGAATCACATCC
Source organism: Gerris lacustris (assembly GCA_951217055.1). Classification (NCBI taxonomy): domain Eukaryota; kingdom Metazoa; phylum Arthropoda; class Insecta; order Hemiptera; family Gerridae; genus Gerris; species Gerris lacustris. Next base: position 33,330,861 of record OX578283.1, on the reverse strand, counting down.
TCAATGCTTTTATAATTCACTCTCACTTCATATCGAACCCAGGGGAAAAACAATCTAAACTGCGTGATAATAGCTTCACTTCCACTGCACAAATAACCACAACGGTTAGTTCTATTTTTAAAGCTATTTTCCGAGAGAGGACCAGATAGCTTTCCTCGTTCCACTAATATAATTTATCAAGGAAGTTATATTTCTGGGGAATAGCTGGCTTTTGTCAGTGGAGTTTAAAGAAGTGATTGCATCATTATTTGTATCGAGAATAAGCAGATACTGGTAGAAGTAGTAACTGAGTCAAGAAAAGCTTACTAAAAACGTAAGAAAAGCAAAATTGAGAACAAAAAAATAATGCATACTGCTATGAGAACCAAAAATAGCTGTTTTGACCAGAATTCGGTGAAGATTCACATGAAAACTCCAGGAGAATATTTGACTAATTATTTATTGGCTGATTAGCTAGATCCTCCTTCCCTCCAACAAGAGTAAATACATAAGACCAAAAAGGTCTACATTGTTATTTATTGTAGGGATTTAAAGTTAAACTGTTATTCTTGTCTAGCCTGATAAGCTTTTTACCACTTAAACTATCATTTTCTAATCTAGAGCTATAAGGGACTGCTGAGACAAATTAACAGAAAAATAACCGCAGACATTTGCTTGCATCAGCAGCTAACTATACAAATTGAAAATAAACAAGCAAACTGACATTTTTTTTAACTTACTTTTGCGGTAATTCGACCTCTCTTCAGGTCGGGTCACTCCCAACCTGACAAGAAGGTTAAGTAGTCTAAATTAGGAAAAATATTTTTAAACAATTAAGTCATGTTATTCACTTAAAGTAATTTTAATTAAACCTTGTTACCTTTGCTATATTTTTTCTCATAATTTAATACATGAACAAATAACTACCTCTTTGAATTATATCATCCATTATATCCTAAAACAAAACAAAATTGTTGAATGTAACTTACGGAAATAAAGGTTACTTCTTATATTCTTACAACTACTACAAACAACAAGAACCTACTATATTCCCTGAAACAAAAGCAAGTTACCATATTTCCATATTCGAGGGTTTTAATTATAACTTGAGAGCTTTTTCAGTCTACGACCACGAAGAAAACGGAATATCAATAAATGTTTTCGTATAAGTTTAATAACAAACTTGCAAGAAAATACTATTTATATCGTAGAGTTCAGTATACCTTTTATAAATAAATAAATAAATAAATAAATAAATAAATATATATATATATATATATATATATATATATATATATATATATAATGCATTTTCTATCGCCTATCTTATATGACTGCATAAAATGGAGTTAACTTTTGCCGGAAGCACATGGGATAACTACAAATGTAAGTTTATTTTTTCTCCTTCCTCATTTTAATTTTAAAATTCAATGTAATAAGTCTTATGTTCAAAACTAGTAAGTTATATTTTCTCTCATAAAACAGAAAAAAAACTCGGAACTGGTTAGAGTGGGATTAGTGTGCTGGAGTGTAATATACAGATAGAGATTAGTTTTATCGCTACGAGTGGCAGTAAAAAATAACTTAAACGCTCAAAAAGACTTAATGAGCCAATTTCTAGTCTAGACTTACTTCCTTATCTAAGTCTTCAAACCTGAATTAGACAACTTTAACTTTTATCTTAAACTCGCAAATAACATCTTTTTAGTTAAAAATACCGCAACACACAAGTTTTTTTTTTTTTTGGACATGGTAATGTTGAGCTTAATATTTAAAGTAAGAAGACTATCATTATTTAAGTTATCTCAAGTAAGATAAAGTAATAATTACTTAAGGTATACTCTTAATAATACGCATACTCTTGAACAAGTCACGTGATGTTTTTACCATCATAACAAATAGAATTAGTCTCTTAATATACCTTATATTCAGAAGTATTCATATTAAGAATAAAACCATAAATTATTTCTGAATTTGCAATGAGAAAAATCTACGGCTGAACTGAAGGATGATACGGTCCTAGGCATTTACTACACTTTTCAACGATATACATCATTATTTAAAATAATAACTTTGGCATTTGTACCCCTGTACCAATGGGTACAAAAATATATTTCAATAAACAAATAATGCAAAAAGGCTTTAAATAACATAATAAAGAATAATAAACCACTTTTAAAATTTTAAAATAATTATTTAACAACAAACATACAAATCGGTACAAAAGTACGTGTACCAATTTTTTTAAAAATAAATAAATAATATAGTTTTAATGTACAATTCAAGAGCTTTGAAATGATATGCGAACGAATATTTAAAAAAAAAAAGTGTTCACTTGACAACGGCACTCTGGGAAAAAGTTTACTCTCAATTTCTCAGCAAATAGGAAAAATTAAAAACATATCAAGGTCTTGTTTTAAAGGGCATTAGTGTGAGATTTGAACCTAAAAATCAGAATTAAAATCGGTCAATTATTACCAAAGATATGAGACAAAAATTGAAAAAAAAAAAAACCAAAATAGCTCCATTTAAGGTACAACCAATAAAGGTACGACAAAATGACTTAAGACAAAAACTGTAGATCTTTTAAAATTAGTACATGTTTGTTAAATCTGTTTTTCGATAGGACAAACTGTTAATTTAAAAAAAATTCCAACACAGCTACGACCGTTTTTCTCATCTTAGGGGGTGAAGACGGGGGAAAAGTGAACTTTTGGCAATTTTTCGGGTTCACAATGCGGACATTGCGCGTGGAATGGCGAAAACCCCAACTCTCAAGCTATAGCGGAAGGATGATGACTATAGGATGATACGGCCGAGAATCGCTTGGCGGCACAACTTTGCTTAATTTATAAACTTAAGAGATAATACTCCTTTCTCAAACAGTAAATTTGCATGATTTAAACATTTGAGAAATTATATATGTATAATTTGTACCTAGGAGAGTTGATATCCCTTTGTCAAAAAAATAAGTTGGAGTGAAGCCCCGCCATTTTTTCTATAGACAGCCTCATATTCTGCAGTTTAACTAAATCTAAATATTATTAAAAGAAAGTTAATCGAATCAAAAATATTATTTAAAATAAGTAAACCTTCACCATAATATACTTAATAGTAAAGCGGCAAATGTGTTAGTTAATTGATATAGAACAAAATCACCTTCTTCCCAAAAAAAAGTGTTTAACGTTTCTGACGAATTGGCTTAAAAATTCTAAAATTTACTCTATTCAAATACAAATTTAACATAATAACTAGTTTTTCCGGGAAAATCTAGTTTTTGATATAATAGTAGTAAACTAATAAATGGAAAACACTGCGATAATTATGTACCCGTATACCGCATATAAGAAAGTTACGAGTAGTATCGGACTGATTTATTTTTAAGGATACATACTGATTGCAGTATAAATTAACGACTTACTGCTCTTATAGAAATAAATAAAATAATAAATCCAATACTAATTCTATTTAGTGTTGTTTTATACTTGAGGAAGTATGCTAACAGTGGACTAGAGTGTGGTAATACTAAGGGGAGGAAAACCATGTTAGAAGATTACATGTAATGGTATTTTCATGTATAACAAAGTTGTTGAGTTCAACAAAATATATTTATCAGTTTAATAAAATAAACTAATAATATTATCATTCGTATTATTTTCAGTAATATTAACACAGACCAGTTTCAACCACTTCGTTGATCAAGGTCACACTTCATATCAAAGTAAAGGAAAAACCACATCTGTCTTCAATCAATGAACTAATGAAACCATTTAGTATTTGATATTAACTATTGCTTTTGTTTTTCACAATAATCTGATTTCCTTACTGTTTTCTCTTCTTAATTTTACTAAAGGGGTAATAAAATCTCGGTAAAGCTTATCTATCCGGATTGATGAAAATGTTTTAACTCCGGTTTAATTCAGTGGTTAGAGAAAAGAGAAGGATCAGTGGTTCGATTACCAATCTCCCTTCATTCTTAATAATAATCGCTATATATATACTACTATTGAACAAATTGGAATTAAAAGACAGAGGCTTGTGAAATGTTCATGTTCAATCAGCGGGTATTGTATTATCACGTCACATATTTTCATTTAACAATCAAAGTGGTTAAAATAAACTTTTTTATTCCTTAAAATAATTTTTGTAGCGACGATAAACAAATCGTTAATATGCATATTCCCAATGTATATTTTAACAGCATTTTCCTTGGCAATAAAAAAGAATAATTTCTTTTCTAATACATGTCGAACTTTATGTCCTTATAAATATAATGTGTTTCGCTATCTCTAACTGTCCTTTATATTACTTTGTCATCTATACAATAGTGGTGCCGTGCAGTCTCGTTTAGAAGTCGTACATAGGAAAAAAGAAAATCGAATGAAATGCTAACATTGTACACAGTTAGGGGACAATTTTTCAACTACAAGGTTGGTAGAAATGATAGATGGCTGTTTGTAGTGAAGGACTATCTCTAGACAAGAGGAGGGGAGGGGGGGAGGGGGGGGGGCTTGTTGTTTTCCCTTGGTTTTCCAGCTTTAGCATCCCTATCTTTTTAGCCAAACACACTGACGACCTCGTTTCCCTGTGGCTCCTCATTCACGGACCAATTTGAAATCCAGACCTCATATCCTCCCTCTCTCTTCAAGGGTCTTCTGACATTCTAATATCTTTTGGACGGGCTCCAGAATAATTCCAGTTCCACACGAGAACTCCACCCCATCTTTTACTCCACATATATGGTCGGAATAGAACCAAGTCTAATCGATATGAGTGAAGAAGTTAGCCGGCAACTCTAGCCCACTGTAAGTTTATAGATTTGTTCTACAAAGATCTCAACCATCCTTAATGGTAACGTAATTTAAAACCCACTGTCGATCAAAAATATTAACTCCATCATTAAAGGCAACATAGTATTTGTACCACTTTCGGTGAAAATATTTACTCGATCCTCAGAGATAACATATTATTATAATTCACAATCGGTGAAAATATTTACACTATTCTTAACAATAACATATTTTTATAAACCACTGTAGAGTGACAATATCTCAATTTGTGGCAACTACCACTGTTCTTAGGGTTAAAATATTTGTATACAAATATTTTGTATGTAAATATTTTATTTTCTGTAATGGGACAGTCGTTTTAGGCAAGCACTCATAAGGATAAACTGTGTTAATGCATAACCAATAAAGATGGATTATGTTCGACGCTAGTGGTTTTTACTAATATAGTTACTATTAATGATAGTCCCCATTTTTTAGTGTATACATTTCACTATCGTCGAATATAATTCATCTTTATTGGTTACGCGTTAACAAAATTTATTCTTACAAGTGCTTGCGACTGTCCCATTACAGAAATATTTATACTGGGATCCCGAACAGGTGAGATATGTTCATGTGATCATACGATACACGATTACCACATAAAGTGGTGTATTTATGTTGTGATGATCGGGTTCATAAAAAAATCAAACAAAAAAATAAAAAGTTCTGCTCATTATGAAAAAATTCCACAGCATCTTAGTATATAAACAATTGCATAACTTGAGAATGCATTGCATATGCTACGGAGTTCTATAAGAATCAATGAAGAAAAAATACAAAACTCACAGTTACAGTTATAACTGAAAGCAGGTTAAAAAGCTGTAAAAACTTCTTCAAGTTTTGTTTCCTCTTCTTTTTTTTGCAAAGCACAGAGGGATATAAATCCTCGGTTTCTTATTGTTGTAAGTGAGAAAAGCTTGGATAAAGTTTCCAACTCAGCCCACGCACAATGCTTTAACATTAATCAAAATACAAGAGACGTGGGGTCAGCGGGGCAAAGCGACAAAAAAACAACTCTACAGTTAGTCCTGGTTATCCAGCCAAGCAACGGTAGCAACTTCTCCAATCCAATCACAACTAACAACGCTACCTAGAATAGCTCAGCTCTTATCGGCTTAGACTATCAGAGCGTACCACTTAAATACAGAGAAAAACTTATATAGATTCTAATAAGTCTATGTAAAATAATAATTTCTTAAGATTAGAACATAAGACCAAAAAATATTTAAGTATGATAAAACAATTAATGCATGTATTTCAAAAGTATTCGTTGAATCTACTTAAGCTGACAATGGCAGTAATTAAAAGTAGTGAGTTTAAAAGAGTTATCTCCTACTAAAATAATACCTAAGAAAAGTGTTTTAAGGTTGAACTTCAATCTTTGACGTTTACAATTTTACATACTACATAAGACAATTTTACATCTTACTACATAAGCAAGAGAGAATAGCAATCGAGAGCTAGGAGATCTCAAAATTAAAAACAAATTTGAATGGGGAAACAGAACGTATATCCTAGAATATAATACGGCACAGTTGGCGGGTAACCTAATCCCGAGTCAAGTCGGCTCGAGTTAAGTTCATTGCAAAAACCACATAAATATTTTTTAAGGGAGATTGAATTTGACCAATCTAAATGTCCAGTATCAGTAACTTGATATTATTCAAGAGTATACAAATTCATATTTAACAATGAAAAGTATTTATTTCACCAAATTTAGTTTATGATACAAATGTTTCATTAAAACTATGTTTAAAACCCCTAATACAAGGCATAATATTGGTGTTTCATAATAAACAAATTAATTTCAATCTCTGATTTGCATATTATTTTTTACACTGATTATCCAATGAATATAAGTAGAAAAAAAATGAGTAAAAATCGTCTATGGCCTTAGTACAGTCAAGTATATTTTTTTTTACATATAAATATAGTGGTACAGATAATATTTGGAGTCGGCCATTATTTTGTTTGTCAAAATACAAATCTTTGTATAATTTTATAGCGTAATACTTCACGGCCAAAAGATTTCGGTGAATCCTGACGTTTCAAATCTATATCAGGGACCATTCCTAAGGGAATTACTGGTTCGTAGTTGCTAATGATTCACTTCATGAAAACCCATTACCGGGACCACACACAAGAGAGTTGCTGGGTCTCCAACAGCAAACGTCTTACATTCTCTTATATCATTGAAAATAATCCCTCCAAGGGGTTCGAATCATTGCTCTTTACAACATTTTTGACAGGAACTAGGAACTAATAACATAGTTCATAAAAAAAGCCCAATCAGGTAAATAATTCTACTTAGGGCCACGGCTGGTAGCAACAGATTGAATTTATTCGAGGCTGCTTAAATGTGACATGGTGTCTTAATGTATAGTCGAAAAACAAGGATGTTGTTTGTAGTCTATCAGCTAGGGAAATCTGCGCCAGAGTTCACGTGGGATAGTTAGCCCTGGGGATAACGCAGATCCCTGCATGAATACTAATATAATTAAAATGCCCCAAAGCCATACATCGTACTGAAAAAGTTAAGCTTGGGATGAAAGTCGGCATGGGGCGACATTACCACGGCTCATAACTATAGAGAATATTCAGAAAAATAGACATATTTGCATGCATAACATTGTACACGTTCTCTGTAAACATGGCCTCGTTTAATATTTACGTAATTTTTATTCTTATTATCTCATGTTTATTTACTTTATCTCACTGAGAAAGAAAGAATAGAGAGAAAGCTTCATTTAAAATAAAATAAATACAAGGTATATACGACAAATATTATCTTAACTGTCAATTTCATCCTTACTCTAAATTTATAAAAGGATTGAACGTGACATTTTATTAGTATAACTATATTTAGAATCTGTCGACTAGCTCACCCTGAGACTGCTTCACGAAAAATGTCTCGGGATGTGGAGCATGTTTACCGCGACATGTTCCGCGAAACAGTTGCGCGAGGCAGTCTCACGTAGGTAAATGCAGCTTTATGTTATTACAGGACAGGTAATCGGCAAAATTACTCATCAACTATAAGTGATCATCAGTGCGAAATATGTCTCACCTAACTGGGATTCGAACTAGATACGTCGGAGAACAGACGTAGGTTTTAGGCGAGTTGCTAAAACTCAAACCCCTCGGCTACGCCGATTCCCTTTTGTTTTTCATGTAATGAGTTATCTGAAAGTGACTATGTTAGTTATAAACACAGAATTTTATTCGCTATAAATAATTTCTATACCTCAGCAGAAACTTCGAATAAAATTTAAACACACGGGAGTTAATAATTATTATTTCACTAAGATGACAAATTAAAGTTGATATAAAATATTCGCTATTCTGGTTATTTACAACTAAGTGATGTTGTGAACTAGTAACTATGTTAGCATAAACTTTACAAAAGAGAGTTACAAAAAGTTGTTTAAACATACAAGCGAAGTATGTTGAAAAACAAAAATTAAATATTGACTAGAAAAAAAGCTACATCACAATTCTCAGAACTGTGCAAACATTTTAATAAAACCGCAAATTGGTTGTGTCACGCAAAAACATAGATCTTTTTTAAGGCAATTGAAACGAAAATAAATTATTTAAAGTACAATCAGTAATACTAACAAAAAACTTTTTTTTTATTAGACTATATATTACAATCCTAACCTGTCGCTATATTTAAGTGAGCATATTAAATTAAATAAATAAATACACAACCACACTAAAATGTGCGCGAGAACCTGTATAATATTTGTATGCATATAAGTATGCAAATAATTTATTGTTTTGACTGAGATTTTGTAGTACCACTTCATAATTATGACTAGATATATATATATATATATATATATATATATATATATATATATATATATATATATATATATATGTGTGTGTGTGTGTGTGTGTGAGTATGTATGTGTGAGTATGTATATTACATATATGTATGTATGTCTCATTCTACATACGGATGTATGTAAGTAGAATGAGATAGGATGAAAGACGACGATAATTGGGTAAAAGGTTGGGCTAAGAAAGAGTAGAGCTGGTTGTCAGTCATTCTGTTGTATATTAATAAAGGTAGTAAGTATATTAAAGTAAGGGTTTATACCACGTGAACCAACATAACAGCATCAACTCTCTCTTTCACAGTGTCGTCAGGCATCCTAGAGTCAGTTCTCTAACGTAAGTCTTATCTAACATGACAAACTCACTTAGAACCTACAGCGAATCCAATCTAGTACAACATGGATTGAACGTAGTATGTAATACCTAATGCAGATGGATGTAAAAGAAGTTCAGAGAGAGGTACATTAGGAAGTAAATTAAATGTAGAGCACTATGTTGTTCGGAGACGAAGAGAATTTTAAAAGCTCAATACTTTATACCCTCCTTAGGAGAAAAAAGTCTATTCATGACATTGATTTCACGAACATTCGTTTATTTCTCAGATTTAATCTAAAATATTGCATTTTACTTGTTAATCTAAAATATTGCATTTTACTTGTTAACTTAACAGCGCATCTACAACTGAGAAAATTTACTTTCCTAACTTGCAAGCAATATTAATTATAAAATAATATTCTATCCCTTTGATTTTTCCCACTGAATTTCGTAATAAAATTGACCTGAGAGTTTAATGGAGCGAGAAAAATATAACTAAATACCCACATCTTTATGTATTTTATTAATTTATTTTACACACACACGCTATATAAAGATTACTTCCTTTAACATAATAATGAATTCATATTATAATTAAAATAACCGTAACAATAATTAATAAAAAAGAAAAGTTTTACGAGTTTCGTAATTTTAGAGCGTTAATATTAAACACTGACAAAGTATAATTATAGTTTAGGAACAATAATGCTATATATAGAATTGTTTATGAATTAATACTAATATAACAGCATTGTTCTTAAAAGAAGTGTGAGAAAAAATGTACTACTTAAGCTTACAATGTCAATGATAATTCAAATGTGGTTAGAGGTCTTCCTAATCTGTTAATAGGGAAGTTAAAGAAACCGCAAAATAATAATAAATATACATAGACTTTATTTTAAATCGTAAAAAAACAATACGGACATACATATTTCTGACCAACCCCCATTCTCATGTATCAATTGCCCCATTACATTGAAAAATATATTTTTTTTCCGGGAAAACGATATACGTATAGGATGTCATTGGAATTTAAAAGTACCTACTAATGATATCCCATACGTATAGACTAAATTTAAAATAAAAATAGATAAAAAAATTAAAATATATATACATATAGAAATCGGTCTCAGTATTTTAGGCTCCATGCGTCTGCACAGACCACACGCAACCAGCATTAAAAACTTTTCAGGACTTTAAAACGTATAAATCCATTTAAATTTCATTTTTGCACCATCCAACTCTCTCTCTAAGTAAACTTCCAGGTGAAAGTAAAAACAAAAGCGAATAAAGAAGCAGATGTTTAAATGTATTTACTACTCAAAATAGATTTATTTATTTTAATTTAAATCAAATTATAATTATTAACAACTACGGGAAACAACCAGAGAAAAATACACTCCACTCTACTCCCACTTGGTAGAGCGCTATACTGGAAATATAGAGGCCTGTGGTTCAAATCCCAGCGCTGGAGTGTATTTTTCTCTGGTTGTTTCCCGTAGTTGTTAATAATTATAATTTGATTTAAATTAAAATTTAATCTTTCCGTAGTATGAATACTACCAAAATCGTAAAATATAGATTTATTTATTTATTTATCAAGTAAGAGAAGTAATTTAAGAATATAAATAAACAGGTCAAGTGTGTGCTGGACAGCACACAGCGAGGGTCCGTAGGCCACACTCTATAGTTTAAGTAGTACCCTATTGATGGTGTTTTTTAAAATGCTAAAAAGCTTACTTTGAACTATACTATGGGTCTGATATTCTTAAAACACATTAACAAACTTCCGCTAAAGTATTTTTTTGCCACTGAACCGGACTACAACCACATAAATACATCGAAAAGACCATAATTATAAAAAAAAACGTATTTTGTCAATAAAAAATAAAATAATATTTTTTTCGAAATTTCCAAAAAGTGGTATCTTTACTTTTGGTCGAAGAATCTTCAGGAATTTTTTCAGATTTTTTGCACTTCACATAAGCGAGATAGAGGGGGGGGGGGGGACACGTTTCAAACACGCTTCAAACTCGCCTACGCTTGCCCTATCAAAGTTATAATCAAATAATTATATATTTTTGTAATCAGCACGACGTACCCTTTCATATGATACCCCTCACGGTGTCGAAAAAAAATAAAAAAAATTTAACCCTTAAGATTTTTTACCCTAATTTTTTTAAAAAATATTTTTTTTAAGTCGCTATATTTTTAAAATATGTGGGCAAGTACAAGACACATACATGCCAAATTTCAAAGTGATCGGACGAAAGGTGTAGCCGTGAGAGCACGCGAGAGGACGGACGGACAGACACACGCAGGAAAATATAAGGGTCCTTGGTTTTGCCTACGGACCCTAAAAAATATGATTTAATGAATTAATTTTCATTTTGAAAATTTGAGAAAATTAGAATTATAGAGATGTTTGTTTGTAATATGCATCATATATCAGCAATGAATGCACGGGATAAAAATAAACAGAAAAAACACAAATATTTAATGCCTCGTTTACATTCAGCCCACTTCCGTGGAAGTGAGGAGGAAAGTGGGCATGAAATAGAGCAGCGTGAGTATGTAAACAGATTACTTACGCAGCCCGTTACTCCCCTCGTTAGCGGTTTTTTATGCGGAAGTCAAAGGACAGGCAGCGCGAGTGGCAGGGAGGGTTTACACTCTGTTCTTTTACTCTAATGCAGCAAAATGGGTTTAGGCAAGTAAGTACACAGCCAAAACCCCTTTTGGCTAAACCCATTTTGCTGTGTTAGCAAATACTTCAAAAATTCGTAAAAACAGAAAAATGTTCCCATTGCGCTGAAATTTGCAGGAATTACATACTCTTTACAAGACAAACATACCAAGTGAAATTCGTTAATATCTGCCACTATTTTGAAAATATTGACATTTGAAACTTTAACGGTAAATAATTTCGGAACTATTTCGTCAATATCGACAACAAAGTATCGACAGAATATGTTTAAGTAAAAGAAAAAAATGCAATGTGTCGGTGAAGCTGCATTTTCTTCTACTTACTTACTTGGAAGCAAGCAAGGGAGAGTGTAAAAACTCACTGCCCTTGATGCTACCAAAATATTATTTGAGAGAGATTATTCGAGGAGCAGTTAAAGTGGTTGAATGAAAACAAGGCATAAAAGATAATAAAGTTACTGAAAAAAAAAAAAATCACAGGGAAGTACTTGCGTCCAAGTACTTTTTAGGGTTTTGTAGAAGATTAAGCATGCCCGTTATGTAATTATGATTTTATTCTTCGATCTCAAGGGTCCGTTTTCGATCCCCCGGGGGGTCACAATGTTTTTCATCGGTAATAACGACTAGAAAAATTCATTTTTTCAGACCATTTCCATCGCTTCACCATAAGGTATAACCATGAATTATTTCGAAATTTTAGGACCACCCGTTATATAGTGGTTGGGGGGGGGGGGACATTTTTGGGGGTGTATGTTGACTTATAAAATTAATAAAGAATGAAAAATTTAAAAAAGCAAATATATATTTGAATCCTACTCTTCACCAGCTTTCATATGATACCCAACTCAAAATAAAAAATAAAAAATTTTTTGGCGAACTTCAAATTTTCGCGCCCCAAATTGGCAATTTTTTAAAATTCGGGATGAACTCCCGGAATTTTCATCGCCCACAATAAGGCATTAGCATGAATTATTTCGAAATTTTAGGACCAGCCGAAGTATAGTGGTTGGGGGGGGGGGGGGGGGGGTTTGGGTATATTTTGATTTTTTTACCCAATAAGGAATGCAAAATTTAAAAATGTATATATATCTTTGCGTCCTACTCTTTAGCAGCTTTCATTTGATACCCAACTCAAAATTTAAAAAAAATAAAATTTTCGCGCCCAAAATTGGCAATTTTTTAAAATTTAGGATGAACTCCCGGGATTTTCATCGCCCCACAATAAGGCATTAGCATGAATTATTTCGAAATTTTAGGACCAGCCGAAGTATAGTGGTTGGGGGGGGGGGGGGGTTTGGGTATATTTTGATTTTTTTACCCAATAAGGAATGCAAAATTTAAAAATGTATATATATCTTTGCGTCCTACTCTTTAGCAGCTTTCATTTGATACTCAACTCAAAATTTAAAAAAAATAAAATTTTCGCGCCCAAAATTGGCAATTTTTTAAAATTTAGGATGAACTCCCAGGATTTTCATCGCCCCACAATAAGGCATTAGCATGAATTATTTCGAAATTTTAGGACCAGCCGAAGTATAGTGGTTGGGGGGGGGGACATTTTTTTGGGGTATATTTTGATTTTTTTACCCAATATGGAATGCAAAATTTACAAAAGCATATATATATTTGCGTCCTACTCTTCAGCAGCTTTCATTTGTTACCCCACTCGAAAATTAAAAAAAATATAAATTTTTGAGTTAACAACATTTTTGCAAATTGCGCATGCGCATATTTAATTTTGAACTTCTGTATATTTTTCCTGTGGTTGGGTCAAAAAGTTGCACCAGTATTTCAAATTTCAGCTCTTTAGCTTAAACGGTTCGGGCCCTATGAACCAAAGAGCGACGGACAGACGGACACATCACCCTCGGCATAAGGGTTTTGAGAAGAATCTACAAAACCCTAAAAACAAAAAACCATGTACTATGTTAATTACATGCATGCGTAATTTAATAGGTTTTAGTTTACATGCACACATTTATGTAAATAACTATTCATAAGTAATATCTTACATGGATAGTAAATGTAAATGTAGATTTATTACAGATAAATGATTATATGTATATAGGTCTTTAAGCTCTATTTATGTAAATGTTCATTTTGCTATATGAGACCGGCTCGGCGTGATGTGTTTGAGATGTGGATATTGCTCTAGAGATATTAGTAATAATTATATTATATTAGTGAGTTATTGTAACATTACTACAGAAGGGGGAAATTTGAATACTAAACAAGCGTTTAGACTAAAGCAAAGGGTGTGAGTTACAATTCAGCAGAATTGTATTATAACTAATGGATTTCAATCATTAGAATCAATTGCAGTTGTAAAAACCACACTATAATTAAAATAATTAAGTTTAACCAGGGCGTGGTTCATTTTCAAAGTGAAAGATCTTAAATAAATAACCATTTGATTTCACAAACATATATGCATATTTTAAATATCTGTTTAAATACTATTATTAAATTATGTATATTTTTTGTTTGTTTTATTCTTTGTAATATGTTGTATAATATGTTTTGAATCAAATAAAAATAAATTACTTACTTACTTACTATTTATTGCCAGAACATTTAAAGTTATAAATAATACAATACAGGCATCTAATTGAAATATATAATAAAAATATAAAATCAACTTCTTTATTCCTTTACTTAAACATATTTCGTCAAATCAGAATAATTCTGTGGATTGCGCAGTCGCAATTAATGACTTTTTTATTTATTTATCTTACTTTCTTTAATTTTATTATTTATTTTTATTATACAGGGTGGTCCAAAAGTCCCCCCCCTCCCTCTTAACTTTTGAACGGTTTGAGATGAAACTTGGGGGATCTGTACCATGTAAAGGGAAGTTTGTTTTCATGCAATCGCGCAAGGGGCAACCACCAACTTTGCCCCCAGTCCTTATATAGCTTACTAATGACCACACCATACTCGCTTCGGCGGTACAATGTACAAATGTATGATGTGTGAAGTAGCTGGAACTCTCCACCACGGGGCGTAAAAAGGGCCTAAGTGATGGCCTAATTGCAAGGTTCGAACAAGTGGTTCGTCCTACCCGTTCTAGTAGGAAGTACTAGACTACTACTACTACTACTACTTGCCCCCAGTCCACCTAACTTTAAAATTTCAAATTGGAGTGTATATTTTTGATAGCATATTTGGATTCTACGGTGAAAAATAATAAAATGTTACTACTTTTTTTCTATGTCCAATATTTTACCCAGCGGGGCAAAGATAGCAAAATAACCCTTCCAAAATACGTTGTAAAATCTAAACGGTTAGAGATAAATTAATGAAACTGAAGGGATCCATACCATGTAAAGGGAAGTTTGTTTTAATGCAATCGCGCAGTAGGGGCAACCACCCATTTTAGCAATGTTATCACCTTGTATAACATTGATACTAAGCACTAAGTTTATATTCATAAAATAGACAAATTTACACATGCATATACTTCTCCTCGTTATTATTTGTATAACCAGAAATCTTTGAACATTACTCCCATCCGTTTCCACTCCATCCTTTCCTGGGCTACTCTCTGCCAGGTCTCCCCTCCGCAAGATATTCTCATTTCATCGTCCCAGAGGACCTGTGGTCAACCTTTCCTTCTTTTCTCACTCCTCGCATACCAGTTAATTAACTTCTTCGTCCAACTGCCGTCTGCAGTTCTTGCAATGCCCATTTCCACTTCTTCATAAGCAGTGTCTGTCCATCATCCTATAATCCAGTTGTAAATCTTAATCTTTCATTTGTCCATTGGTCTCTCCTCGTCATTGCAAGCATTATGCGTTCCATCCTTCTCTGGTTAACTCGCAGCTTCCTTGTGACCTTCTGAGACAATGTCTAGTTTCCACTCCATGACTGGACTCCACTACAGCATGACTGACAGTAACCATTTGTTCCACAATTTCTTCTTAGTTCCTAAATTTACGTCGGCACGAAGAGGTGTTTGTACTTATTAAAACTTCTCTAACCCGACGTGATTCTTCTGCTAACTTCTTCTTGTTCATATTCCTTCTTGCTGCCTATCCGAACTCCGAGGTAAATACATTCTTCGACTTTTTCGATATAGTTATCCCCTACCTTAATTTTATCAACTAAAATAATATAAATATCAATTAATAATATAATAATATTAATATTTAATTAAATTACTATTACTATTACACTTCGCACCTTGATTGCAATCTGTAGTAATCAAGAATAGGAGGATTGAAGTTATTCGTAAAAACTGAGTAAGTTTTAATGATTAAAATTGTTTTATGTCAAAGTTACTACATTACCTATTGTATGTTATTCACAATGTGTCAGATCAAAACAGTAGCACATTGTATCACATCAAAACAGTAGTAAGTAAAAAGTTATGACACTATAGACTGGGAATTTTGAACATTTCGCCTTTTTCTCGATTTCGCCTTAGGGCAAGCTTTTTCTGAGAATGTATGTAAAATTTTATTTAAATCGGTCTAGCAGTTAAGGCCACCGCATCTGCACAGACTACAAATTACAGACAGACAATTATAACAACCACTTTATTTTACTTATGGGGCCTTAAAACGAGTAAATCCAGTAAAATTTCCAAATCAGATATTTGCTTCAACACAAAACTTTGTTTCTATATAAGTATACATGAGAAAGTAAAAGTAACACAAGAAGATGATTTAAAATGGTGACATAATTTCTTTTTCTATTTACAAGTCTCGGACTCATACGAATTAGATAAGTTTTACTCATTGAGGTTTCATTCAGCATGATCAGTAAAGCAGCCAAGTTTAACTGAGCAGATGCTCAAGCTAATTAACTGCTTCAATGCGGATATGAGTTATGTTGAATACAGCTCACGCATCAGTTTAGATCTAATTCTCTCAACGAGTTTTATTCAGCGTGAAGAGTAAAGTAGACGACTTTATGTACTCGTAAGTTTGACTCGATTAGAGACTAGCTGAATGGAAGTGTAAGGAGTAAAAGGTCGCGGCAGAGTAGGAGGGAGCAAAATGTTGCTGCTACAGCCCCCAAGTCCTTGAGACGATATATTGGTACGAACGTTACGCTACAACTCCCACTCGGTTAGGCAATACAGCTCCTCGACTATCAGCAGCAAACCAGCTGATAGCATACTATAATACTATGAGAACATGCGAGACCAGCTAAATCTAACCTCTTATACATTGCAACATCCAATGTACATGACTCTCTCCTTCTATGAACCAATCAAATCTTCTTTTAGAACCTCCCTATACATAAACCAAGAAAACACTTTAACGGAGCTCTCAACCTAACAGGAAATTGCATGACTCTACAATGTCAAGTGAGTGAAATTAATCATTCATTCTGGCATAAGGACCGACAAAGACCTGAATCTACGACCACTTGATATTCTGGACCACTGGATCGAAAAGGGTATATAGGACATACTGAGCTATTTTCAAACAAGTCGGTAGAATGCCACATGCTTCGTTGGGTTAAAGCTAAATTTTATCCAGATACATTCTCTCCACTTTGAAGTTCGTATAATTTTAAAATCAACTAAACCTTTTCCTCTAAAAGGAAATCAAAAGTTTTTAAAATGAGTTTTATTTCTAAATCAAGATGAATTTTTCAAAAGCATCGATAATTTTAGGTGAAGTTATAATAGCCTTTTTCGAGTTAATTAATTTTTAGTATTTTATGTTATCTTTCTCGGAGCTAAGCTTGAAATTAGAAGACTTAAAATTGCAGAGATTACATTTTTTTATTGCATTTATCTTTACGCTTCATGATCCTAAGACTTATCAGTGATAATTAGAAGGCAATAAAGTAAACACAATAAAAATATAACGTCTGATTTAATTAAACAATTACACGCAATTTTACACTCTAATGCTCTAATCTGTTTAAAATATCTAATCTATTTAAATTCTCAACTTAACCTCAGAAATATCAAATAGACAATTACACTAATTTATCTTGAATTATTTTTTATTCTTTGCGCAATCGGCAACAATATTCCGATGTAATATATATATATATATATATATATATATATATATATATATATATATATATATATATATATATATATATATATATATATAAAATTTATTACACACAAAATACATATGAATTAGTGAAAAGTAATTTAAACCTAAAAGTGTAATCTATTGCATTACATATTCTTGAATTTCTGTAATATCTTGAGTAAATTGAAGTATACATTGTAAACAATTAATGCGTCGCATAAAACCAAAGGCGTATAAATTTATCAATTATTATAGAGGCTGGAGTGATAAAATGCCACGTCAATTAGTTTTACCACGTTAACAAATTCTTTTAATAAAAAAATGTAAAAGGATAGAAACCCAGTGCAACTTTTTGATGGTCAAGTTGGTAAGTTTACTGTAAAACTGGATGATACATTTTGCTATATTTATGTCCCTAGACATATGTTTCAACCTGCTCCCCTGAAAATGCTCAATTTGTAGCAGTCTTCTCAAAATGTAGCTATGGTGAAAGTAAAATACTTCCAGTCCACGTTGCCACTTTTATCAAAACATAAAGTTGCTGCTAGCATTGGTGACACGTTGGTACCTACACCTAATGAGATGCGGAAACAACTTCATTATGGACCAAACGCATAAGTTTAAGCCCTAAGATATTTTTACACTTTCATTTCTACAACGTTGTTACTTAAGTTATAAAATCTGGTATAGGTATTTATTAATTTATTTTGTAAGGTATATTTATTCTTGAGGTAAATTTTAAGAAGATATAATTGAGAGAAACTCGAGTGTTTCCTCAACAGTGATTTACTCCTTGTATCATAAAACCAATAATTTCCTCCACTATCTCAAAAACACAACACATAATAAGGATAAGGCAAGCAATTGAAGAAATAATAAAAAAAAAAACCATAAAATCTTACGCAAGAAAAAGAAATAAAAATTGCGTGGATTCGATTTGATTTTTTACCCCTTTGTATAGATTTAGTCTAGGTATTTAGAAAGTAAAGAAAAAAGCAAAAAAAAAATAAAATAAATTAACGTGATATGTCTATTAGGATCCATTGCGTGATCTTTATTTGGTTCTCCATTTCGTAAAAGACAAACCATATTTTTTACTTTGTTTTCATCTGATAATCAAATTAACCGGGCGCGGGAAATGATAAGAGATTGATAATAGGCGAACACTCAAAGGTTGCCTTACAAGGTGATTGGATGGGAAACTAAAGAATTTCTCATGGAACTAACTTCAATCATTCAAAAGAACAAAACGTGGGAATAAAAACAATTAAAACAAAATCAAGAAAAAAGAAAAACGTTTATTCGGCATTATCAATAATAAGAAAGGCGCATTTTCTATTAAACAATTCTTTTAATATCAATCAACATAATTCAGTAGTTTTACTACACCAAAACAAGATACTTCGGGACAGATTTTAGTTTTGTATGCTCTAATATTGCGTTAAGTTATAATCGTGCAAAATATATCGGCCGTGATATTAATCATTAATAGTTAATTTATCTTAATAAAATTTGACCTTTATAGCAATCGAAATAATTGAAATAAAACAAAATCCAATTCATTGATACACAGTTGATAAAGGAAGATATAAAAAACTGCAATGATTTTATATTTAAAAGACCAAAATGTTTAAATTTTATTTATTCGGCGAGTGTAGATTACTCCCACGCATTTTGTATAGGTAGGCCACATGCATTTCAATGAACAAAATTAATATATGTAATAGAATTAATATTTTTAGAAGCACATCGCCATCACTAGAAATATTTAATTTAACAAATATATTTTCTAAAGAGCAGACGGAGAATAAATCTATATCTTCCAGGAAAAAGATAGAGATTTTGTGAATCACAACGTATTGAAGCATCATTTGCAGTGCTTATGATGCAACAGTTGCAAATGATTGGTCATCATGAGCTCTCAACTCCCTTGAAAATGATCCCTGTAATGGGAACGAAACTTTGGGATTCACAAAATCTCAGACGCGGTCTCCTCCGGAATAACTAAATTTAATGAAGTTATTTTTCTCACATTTTGTTCCACTCTTTTTACTGGTCTTATATTACTTGGCTTTGTAAGTTTCATCGCACGTTTCCGTTACTCCCATTTTGAACCACTTTCCGTACTTCAATCCTCCCCAAAATTTGCACATGAAACAGTTGAGGTGAAGAATACAGAAACAAAAAGAAAAAAAATAATAAAAAAATAAAAAAAATGGCGTCATATTTCTTTGCTTTTTAAGTTTCATCGCACACCAATTTCACCAATTTTGAACCACTTCCCGTCTTTCAATCTTCCTCAAATTTTGCACATGGAAACAATTGAGGTGTAGAATAAAAAAAAAATAAAAAAAAAATAAAAAATAAAAAAAAATAAAAAAATAAGACCAGTTTTCAAAAATGGTATTTTTATATCAAATATTTACTTACTTATGGCAAATAACTGTTTTCATATTATGATTCAATAAGAATTTATTGAAAATTATAATATTTAACACAATATCGTGCAATTATTTTGACCTCTATAAGGCAATGAAAACACATAATCCCTAAATTTTATTCTATTTTTATAAAACAAGAAGAAAATAATCAATAAGGGTAAGTAAAGATAACGATAATTATAAAAAATAGTTTTAAATACATTTTTAACTGCGAGAGGGAAATGTCAAATGTCATTTAACACTACTTAAATTAATAACAGAGGAATTTAAATTGGTCACGATATACTACTATTAGAGTGACAACATAATATTCTTATAACTGACGTGATTTATAAGGAGAACTTATATTTTATTGCTTTCTTCCGCATTTGGACAAACTGGTTAAGATGTCTATTAAACGTATTAATCCAATTCTGAAGAAATTTGGATGGTTTGTCGCAAGTATAACCTACAAATAGTACCCTATTAATTTTAACCATCTGCGCACATTTAATATTGAATAAAATTAAGGGTGAATCTACTGGGAATCGAAACAGATCCTAATCTTATGAAACGCATTCGTCTAATAAAAGGACGCGAAGAAGTTATGTGCCACACAAATTAGCAGATTATTTTTTAACATTTATTCGTTTTAAGAATTTTTTTAAAGGCAAAAAACATACCAAGGAAACATAAACTCAATACCCCTCTAAAAACATAATAACAATCCTGCAATCGTAAAAAATACATTATTCTAGATGGAGTATGCCGATTTTATATTTAGTCGAAGGGGGAGATTTTTTTTTATAGGGGAAAAAAAACCACCACCACCATTGCCTTTTATTGCAATAAAATAGGTATTAGGATTGAGTACATGGACAAGATAATTAGGAAAAGCCAGGGATGGCAGACTTTATAAAGGGGTTTTATTACGTGTCTGTGAGTCTGTCTCAGTCAAGGTTCTCTACTCCCCCAGGTATTGTACTAAAGCTAGAGTTCTGGGTACCCATAACTTGTACTTACAACAGACTTAGCAAGGTCATGGCTTGCCCGCACTAAGACTTCTAATACAACAGTCTCGTGTTCTTGAAACACAGTGTAACTAAAACGAAACGATAACAAGGGTATCGGAACAGACTCGGGCTCCTACAACAAAACATCCTGCTACGCCGTAAAAGGCAATCCGTTCTCACAACCAACCTAGGTTAACTATCATTCCACTGAACCTATAATAGAACAAACGAAACAAAATTCTCTAACAAACGAAAATCTCTTTATGAGCTTCAACGAATTCTCAAGAAAATGAACATTTCCTTTTTCTTGTTTCCGTCCGAAGCTACCTTATCATAATGAAGAATGCAATCTTTTGTTTAAAACAAGACAAAGGAATTTTTGCACTTCAATTTTATCCCTGTAACATCACTGACATCTGCATGTGTGTAATATAAAACTAGTGTGATAATAAAACAATACAAATACCTTTATGCCGTTATCTTCCGGCTTAATTAAAACAATTCAAATTAATAAAGTGATGATTTAAAACTATATTTTGTGAAATATTTATTGTCAAGTAATAAATGTTTAATATTACAAACAGATATTCAATTACTCTAATTAACGATTCCTCATTAGTTCGCTGGTATTAAGTAGATTTCTGTCTGAATTAAATCACTCTAATAATGAACTAATTAAGTTTACTCTTCGGGTAATTAATCATCACAAAAAGCAAGTTCAAACAAATCTTAATCGAAAAAAAGCACTAGTTCATTATCTGAAACGAGGTTGCCAATTTAAATTAACTTACTCAAATAAAATGACAATCAAGTTTGTGATCAAAACAGTATCGTCAAAACTCATTAAAATAAAAAATAAACGTGGCGAAAGAAAGTAAGTATTATTATATGAACATAACACATTTCTATTTGTAATTCGTCCTTAAAAGGTCGCTGCGCACTTTACATGGCTGAACGAGGACGGTCGTTGGCTGCGCATACCATATGGCTATAAAGCACCATGTCCTTAAGTTTTTAACCAAGATTAAAAAAGTTTCTTTCGAATAATTAATGTAAAGTTTAGAGCACAAAGAATTTTATGTTTAATACAGCAGAAAATGTTCCGGATAAAGTATTTGAAGGATTTTAAATTTTAGTCGTTCTTCAAAATTCATCTCTCAAAAACACTGTTTAACTTACAAGCGAGTCGTTAAGAACATAATATACTCTTTAAAAGAGAAAGGACAATGAAACAGTAGCCATTTTAATTACTTATTTTAAGCTACTTCAACATTTTAATTCTGTAAAACATTGCTCCTACTTTATCACAAATTTCAAGGGTTCACCTTAAGGTTGTAAAAATGAATTCAGACTTGAAGAAATACTTTACGTACGTCATCATTTGTAATTAACCAACTACCCACTCAGGAAGCGAAGCATAATATTAACAATAAACAAAAACAATAGACCATTTTTACATTCAAATCTACGTAGTATATTCATAAAGATAGTGTGAATTTTAATGAATATACACGTTTTAAGGTCAACTAAGTAAAACAATGTTTTGTTTAATGATGTTTATTTTTGCAGATAGATAGATAGATACGTGGAGCCAGAAGAAATGACCCGATTTCGATTACTTTTGGTATCTATGTTCAGAAAAACTATACCTTAGAGGCTTCGAGGCGAAATTGATAAATGGGTTTATGCTTAAAGTTTCGGAACTCCCCCAAAAGAAACAACTGACTCCCATTCTTTTATAATCAAATAGAAAAGAAAATACATCTTCGATAAAAGATGAATGACAATTTGTGGCGTAGAAATGATAATACTGACGTAATTCTTTGGTTTGAAAAGAAAAGATTGATATATAATTACAGGTATTAATGATAACTTTAGAAACCATTAATAAATTATTATCCTCTTTACTGTCGTGGAAATGAAACGGAACAATCGGATTTATTATTTCACAGAATCAAAGAAGCTTCACTTAAAAAATAGTAGACATAATAATTTAATTAAACCTGCGCAATGATTTAATAATATTTGAGTACAACACTTGAAGTCATTTTTTTAAAATAAATAATAATAATCCTTACAATTAAAGTTAATTACTAATTATTTTAAAAGACGCAAGTGAAAAACCAACATCTTAATTCTCTTCAATCACTTAAGAGAGAATTTTTTCTCCATTTTTAACATCCCGATCTACACAACATTAGGGCATCAGCCACTTTACACAAACTTGACGCATTTATCAAAGTAAATTATGTCTTATATCTTTGGGACTAGAACCAGATTTGTTGTTGTTAGAACAGTGGTTCCCATGCCATTCTAAGAACTTTTAAATTCAATTTTAAGTTTTTGGTAGTTTTCATACTACGGAAAGTTTAAATTTTAATTTAAATCAAATTATAATTATTATTTACTACGGGAAACAGACAGTGAAAAATACACTCCCGCGCCGGGATTTGAACCACGGGTCTCCTGTATTTCCGGTACAGATGCTCTGGCCAACTAAGTGTATTTTTCACTGTCTGTTTCCCGTAGTAAATAATAATTATAATTTGATTTAAATTAAGAACTTTTAATGCTAAGCAGGGCTCAAAATATAACTTTCATCTTTTAGGATTTAAAGGAAAAAAATATGAATAGATCAAAGGAAAGCAATAAGTAGTATAATAGACAAGAGAACCTCATTTTTAAAAATTATTTTTTTAGTTTGAGGCCGTAAACTACTAAACTACTTCAATGCTCCAGTTATCAGTTGAATATATAATAGCCTGGTCTATATCCTCTAGGAATATTTACACATATTTGTTCGCAGGATTGTGAGAAGAAGTGTCGTCACATCACGTCCTTGTGATGTAGACTATAAAGGACAAAACATGACTCGAGTATGAATTAAGAGGCCGAAGAATATCGTTGCTGCGTGTCACACAGTTCCCGAGGAGAAGGAAGTGAAACGCTCCAGTGGTTTTTCCAACCTGTTGCTAGCTGCAATACTCCAGCGCAGACACCGCGGGCAACTATGAAATTTCCGTAACGGCCGAGTTCCCTATAACCGGCCTGTGTTAATTTTTGCTAATTTGTAGCCGCCTCTGTATGGGAATGTGTGAAGGATTCCGTAATAACACAGGTCCCGTGTGTAAAGCTTTAAATAATAATGAATGAACCGAGAGAGTTCCTACAATACAATACACCCATGGGAATTCAAGGCAATTAAAGAATACAGAATTATGCTCAGATGGGAGATGGCGAGACGTCGAAGACTTTCCTCACGCGCCGAGGTTTTCAAGGCGTCAGTTGTTTTATTTCCACTGTGACCCTTATCTTTTATTTCATTTACAACCAAAGCCTCCAGTTATTGACAAAATGCAATAATTATTGTTAATACAACCTTTTAAAAATTAAGTTTTTGGATCATTTAAATATTATAACGTACTAAGAGACTCAGTTTTGCATGAAAAGCTAGGAAAAATCAGAATTTATTCCTCAATATTGCTTCATATATGCAGATTCTTGGATGGGATTATTTCAATATTATGCAACATCAAAAATAAGAGTAAAAGCTAGTAGGGAGTATATCAAAGTCGTATCTAAATGTGTTATAACAGGAAAGATTAGTATACACAGCGTGAGGATTACTTCTTTCACACAACCTCTTCCTACAATATTGTATGAAACTTGAAAGTATCAGGAAATAGGTTCAAGTATTCATTCGTTTGAATAAAAAACGGATACTTGATCTGGCATTGTGCACTTCTTCGTAACAAAATAGCTAAACTTTTATTACTTATTTCAAAGCACGGACTTCTACAAGTATCATAAAAAAGGACTTCCAATCTTGACTATGATTCCATAGCTGATGACATAAAGAGCCAACAAAGTGTAAACAAAAGAGTCTGGATCAAAATCGATAGAAACTCGGTCAACATGGTACTCTAAAAAATAGAAAAGTATAAGAATGTAAAATAGAGGAGAAATAAACAGAAATAAGAACAAGAAAAGGGGGAGGGGGATTTGAAGAAACTGTCTTTCCAAGTAAAATAATACATTGTCTATTTACCACAGCAGCTGTTAGCCTTTATGGGTCATATATTGATTGGATATATTTGTGTTAAGAGTCAAGGTTTTCACTTCACAATAGCAAACGCCTATGCAAGTAAATCAACTAAACAAATTTTAGTAATCTTAAATTACTTTTTAGGTTGTTAGTGACAAAAAAACGTATCGTATTCGCGCGATATTGTATAACATTAGTTAAACATAGTTCACCTTACAACTACTAATAGTACCGATAAAGCCGAGTTAGTCGACTCCCAGTTCCACCTGACACTACTAACAAACTCAAAACACTTATCTGGTAAGTTTATGTTGGAGTGAGACATATTTCACACAGATGATTACATCAAGTAGATAATACAGTTGCTGGGGGCCGATTCTGTAACTTTTTTGATATATATCAACTGTGTTGTTATATATCAAACATTGTTATATATCAAAGTGTTGTTATATAATGTAGTGAATCTGTAAAGTGATGCCAGCGCTGCATGTGGCCGAATGCCGAACTACGCGTCCCATTTTGAAGCTGTCAAGTTTGTTTATTGATATCGTTCTACGAGTTTAGACCTACACTAAATACATTGCTCTCTATCTTTAAAGCTTTTTTTAGTTTGCTTAGTGTTAACTTTTACTGTTATTACCGTGTGATAGTTTATAATAACTTTTTGAAGTGTGTGAAGCGAATAGTTGAATTGTTTTAAGTCAAAACTACAAAGAAGATGGAAAAAATGAAAGGTAGGTAAAACGTTTTGTCTTGTTAATACTTGTATGTTTTCAAATATATATTTAATGAGAGTTTAAGAAACTGAAATATATATAGCAGCTTTTCAGGATTTAATTCATCTGCGTTTAAAGATCTGAACGATGTTTTATGATAGTTCCGATAACAAAATAATGATTCAGTTTTTCATTAGAGATGTGGCATTACACAAAGTTTGTTTGTAAACAATTTATACCTAGTTGCACTTAGTTTCCTCAATGTATTTTGAACTTGTAACCACCTTAAAACCAGTATGTACCTACTTTACGTACTTCCTAAGCTTATATCTTTGGGTAAATCGGTACTTCTTTACTTAGGTCAAGTAGGTAGGATATGGCAAGATTTTACTTTGTTACCCATCGTTTGTGAACATTTACTACGAATATTACACTTCTGTTATTACAAGTGACAATATCCAGTTAGTCTAACTATCAAGTAAGACAAAGGGACATTTAGTCCTATCTATTTCGGGACAAGGGAATATTTTATTTGGATTTAATAATAAATAAATTAGGGTGGGTAACCAAATAAGAGTGCCCGGTAAATTCAGTTACCGTTACTTGCCAATAGGCAAACTTTGTTTTCACCCAGTTAGAGTTCTAATATAATAAATTAGTATTTCCGCCCCTTATAAATTGAATGTATAGTTTACCTCTAATGTTTTAACATTATTTATTACAGGTGCCAAAGGTACAAGGGATGAGAAAGTCACCGAGGTCCAGAAAATGATGTTGCTGACATTTGTCAATGACCACCCAAGCCTTATCAGAGGGTGGCAAAACCTTGGGCCTCAAGCTGAAAAAGTAAATGTGCTGTGGCGGAATTCGGAAACTCTGCTAAATGCTGCAGGCCCATAAAAAAATGTCACGAAGTGGCAAAGAGTAAGTATGACATATATATGTGTATCACTTCCTCTGTTAATGTTTATCATCTACCTAATGTTGATTGACTTCCTTTGCCTAGCCTAATGTTATTATTACCGTTTTCTTTATTTCAGGTCTTGACTGACCTTAAGTCAAAAGTTAAAAAAAAGGCGCCTAGTAGCACCCACCCTATGCTGACACAGCAGCCATCACGAAGCACCTACCCCATGCCCACTCCGCAGCCATTTGGCAGCAGCCACTCCCCCCACCCCAGACAGTTGAGGATACACCATCTCTTAGGACATTCTCACCAACTGATAGTGACTTCATTGAAGAAGCCCCGGATGTGGAGTTAGTCTCTCTTTTGTAGGGGTATGTGTAATTTCTAAATATTTAATTAAACAGTGGTTTCCTTTAAGCTACCACACTCATCAATCAAGCAGGGTTGTTGTGTGTGTCGATACTGCCTTAAACATTGTATTTTTATAAACATATAATTTTTTAAGCCTTGGGATAATTCTTATGTTCTCCTTTTTAGATATCGAGTGAGGAAGGCAGCCTGTCAGATGGTCGTTCCGAGAGGTTTTTGTTGGGGCCTGTCAGGAAGAGTAAGCAATTTTCTTTAAAATTTACTAATAATCTTCTTGGGTCATTATAAAGTTTCAATCATTTTGTTTAATAAAACACAATAATTTTAATTAATCAGTTTATTGTCTACCACAATAATTAAAAATGTACAATTTAAGCTCCAGTTGCGGCTTTTTAGAAAAAATAAAAATATTGAACAATTAATGATAATTTCCGAAACACTGTCATCTTCAGTTAACTGAAGATGACAGGAGTCTTTATTTGTATATTTTTAATTATTGTGGTAGGCAATAAACTGATTAATTAAAATTATTGTGTTTTATTAAACAAAATGATTGTTTTTAAGTACCACAAAATCTCTGTCAAAGCAACCAATGAATTATCTAGTTTAATATTTATTACAGATGCAATTCTTCCTTTGTGACACATTATCACTTACTTAACATTATTGTTTTATACATAAAGAACTTTATTTTATTTTCTCTAAGAGAATATATGTTGTCAAGTGTAAGTTTTAAAATTTAACGCATGGCTTAAATCTTAATACTCAAGTATGTGACAATGTGTTGGCACACAGTATTTATTTAAAATAAAGTTCAAAAAGATGAAGAAGTCAGGGTTTAAATATGAAACTTGATAATGACCCAAATATGGATCGATATTTCACAATAAAAATTACAACAAACTTTCTTTTTACATCAAGATAAAACCACTGGAAATATATAGTTTAGTGTATAACTTATTACATTTTATGTATTACTATCTCATTGTAAATTTCTTCTTCTTTGTTTATAGGAACTAGGAAAGATCCAGAGTGGGAGCGGAAGTTCCTCGACAGTCACAAGGACTTAAAGAGGTCAGTCGATTCTCTGACTGACAAGGTGGGGAAGATTGCTGATAATGTGGGAACACTGAACAGGCTGATGGCAGAGGCAGTGGAAACGCAAAAAGATATTGCCAGAAGTTTTAATGTATTTTTAAACGGTCCGCAAATGGACACAGAATAAATATTTTATTTATTATATAATGTTGTTACATTTTCTTAAACAGTACCTTTTTAATATTAATATCATCACTAAATATTACATCTGAGGATAACTCCATTTTGTTTCTATTGAAAAGTCCTGTGTTAGTATTAAATATGAATTTAATTCTAAACTTATTGAATATAATCAATATAAATATTATCTTTAGGGGTCACAGTTTGGGATATCTTCTTGAAAGGGAGTGTAGAGATGACATGCTTCATTAATTTGCAAAATGCATCATATAAACGCCATTTTTTGAGAATCATTAAATTGTAGTATTATGGCATATCTTATGTTAAGAGATTACCTTTTTGAAACAGAAAAAGGGATGATTTCATTCCAGTTTTAAGCTTAATAGAAAACAACATGGATCACAGATGGGAAATTAAATTGGTGGTAAATTAAAGAAACAAAAACTATTTATCAATTAAATTTCCATATATTAAATTAAATATTTGATAAAAAGTTATCGGAAATTATTTGCTATATATTCAGCAGGAATAAGCTGACCCTCCCTCCTCAAAACTTGATCTTGCTCAAGTTGGAGCCTGTCGTACTCACGTTGGAAGTCATCCTCATCCTCAGGGCAAAATTGTCTTTCCTGAAGGTGATGGCAACAATATGCAGTAGAGCACATGATAATATAATTCTTCCTGCATTCGGTGGTGTATAATGGAGGGTCCTCTTTGAGGAGACACCGGAATCTTGCTTTGAGCAAGCATCGGCTTGCTCCTCTCTACACAATACCTCACTTGGCAGTGCCTCCTGTTAAAAGCTGCCTCTGGAGTCCTCTCTTGAGCATTGGCTACGGGTGTAAATAGCCATGGAAGGAGAGGATATCAAGAATCCCCTGCA
Source organism: Gerris lacustris (assembly GCA_951217055.1). Taxonomy (NCBI): domain Eukaryota; kingdom Metazoa; phylum Arthropoda; class Insecta; order Hemiptera; family Gerridae; genus Gerris; species Gerris lacustris. The sequence continues at coordinate 33,301,610 of OX578283.1, read as the reverse complement.
ACACACAGACAATGCATTTATAAATAATAATTACTTTATTATATCAATCAAGATTAATTCTGTGGCAATAATAATTGTTAGCATGAAATACAAGGTAATAGATTGGTGTTGCCTGACTGAATTATACTGATAGTGTGACTGACATTTGCATTAGAGAAATAACGAAGAACACTAAATAGATAGTCGTCTATAAAAAATTACGAGCAAAACTACTTTAAGCAATTTATTCGCATGTTTATAAATGCATATGCGATTTAATTACAATACTTTAACATTCGGTAATTTGGTATTATAGCTAAATGAATGCTGCTGAATGCATTCATCCTGTCAAAAAATGTAAGTATGTATTTGTTTTTTTACAATTGTAGGTAAAGCAACAAAACGAGATAATAAATGTTCATTTTATATAGAACACGTATATTGTGTTACATCGGTAATATGTATAGGTACTCATACAAAAATTAATATAAATTATAATACTTCATATAAAAATACAACACGCAAGTTTAACTTACCTTTATCTCTCAATATGACGGGGACGGGTATTACAATTATTATAGAGTAATTAAAAAAGTTCAACACAACACAAATAAAACTACCGAAAGTAAATAAAGTCGTAAAAAAGTGAAATGAAAAGTATTTCAGTCCAAAAACAACAATGGCTTCACTTTGTTTTCATTTCGACTTCGATTTGATATATAACAACATAACCTGACGAATTATATCAAGAACAATTTTGTGTTGCTATATATCAAACGTTATATATCAACTTTCTCCTTATATAACAACAGTCAAAGTTACAGATTCACGTGACAGGTTGCGCGCGCATCTTCATATCAACTTTTTGATATATATCAACAGGAAAAGGGAGGTTTCAAAGTTACAGAATCGGCCCCCTGGTCCCTTGTTCTGAAATAACCTAATGATGTGATCGGGACGGAAAAGAATCAGAAAATAGTAATTTGTGTAATTAGTGCACAAAGTGGCACTTTGCAGCACCGGAGAGAAATATTTACGCATAAGCCGCAAGCGAGGGCGAAATTGTTTCTCGAGTGCAGCAAAGATACTTTGCTCGAGATGCATATTAAATTTTCTTGTTAGTTTTTAATCTGTAAATAAAATTTAAAAAAATCACAGGGAAGTACTTGCGTCCAAGTACTTTTTAGGGTTTTGTAGAAGATTAAGCATGCCCGTTATGTAATTATGATTTTATTCTTCGACCTCAAGGGTCCGGGTTCGATCCCCCAGGGGGTCACAATGTTTTTCATCGGTAATAACGACTAGAAAAATTCATTTTTTCAAACCATTTCCATCGCTTCACCTTAAAGTATAACCATGAATTATTTCGAAATTTTAGGACCACCCGTTATATAGTAGTTGGGGAGGGAGGAAATTTTTGGGGGTATATTTTGACTTATAAAATTAATAAAGAATGAAAAATTTAAAAAAGCAAATATATATTTGAATCCTACTCTTCACCAGCTTTCATATGACACCCAACTCAAAATTTTAAAAAAATAAAATTTTTGGCGCACTTCAAATTTTCGCGCCCAAAATTGTCAATTTTTTAAAATTTGGGATGTACTCCGGGCGGGGAAAATATTTTTTTGGTATATTTTGATTTTTTTACCCAATAAGGAATGCAAAATTTACAAAAGCTTATATATATTTGCGTCCTACTCTTCAGCAGCTTTAATTTGATACCCCACTCGAAAATTAAAAAAAATATAAATTTTTGAGTTTACAACATTTTTGCGAATTGCGCATGCGTATATTTAATTTTGAACTTCTGTATTTTTTTCCTGTGGTTGGGTCAAAAAGTTACACCAGTATTTCAAATTTCAGCTCTTTAGCTTAAACGGTTCGGGCCCTATGAACCAAAGAGCGACGGACAGACGGACACATCACCCTCGGCATAAGGGTTTTGAGAAGAATCTACAAAACCCTAAAAATACTAACAAATACGTAATCAAGAAGTAAATAGGGAAGTTAAATAAAAATATATTATTCAATGAAATCTATAAAATAATTTTTATCTCTAAAAGCTTCTCATTAAAACTAATTCCTATAAGTAGCCAAAATAAGAATGAGTTTTGAATATCAGCTGGAAAAATAGAGAAATATAGAAAAAGCGAGTTCATCGAGAGTAGTGTCAAACCATAATTGAGTTTTGTGGCTTCCCTCCTAGCTAGTAGAGGGCCTAAAGTGTGGGCGTGAAGGGATTATATTGAGTCCAAAGCCTTGGCCTCTCCAGTAGAGCGAAAAACCTGGATATTTTTAAACACTTCCTCAAACATTGGACTCGGAATACACAACTGGGCTTCTAGCTAGGGAAGCAAACTAAGCTTTGACCTAAAACCATACAAACCTTCCTATCTTAAAAGAAATACTAAAATAACTTACAATAAATAAGATAAAAACAGATCGATTCGACAACAAAATAGAAGTTAATCAATACTTCAGAAATCTTAACCTACTTCCTTTATAGATTAGACCAAAAGACATAAATATATATTATTAAACCCAAATAGACAGATAAAAAGATAAATATTTGAATACATAGTTTTTATAGAGGTCATAGGTTTATTTTAACTTACATTATTATTAAAACTCATATTATTTTTTACATTTTTAAAATTTAATTTAGAACTCAAAGTCCAATTGGAAATGTAAAACTACGTTGACTTAATAATATTTTACCACAGAAAAAGAATCTAGGATCGGTTAAAACATAATGTCTAGATCTTCCGTTAGTGACCGCTTTATGTCGATGTTGCCTGAAGTTAATAGATAAAGCATTTCTGTATTTATACAGAACTGATAAAATACAAGATATGTATTTTATCCGGATATTTATTAATTGCTAATCAGTTCAGTTATTCTCTCCCTCAGCACATGATTCTCAATTAAAAGGATCTCGTCCACTATTCCGGGTTCATAGAACAATCAGGCACCCTGATAAATGCGAAATTTAATGGTGTACGAGGACTTCAATAAACCACTTGTGATAGAAGATCTTAAAGGAAATGCTGGTAAACAAGCTACAAACATATAAGAACGTCCAAAAGAGTTGATGCAATATCTCGTTAAAAAGCCTATTACTAGTCAACCAAGGCGTAGCCTTAAAACAAAAAAACATCGATCACTTAGAAGCTGCTTCAGTCAGGCAATCAAAAAACATCGTTCTTAACTCTAAGGTCAGATTAAATTTATTTGTATTTATTATATTTGTTTATTTTAGCTCTAATGTATTAATCAATGAATATGGAAATAACCCTTTAAAATTGTAACAAGTATTTTTTATTTTCAATTATGAGTAATTGCATCCTACAGTGTGTATTTTTATAATTAAAAAAACTTTTCTTAGTTTAATAAAGAGGGAAAGAATATAAACTGCCCTCTATAAATCATTGGTTTAACTATAAGTTAATTATGTGTTCCTTGAAATTTCGACAGACAAAGAGTTAAAATTCCACTTAGATAAAACTCAATCAATCTATTATCAAGATCCGTTTTTTGTCTTTGGGGTGAAACCTCGACGGGATTTTCCTTTTACTTTTTCGGGTGATGGCAGAGAGGCCGCTTTGAAATTATAATTTAATTTGTAGAAAGGCGTTTGTTTTACCATTGATATCAAGTCCAATTTAGAAGTGTTAATTTGTCTATAGCGGTGAGTTTTCGAGGTCAACATTCAGTGCGGTCGCCTTCGCATGTTGGCGTGATTTTCAATCAGTTCACTCATGATAATCAATTAAAGTGGAAACTAATCAGTGCTAAAGTACCAACTCATGCGATTTGGCAATCAACTGATCCATTTTTGTTGAGATTTCATCAAGACATCCACTGTATTGGTATTGAGAGTAAAGACCTTACATATTTACTCTTCTTTTTCACATCCACCATTTTCCTCCCGCTGTAATTCTTCATTTAAATGATGACAACACACGCAAAGGCCTCCGTACCTGATTACTGTTATCAATTAGCAGGATAAACTTACTCTTTGTTATATTTTTTTTTCAGCGAGAGTAATAAATAAATGCATCAGATATAATATAAGATAACAAGTGCATTCCTCGATAATTAACTCACCTGTAGACGGTTCTTTCTACCGAAAGCAAAAACGTCAAATCGAGAAGCACTTAACCATGAAACACGTACCTCACCGGAAGTCTTACAATATTATAAACGTGTTTATTTATTTTATATTATTAGTTTCGTTGTAATTGCATCAGGATAAACATGATGCGGAGGGTTCCGTGATTTTACACGCTTTACGCCTTGCTGAACACGCTGTTGATAACATTAGCCAGTAAGATGTAAAACTCGCTTATCTGTCATCTCTACGGTATGGTCACAGAGCTATATTAGCTTAACATTTGCTGTGATACTACGCCAAGTGGGTTCTCTTCAAGCTGAAGCAAACTCAACACGCCCCATTTTTTTAAAAATAGCATACAATTATTTAAAGATCGTGATATAATTTTTACTTGTTCTTAAGACTAATTTATAATTATTTCATAATGACTAAAGAATAAAAATCGACTTCGCGCTCCATCACAATACTTTCTCTCAATATAAAATATTACGTATACGCAAGGCTCGATTTGAGGCGAAAACGGCGGAACGGTGTTCCAGGACCTCTCTCTCTCTCTGATAAATAAATAAAAAAATATTATATATAAATTATTATTATAGGCACTAAGATTTTTTTTAAATTCTTAGTTAAAATTTTGTTGTACCTATTTATTTATTGAGAGTATTATAAAAACACATGACATGCAAATCAAGAAATTGTTTATAAAAAATACTACTTAAAATTAAATGTTTCCACACGAAACCCTCCTGATTGCAGAGTGGGTTAATGTCTAAAACTGCTTAAAATGCTGTTTTTGATCGTTTATTTTTCAAAATTTCGAAATTAATTTGGGGCTATCTGCAGGCTACTTTTGACGGCCATAAAAATCAGATAAGTACTTTTGAAGATATTGGTTCGAATAAATGTATGTTAGTGCGCATGTGGAAGAGAAAAAAATGGGTGCATAAGGTTGAAACTTATATGAGAACAACAATGGGCTAATTATGACCTGCCATCCAAATTTCAATAAAATCGGACGAGTAGTTTTTAACATATGTTGGTTCGCAACAATTGAGCGACAGACCGATAGGCACGGGACCAATAATGTTCCCTGATGTCTGAAACTGATGTCTTTGAATTTTTGAAATCGGATACTTAAAAATGTTTCGTTCGATACATCCGTTATTTTCGGTAGGCTCGGAAGCAAAACAGAAAAATAATGCCAATATCGAAAAATAGTGAAATTACTGCTTTGGTAAATTTTATAAAGCCTATTAGATGACCCAAAATCTGTTATAAGCAGTATCATTATAAGGATGGGCCAATAAGTACTAAGTAGTGAAACGCTTCTGCGATCGCTCTTTACGCAAGTGATCTAGATTCTATCACCCTATCTTTGTTGTTCACGCCGGCATATAGATGTAAGTGGGTAGCACCACACAAGTTGAGTCTGACACTCTTGAGAACCAGAAATATGTGTCGACACGTTGAACCATGTCAACCAATAGTTGTAAGTCAATCAACCTATTAAGTAAATGGTTGTAAAGAGCCACCTGGTCGACCCTTATTGCTTGTTGACTATTACACCGCGGAGTAGGTACCAGGAAAGTGAAAATAATAATATTAGGGAATCACAAAAGTTGATGATAATGAAGTAATATTATAGTTGTAAAGACTCTACAGTTCTACCTGGTCCTGGTAATAACAGCCCGTACAAAACCACCCAGGTCCCACTTTATAATTAAACTTTCACTCGGTTTTCCTCGTACGTTTGTTATTTTTTAAATTTCGAGGAAACAACCGAGCCACCCATGTTTTACAATAATTAACTTCGCTTCCAAGTAAAATTTGGCTAGTTACCAAAGATAAAATAATAAACACAAACACATTCTAAACCCAACGTTATTTTGACTGTACGGTCAAATTAAACGAAACAGAAATAAAAAAATTAATTATTGTTCAACGGATTACATTTCTAAAAAAGGTTATTTCAATAGAACGAAAAAGATATAGAAAATGCGATTGAGTTGTATTGATTAAACATTTTAATTGGACAAAAATTGATTATTTTTAAATAAAAGGATTCAATGGTAGATATAGGATTATTCCAAGTATTTTTGAGATTAGTTTAGTGACTAATAATAATAAAATCGGGTCCAGGGTGCCTCGGAACTTTTCCTCACTTCAGAGGCCACTAAAGTGGCCTCTCCTGCTGCTTCGTAGCAGGAGGAAGCAGCATTGGACGTGGTCAGTACCTGGATGGGTGACCGTTCTGAACTAACTGATTTATTATTCTTCAAAAATAACCTTATTTTTAATAGCTATATTTTATTTAATTATTTGAAGTTTGGCGGCAATTTGACAGATATAAACAAACTTTGACGTCATCAAAATTATCGCATTAATAAAAATAATTATATTCACTTATAACTTTTAAACTAATTAATAGAATTTCATCGGGTTTTTTTTATATTTGTTCCTTAATTTTTTCCGGTTCCAACGATATGCTAAAAGTCAAAAACCTATTTATATTTTCGGTATTATTAACCGTCAAAGTTTAAAAATTCAAAAATTGATAACTTCAAAATGGCGGCCAATATCAAAATGAAATTTGGTGGGCTTGTTTGTCATACAGAGAGGTACACTCTTGCTAAATTTCAACTCGATCAGGACCATAATCGAGTTATACGAGTTTTTAAAATTTTTGCTGACTCAGCAAACTGGGTTCAAGATGGCGGAGAAAGTTGATTTTCCGGGCGGCATCACTACAGGTAAGGACTGATTTTTCTGCCAAGTTTTAACTCTCTAGGTTGAATACCTTGGGCGCTACGATGATAACACACATACATACATGCAGGCGTCATGCTGAAAACCACTCAGGAGGTCTTAAACACCTAAAACGGATAATTCCGTTGAAATTTCGAAAAAGTTTTCGGTGAAAACAATACTATTCCTACTATAGGTAGTGAGGAAAAGTAAAAAAGGTTATACATTGACATCGGAAAATGTAAGCTCTTTGGTTACAATTTGCCTAAAAGAATAAAAATGATCAATTTTGACAATCAGGGAGTGGAATCATTAATTTTATTATTCTAGCTTCCTCTTTCAAATAATACATTCATATGAGTTCATTTTCAATAGTTAACAGTCACTCGCAATCATTCTCAGAGTCTACACGCGTCACCTCTAGTATACCTCCACAATATTAATAAGTATAAAATTGTGTTTTTGGACGCGTGAAACTCTCAAATCCATTGAAACCCTGAATATTTATAACGAGCCCAAATCATTTCTTAAGACCTACGTCACAATGAGAAAGCAAAAAGACCTAAAAATGAATTGTTGTTAGCTGAATTTTGGGTCAATCGTATAATTACGAAGGAAAGTGGAGGCGGCGAAGATTTCGTTAGTGGGAGAGATCGATTCTATAAACATCCTGGAAGGAGACGGGAATAAGAAGGATGTGGTCCTACATAGAGTCCATCGGAAGCCTACCGGTAGTAGACTACAGGAGCAGTCTGACAAGGGAAAGTGATCCTTCCCCACCCCGGCACGACCAGGACCCGGACAGACTCCTTCCAGACCAGGCAGGACCTCTTCTAACCGGCTCCGTCGGGATCTAGGCTAGCGAGAACAACTCGACCAACCAGTCCTTGTGGTGAAGTCCTGGCACAGGCCGAACAAAATTGAGTACCTTCTCTTCACCATCTCCACCGAGAAGCCAACTAAACAACAACCTCCACCTTTTTTCAAAACAAGACTTCATCTCCATTCATATTATGTACAGAGCGGGTGGTTTAGGCATAAGTAAAATTACTCGGTTGAAACAATTTAGTTAAGAACAAAATTTCTAAAACAATCGAATACCTTAACTTTTACCCACTTTTTACATTATACGTCCTAATCCTTTCATAAAGGAAGCCAGCACTTCCTTTATTTAGGGCCTAAAGGAAATTCTGGCTTCTTTTTGCCCTGATAATTTGCAGCTACGCCTTAAGTTTAGGCATAGCTGCAAATTATGGGGGCAGCTAGCTCTTTCCCAACACAAACTTAGGGGAAGGTATAAAGCCAACCTAAAAAGAAAATCTACATCCAACAATAATCACAATTCTGAAAAAATGATATATCTTCCAACAGAAATTTAGTATATACAAACTAGTCACAAAATCACAATAAATAATACAACAATAATTTGTAATAAAATAAATGATTTTATATCTTATTCCTTAATAAAAATACATCTACTAAGAATCATAGAAAGTGTATACAAATATATAACATTCTATTAATAATTCAATTAACAATAATATATTATTAATTTATTAATTAATAGATTTATTAATCAACTAACTAACTTGCAGATGATTCATAAATATGAATGATTAATAATAAAAACTTTGTTTTTTTGGGCTGTATTATTTTAGTCTTAAATAAATTAAGACGCAATAGTGGTAAACGAACTAAGTTGGAAGACAGACAAGAATGTAAGTTTGTAGAGAAGAAGACAGTTGACAGTTTTAAGTTAAACTTAACACTCCTGACTAAGCACCAAATCAACCTAACTCAGCTAAAATCAATACCCATATACCCAGTTTTAACTAGGCAAAGACTTTAACTGTTACCAAACAACACTAAATTCTCTTTGTTTTTATCTACACTATAAGCCACACATATAAAACAAATAATACTTCTATTTTTACACTTACACGTATTTTATAAAACGAAGTTCATATCTCATTCAAGAACAACAATTCGGTTCGAAAACATACTGCTTAAACGTAATGGTTAATATCTTTATTTTGATATTTAAATAAATTATGATTTTAGCTTAAGCAATGACCTAACAAAATGCCCAATATACCTGGAGTTATTAATGGATGCCAAACGAGGCTTAAAATGTGAAAGTGTAAAAGCTAATTAGATACCATACAATAGGGTACGGAAGCAAGAGACGGGTTTAAAGAGGGATATGAGTTCACTGAAATTCAATGTGGTCGTTTATAACGATAATCCATTATTGAGACCTGAAGCATCGCCATAATAGAGCCATTAGAAACAAATAACACTGAGCTTACTTAAACTCAATTGTTTTCAACAAGGAAAGGTTAATCACACCCGAAAATTAGGTCACATTTGGGTCGTATAAATTAAATCCACTGCAATTCATTTTCCAATATAATATTGGAATATAATGTAATATATAGGCTGTTTTTCATGTCACCTCCGCTCAAAAATACGGTGTTTTAGAACTTAAAACTATAGCGGAAGTATTCACCTGTAATTATTTGATGTTGGTAAAGTAGGGCAATCTCCTCCTTTTTACTGGCAGATGAACTGGCATTCAGAAGAAAATATAATTTTCTCTCAGAGTTCTCTTAATGAGCCGACTAGAGCGAACAGGCTAATTGAAAAGTTCCATCGATATAAATCCCAAGGGGATTAGGGCTTTTTACAGCTGAAGGTTCAGATACAGATCAGACTAATTGCAGGCCGACCGGCAGTATTTATGGGAGAGGCAGTGTCGTTGCACCCTTTTGACTCCGGGTAACAAAGAGTGGCGAAAAAACAAGAATCCCGTTCAAAGAGAAGGCGAAACAGAGGGTTGGGAGTGCATCGACCCGGTGCCTCCTACAAGCACGGGCTCGGCAGGCAATCAGGACCCGCGGCGTCCACCCGTCATCTCCCGTCACCCGACCTATCTCCGGTTTACCTTACACAGGGATACTGAGTTGAATATCGACGTTTCACATATACTACATCGCGTAACCGACATTGTCCATAGTATATAATCCTGATAGAAATATAATCCTGATAGACATTTTTTAAGAAAAGCATTATGCAAAAACCATCCCACATTGAGTCAATACAACAATATAACAGCCTACAATTAAAAAAATTTAGTTAACCAAGATTTGTTCTAGTTTGCGCTTTTGTTCTAGCGAGAGCTCTTCAACATTCTTGGGCAGTATTATTATCCCAAGGAACAATACATGCACTAAAGGAAACGAAAAAGTTTTAAGCCTAGACATCTTATCGCCTCTATAGCAACATTTCAATTTCAACAGGTGTTTAATAATGATACTGATAAATAAAAATGGTTAGACATTTGAAGAAAATGGTAATAAAGATTCACGGTTTGTTTTATCACACTTCCTGTAATAACATCATAATCTTTAGAAGAGAAGCATTATTTTCCGATCCCATTCATCGCATTTGAATGTAAATTGACTAATAAAAGTAAATAGAGAAACAATGAAAATTGGCTTTCTTACCTGGGTTAGACTATGAACTATGGTAGCGAGTCATGAAGAGGGTTGGTTGTCGATGATGTTGTTGTAGCTATTTGGTTGAGCTGAGTTGCCACTAACCGTAGCACTAGATATTGAAAGTGGATGGTTTACTAGTCAGTTCAGAGGCTAAAGGTTGGGGATTGCCTTCTTCACGGTGTTTGGGTACCACGGTCCTTCAGTCTCCAGCCGCGAGACACCCTAAAACAGAAAGCAACAAATTCTCATTTAGAAATATGCATTCACTAAGCAGACACATAATAAAAAATAGAGTGCTAATTTTTGTAATCACATAGCTTCGTTGCGTCCTATTATTGAACGAAAATTTATATTAGAATCTGTTTCGATTCCCAGTGGGGTCACAATTATTTTTAAGCAGATAGCCCTTTATAAAATGTCTTATTTTTTTTTAATAAACGGGCTAATACTATATTCTTAATACTTGTGCCCAATTGTCCAAATTTTATTAAAATCGGAAGAGTTTTTAAGAGGGTGCGGTTCGAAAAAATGTTGAATGACCGACAGACAAGAGACCAAAAATGTTCCCTGATGTCAGGAACGAATTTGTCTAGGAATATTCGAAACAGAAGACAAGAATTTAGTTTTTCAGAATGATCACATTGCTTCTGTAATCTTCGGTAAGCTCCCAACCAATGAAATAAATGTATACATTCGTGTTCACTGGGAAATTAAATTTTATTTAGATTCAATTAGGAAAAATCTGTTCGACAAAACGTTTTCTATACTTTCTCACAAACATAATTACTTCGCCCAGCGGTTCTATTTATTAATTTATTTCGGGTAGCTTTGAGGAATTGAACCCTGATCTCTGTTCACTCATCAAAGTTATGACAACGCCCGATGCAGTTTAACTTCAATTAAAAGAGAACCAACATATAAGAGCTAACAAGGCCTCAACAAAATAAAGTTAGCTAATTTTACATTCTATATTAACTGAGCTTTTACTTCAAATTAATTTCGGAACTAAAAGCGTTAATAAGAAAGCATTTGACAGCAAGTCACTAATTTATTACTATTAAACATAAACTAAAACATGATGCGGGTAGGTTCACAACTTCAAGTTTCGCCTTCAGTGGATGAAACACAAAAAATAAACATGAACAGTCAATTGTCAAAATATAATATAGTTGTAAATGTTGAAATACGTTTGTTTACTTCTAGAAAAGTTTGAAAAGAAAGTGGTTTTTTTTTCGCAGGACATGCTAACAAAATTCGGGGCCTCGACAGCTCGGATAGGAGAGCGTATGGGCTGGCCTATCAATAAAGTTAAGCAGCATCGGGCATAACCACTATTTGGATGGGAAACCACAGAATCCTAACTACTAACCACCAAAATACTAGAGAAATAACTTCTCCCTGACGGGAAATCGAACCCAACCTCTTACCCTTTGAGTTTATATAGCTATTTTTTCAGGAACTAAATACTTCCAGGGAAAACTACTTACAAGATTAGTTAGATTACAGTTTAATTTACGAAAATAAATTCACCGCAACCGTTTTCGATGGATATTTTGGAGGGTGTTTGGGTGGTAGCGCCCCAGAATTTAGAGCTACAATTCATTTGCCGATTTCACCGATTTTTTTCTGAGCCTGTATGCCAAATTCATCGAAAGCGGTCCAGTATTTAGTCTCTACGAGTCTGCACAGATAACGGATTTTTTTTTTTTTTTTTTTTAACTTTTTTAGACGGACCTCAAAACGTAGAAAATATATTAAAATCGAATTTAGTCTCTACATATACTAAGTATAAGAAGAAAGAAAAAAGTCCAGTCATGCACCATGACTTAATGAGCGAATTTTCAAAGAAATCTGCGTTTTATTGGCTTATGATAATATAGGAAAATTTTGGTTTAGAATTTGCTCGGGTGAAAAAAAAAATTGGTACACAGGGGTACGGGGTACAAAAGTCAAAATAGTATTTACCCTTCAAGATGCATGTCGTTGGAAAGCTCTTTAAGAGTACAGTAATTGTTGTTATTTACACTTTTATCATATTTTCACATAAAAGGGGGGTAAAATGGAAAAAAACGTTTTTTGACCCTATATGGTCAAAATTTGACCCCTAAATGTACTCCAAAAATTCTGGCCAACGAACTCATCCTTTCTTTTGATATTATTGACATTTTAAAATTTGTTTGAAATTTTTAAGTGCATCCTAAGGGGAGATATCGTCTGGAGTGACACATATATACATATATACATACATACATAAAAAAAAGTGTTAAATTTTAGGAATCGATTCAGAATGGTCTAAAACGGATTTCCATGGAAAAATTTTTCAAAAATTCGCATTACAAAAATTTTGAAGCCATTGCAATAGCGTAATTTTCTTTGAAAATTCGCTAAAAAAGAACATTTTTTTAAGTAAATATGTTTAATATATTATTCATTTTAAAACGTAATTTATACTGACTTAAGAATAGAAATGTGTTTCTTCTTCCCAAACGCAAAAAGTAAAAAACAGAAAATCATGCTTGCTGACAACAAAAGACAGATGAGACAAATTTTTGTTTGAAAAATAGACGACAAATAACTACATACCTGCTAATGATGTGTAATATTTAAACAGGAATAATAATTAAAATACTTGTGTAGTTCTATTACTTTTACAAGAAATGTTGTATAGTATGTACTGGTATTCATATAAGTTATATTAGGATTGTAAGATGACTATCATAGCCAACTAATGAGTACTGTCAAATAAATAGCGAAAAATTAATTTAAAATTATTCACACACAGAAAAAAGGTAATATGTATGAATAATAAAGAAAATGTCTCATAAAAGGTTTTCAACCTCTGGGTTCAGGGAATCGTCGAGCAAAGATAGAAAAACAAATCTTAAAATGAATCAGTAACTTTCAGAAGCCAAATCGTTTGGCAAATCAACCACTTTGGCAAACGGCGTACGATTCTCGGCCAAATGAAAATTAAACTAAAAAAAACAATTTTTTTTTGAAACTATTGTAATTTAAATAAAGGTCATATTAAAGCATGACAAAAAGAATAAAAAAAAACAATAAATAGTCATTCTTAAACTGTTTAACGACAGAACTGAAAATAGTGGAGTCAAGATGAAGGCCGGATATCAATATACAAGGGTCAAGGATATAATTCGACCTCAAAAACAATAATTGTTAAAGTCGAAAATAGAATTTGGCATAAACAATAGTGGTTTGATGTATTCCTATCTTATTGGATGCTAACAAGATATTAAAATTTGATTAGGTTTAACTATTTAAATTTTAAATACAGTAACTAAAAATCAACAGACAAATAAAGAAACAGAATATAAGCATTCCAACTATCTCTCATACATAACATAGCCCTCTTATAAAATATTATCGCAATTTTTAGCTAGATTCCATGATTTTATTTTTGGAAAAAGTCACTTATTATGACGCGAATATGAACATGTGTAAGAGTTTTTCAATTTGACTTATAAATTCAAGATGACAGCTCTATTTATATATAAACATATTCTATAGGGCTGTGTGTTAGCCTCTATACTTTCTCCGTTTAGAATTTTACACCCGTTATTATCAGCAAATATAATTGCTAGAGGTCGACCAAGAAGTCATGAACACGGGAGAAACGGAAAGCTTAACTTCGTTTAAAATCGGAACTTCCGAGTAGTCCCGAAGTCAGTACAGTCGGGTGTTAAGACAATAACCATTCCTAGTTTGTATGACATGCCCAGTGCCCAGTTATGTCAAATCTCACGAATAACAACAGGAAGGTTTCCAATCTGTTAGGTTTCCTTTTAACTGTTAAACTCAGAAATAAAGAGGAAGAAAAAAAATAGATTAAGGAAAAAGAATATCGATTTAGATTTAATGAATATTATTATGAATAATCAATAAATAATAATATAAAGATATTATCGTATATTATTAGTGATTTCTTATCAGGTACAGTGTTGCCTGTTGCAAAAAATATAGAAGATATCAAAAATAAAATTATTAATAACAGAAGAACAACACTGTGTAATAACAAAAGACCGTGGTCTATTATATCAAAAACTGACTGTACATGACGACACTAGCGCACTCCTCTCATTTCCATGACTTCTTGGTCGACCTCTAGTAAATATAATTTATTTATAATTCTCATAACATGGCTTGACTATAACATGAAGAGGTAAGAGTGAGATCGTTTATTTGTAAAAAAAAAAAAAAAAAAAAAAATCGTCGTTGATCTCTAAAACTACTAAAACTACTGAACCAGGTTGAATAAAACTTTCACCCAGTATGTTTCAGCAACTCAAAAATTACTGTGATTTGTCGTTGACTTTGAACCCTACATACCACAATATGTAATAGCTAGACCACTTCATGAATAGAATTCAGGAGGAGATTTCTATAACTTTACAGAAAATACATGTCTCACTGTATAACTTTTTCGATTGGTTATTGAAGTACATATTATCTACCTGAAACTCCTCTCTACCTTTAACCCACTAACTTGATAGTCTATACAAAATGAAACCTTGAAATTCAAAGTCAAACAAGAACTACCTTGTAGCAATAAGAATTATGACAATTCTTATATTCTTGCAACATATCTCAGGGACTGCATCATTTCAAAATACATTGCGCGAACGCTTCTTGCATACCGCATTTCCCATCCGACCTCTAAATATTAAATGACCCCCAACCATCAACTTCATATATATCGGGGTAGCAGAACAAGCAGTAGATACACAGTTGACCTGATTTATATATTTGTTTAAATGTAGTTCGTCCTCTTTGCCCCCCCCCCCCTCCCTCCCAGCTCTAAACTGCTTATATTTACGAGCTGAGGGGCAGAATAGGATCAATACGTCACAAGTAAACTAACCGTCTCTCGTTTGATATTTAATTGCCGATCGACTGCCAATAGTATTTTAAATCAAGCAAGGCTATACGTTATTGCAATCTCAAATTATTCACGGTAATTACAAATACTGGCATCTTTAATTTACAAAACAGAATAGATAATATGTCAATCAATGATAAAACCACGAGCTTAGTCTGATAAATATTTGCACCCCTAAATAGTTAGCACGGATATTATCAACCTAAATTGGTTTTATACTGATTTAATTATAAATTATAATTATATATATATATATATATATATATATATATATATATATATATATATATATATATATATATATAAATATATATATATATATATATATATATATATATATATATATATATATATATATATATATATATATATATATATATATATATATATCAGCAGAGTAATACCGTGTTTTTGCACACTGCAATAGGCTACACAATTTGCGAGAGACACCTAGGGATGTGCCTCGCAAGCGTGACACATAGGAACTGTTCCAACATCAGACATAACGTCATTAAGAAGTTGGCTCGGCATTATGCCATGTCCTGCATCGTTTCGTCGCGTCCGACTCATCAGGGGCCCGACGATGCCCACCCAACTCTGGACCTATACTACATCAAGAAGATCAGATATAGGACTTATCAGAGACGAGGGTGCTCTCATACCGCCATTCTTGCTTGGCTGGCAAAACACATCAGCAGAGTAATACCGTGTTTTTGCACACTGCAATAGGCTACACAATTTGCGAGAGACACCTAGGGATGTGCCACGCAAGCGTGACACATAGGAACTGTTCCAACATCAGACATAACGTCATTAAGAAGTTGGCTCGGCATTATGCCATGTCCTGCATCGTTTCGTCGCGTCCGACTCATCAGGACGCGACGAAACGATGCAGGACATGGCATAATGCCGAGCCAACTTCTTAATGACGTTATGTCTGATGTTGGAACAGTTCCTATGTGTCACGCTTGCGTGGCACATCCCTAGGTGTCTCTCGCAAATTGTGTAGCCTATTGCAGTGTGCAAAAACACGGTATTACTCTGCTGATGTGTTTTGCCAGCCAAGCAAGAATGGCGGTATGAGAGCACCCTCGTCTCTGATAAGTCCTATATCTGATCTTCTTGATGTAGTATAGGTCCAGAGTTGGGTGGGCATCGTCGGGCCTCTGATGAGTCGGACGCGACGAAACGATGCAGGACATGGCATAATGCCGAGCCAACTTCTTAATGACGTTATGTCTGATGTTGGAACAGTTCCTATGTGTCACGCTTGCGTGGCACATCCCTAGGTGTCTCTCGCAAATTGTGTAGCCTATTGCAGTGTGCAAAAACACGGTATTACTCTGCTGATGTGTTTTGCCAGCTAAGCAAGAATGGCGGTATGAGAGCACCCTCGTCTCTGATAAGTCCTATATCTGATCTTCTTGATGTAGTATAGGTCCAGAGTTGGGTGGGCATCGTCGGGCCCCTGATGAGTCGGACGCGACGAAACGATGCAGGACATGGCATAATGCCGAGCCAACTTCTTAATGACGTTATGTCTGATGTTGGAACAGTTCCTATGTGTCACGCTTGCGTGGCACATCCCTAGGTGTCTCTCGCAAATTGTGTAGCCTATTGCAGTGTGCAAAAACACGGTATTACTCTGCTGATGTGTTTTGCCAGCCAAGCAAGAATGGCGGTATGAGAGCACCCTCGTCTCTGATAAGTCCTATATCTGATCTTCTTGATGTAGTATAGGTCCAGAGTTGGGTGGGCATCGTCGGGCCCCTGATGAGTCGGACGCGACGAAACGATGCAGGACATGGCATAATGCCGAGCCAACTTCTTAATGACGTTATGTCTGATGTTGGAACAGTTCCTATGTGTCACGCTTGCGTGGCACATCCCTAGGTGTCTCTCGCAAATTGTGTAATATATATATATATATATATATATATATATATATATATATTTCTATATTCTTTATTCTTTGCACAAATTATCAACCTAAATTGGTTTTATACTGATTTAATTATAAATTATGGGAAAAATCCATCATAATTAATATATATATATATATATATATATATATATATATATATATATATATATATATATATATATATTTCTATATTCTTTATTCTTTGCACAAATAATAAAGAAAGCGTATAGGCTTCAATGAAACTAGAGCTCTTAAGTTAAGATGCAGATTAGGCTGTCTGTGATGGCTGATAGAAAAAAAAAAACACTGAATAGAACAAGCAGATCAAACATTGTTGAAACTGTTGACAATATATTAATATTAAAATCCTACAAGCTCATTTAGGCCCCCATTATGGATATCCGAGTTTTAGCCAGACAAATGTATTATTAAATATAAATTATTTTAAATGAAAAACAAAATTAAGATATGCGAAGGGTTTGGAAAAGTCATAATCGATGACAAACCACGTTGGAGAATACTAATAATTATTGAGCTGAGCGAAGCGAAGCTTTTATACTATATACTACATATAATAATAATCCTCTTGAACGGCTGAACCGATCCGCACCTAAGGTAAAAATCTGAAATGGTCAAAATTGGTACACAGGGGTACGGGGTACAAAAGTTAAAATAGTATATGCCCTTCATGACGCATGTCGTTGGAAAGCTCTTTAAGAGTACAGTTATTATTGTTATGTTCACTTTTGTCATATTTTCATTTGATAGAAAAACAGGAAAAAAATGCTTTTTAATTAAAAATTAGAAATATATACTATTTATGATCCCATTTCGGCTTGTTTATAAATAAAAATGTTTATCGTTTAAGATTAAAATGCAAGCTCAGCTCAATATTGCAAGCAGACAATTGCATTGCACACCTAGGTATTATTAAAAAAAAGAAAATAGGATAAAAATTCACACCTGGACAGAAAATCGAACCACTTTATACTTAAGTATTCGACCGAGTGACCGATATTAACCACTGAGCTAAAAGGGAGAAATTTATTCGATTTGGAGCACAAGCAACCAGTGCTAAGTTAGAGACTACTAAACAAGTGAACTTAGCTAGAATTATAGAAAATTATAAAAAAAAAAAAGTAGATGTCTCATCTAATTAAGGAAGTCGAATTATTGGCCAGGCACTAGAAGTCCACTAGGTAAAGGAGTAATATCGCTCTCATAACGTTCTGTGGCTGGCAGAGTGTATTTGCACGTGTGTCTTTATCCCATTATCTTTAATTATAAAATATTATTTATAAAGTATTAGCGTAATTTTAATAATTATTTTTAAGAAAACAAATACATAAATTAAGAAAATGAAAGTAAACAATACCCAAATAATTTATTTACCCTAATCATTGTCAACACACTCTCTTTTCATCACTATTTTTATCTTCTTAAACATAATATAATCATACTTCTTATTAGAATGCATTTATATTATTATATTCCGAAAATATAAAGACATTAAACTGATTTAGCACATGAGATCTCAACGTTGTAAGGATTAGGTGAGGTATATTAAACTGGCAGAAGGCTCGAGGCCAATAAAACAACCATTTCAGAGCCCACTTGTCTTCTAAAATTTTGGCACAGGTCCTCGACCACACTCAAACGTGTGTTCCCAATATAAACACACGGACACACCATTCCCAAAACATCTCATACTCAAAGGGGGAGCTCTAATTTTAAAATCAATTTTTCTTTCTGTTTGGATTTTAATTTTTGTTGGCAAGGAGAGCCCGAATTACAAAATGGAGAGGTGAGTTTCTCCTCGTGCCGAACCTACTGCCAGTCACTTCAGTTTAACATGTCGGAGCAGATATACAGTTAAGATCTAAATGTGAGATGACGTCAGTGGGGGGAAAGCAGATATTAATTCATATTTGATATATATTGTTTGGTTAATGAAGCACCTGTGTACCCCAGGCAGGTCAATAAACTTGTATCTCTCATTTACATTACATTTATATTCTGGGCCTTTTATTCAAATTTAAAAAGCGAAATGTACACTACATAGTTATAAACGTAATTCGAACAAGATATTAATATTATTTTATAATTTACGACGCGAACTTCAATTAAAGAGGAAAAAAAAAGATATTGAGAAACTCGTATGATTAAATCGCCAAGCTCACATCAAAGAGTAATGTGACTTTTTCTACATAAAGTGTAACTAAACCATGTTAAGTAAAGGTAAAAAACGGGGTTTGTCCAAAAACCAATAAGCAATATTTTTTTGAGTTTTTGCTTAAATAAAAAAAGCCTATCCAACCAGATCAAACAACAAAATAACAACTTAATTTAAAAAAAAAAAATAAAAAGGCGTTTGATTTCAGTTCACACAATCACTAGACTTAAAAAAACCAACTTTATATTTTTAATGAGAAAACAAAATCTTTGAGTACACTTAATTTTTTTTTTTTTTAATTGTTTACACTTATTCCATAAGCCCATCCAAAAGGTAAAATCAGTTAACATGGGTTCGTTTTTTAAATCTGGCAACTCCAGCTCTGGACAGAAATATTTAAAAAATTTTAAAATTATTTCAAATATAAATATATTCTATGTTACATCTTTTATGTTTCAATCTATTTAAGGGCTATTATCTGTTTTATTTCATACATTAAATACAAAAGTACAAAGACCAATAAATATGTAATTCATTAGATTTGTAAAAACCTCTCTGGGAATTCAACCCAGATTATTGATTAAATCTTTTATTGATCTTATCTTTGTATTTTATACCTGTAAACTTCAAGCAAGAAGAGTGCTGAAACCCTAAACAAAACGTGAACTTGTCTTTTTTAAAGAATTATCAACCTGTAATTGACAGCTAATCCTATTCCCTTTTATTTTATTCTGTAGATTGCGTAAGAAGTTTCAATTGTACAACGTGAATTCTCCACTCACTAATTTTGTGATGATAGACTAATTCTTCTTTCGATTAAAAAAGCTAAGTCCTTAAAATGGGAATAATGTGATTTATTATTTAATGTTAAGCAGGCCGCACACGATCAATAGTATTGTCAATAAATAAAAGTATTGTCAATACTATTGACCGTTTGCGGGGTTAGTATTGATATAAAAAAAAACAGTATTGATGAAAATTTGTTACTAAATTGACATATTGACAATAGTATTGTCAATACTATTATATACAATACTATTGATCGTGTGCGGACTGCTTTAGATTTTTTCCTATTTAATTTTTTTACATAATGTAACTGAGGGCCTTCTTATCGAGTATACTCATTATATACTTATTTATGACAACTGTAATTGGATATTATTTATAAAATTTAATCTAACTAAAAAGAAGAACAACAAAAGTCAATAAAGGCAGACACAGAAATCTCAATGGTAAAAAAAAACATTCTAACGTATTGCAAATAACCACTTACTTATTCGAAAATTTCTACAATTCTCTACAAGAATTTCCATTTACCTTAGATACGCTATTATCCTGGTAATCCATGCTATGAGTATTATTAAAAATTAGTGTAAACATATTAAGTAATTGTTTATTTTTGGTAAACAACTAGCATTTAATGTTGAAGAAATTAAACTAAAATTTAATATTTACGCGTTTTTTTGTTTCAATTCTGAATAATATATTTCGACACCATCAACAAAAACGCTAGTTTACTTTTTGCAAATTTTTAAAGATTTCAAAACACTTAACATCAGGAACAATAAAATAATAATTTTTTTAAAAACAAGCAGGGATTTTTATAAAGAATATTTTTTATTTCGAAAACCCAATAATCAAACAATTTTTCCCCTTCAGCAATCTATAGTGGCATCATACTACATAAAACAGATGTAATACGAGCTACAAAAATTTTTTAAAAAGACGCCTCTAAAATGTCAAATTTTTGATACTTCTGTATGCCAAGTATCAAACAAGTATGCCTACGCATTGGAGCAACCCAAGGCAATACCACTCTAGCGCCACACTAGTCCTTAGAGCGTCTAATTGGAAACATCTCGTATATCGAGTAGCCACTAATAGCATCTTTAAACCGCTATATTAGCGCCAAGGTGGTACTACGGCCTCCACTCTAGACTCTTCCTAATCTACTGCTCTTAATTACTTCCTTACTATTCGTCTCTCTTTACAAAGTAAACTGCTTCGTGCAGTGAAGCTTCTATGCAAATTGCATTCCTTAATATGAGTCCCTAAGTGGTTAAGAATAATTCACAACACGCACAGTTCCAAATACCAACTTTTCGCGAGTTCGAATACCGGAGAAGGTTGAACATGTTTTCTTTCTGATCCTGGTCTAGAAATAAATTATTAATGTTTAGTTAGTACTTTTTTTTATACTATTTGAAATAGACTTAAAATAGTAAACGAATAAATAAACAGAAAATAATAAATAATTTAATAATATAACTAATCAATCCTTTAATAATGCCCAGAAAAATATATAGGTAGCTATCAAATTAAACAACATTGATATAATATAACAGAAAAATTCTTTTTATCTCAATTATTAACGAGCAAACTGAAGATGAACTGAACAGAAGCATTTTGATTATTCTAAAGAATTTGTTTATACGTCCGAATTTAAAAATCCTAGACAGAATTCGTTTCAGACATCAGGGAATATTTTTTGTCTCGTGTCCGTCAGTCGTTTCACCATAATCTTATAAAAATACTCTTCCGATTTTGATAAAATTTGAATGGTTTGTTGTAAGCAGCCCACATCAACACACACATATATAATTCAAACGTCCTCAAATTTAATTTAATTGGTAATATTATTAATGTAATAAAAATAAGTAACAATTAAATAAATTAAACAATAATGGGATCGAAAAAGCAAACACCATTAAAGTACGCAATATGACACGAAGAAGCTATTAGCTATATAATTATTATTAGGGTTTTCGATCATGACCTCTTTTTATTACTCATCTATAAATTTTATCTAAACAAATAAATAAATAATAAATGATAATGTAATTATTTATTTGATCTAGAAATAATTATTGCAAGGTTATTTAAAAAATATTGACGTTATACATAAAAATATTTATTTATAAATTAAGAACATATACGTGTATATTATGTTGTGTTTACAATATTTTGTAATATAAGTACATAGGTTATAATTAATATTTTTAATTGTACTTTATAAAAAATGTTCTTTTTACAAGATAAAATAAAAGTTATGAATTTAGTAGTAAAATAATTGTATATAAAAGAGGCAAATAAAAATACTCGTGTTGATTTGGTTTTTATTTTCTTTTACCTTTTTTTTCATTTATGCACCTTCAGTAAAGAAAAAAGTAAATAAAAAAAAGCCACTTGAGTTTTTAATTGAGAGCACCTTAGTCAGGTTTAATTAAGTGTATATTGAACACCCTCTTAACTTGGTAAACAAAGGTCTTAATATCTACATGCACACTAGCATGAGTTTCACGATTCTACCTATATGGGACTTAATTCCTCTTCATGTAGACTCCATAAAAATCTATATTTTTTTTCAACATTACGCTAAAAATATGTATTATTAAAAATAAATAATCTGCCTATTAGTATGGCATATAGCTTCCCTCACGTCCTACCAAAGGAAGAAGGGAGGACCATAATAAAACAAAGGACAAATACTGACTAAATGAACAAGTTTTCAACATAGAAAGAGGACGTAAGATATATTAATAAACGTTATATTATCATTTAAAACGTTTAGATCTAATGGATTAGGCGATCTATATAAATTTATAGCGGTGCTGCTGTTGGTTTCACTAAAAACAGACAGGCGACCCGAGACCAAATATTCCCAGATGTCTAAAACGGATTTCTGTCTAGGATTGTCTTTTTTTTAAATTCAGATACTAATAACATTTCGTTCTTCAGAATGATAAAATACTTTCGTTATCTTCGGTACGCTCGGAAGCAAAAGAAAATATATCAGAATTACATAATAATTTTGATAATTATTTGAGAGTAAATTAATAAGTAGGAAGGTAGTAGATATATAGATAATAAGGAGAATAACTGTACTGAATATAGTGTAGGTGATAAATTACGTAGTTAGTAGGTAGGATAGTCAGTGGATTACCTACGAAATTAGTGGGTAGTGTAGAAAAATAGATAACGTAGAAAGCTGGTAATAAATAGATTACATAGAGACTAAGTATGTAGAGTAGTAAATAGTAGTTTACTACCAGCTTTCTTCTGTTATCTAATTTACAACACTAAAATAGTAGATTTTAATAAATAATTGTAATATTATAAGAAATGTTAGTAGATAATACTATCCTACCTACTAACTAGGTAATTTATTTACGTATAGAAAGTTAGTGTATAAGATAGTAAGTAGATCATTTTGAGAGTTAATATATTTAAGAGTAAATAGATAATGTACAGACTTGGGATATAAAGTACATAAATGATAGGCACATGATACTAACTACACTAGTAATTTATTTGGCAGAAAGAAAACAAGTTGGTCACTGGTTTAAACAAATTCATGGCAACTTAAGTGCAGGATTGTCTAAAGAAAACCATTCTCAGTGACTTTTTTTGTAATTTAGATGGACCAATTAGCACGACGCTAAAAACTCTAGTGCTAATTGGCTTCGTCGGGTTTTTATCCGTATTCCCTCGGTTCTTTTTTAAATTAAAAAAAAAAAAACTCACAACAAAAAACACCAGTAGTAAAGTGAATATGAGTTCAATAAAGTGGAATACAGAGGTGTAAGGAGTTGTAGGTAAATCTTTTCTTATGTGTGCTAGACATGATGCGTGAATTAGGCAGTTACGAAACTGTCGCGACAAAAGTGGAGGGGTCAAATATTTTTTTACTCTAAAGATCTACAAACCATTTCCGGCCAATACTATACTATTCGCGTACACTCCGATCCCATTATATGATATCAAGAAAGTAAAATGTGATCAAGTACAACAAATAACTGACCTTTGACCTCTGAGGCAATAATTGATTAATGTTTCAACCTACGCAGTTTGAAGATCCATTAAAATAATTGGTAACAGTAAAAAAATAAAAAATAAAATGAAGATTAAAGTCAAACACTAAGTGCCAACGCAAATTCCTCAAACTTCAAATAACAAATCGAATAACGGTATTAATAAAAACTCGAGGTAACTTGAAGTCTTAACCTACGTTAAATATGATTAACTTATTAAGACTTAATCCTCCTACGATTTTTAACGGAGTTGTCTTGCAAAGTTATAAGATGAAAGGACCTAAATTAAACTCATAAATTAGAATGAAGAATTTTAGCGGTCGTGATTTCAGATAAAAACAAACAATTTGTCAAAGAAAAGTTCATAAAAGAAAGAGAACAAGTCTTGACAACTAGATCTGGGTTATACACGTGGGATGAAAACTTCGTCGTTAAAATTTGGCCACTTGGATTATACCATTAACTCAACACGCTCATTTAAGTGCAGTTATACAGTGACAGAACAGCCTCATTATTATTATCATTGTCCTGGGCAATCACTCTTCCTACATAAGAAAATAAAAATAAAACTGGCATACTCAATCATAGATATACAACTGCCCCAAACAAATCTTGGAGTCTTATAGAAAAAAAATTTAAGGAGGAATTGATAAGTTGAATTGACGAGAAAGGGAAAGTAAGAAGGTAAAAACTAAGGGACCTAACTGGGGATTGAACCAAAAACCTACTGATTATAAGAGTAATGAGCAATTAAAACCGAGCTAATGGTTGTATTTCAACCAGAGATTATTTAACAAGAATTTTAATTTTTGAAGTGCCTGGTGTTAAAGCATTTTATATTTATGATATGATAGTGCAAGCACATTAGTAAAATTGTTTTTTTGAAACTTTAAAAACCCATATTATTTCAATTTTGTTCGGTCCAAAAAAGGGCGTAGAATTGGTAATTTATAGTAGGTTTGTTCCAACAGCCAATTCCAGAACGGTTCTAGAACCAGTTCAGGATTTTTTAATGCGCATGCGTCTATGAGGACTGGTTCAGAACTGATTCAAAAAGAGGAGCCTATTGGAACGATTTTAGAACTCTTTCAGAACTGCAACCTTCATGTTACCTCTCTTTATCTTGTTTTTATTTTCCTCTTCGTATCTCTCTACTTGTTTTGTTTATGTTCACTCAGAAATGGATTACTTACGAGAACATATTCTATTGTTAAACTCAACAAAGTTTATAAGAATGCACATTAGGGCAAATCGTTTTTAAAGTTACAAATGTATCACACTGTCATTTCTGAATGATTATATTTCGGTCTCACATTTGGGATTCGTCAGGCTCGTAACAATCCTGTCTTTTAGTTTCAGTTGCCTATAAAACATTTGTTTGTATAAATTGTAATTTTTTTAAACATTATTAACTGTTAAATCATATAAAATGTACCGGGTGGAAATCCCACACATGACTTCCATGAAATGTTGTGGAGTCAATACGCGATCAAGAGAACTCAGTATTTACACCCATTATCATGGAAGTAAAAACATTAAAATGCCCATATCTCCAAAACCGCTTGTGCCCAAAAAGTATAGGTACAATCTACCAAATAGGACACATAATATATACCCCAAACAAAATAGAAATCAAATAATGTCTACTGAAGTTATCGTCGACAGACCTATTTCGTGCTTAAGTGACTACAGCTCCGAAACGTCGTGAGCTACGATGTTTGGGTTTGTCGCCATCGGTTTTTCCGACAAAAGTTGAAAAAAATGCCGCAGACCGCATCTCAATACGATATATCTTGAAGCGATATGTTATTAATAAAGGTTTAGTTACATACGAACGTACATACACAGACGTATATGAAACGGATTTTAATGATATCCCCGGGTTCGTAAGACCCCTCCTTCACAGAGATCTCGGAATCAAGTTCCGGACAATAAAATGTGAATTTTATCTTGGCTTATTAAAAATAAATCCTCATATAAGAAAAGGTCAACCACACATTAAGAAATATTTACAAATAAAGGGTTCAAAACTACAAAAAAGAAAATTATAAGAACAATTTATCTGGTTTTTTTTCTAGTCTGTAAATCATCGGCGGATGTACACACAAAAATATCGGAGGTAATTCTTATAAAGGACTCAAAGTCGCTATGAGAAATTTTAATTATCAAGAGGAATAAATAATATAAAATATAAATTATATTTTATTATTCCAATGAACTATCATGATAAAAAATAAAACGTAAAGAAGAAAGAAGTAGTATAATATATTAACTGTGGAGAGAGAAACAAAACACTCTAGGAAACAGAAATATCAAGAAAAGAAACGAAAACAAATGTTAGGTTATAGTTGAATAGTAGTAGTAGTGTAACCTACACGCCTCCGTATATTAGTATTAGTAGTTCTCGTCGAGTTCCTGCTTCAGTCCGGGAACTGTTTTCACGGTTCTAGGACTGTCCCAGAACCGTTCGTCTTTCTGTTGGAACACGAGACTAAAAGTTCCAGAACCGTCCGAGAAGCGTGTAGGAACGGTCTTACGATACTGCACATGCTCCCGGCAGTTCTAGAACCGTCCGAGGCTCTGTTGGAACAAACCTAGTATCTACAGATTTCTTCTGATCTAAATTAATCAAGATTAATTTGAAATAAGAAAACAATGCCAATTCATAAATTCGTATTATTCTGCGTTCAATAAAGTATAAAAAACAAACAAAGAAGAAGAAAAAATGGTAAAAGTTAACAACAGTCGGTTTAAACGAGGCTAAAAAGAGCGGAAAATCTAGCGTGACGAGAAAACTCTCTTCTTAACAAAGCTTCACGAAAAGAAAAACCTTGCAAACCAAGAGGAACGTAGAAGTAGACTGGATAAAGAAACCTACTTACCAAGACCTTTTCCATGCAATATTGCATTATCTCAAGGTAAAACTTGACTCCACTCAACAGAAGGGCCAAGTACAGAGCCAAGATACCTACTTGATGTTTCAACAAACTTTTACCTTAACAAACACAAGAGCAGACTTCACAAAGCAGATGAGAGGATCATACACCAAACATTGCAAGTTCGAATCTTTAGGTCAAGAACAGCTATTGTACAGACATGAAGTGAATTAACCTCAATTTCTACACACACTTACTGACACGGAGTCAATTTAGTTACAATTATCTTACTATTAACAATGTTATTTTGTTCAGCGCGTTATCAGAGTGCTGTGCTTATATATGTACTTAACACGGCGTAAAATGCTAAGTTAAATGAATGTCTAATTTTTTTTTAGATTCCTTATAAAATTAATTAATGAACTTGATAGAATGTTTTGTACAGAATCTATGTGCCAAGTTACAGCTTGATCGGATTACTTGAAAAGGGTTAATTAGCCCTCCGAAGATTTTGACGACAGACGAAAGGCACCGACAAAAGTAAAGTTAATATAAAGTATTTACAAATAAGCAGATATCAATTACAACAATCCCAGACTTAATTGTGTCATTTTGCTACCATGCTTACCAAAGGTAAGGGAAGCATTGAAATATTTAGTCTCCGATTAAAAAAATGTCTGGAAATCTGTTTAATTTTTGGTCTCGTGTCAGTCTGTCGCCGTAAAAAACTAATTTTATGCTCTTTCACAGAAAATTGGGTCATCTAATAGGCTCCATCAACTGTATCATAGGTGTAATTATTTCGTTGTTTCTTTTTTCGAAGGCAATATAATTTTTTCCTTCCGAGCTTAACGAAGGCACAGAAGCATTGTGATCATCCTGAAGAACGATTTTTTTGTCTCTGATTAAAAAAAAAAATCCTAGATAGCTGTTTCATTTTTGGGTGTCCGTGTGTCGTTCAACATTTTTGCCAAGCAACATTATTAAAAAATCATCTTCCGAATTCGATGATAACACATTAATTTCAAGCGTCTACACACATTAAATATTGAATTAAAATAAATATGGCCCCAATAAAAATCGAAATAGTTCAAACAAACAAACTTTAATTCCCTGAGGAATTACATACACATAATATTATACTAATGTGCCCATTCATCAAAAATATAGGACGCTAGGATGCTATGAGCCACACCAGTTGATTGACTATTAATTCTATTTTTATTAAAAGCTTTTATTTAACTTGCAATGATTGTATGTGTGTATGTAAGTATGTTCGGGTCAAATCTTGCAACTGAATTTTAAAGCAGTTATCCTCAAACGATTGAATTGAAATTTGGCATACAAGTTTAGTTTGGATGACAATGCATGGTTAGCTAAGTGAGGTAATTCTAAATCCAATATGGCGGACTAGTTATTTTTTAAGCACGCCCATGATATGGGTATTAAATGAAAGGGGTTGCTGAGAAGAATACGAATAAAAGCTTCTTTAAAAAATGTTTTTTTAATAAAATGATTTTTATTAAGCCTTTATTGTTGTATTAAAGTCGTGTTTCCCACTTCAATTTTAAAATACAGACTGTAATTATAAAGAAGAAGATTCTGTATTTTTATCGTCTTCTGTAACCAAAGATAGGCAAACATATTTGAAGTACTAAGCGGACTTAATTTCATTGAGTAAGCAGCAAGTTGAGCAAAATAAGTATAAAAATAAGGTGATGGCTCCCTGGGCTGCAGTATTTTCTCTTTCCCTCTGGAACCAGACTCAGCGGGAATTACTTAGAGCTGTAGGGACATACAAGTACTACCCGGCTACCTTAACTCCAACCACTAGTCTAATAACATTCTAAAATATAACTCTACAGCAGGTCTACAGAATATTCTGGTAAACACTCTAAAGAGAAGTACCTAAATATCTTTCCTTAACTTTCTATTAGTTATCTTTTAATCACAAGAAATGGCTGAAAGATAAGACTAAAGTATTTGCCACACTATTAAGGAAATAAATTTAAATGAACTTTAAATATTAGTTTTATTTATTTACAGGGAATAAAACTAATTAATACATTTGAATTATTGATATTATGGAGTTTAAAGTCAATATCACTATGTATATAATTTACGAGAACGCGTAAGTAGGAGTTTATCGAACCGATTTTTCAAGAAAAAGTTCAATTTTAGTCTAATTAAACAATTATTTACTTAACCAGTGTATCCTAGTTTAGTAAAAATAAGCTATAATCTAATTTAAGCTATATTTACTACAAGACTATCGACACATTCAAAACGAAAAGTTATATGTTATATGTAAAAACAAAAC
Source organism: Gerris lacustris (assembly GCA_951217055.1). Taxonomy (NCBI): domain Eukaryota; kingdom Metazoa; phylum Arthropoda; class Insecta; order Hemiptera; family Gerridae; genus Gerris; species Gerris lacustris. The sequence continues at coordinate 33,272,268 of OX578283.1, read as the reverse complement.
AAATGTTTGTATTTATTTTAATTAAAAAAATAAAAATAAAATGGAGTTCTTCATCGTTACTATAAATAATATTTTTAGAAGCACATTAATTAAACTCCTATCAGGTAAATATTCTGACAAAAAAAAGGTCTAAAAAAAAAAAATATAAAAATTTACATACATGTGATATTCCATATTATATATATAGATATAAAAACAACATTTTGACAAAGGCTAGGGTTAGGGACACTAAAGACTAAAATAAGCACACATAGCGGTAAGAGTCTTTCAACTATAAATTTAGGAAAACTTCCAACTAATTTTATGATAAATACAGCAAACAAAGGAGAAAATTATAAAAGTTTCATTTTTTTTTTGCGAAAAAGAAACAACAAAATAAACTCGTACAGACGAAGCATTAAACGTGGGGGAAAAATACACATAACTAGCAAAACAAAAACTTATAAAAGAAGTACGAGTTCATCTCTTACACATAAGAGGGGACACTTAAAAAAACATATTATGAAAAAGATAATTTGCCAAATCTGTGCCAAGAAAAAAATATCTTCTCAATTATAATACACTCTGACTCATAACTAAGGCTATATGAGTGCGTGAGTGTATATAAACAAACTAAACCTGGCATTGTATATAAGTTATGTTACCTGGCAAGTGTAACTGATGAAGAAAAAAAAGTATATTTTAGTTGGTGCTTTTATCTAAATTTAGAGTAATTAACTCATAATGGGTAAAACAATGAGGATTGATTTTCATAATTAACTTATTAATATGTAATTGTTTTCTTTGTTTTAGTTTTTAGTTATTGTAACTCACAATAAAAAATAGACTGCCAATTGGTGTGCCACATAGCTTCCTCGCGTTCTATCACGTACTTTATTGATTTTATGCTTTTTCATGTCTAATTTGTTTAATAGTTTCCCCCGTTTTTTTAATTTGTCAAAATTGTTTTGATTTTTTACTTGAATTAAAGAATCAATTAAGCAAAAAGATAAAGATTTTTATGCAGACGGTTCAAAGTAATCTAGGGCTATCTGTGGGTTACTTTCGATAAACTATAAAAGTTTCCTACAAATCAGATAAGTACTTTTGAAGCTATAGGTGTAAATTTATGTATGTTTGTGCGCATGTGGAAGAGAAACAGATGAGAGCAGAAGGTTGAAACTTATATGAGACCAACAATGGGCTACTCATGACCAACCACCCAAATTTCATTAAAATTGGACGTGTAGATTTTAAGATATGTTGGTTCACAAAAATTGAACGATAGACCGACCGATAGACCGACACGGAACCAAAAATGTTCCCTGATGTCTGAAACGGATTTATGTCTTGGAATTTTTGAAATCGGAGACCTAAAAATTTTTCATTCTTCTTAACGATCACATAGCTTCCGTTACCTTCGGTAAGCTCGGAAGCAATAATACAAATTAATAAATGTTAGCCCTTATTAATGAAAATGCGGATGATTTTTCTTGGAAAAATAATTTATATTCTTTATATATGTGAATTCAAATAAAATAGGATCACAAAGTATTAATTACAGAAATATAATGCAGCAATTATTGTTTTCAAACTCGTCGGAACAGTTAGAGAGAGAAAGATAAAAAATTGGGGCCGTTCCTCTATATTTTTAATTCAAAATATTTTCTCAATTTTACCAACGACTCAATTTGAAGACCGACTAACCGATTTCACTACTGAATATGTACATAATGTACATGGAATACAATCTAAAATGGTTCAGAACTCCAGCCTCCATGCTGTAACCTCATGCTCATCTTTCTATACTAAAACCTTAAAAAGACATTTTAAAAAACAACATTTATCAATTTAGAGAACCAAAACAATTTTAAAGCTCTTGAAATTTTAAAATAAAATTTTTCTTTGAATATCTAAGAGGTAGAGGAGAAGGTGGTAATATGGAACCCAGCTGGTAATATGGACCCCCCAAGTTTTAATTACTTATTAGTGCTGCAATCTAGCGAAACCTAGATAAACTTGTCGAGACACTTCCTTAGATAGCGTGTAGCCAGTCTCAGTTCTACCGTAGCACGTGGCTGAGTGTTGTTATTTGTTTTATAAAAAGCTGTTATTGAAAACTTATTATTAACTTTTAAAAACTTATTAACTTTTTATTCTGATGTTAAACTATTACTTACAATGTCACTTTAATTTTCTTCTCAATTAAGTTTAATTATAGATATTTTGATCATATTTTATTTAAATTAAATTTTGTTCTACAAGTTGAAATGTGATTTTTTCTTGTAATTAGGGAAGGGGTTCCATATTACCCACCCCCCTATCTCCTTATCCCAATTTTGGCATTTCTAACTTAAATTGTAACAGCTGTACAAATAGGTGAGATACATCAGTAATAGCTTTAGGGCTAATACCTGGGATGTCAGCAACCACATAGAGGGCTAATGTTTGACTTTAACACTTTCAGGGTAGTCACAGCAGTTACAAAACAAAGTGGGGTTCCATATTACCACCTTCTCCTCTATATGAAAACGTGAATTTAAGAAAATATCAAGCACTGATCACATTTTAAAGACCATCAATTCGTAGCAAAATCAAAAACCGGTTTTGGCATCTACATTATTATTCCCAATACTAATACTAGTGCTGCGTCAAATAGATAAAGCTTACGAAAACAGGTTTAATTCAACAATCTCATAATACCAACTAGGTTTTTAAAAACATAAATACAATTTGTTATACGACAGGTTGTCATGGCGGCTGTCTGTCAATATTACACTAGTTTTAGTACGAAGTGAATGGTCAATAATTAAGTGTCTTACTAATAACTATCTTGTGAATGATACACAAATTTTTCATCAACTTAAGTTCACCTTTATTAGTGGAAAGTCGAAGAAAACCAAGTCGAAAGGTTTAGGTCATGTTGTGCCTCCAAACCCTGAAATACTTGAATATCAATATTAATATTTTCAGTCAATTTACTCGCAGTCAACCCCATTTGAAGCATATTAACATTTGACAAACTTTGTAACGAGTACATAAATATTGACATTATTATATGGATAAAATACAAAAGAACAAAAATCATATATATGAAAGATTGAATATTGTTTGAACAAGTTTTAATAAATCCATAGATAAATAATTTAAATTTCAAACATCTGAGGATTAATTTTGTTCCTCTCTCTCCTCAGTTGGGCTCTGTATACAAAGGAATTACGTAACACTACATAATGATAATGTATTCAGCCCGGCAGAATATAATGCCTCGAGGAAATTACAAGCAAGGGGTTCGCCTCTCCTTCATTCCTTATTCATTAAGTTTTATATAGGCAACAAAATTATGAGAAAAAATGAAAAATAATAAACAATATAATTATTTCTGTATATTATTCACGACGCGTAGTACTTAAAAATCTGTTATCGTTTATAATTTTAATTATCATTATCATATATGAGAAGATGTTATGGAACAATATGATGCATTTATACGTAATTAAAAGTCGATAAAGATTAGCTATTGCTAAATGTAACAAGGAATATGCATGTTTACAACTTTGTTACTGTGGATTTGAAAACAAACCAATAAAACTTAATTAATTACTGCACAGAATGCATAATTTGCATTTATGGGCCAAAAGTAGGTATATGTTTAAAGGCAAAATAAAAATTAGAGCCAAGCAAAAAATATTCGCTAGCTGCATTATCCCCACACTAAACTTATGGAACTCAGACATGGGCCGAGAGGAAGAAACATATAGTGAAAAAAAAAGTAACCCAGCGAGCCATAGGGGCATTTTCAGTATCAAGAAAAATAGACAAAGTGAGGAACGCGAACTAGTGTGAGAGACGCGGTGGGGATTGTAAGATCCAAAAAATGGCAATAGGCCGGACATCTGATGATAACTGATGTCGAGAGATGATCCACAACAGAATGGTGCTCAAGAAGTAAAAAAAGAAAAGAAGGTGACCTAAAAGAAGATAGAGAGACGACTTAGAAGAGGAAGTTGGAAAAATTTGGAATAGATTAGCTCAGGACAGACAGCTCTGGTATTCCATAAAGAAGGCCTCTGTGCCCACAAATGGCCTTAACTCCCACTTACCAAACAATATATAAATAATAGTCTGCCAATTAGAGTGGCATATAGCTTCCTCGCGTCATATGGCCTATTTTAATGATGTTTTGCTTTATAGCTCATTATTGGCTAATATATTTTTATTCTCTACAAGTTCAGCAAAGTTAGGAACTAATAAACAGGTCAAGTGTGTGCTAGTCAGCACACAGTGAGGGTCCGTAGGCCACACTGTATAGTTTAAGTAGTACCCTATTGATGGTGTTTTTTAAAATGCTAAAAAGCTCACTTTGAACTATCCTATGGGTCTGATATTCTCAAAACACATAAACAAACTTCTGATAAAGTATTTTTTTGCCACTGAACCGGACTACAACCATATAAATACATCGAAAAGACCATAGTAATAAAAAAACGTATTTTGTCAATAAAAAATAAAATAATATTTTTTTCGAAATTTCCAAAAAGTGGTATCTTTACTTTTGGTCGAAGAATGTTCAGGAATTTTTTCAGATTTTTTGCACTTCACATAAGCGAGATAGAAGGGGGGGACACGTTTCACACCCACTTCAAACTTGCCTACGCTCGCCCTATCAAAGTTATAACCAAAGAATTATATATTTTTGTAATCAGCTCGACGTACTCTTTCATTTGATACCCCTCACCGTGTCGAAAAAAAATGAAATGTGTTTTTAACCCTTAAGTTTTTTTACCCTAATTTTTTTAAGTCGCTATATTTTTAAAATATGTGGGCAGGTACAAGACGTATACATGCCAAATTTCAAAGTGATCGGACGAAAGGTGTAGCCGTGAGAGCACGCGAGAGGACGGACGGACAGACACACGCAGGAAAATATAAGAGTCCTTGGTTTTGCCTATACGGACCCTAAAAAAAGCAATACTTTTCCTTTAGGCAAGGAAAGTTAAAATAGTTAAATTGACTTCTTTGTGAGATCCTAGTAACAAAAAAGCACAAGAAAAATGCAATATTAAATTAAACAATATATTTTGTCTATGTCTAGAAAATTTTATTTGTACAATTTTTTTTATATGATAAAAAAAGATTTTTATGTAAATGAATGTTTTTATAAAGACTGCTTTTTATTTTACATACATATATCCTTTCACTTTTATCAATCAAAATTGAATTATTAGTGTCCTGCAAATGAAATATTATAAAAAAAAGGAAGTTAGCTTATCTCTATTCCATCCGAGCTCCTAATACTTTATGCATGGAACGGAGGAAGACAATAGTTGACTTTACGACAAAAAGAGAGAAAATGTTGTCCCTTGTTCTATGCCGACTTGGAGCCGAAGGTTGTTTTTGCCAAAACAACATAATCCAATTTGTTACAGAGGCCCTGACAAAACTTCACCTTTTTTTCCACACGTATTTTTATTTTTAGTTACATTCATTTCAATGTAACAATCAAGGTGTAACCAGGAATTAACTCAGCTACACTGAAAAACTAGATTGGATGTAACATGGTGGACAAACAACTTTTTATCTCTTGTTTTTGAAATGGGTATTAAAATAAAAGCTCTAAAAAACATTAATTTATAATATTATGTCATCACTTACAATCTTCTTTTTTTTTGTTTGTTTTTGTCATAACTTTTATTTTCTCCTATACAAAGTGCATTATATATAAAGGGAGAACTGTGTTTTGTAAATCCTATTTTGACATTTTGATTTAAGAGGTTAAAATATTTTAAAACTTTTTAAAGTGTATAATTGTATAATTGTAATTAAGACGGGTAGGAGATTAGAATCCTTAAAAGTTTAAAATGATAAAATAAAAATCTCCAAACCAATTAACCAGCAGCAACAGAATGATTGAACGCTTCCAAGGTTTTAAAAGGAAATTAATGGTCATAATATATTTTAGTAATTATGACATCGTCCTGGATGAGAGAGAAATGTTTAATGTTGACAGTAGTTTAGGATTACGATTATAAACGCTAATGCAAAAGTAATTATACAGGGTAGGAGAGATAAGTGTTGGGTGTAGCAGGTTGTTAGAGGTGGGCCCGGGTGTAAGGGCAGGTTTAGGGCCCGAGACGGACAAGGGCCTCAGGATCAATAGAACTGAGGGCTGTGAATTAACTGCCCCTAGCTCACACAACAACTGTCTATCCCACGCACTTACAGCTGACATAATATTATCTCCCTCGGTACACATAACATCATATGTATCTACGCAGTATGCAGCTTCAACCACAAAACCAGACATTATCCCTATCTCTAGCTAAATTTCTCAAAACCTGCTCTTCAAAAAATAGGCTCGATATTTCCATACTCTAACATTTCTAAACATTGAACAATGACTATGCTGCTGGTAAGGAACAAAGCAAAAACCAAATAGAAAAGGATTGAAACAAAAGTCACTGCGAATTCTAAAGGGAGAATATGAATAAAATCACCAAAAGCTATCGAAGTCGTGGAGTAAACTACATAAAAATCGGTCGGTAAGAGAAAACAGGAAAAAAGACCTTCTCATATACAATATTTTCATTAAGGTAGCTCCAATTTTGCAGTAATTATCCAAAGAAATAATTTTATTGTGGTCATACCCACTCTGGTGCATCCCTAACCCAAGGGCATACGCTTATTGTGATAATCCTAATTCTCAATGCAATTGTGCGTCATAATCTTGCAAACAAGATTATTCCCGGAAATTCCGTTTTAATATGATTTGATTCAATTTAGTCAATTGACAATTTTTTATAATCAAAATAGTTAATGTTTGTCTTTTTGTCTTATATAAGAATCATAACCAATAATTTTTAACAAAATATGTATCTTATTTATTTCAAATCATTTTTTTTTCTTATACTCGAAATCAGAAGTGTCTATTAGAAAATATAAGTTTTAATTGATAAAAAAGAAATATGGAAAAAAAAACAAAGTATGAAGAACTTACAAGAAAACTGAATTAATATTAGCAGGAGCTAACTCCTAGAAACAATACCTTTCTCTAACTAAAGGAAATAATTTAGGTCTTTCTCTATATCAAAGGTTATTTACAATGAAGCAAAAGGCAATCGGAAATAAGCAATAAATTACAGGGAGCACGGGATGCAGAGGCGATCACAATGAGCATCCTTCCAATAAATCCTGCCGATTCAACGATTCAATGGTGCAGAACTTATCGCCACTCCCGTAATACTTTAACACCTTCTGTAAATCATATAGCTGTACAAATCCCGCTCTTTCTCACTCTAGTTTTTTTTTCCTTTCAATTTTAGCTTTAATACAAAATGAAAAAATTATTAATCTAATTAATTCCAACCTTTATGAAAAAACTAAATATACTGGAGGATTGAAATTTAGAAACAGTAGTGATGGATCCAGGAAACGAAAATTAAGTAATACTAGCCACACACAATATAAACTAAGAATAGTTCTGTAATGAAGTCCTCGTATAAAACCTTTGTACATAACATCTTGTGTATACAAAAAAAGCTTATTTTGCGGTTTATAAATCTCGGATAATAAGACCATTAAAATTAACAATACTTCTGCCTTAGAGTCGATCCAGGATATATTAGTATTTCGTAAGTGTTTTTTGGGACGTTAAGGGTATAAAATAGACAAATTTATTACTCTTTCATGTTGCTAGCTATACAGTATTTAGATGTTGTGGATGCAGAAATGTAATTTAGTATAATCCTTTCTCTTATATACTTCCCCATTATATTAAACTACAAATATAAACGGTAGATAGCTTAAAGCAACGGTTATAACGACACACTGGTTTATAATAATGCTATTTCTATGCATCTAGTGCTTTTTTATTTCTTCTCAAGAGAGAAATTAGTATTACATTCAATATTTATTCGACAGTTATAATTTTCGATTAGAATCGAAGTGGATGTTATATTTCGACAAACCAAAGCCACCTAGAGGAAATAGCAGAAACATAGGTGGCTGAATAATTGGCCCCACCCTTGACAAGGCCTCGACTTACATTCTCACAAAAGGTTTAGTAAATAAAAATATGGTAAAGTAAAATCGCCAGCGGGAATTCCACAGTTATTCTTCATCCACCGTAATACATGTGTACTTTTAAAACGAATTCTGAATATAACTTCCATTCTTAAACTCTATATATATGAAGATTACCGGAATATCGTCCTCTACAAGACATTGTCAATAAGCCGGGTTTACACGATGCCAGTTGATGAGACAATTGCTGAGCACAGCTGTCTACTGGTTGCGAGACAGTCACTGGCCAGACCAGTTTAACTAAACCCGTTCACACAGGGATGTAAATTGTCGCGGCAGAAGAGATCGAACAGAAATGGCCGAGTCGTCGTTGGAAAAAAATCAGACTGGCACAAACTAAGATAAAACATGCATAGGAAACGAAATTTTGTGTAATAGGATTACTTATTTGCCATTGGTAAGAATGTCGATTAACAAACATGTTATACTGATATTGTTACGTTCACAAGGCACAAATTGTCGCAACAACACGCGATCCGGGTGGCGCGGCGTGGGCAGCTGGCCGCAGTTGGTTGTCCTCAGGCTACTCCTCGGGGCAATGGCTTGCCAGACAATTGTAAGGACAGTTAGACCAAATTGTTCAAACGTAGCCAATAATGTGATGCTAGTCAACTGTCTTCTGACAATTGTCTCATCATAACTGGCTGGCTTCACCTATTGGATACTATATTGATATAGGTGTTTATTGAAATATATCCAACCTTAGTGCATTCCCCAATATATGGTAGAGAATTCGATTTCGCTTTAAACCAGGTTATCCACTTAGTTGCACTTTGATACTGCAATGCATATGCAAAGTCCTCCTTTGCATAATGTCTCTAATTGCATAATATTTGCAAGTCCTCCCTCTAAAATCAGTCGAGGGTAATTTACAGGACATGTATATCAAGTATACTGGAGATAACGTTGGAATTTAACTTGACAACCTTTTTATAACTAAGACTTATATTTTTAATCTTTTATTATTCATAATCTAAAATATTAAGAATAACTGAAAACTAATTGAAAACATATTTTAATAACATTAAGAGTAAATGCAAACGTATACAAAAATAATTGGAATATTGCCCTAGATTATGGAATATTTGCCACTTTTAAGATTATGATATTGTGGTATTCATGTCCATAAAACATTTGTTTGTTTATCGACATTATTATTAATGGCAAATATGTAAACCGATTATACAAAATTTCAATTCCTATGCTTGCTTTATTCTAGATAGGTTACCGAGATTGTTTCAATTTCTCAAAAAGATTTTATACATATAAGCAGTAATTTAGGTTTCAGAATACAAAATATGAGTGCCCGTATGGATGGAGTTTGGCTTTAATAGATTGGTTAGGTTAAGTTTAACAGAGCGATCGAAACCACTCTGAAAGCTTCAATTTCTGAAGCAGATTAAAGTATGTAAGCAATTTTTCAAAGTAGGCAGAATTTGGGATGATAGAAGTTATACGAATAAATTTCTACGCAGGCAAATTTGAACGCATATTTACTGTGTCCAAACTTTTAAAAAGAGTTTGGATCCACCTCTAACAGCCTAACAAACGCATTTCTTAACCTAGAAATGAATTTTTTCCTCTAAAATAGCACAAGATTGATTGAAAAAGGGCCCACTTTAAAAGAGGACGTGGAAAACAATGGAGACAGCTTACCTAGAGCTTAGAACATAGTCCGTTGAAAAAACAATATTATTCAGCCCACGTACATCTTCCATTCTTATAGCTAAGTTTTCTTTCTCCTTCAAGGCTTCGGGTACTAAAATTACGGAAGACAGTCAGCAAACCTGTCAAATTTATATTTAAGGGGTGAGAATCTGCGAATATAAAACTTTATATGACAGGGACTAAAGATCTTGAAAATATAATTCAGAATTCTAAAATTGAAAAGGGTAGGTAAAAGGAGATATTCTTATTTTTACTCAAAGATACGAAAATGCCCGTAGAAGGTGTTGGAAGCGACGAGTAAGAAGATTAGAGAGACAGTAGAAAATTCGACTCAAAAAAAGGACAGCTGTCAGTAAAAAAGATGAAAGATACAACAAAGAGAAAAGACAACAGGTTCTTTCTTTGAAAAGAAAACTAAAGAGGAAGGGAAAGTCCGTAGAGTTCAACCTAACTTCATTTATTTAATGGGATTTTCCATCCTTATTCCTTTTATTTTTATTTCTATTAGGAAAAGAAAGCATTTAGAGAAATAGAAAATATAATACATTAAATTTTTTTTTAATACTCTAATATTTTAAGGGTTACCAAATATTTTCTATAACTCTTGGTGTTGGTGGGTATGGTGGTCAGGGGACAATGACAATGGTCGACTAAGAGGTTACCAGGGTAAACCCAGGGTATTAATATTCTCTGCCTTCTTCTAGGGTTTACTAGGACGGCCTTGATGCTGTAGATAAGGAAAGCCCCCACCCACGCACAATAACGATCGTTTATACATATTTAACACTGAAAGTTAGATAGTTGATTGTTCTAAATGGCTTCCAACAACTAATAAAACTCTGTAATAAAATCATACAGCCTCTATACATTATAGCTGCAAATCTAAATTTCGATTTTATCGAATGACCTAACAACCCTGTGACAGGGATCAGGGTAACACTACCTAAACACCAACATCTGCTGTTTTAATACCCAGATATTTTTTGGTTATTATTTCACGCTATATATAAATGAATGTGAGCAATATAAAATGAAAATGAAGTAATATTATAACCACGACACATATTAAAAGTAGAACGAATACGTCAAAAGCTAATATTTTCTAAGCAATCAGCTGACTAGCAGGTCAGCTTTCGTCCCCTAGTATTAAACTCTTAGTCTTTTAGCAGCGCACGGATAAGATTAGATTTAACAAAATCGTTATCTTCATCTAACTATCATTATAAAAAATACTTAGGGAAAACCCAGATTGTTTTTGTTATTTGTAACAAATATTACAACTACATGGTGGGAGAAGCAACTCAGTTGTACAACCTGGTAAAATGATACCCAGAGAGATAAGAAAAAACGATCCATCGTTATGTAATGACCTTCAGTTAAGTTGATTGAGAAGTTAAATCATGAATAAACAGTCCTATTTATTTTAAAATATGAATTACAGAGCTTGAAATTACAGACCAAACAATAAAAACGATCAGGTTCAATTCTCTGATAAATAAGATAAGCTCTTCAATATTACATCCAATAGATGAAAAAAACATGGTTGACACCTTTACCTTCATCCTGTTAGAATCTAAAGTTGGGTTGAAGGGGATATAAACAGTCTAATGTAGAGATATAAATAAGTTAAAAATACACCCATCTTATTCGAGACATAAGCAATTGATGGATGCGTTAGATGTAAATAAAGTTAGTAGACTATAAAGAACTAGATAGTCTAAAAGATTTATTTGGACCTAACGCATCTATCAATTGCTTAAATTTACAGAAAGAAATCCTTTGGTACCTTCAGCGCTTTTAGAAAGTTATAATCGATACAGACTTCATTTAGATTTTTAGTCTGGATATATTATAATAAGATTATAAGTTATTTAGATTTATCTGGTTGAAAAAGAAGAAAAACGTTCCCTACATACTCGTCATGTTCTTGTCACTAGACCATAGTCCAGTAAACAACATAAAAAAAAAAATGTGAATAATTAGAAAACTGTGATGAGTGATATCAATCAAACTTATTTCTCCTGGGGATTTTTAACAGTGTAGTCAGAGCGTAAAGTGATACAAATAAAGAAAAAAGAGGGGAAAAAAGCGGAGACAAGTCGTGGGCAATTTAGCCTGGCATGGATATCTACAACAGCACTACACCCCCATACAATCTAAGGATTAAGATACTTGAGCCGACAGTCGACCCTGTTTTATAATCCATCATTTAGATCAATCACCAGAGTGAAACAGCAGCTGGATCGATGCTACTGTTTCCATCTCTCACCCGAACCTCTCCTCACATCCATCATTCTCTCCTAAAACCTTCGTTACTCCAAAACTAGAGTCCGTCAAAAACGGGGATAATTTATCCGCCATTCCCCCTTCTCAAAAATATATAATTTATTTATAAAGAATAAACTATGTATACAATGTTTTTCAATGAATAGTTAAATTAATAAAGTAACAACTTTTTTTTTTCTTCCAACGAGCAACTGTCAGGACGAAAAAAGTGTAAATTTATGGGTATGAGTTTTCCAATCTAAATTAATGAAGGTTTGTAAAAGGTTTTTATTTAAAAACGAACAGAAGAGAAACAAACAAAACGCTTCACTGAAAAACCATTAATACGAAATAAGTTGGGAGTAAGCAGCTCAGTGAATAATTACAGATATAATTATATGTATTAAAATCTATATATATATAATACGCACAAGCTATTCGTTTGAAACCAAAATACTACAACATCCATTTATCAGTGGTTTGAAGTCCCGAAAGGTAAGACATGCTTAACACTGATCATAACATAAATGCATAAAATCTTTCCATCCATCCCCTGCAATGTGATGCGGATTTTTTTTATTTTATTTTATTTTTTTTAATTTATAAACGTAAAGTTAAAGAACACCTTGTAATAATTTGATGAGTTATGAGAAATGAACAATTTAATTCATGTTTCTGTGAGACGTTTCGACCTTAAAAGGTCATCTTCAGTCAGTTTAATACTATAGAAACACCTAATTATAATCAATTTTACAAATCCGTCAATGTACAATAGTACAATTACAATAATAATTTCTTAATAAATAATAATTATAATTTAAAAAAAGGTTTGTTTTTTTTACTGAACTAAAAAATTAACATTAACAATATTAACGGGATCAATTTACTTACATTAATGATAAATGTATGTGTACATTATGTGTAATAGGTATATAGTGAAATAAAATCTTTCTCGGAGAGAGCGTCAACATTAAAAAGTTAGTATAAAACAAACATTAATTAAAATGAAATTTAATTAAATTTGATTAAATTGCAAAAAAATAAAAATAAAATACATGGTAACTCCATTACAATTTTAACTATGATTAAAAACAAACATAATAATCACAAACAGATATTAACATTATAAATAACAATTATTAGTAGTTACAAATATATAAAATTAAATTAAGTATGTATATAATTTAAAAGGTAGATATTTAGTGAGATCTTTCAATTAGTTTTATTATAATATATACTAGAAATTATTACCAATATTTGTTATAATTAAGCTGATTTTATAAAAGTAATTAATGTTTCAAATATTTAATATTTAAAATTTAATCTATTAAGATTATTTATCTTTTTTTTGTAAAAGTTAAAACCAAAGGAGCTACAAGAAGAGTTAAAGTAAAAGGGTTTATTTGTTCCCAATGAATTTGTAATTTGCATACCAAGGATCAACCTTAAAATATTAGGTACATTTTGCAAAATCTTCAATTTAAATTGATGGAAAATTACATTAAAAACATAGGTCTGAAAAACTAGAAATAGTGATACTGAATGCCATAAAATAGAATTTAATCTATTTATAACTAAAGATATTTCAAAAGTGCTTAACAGGTGTCTGAATATTATTCATTTTTTGATTTTCAGTTATAAAAAATTTATTTTCCCACGAAATAGACATTACAGTATTGCATTAGAGTATTATTTCATTAAAGTTTGTCAATAAACTGACTATGTTTACTCTATCAGTTTAAGTTTAATAAGTCTACGTTTAACGGGGGATTGTGTTTAGTTGACCTATAGTCATAGTCGAGGCATACACTGTCAACTTCGCTAACTAACTGTTACTAATTATCATTAGCTGTTGCAGACGGATCTACAAGCTAACTGTTAGTTGGAACGAAACCGGTAGCGCATTCTCGTACACATCTAATCACCAGCAGTTATGCTAAGAATGAGTCTAGTACGTAGGAAGAATAGTCATTAGATAAAAATTAATAGTGTTTATTAGTAAAAAAAATCTTATATCAACGCAGAATTTTTCCACCCTTGCTTCAATCTTTAAATACAGATCAATTATTGATTATTAAGGGTCAGACTAATAAGCTCTTCAAGCATTGATTAATAATACAGAAGGAAGGAATTCTAAAAACAAGGGTTTCAGTGTAATATATATTTATTTATATATATATATATATATATATATATATATATATATATATAAAATTCAAAGTATGTCAATATCAGCAATTATTTTCATTCAAGTCTAACATAGCATAAAACAAGGAATTTAATTTACTGAGGACAACAAGAACAAAAATGTCAAAAATTTACTTGATTATTATGAACCAAGATAATATATATTCCATAAAAGCCCTTAAAAACCTTTTGGACAATACGATTTTTTTAAAAAATAAGTATATATATATATATATATATATATATATATATATATATATATATATATATATATATATATATATATATAATTTTCAAGAAATTAAATAAAGTAACATAAATGATCTCAAGCCGGAATTATTTAATTTTTGTTTCACTTCTATGAAAATTAAAATAAAATATTTTCGCATATAAATTTCGGTTGAAGGGGAAACTGCGTTAAGCTTAAACATCTCCACTATAACGATCCCTTTTTTTTTAAATTAATTTTAAGTTCAGAGACTGACCCAAAAATGGAGGTGGGAAGGACATTAGAGACACCAAATCAAGTCGAATTTAAGTAAATCTAAGCGGAAATCCCATCAACATTTGAATAAATTAGAGGGGGGAAAAATGCTTATAAGAAAAATAAAGTTTTTCCCCTAGTTTGCTTAAGCCGATAAATAAAATTAATTAAAACAGCTAAAAAAGAACTAATTACCTAACATTACGAAAGAAACCTTAAAGTAATAAAGATAAAAAATAAATATTTCATAACAATAATTCATAGGACCATTTTCTACTCTCTTAAACTACTTGGGCTTCTTTAACCATAAATTATAATTTACCACATTTGAATTATAAGTAAGAAATTCCCATTTACAGCAGCTTTTAAAGATAATTTAGTTTCATGAATTGAAACAGATGAGGTAATTAGTCGTTATAAATAAGCTAGAGATTGATGTGAATTAGTTGGTTGTTGCATCATGCTTAGTCCAATAACAACAATCATTTTAGTCCAAATAACATGCTTTTTACTAACGTCCATGATCGATATCAAATATATATAATAGCATGACGAGACTAGAAGACATAACAATGGACAGGCCATGACGCCACCAAGCAACTAGTCATTCTGTGACGTATAACCACGGAACTAAAAATCATAGCTATTAAGATCTATAGAACATTACATAAAAATACCACTTTTTAGATTTTACAAGAAAAAGGGTAAATTATTGTCCCCGTTCCCAATTAGAGGTATAATAAAAATCCCTCATCACGAAAAGAAAAATAATTTCAACTTCTTTCATCAACTAAACTATTAATAAATATTAATCATTTCCAACTGAAGATGACAGTTGCAGTTCGTAAATAACAAATTAACATGTTATTATTAATAACATTTGTTACTATTAATCATATTGGACAAAAGGATATTAATAAAATTGATGAGCTCAAAAAATATTCCATCACTTCATCAGTCAATCATTCGTGAATCATAAACTAAAGTTTAAAAGTGTACCTTGTGGTGGCTATTTTACCAGTGATTGGAGAAGATAGATCAAAGCTGAAGGTTGTTAAACATGTGCATAAATTTAAGTCGGCTGTGTACATAGCAAAGGTTGTGACGTTGACACAGAGGTCTAAAAGATTAGAGAGGATCACGAATAAAAACAGTGGCGGTACCTGGATTAAGATATCCAGGTATCGAGAGGTGAAAGAAAGGAGCGATGAGTGGCAAGTGAAGCGGTTACTCTTGACTAGATCTCGTTCTAGAATGTCAACGTGAATGTCGTTCTAGAACGGCAGCACTGAGTAATAATGTGCTAAGCGTTATCTGAAATGCCCTTCCAGGCCTAGTATTATTGTTTACTTTTTACCAATAATACCTTTTAACCCCATTATAATTTTAATCTTATTCTTATAAAATGGAATTGAAGCAATTACAATAATAATAATAAAATAATAATTTGACATTAAATTATATATAAGATAATCGATAGTAAAAATTAAAAACAAATAATAATTGTATATCTTACACGATGTTTGATAACAATAAAGCCAATCACGAATTTATCAAAACAATTTTGATATTCTCTAATTTTTATGATCTGATCAATAAATAATATTAAAATATTATAAAATGTGAATATTAAACCCAATCATTGAATTTAACGAATAAATGATGATGTTGTATAATGGAGTAATAACATTTAGCGAGAATTTAATACACGCGATAATGATTTTTCTAGTCAACGAACAATACAATTAAAATGTTTTATTCCAGTGTGTCGAAGAACTCTTCAGAAATCAATAATCTACGATTAAAAATAAATTTTAAATGGACCTAAAAATGAAAGTTTAATTTTACGTCACTTAGTGTAACTGTTAAATTATAGTGCTGGGGGGAAAAACAGACAGACACAGGAAAAATGAAAAAGTCTCTCCACGTAAAATTAACTTTTTAATAGCCAAAGCAGCTTTCAGCCTTATAAGGCCATCATCAGTGCCGAAATAAAGAAGAAAAAAGAGTTACATATAAGAAAAACATATGAGTCATATGTACATATGAGTCTTATGTCGATCTCCGACATGAAGTAGACTCACCATTCACATCTTTTTTCTTATATGTAACTCTTTTTTCTTCTTTATTTCGGCACTGATGATGGCCTTATAAGGCTGAAAGCTGCTTTGGCTATTAAAAAGTTAATTTTACGTGGAGAGACTTTTTCATTTTTCCTTAAGATGACCTCCATAGACGCTCCCATATTTTACAGACAGACACAGTTATTTGTTTTTAAATATGCCTTATGAAAGTAATTAGGGTTTACCATTAAGTAAATTCGTATTTGGGCTATCTTATTTTACCCGAGAAAAATCGTTTTCGCCTTTCCTCATAACCTTATTCAAATAAGTTATACTTTGCCATTCCTTATTACCTTGTATGAGTAAATTATTTTTACCTAATTCAACCTTATCCAAGTAAATTTGTTTTTGTCATATGATTTCACCCTCACTATATATGAATGTGAAATTAAATATTATAACCGAGACACATATAATTTTAAAAATGAAGATAAGTAACAATAAAAAGTAGAACAAATACGTCAAAAGCTAATATTTTCTACGCTATCAGCTGACTAGCAGGTCAGCTTTCGTCCTCTAGTATTGAACTCAGTCTTAAAACCGCGCATTGATAAGATTAGATTTAACTAAGTGTTATCTTAATTTTATTATCATTAATAAATACTTAGTAAAAACATTCAAAGTGGTAGAATAGATGTTCAATAAAACAATAATTTGTATATTGTTATCATCCAGTTGGGCAGGTACAGGCATTTTATTAGGAGGGAATTTGATGATAAAAGTACTGATTCAAGTGAGCAGGAAGAAGGAAAAGCAATTCTAGAAAATTGCCTTTAATCAAGATTTTTCACACTCTATGTAAACATCCTTAGCAAAGTAAATTCAAAATGGCAATTTGATTTTATCGTAGCTCTCAGATTCGGTCTAAATAAATCTACTTTCAGTCAAGATATCCACATCCTGCGGACATAAAAGTTATTTATCATAGGATTTCAAGCCTTTAATTCGAACTAAAATACAGAGATATGGTCAAGATTTTTTACACCTGAGCAACAATATACGGTACTAACAACAAGGGTAACAACGTCGGGAAAATCATGAGTAATTCCTCAGAGAATTAAGCCTCGTATTCAGATTTTAAACAAAACTGCCTTTTATCAAGCAAAGGGAATTCTTCCTCATGGGATACTAAATTTTGTCTTAAGTAGAAATAGTAAGTTTATAATATTGATCGAGATTTGATGGTATTTATTCATAATAAAGGTAAACAGGTAAATTTATTTACAAAACAAAACGTATTATTAGTTCAATTAATTAGTATACAATCAAACCATAAATAAATTATATAAAATACGACCGGTTTTAACTAAAGTCATCGACAGTGTACCTACTAAATTATTTTATTTAATGTTTGAGAATATGATTAATTAAACTATATAGTAATTGTATTTATTTGATATCTACCTTAACCTATTTACCAACATTAAGAAAAAGTATGTTTACAATCACAAAATAAAGCTCCATTATGTAGTTTTTTTTAGCAGAACTAACCTACATACCTATACTTTATCGTACAACCAAGATATGATAAGAAGCGGTAAGCAGGCTAGTTCATTTTTAATCAGAAATAACCTATATTACGCTGTTTTATCTTTATACATAGTATACAATCTTTTCTGAATAAAAAAGTATCTTTTTTAAAAAATAGAAATCCAATCAGGAAGAAGATACGGTTTTTCTTGTAATCACATAAACGGAACATAGTGTCGTGAAGGAGTAAAAAATAGTTGTAACAAGCCGTGACATTCGGTACAGTTCCGTGTATCTGACTATAGATCATTATTCACAATAATAGTAAAAAGTGTACAGTGATGTAAACGCTCCAATAATCGAGTTAGGAGCGAGAAGTCTGCTATTATTTTTCTTAAAAATGTAAAACAAAACAACTCCTTCCCTGCAGACTTCAAAGAAATATTAAGGAGATTTCTTTCTATCTGACATTAAATACAAACACGATTGCACAGCTTAGTGCAGTGCGATTGAACAGCGTAGTGCAATGCGATTGAACAGCGTAGTGCAATGTGATTGCACTGCACTTGCACAGCATAGTGCAGAGCGATTGCACAGCTTAGTGCAGTGCGATTGCATTCATTAGTAGAGATTGTTTTATAAAATAGGGTACATTGTAAATAAATAGCACATTGATAGAAATAAAGCCAAATGTATGACACAGTTCCAGGTCACAGAACATCATAATTATTTAAACCGCGAAAGTCAACGTCATAAATATGTAATTGAAGTGCCATAATTTATTATCAAGGTTATACTGCACGCAAGATTTTATTTCTCTACCTGAACTAAATGGAAAGATATAAATACTTTGCGGAAACTTCGAATTACCTACGTACTGTATAAACAATTGAAGCATTGTGGAACCAAAGTCGTAATTCTTTTATCCTGTCAATCCAACATGTACGATGTAATAGTTGATATTTAGAGCAATTGCCTTCTACTTACAATAAGGAGAGAAAATAATAATAAAGAGAATGATCAGTGAGTAGTGAGTCTGAGAGGCATTAGAAGTATGTAATATTAAAGCTCTCCCGAAAAGCACATGAATAATCTTAATTCGAATGTCAGAAAAATAAGAAATTTTACATACTAATAAATGAATCAATAAATATGAAAGTGATATTTTTTTTCTCTTCCTGAAATGAACTATTACTGCTGTCAGAGCGACGTAAAAACCATAATGAAATAGAGAAATTTAATAGCATAGGGTTACTAATAGCAAAGGGTTACTAAAAGTATAGGGGTTTTTAGTCGGGATTTTGCAACACTAGGAATGATTTAAATAAGGAATTTTTTTGCTTCACCGCAAACTAGAAGTAATTATAATAGTATTATACAGTAATTTTAAGTGCATACCTATGTATATACTATAGTACTTCATGATGAAAATGCTCATTTAGTCTAAGTACAACCAAGATCAGGGCACTCACCAAAAACAAATAAAACAAAAAAATGATTTCAAGAACAATCTACAATTTACATTAACAAAATATAAATTTAACAATAAATAAAACAAATAATATGAAATAGTTTGAAAGGAGATATTATATAACAAGTATGATAAACATGGAATTTGAGAGTGTACTAAAAAAATAACAATAATCAGTCGAGGAAAACAAATATAATGATAAGGAATGTTAACAAACCAACACGATAACACTACTCATATTTCTAAAGAATAATTAATGCAAGTAAATACTCAATAACTATAATTAGAAAATATACGCTGTAATAATATTTGTACAATATGTATAATTTTTACATTTGTTGATTCCGGCTCCATTTAAAAATAGCCAGCCATTTAGTGTAGCATAAAGCTTCCTCACGAATTTTAATGATGCTATGCTTTTACAAACCATTATTGTCGAATCCCCCCCCCCTTTTTAATTCTGGAAAAAAAAAGATTTTTTCAATAATAAAAGTATCAATTAAGAAACATTTAATAAGCACAGATGGTTAAATTAAAATGGGATCAACTGTGAGCTATATTCGGCAAACCACCCAAATTCCTTTAAAATAAAATGAGTATTTTAAAAGATATAGGTGTTAATAATAATAAAAAAAAAAAAATCAATGAAAACCAAATTTTGAAACTTAAAAGTGACCAACAATGGACTTAATTAAGACCTGCCATCCAAATTTCATTAATATTAGACGAGTACTTCTTTAAGATATGTTGGTTCATAAAAATTGAACGACACACAGACAGACATAGGTAACAACATTTACCCTGATGTCTAAAACGGATTTCTATCTAGAAATTTTAGAAATCAGAGATAAAAAAAGTATGTATCGTTCTTCAGAACGATCACAAAGCTTCCGTTATCTTCAGTAAACTCGGAAGCAAAATAAAATAAATATGAATAATGCTTAAGATTTTCACTACTGAGTCAACGAAGATTACGATGCTTTTGGAATGTCAGTGCTAAACATAAATGACAAACACGAAGAACAAAAAATACTGTACAGGTACGCAGAATTAACAGCTCAATTTATAATAAAAGGTCGATACGTAAAAAACATATTGGGTAAAGATTGTGCGCAACAACAGGTTTAAATAAGACTATTAAGAGCCGGAATTCCAAAAGGAAGCCAGAAGCAACAGAGGGACTTCGCGAATTACCTAATATAATCCCCCTCTCTCTTAATAACAATAAAGCAGTACCTGAGATCTTGTCTCATGACTCACTCTGACATAGACACCTGACTCACCTGCTAACCAACCTGTCTCATAGCATACTGTACACACACGCAACAACAGACTAGTCAAATGTACCTCTACTTACCAGACCAGACATAAACACTCTCCAACCAAAAATATTACACTAAAGCAAAGATATCGCGTAAAACTACATTGAATACATTAACAGAAATTCTAAACCTTTTAGCAAGTACTCCTAGACAAAAGTAACATGTTTATAATTTACGGTCACTATAAAATACAACCATATTTAACTGATTATAAAATCAATGCTTACATGACAGAGAGACATGAGACCAAAGATGCTTCCTGATGTGTAAAACATATTTCTGTCTAGGAATTTTATTAAATCAGAGACAAAAAAATTGTCGTTGTTCAGAATGATAACAATACTTACGTTATCTTTTTCAAGTTAGGAATCAAAAAAGGGGAAAGAATAATAAAGTAACAAAGATAGGTAGTAAAAGCAAAATACAAAAATTAAGTACGGGAGTATGCTATGTGCCACACATTGTCAGGCTATTTTTAATATTTCTGTGTTTTATGGAAAAAAGTTCTTACAACCCATGTAAAAACTATAAGGATCATCAACTGCAGGTTTTCAGTTGAAGCCGGTAATAAACGAACGCCTGTATTAATTAAATAGGCCTGCGCCAACAGTGCAAATGTTTTATTACCCTTAATGCATTTTTATGTTTAAATATAAATCTGATTTTTCCTTGTCTATGACAGCTTGGATTTATTTTAAAATTTCTGTGATTTTTTTTTTAAATCATGTGAAATTTTATAATTTATTATTATAATTATATTAATTTTATAATTATGCTTGAAATATGTTTGAATTAATTTTACTGAATTGTCTCTAAACTATCTAGTACTAAAAAATAAGCATTGCAATCATTATATAATCAATTCCTACATGTTCACGAAGTAAAAAGATTACTTTTAAGTATTAATTTAAACATCGTTACACCCAATATTTAAACCAGAAAAAAATGTCAAAGCAATGTTAGGAAAATAAAATATATTTTTTCGTTCAAAAAAGCTTTATGTTCCTTAATCAGTCTCTTTTATACTTTTTACCTTGATTTTAGGTTTCAAAGAGGCACCACCTTGATTTACTTTGCTGACTTCTTATTTATAAAAACTACTTTAGAAACGAGCAAGAAAATCTTAAGAAAACTAGTTTTTCTCCTTAGAAAAAAAATGCAATAGAAGCAAATAAATCCCTCACCATTTTTCCTTGGGAGGAAGACCTTTTTTTACAGAAAGAAACAAAAACATGCTGGTTTGATAAGGGTGCAAAACTCAGGTCCTTTTTCCCTCAAGGTTGGAAAAACACAACTTGACTTTACCAAATAAACAAACGTCATCCCAAGGACGAGTGCGGGAACAGAAAGAACACAAGACAAAAATAAATCTATTAAGACTTGATACTTGTCCCAGGGTGAAAAACCCAGACAAGACCTTGTAAGCGACTTGAGACATGAACTTACAAGAGTTGTAATAGAAAAACCACCCAAAAGAGTACCGAGAGGGGAAAAAAGCTCTCGTTTAATCCTGGAATTATCAGCTACTCTGCACTAAGGACTAACAACCAAGGGTCCGAGTAAGAGGAACTCGGTAAACTTATTGATTAAATAATCAATACCAATAGACAACAGAAAATGAGATAAAACTAGCTTCTCTGGAAGTAGAACAACAACCATTTTGATTAACTAGAACGTTTTCGTTTTCTTTAAGTACAAAAAAAGTTGAGGGTTATATTTCAAGTGAGCTTAAAATATACTAAGCATGAAGTACATGTCATGCGGGTAGGGCAGATTGAACTAATCCCCCACTCTATGCCTTGACTACGTCACGTGTTCAAGCTTAACAATGAACTAACTTGACACTATCTTTTAAGTTAATTTTAATTTAATTTACAGAGAATGAAATGCACAGAGCTATAATATTAGCATTAAGAGGTAGAATATATCTAAAATTACCATTTCCACAGACTAAAATCTATACTTAATCTATATGTTACTCAGGTGTTACAATTTTACATACGTAATGAAGAAAGAAATACAGAAATGCATATAATATTTGTCAGAGGTATCTCTCTAACACAAACATACACTTCAGGCAAGATATAATTATTACTAGATATATGTACTTGTAGTAAAAGGCTAATTTATTATTATTGTTAATTAAGTTTTGATTTAATATTAGACATCGCATGGCTATCACCCACAAATTAGATCACTACTTATTTAAATAATTTTACTGTTTTTCATACTTTGTTACAACTACTACTCTATAATAACTATTTCACTTATTCCTTCGTGTATTAAGCGTTTACATCTCGATATTTTTTAAAATGAACCTCAATATCTTATTAAATAATAATATTAATTCAGTAATAAAAGCCTCATTCTTTAACAAAAATTAGAATTATACACACAGAATAACAAAAATTGAAATAACATTTTTTAAAAAATAAAAATAAGTAAATAAATATAGTCCACAGGCCACCATAAGAAGTGAGTCGCTGATTGATAAAGTTGTCTTACCTTATGCAATCGCTTATTTATGCCGTGTCCACCGATGAATTGGGTATATGGCAACTGGGGGCTGGGCCATTTCTTTTTTGTTGACATGCCAAACTTGCCCTTCTGCGGGAACATTGAAAAGAGATAGATAAAATTTTGATTTTCACAGGATCGTTTAATTAAATTATTTCAAAAACAGTGGTACACGTGGCCACCGATAAGAGTGGGCCGTTTGGGGTGGCCACCGCCCCAAACATATCGCTCTGCGAGGACGTTGAAAAGAAAACGGCCCACTCTTATCGGTGGCCACCTTTACCACTGTTTTTGAAATAATTTAATTAAACGATCCTGTGAATATCAAAACTTTATCTATCTCTTTTCAATGTTCCCGCAAAAGGGCAAGTTTGGCATGTCAACAAAAAAGAAATGGCCCAGCCCCCAGTTGCCATATACCCAATTCATCGGTGGACACGGCATAAATAAGCGATTGCATTGTTGTAAAGTCCTATGGATCTTACGGATAAGAGTCAATAAGTAATGAAGTAACAAGGGGTTTAACTCACAAGAATTTATAAACGTATATTTAGAACGAGTGTCACAACAAGACTCAATAATCATTTAACAACAAAACAACAACACCGGCGAAACCCAGGTTGAATCACCTTCCAGGTTTAACACCCCCTCTCAACCGCAGACTTCGCCAATTGTAGCAAGACCTATCTTCTCGCAGCACGATTGATGTTTGTCTCGTACAAGTGGTTTAGTAAGTATATCCGCGGGCATCTCCTTTGTAGTTAGGTATTCCAGCTGGACATCCTTACTCTCCAAAGTTTGACGGATGAAATGTTCCCTGATGTCAATATGCTTTGTTCTAGAGTGATGTACGGGGTTCCGTGCCAATCTCTGCGCTCCTTGGCTGTCACTCTTCACTATGATTGACGGTATTGGTTTTCCAATTTGAGACATCAGTCTTCTGAGGTATATAGCCTCTTTGGCTGCATCCGTCAACGCCATATATTCGGCTTCGACGCTTGAAAGCGCAACCGTCCGTTGTTTCCGGGCCTCCCAGGCAATTGCGGCACCACCAAAGGTAAACACATATCCGGAGTACGATCTTCGGTCTACGTTACAGCTACCCCAATCAGCATCCGCGTACCCATCTATTGGTTTTCCGCTTTTTGAAAACTTTAAGCCTGTTTCTTGAGTCCCTTTAATATATCGCAGCATCCTTTTAGCTGTCTTCCAGTGGCTTTCGTCGTAACAACTATTGAACTGACTAAGCGAACTAACGGCGTAAGCAATGTCAGGACGAGTGGCCACTGCGAGATACATCAGTGAACCAATAAGTGACCGGAATGGGTACTTATTCATGATCTCTTGAGACTGAACAGTCGGCTTCTCTAGTTTATTCCCGGCTTCGAGAGGCGTTGACACTGGCTTACAGTCTTTCATCTCATATTTCTCGAGAAGATCATCGACGTATTTTTTCTGCGATAGAGAAATTGTGTTCTTAACACATTTAAACTCTATGCCAAGACAATAACTCAGGATTCCCATATCTTTCATCCTGAACATTTTATTTAGACGTTTCTTCATGTCTTTAATCATTGATGGGTTGTTAGAAGCTATTAACAGGTCGTCTACATACACTCCAATTAGCAAAACATCACTTCCACTGCGCTTAAAATACAGACAAGGATCGGCGTCAGTAGGAGTGAGACCTATATCGAGCAAAGCCAAATGAAGCTTTTTATACCATTGTCTGCCCGATTGCTTCAACCCATAAAGCGATTTCTTTAATTCACAAACTTGGTCTCCCTTCTTTAATTTTAAAAGCATCTTCTTAACGACTTTACTGATGGCCTTATCCTTATGTTTAACGAGATCTTCTAAAATCTCCGGTAACTTTTCAGGGACCTCCATATAAATTTCTTCCTCCAAATTACCGTTTAAATACGCGGTTTCAACATCCAACTGGTGAACTTCCATGTCCAGTTCCACCGCTAGAGCCATCATCGTTCTCAATGTACTAAGACGAATCACTGGAGCAAAGGTCTCATTGAAGTCAACTCCGGGACGTTGTGAGTATCCCTTAGCTACCAGTCTAGCTTTCCTGCGATCAATGCTACCATCCGGCTTGTACTTAGTCTTTAATACCAAACGACTACCGATATATTTTCTATCAGCCGGCCGATCGCACACTGTCCAAGTTTTGTTTTTGATTAGAGAGATGAATTCATTAGTGATCGCATCCTTCCAATCGGGTGCATTCGTATCAACAATACCATCATCGAGAGGATTATCTGGTTCTTCTACCGTGTTCACATCTTCGGTAAACTCATCTTCCCCCTCTTCATCTAGATGGTGGTTAGAAGCTAAATCAGTGACGTCCTCTTCTTCATCTGACTCAACTTTTCCTTCTTCACTAAGGTCATCTTCATCTAAGGGCACCATATTATATTGTTTCTTTGGTCTACCTTTTTGACCAGTCCGAATTAATTTTGGTCTCCCTTTTTCAGGTTCTGTAGTCGTATCATTACCCTGACGACTCACCACGTTTTCTTGTTGCATATACTCAAGTATAAGTGGTGGTGCCGGCTTCTCTTCAAGATCTTCACTGCATCGCTTTATTTTCTTAGATGGACTCTCATTAACGAACCTTACATCACGGCTCACCCGAACTCCTTTTTCTTCGGTTAGCCACACCCTGTAAGCTTTACTCTCTTCCGAGTAACCAATTAAGATACAGGGTTGAGACCTTGGCTGGAACTTCCCTTTGTTAGCCGTTTTGTCGAAAGAATAAGCCTGACTACCAAAGGTTCTAAAGTACGCCACCGTAGCTCTTCTTCCAGTCCATTTAGTGTAAGGAACTCCACCTTTTATAGCAGTCGCCGGACACCGGTTTCTGATATGGCACGCCGTTGCGATTGCTTCCGCCCAAAATTTGTCAGGAAGCCCTGAATCTATTAACATACATCTTGCCATGTCGAGGTATGTCCTATTTACACGTTCCGCAACTCCATTCTGTTGAGGGGTGTGTGCCACACTCAGTCGTCTTTTAATGCCAGACTTCTCCACAAAATCCGTAAACTCACGTGATAAGTACTCACCTCCGTTATCAGACTGAAGGTATTTGATTTTGTAACCAGTTTGGTTTTCAGCTTCAAGTTTAAATTTCTTAAAAGCTTCAAGAGCTTCACTCTTCTTCTTTAAAAATCTAACTTGAGTCCACCTCGAGAAGTCGTCCGTAAAAGTCATGAAATATTTTGCTCTGCCCAAAGACTCGCTCTTCATCGGCCCACATATGTCCGAGTGTACTACCTCTAGAAGTTGGCTCGTCCTGTTAGTAGATCCCTTAGGGAACGGCAGTTGGGACATTTTTCCTTTCGCGCACGTTTCACATGACAACAAGGAACCTTGAGGATTCTTTAATCCGAGCACTAGCTTCTTTTTCCCGAGTTTCTTTAGGTCAGCTTCGTTTAAATGACCGAATCTTTCATGCCAGGTTTGTAAATAAGATTTTGTAGCATTATTACACGCTGCCGACACTTTATTATTATTCTCTTCAAGTAAATAAAGTTCATTTTCTCGAACAGCTTCCATTATCACGTTATTAAATTTATCTAATACAAGGGCATTTTTCTTTGTAAAGATCACGTGATACCCAAGGTCGGTTATTTTACTAACTGAAATGAGATTTGTTTTTAAGTTTGGAACACAGAGCGTATTACTTAATGTCAGCGCTGTATCGATGTTTCCAACTTTAATATTTAATCTCACTGACCCTTTTGCTACAACATCTGTTTGTGACTTATCGGCTAGACAAACCTTTTCATTTCTTATAGGTCTTGGATGTTCCATAGTTTCTTCTGACGAGCACATGTGCGACGTACATCCACTGTCGAGACACCACCGCAGCTTTCCACAATTCTTCTCTGATGAAATTGATAAGGCCCTATGCAAACCGACGCCCGATACTGCGTTTGCACTAGAGTTGTCCGATCTTTTGCAATCCGATGCTTTGTGGCCGTAGGCTTTACACCGTAGGCATTTACCGCGAAATTGTGATTTTTGTTTAAAATATTTGTTTTGATTTATTTTGTTTTTAGCTGTCAGTGCATTGTTTTCATCTCGATCCGACGATTCCTTACTTTTTCTTGACTCGCTTTCCTCGATTATTTTTATACGCAACGATTCTGGCTTAGGCAAATCATCACGTGATTCGATTGCGCATCTAAAGTTTTCGAATTCGTCCGGTAAACTATATAGTAACATAATCGCTAGCAAATCTTCATTTATAGCAATATCGAGATCTTTTAGTTTATCTACGATATCGAAGAATTTGTTCACATGCTCCCGAACATCTTCGCCGCTTTTCATTTTATTTAACGTGAGCTGCTTTAACAAGTTCGCTTTCCTAGCGGGCCCCTTCGACTGATAAATACTATGTAGCTTCTGCCACATTTCATTGGAGGTCTTACAGTCTTTAATTTGCTTAAGACCCGAGGGAAGGATCGCTAAGATAAGATCCGACCTAGCTTTCCTATCCGACACCTCCCATTGAGAAGCTTCAGTCTTTCCTTCCGGCTTTATCTTCGTGCCGTCAACATATTCCCAAAGATCGTTTCTTACGAGGAGTGCTTCGACTTGAATTTTCCACGTATCAAAGTTTTCTCGACCAAGGGGTTCAATACGTACGGGATTGAGATTTGCCATGATACTTCAAAGCTAATTTTATTCCCTTTGAATGTATCAACTAAAAATAATGTAAATAAAAAAAAATTAACTCACCTATCGACCGCGATATCTTCTGGGCGAAGACTGGGCTCCCATAACCTGTTGTAAAGTCCTATGGATCTTACGGATAAGAGTCAATAAGTAATGAAGTAACAAGGGGTTTAACTCACAAGAATTTATAAACGTATATTTAGAACGAGTGTCACAACAAGACTCAATAATCATTTAACAACAAAACAACAACACCGGCGAAACCCAGGTTGAATCACCTTCCAGGTTTAACATGCATAAGGTAAGAAAACTTTATCAATCAGCGACTCACTTCTTATGGTGGCCTGTGGACTAATACAATAATAGATTTTTAGTCCTTGTCGATGAACACGTTTATGGATTAATACATTGCCGTATGCATCTTAAACGCTTTTTTTCATTAAATATTGCTATAAAAAAAGAGAGAAGAGTTATTTTACCGAGACTTTCTTAACTTACTCATAGTAAATAAACTTACAGAAGTTTTATGTTTAACAACATCGATCGAGTTTATTATAAATAATTAATATAAAAATGCCATTTTTCAAAACTGGTCTTATTTTCAACCTTTTTTTTTTCTTTTTTGGTTTCTGTATTCTTCACCTCAGTTGTATCTATGTGCAAAATTTGGGGAAGATTAAATGACGGGAAGTGGTTCAAAATTGGGGTAATAGGTGTGCGATGAAACTTAAAAAGCAAATAAATTTGACGCCATTTTTTTTTTTTAAACTAATTTGCTTTTCTTTTATTAAAGTAACTGTTTATATCGAGTTTTTAGTGAAAAACAATGAATGAATCAAGTGGCTTTGTCGAGAATGTAGAGAATAATACTCCTCCAGAAATAATTATTTCGGCAAAAAATACAACTCATGAATTAATGCCATCTTTATCAAGAGAGAGATACGAACTTACATACAGCAAGTTTATTTTTTCTGTATTTATTATTTAAATCTAACAATCGTAGATAAAGTACGGAACGCAACTCGTGCGAAAACGGCATTTTGCATTGCTCGTGTGGTTTTACTACCCTCGCTGTCGCTCGGGTGCAAACTCCACACTCGCATGCAAAATGCTACTTTCCGCACTCGACGCGTAATGTACTATTGTAACATACGGGAATCATGCTTCGTTTACTTCACTTACTGTAAGTTGAACGTGCATACATGTCCCTTCTTCCTATTAATTATAGTTCTATACGCAGGCACATTCCTTGAGAAAGATCCCATGTGATGATACATCTGACTAGGCAAAGGCAACAGGGAGTGAGCTGAGCTGTCATACGATTTATATGGAGACTTTAAGTCTCGTGGAGAGGGAGAGGCATGTTCAGCGAGTATAAATAGATAGAATATAAATAACTCACTTAAAGAGGTTTAACTTAAAAATAAAATATAAAGCTCCGACTAAAAATAAATAAATGAAGTCAGTGCTTCTTAAAAATTGCTTAAATACTGACAAATTTCGATGTATACGATTTTAGATGGGTCCCACAACTTATTCGTAAGGTGGATTTACCCACTCTTTCCCATTTTCTTTTGTAATATGGGCTAACAATAAAAGAAAAATTGGAAATTACACAATAAGGCTGATTTTATCCTCTGTAATTGTAATTAACATAATACATTACTAAAATTAACAAAATATGAGCAAATTAGAACTTAAGTCGGATTAAAAGTAAGTCCCAATAACTACGACATTAAGTTATTGGTCAATTAACACATCTTCTCGAAGTGCTCATCCATGTGAAAAGTGTTAAAACCATTACGGGTGCCATTATATCGGTGTTAAGACTATAGGGTTTTTGGCAAGTAACAAGTACGAAAAACACTAGGCTACGGTTTGATTAGCATATTCTATCCTATCACATCTGATATGAACAAAACAAGGGATAAACGGAGGGTGTGGAAAGTATGGAAAGAGGAGAAAGAAGGTTGCGTCCAAATATCATCGATTGACATCACATTACTACAAATCCACCCTCCATCCCTCATTATACCTTAACGAGCGGAGAAAAAAAAGAACAGCCGATGAACCTAATAACTAACAATACAAGGCTTAAAGGTAATTGACATTGCCTCAAAAGAACTCGCGATTAATAATACACGACTAGACATCGATAAAACATGTCCTCTCCTCTTGCATTAGTGTTTAAACTCGCCAAGAGATGAGATACAAAACTACAATGGAAAATATTGATAATTACACATTTGTCCGATGCTTCTATACCTGTAATGACTACTATTCTTTAATAGAAGGGGGTGGGTGGGAGTTAGAGAGAATGGCTGTGGGAAAGGGCATAATGAAAAACCAACAAACAAACGAAAATAGAAGAAACCTTTTTACATACTTTATACTACTTATTACTTTTAATATAATTCCAAATTACAACATTAGAGTTAAAAGTTATTTCAGTTTATTTAAGTATTACTTTGTTGCAATGCAAAAAAAACAGTGCAAGAACTTATTGTTTTAAACACTTAATTAATTAAGCTACAGCATATGGAGACAATGTTATTACTTACTTATTACCAACAACATTTTTGGTTCGTAAGCACATTGTGTCAAATGAAGCATGAAGTGCTTAAAATTTAAAATGATGCAATGTTATGAAACAATTAACAAGATTAAAATTCATGTTTTATTCATAATTAAATTTACGCTATATTTAAATTCAGAGAAAGCTTAAAAGGTAACGGCAGCAATATGATAATTTTCTGATAAAATGTTTATGTCTTCGAATTCAAAAATTCCTAAACAGATATCCGTCTTATAGATATCAGGGAACACTTTTGATGTCGTGTCTGTTCGAACTACCATAGTTTAAAACCAACTCATCCGATTATTATAAAATTTAGATGGTAGGTCATAATTAGCCTATGGTAGTGGTATCATATTGGCTAAGGCTTTCTCTTTAGTGTGCATCAAAACTTTTTTATTAATCCCTATATCTTTTAAAGTACTAATCCCATTCCCAAGAAATGTATATGGTTTGTTAAATGTAGACCACAGGTAATCTCTTATTAATTTTAATCGTCTACGAACATGTAATAGAATGGGTCCAATCGAATCGGTCGTGGGAATAGATTGGGTAAAGCAACTAGTTTCGATACGCATGTGACCATTCTTACAGTAATAGGACGCAAGGAAACTATGTATCGCAATAATTGGTGTTTTTGTTGTGGTTATCCCTTATATTTTAACGTTGAGCGTCACCTTGATAACAGGAGTTTCCGGAAATGCCTGGAGCCCAGGAGAGTTTTTTTATCCGTAAAGTGGGAAGAATACCAGAGGTGGTGGATCGAAAGCAAGAGCAACTGCAATTTTCTCAGACAATCAAGCAGCGCTCCAGTCCCTCAACGTGCAATGTCTGCACTTGTCAAAGAAAGTAAGGAGGCTTTGGAGCGGCTTGCAGAGGAAAATACGGTTACACTATTATTTTTATTATGAACCTAATAACACCACGTAATGTAATATTTAAATGTATTATAATTAAATGTTATTGTTCATAAATTGGCTATTAGCTTCAAGGAGTAGTAAGGATAACACTGACGAAAATGTCGGGCATAAATTAAATTTTTATATTAACATAACTAACTCTGTTAGTAGGGCAGCGTCTAACATCAATAGAGGTTTAATAATTCAGTGTTAGACTACTCTGAAGCTAAGAAGAACAGAGTGGTCTTACAGTCTAGCGTGAAGAAAAGCTTAGGGCCAGGAGCAAAGTTCAGCAGTGTCCTCTATAAATATTTAAACAAGCAGGAGATGTGACACGGACGGGTCTTGTCTATAGTAGAGCAAAGTGCATTTACTAGAATCTTCATTCAACACAAAATAACATTCTGAAAGCAATCATAGCTCGAATAACATGAACAAATAACTAGGCATCGCGTGGCTCTTTCATTGAAGCGAACGTAATACAATAAATATTGAATATTAAGCGTTGAATATGAAATATTGAATATTAAGTATTGAAAATATTTAATCATTATGATTTAAATGAAGTTTTATTAAAGATATTGGTGAAAACTTTTAAACGTATAGGTCCGCCATAATAGTTTTAGCTATGTTTAACACTTTATAGCGGTTTAGCTGTTTTATACAAAAAAAAAAAAAAAAAAAAAAAAAAAAAAAAAAAAAAAAAAAAATGTTTGTCTCATCGAATAGATGAAGTTAAAAATTTTTCCCTACCTAAGATTCAAATTTAAAATGTTCACGCGAACGCTTGGGCGGATAACGTTGTCCAACGAAGTTGTCCTGGACATTGGTAAAATGAACGTAGGTACCAAATTTCTCCAAAATCGGTCAACTTATATTCAAGTTATCGTCACACGTTGCAGGATGCATAGTATGTTGAATGTAAGAAATTAGCAGATGTTCAATCAACTACTATAAATCAATTAATTATAACTAATAATTTTAATTAATAGTAATTAAAATAAATGTTAATCTTTTCCAGAAGATATAATCAATAAATATATTCTTAATGATTTTAATTATTCAAGGCATCTGAAAACTCATTAAAAAAATCGTATACTTCAGGATCATTCCAATGTTTCCATTACCTTCGGTAAACTCGGAAGTAATATTAATATTAATTATGACCTTAACGAAATTTCATTTGCCTACAGAAATATTACGATCCTCGTCTCTTTGAAGTACAAAAACAGAAAATTATTTCCTAACTCAGTAATTTGACCTCGTTAATGCATTCAATAAAATTGATTGAGTTTTTATGGTATATATATTCATAATGAAGGTAAACTGGTAAAGGATCACTACACTGACGATGACTATATATTATCATTGACTAGTTGCACTAGTCGATGATAATAGTCCATTTCAACGATAATGGTATATTTCAACGATAATGGTCTATTTCGACGATAATGGTCGTATTTTTATCACTTACGGTTTGACAATATACCGATTAACTAAATTACTAAATGTGTTTTATTTTTAACTTAATTTTGACCATAAATTGAGAGTGTAGATAACAATCCATGCCTAAATCTTCCAATAATTACTGTTATTATAAGAAATATACATTTTATGTTATATACTTCGCAGATTAGAAATCTTCATTGCCGCATTATGGAGATATCTATTCATCAATCAAAAAATCAACAAAATCGTTGATGTGAGTGCATTTTAGGATATTTCCTGGAGCTTTTTTCGAGGGGGGGGGGGGGGGGGGGGGGTTAAAAAAATAAGAACATCTTTTTCCTTTCCAGACAAAGAATCAGAAGTTTCTTTCGGAGAAAAATTAAGAACGGGTGGAAACTATCCAGACGAATCTACAAAAACACAATTATAACGGCTAATAGGACATGCCAAGGTGAAGGTATAAAGGTACGGGCGCAACTAACACCTGTTGTATATTTAATTAAATACAAGAGCACGCTAATAATAAAGAGAAGCAGCTGCTCATAACTAGCAGCTGGGAGGCAGACAGACAGACAATTATTATTAACTTTG
Source organism: Gerris lacustris (assembly GCA_951217055.1). Classification (NCBI taxonomy): domain Eukaryota; kingdom Metazoa; phylum Arthropoda; class Insecta; order Hemiptera; family Gerridae; genus Gerris; species Gerris lacustris. The sequence continues at coordinate 33,238,491 of OX578283.1, read as the reverse complement.
TACAACAATTCTTTGAAACGGGGTTGAACTGTTTACACGCCAAGTTAAACAGTTATTCGAGTATGAAGTATCAAGTACAAAGCAACCCTGAACATTATTCTTTTAGTCTTATTAAGCTTACTTCCGACTGGAATTATTGTGTTGTAATGCGTTAACTTCCTGGGCTAGTCATAATAAGGTTTCAGGTGTTACAGCGGTGTCAGTATGTAAATATTCAAATGCCTATTAAAATCCATCAGCAAAGGGAAAATCATAAGAACTATACGAAGAATGTTGTGAAAATTCAAGAAATTTAAGGGTTGGGCACAATTACTGTCGGTATTAGATCAGATAAGATAAGATTATGTAAGATGAGGCAATGTTAAGATCAGTATAATCAGTCAGCATTAATGCGTATCTTTTTCTTTAGTAGTAAGCTTTAGCCTGATTGATCATGTAATCGGACTAATAACGAATGTTCAATCATTCGGCCTTAATATTCACACCAAAACATTGACACTCGTTCTTGCAATCTTTATCCCTAAGGCCCAAGGGGGTTCTTCTGGCGCAACAGTTGAGGCTTAAAAGATGTAGACGAGGTAAATGTGGGGATTTAGGGAGGGGAGGTCGCGTGATTATTCGAATTAAATCAAACGTTTCTTAGTTAAATGAACTATAAGCAAAACAACAGATTTCTCTGGGATCAGTGATGTCCTCCAGAGGCTTAAATTGTTCTCCCTAGATCAACGTACAAATTCCATTAAATATATATTTTTTTTAATTTAAGAAAAATTGGGACATGATAATTTTGTTTTTGGGGTTTTCCGTTAGTATTCTATTTAATCACATCGTTGGATGAGTGAAATTGCACAGCCTCCCTGTCTGCATCTCTAAATACTATATTTTCTTAATATTAGGTCTTTTAATCAGAACGCAGAATTTCAGGTCATATTAATCCTACATTAAGGGTGTTATTATATCTAAAAGATTTAAGAGCGTTGATGGAGGTCAAATCTTTTTTAATCCACAAGTTATATTATTCATTATTTTTTATGGATACAACAGCCTGTTCTCCAACGGCATGATAGCGCAATGGCATATAAAATGGACTATACGGTGGGTTGATTTTTAATGTAGCACGTAACGGATGATTAGCGGAAAGCAGATTCATATTAATACGAATAATAAAGGTGGCGGAAAACAAATCTTCACAATACTCACTTTCGTCCGCGGTTTTACAGGCAACGACTTTACAAAAGCAGCACTGAGGGCTAGGTCTCAGCAGTCGTTGCCTTATGACGAGAGATAAAAGTTCTATGAATTAAATTAGAATCTACCAATTTTAATTCATGTTTATTGATTTAATTAAAAATAGTCTTCCAATTTGTGTAGTACAAAGCATCCTCTGTTTTTTGGAAATTTGTATCTGTTTCTATTCCCGGTGAGGTGTGAGGTCACATTTATTTTTAAGCAATATTAAATTTGCACAGACAGGTCCAATTAATATGGGACCATCTGTGGGCTACATTACACAAACAATCTTTGGATGACATATACTTAAAAAAAGAATGAGTACATTTAAAAAGTAGAATCAATGTCAATAGGCGCAAAAGGTAAGGGAAAGGAAGCAATAGGCGCAAAAGGTTAAAATTAATGTGGCATAATTATGACCTACCATCCAAATTTCATTAAAAGATTAGTATTTAAGATATGGTGGTTTGCAAAAATGTTTACAGACCAGACATACACGAGACAAAAAAATGTTCCCGGGAGTCCAGACATTTCTTAAATTGAGACATAAAACAAGTTCATCCTTCAGAATGATCACAAATGTTTTTTGCTGGCAAAGATTAACAAAAGTCAGGTTAACTACGATTTGTGAACAGAATATTTCAAATATTTAGTTCGAAAAGTTCATTACTACATCACTTGCTCCTACCTCTCCAGTAACTAATTTACCGATTGAGACAGCTAACCTGCAAATATCCTTCCCCGATATAAAGCAGAAGAGAAACCTAAAAAAACAAAAAAACTTGAAGACCTAGTTATGACTAATAAAATGACAAGAATCATTTTCTTTACATGTCCCCTTGTCCAAACATCATGCTGAGTACCGAGGAATACTTATACAAAGAGTGGACTGCTACAGGGGGAGACCGGAGTATTTTCAAACCACGACCTAGATTGTCATCGCCTCGAGCCACCGGCCAAACCAACAGTCACATCACGATTTATAAACCTAAACACAAAACACATGCTTCTACCTTCTGCATTATCTTCTCTCCCCTTTAGAAATATAAATATAGCACTTGAATCTAGATTGCGTAGTGCAAGAGGAAGGCACTCGATTATAAGTAGAAACAAACAAGCGTTGCATCTAAATATTAGATTGACTTCAACACAAGTACCAATACCGAAACAATTATTACATTAATCGTAATTTATTAAAAAATATTAATAAAAAAAACTAAAAATACAAATTATTTTTTTCACCACGCACATATCGACGTAATAGCAATCCGCGTTCTTTTACGTAATTTAACCTAAACAATTACACAAAGTGAGCTTGTTTATTCTTTTTTTCGATCCTTACCCAAAAAAATTATATTGTCTGCTTTTATACATTAAAAAATAGTGAACATCCTTAATGAGTACAAAACGTGAAAAACACATATATCTGAAACTATTTTAAATGATCTCGTTCACCTAAAATATAATTAATTGCACCGGGAGAAGAGGTTTAATTTGCCTTCGTGACCTACTAATGGCTTTTTCTATTTATAATTATAATCAGACAATCCTCGTCTTATTTACAACTTATATTAACTTTCTTCTTCTATCTCTCGCTTTAATCATATTATAATGAAGGAGAATCTGTTGTTAATGCAAGTATTATTTAATTTTGTACAAAAAAAAAAAAAATATATAAGCCGTGGATTATTAGCAGTAAAATCTGTGAGAAACCTCAAGTCTTTTATACTCAAGGGAGATATATAATTTCATAATAATTAACACTCCTCTCTTGTTTGTAAAGAAATATATCTTAAAACATTTTTAAGACAAATTCTCACAACAGATACAATATATAATGTTATCATAAAGATAATTCTCCCATGAAAAATATCAGTACAGGGGTTATATGTATATAATATTTATTTATAATATTGTTGTTTAGTATATTATTGTTAACTTAGTGAAAGAAATAAATGCTAGCATAAGAACAAAAGTAAGATGAGAATTTCTTAAGATATCAAATTAGGTCATCTAAACATTAGGTGCAAGTAGAAATAAAAATAAAACAAAACTTTTCTACTCAAACAATTTAACTACCATAAAGCACCGCAATTTGGTTTATGTCTAGTTTCTACTACTGTCAAAGAAATATATTTGAAGATAAGGAGGTCAGAAGATACTATCTAATAAGGCCATCTATACAAATACATAGTTAGTGATGTAAGTCGAAATTACGTTAAGCCTTAATGCAACAAAATCGTCGGAACTGATTAAAAGAAAAAATATTTCCGGAGACACTACACCCTAAAGGTACATTTTCCTAGACGCGACTCCAGCGATAGACGCTCAGTGTTAGTCGCTGGCACAAAATTATAAGTTTTAGCATTTTAAGAGTCGCTCAGCTAGGAAAATGGTAACATAGAAACTCAGAAGAGGAGTCCTCAGCGACTTTATATGGAGTCGCGTCTAGGAAAATAAAGCTTAAAAACTAACGCTACAATTAATTCTTTAAAACCAATTAAACAGTAAGTGTTAAACAGCAAAAATCTGTCCGATCCAACTCGTACTAAAATTCTAGTGTTTTCTATTTGTGTTTTTTACACTTATTTATGATTCATAATTTTATCAAAATTTACTAAAATAAGAATTTCAAGCTGGCAGCGAATCAAACCCGACCAAGGTTAAGAAACTTCTGCAGTTGAATTTATTTTTTCAATACCTCGGAAACTAGATTTTTCCCGGGAAAAACGACTTGTAAAATTAGATTCGTAATTCAATGGAATACATTTTAACATTTTTAATCAATATAATCGTAATATTACGATAATATCGGAAAATTTAGAGCTTATAATAATTTCACGAAAATCTACAAATTATATAAAAGTAAAACATTTGTCATATATGTATAGTACGAAGTTATAGAAAACCAGGGATTTAAAAAATAAATAAAATTGGAGATACAAAAAAAAAATTAACTAGTTAATAAAAGACTTAAAATAAGAACAATTACGTTCTTGTATATAATTAAAAATACAGACAGACACGCAATAAGTAAAAACCACGCTCCGGGATTACTAGATCAGTGTAATTAAACTAAAAAATAACTTTGATATTATGTTTTCAAAAAAAAAGAGAAAAGAAGAGAAAAATGAAATAGATATTCCGTGACATCTTGTTTTCAGAAACCAGAAAGAATACAAGTAGTTTAGTAAATAGGTTATTATGTAATGGAGTAAAAAAACAATTATGTAAATCGTCTGGAGACAACGCCAAACTGATAAATAAATCCAGGGTTTACTCTCACGGATCGGTAAAACAATATCGAAACAAGGATCTTAACTACGATAATACTATCAAAATAAATAATAGTATTCTTTTAAACAAGAATATAAATTATATTTGGCGTAAATATGTGCAACAATAGCTGTTACAATTACAGTGCGCGACAATCAATTTCAGTCAATTAAAACAGCTGTAACGCGAACTGCTTTATTCACGTTAATATAGGTCACAATAACATTTGAAGAGAGGAATTTCGAAATTTAATTGTCAAAACAATAACAATTGTTTATAACTGAGCGATTAAGATAATTTTTATTGATAACTGATTATAGCCGTTATTTTGTCAGAAATATAATAAAACGAATAAATATTTGATTTTATGATCTGGTGCGTATTATCTTTCACAGCTGAAGTCATTATAGCAATCTTGCTTTCACTTTCTCATACATGAAGTTCATACATAGAGTAAAGTATTATGACGTGACGAAAATTCGAGTTGATGTCCTCTTGAGCCAAAAAAGTGTTGTTTTTTATGGTTAAAAAATTTCTTTACTTCGCATGTGTATAAAAGCAAAGTCCAAAACAATTGGACTGATTTCGATGAAATCTCCCCATTTTCTTTTTTTTTAACAAATCAACGAAAAAAATCAAAAACATCATATTGATTCTTAATAAAAAAAAAGTATTTTAAGGATTTTGTCATTCGTCGCATATTTTGCAAGGAAAAACTAACTAAATCAGACAAATCCAACACCACCGTAATATTAGACATAAATAATTTCAAGATAAAAAGAACTTTTTATATACTACGTTTTTAAATTTTCTATTGAATCGTATGTAATGTTGATAATATAATTGTTATTGTTATATAATATATAATGTTAGTGAAATAAAAATAGTTCCGAATTTATTTACTTCACATAAATGACAACCATCCAGAGAGCTGATCTTAAACCTATAAAAGGATAAATCTTTGTACAACGGATCTCCCCAACACCAAATCTAAAGCATGCCATCGATATATTTGAAATAATATAATCGATAAATAATATAATCGATATTTCCTGTTTTGCTGTCATTCAATGTTTATCTATCACAAATTTGAGAACCGTCAAAATGAAGTTTGCTTAAATATTGGATATGGCAAAACAAATAAAATAACTTGCGGATTTTTTCCGAACTAACTTTCCGCACAGCAAAATTTGCTGAAAACTAATTAAATTCTGCTGAAAGATGGCTAAAAGTATTAAAATAGTGCATTGTCATCGTGTTCTGAGCTATGCTAAAGGTTTCAAATGTCTAGCTATTCGGGAAGTTAGTTAGAAATCGATTGCCAGATTTGTACCGGACAAACAAACAAACAAGAATGCAAGCTAATAAAAACGTAGTAAAATAATATGAATGAATAAGATAAGATGAATGAATTGTTGAATGATAAGAATACTTACAAATCCAACAGATCAAATTAAAAAAAAGTATAAAATTATAATAGACAAACTATTTAAAGCAAATATATATAGACAAACATAAACGAACTAACTTGAATGATAATAACCCTTACTGTCCCCGGATATATAATGGGTCCCCTAAAACGCATAAAAAGGGAATACCCTTAAGACCGATTATAAGCCAAATATACTCACCCTTAGAGAAATTTGCTAAATTTTTCAATCCCGCCCATGATCATTTAAATTGGAATAACCCATATGATATAATAAATACTCTACAACTAAAAGATAAATTTAGAGATTTACCCTATCGGATGAAGAGGTTATGCATTCCATTGACGCGGTCTCACTATTCACAAATGTTCCTTTAAAACTTTTCTACAAAAAATTAGGCAAAAGTGGGAAGACATTATCCCTTTTACACCTATCAAAGATAAAAACTTATTCATTGAATGTTTACAACTCATTCTAAATAATGGAACATTTCAATTTAACCAAGAATTCTATGCACAGAAACATGGCATACCGATGGGCGGTGCCGTGTCAGTTAATGTGAGTAGAATTGTCCTAAATTATATATTAGATTCCGTTCTTAATAATATGGATAATAAACCGAAACTATTTGTTAAATATATTGATGACTTGTTTATTAATATTAAAGAAACAGACCCCCATTCTCGTTTACACTCAATGCATTCCACAATAGACTGAATTTCACCATAGAAAGAGAACAGAACAAATCCCTTAACCATTTAGATCTAACTATTAAGAAAACTGATGAAGGTAACCTCACCACAATATGGTATGAAAAAGAGGGAAAAATAGATTAACCTAATCATTAACTTTAGGCCAAACCATCCACCACACCACAAAATTAACAGTGCGCCAATAACCTTATTAAAAAAAAGCCTTATCATTGACTGGTAAGAGACACAGGAATTCTATTACACCTATCATGTTTAAAAAAACAGAGATAATTTTTACCCCTTACACAAAATCAAAAAATTGTGGTATACAAATTTAAACCCAATAAACAGGGACTTAGACAACCAAGAACATCCTAATCTAATATCTACAAGGAATACTAAATACCAGCTTACCATACATTAAAGGTCTATCAGATCAGTTACCTAAACTTATGGCTAAAATGGATTGCCCATAAATTAAATTAGGTTTCAAACCACTTAATAAATCTGACAGATTGTTCAATAATTTAAAAGATAAAATTCCGAAGAAAAACACAATAGGCACTATATATGAAATTCCCTGCAAAGATTGCCATAAAAGCTATGTCGGAAAGAGTAGCCAACTATAAAGTAATAGAATAGAACAACATAAATGTGATAAAAAAAGGCAATTCAAACTCAGCCTTAAGTAGTCATGTAGCAGCTACTTAACATACCTTTGAATTTGAGAACACCAAAATATTGGCTAGGGAAAATAATATGAATAGAAGGAAAATGTTAAAAGCCTTGAAGATCTTTGAACAAATACTATAGCGGCATCTACCACTATAAATCAAATCAAATTTTCCCGCCGAAAACGCAATAATTGAAATCTAAATTAAACAAATTTTCACAACACAAAAAATTGTTTGGGGAATACAATTAATTTAGAAGGTTTTCCTTACAAAATAATTATTAAAGAATACAAATTAAATTATATCTAACATCGTAATGATACGAGTGATAAGTGATAAGATACAATGACAAGGAATATCTATCAACAGCTAAGTTTTGGTTATTTTTTAAATTATAACTGTGATATTATGTCTGTCCGTCCGTCCTCTCACGGCTACACCTTTCGTCCGATCACTTTGAAATTATCGAGCTGATTACAAAAATATATAATTCTTTGGTTATAACTTTGATAAGACGAGCGTAGGCGAAACGTGCCCCCCCCCCCCCCCCCTGCTATCTCGCTTATGTGAAGTGCAAAATATCTGAAAAAAATCCTGAACATTATTTTTTATTGACAAAATAGTTTTAGTTTTTTATAATTATGGTCTTTTCGATGAATTTATATGGTTGTAGTCCGGTTCAGTGGCAAAAAAATACTTTATCAGAGTGTGTTGAGAATATCAGACCCTTAGAATAGTTCAAAGTAAGCTTTTTAGCATTTTAATAAAAACACTGTTTATACACTTTACAGTTAAACACTATGTAGGGTGGCCTACGGACCCTCGCTGTGTACTGACTAGCACACACTTGACCTGTTTATTAAAAATAATTTAGGTTGTAAAAGTGGAAGTTATGTTACTTAGGATTATTATGACGACAAAATCATCAAGAGAGATGATATACGTATAAATTACGTTGGTTCTTTTTCCTTCCAGTTACTGAATCAGTAGGATTCTCATTAGATTTGATTTAGATTTAAATTAATTTATTATTTATAGAAAGTTTGGACGAAACAAAGCAAATTTGTGAATTTGACTCTAAGCAGACACATTAAATAGAAAGATAGTATGTCTACGAAATTTCAACCAGGTAATTTCTTATAATTATTATTTTCATTTGTTTATGACATGGTGTTTTTTAAAAATTTATATAATATGATCATGTGATCCGGAAGAGGACACAGTGTAGGTAACTTTATACCTATATAAAAATAAAGAATATTGTATTTTAGGCTTGAAAAGGACCGGTTAGGTCGAAACGTTGCCTACTCTGAACTAGCGAGTTATATTTATTACCCACTTCATGATCCAACCTCAATATATGATAAGTAAAAAATTGTCTCCCCTAAAATCTTAAAAATTTATTAAGTTGATAACAGATTGGGCTAGGCACTTAGGAGTAATTTCATTGCGTTAGGACAAAAAAAAGTATACAAGAGAAGCCAATTCATTTAGTGCTGAGGGACGTCTAGAAGGATATGAAATTCGATGGTTAAAACTCTTGGAGGTGCTTCCAGGAGTGGTCTTTCCAACATCACGTAAACACACTTGACCTAGTAGAAGGGCAAGGATTAGAATATAAAATACGAGTAAGTAGAATAATATATATATATATATATATATATATATATATATATATATATATATATATATATATATATATATATATAAACTGTCACATTATAGTTTTCTATCTAGTACGGTTGGTTGACTCCTTACCAGGCTAACAGTACTCTGTACGTTAATGAACGGTAATTCTCAGTACAGAGTGCCTTGTGATAATTATCTCCAGGAATTATTCCTTACAATAGCACTCACTAATGCTTGAAAACTAATACAGTTCGCCAGGTAAATATAAAGTACCCGCAATTCTTACACAAAATTTAAACAAGATAATGATTACTTAAAACAACCTACAAATTTTGTACTGAATAAAAACTCTAAGAATAAATAACAAATTAGTTTACTGTGAAAAACCACAATCGCAGTGGTTTAATTCAGACCAGTAATGATCAGTTTAGTAGGCCACTACAAGTGAACTTGATAATGTGACCGACAATGTAACTATGGTTTCTGGTTTATACTAGTGTTGCATGATTTTACTGATGATTACATTCCGTATTTGCATAATTAGGATATAAGGAGAAATAATAACCTTTAATAATAAATAATAGGCATTTAATTTGATACACAATATATATTTTTACCTATTATTTTCGTTGATTTTTGGCGGCTATTTTGAAAATAATGTCATAATATGTATGTTTTATTGCCCTACTTTTCATAAATGCTTTAAAATAAATAGCAACTTGATAGGTCAAACTAAAAAAAAATATTCATATTTGGCAACATCTTGAAAATATTAAGTGTGAAATTTGTAAAAACTATACAGTTCTCACAAATGCTGAAATGCACCTGTGTGTCAAATTTCGTTCTAATAGGTCACTTTATCTGTTGTCTGTCTAAGTCTAAGTCTTTTGTAAGTCTGTTATCGGCAGAGAAACAAACGAACTTTTAAAATGCCAAGATTCCCAAATAAAGAACTCACCTATAAGCACGTTCAATTAAACATTATTGTAGATATGCCGGCCCGAGAGAGGTGCGAAGAGTTTAGGCGTACAAGACCCCGCGCGATGACTTAACGTCACCAACAACCAAAATTTCATTGATTTATTAACAATATGTGACCCAATCGTGGAAAAAAAACAGTTTCGTGAATAAAACATTACATTCATATTTATCCCATAGAATTCTAGAAAAACTAAATATTTAATAATTTTATTGGATCGCACACCACATGCCCAATTAAATCCAGATAAATGCCATCAGGCACAATTTTATCTGTCGTTTTAAAAAATGTAGATATAGAGCAAAGAGAAAATAAAGTTTGATTGAAAATAAGTTTTGATTAAGTAAAACTCATCTGAAAACTGATAATCGACTAAAATTTAAAATATATTAGAGAACCAATGATTAGAGTTAGGAGATTGTTGGAGACTAGAATATGACACTGGGACAAATATGAGAGGGATTCGTGCAAGCTCATATTTTGCGTAGAAATTATAAGGGTGATTCCAACTGAAAGTGCAATTTTCATGTCCTACATAAATAACTAGAGCGTTTTTCACATAATTGACAGGATTTTTCTTCATGGTAACTCAGTTAAGCTTACAGAACTCCAACCAAGCAAAAAAATAATGCGCCGCTTAATTTTAATCGCTACAAAAAATTTCACAGTTGTTCTTATTCAATTCACTCTAGCTTATACATTAATAACTTTATTCAAAAACTTATTGGATAATTTTGAAGTAGGGTCCTACCAGGATTAAAATATGTGTTAGTTATTAAAAATAATAAATGATTACTAAACGGAACTTTAAGTTAAAGTTTGTCCTAAAAAAATGTAATTACCGTGACATAATACGGGTGGTTTTAAAATACTTGTCAAACTGTCAATTTTAAAGGTATTGGGTTGAAATAAAGTGCAAAACGTGTAGTTACAATGGAAGTTTATTAACAAAAAATTAGTAAAGTTAGTTTTCAAAATTACATCCATCAAATGCCCAAATGCCGCCAAACGGGCATGGGCCTTATGGGGCTATTTAAAAGCAAGGGTGTACATGAACAAACCCCGGACCATTCAGGAGTTGAAGGCAGCAATTCACAACGAAATCCCATTAATTCCTGGTGATGTGCTTGAGCGGGCAATGCGGAACGTTAAGGACCGACTCCAGGAATGCGTCGCTCGAGAAGGAGGGCATTTGATGGAGGTAATTTTTAAAAACTAACTTAACTAATTTTTTTTTTAATAAACTTCCATTGTAACTACACGTTTTGCACTTTATTTCAACCCAATACCTTTAAAATTGACAGTTTGACAAGTATTTTATAACCCCCCAATCCATCTGCGCCACCCTGTATAAATGTGACCCTACTCTGGTTGTGGCAGAGAGATTTTAAGTGGCGAGAGACTTTTGCAATGCTGCAAGACTGGTTTTCTAGCAACAGTTGAAAGAGGATGAGCTGAACCCTTCAGTTGGGAGCTAGCGCTAATTCCGATTGTTCTTCCAGTTACGTACCCTTAAACGTAATTACCGTGCATGTTATTAAAGTCTATTTTCAAAAACTTTTTATGTTAAGTTATAGTTCATTGTTTAGGATTTAAGAGTGCTATTTAATGGTGTATTAAAATTGGATTTTTATTTTAAACTACTGAACAAAATATTTTCTTAAATGTCAAATGTAACAACCGTGCACGAAAAATGCACGTGCCTTAATTACCATGTTTCAAATAAACTTAATTCCGGCCTAAAAATTTAAAAAATGATTTCCCACATGCTGCAATATATCTGAAATTAGTCTGAGAACATTCCATAATTTTTTTTAAAAGTCAAAATTTTCAGTCTAAGTCTAATTTTAGATTCCAAAATAGCACTTTAAATTACTACATTCACCCATAAAGTACAATATATCCTATGTGGAAGCCTCAACTTTAATTTATTTTTAGAAGACGTCTCAAAATCATTAACTCTTGCAGTTTCATTTTTTGGAAAATTGCAAAAATGTTTCGATATTTCTCCTGGTTTTGTAGTACGCTGTGATATTTATTAATAACATGTGAAAGATCTAACTACTAAACCTCTATGAGAAACTAGATGAGAGTTTCGAATTAAATGTGTAAAAACAGTAAGATATCAAGTAGATATCACAGTTTGCCCTTGCCCTCAAACAGCTCCAGCATTAAATTGCAATTGCTTGATAAGTAAGCGACATAAAAACCATATCACAAATTCACTCGCTTAAGAACTTACTTCATTTGAATTTTTTTATTGAGTTTATCCTATCTACTCGTATATGCTTCTATACATACTAACGTAATTAAATTAAAGAAGGAAGTCTACCGACTCACAAGCACCAAACTTTCATAATGTTTCTATTGAGGTAGACCACATAATGTATATTTATGTATGGGATATACACACATACATAAGTTCATACATCTTTAAATACATATATATATATAAATATTTATATAAAAAAGCTACAGTTTATGTATAACAACCGCAAGCAAATTGAAACAGGTAGTTAAAAGAGGGAAAACGATCATGAGCATAGACCACAGAGATACCAAGATAAAATCTAATGAAATCGAAACATTTATTTCGATAATGGAACTGGTTGGTCTCTCTGGTTCAGAAACACCAATAAAATAAAAGAGGGCGCGCCGCAATGCACTGCTATTTTAGTAAAACTAGCAATTATCCCCTCTTTATTTCAATTTTAAAACCAAAAGAGAAAGGGAATCAAAGGAGAACAAATAAACGAGCACACAGTTGAAATAAAACAATCACACGAATAAATAAAGCAGCACTAGGAGTTTGAACGTAGCACGAGAAATAAATATTTAAACAATTAACAAGAGTTTAATTAGGTACGGTAAGTTTAAATGCTTTTTGTAATTTATATTAAAATAGAAAAGTAATTTACATAAAATTGCATTTCTTTTGTTAGTCCTTTCCTATTATTTTTACATTTGATTTTTTTTTTTAATTATAATTATAAGCATGATTATTGTAGCTTTAAAGAATCCTTCTATCTTGCTTATTGCTTCAAGGCAACGAAAGCTATGTGATCGTTCTGAAAAACGGATATTGATTTGTCTTCGTTTCCATAAAAATTCCTTTATAGAAATTCGTTTCAGACACCGGGGAACATTTTTGGTCTCGTGTCAGTCTGTCGTTTAACATTTTTGCGAACTACCATATCTTAAAAACTACTCATCTGATTCGAATGAATTTAGATGGTAGGTCACAATTAGGGTAATGGTTGCATGGGACCATTAGGCTAATTGTGACCTATAAGTTGAGTTTGAACCTTCTGCGCTTATTAGTTTCTTTTCCACGTGCGCAGAAAGAATTTTATTAACACTTATATCTTTAAAGTACTCATTTGAAGTTGAGATAGCTTTTCGAATATAGCCCACAGATGGTACCATGCAATTTTGACGATTTAAAAAGAAAAAGAAGGATGCAAGTAAATAAACTAGACACTAGACAATAGTAGGTAATAAAAGGATGAAATCAATAAAATACGTAATAGAAAGCAAGGAAGCTATGTGCCACATTAATTGGTCGACTATTTTTAAATTATGGCAAACCAAAATTTTCTTTTGTTCCATTTAATTATTGGCATGCGTATTTGAAACGTTATTGTTTTTCGTTATTTCTAAATCACATGAGTAGGTTGGGCTAACTCTAACATTCGAAATTTTAAAATTACATGACTTTTTAACTCGTATAAGTTTTATAGTATTGATTGAAATGTATTTTTTAAAAAATCTAGGTCACATTCTTGAATAAAATAATAAAAATATTTAAATTTAACATAACAAACAAATAAATTTCAAATTGGAATATAAAATAAAAACAGTCCAATATTTAAAATAAACAATAGAGATAGCGATTTTACCTCGAAGAGCATTTGCAACGATAGAATAATATATATATATATATATATATATATATATATATATATATATATATATATATATATATATATATATATATATATATATATATATAAGGTAATAAATATATATATTTAATAACAAGCAACAGTACTATACTAGCCTGAATAGAGTTGGAATTGTTCCCACGCTGTAATATGCGTACTGTGCAAAGAGCTCAGTGCCAAAACAAAGTATTTGATGACAGAGGTGTTTATAAAAACAAAAATAGAATGAAAAACACTACACCGAGTTTTATTAAACGATGCGTATAATATGTTGTACTTATCCTTCCTGTTGTGTTTTTTTTTTTTTTTTTTTTTTGTATTTTTTTAATAAAATAAACATTTTGTTTATTATGAGTATCAAGTTAAGAGTAAAAAAAGTTTTGTAACTTGATGATTTATTTGAGCACCAACTTTATCAAATTCCTAATTAACTAATAATCAACAACACGATCATTGGTCCCATACAATTTAGAAACTTTTTCAGTGCTCAATTTCCTCTATCTTTATTTCGGAAACTTTTTTTTTTTCGTTACGTAATCAATATTAAAAAGAGTGCTATTGTGGTTTGACAATAGAATATCTACTAGTATCTTTCTACGAGTGAATTTTTAGATCTAGAGTTTATTATGTAATTTTGTTTTCATTTATGTAAAAATTGCATGCTTAATTTTATGCAACATTTTTTTTTAATAGGCAACACATCTCAAATAAAATAACATTTTATGTGTAATCCATCAGTTTATAATTAAATTTACCGAGGCAATTAAATCATTTGACGTAACATGCACATTAAACCTCATATATTTCAAGAGTCACACAAGGAAGTAAAATGGATTTGGTATGCACATTTTATCATGCAAATAAACAGCTTTTATAGTAAACTTATTGTAATTAATCATAACTCATAGAACAACACAAAAACATCCACTTGAATCAAACATGTTAGTTTTCAAAGCGTTTTCGCCGGCCGAATACACGTATCCACCACGCACTGAAGGGCGGCCAAATTAATTCTATTTTAAATTACTTGAAATCTATGCTATGTAAGACAAAAAATCCAAACTTGTTTGTAGCATTTGAAAAGATCTTACATTTAAGCCTTTATTCCAATATTAATATGTAGTTATAATCAGGAGTTTATTCGATATGGGCACTAATTTATTTATTTGTTATTATTTTCGGGGTTGGCTCGGCACTACAACCCATCCTCTCTCTACCACCCCCCCCCCCCCCATTATAGGAGGGGGGTCCGGGGTCCTCCCCCGGGAAAATTTTGGAAAATAACCGTTCAAAAACAGCATTTTAAGCAGTTTTAGGTTTTAGACATAAACCCATGTACTAATTTTTATTTTATTTGTAATTTTATAGCCCCTTCAAATCTGACGGGGGGGGGGGGGGGGGGGCTCAAGCCTGATAGCCCCTCCCCCCCGTTCCTACGCCACTGTCAGCAACATATTATCTAATATAACAACTACAATGAATTAGTTTACGGTAAATACCTCACTATAGCTAATATTTAATAGAGACTGGTTTCAGTTCAAATTAAAGTGGTTAGAAATGGAAGTCTGAAATATCAGCATTGTGTCATTTTACTAAAAACAGAACAATGATGTTCCTTAACATTCATTGTAACATGAGATTGTTTTAAAAATAACATGATTATTATAATGTGTCTGGTAAAGATAGCAATAATAATGTTTCCCTATTATTCATTCCATCCTAATTATTGATAACGAAACCATATTGAAAGAGATATTGCTACCACAAAAATTCAGTTATTATCCAAATAAATTTAAAATTAAAATAAGCCTCATAATCAAAACCATTTTATAGCTGTATAAAATAAACCAAAACCAGAAATAAGAGAAAAACAAATAATTGCAGTTAGTTTCAATCAGTAAAATTATTAATTATCAAGTAAAGCAGCTTTGAGATAACAACAACTAACTCTTATCATTAAACTCACACAAACATTTCTTATCAGAACTGTTAACAGTGAGTTAGAGTAATTATCTAGAAACACCACTTCACACTTACCCACTGTTATAACAGTAGGTATGTATTGAAAAAAAAAATGATAAAAATAGAAACTATCTTATATTAGTTTTTGTGATAACACAGCTGTATTTGCACTTAAAAATAATCATATATTACTCAGTTCTAGTTCTAACAATAGTCAATAATAAAATGAATACATGCAACTTGGATAAAAGTAGAGTAGAATTGATTTAAACTGATTCCCTTTAAGATAATAACTCCTGTGACTAATAAACCAACATGTTTATGTATAAACATTAAGCAATTTTTAAAAAATTGAAAATAGTCTTCATTTTATTGTAAATTATCATGACTAAGTAATAATGGGGGAATATTAGGGAGGTAAGGTTGTGTTGGGAACATCTTATAATTACTTGGTTTCAAGATCTATTTTATTATTTACATTTTATTTGTTGGCAGATAGTGAAAATTAAGTCAGTTCAAATATATTTTTTCAAAGTTAAATATGTATGTATACTTTTTTCCATATTTTCACGTAAATTAAAGTCTAAGTTTAAGAAATTATTATTTATTTTATCAGAGCTTTTGTGATCTTTATTAATTATAAATCATCATCTAGCGATCTTCATTAAGTACAAAATCCAATAGAAAAGTATACAGTCGAGAACTAGTTTTCCTCAAATTAATAAATTTTGAAAAAAATCTAAATATTACGTCTAGGATTGAGAGAAAAGATTAATGGAACTTTCATTTTCCTTTAGGCTCTAGGCTATCAATAAGTTAAGGCGACTCAAGGTCGTGGGTAACGGTGCCATAATGCTCAGGTTTCTATCTAAGAATTAAGGAAAGAGCAGGGTGAGTGCACCCCCTAAGAGGTTCTCTTCCCCCGTGATGCTATGAGTTATACATCTCACTAATGACCACTCCACACTGGCTTTGGCGGTACAATGAACAGATGTACGATGTGTGAATTGACTAAAAATCTTCAATACGGGGCCAGTAAAATGTGTCTATAATATGACCTAAATGCTAAGGTTCCAACAAGTGGTTCGTCCTACCCGTATAACTAGTAAAGAAGTAGGGATACCAATACTCACTTATGATCCTTAAGGTTTCCTGAGCATCAATAAATAAAATCTTCTTTTTGAAACCACAGATTTAAATTTCCAACCTGAACTATAACATTAATTTACATCTAAACTGAAAGCTTTGTGTATTTTTATTTATTTATTAATTTTTTTTATACGCTCACATCTAGGTAGCAAATTCATTTAGCACTGACAGAATAATAGTGAATTTACATTCCAGCTGAGTCCATTCAAAATTTATAAAATCTAGTCTCGAAAGCCAAAAAGCATTTTTTTCCCGAAGTAGCAAAAATCTAGTCCCGAAGGACCAACAAGATCCTCAAAGAAAATTCACTTTGGTGTGGGAAATATTTCGGTGGATTGTGGTGGTTCCTACTAATGTTGGCTGGTAAATCTTTCAATATCCCCTATCTCATTCTCTTTTGTGCCTAGTACGGTTTCAATAAATCTCTAAAAGGAAATCGGCTATAATTAATGGCCAAAGGAAAGTTCCCAAATCCATGCCTGATCCAAACTAACAACCTCATAAATAATTATTCTCAGGGCTTTGAACAAATTAATTTATAGCAAAAGTTTCTACTTTAACTCCAATAAATTAATATCAAGTGAAGAAAGAGACATTGTAAGAGAAAAATAAAATCAAATTTTTTGTTTAAGCAAATTATTATTATTAAATATAACTATACCAACATAATATTAAATAAATTAATATAATAAAGCGGAACACATCTAAATAAATGAAAATTGAATTATTATTTCTTTCAGTTAAAAAATTCACTAAAAAGTTAGATGGCTATAAAAAAAAAAAAAAAAAAAAAAAAAAAAAAAAAATCAACAGCTGTCAGTATAATAAACTAGAACATCAATCCAAAACATGAAATATCACATACGATGCAAAAGAGTCTCGTATTATTATTTAGTTAATAAGTACAATGTAAATTTGTTAAAATACATCCAATATGTTTTTTATATTTGATTTGACAAGAAATGTCAATGATGTCAAACATTATTATTTAATTAACTTCGTATCTTGATGTTTAAATAGATCAGTTCATATTTGCGTATTACTTATGTGTCCATCTAGTTTTTAGAAGACTTCATTAGGTTATGTGCTCAGTGTGTTAATAAAACTTAAAGATGGATTCAAAAACAAAAGTAATTAATTTCGGTCTACTTGAAGGAAAATCCAACTGGCATACATGGAAGTATAAAGCATCAATATGTCTCAGAGGTATTTCAAATGGACTAGAGGTTGTTGAAGGTAAGGTAACCAAGCCTGCACCACTAGCAGCTTCACCTTCAATTGATGATAAAACCTGGTATGACGATGATCTTAAAACTTTCTTAAAAGCTGATAGTAATGTACTCATAGTCTTAACAACAAATATGACAGAGGAAACCTTACAAAAAGTCATGAGGTACTCAACTGCTCGTGAAGTATGGTTAGAGCTGCACAGATTATTTGATGGTACTTCAGAAGACAGAGTATATGATTTATGCTTACAATTTTTTAGCTTTAAGAAACAACCACAAGATGATATAATTACTCACTTATCAAAGTTAAAGAATCATTGGAATAATTTAATAGTAGAATTAAATCGTGATTCAAATAAAAAATGTGATATGCCAGATTTATTATTAATATGTAAAATATTAGACACGTTACCAGAGGAGTTTTTCTCTTTTAAATCAAGCTGGCTGCTCATGTCAAAAGTTGACAGAACTGTTGATAACTTGACAAATCAGCTCTGTGCTCATGAGAGAGCTCTCCAACTTAAGTCAGGAGAAGATTCTCAACAAGCCCTAGCTACTGTCCAGCAAAATAAATTTACAAATAAAGAAAAACAAAAATTTAAACGTCCTTGTGGATACTGTAAACAAGGTTTTCACAAAGTGATACAATGCCAAAAGTGGAAAGCTGATGGTAAACCTCCGAAACCAGGAACTACTAAAAGCTCTAATAATATTGATTCTGTTGCCCTATCTACAGAGACTGCTCTAGTTACTGAAGATGATAGTGAATCTTTCTTTTTTGACAACGGAGCGACAACACATATCTGTCGAAGGAAAGACTTATTTAAGACTTTTGAAAACTTCAAAGAGGCTACACACTCAGTCATTTCAGCTAGTGGAGATAGTTTAGAAGTTATAGGAAAAGGTTCAGTCGAATTTGAAGTATTAGTAGAAGGTCGGTGTATACAAGTCACTTTAAATGATGTATGGTATGTTCCAAATATTACTAAAAATCTTATTTCAGTTCTAGCCATTCAAGATAAACACCCACAGAGTATATTTACATCCAAAACTGAAAAATGTCAACTCTCAGTAGGTCATGGTATTACAATAACTGGTGTTCGAAATTGTGGTGGTGGGTTGTATCGTGTAGTTATGCGAAACTTAAAACCTGACATAAATAATCAGGTTAATGCTGTAGCTACTAAAGATCAACTCCAACTATATCATGAGAGATTTGCTCATCAGAATAAACGTCATGTTAGAGATGTCATTCGAAGAGAATTTGGAATAAAAGTAAATGTCGATAAAGAACTTTGTGAGGGTTGTATCTATGGTAAAGCACATAGGTTACCATTTGGTGTTAGAGAGCGAGCCATTCAACCAGGTGAATTGATTCATGCTGATGTATGCGGACCATTCCCAACAATGTCATTCTCCGGATATCGCTACTATGTCGTGTTCAAAGATGATTTTACAAAATATAGATATGTTTATTTTCTACGACAGAAATCAGAAGTTGCAGAAAAACTAGAAAACATGTTAGCAGAAATAAAATCATTAGGACACAGAGTCAAAGAGTTTTTAAGTGATAATGGGAAAGAATTTGATAATAAGAATGTGAAGCAGATACTCAGTAAATATGGTATAAGACAACGTTTAACTATGCCATATACTCCTCAACAGAACGGTTGCAGTGAACGTGAGAACAGAACATTAGTAGAAACTGCACGTACATTGATGCATTCTCATGGAAAATTCCCTGAAGCCTGGTGGGCAGAAATGGTGAATACAGCCTGTTATATATTAAATAGAACAGCACTATCAAGTGAAGCTGGAAAATCACCATATGAAGCTTGGTTAGGGAAGAAACCTGGACTAAAACATCTCCGTATTATTGGTTCTACGTGTTACGCTCACATTACTTCTCAACAAAGGAAAAAGTTGGATAAGAAAGCAGTAAAAGGAAAACTTATCGGATATGATAATTATGAAGGATATAGGATTTATAGCGAAGAAACTAAAACTATTATTCGTTCCAGAGATGTAATCTTTAATGAAGAAGTTCTTATTCAGAATCCATGTATTATTTCTACACCTGATCCAGAAGAAGTTCAGACTAAAGAAATAACTCCTAAGGATACTGATACAAGTAAGAAAAATACACCAGAGAATGAACCTGAGCTTGATAAGGAAAATACATCAAAAGAAGATACAGATGATGAAGACTTTTATGGTTTTGAACCTCTATTCTTTGAAGATGATGATGATCCTGTAGATAATCCTGAAAATAATCCTAATCCAGAACAGAGATACGATTTGCGAGACAGATCTAAACTAAGACCACCACAGAGATACGGAAATCCAGTTATGTCGTCTGAGGCAGATGTAAACAAAATTCCAGAACCTGAAACTTATGATCAAGCGATTAAGAGTGAAGATCATAAACAATGGCAACTAGCAATGGATAAAGAAATAAGTTCACTTAAAGAAAATCAAACTTGGGAGCTAGCAGAACTACCTCCAGGTCATCCTTGTAAATGGGTTATTAAAGTGAAGATTAATCCTGACGGCTCAGTTAACAAATACAAAGCCAGACTCGTTGCTAAAGGGTTTCGACAACAGAAAGGAAGGGATTTTGATCAGGCATTCAGCCCGGTAGCCAGGATGAGTACGTTTCGTGCGGTTTTAAGTGTCGCTGCAAGTGAAGGTTTATCACTTATGCAGTTAGATGTAACAACAGCATTTCTTTACGGAAACTTGGAAGAAACCATCTATATGCAGCAACCAAGAGGTTTTAATGACGGCACAAAGAGAGTTTGCAAGCTTACTAGAAGTTTATATGGCCTTAAGCAAGCTCCTAGGTGCTGGCATAAAAGATTTACAGACTATCTATGCTTGTTAGGTTTCTCCAAGAGTGAAGCTGATCCATGTCTTTTTGTAAGAAAGAGAGGAGGACGAAAGTTAATCCTGAGCCTATATGTTGATGACGGCTTAATAGCTTGGAATGATGCACAGGATTCACAAGAATTCCTTGATGAGTTACAAAAAGAATTTAAGATCACCTATCAAGATGCTTCATATTATCTAGGCATGGAAATCAAGAAAGAAGAAGATGGCTCTAATACAATAAATCAATCAAAATATATAGAGAAGATTCTTGAAAGATTTGGAATGAGTGACTGTCGTCCTGTGTCAACACCAATACTAAAAGATGAATCTAAAGATGAAAGTGCACTAGATAAAGTTTTCCCATATAGACAAGCTGTAGGTGCTCTCATGTATGTAATGTGTGGGACACGTCCTGACATATCATATGCAGTTGGCTGTGTATCCAGAAGTTTAGAACACCCAACTAGTGGAGATGTTACAAAACTGAAAAGAATACTTAGATATTTGAAGGGCACAAAAGATACTAAAATTAAGTATCCTTCAACTGGAAATAAAAAGTTGATATCTTATAGTGATGCGGACCATGGAGGAGACACATCAACAGGAAGATCAACATCTGGAATTGTGTGCCTATACTCTGGTGGCATTATATCATGGTTAAGTCAGCTACAGTCAACAGTAGCAATCTCGACTACTGAGGCTGAGATTGTAGCAGCTAGTGAAGCGGCTCGAGAAGTAGTTTGGTTAAAGCGGTTGTTATCAGCAATAACAGAAGTTGAAACAACGAAATTATTGGTTGACAATGAAGCGGCAATCAAATTAGCTCAAAACCCGGAATTTCACAAAAGAACGAAGCACATCAGGATTCGTCATTTCTTTGTGAGAGAGCTGGTAATGGAAAAAGAAATAGAGGTTGTCAAGGTTGAAACTGCAAATCAATTGGCAGACTGTTTGACAAAGCCACTGTTATCTCCAAGACTGCGGCAGCTCTGTGAACGGCTAGGTGTAACCAAACCTATTGAATGAGGGAGGGTGTTAAAATACATCCAATATGTTTTTTATATTTGATTTGACAAGAAATGTCAATGATGTCAAACATTATTATTTAATTAACTTTGTATCTTGATGTTTAAATATATCAGTTCATATTTGCGTATTACTTATGTGTCCATCTAGTTTATAGAAGACTTCATTAAAATTTTATTAATTAAATTATCAGGTAAGACAGCAGCAAACTATAAAGTCACCCATTTTCAATTTTGATTTTTTTAAAAAAAAGCTACATTAAAACTTCCGGTTGCACAAAAACAAAGAGATTTTAGAAGATTGATAAAATATGTTTTTTTTTTAGACAAAAAACAATTTCACCAATATACTAAAGCAGCAGAAAACCAAAAGAGAATTTAACAAACTAACTACCAACAAATGAATAATCTCGAACAAAATATTATTCCAAGTCAATGCAAAAGACAAAATAATTTTTAAAAATACTGCATATTGTAGCACTAAAACTAAATTTTCAAGGAAGAATATCGATTAAGCAATGGTATTTAAGTTCTTTCGAAGTAGACAAAAATAATAAAAAAGTTATTCCTTTTCCCCTTATATATTGGCATAAACAAGGGGCGTTCAAAAGTAAGAAACATTTTAAAAAAGAGTTTATTTTGAAAGGTACACTCAGTTATTTTTCTACTTAGTCCCTTCGAAACAAAATACATTTTTGGTACTGTGTTAACAGTTTTTTAATTCTGTGTTACACCACATTCTCACCATCTTTCCACTCTTGCACTTAATTATTTTTCACCTGTATACTTCAGATTTGGCCGGGAAGTTAATTTAATAGTTATTTATGCACCTAGGGAGTAAGCAAGCCATTATTCCCTGAGCAAATAAGTTGGTTCTTGAGGCGAAGCCGAAGTAACCATGGTCCCTAAATCCCCAGGCGAAGCCGAGGAAATTAGACTTCTTAATTCCTGAGGCGTAGCCGAGGGAATAACGCTAATAAGCTCCTGAGGTGCAGCCGAGAGAGATAATTATTGCAAGGGGAATTATAGCACTCCCGAGGTACATACAATATTTTATCTCCAGTAGGGAGAAAACGCATCTTCATCCCATTGCACAGGTTTTAATTTAAGACGCTTTTTGAACCCTTAGGGACAAACCCTTCTCTAAACCAAAATGTAATCCAAATGTAGGCTTACATAATTACGTCACATACAACCATTTAGGAACATGCGGCAAGCCTTGTGCAAGTAATTTTACCAGACGTCTGTAACGTGTAATACACCTCTTCTTTCACTTTGCCTGACATAACAGACTCTTTGCATTTATTGTAGTAATAGGTTATATAGGAGGGGGGGGGGGGGGGGGGTGATCATGTTAACTAACTCAACCATTAGCCATTTTATATGATTAAAAAGACCACCTAATAGCACTTCTATTCAGTAACTACCTAATAACCAAAAAATGCTAGGTGAACACCAAATATGTCTCCAAACTACTTGCACAAGAAGCTTTTAACTGGGGGGTGGGGGCCTTAATTAATTATTATCCCGTCTAATACTTTTTAAGCTAATAGCTAATACAATAAGGAACTTAAGTTTAAAGAAACTAACTAAGTATTAAGAAGTCAATCATACCTTAAAATATGAAGTGGAGCAAGAGGCAGGTGAGGGAAGGTAGCGCTGATAAGGTTATCATGCAGCGCCACTCAGCCAAGCTATCCCCAGCCCAGCCCTCGATCACAACGACACCTAAGCATACAGACATACAGTCAAAACTCTTAGTAATTAATTAATAAATCAAGGGATTTAAAATTAATATTTAGGGCTGTTTTCATTCCAATAATAATACTTTAATGTTTAAGCAATGATTACCTAGCAACCACACAACTTTGATAATGGAATGATATTAATTATTATAAACGTACACCCCAAAATAAATATACCGAAAATAGAGCCAGAATCTAGATCTACTCAAAAGCACAGTCTATCCAAATATACTATAGGCAAATATAAATATATAATGCATATCTATTGTGGCTATACCACTACTATTTTATTAGTGGGTCTCCATTAATTCTCAATTGGTATTGCCAATAATGTTTGAACAGTTTCCATAAATGCTAGATTACTACTGTGTAAACTAATACTTAATTAATGTATCTACTGTTGGTCATTTCCATATAATATAGTTTACCACAAGATACAGTATAAGGCCGATCGGCCACCAGAAGCTGAGCGGAGCGGAGCTGAGCGGAGTTGACTCAGCTTGTGAAATCGAATCCCATTGTTTTAAATGTAAGGGTGGCCACCGGTTGCTGAGCGGAGCTGAGCTGAGCCTAGCGACGCATCTCGGCTCAGCTTTGACGGTCGGTTTTGAAAGCTGACTCCGCTTCCCCCTCCACCCACAACAATAATATTATTAAAAAATTAAATGAATAAACTTTTTATTAATTGATTAATACACTCTTGTAGATAAATGAACGAGAGATTAGCTGGCTAATATAGTGTAGAAAATCACTATTTTATTTGAGAAACGTTTCGACCAATTATTAATGTCATCTTCAGTCTTGTTTTATTCTAAAATTTAAACAAGCATAATATATAGCTTTAAAATAAAGTAATTATAAAATAAAAATTAGTAATTATATAGGGTTTTAATTATTCATTAAACATTTTGACATATACTTCTAATTTTACTGAAATCAAGTTTTAATTAAGACTTGTATTCAGTAAAAAATATACTTACATATGACATTATTGTTTCATTATATAATATACTATCTCCATAAGAGAGGGTCTAAAAATAAAAAGTTTAACAGTGGCACGTTGGTATAACATACCGACATCGAAATAACCAGTAAATGTTAATATGTATAAATATAAATTAAAACATTAAACAAAACTAGTAACAATTTATAACATTCTAAAAAATATATAATAATAACTAAAAATACAATTATCAAAAAGCTGTATACATGTGATCTTCATAACAACTATTCATCGAGGAGATTCATCTTATTATACAGTGATTCTTAATTAAAACTTGATTTCAGTAGGATTAACGATATGCCAAAATTTATAATGAATAATTATAATTACCTTGAATTAATTTTATATATATGTTTGTTTGAAGATGACATTAATAATTGGTCGAAACGTTTCTCAAATGAAATAGTGATTTTCATTATTTTCTCTACCTTAATAGCCATCTAATCTCTCTTTCAATAATATAATGTGAAGGAAAATAAATAAAGTATAAAAAAAAGTAATCAGTGTTAATTTAAGTAATCAGGCGTATTTAAAAAAAAGGTTTTTAATTCGGATGTTACAGCTCTCCGATAGTTTGTACCACAACCAGTTATATCATCTCTTATCTCATTTAGAAGTTCATTAAACTGAGGGCTATTCATACGGAAATATTCCTTAAACTGTTCGTGGTTTAGATCATGAAAAAGGGTGTGAAATTCCCCGAATTCATCCCTTTTTCTAAGATAGAAAATTTCCCAATCTGTCTTATAAGCTGGTAATGCAATACAAGCTGCAAGAGAAAACTCGGTTTCAGAATCCTCGGATTCTGAACTTAAACACAAATATAATAGTTTTCGTTGGGTTGACATTTTTGGGTGGACTAGCTTAGTTCACGCAAACGAAAACAGAGCGGAGTCAGCTAGACTCCGCTACAGTCAGCTCGACTCCGCTCCGCTTTCGGTTGCCACACCCCTTGGACTCAACTACACTCAGCTACACTCCGCTCAGCTCCGCTCCGCTCCGCTCAGCTTCTGGTGGCCGATTGGCCTAAGAATTCAATAACTCCAAAAATAGAATTTGTTAAAATCAAATTTTTCCTTTCCTCTATTACCACTGAAAACCAAAGCTGATTCGATTGTTTATATCAAGAAGAAAAACAGGAGCTAATAATGAGTTCTTCCTGGTGAGGAACAACTGACGAATGAAAATTAAAATAATAAAGACGCATTTTTCCCTCATAAACAATCTAGATTGTTTATAACAATCTACATTATCTAAAAAGGAGGGCTAAGTACAATATAGTACAGTGTGTCAGAAAAACTTATTTGTTTACAAATCCTAAACTATTCATTTATAAGACATATTTACAATTATTTATGTTATTAATAAATATAACCTCTTCAAAAGTCCTATACAGTAGAAGTGGATTTGTGATTGGGTCTTTAAAAGTTAATTCTTCTTTTTATATACCTTTCTTATTTTAATTTAATTTTTTTTTTTTTTAATATTTTTTAATATACTTTATTAAAAAATTAATATACTTTTAATTATTAATATACTTAAGGTGGGTGGGTAACTAAGTAAAATCTTGCCACATCCGACCTAATTTACTTTGTTACCCACCTTAGGGTGGGTAACAAAGTAAAACAGTACCTCGATCAAAATTACACCTTGTAAAAAATGTCGATTAAAAATAATTGAGGAAAAATTGCATGTAGTCACAGAATGCTACTATTCCTTTTATTACAAATAATCTACTTTGGCCATCTGTCTAAGCTCGGATGTAACTTATTATTATCATACAGTATTCTCCTAGATGGAAAAAAACAATTAAAAAATGTAAGGGATCTTCCGATTGAATAAAAACTTAAGATTCCTAATTGATGAGTTTTTCTTGCTAACGGCAATATCCAGAACCCAAACAAAATATGGAAGCTTCATATTTAGCAAACAAAATTTACTTTGGCGAGTTAGTGTAGTATAAAAGCTCGGTGGGCACCCTGGATCCATTAATTTTTAAATTTTTTTTCTTTCTTTTTTTTAAGTATTGAATACACATTATTTTTGTGTTGTAAATTTGTTCTTTAAAGCTACTTAGTCTTAGGACTCTGAGGTTAACATAGCTTCAACAAATCTACTAATACTAGTTGTCATCTTAGATCTTAGATAAAATGTTAACAAATAAAACTGACTTAACCAAGCAACAATCTCAGAATGATTTCTGCGGTGGTTTTAAATTATCAATATTTAAAAAGAAATAGATATCTAAAACAGTCTCTCCTTATAACGATCTAAACTTAAACACAGCAGCAGTGTAGCCAATTTTGGTAAAACAGGAATACATGTGAGGGAGAGAGGTTAGAACTTAGAACAGAGTGCAGGCCTTACTGGAATGTATTATTTTGACAAAGGGATATCAACAACTCTCTTATGTACAAATCATGCATATGTAATCACTCAAATATATAAATTGTACAAATGTAGGTACTGTTTGACAAAGGAATATAATCTCTTGCTGCCAAGCGATTCTTGACCTCACCGTGTATCTCAGTTCAACCACAATTTTAATTTTATAACACTTCTAAACCAGTTATATTAAATTTTGTTTAATTTTAGAGGTTTTTTTTACATTGGGTAAAAGTAAGCCAAAGATAGAATTAAAATAAAATTATGTAGGTAATTGTAATAATAGTGTATTTATTATATATACTAATTATAACAGTAATTATTGAACAAAATAAGAAATAATATTAGTTTTGTCAGGACATAAAATGGTGCAATAGGGGAAAAACCACAAAAATGCAGTAAACATTACAATGAAACAGGTGTCACATTATAACCTTTATAAAGCTTTGAAGAACAATAACCCAAGAAGGTTATACTTCCTTGTTTTTAATTATGTGATGACATAGCCAGTATACAAGGATCTCTGCTCTTAATTTTGTATATCATTTTTTCCACATAAGACTTTACAGTTTAAAGCAAGAATTAAATTTAAAAAGTTATTTATTGAAATAAAAAGTTAGCATAAGCTAAAATAAACAAACTAACAAACCATAAAAATGTATTATTTTACTATTCTGGTAATCTGCAGAACAGATGCCATTAGTCTAATAAACAGTTAAGACAAATACAGTAGGTATGATGCATCTTTCTCTAACAGTTCTTTAGACTTCAGACAAAGCGAATAAGGCACATATTTAATTTAGCACCCCCTTGGCTCTAAACCACTACACGGCCCTCAGTACAATATTGTGTGGCCCTCGACCATACGTAAAAATCGCGATATTTTCCTCATTATCTTAAGTCGCTAGAAATACAGCGGCCCTTAAACATTTTCAGATTCTGAAATTTGGCTCTTTATGCAATCCTGGTGAGAACCCCTGCTCTAAACAATAGTCTGCCCCACAAAAGTCTCAAAACATTTGAGTGTTAGTCTCCCCAAGACATATTGGAGCAGTTTTTTCACTATTTTGAAATCAAGTCTTATCTACTACATAAAACTGTAGGTCAATGAATTCTACAGTGTTCTTAGCGGATATTTAATATTTCTTTGTCTTAATAGTTAATTAGACTAAGGAATATTATCACATTTATGAGAACAAAGTATGATATTCCTTTGTCCCAAGGCACATTGGACTAAATATCCCTTTGTCTTAATAATAATTTATACTAAGGAATATAATATGCTACTCTGTATATGTTCCTTTGTCTAAATATCTCTCTAGGCAAAGAGATATAAGGGGGTGCTTAAGTGAAAAAGTACCAGGAATATAACCTCTCCTCTGTACAGAAGAGTGATCATATTCGATAAAAGTCCTCTGTTCTGCATGTAAACCCCATTATTATAAGCTTTCTCAAAGACTAAAAATATGTGGTTTAATAAACTACACAGGTACTTCCTTTGTCAAATATTTCATCATTTCCTCGATCAATTTTACAGAAAATATTATATTTAATAATGCAGAACTATTAATGCTTTAAACTAAGTAAGAGGGATTTGATCATAATAATACTAATATTGACAGTAATACTATAACTAAACAATGAATCTACTTATCTACTATTACTCGTTTAAGTTAAATTATAAACTGAACACAGATAACAATATGGTAACTGGGTGATGATCTTCTAACTTTTCTATTCTGATGTGTATTTATCATGGGTATTTAATATTTTCAATTCATTTCGTTCTTCATTTAATGTAAATAAATGCATGAAATATTTTCATAAATATTTCACAACTTTTGCAAGCACTAAGGGCGCCCTTATCAAGATAACCTGACTTTTCAACCCTTCAAGTTATTATCAACTTAAACAAAGCAACGTCCACCAGTCCGTTACAACCAAATAACACCAATAATGGATATAATTACTAAATTTCCTAATTAAGTAATTAGGAGCAGAAATTTTAATAGAAAGTACTTATGTAATGAAGCTATTAATATAAATTATATAATTACTTACTTAAAACCTAAGTGAAGTCACTTTCTAAATCATTTTGAATAGTGAACTTCATACTACCGTAAAAGCATTTACAAAGCCCCACTTAGAAGTTTATTCTCGTAAATCGTTGTTTGATATTTAGAATATTTACGCTATTGTCTTGGTGCCAACAATATTTTGAGCATAGAGGAAATGAAGGTCAATTATCATATTCAGTTTTAATGTATACAGATAATACATGGTAGGTTATCAATTTATTCCGATATAAAAGTATCATAATGTGTCTTATCAGCATGTTAGATTGATTTGCTTAAGATGATTCCGACACAATTTATCTCTAAGGCACAATCAATTTAATAAAAGTGACCTAATAAGAAAGGGTAAGGTAAGGTAAAAAATATGACAGGCTACATAACACCCAAATAGTGAAATAACGCCTTAGAATCAACCTAAACAGCATTACGATATCTTTAAATTAACCTTAAAATATAATGATAGCGGAAGTAATCTAATCGGAACGGGCAGGTGGACGGAAATCTAAAGAAGGTATTTCTTTTGTTCTACGAGTCCAAAGAACGGAGATACAAAGACTTGCACAACAATAACAATCCGTTCTGGAGAGGCCCGAAATATAATAAAATCAAAACCATAAGAGTTCGAAGGTTTCTTATTGTTTTCTAAATGGTTTCAAAATGAAAAAATGACTCGGGGTTTGAGAGAAAAACAGACCTATAGGAATCAGCCAAGCGGGGATCCAAGGTCGGGCACAAGGAAAAATATAGATATTTTCCTCATTGGAAACGGGACAAGTTTAAAAAAACTCTTATTTACCTGTCTTGTTAACTTCACATGCTCGCCTTGCTCCCTGTAGCACCGACACACATGCTCCGCTTGACGAAAGGAAAAACAAAAAATAATTAGACTTAAGATCAAAACTTCAGGGGGAAAAAAATATTAACACACTCCGAACAGGTGAGAGTAAACAATAACCTCGGTAACTTCTCAATGGTAAAGGTACGAAACGACGACCGGAATACACGAAATAACGCTCCAAGATTTAACTACCACCAGATATCACGGACAGAATGATATTAAACCAAATTAATGAAATGAAAAAAAAGGGAAAAATTAAACTACGAGGTAACACAAAAACAATACGATATCATTCGCGAACCGAGCTCGGGTCCCGACTAAAATCATTTTCACTCTTCACAAAACATCTGGTTATTGCAAGATGGTCGACTCAGGTTTGCCAACCCCTCCAGCTCTCGCTAAGCTTCGACGTAATTAACTGTTATAGAGCGCAGCACCTACCGGGCACTTTCTAGACACCCCCGAACTTCATATTACCTTCATTTTCTCCATAATATTTTTCTTTTATCAAATTAAGAACAATGTCGTAAAATACTTTCTCCGGTTTAATTAATTTTTTAAAGTAGCTTAAATGTTTTGTTTCTTTGTCAAAAATATAATCACCAGAGGACACTTCAGAGTTTAAAACATCGATGTTTAAAATACGTACGAAAATTTAAATGACCTCCATTTACGCAATTTTATGAAATATAACCTTCTATAAGGTGTCCCATATTCCATATTTATTTTTCTTCTTTCAGGGAATTGATACTTCGGTCTAAAGTGGATTCAAGAGGCGTTTATAATCATGTAGCCCCTTTAAAGTAATTTATCTGTTTGAATTTGAATGTAATACATATTTAAAAGAACGTAAAATCTTAATTGGGGGGGGGGGGGGGGGGAGGAGCCTCTCCCAATCAGTTCTGATCATTTTGATTTAACGATTTATTAATAAAAATACTAATCAATTTAAACACAAATTAATTCATATAAATAACTTTTAAAAAATGGAGAATTGAAAAAAAAGATGTTGCAACCACAAAATTGTAGAAATTCAAATTAAGTTTTAGATAGTATTCATACTACGTAAAGATTAAATTTTACTTTAAATCAAATTATAATTATCATTAACTACGGGAGACATTGTAGAATAGTGCTAGAATAAAGATGTTAATTTAATGGGATATCATATCATAATTAAAATGTATCAAAAAGTTGCAGAATGGAGACTACACACAAAAATTATATTTAGGGTGAGGGGACAACAGAAAAATGCCATTCATTTTATGGAAAGAGAGGCTAATTGAAGACATAATTTAAAAAATGTAAAGCAAATGCAATTGAAACGAGCTACCCAGGGACCCACAGTGCCGGATTTAGGTTTTTTGAGGCCCTAGGCCAAATTTTACTAGCGGCCCCCCACATATTTTTACCTAGTTTTTATGAACTATAGAAGTTCTATCTTTGAAAATTCGACAATACCGTTATGGTAAGTTAATATTCGAAGGTCTAACTTAACTAACGTCAAAAAAGTTTAATAAACTATAATAATAAATTGGAATTTTTTTTTTAACTCTTGAAATACTTTTTAATTTGGTTTTACGTACTACATAATATTATGTGGTTAGGTTTTAATAATTAAGCCGATAAAACTCAGACTGCTTATTGCATTTTTATTTATTTGTAGAACCTTTTTTAAAAACTTATAAGTATAAAATGTATAGTTCAGGAGATGGCGTGCAAAAGAGTGTTTCACTAACAAAAAGTAATATTTTGGTGCCTGTAAAAAATATGTGGTTGTTGGTCCCATAAGTTTGTATGCGGGATATAAGTTCGTCAGCTTGGCAATAGGCATATGAAAAAAAAAAAAAAAAAACAGATGGATAGCGGCCATGTCCCGGCCATTTTGGTGGACTATGTGATTTTCATATCATGAGTACAAGATTAGTAGACCAAAAATCAAGTTGATGTTAGCTTGTCACTTGATAGGTGACCACTCTTATTTGGAGTAGGTAATAATTGAATATCTAACCTATCAAGTGACAAGCAAAAATTAACTTGATATGTGATCTAATCACAGTATTCAGGATCATACTCAAATTCAAGAAATACTCCTTAGAATGTACTGTATCAAAGGCCCTGAGCGGCAAGCCACATCAATGTATTGCCCATATTTGCGGCCCCTCTTAAGCCCGCGACCCTAGGCCGCGGCCTAGTGGTAAATCCGGCACTGGGGACCCAGTTGGTTTAGAACATCTTAGATATATTAATTTCACTATTTTTCATAGTTCAGCAAGTGTGTTAGTTGATTAAAACTAAGCACTTCTTTCTTTCTGTTACTTAAAATTTGTTTAGAGCATGGCAGCACTCTTCTTCTTTATCCAGAATTGCTGCAAAACAAAATTGGAATTTTTTAAATTTTTGTAACAAATCAATACCATCAAATTATTTATTTCTGAATAAAGAATAGAAATAGGGATTCAGAAAACTGAAGAGGAAGAAATGTGCTAGTATCAGATGTAGAGAGGACTACTTAGAAAATGACTAGATTTCAACGAATAGCAGAATCTTAAGTCAATAATGGAATGATCTACTATCGTAAACCTGATATTGAAAAAAGGAACACAAATTATAAAACAAGTCAGCCAATTAGTGTGATACATAGCTTCCTCTTTTGTATACACCTATAAGCCTACTTTGTTCTTTTGTTTTTAGTCCCGTTCAACGTGCCTAGGTCATTACAGGATGGGGTTATTATCCAGCAACTTTACTCATCTCCTCGATGAGATCATGAGTGTGAAACTTGCCTCACCACTCTGGTTGAACTCACCTATAATACAATAATACAACCAATTATTGTCAAATTTATTTACTTTCCCCCGTTTTTAAATCAGTCCAAATTGTTTTGATTCATTACATGAATTAAAGTATCAATTTAGCAAAATTTAAAGAGCTCAGACAGTTGAAAATAATCTGAGGCTATCTGTGAGCTACTTTTGACAAACCATCAAAAATTCATAAAAAAATCAGATGAGTACTTTTGAAAATGTAGATATAAATACTTATGTTACATTTGTGCGCATGTGGAAGAGAAGAATGAATGGGTGCAGCAGGTTGAAACTTAGACTCATGCCATATTGCTTTGTAATTTTGACAGCTCAGATTGGCCAACCTATGTGAGGGGAAAAATAAAACCACCATTATCTTGAGGTTATCCAGTGATTTTTTTGTTTGCCTAGTTGCTCAGACCTACTACCTGCCAAAATCTTGAGCTCACATTGGCTCCCCTCCCATCAGAATAACAAAGTATAATGGCATGAGTATATATCGTCACCTCAATGCAAGAAGTAGGTAACTCGAAAATTTACCATTTTTGGATCATCATCATTTAGACCTACTTTTTTGTCAGGGGATTCAATGCAATAACTAGTTAAGTCTTATTCCAAGCCTATCACTTTTTAAAAGTCCAATTACTATGTTTATGTAAAAAAAAACAGAATCTAATCAACAATAAAAAATGTTTTAGGCCATTAATCTAAAAACATGAAATTTCGAGTTACTACTTCTTGGATTGAGGTGATGATATGGGACCAAAGATGGCATATTATGACCTACCATTCAGATTTCACTAAAATCGGACTAGCAGTTTTGCAAAAATTGAGCGAGAGATAGACAAAAATGTTCCCTGATGTCTGAAATGGATTTCTGTCTTGGAATTTTTAAATCAGTGACAAAAATTTGTATGTTCTTCAAAACACATATCATTCGTTACCTTTGGTAAGCACGGAAGCAATAAATTATACACAATATTTTTAAAAGATCACATTAATATAATTAAAAATACTTTCACAAGAAATATAGGAAAATATTTAAGAATCTTGTCAATACAAAAAAAGAAACATTTAATTTTTATTATACATAAATTACCCCTTCTAATAAAATAATAAAAATAAATAAATTATGGAAAAAAATGTAAGAAAATAAAATAAAAATAACCAAAGCCAAAATAAATTGTCATAGAAAGTATCACACTATTTAATTTATTTAGACAGGGTGTCCCAAAAAATGTACACGTAAACGATTTTGAGAAATTGCTTCCCCTTGTCAGCAGTGCCTGGAACAGAAAAGATGTCAGTTCAAAAGCAGGCATTGACAAAACAATTAAATAAATGATAGATTTAGTAAACAGTAGATTCTATTAAATTTAGAATGTGAAATTATGTGACTTAATAATTATTATTTAAAGTGTGATTACATTTTTTTGGGGACACCTTGTATTCACAATCTTTTTTTAAATACTAAAATTAAGAAACATCAATATGAAATTATTAGGACTATATGATTCTACATTAACAACTATGTTAAATTAATAAATTTAAATAATAAGAAATTGAGTATTTGCATGGGTTCAAATTTTACAGATTATTGTAACAATTTGTCTAAAATTTTCACTTTAAATATTAATTTTTTCTTTAGTGTCTATTAACTTTTAAATTCACTCTAATAGTTAAATTAAGTAAAGAACAATGTTTACCCCAGACAAAATAACTTTATTTTTTTGAAAGGCTGGCTTTCAATCACAACTAAAAAATCATCTTCAATGGAGGAGGAAAAGTAGATAAAAATCTCTGCCCCTTTAGCACATACTCCCTGACTTACAATTTATTTTCCATCTTTGCAGTAGCAGCATGCTGTAGGCAGTTGCAAACCATTTCACTTTACTTTTATTCTATAATATATCTTATTCCATCAATCTTATTTTTTCTGTATCCTCTTTTGGCCTTTCTACATTCTCTTTTCTCACTATCAGTTTTAATTTATATTCTGCTGTTAAAAATGTACTTCTTTATTTCTTTTCTTTTTTCTTGTACACTTAGGCCGCTCCCAGACTTGTTGGTACGGTATTGGTAAGCTCGTTCGCTCGGTACCAATTCCATACAGATTCTTTACCAAGCGCCTATATCTTAATAAGTGCTCTCTGACTAGGGCGGTATGCGTGGGAGCGGGGTGGTAAGGAATCAGTATACCGAGAGTCGGTATGAACAAGAAGTAAAAACAGAAGCAGTAAAGTACTATCTTCTTCTGACGACATAATCACGCCACGACACTACGGTTACTGCAAGATTCCACCGAAAGTATACCGACAAGGGGGGAGATGAAGGCGGTATCGGTAAGCTATCGGTAAAGCAGAAAATACCGATACCGTACCAACAAGTCAGGGAGCGGCCATACTCCGCATTTCTGGGTATACTATTTGTTTTTAAGAATCTATTCACATTTCCCAGCACTTCTGCTGCTTTGATTATGATGTCTTTTGACTTAATTCCATTTTTTCCTCTTACAAATGGGTTTATCTTATATGCTTTTACCTTGCACTTAACACTCATTTTTAGCTTAATCTTTTAATTTTTTCAAACATACCTATTCACTGATTTTGCCACTGCAAACCCTTCTTATAATTTCGCTTTATCTCATGTTAGTTTCTGCCAATTCTTTTTCTTCACCAACATAACCTCATGCTTAAAAACATCATGTTTTAAACATGCATGTTTTAAAACATCATTCCCATCAGGTCCAAGTCTTCTGTCAAATGTAATGGTCGATTTGGTTCTTGGTAATGTTGCCCAGCAATATCCAGGTTGATTCATATGTACTTCTAAGTTGGAAATATGTGCTGCTGATGCTCATTTTGGGGCTTGCTGCAAAACTTAAGTCTTAAACTATAGACATTACATTCTTCATGTTAGCTGAAATACCCAATAACTAATCTGAAGGCTACTTTCCTATTTACTTGGGCATTTAAGTCTCCTGGTATAATTTGATATCATTTTCTCTAGTAAATAGAAAAATTAGTATTTCCAATTCTTTTGTCGGAGCTATTAATGTTATTTTGAAAAGCCTAGCCTTCAATCTAGACAAATATGCATTCAACAGTGTAAAGTCTATAACTACTACAAATCCAGTGCCAAACATATTCCTAGAATTGCATACAATATGGTTTGAGATGAATCTTCCTGCATTCAATACCTTAGTTAATAAAATTCATTCATACCTTATTTCTTGGTTGTAACCCCTATTATACGTTTCTATTTCATAAGACATTTTTCCAGTGCTTCTGCTTTAAATAAATTTGTGGCAATGTAATACCCTGCACTTCACTGATCTGTATCTCAATTTGTGCAGTTTCGTATATTTCTTTGATTGAAAAAAACTGTGCTGCCCTACCCTATGCCTTCTACATCTCAATGTACACCAAGCTTTAACTTCTAGGGTCAGTGCAGAAGACACAGACGAAGAATATGAGGCAAACAGGGCCAAAAAGAAGTAGGGAGAGAGCTAGTAATTCTTTTTGAAGTCCTATGTGCCGTTTCCTGGTTAAAAAAACAATGTCAAGTCAATAGTATTCGGCAGTTTGGTAAATTAATAGATACAAAAGAAATTCTCTGTGAAAGGCTGTTTCTTTTTCTTTGCAAATACTCCATAAGAAAACAAAAAGTTAAAAAACACCAAAGTTAGAAAAATACATACTCAACTTATTTCTACCAACGTCATAGATCCAAATCAAATTTTCATTAAACATTTTTAATTATTGCTTTTGTATAATTTAAGTTTTTAATTTAATATTTAAATATTTTACAAATCTTAAATATACTATAGATTTATTGATGATTCTAAACATAAAAAAGAATTGCTCATTAGATTTAAGATGAATACATAAATTCTAATTATTGAAGAAATTTACACTGTCAGAAAATTATTATTCTGTTTTGAATTATTGTGTAACCAGATAATTTAGAGATTCCTTCCTGAGGCTTTTGATGTTAAAAAGAGAAATACTGGAATGAAGAAAATTATTTAAAGTAATTATTAAAAGGGGAAGCCATATTCATATTGTAATACTGATAATTGATAAAAATCCTTAAGGTACATAATTGTTAATATTATTAGAGCTCATACTACTAAAAGGTAGAACAATCAGTTTTCTCTTGTAACTACAAAATCAAAGAATTTGAGTGAAGGAAGTAAACATATTTTAATATGTAGACTCATATGTATAATAAGTATTGATCTCTCACAGTGCAGATCAGGAAGATTATAATTCTAAACGTCATGAACTTTTTACGGGGATCATCCTCAAAGGAGGTGCTCATAATGTGAGTTCATTAGCAACTAACATTTGCTTGCTTCTATAATGAGCAACTCTCTAGAGAATTATCCCTGCAATGACTTCAAAATGTCAGGGCTCCTTAATAATCTCAGATTGGTTTCCTCCAAAAGATATAGGAGTAGAGGATGAATACTCTTTCTTTCCTGCTCTTCATTGTGGTGGTGACTATATAAAGCTAAAAAGGACTATTTGATAAAAATAAACACATTGAAATGCACTCTAGGGTTGTGTTTGAATCAATTTTCTTTTTTTTGTTACTCTACCTAAACTACTTACAAATACCGCATAACAAAATATTTATTCTAATGAGCAATACACTATAGAAGATTTTTAAAAAATATTATTATTATACTATGTTGACACTTATAAAGAAAAAAAATATGAAGTATGTATATAATATTGTATTAAATATTTATTTGTACATTTATAAGTCAGCAATATAAAACTTCAAGTATCAGAAAAATAACTTATAATAATAAAACAGTAATCATAAATTAAAATAATAATTATGTAATGGATTAAACCTGAAATAAAAAATTAATGACTAAATAAATTAAAAATAAAACTAGATACAATTCACTGGGGAAAATACTAACTTATTATTGTTTGTTAAATAAAAGAATAAACTTGATAACTTAAGTCTCAGAGTAATAAAAGGACATTGACCAATCTTAAAATAATGTATCATCTGCCAATACCATTCTACTGTTCAACAAATTATAGGTTTTATTTTTATAGTTTGCTTGCAAAAGAATGTACTCAATAAGATATGATAATTAAAAGATCCACTAATGCTGCTATGCTTGATGGTAAGGTACAATGTCACTAGTAAATCTATAAAATTGGCGTTACTTGCAAGTCCATTCTACTATTGAACAAAATATAAGGATAAAGTTTGTTCAAAACTATATTCCATACAACAAAAGAATGTTCTTCATTGGTAGTAACAGATTGAAAGGTTTACTATTGACAGTGTAATATTCTTAAAATGGATAACAGTAATTAGTAAATTGTCATATAATGCACCACTAACACAGTTAATTATATTGTTTAACAATAAATAATTTGTTAAAGCAAAGAATGTATTTGACAATTATTTGATAGCACATTAGAATATCCACTAATTAAAGGATGGTGCATGGTGGGCCTTTAAATAATCCGTCAAGTACATTATATTCTTTAACAAACTACATGAGGAAATACTTTTTAATCATTATAAAAAATAATAATTTATATTTTATAATAAAACAAATTATAATAAATTAATAAACAACCGTAAATAAAATAAAATTGTGATAATGGTGGTGGTGATGCAGGAGAGGAACGATAGAGAGGAATCAGCGACAATTAAACGGCAAGTCTAATTTCTGACGTTTTTTTGCTTTCATCTGTGTAAAAAATTCATGTATATCTTCTTCCCTGACTACTTTCTTGTTTTCAACAAATTTCGATAAGTATTCTGTCAGGTTAGACTTGAGGTCATTATAGTCTGAAATGTAGAAAAATAAATAATTTAGGTTCAATAATAAAAATAAATTAATAGAGTAATTTAGAGAGAACTAACAAATCCACCTGTCTTTTAAAATTAAACTTATACATTATAATCAATTACATTTTCATCTCTCGCTTCTGATACAATAAATATTCATCCATAAAAATCCAAATTTTTTCTTCTTACTTAACTTCCAGAATATAAGATACAATTAGTCCACTGAACATCTTAATAAAATAGTGCTTTAAAAAATTGTTACACTGTAACAAGTGTCACTACCTAGTTAAAGTAGCTATTCTTAACAATTAAGGGGGCCAAGACTAGGCATGGAGAGGCTAGAAAATTATGAAAAACTGTAATGTTGTATCAGCTTGGCCACGATTAAGGGCTAAAACCACTATCTCTCCACAGACACATTCGATTCAAATCCAGATAAGTAAGACATTTTTTCCAATGAGGATTATTTGAGGTGTGACAAAAGGAGGCATACGCTAACTCTCTGTGTTGATACGAATATGAACAGCAGAAAAAAAAAATTAGAAACAGAAAACATACAAAATGAATCAAGCTTTCATGATTGTGTGCTTTAATTTTGTAAGGAGCTTTGGTGGTCTTTAAAAGTGTCTTTAAAACATATTACTGTTATAATTAAAATGTCAAATGTATACATATATTAACTCGAGTAGTAGTGTGTGAGAATCCAATGAGATTATTAAATTGAATTATCTTAATGTTAGATAATTATAAATGGGCATCAATAGTCTCTCTTCCCAAATATTTTTTTTGTGAACATAGTCACAATAAAATTTATTTGAAGGGACACATAGTTCAGAACCTATTCAATTAATTTTTCCTCCATTGCTGCTAAACTAAAAAATAGGTACGACAAACTCGAACAAAACTCTAATACAAACATAGTGATACTGAATTTAAATTCCATAGTATCTAATTTAATAATTTATAATAAAATATATTTAATATTGAACAAATACGGAAGTAAACAAAAGTGATAGTTTACATTTTGTTTTTGATATTCAAATTTATATTTGTCAATATCTTGGAAACTAGATTTTCCATCAGGAAAACAAAACATATGATTAGATTTCCATGAAAATGGACTATATTTTAGATTTTTAAAAATTCAAATCCATTAATGAGGAATGTTTTTAATTTTAAGAGGGTTTTGGGCTAAAAATCACCTCGATTTCACCTTAGGCTATGATTTTGGCATATTCACCTAATCGGCCAAGTAGTTTAGGCTTCACTCATCAGCACAGACTAAAACTATTTAGTAGATATACTTTAAATAGTTAAGCATTAGATTTGGTGTTAAAATTAGTAAAACCTTTTTTAAAATATACAAACTGACTTGCTGAAATTTTCAAAACATTTTATTCAAAAAGTACTTGGAGAGCAATGGTGAAATAAAACGCCATGTTGTACATAGTCTGTCCCAAAAATACGTATAAAAAATTCATAAATTTTTTACTTTACATTTAATCATTTAAAACAATTTTGTTTCCCTCAAAGTACTCCCCCCCCCCCCCCCCCCCGATAAAACGCACTTGGCCAAACGCCGTTTCCATTATTGGAAACATATTTAAAAGTCTTCTACTTTAAGGCTCTTTAGCTGCCTCGTCGTCGCTGCTTTTAAGCACTCCAAGCCCCCCAAAATGGTGCCCCGAAGCACAATTTTGCATTTAGGAAACAAAAAAAAGTCACTTGGTGCCAAATCGGGTGAATATGGGGGGTGGTCAGTGACGATAATGGACCTACACACCAAAAACTCGGGCACAACCAACGCCCGTGTGTTTTTCATTGTTCTTTTTTTGTATTGTTTTTTGTTTTCCATGCCGACGTGACACTCTGAAAGGGGTTGGATCAACAGTCTCTAGAGAATGAGTGACGACACCTGCGGTGCCCTCCACCTAGCTCAGGCTTGCTTTGGTTGTTGTGGGGGAGGGGAGCTCACTATCTAGTCTCCTAACTTCCTACATAAGTCTCTATAATTATTTTATAAGTATTTATGGGACAGAGTAGTATACTTACTGAGTATGGCTTCAGCTTGACTGAATCTGTCCATTCCTATGTTGGACAGCATACCGAGTACCTTATCTAATGAGTGCTTAGAGTTAGAATCTGTGTTGGACACAGTCCTTCCTTTCTCTTCATAAGACTGTACAGTGTCATTAGCATCCATTAAATAACTTACACCTAGCTTAGAGTACATTTCCTGCAAACAAAAATAAATAAACAATTAAAAGCATTTAAACATCATTTCTTATCTGAGATGATACCATCAGAAAAGGTGTATTGTGCAGTGGCTATAAAGACTCTATTGTGGAACAAACTGCATATCTGCATACTTAAGAGACTTCACTTGGCCAAAAGTAACTTTATTGTAAAAAATCATCTTTCAGCTGCTAATAGTGATCAGCTAAGGAGAAGCGAGTAGAAGTGTGATAGAGTAAGAATCAGTGAAGGAGTTGAAACATAATTTAAATCTGAATCTAAACCAATGAGATCATGGGTGCAGGATCAAAGAAGTATTTTTCTTAGTTAATGGTTAGATAAGAAATATTAACAGATCAGCAAATGAAGTAATAACCGTATTACTATAAAAGAAAGTTTACCTTGCAAGAGTTACAGGAGCAGAGAAGGGATCTGAAGTTATGTGGCCAGAATGTGGCTCCTCGTTTCTCTCTGACTATTTCTCTTAATTTCTCCAGGTGACAACCTGTAATGACCACAAAAAATTTAGTAAAAGTCATATTTAAGAACATACGCCTGACATAGATCAAACTAATAAATGAACTAATAATCAGGACAGAGGGAATCAGTCTCTAAAGTATAAATAATTCTGTAATGAATTCAACCCTTTAATCACTAAAGGTTTTTCACAAGGATTTGTGCTCTGCATGTTGCTTTTTGATAGCTGCTTTTGAAATTTCACTGCTATGAAAAAAGTTATCTCGTTTGGCTAGGGTTGCCAGACGTCCCGGTTTTGGACTCAAAGTCCCGGTGTCCCGAAGACACTTTTCGGGACGCCAAAATGTCCCGGTTTTTACTGGAGACGTAATATAATAATAATTTAGGTGCAAGAAAAAAAAGTGCTAGAAAAAGCTGATAATTTATGTTATAAAATAATTCATAAATGCGTAGTTTTAGAAAGCAAAGGTACAATAGTTTTATAGATAAGAAGTATTTTATGAATCTAAGATTTTTTTTACATGATACCGATATTGCACTGTATAGAGGATACATATATTATATTGAAACTAAAAGATAAAGAAGCGTACGGCAAAATCAATAGAATTATTCTACATTGAAATACCTTCTCACTAGGGTGGAGTAGGGGTGTTAGATGTTAGAGGGTAGAAGAGAGCGACTTTGTTAGGTGGGGGTACCGTGTCACCGTGTTTTACAATGTTTTTGTAAATTATAAATGAAGCATTATCATTAATAACAATTAATAAAAATAAATAAATGTAGAAATTATTTTTCTTCATTCATCTTTGATAATAAATACTTTATTTCACTTTTTATTTTGTTCACCTATTATTATTTATTATTTAATTAGTCCATTGTTGATAAGTTACAACTTACAGCACGGGCGTTGTTGCCACAGAGACCCCCCCCCCTCCCCAATGTCTGAGTTTGGGGCAATAACGAAAAACGATTATCATAGAATGACAGTTTATTATAGATTTTAAATAATATTGCATAATGGCTATTGACTGATCTATTTAATCTACAATGATTAGGTGCACAACTTTTATTGTATTACAATTACTATTATTTTAAATTTTGTATTAAAAGAAAAATGTGTACTTATGTTCATACTTTTTTGCCAACGAACTACACCATAAGTTTACTTTTATAACAAATGACAAAATATTTAAATCAAATGTTACCTCAGAAATGCATAAAAGCCGCTGTTTAAGAGGTCATATTTTCAAAATTCAAAAATTGGAAAAACCCGGACCCCCCGGAGGGGGGGGGGGGGGGGTGTCCCGGTTTTTACATTCAGAAATCTGGCAACCCTACGTTTGGCATTGATATATTGAGGGAGCTATAAATAATAAATTTAGTTCAGGCAGGCTATGACACACGGGGTTTAGGTGCTGATTGCATTATTTCAACATAAAATAAATAATAATCATCAAAGAAATAAGACGAAAAAGAAAAAAAGTAGTATTTACTAAAAAAAAAGTTTTACATATTACCACAGTAATAACTATAACCCATGTGTCATATAGCCATAGTAAAAATCCAAATAATAAAAAAAAAATAGTAATCATATCAAGCTGTGGAATTGATTGTTGAAAATTTTAGTAATTAATTTATAAGTAAACCATCAGTTTCAGTATGAAAATGTATCTAAATTATTTCTTTTATATAATTATTTATATAATCATCAGGGTGAAAATGTTTTACCTTGGGGTTTATGTGGTGATCTAGAAACTTTGTCAGTTGAAGAGGAGGAACCGGCAACCTGTCAATAATAAAACAAACTTAAATAATTTAAAAATAAAATTATAAATCAAATTATATACAAAGTTAGTTTTCCACTGAGATATTCTTGAACTAGCTAACAGTGAATAACACTCAAAGAACTTAAGAACTAAGTGATAAGTTTAATCTTAACTGATTGGCCCAACTCACACTAGGATTCCGGAATGAGATTGCTAAATTGATTTGTGTATGAGATTCAAAAAGTATACAAATTCAGTCGCTCGGGGGCTTCTTCC
This sequence comes from Gerris lacustris, assembly GCA_951217055.1. Classification (NCBI taxonomy): domain Eukaryota; kingdom Metazoa; phylum Arthropoda; class Insecta; order Hemiptera; family Gerridae; genus Gerris; species Gerris lacustris. The sequence goes on along the minus strand of OX578283.1, from coordinate 33,194,965 downwards.
CTCATTCTCCCCCTTCTCCTACTTACTGACTCTTAGACAGGCATCCATCATCATAGTCAATTCAACCTCGTGTTTTATTTCAATTTCAATTGAAAAATTTGCAAATTGACGAGACAGAAGTTTTAGCAGTATGATATAAGGATTGGAAAGCTAAGAAATATCATAGGAAACTGTGGGTGCATCCCATTAACCAAGGCTGTGGAGAAAAAAGTGAGTGCACTTTGATATAAAAAGAACTTATGGATGACTCCATAAAGTTTTCATTTATTTCCGGATTACTCCATCATCATTTGAGAGGCTGCAGCTGATTTATGTTAATAATTTATTATAATAAAGCTATTATTATTATAACTATTTTTTGTACACACAAAAAAAAAAAAAAAAAAAAAAAATAGTTATAATAATAATAGCTTTATTATAATAAATTATTAACATAAATCAGCTGCAGCTTCTCAATCTCTCTATTATAACTACATTTTATATAACAAAAATAAATACCAAACAGGATTCGGAATCTATAGTCTGAATGATTGCACAATGTAACATCATCCCCCTTTGATTTTATGATCTCTTAGATGAATCACCAACAGGACTCATAGTATTATTCTAGTTTTGAATAATATATATAATATATAACTCTTAATTTCGAGGTATCCTGTTCTGTTGAATCGATTTCCTGAATCTCTACTGTGAACAGGGCCTTCAATGACCAACTTAAGATGTCAAAACCTGTTTATTAAAATATGTACCGTTCTGGTTTTTTGAAAATTAAATGATCAATTTGCTTATTGTATTTTATTCACTACAAAATCTCAGCCTAGACCACTAAGTTAGAGTTAAATTTTGATTTGATGCACAAATAAATTAAAACTAAAAACAATAATAATATTTTTAGAGGCAAACATAATGGTAACAGATTCACAACTCATACCTCAGTCTCCATAGGACTTCCATTTTTCTTAGAAGACAAATCACAAGAATCAGACTTAGCTCCGACATTATCACCAGCTTTGTCATCATTAGGAACTTTAGAATCATCACCATTTCCAACTGTTTCGTTCTTGGAAGAGCTCTGACCATTAGTAGCACCATCCTGGGTTGCTGTTTTATCACTGTTAGTTGAATTATCACTATCCTTTGCTGCTGTCTTAACACCATCATTAATAATAGATACAACATTTTTTGTTGTTTCCTTATCACTAGTTTCAGAGTTATCACCATTAGTAACATTATCTTGCGTTGTTGATTTATTGTCTGTTTGGTTACTATCACCATTTGTAGGTCCTGCTGTAACGAGATCCTTTGTTACCGCAGTAGAATCGCCATTTTTAATTACATCAATAGAACCACTTTCTTCTTTGGATATTTTAGTCACTGAAATTTTTGAAAAAAAAAAAAAAATGTTTTATTAACTATTATTAAAACATTAATATAAAATAATTTTATAAATAAAGTTGTCAGTTTTTCAGATATCCTACCTCTGAACCCTATTAGTGGAACTAAGTTGCAAAGATTCCATGTTATGACCTCAAAATATTTGACATAAAAGAGTTATTCTAAGCATTACTTTTAATAGGTTTCAGTGGCGTAACTATGGGCCCGCATTGCGGGAGGGCCCCCAGCGACAGGGGGCCTCCAACTCAACGTCAAGGGGGCCCCAGTTCTAAAATGCAAGAGGTTTTTTGTTTTTGCTCATTAATTTTGATTGGCGAGGGGCCCTTAAAAAGTTCTTGTGGGGGGACCCCCAATGCCCTAGCTACGCCACTGATAGGTTTTCTAATATTTTTAAAACAGAGAGCAAAAATTCACTTGACACTAGAAAACTAGAAAAGAATTTAATTTAAAATTAATTAAGTCAATTTAAAAGACTAGAGGTTACTAACAGGCTTCCTTTGAAGTTCACTGCCTTCTTTAATATCATCTGAAGAAGATAGGTATTTTTGAGATGACCCCACATATTCAAAAGACGCAGAAAATTCAGATTTTATACTTTTGCACATTTTATGCAACATTAACTTCGTACTAATGGATCAATCTCAGAACAACAGAAGGCAGCCCCAGGAAAATCCTCAACTTTGAGATTGAACAACTTTGAGGTTGACTTTGAGATTGAACAATGACAAGGAAACAATAAAATACAGGGTTTTATCTCAAAAAGATGATGGCTGGTAACAGTGACAAGAAGTAAGTTAATTTCCTTTTTAACACACCAATACAAAAAAGAAACCTTCCAACTTCCCACTATTTTAGCGCAAAAGCCAAAATTGAAATTGCTAAGTTATTCTTCATACTCAATTTACATAAATTATAGATGATACAATGGAGCTTTTGCTCACCGGAATAGCCAAGATATTTATTAAGAAAGGGAAGTCGTTCAGTGCACTCTGTACAAATCATCTCAGCGTAATTCTCTTCAGGTGGCATTTCTGCATGTAAATGCTGTGAAACAAACAAGAACAGAGATTAAAAATACTCTAGCAAACAGCAGTATTTATTATTTACATTTCCAAATGTGAACATTTTTAAAGTAAGCTTTTAAGTTTTCCAAATTGAATAACGGTTTCAGTTTCATAATTTGTTTAACATTATGTGTTGTTGGTTAATAAATAATCAACATTCATGTTCTTTGCTGCATGTATGCCAGACAATAATCATGAGGATTAGTAAATAATTGGTATTTATACTGGAATACAAATTTGCTATCACAATGTTAGCAACCTTTGGAAAGATGGATCCCAAACATAAGCTCTTTAGCCCACTGCCAATGGTCTGCACATTATTTATAGTCAGCAAACATTCACAGATATTTGCACATTTAACAACAAGAAATATTCAAAGAATTAACATTATATTAGTTCCCATGTGTTTGATGCTTGGTCAAGAAATTAAATTTTAAACTGCTGAGGGTGATCTTAATTTTTTCTATTATGTGTTTTCAGTACGCAAGGTACTGAAGACATAAAATAATTAAAATACAGGTAGGATGATGAGTTGATGAGTATACTTAATCACACAAAATTGGCGTTTAATTTATGAAGCAAGAATTTCTTTGGAACCAATATCAGAAAATTACCTAAACAGTCAAAGATATTTACGCCCAAGAATACAAAAATGAATTAAATTTAGCCCATCAACAATGTTTTCTTTTATTCTTTTAACCCATTTTTTGTAGAATGGCCATTGATTTATAGATTAAGGTGATTAAGAGACCTGCATGGACAATTTAATTCGGTGCCCCTTTCATATAGTGGGAGTCTATAAACAAATATCAAGCCCTGAATTAACTTAGGTCGATTCAACCTTGTAGATCAACTTGGGGGACCTGTCTAATACACTCTTCAAGAAAATAAATGTACTTACTCTGGTGTGATACCAATCTTCACAAATGATGCACTGTATCATTTCATCTGACACAGAATCCTCTGGATCTGGGTAAGGTCTCTTACAAGTGCAATAAGCCCCATCAAAGTTATGATTGTAACCATTATTTTTATTCTCTGCATCTTTCTCCTTAACAAGCAATAACGCAAAAGGTAAGACACTTCAATGTATATATTAGGATGTTAAGATAAAAATAAGATGCCCCTTTCATGTCTGAGGACATCAAGAGGTCAGTCAGAAAAAAATTAAGTGTGCCCATAGTGACCCTAAAGATTGATAATTCAAATTGTCTATCCAGTGACCAAAATATGGCGACCATTTAAATATTTATTATAGCTAACTTTTAAAACATTTGTTATAATTAAAAGAAACATATCTACATAACTGCAAAGTTTCAAATTTTTATGTTGGGTACTTTGGGAGATCAGGTGCGTTACAGTAAGACAGACAGACAAGTGCAAGGTGTATTGTATAAGGGTCCTCATTTTGCCTATGGACCCTAAAAATGCACTTCCCAACTAGATCCTTACATTAATTATTTAAACTCTCAGACTTCACATGATTGAACTTAAAATGTTTAAGTCACTCATATTGTAGTATTCTAGAATCTAGAAAATGTCTAGTCCTTTACACATAATCTCCATCCCAATAGATTTTGCATAAAACCTCATTAATACATTTATTTCAACAGATAAAAGTCATTTCTCCGGCGTGGTTCAGTGGATAGAGCATGTAAAGGAAAGAAAGAAGTTCTATGGTTCAAGTCCCAGCTGTAGAGACAATTTTTACCAGTCTTTCTTCCATCTACTTCAAAATTAAATAATAATAATTTCTGTAGAGCTTCACCCTGTGAAGCTATGGAAAGTTTTCAAATAAAAATAAAAAATTAAATAAACTGCTAGAAATTAAACAAATAAAATAAATATTACTGAATAAACTTACAGGTTCTAGATTGCATTTTTTGTCCTTAAATCTACTGTTACCACAATCACAGCGAAAATTCCTGAAATAAAAAAAAGTAATTCAAACATCATGCGTGTTATAAATTAGAAGTCTGGGAGAGAAGTCAACACCCTGGTCCAAAACTGTCTGTTGACGAAGCTTCAAAGATAATATTCTACGTAGTGCCCCTATGCACCTTCAAGGAGTAACAGGAAAATTTGAATCTCATTAAAGAATTCTACAATCAGGGAACAATCACCCCATTGCCTTACAATCTAAATTAAGAGAAGGTTAAACTTGTTTTGATAGTATTACTTAATTTGTTAATATATAAATACCTCTTAGTGTAGAGTTCAACGAGGTCATGTCCTTCATGACAGTGGTATGTGCATGCAAGGCAGACTCCAGCTACCCTAGCACCATCTTCACTACGACAAGTCTTGCATGCATACAGAGCCTGTCTCCCCATGTACCCCTGGAAACATTGCAGAGTAACAATTGTTTAAAAACAATTTCTTGATAAAGCATTTTTAAAACGAATCTTCTTAAGTATTGGTTGAATATTGTTCAAATCCTGTGAGAGCCACTAGGTCTAACCAGAAAGAGGCATAACTAGTTGGACAGATTTATGAAAAACCCATTTATACTAGTAGCTTTTTTGTCCATGAGACTTTAAGATATTTAATGGCAGTGTTTTACCATTTCTAAATGTTGGTCTTAACTTGTTAACCTTCACGATGCACCACACCCCTAAAGATGCTTCCAGAGATCAAATTTAGAGAACTAAAAGGAGAACTTTAGTTATATTAATTTGACAGTTTTTTGGAGCAAAAAGGACTTCTAGACATTAAAAAATGTGACATTTAAAAATTAGTTTTATTTCAAATAGTTTAGATATGGAACACAGTTGTGTAGGGATAATTAACCTAGTTATGCTCCTTCTGATTAACAGAGACCTTCAAAATGTAGCATTTATTTTTATGAAATGTGGCACTAAAAAGTGTGGCAATATGGCACTTATTTTGGCCAAATGTGGCATTTATTTTAGCTAATGTGGCATTTATTTTTCAACTTTCCATCCCCCCCCCTCCCCTTTCCATTGTAAAAGGGATATTAAATCGTGCAACTTGAGTCCTATTAACTACATTATTACAATTTATGTACAATACCCTACAATGACCCAAATTGAGCAGTGATGAGCTAGAGCTAATGGCTCTTAATCCTTAGGGTAGTAACACACTTCGCCACCCGGGTGGCGCCACCTTGTTGATGCCACTTGCTTCCGACACCTGTTTTTCGCCACCCGAGTTTTTACTTTTCTCGGGCAGTCGTGAAATGGACGGTGGAGGAGATAGCTGTGCATGCATATCATTATGTTGAAATAAGAAGGAAAAAAGGCATTTTTGGGTTCTTCGAATAATTTACAGACAAAAAGAATATCTACTATAGTTTGTTTCATACAGTGTACCTACCCCGTATCAAAGAGGACAGTAACAATTTTTGCCAAATGTCGTGTGGAACTTTCAACGAATTGCTTAAAATATTAAAGAGAACAGTTGAACAGTTAGACCAGTAAAGACACTTATATGAGGGATGCAGTTTGCCCTTGATTTGATAGAAGGAGTGGGGACTGAGTGGCAGTGGCTTGGGTGGCAACGTCTGACGGGTTCAATTGAAAACAATGGGCTGACCGGGTGGCGCCACCTACAGGTAGCGGCTAGACAGAGGGACGGTGCTACCCGGCGTGTGGCGCCACCTCGTATTCTCGGTTGCATTCTATTCTCATTGGTGATTGGGTAGCACCACTCGAGTGGCGCTACCCGAATGACGAAGTGTGTCACTACCCTAAGATAGGAATCCACGTCACTTGGGGAATCCTCAGCACCTTAGAATCCTGCCCTGCAAGGGCGTATCTTACCTGGTTTTGTGGGTAGCAGAACCCCTGTAGCAGAACCCCTTAGGATATTAGAATATTTCAATTTTTTTCTCAGAACTTGGCCCAAATAAGGCAAAAAGTGTGGCATTTTACCGAAAATCGGCAAAATGTGGCTTTTTACCGAAAAATAGGCAAAATGTGGCATTTTAGTATGGCGCCATGGCAAAAAGGCATTTGAAGGTCTCTGCTGATTAATCAAACCAAAACTCTTGTAAAATACTTTCCCCATAGTAGGGAAAAAGGACAATAAGAAGACTCTTTAAGCCTTCAGAATAGTCAAGAGCAATATCAGGAAAACAAGAAGTACCCAAAGAAGATTATAAAAGAAGGGAAACAATTCTATAGCAAAACATGGGGGACCAGGGTCAACCAGACGATTATTTAAATCAATGAGTAATTGGTGTTTTAAACATGAACAGGGACAGATAACTAAACAAAGCTACAAAGGAAAAGGGATCCTAAGGCCCTAATAGGACTATGAAGAAGACAAAGTATAACAACAGAAAGAAATGTATATATTGAAGCCTTGTACCAAGAGGATTGGAGAGGTCTTGTGAAGTAGGCCAGAGCTTTCCATGGGCTGTAGTACCATCAAGTAAAGTATACAATGAAAGAATTTACTAAAAATCATAGTATTTCCTAAATCCAAACAAGATGATTGGCTTGAGTACCAATAAATGCTTTTTTGTCAACATTTGCTTAATCTATCACAAAAAAATATGAATTTAAATTTTTCTATTTCAGCAGGTCTGCTGGAATTACCCAAATGGCAGCCGCATCTGGTTAAATAAAAAAATAAGATTAGGAAGTGACTTATCAATATACAAAACAGATATCAACTTTATCCACTTTATTTGCTTCGTTTATAATTACACAATACGTATGCTCAGACATAAGAGAGAACTAAAGATTTATCACCTTGGAAATTTAGTTGTCATCAAATGGCCTCAATTTTGATTGCAGATTATAGCTACCTTGACACTAGCTAGATGATTGCAATAACAGTAATAATATTACATAGTAGGATCAAGTGGTAGGACAATACAAACTTGAATTCATTTTGGCTTTCTAAATTGTTTTTAAGGTGATTCCTGAGAACTTCAACAAAGAGGATGGATTCACTCTCTCCCAGACCTGGAAACCTCTGGTTAGCACCAGTGCCCAAGCAGAAAGCAAGAAGCGGCGCCGTGGTCACTCCCGACTTCAAACATCACCCGCTACACAAAAGAACATCGACGACGGCAACACCGATTGCGTCATCCGGACAAAGGATTAAACTGACTCAAGCCTCCGGGGAATCCAGGTATAATCTACGTTCCAGAAAGCCAGTATAAATACGTTGTCCTTTACTTTAGTTACTTCGAGTAACCATCACAATGCACCACACCCCTGAAGATGGCCATTAAATAAACTGTTGAGATTCACATGGGCCACATCACTTTACCAAATTTCTTAAATTTATATTTTGTAGTGGGGAAACAGGAATATGGACAGGACATTTAATTTAATGTATTTATAAAACTAAAATTATTTTTTTTTACCGTAACTTGGCAGCGCTTTCCCCCTACTAGTTTTCCAATATCTGTACTCAAAGACTGAGAACAGACAATCTTCATTATTGCAGAGAGATGTTTATCAGTTAATCTTGATCAGTTGGCCGTTTTATTTAATTTCCTGGACGAAAATATTTGCTGATACAAGTATGTACTCCCAAAATAGCATAACATTTGTGCAGAAAACTTATAATTTCCAAGTATTTTTCTCCTATATAAGAATATATTTTGGGAATTCCTATTTCTTTATATATTTGTCTTTTAAATGGAATCATTCTGGAAATCAATTAATTCCAGTTGTATCGAAGTGGGAGCATTTTCAACTTCAAAGGAAAAAGGCCCAATAAAAAGAGAAAAAATGTTTTGTAACTCTTTGAAATCATTGTAACATTTATCAAATTTGTTTTTGATTTCTTCAATTTTACCATAATATTGTGAAAATGAACAACTTTGATTTACTGCTTACACATAGGAAAATAAGTCAAAACATTTTTTTGTATATGATTTTTGAACAAAGTCAGTTTTTGTACAAAACTTGTATTGTATCGTACATATTTGTAATTAATTGATCTTTGCCTTGCAATGTAATAATATTAAGATTATTCAAATGACCTGTAATATCTGTAAAAAAAAAAAAACAGATCTTTCACCACAAAGGATCTTTTATAATCGATATAAATTCGTTTTTATCATTTTTCATTTCAAGAAATACAATTATAATTTCTTCTAAAAGCATATAGAAGGTCTTCAGAACTTTGTGGCAGGACAACCAACGAACTTCTGTACAATAAGGAAGATCTTCGAATTCTGATGCTAAATCCGCCAAAAATAAAATGGCCCTCTCTTGCCGTCCTGTCAGTCATCGCATCACTCACACCATAGGGTGACCATACATCCCGTTTTGACCGGGACAGTCCCGTTATTTTAAGCTTTGGAAGGCATCGGACAAAATGTCCCATTTTTTTGGCAAAAGGGACCTCTTTCAAAAGGTGTAGGTAAAATGAAAAAAAAAAAAAAAAAGTCCCATACTTAATGAGTTAGAGACGTTTCCAATCTTAGGAAATATGTTATTTATCAACGGGTTGCTTATCAACTGTGTGATATTTCCTCATCATCAAGTGAATATCGGTCATTCCCTTCAATACCGATCCATGCAACTTTGAAAAGCTAATTTAGAATCTGAAGATGGCTAAGTGAAACTGGTTATTGTTATTACAAATGCTTTGTGTGGAGACCTAGTGTTTTTTACCCCTTTTTAAAATGATACAAATATGTTATTTATTGTGAGGGTGTTATCCTTACAGTGCCTCTTAAACTGAAAAAATGTAATGTAATAGAAAACCAGAACTGTTAGCATGCTATACCTTAGAAATGTAAGGGTTAAGACTAAGGGATGACAACGATAAAGTGTGTTTAAGGGATAAAAAATTCTAAAATTTCTGACAAAAATACATAATTTCACCTGTTAATTAAAGTGTTTATACAATTTTGTATAATCAACGGTTAAGACAAAGGGACCTCAGGTCTTAAGGACTTAAGAAATAATAATAGCCCTTTTTCTGATAAAACACACAGACTTATATCTATATATCCCTTGAGTGTAAAAGTGATGACATTTTTTTGTTTAATATTTAGTGTATATAATATACACTTATTTAATAATAAGTGTAGGGAGTACAATATCAGCTAAAGCTGAAAAGGAAATGAAAAGGCAGATGAAGTAGCAAGAAGGGGAGCTTCCAAGTGGTTCTGCGGACCGGAGTCCGCTATTGACTGGCCTAAACGATAAGCTAAGTCAGCCATCAAAAAGTGGATCTGGGAGGAAGCAAAGAGGGCCTGGATAAGAACAGAAGGATGCAAGCAGGCCAAGATGATGCTGCCAAAGCTAAATAAAAGGAAAACCAGATGCCTCATGGGACTGAATAGACCCAACCTAAGAAACATGGTTGAGAACTTCACTGGACCCTGTCAGCTAAAGAGACATCTGACATTATTAAAGATTGAATGGGGTCACACATGTCCAGTGTGCGACGAAGGACAGGAAACAGCCTACCACTTTGAAGGTAAGACAGAGATGGTTCGATGGTGTGAAAACCAGGGGTTGGCAAGAAGGATCCAAGTGCAGTCTAGTTGATAGGCTTGGCCTCCCTGCCTCCGTACTACTACTACTTATCTGTTTACATTTTGAGCTCCCATCCTTGCCAAAGCCTTAGGAATTGAAGGCTTAACACTAAGGGAAGTCCTCTCTACATAGTATAGAAGTTATCTTACTTTTGTCAAATTAATTGAATCTGCAAAAAGACAATCTTTCCAGTAAAACTGAAGAAAATGAGGCAGTTTATAGAGAAGATTGAGGGCCTTATTCCAACGTATTTTTTTGACAGAGATATCAACTCTCATATGAAAAATCATATATATAATTTCGCAAATGTTTAAATCATACAAATGTACTTTTTGACAAAGGGATATAATCTCTCAAGTGTATAAATCAAGCAAGATTTGTAGTGTACACATCTGTCTGTATAGATGAGGTTACCATAACGTATCTTGGGCAAAACCCCTAAATTATTTATATTATTATTCAATCCCTAATCAGGTTAAACCACTTAACTCTGTAGTATTGATGTTACAGTAAAGCTTATACATTTGAAAGGGAAAATAGTTCACTAACATTGAAAATTATAGTCTACAATGGCAATCGGAACTAAATTTGAAACTAGACAGTACTTGTTCGTTGTTCGACGTAAAATGAAGTTATAGAAAAACGGTAATAACATTATTTTCAATTTTCAGGTCGATCTGCAGTTAGGGATTTCAGAAGAACGGTAAACCTGTCCTTAGACATACTTTCTCTGAACATTTGACTCAGGCAATATGTTGCATGATAATTGACAACATACTAATAAAAAATATTCATAAAGATTAATTTAAAGCTGATATCGTAACAAATAAAATATAATATATATTGTTTTAAGTTGTTATAATGAATTTACCTGACTGTAGGTACAGTTCTTATCGTCTGAGGGTCCAAGGAGAGCGTTGGCATCTGTTTCAAGTCTAGTTTCTTCCTCGATAAACTCGTCTAGGGTTATCACATTCGAATCCTCTTCCATTTCCTCCTTCAAAACGGATTTCTCCGAAGATTCTTCCATGATTATTTTCCACCCGAGATTAAAAAAAGTTACGACAAAACACAAAGACTAGTAGCACAGAAGGAAAAAGAAATCAAATGTAACAGTGGTTATAACCTCCACCCGGAATGAGAAACAGCGGGTCAAAAAACTTTACCCGCGGGAAAACAACAGTTTATAAAGCGCCAAATTATAACATGCAAAATTACAACGATATCCTGAAAAATTTATTTGGTGAATGTGATTTATAAAGTTTCACTCTAAATATAAAGTATATGTCTATAACTAATAGAAATATCGAATAAAGGTTAGTACAAAATATAGTATGTACGTAGTAGATAGATAGTTTAGTTTTTCTTTGCTTCGGATTAACACTTAAAATAAAAATATTAACTTTTGTTGTTATTGTTATGCCACACAATTGTGCTGTTCGTGTTTCACAGTGCTTTCTAGATAATTATAGTTTCATTTAATATTAGTAATTCTTACAAAATCTCTATTGAATTCAGTGGCGTATCCAGCGGCTAGGTCTGGAGGGGGCACATTCTAAGACAGTTTAGATTGGAGGGGGGGGGGGGGTGTATCGTAGTATTTACAAGAAAAGGGAACTACTTATTCAAAAATGTACAAGTAATAAGTAATAAACTAAAAAAATCTCCGCGCCAAGTAAGAACATAACTGTTTTAGAACGTATTCGTTAGAAAATGTTATACTGATGCTTACTGCAGTACAATATCTTACTGTAAGTCATGGGCGTCGTCAACAGTCAATTATTAGGGGGGGATTTATGGCGGGGGTCCGCCCCCCCCCCCCCCCCGGAAATTTTTGAAAATATGACCTCTCAAAACAGAGCTTTTATGCATTTCTGAGGTGTAATTGAATATGAGGTGAATGTAAAAAATATGTATTAGAAAAAAATACGGCGGTATCTTTTTTTTTACTCTATTGGTTCTGGGGGGGGGGGGGGCACGTGTCCCCCCTGGATACGCCACTGAATTACAAAACTTCCTTTTCCCTATTATGATGGCTGTTTTAAAAAAAATATCTGTCTATACTCAGGCCCGGCCTGGGTACTTATTAGGGGAGACTCAAAGCTAGGAGGGCGCCAGGGGGGCACCCAGGGGAGGTCTCAGCAAACCGTTGAGTCCGGGGGTCTTCCCCCGGAAAATGTTGAAAATCCAGATGTAGGTACAAACTTGTATTTTAAAAGTTGAGGTTTTTTCTTTGCAGTTTCATTTAATAGCTTACAACTTTATTGCATAAGTTCAATTGCAGCTCTGCACATCTAATATTTCCCGAGATATAACACTTTAAAAATAGTCAGTTTTTTTGTTTTTTTTTAAAGAAAATTTTAAGTATCGCTCTTGTTTCGGGCCGAATATCGGCATAAAACCGCTCACCTACGTGGAATGTCATAACAAATGAAGTTGTAGTAAATTTAATTAGTCTCCTTATAAGTACAAAATGATAGTCTAGGAGCCCACGACACTAAACCTGTCACGATAGGTCTCCCAAATTTCATACACATATAATTCGTCATGCCATTCATAGGGGAACAGAAAATGGACCTGCTGCCATGTCTGGGACCGAACAACGCTGAAGTTTTATTAATTTAAAAAAACTATAACTTGGAATCCAAAATGGCGGCTAATACCCGTCACGGGGAAAAAAATATTTTTTTTTAAATTTTGAGTGGGGTATTAAATGAAAGGTATTGAAGAGTAGTTTACAAAAATATATCACTTGTGGTTAATGTTTAATTTTCCGCGCCATTTTGTCAAAAAAACATCAAAATTTTGCGTGCCCCCCCTAAAACTGTATTTCTACTGTTACTAAAAATATAAAAAAAAATATGAAAAATATGCGGTCTGCTGGGCCAAAGAAAAAATAAGAATACCAATTTGGATCTGATTAACTGGAAATCCAAAATGGCGGCTAATACCTGTCACGGGAAAATAATATTTTTTTAAAAATTTTGAGTGGGTAGGTACCAAATGAAAGGTATTGAAGAGTAGATTACAAAAATATATAAGACTTGTGGTTAGTGTTTAATTTTCCGCGCTATTTTGTCAATAAACATAAAAACTTTGCGACTTTCAAACGCTGCTGCCGCCATTTTCTCCCCTGATTGGAAAAGGCAGCAGTGGTTTTTCTTATACAAAAATTGATGATCTTTCAGATAGGCTTTGGTTTTTTCGGGGGACTTATCATGACAGAAACCTACAAATTTTATTTTTTAAAAAAAAAATATTTCAGCGTTGTCCGGTCCCAGACATGGCAGCAGGTCCATTATCTGTTCCCCTATGAATGACATGACGAATTATATGTATGAAATTTGGGAGATCTATCATGACAGGTTTAGTGTCGTGGGCTCTCCTACTATGAAGTCTGTATAAGCCCAATAGATCTGTTGTTGCAATAGTAAAAAACACAAATACGGAATATTAGGCCAGTCAAATTAGACCTTATATTGGCAAAGCGTGATGCAGTTCTGATATTTTGATATGTCATTTGGGCCAGTTTGGGTTGTGTGATCCAAAGTTTGCAGCTTCGAAAAACTTGTGCTAGCTGCATAATCCACGAAAAGCTGAAAAAAATTCGGACTTCGACGACTGAAAAATACATAGAATCATGTTAAGATTTGTAATTCAATTTACCCATTACATTTTCAATTAAATGATTCATGAATAATAGGTGTGTTAATAATACTAATGATAGGACGAAGAGTTATCAATGTTTAATTTTCTTTTATCTTCATTTTAAATGAATTTAAGTTTATGCATTTTTTGAATTATTTTATTACATTCTGTTTTAATAGTTTTAATTTTTTCTTCATATTTATTACACTGGATTTGTCTATAAATAGAATTTTGACCTAAATTATCAGTCATTTTATTATTACAATAATTTTGATTAATAACTACAGTTAAGTTAGATTTGTCGGACTTACAAAAATTAATATTTTAATTTTCCATCTCTGTGCTCCAACTCCTTATTTATTATAGTATCGTTCTCGCGTATCGTGTCAAATTGTAAATTGTGTTTTCTTTGTCGCTAGGGCTTAGCTTCTTATTTCAACTTTACCTTTATTTTTATATACCTATATTATTTCATATACGTGCATACGATTTTACAAGAGTGACATAATAACCAAAAGACAGTACCTATATATTCTTAGTTAACATTTTTCTCTAAAAGGTCTAAAGTCTAAGCATATCAACATGGTCGAGAATGGAGAAGAAAATAGTTAATATGTGTTCGAAAACCAGGGATGTTAGATTGGAGAGAATGGAAAAAGCCTGAACTTATGTGATCAGACAAGAAAAAAAAAGTTTATTTGAGCTCGCAAATTATTCAAAAAAAGGCAAAATCATTTCACCATTAGTTATCCGCGGAATAATATGGAACGTAACTTACATGCATATCAAGAGTTTACTATATCTTATTTTATTTATTTTACAAGTAACATTACTTTTGTGCAATATCGTAAATTGTTAGTCAGAGTTTTCCTCGGTGCTATTGGACGATTATTATATAATGCCGAATCCCAACATAAAGTGGTAAATACAGTGGGATCGGTTGCTTCACTCATATTATAAGTACTCGTTGTGATCATTAATCATCAGTGTAAAAGTGTAGAACATGTTTTATCTTTTTGGGATTCGAAATAGATAAGTTTCAGGACTGTTCGAGTTTACTAACTACTTAGTTTCGACGACAATCAATTATGTTTAAATTCCTATAAATTAAATTTTAAATGGAATTCATTAATATTAAAGTAAGAAGTAAGGATGTTCCCTCTATACGAGGTGGGATGCTAAGGTAGAAGTAGTAGTGTTTAGCTAAACAACTCCCACCAAGGAAGACATCCATTTCAACCTTACAAGAGAAACTATACCAGATCCAGTTGTCTGCCGTATCTTCAGCAAACTGCTTCAACCTCACAATCGAGTGTCCACTACCAATAACTTTATCCAAATACTTCGTCAACTTATCGGCATTAATAATATATTTATATGATAGCTCATTCAAATATAGAAAATATTTATATAAATATAGAATCATTTAAAATAAATATAATGTTAATTAAACAATTTAAATTTAGAAGTTAGTTGTTTCGACCGAGTTAATTCGAATAGAAAATAAAAGAGTATCTAGTTCACTGATTGACCAACTTAAGTGGTCAAAACGGTCAATATTAAACAATAATTATTATTGTGTTTTCTGTTTTGAATTTAAATCTTATAACTTACATATCTCTTTTGTTTATATTTGTGCTACGAATCGTTTAATTGATTTAATTAATGTGATATAAATATGTCTAGTCAGTTACGCATGGACATCCTACCATTAAGTATAGTCAAATACATTTCGTAAAAACTCAACTTCAAATTTATATTACATTTATTTTACGTAAATATACATTCGTTTTACGCAGGTTGATACAAATAATTGTATACAAGATGTCAATAAACAACGTTATATTCGCTTCAGCTCTTTCCTTATTCTTAGGTATGACTTTATTTCATTTCATTATTATCTTATTATTTTTATTAGTTTAAGTATAATTAATTCATAATTTGATTTTGAAATCAAAATTTGGCCGATATGTACAGAGGAATCATATACTCTGAGGCAAAATCAATTTATTAAGTTTTAGTTCTAAATTTGGTGGCTCATAACCCTAAATACTCTTATAAATCGTGAAACCAAATTCTATTAAATGTTCTTACGGTTTTGATATTTTGTAAAAGTAAAAAAGGTACCTACACTAATTAATTCAACCATATTATAAGTAGCAATACCGAGTTGCGGAGGTATATAAACAATCTTCTTTCACTATCCAAAGGAGATACTTTTATTAGAACATATGTATTTATAAATTAATTATAATTCATTAATTAATTATTAATTATATGTTGGGATTTTTTTTTTCTTTTTTTGTTTGTTATAAAATAGTTTATTCAAAATGTTATATTTTTATGGAGGGGGGGGGGGGGGGGCAGCATAATTCTTGGTATCTTTTGTATTTGACTAGACTAAAAATATATTTTTATATTATTAAAATCGTCAAAACCCTTTTGAAAAAAGTTTTTGAACGCAGCAACAAAATTTAGAGGTAAAACTTTCCATTTCCTACACACTTAAAAAAAAAATCCAGTTCTTGATTTCTCCGCGGGATGTTTTTTTTTTTTTTAATAAGTTGTTTATAAAATTGCATTGAAATTAATTTACTAGTATTGTCTCCACGCTTTTATATAGGCCACAATCTATGACAGATATCTTCTTATTTTTTGGACACAGGACACTTTAAAACCGCACAAATCCGAAACAGTTTTTCATAGGATAACTGAGATTTTTTTAATTTTAAAACAACATTTTTGAAATCAGGGGATCTATAAACTTTTATTCTCATCTTAAATCAACATTCAACATCTAATGTTTAAATTTTTGCTTTACAACAATACTTCCTCTCTTACAGTTCGCAGCAGTATTAATGCTCTTTGACGATTAACCAGTAAACATATTAATAATTTTGTTACCCAGGTTATGATTAGGCAATTAACCAAAATTGGGTTTTTGAATCTGACTTTCTGCAGTTTTGACATAAAAGGTAAAAATATATCCGATACAACTCGTTCTAATTTTTTTTTTTAGATTGGTATTTAAATGGCCTACATATTAGAATTTATTAATCAAAATTGTCGGAACTGAGCTCTTGGGAAGTAGCAACCCTGTATTTACAGCTAAAATTTATTTCTCGATTTTGCCTCAGGGTATGATTTTTCTGAATATTTATGCCAAATTTCATCGAAATCTGTGCAGTAATTTAGGCTCCACATGTTTGTACAGACTGTAAGCAGACCACAGACGGACAGACATATTTCTAAAAACAACTTTTTTGACTGGGGGACCTCAAAACATGTAAATCCATTAAAATCGAATTTTTACGCCACCTCAAAATTTTCTATCTATATATACTAAGTATGTGAGAAAATAAAAAACGATAAGAGAATTCGCTCGATAGAAAAATATATAAATACATTTAATTTGCTGCTCAGACGATATTTTACACAACTGCCAAGGATTTATACTTGTAGAACAGGGTTAAACCTTGGAACCTTCAAAAAACAGAAAATTAATTTAAAAATAACTATAATTAATTTAGAACCTGGGTATATATTATGACCAATCTGAACACCCTTCAAAGACAAATAAATAAATTTGAAACAAACATAAAAAAACAATGATTCAAACAAAGTACAATTTGAGTCTTTTTAATACCGATAGAATAAAACCTTGGCAGCGGTCATGGATACGGATACTTTAGATCGCCACTGAATTAAGTGAAATTAAAAAGAGACAGTGGTGATGTATCCCAAGGTAAAATTATAATGTAGACTATTTGGATTTCACTACTAGAATTGTATATGTAGAGAGATGGCGTACTCATTAGTATTTTTAAATTCCAAGGAGATCCCCTTCAGACCTCCTCATCCTTAATCTGTATGCAAAACAAGATCCTTTATCAAATAATCAATCCACCAAGAGGAAACAAGACTTCTACCTGCCTTCTCTTGGCTTATTTCCTACTTGGTTTAGGAACACGCATTGAATACAATCATTCCTTTTCCTTATTATTTACTCTGAATAACAATTTAATTATTTTTTTAAAATGATTATTAAATTTTAATTATTCATTAGTTTGAAAATGAGTCAGGAATTAAATAGTAGATGAATTTTCAAGTTGACAATTAGAAAAATGTTGAGAATGATTTACTTCCTTAAGGTATACACATCTTAATAATTACTAATCATAATAAATAAATAAAAATAAAATAGATAATAATAAATTTAAGTAGTTCTTACATAATTTTAATTAGAACGTGGATATTCGCACCACGTTAATGGTATCCTTCACATTTGAGATTTTAGCTTATAATGCAAGAAAAAAAATTGTGTAAGGTTAAGAACCTTTATGGCGTTATCTCTAGCCGCTCACCGAAATAATAGTACTATAGGCCTGACGGCATCGACCGTACATATTCTCATTTGAATAAAATTACCATCTTTTTTTAAACAAGACGATCCTCCCTATTCGCTTTTTTTACTCTCATAGTTTTTTATTTACGAAAAGCTAGATGCTTTTAAATTGATTTTGTCACATATTATCACTACTATCATTAACACTAAGATGGCTATTGTTCAGCGTCACAGTAAAAGCTCCTAATATTTAATCGACTAATCTTACATAATGAATTCGATCATCAGTGTGAAAAATGTCTTAACTTTCTGGGATTCGAAACATTACTACTATTTCTAGACATGTTAGTGTTAGATATATCTGTGCTATGTGAGCCAGATATTTCTGTGTTAAGACGTTAGATATTATGTTGGTGATATATGATGTGTGTCATATGTCAATGTAAGATAAAGAAATGCTGGGTGATATTTATGTGATATGTGTGACAGATGTAAGTGTTAAATATTAGATTACTAACAAACATCGTGGGTGAGGGGCCTAGGGCCTAGGCCGGCCAAATTGCTTACACAAACGTAGACATTATTTATTTAATTGATAAGGATTTCTCTATATAATAATGATTGAGATGGATTTGTCAATATTTTATTGATTGATATAAATTTGGGTTTATAGTTATGTGTATTTTATTGTTATATCAGGTGGATGGATGGTGAGCGGAGCGTTAAGAAATCAGTGGGCAATTGGTCCCTGTATATTACAGCTGAATGAGCCCTGCTACAATAATGAAAGGGTTAAATTCTTCCTTTATCCTAGGTAAAGTCGACTAAGCTTCTGCTTGCAATTTTTATTTGCTTGACGTACAATGTACCTCGAGTTAACTGCCTCAAGTTACAATGTCTCACATAGTTTAAGAAATATTGTTGAGAAAACAAATTAGCGATGGTGAAGGTGGTAATAGATCTCATGTAAATAAAGTTTTGTTTAAATCTGTGGTCGTTTCAATACGAATTTGTGGAAATTAAACCGTACTGTAGTAGAAGCATGCAAAGACAAAATTCTTCCATGCATGAATCTTGTTTAAAGACTTCGTCTTGGCAGTAGAATTGAATATCTGAATAGCCCAAAATTTTAGGGGGTGGAACAATTAGGTGTAAAATGAAGAAAACTAACATTACTAACTACCTTAAACACACGCACGAGAATAGACGTAGACAATTTATGCAATACGAGATCGAGATATATCAAGATAACCTTCAGAACAGTGTTTCCGCTGACAATGTGAGTCTCAATTTAATAATTTGGGTATCCAAAAGTATTTGAGAAATCGAATTTCTTAATTATTTAAATGAATCGTTATCATTTTAAGGAGGCATTTGTAAAACCACATTCTTTTTTTGTCGTAATCTTTCTATAGAAAAATAGCTATATCTGTCGGTTTATATTTAAGCGGACTTATTTTTTAGTACTATAGCGATAGCGACCATATTGCAGTATAATTTTAACAGAGATAGGCTCACGAAAATGACTACCGATCTAAAATTTGTCTTTTGAATGTTATTTTGAAAGATAAATAAACATAAAGTAATATACTAAATGTTCATGTTATGTTATAACACTAGTTTATCCTTTAAATTAGCACTTAAACTAGACTGCTTTCGTTATGCTGCTGGCTGGATGTTCTGGCAATTTTTTCTTTATCATTTACGATACTTAGGTGCAAAAGTTTTTTTAATGCGAATGCAAGTCAATTTTAACTTAGTGAAATTCGCAGTATTTCCTTTTTGAATCTATTATTTAAAACTGGGGAATAAAAAAATGTAGTGAAATATCTTTTCGACAGGTTTAAACTCTAACCCCAAACTGTCCGAATTATTATTTGTATCTTTTCCCGATTAGAAAACGAAATAAACAGTTTTATAATCAAAGATCTCATAATCGGTTTTTGGCTTCCCCTATCTTTAAAGCAATTATCTCAAAACATGAAATGCAAGAAAAAAGAAAATGAATCAACTTAATCACCAAATATCCAGATAGAAACTGCAATTTTTGGTTCAATTCTGTAGAGGATATTCGAGGAGGGGGGAGGGGGGGGGGGAGTTAGATTTGAAAAGAGAGGAAATTATTCACTTAATTTGACGTCAACTCTCTCATAGGGAAATATTATATTTTGGAAAAAAATGCACCACTGATTCGATTAACAACAACAAACTTCCCTTCTATTTTGTAATCTAAAGTAATCAACATACAGCGTCCAAACCTATATTAATGAAATAACAGTTTAGCCAACAACCATAAAAAAAAGAAGCAGCACAGCCCAGATTTCGTTTATATGAAACATAGGGGAAAGAGAAAATCACGTTTTTCCAATTAAATATTTTTCGGTTCAGTTAAAGCAAATTTATCGAAAACAAAATGAAATTTGTATACTTAGATCATGAGTTTTCTTTCCTTTTTGTAACATAACATTTAAACTCGGTTTAATCTTTATGCTAAATGGAGAGAAAAATGCTCATCAGATATATATTTTTTAAATTCATTTAATAAAGTGTTTAAAAACAATAAATGTTGCTTCTTTCTAAGGTTTCATAAAGTAAACAAAAATTATGAATGTTTATAAAAAGTTACATTCTTAATATAGTTTAAAAAACACGTTCTAAATAAACGAAATAATGTTTATATAAATTTAATCGTTTACTTTTTCAATTCAATCAATTTAGAATTATTTTTTGAGGAAACCAAATTAAAAACAAATAGTTCTTACGTTCAAATATACGTAGCAAAGTAATAATAAGTATAGTAAAATATACAAAACAAAAACCGATTCGTTTGTATTGTTCTGAAAGGATAATTTCCGCTGTTAAACATTTTCTTGTGATTAAAGAGTTAGTCCTATATTAAATTCTATGCATCAAACATCATTTCAGTTTAAGTAAATGCATCGGCAGTATTAAGTTTAAGTTAAAAGGAAAAAAAAACAAAATAAAAAAAAAAATAAAAATGCGCAAAAATATCGCAACGATTATCTATCTTATTATAGTAGTAGAAATGTATATTTAAAAGATAATATTTAATAATATACAATGCATTACTAAAATATAATAATTACTTTCTAAATTAAAAGAATGGGTTTAAAATAAAAAATAAAAACATGAAAAATTAGAAAAGGACTTGAAGTAAAGGATTCGTACAGATTTTAAAACGGCTCCGCAAAAACGTTTTTATGGAACCAACTTAAAGGGACTTTGACACCGAAAAGACAGGAGATATGAGTCTTCACTAATCCGATCCATTACATTATGATTAAAAACAAATATTATTTTCACACGAAAGAGACGAGGACTTTAGCTCTCCCCAGTGGAAATTGTCTTGTCTTCTATCTCTTGTCGTCTGTCTTCTGTCTGCCTAAAGACACTATGCGAAAGCCACCTAATGATGCGTAGGGCTTCTAGTTTGATAGCATCTAATTTCTTATCACTGAAAACTGAAACCTCGTTTACCTACACAGCTTACAAAAGCAATAAGTAACGTTTTAATTAAGATCCATCAAGTACAAAACAACTACTAGGCCGATTTGGATGAAATTTAACATACATTAATATTAATGTATGTGTTATTAATGTAATATATATTTCTGTCAGATCCAATTTTTTATTTTTAGGGACAGCGTCTCAAAACTAAAAAAGCAAATATGCATTTCTCTATTTCACTTTAGGGTACCATTTTTTGAATGTCAAATTTTTTAAGTAGGGGATGTTCTCTTACCTTTGACACTTGGCTCCAGCACAATCCCAGGGAGAAAGGTAATTGTTGAACACTATTTCAACAACCTTGCTGCCTTCACTAGTATAGCTATCATATCAGTTTTTATCATGTTGTTGATTTTGCTAAGTGGCTAAGATAAGGGAATCCTTCCTGCAAGAGAAAAAAAACAAAACAATTCAATTGATTTGTTCTAAACTAATCCTTATTTGTCTGTTATCAATGCTGTGCGATGTGTGTCTGGCTTATCAATGCTGTTGAATGATAGATTGAATGTTGTTATGAAGTTTAGAGGTTCTGGAAAGCGGATTGTTTTGGATCTAGCAAAAAGGACACCTCCTCCTGAGTACGACTCTAGTCTGCCACTTAAGATCATAGCTCATGGCTATGGAGGAAAACATGATAACTACTACGTGGACTCCATCAGAATGGGTAACATAAACATCTTTTTTAATAGCGAGAGGTGAAGGTCAAAGCCCTGACAAGTAAGAAATCATTTTATAAAGTTAAAATAAAAGTATTTAAATTGTAAAAAAAAAAAAATTATCATTATGTATTGGATTAGAAATAATTCTCTGCGTTCAATGTTCTAGAAGAATTGCAGCCCCTTAAATTAAACATGTTACAGACATTTTATTTTATACAAAACCATGATCTGGTTTAAGTAATTTTTACCTACGAGTGAATCCAACTCCCTTTGGCCCTATAAATATATCTCTAGAGTGCATCAACTTAAGAATATTGCAGCACGTGGCACTTGAAAGTCGTCATGTGGAGTTAAATCTTATGGTACTCTCTATCTATTGGTATACGAAATGTTTAATACTCAGCCTCAAGTTTAGGAGTTTACTCTCCTCCGATAGGCCTGCGCTATAATTTATCAATAATTTTAAACCGCTTAGTAGTTAGTACATGTATCAGAAACGAGATAGCGTCACGTTAGGCCTATGTATATGGTTCATCGGCCCTTGGACGTCGATTTGTCCTCGTCAACAGTTAGGAAATTGAAAAACAACATAGCAGTGGACACTATCATTAGATCCTCACATCGTCAATTTATGAAAGTAATGACATTTTTATAACACTATTCAAACAAACTAAACTAATTTTGAATCTCAAAAAAAGAAAAATAAATAGATCAGTTAGTTATTTTCATTTTGCTTCCGAGCTTACCGAAGGTAACGGGGGGTAACGCTAATTGGTTTGTCTCCCACAAATTTGTTTTTTCATTTACACCTATATCTTTTTAAAAAAAATGGTATCACCCGTCTGCGCACATTAAATATTGCTAAATTCATAAAACAAATCGATAAAAATAGAATATTTAGAAGGAGGTAGAGTGGGATTAAATTAATCCCAACAATTAATGAGTAATGGGTCATTGAAGTATGCGATAGGATGCGAGGAAGCAACACTAATTAGCTACGCTATGAGCCAAAATAATTGGCAGACTATTTAAATTATTTTGTATTGTGCATATCGATAAAGGGTTAATAGTTATACTCGTATAGTTTGTATAGTTAGTCTATTTAGTCCATTGAATGGCTATTAAATTTATAATGTTTTCAATTAGAAATAATTATCTAAAACCCATAATACTTTTGAAAATTACATCCTGTAAAATTAAACTCGTAAAAAACTTAGTCGATATTGTCAATATAGAGTTCAACATCAATTTTTAGCACGCGGCTCGCGACCCTGTGTAATGAAGAGAGGTCACATCTATTTGACCTCCGGAAGTATGTACTAACAACAATGAGGATACCTGCTATTGAATTATTTTATGATTGTACGTTGGCTATATTGTTTTTAAATTATAAAGTAAGTTCTAACGTTCGTACATAAATCAAACTGGACCACAAATCAATGTTAATACTCTAATTTATCTATAGGTTCCTCATCTACAGAATTGACAGATATATAGTTGTCTATGAAACATCTAGGATTGACATCAATAGAAGGATACTGTTATTTACTTACTCATGTACGTAGTATGTATAGACATACTACGTATACATGGGATATGTAAAATTCGTTGTGTCTTCTAATTCTTTATAAAGAGCTTTTCTGTAGGTATATACTACTAAATTCTAACTAATGACTTAAATGATATATCATTTGCTAAATGGTAATGTATACGGACTGATTTTAGAATATACGGAGCAGGGTAAGTCGAACGTGCTGATGGTGGAATGGAGTTCGCTAGCGAGGCTACCGTGCTATCCTTGGGCAAGTCTCAACACCTGGCAGGTTGGTAAATGTCTAGGACTGGCCGTATCTTTTCTTCCTTCACCCAGTATCCATGCTGTGGGTTTCAGCCTTGGAGCTCATCTTGTATCCTTCGCAAGCAATTACCATTACAAATATTTTAACACAACATTCCACAGGATAACTGGTAAGTCATTTTTTTTTTAATTCCAATTTAGCTATTATAATTTATAGTTTGTATGGATTAGTACTTCATTACAAAAGAATAAAATTAGTTCTGTTTGATTATGACCACAATGGGAACTAATGCAACATAGTAATTTATTAAACAGACAGATTGTTAACGTTAACAATCGATTGGGAGAGTTGGTTGTGACAGTTACTCCAATAAATGATTAGTTCTTGTTCTTATGCTATATACTAGTAGTCCTGTGAACAGTAGACCTCGCTCGTTAAAATAACCAATCGGGCTTTATCGTTTCTTAGCCCTACAACTACCGTGATACTAAAAGTATCTCTGTACCCAAATAAGCAAAGGTACAGGTACGAAAAGGGTACAATGCTTTTAAGTGTTATTTGGCGCAACTTTTGACCGAAGGAAATTTTCGAGCTGATAAATCCTTTGACGCTATTAGCCCTACCCCACAGTTGGGTAACCTACCCCCTGCACGGTACTCTAAAAGTGCAAAAGGGTACTAAAGTACCAACCGAGTACATTTTCACATAGGGCATCCTTCACATAGACGTAGCTCCCGAAGTAGGAATCGGAAATATAAAGACAAACCGGATTCTGAAAGAGAACAATTTGACCTAAAGTTCGGTACCCTTTTGAATCCTGTCTGAATAAAATTGCGAATGGTACAGAAGGTCAAAGTCGAAATTTCGGAAAAACACGATATTCGTGTTTTTCGTCGAGGTACTCAACTTCCCCTCCTCGAAGGTACTAAAAAAAGGGGATTGTACTTACCCCTTGAAAAAGTCATTTTTAGAGCATACAAAGCAGAGAAGGAAAGTACTTTTGTTTTCCCCGTACGTATATACCATGGCACCTATGTACCATCTTGTACCTTGAAATTTAAAGTACCATATCTCAAAAAGTAAAAGTACCATCGAGTTTAAAAGCAAAACGCCAGGAGCAGCATTTCAGTGGCTTTTAGGGCTCAAAAGCCAAATAGCGTCGTATTAATGCCCTAGGAGGAGATACGTGAACCATGTAGAAAAACGCGTTTGGAAAAAAGTGGTAAAAAATGTTTTTGCATCGCTTTTGTATTCTTCCCAAGGGCTTTCCAACGATATACGACACCCCCGTATTAAATATCTCCGGTTTTCTGATCGGCGAAAATACAAAATTCCCGATGTCGCCCCTAAGCGGGGATGCACGTAAAAAAATTTCTCGTTGCCGACTATGGACCTCTGCGGTATCTACAAAAGCCTTGAACATTTTTTTTAAATTTTCAATTATTTCAAAAGTTATACGTGTAAAAACGTGTTAAAAAACGCCCTTTTTGACCATAGACGATTTCCCGTAGAAAATAAACCCATTTCCCGGCATATAGAATTTTTTCTTAAAAATACACTGTAACCTTAACAATTTTCAGAAAACTCCATGTCTCTACGACAAACACACCCATCAGTACAAAAATCCAAAAAAAACACCCTATTTCGCCCTTTAAGGCCGATTTTCACCCTTAAGGAATGGTTTAAAACTGCCCATACCCAATGTTTGGTCAAGCGATTTTTAAGGTTCCTAACAGATTTTGACATTACCAACTCCGAAAATCCAGAGTCGGGGTATAATTATTTTTTTGTTTTTTGCCGTGGCGCCTTAAAATAAAGTAAATTTTTACATAAGGGATCAACTAAAGAAAATAGACAAGAAAATGTTCGCAGGACTTATAATTTGAATATTAAATGTATTTAAATTTTTAATATGAGTATTATTTATTTTGTTAACTCTCAAAAGTGTATAAAATAACTCAATAAAATTTTAAAATAACTCTCCCTATACACACACAAATTGATACATTTATTATTAATTTAGAATTAGCAATAACCTATATTATATCGAATTCCTACCAAGGGATGAAAATAAGATAAGTATATTATTAAAAGTTTTATTATAACGGGTAAACACATTAGGTTTTTACAGGACAGGGGAGCGGTCATTTTAATAGATGTAATAAACAGTGTGAAACAACAATTCTCTGGGATACGAAGCAGATATGTCGTTATTTAGACGTGGGTTCAGGCGAGTTACAAGAAGTCTAAATATTTGGAAAGGTCGATCCTCTACTAAATCGTTAATTTTTAATATTATTTTAAATAAATATAGATTATATTGACGTATTTGTTTAGTTAATTTGTTCATCTCATCAATGTAAGTTTGTTCTTAGGACTGGACCCGGCTTTACCATTTTTCGCCACCACCAAGAACTGGCTAAAGTTGGACCGGAGTGACGCTGGGTTTGTCGATGTCATCCATACTAACTGCGGCATGTTTGGCAAACTGGAGCCGTCCGGCCATGCAGATTTCTACGTCAACTCTGCTACTATACAGCCTATGTGCAGGAATCATACGAGTAAGTCCCTATCACTCAATCCATTCCTAAAATATTATTTACTCTATAGTTTACAAGCATGTAATTCTTCATCAATCTTTATCTCCCAAAATGGTTTATGAAAAATTTTAAAATACACGATAGGTAACAAAAAAGAAATCTGCAACCTATTGTCCTTATTAATTTTTTTCAATACTTTTTTACCTCTCTATTGGTCCATGAAATAGCGTGCAAAAATTTGTCCGATTAACATCAAACTAGAATTTTGTATACGGATTAATTTTTGGTGTCCTCCAAGAATACGCAGTCGGCAAAGTTCGTCTGAGGGACATAGCTTGACCACAAGCTGTTAAAAAAAGAGACCGTTGAGAGCGGCCGACGTCCAACCATTATGGCGGACAATGTGTCATGACCCTGAGTACAAAATTTGTTAGTAAACCAAACATCAAGTAGATTTTAGTTTGTAACTTGATAGGTAACCACTTTAATATGGCGAAATATTTGAATAGCTAAACCATTAAATGACTAACTAACATCAACTTGATTTTTGGTCATCTAACGAATTCTGTATTCAGGACCATGAAAATCACATTAATGGATGGAACATTGCCAAGCTATTGCCAAGCTATGTCCCGCAGACGAACTTTGTCGACAGCATATTCTTGGAAGATACCAAAAAATTAACTCCACGAAATTCTAGCTTGATGAATAAACTTTTTAGCACTCTATCTCCTGATTTGTCTATCAAACAATTTTTTTGCCACTCAGCTACTGTTAATACTTTTTTGATTAATATTTTCCATCTAAATATCTGAACTAAAGATGCTCGATGTCCATCTAAACACTTAATCTATTACGAGTTTGTTTATTTGTAACCGTTCAATTAATTAATTTATAACATTTACATAAATGTTATTTCAAGCAAAAAAGAAAACTAACTAATTTATATTGAAAGTAATCTTATAACCAAAAGAAAAGGCAAAAACTCATGATTAAATGAAGGTCACAATCATCTCTGAATGATTAATTGCCCATTTACCATGTATTGTTTGTCTTCATTTTATCTATTTTAAAAGGTAATTGGAATGGTTCATGCTAAATGAACCTCAATTGTTATGTTGCCCCAAAAACTTCACCGAAATCAAAACTTTATTTACCAACATTATAAGGAATGAAAATGTTCCTGCTCTTTGGCCTAAGAAAAGCTTCATCCACATAGGCTGCTACGAGAATAAAGAGGAGTTAATTAGTCGAATTTAAGTTCCAAAAATTGACATTCTCAAAAATATCCGAAAACAATTTTCATTTTTAGTCCAAAAAAAGTTTTTTCTTATTTTCAAAATCAAGGACAATATACCTTGTTAAGGATCTTAAATTCAAATGTCTTTATTTAGGAGTCAAAAAAGAATTTGAGTACATTTTAAATGTTATTAGTTAGCATTGTTGAATTGTTGTTACTGTACATAGTAGAATATCTGTCAAGAGAAAACAATTTATTCATTGCATCCACAGGAACGCGAAAAAGATTTGGCTTTTGCAGGAAAAATCTAATATATATATATATATATATATATATATATATATATATATATATATATATATATATATATATATATATATAATCTAATATATATATATATATTTAACAAATTTCTGAAATTGGCCAAGAGAGAAGTGGCCTTATTTTTGATTTTCCGAGAAAATGTTATTCTTTATAAAAATAAGTATTTTCTATTCTAAGATAATTTTTGATGTATAAAAAAATTAAAAAAAGGAAGTCAAAAATCCCCCCCCCCTTCAATATTAAATAATATTTAAAGTTGTTTGAACTGGATAAATGACGTATTATTTAAAAGGTCTTGTTTTGTACTTACAAAAGTTGTGTTAGTAACCATTTTGATTAAAGCGACTTAAAGTTGGCAAGAAATAAAAAAAAAAAAAAAAATTATCTTTAATTTTATCTGTAATTATTTTTTATTAGGTTAAATGTTTTATGACTGTAGGAAAAACTAGAAATTTGACAATTATTGTTTTAAGGACTGCATTCATATTGTTTGTTAAAGATAATAATCACTTCTTAAATAAAAAATATTAGTTTATTTATATCCCCCCAACCCTTTTTACCGAAATTTGGCCGATTTAGACGAAATTTGGCATACCAGAAAAATCATTTCCTGAGGCGAAATCGAGAAATGAATTTTAGTTCCAAATTTGGGGGAGGTACCCCCCAATGTCACCCAAAACTCTGAAAAAACGTGAAAAAAATTTGATTTTGATTAAAAATTCTAAAATGTAGTCCATTTAAATACGAATATAGGCCGTTTTCCCGGGAAAAATCTAGTTCCTGAAAAAATAGCTTAAAACGTGGACGGAGAGACGGGTTGGATTCCCCGCCCAGGAGAAGTTATTTTTATGATAAATTTTGATGAATGTTTAATAATAATTAAATGTACATACGAAAACTAATAAATGGAAAATATTGGGCTAAGTAATTATGAACTCGTATAATGAGAAAGTTTGTCTGAGTTGTCTCGGATCATTTTTTTATTTCTTGCCCACTTTAAGTTGCTTTCAAAATGGTTATTAACACAACTTTTGATGTACAAAACAAGACCTTTAAAATGATACGTCATTTATCCAGTTCAAACAACTTAAAATATTTTTTAATATTGAAGGGGGGGGGGGGATTTTTGACATCCGTTTTTCAAATTTTTTATATAAAAAATTATCTTTGAATAGAAAATACTTATTTTTATAAAGAATAACATTTTCTCGAAAAATCAAAAATAAGACCACTTCTCTCTTGACCAATTTCAGAAATTTGTACCTTTTGGGTACAGGGTGCATGGAACGAAATTTTTAATGAGATACATCTTCATTCCACAACATGCAGGAGACTTTATAAAGAGTGACTTTTTTTCGAAATATGAAATTTTTTTGCATTTACACCTATAGGTAAGTCGATCAGGGGACACCCTGTATATGAGAATACTTATTATTAGCGTTGAACAAGTATGATTAGTTTAAACCTCTATTTGTCGTAGATCCGCCGTTCTGCAGCCATGCAATGTCGACAACGTTCTTCGCCGAATCGATTAAATTGGACCCACAAACAGGAGGAGGCTTCTATGGAACAAGATGTCCAAGCTACCTCCACTTCACATTCGACAGATGCAACCTGACATCGTCCAAAGCCGATCTACACATCATGGGTGAACATACTGATAAGAGGTAAATAATTTAGACTCTTATTGTTCCTATAAAAATACTAGAATAAAGGATAATATATCTTTACATATTATATACCGTCAAACAATAAATTAAACTATTAAAAGGCTGTGAGAGAATTTCCACAACGATCACCAAAAGAAGGGTAATTTGTTCATTAGCTAGAGAAACATAGAAAAATAATCAAAATATAAGAAAGAACAAAATAAAAATGGACTGACAAGCAAGCATCTAAAACTAAGAGGTTGTGTTAAGAAACGCAAAAGTTAGATCTTGGTTTGAACAGAATCCACAATCCACATGGACTGATTAAAATACCACTACACAGTATTAGGCTAACAGTGTGGTGGTGAGTTGCAAGTTTCGGCATTATGAGACCTTTCTTTTTGGAGGAAGCAGAGGCTTCTGTCACCGTCAATTCTGAATGGCGATCACCTGATTTGGCTCCGTTCGATTTATTTAAAGGCTAGTCAAAGGTTTACCTCAATCGGTTGAGCAACTGAGGGTAAACATTAGCCGCTATTGCCCCAGGGAGTAATGGGAGCCTTCAGAAACCGTCTTCGGCAATGCATACGTTAGAAGGGCCACCTCTTACACGTAATTATTTTTTAAATTAATCTCCCCTGTAAAACACTACGTTGTGAAGCACGTGTATCCAGCTTGTATATAATATATATATATATATATATATATATATATATATATATATATATATATATATATATATATATATATATATATATATACAGGGTGATCCAAAAGTCTCCCTCCCCCCTCTTAAATTTTGATCGGTTTGAGATAAATTAATGAAACGGGGAATCTGTACCATATAAAGGGGGACCACTTCCCTCTTGACCAATTTTAGAAATTTGTACCTTTTGGGTACAGGGTGCATGGTACGAAATTTTTAATGCGATATATCTTCATTCCAAAACATGCAGGGACTTAATAAAGAATGTCATTTTTTCGAAATATGAAAATTTTTTGCATTTACACCTATAGGTAAGTCGATCCGGGGACATCCTGTATATATATATATATATATATATATATATATATATATATATATATATATATATATAAAAAATAAAGTAATAATAAGATAAGGTAATTATAGTTGAGTTAAACTTTCTCTAAATAATAAATTATTTGTTTGGTCTGTCTCTCTAGACAGGGAGAAAGTAATTGAAAAAAGTAAAGTTGAATTGATTCCTATTTATGAATTATACGAGTCTGAAAGTGAAAGATTATAAGTAGTAAGTTCTTTTTAACCGCTCCATATTCAGGAAACTGGTTCCTAAAATTTTACTACAATTGATAAAGGTATATCCTGCCCGTGTCTGATAGGTGCTGCACTCTAGGAGAGAAACGTCAAACTATTATCATATATTTAAAATAATAAATAAAGTTAAATTATAGTTTTTTCCTTATATATTACAATCATTAGAAAATTGTCGTTTATTTACCAAATCATCTCTTACAACAAAAGTGATAATTTTTAACTTATAACTAGCTTTAATATTTAGAATAATTTGTAATTGTATTGATAAGCTTCTTATTAAAAAACGTAATCGTCTCTTATTTACATAATTTATTCAAGATTTCAAGTATATGAGCTTCTATTGGGCATAGTACACGACATGGTCGTCTGTAATATATATTTATATATATATATATATATATATATATATATATATATATGTATATATATATATATATATATATATATATATATATAATTATATGTATTATATATATGCTAAATGTGTGGACTGCTAGGCCATAGAAAAATATAAGTTTAGCAATTATGTCGGATTAACTGTGAATTCAAAATGGCGGATAATTAATGTTACGGATTTTTTTTTTTTTTTTTTTTTTAATTTTAAGTGGGATATATCAAATGAAAACTGCTAATGAGTACATCAAAATACGTTGCATTTATAAGTCAAGTAATATAAAAAAAACGCCCCCCCCTCAAATACCCTATAACGGCTATGCCTAAAATTTTGAAACAATTTACGCTAATACCTTATGGTAGGCCGATGAAAATTTCAAGAAAAAAATTACTTTATCTTTTCGTTATTACCGATAAACAAATGTGACCACCCGGGGGATCGAACCAGGAACCCCTTTCTCAAGTAACACGTGGAAAATAATATTTTGTTCTGTTACTAGAAATATGCAAAATGGCCGTCTACTGGGCCGTGGAAAAAATAACAATAGCAATTTAATCTGATTAACTGGGAATCCTATATGGCAGATAATTTATGTCAAGCGAAAAATTTATTTATTTTAAATTGTGTGAATGGGGTATCAAATGAAGGTATTAAAGAGTAGATTACAAAAATAATAACACTTGTGTAAATTATTTTATTTTCCACGACATATTGTCAAAAAGCATCAACATTTTGCGCCCCCCCCCCCCCCCCTTATTCTAACTAATGTCATAAATAAAAATATTAAAAAAATGAATAGTCAATAGCCGCGGCACACCTATCACTTTATGTAGGGCCACCGATGTCCGCATGTCGCTAGGTCTACTAGGTCCCCACGAAAATTACTTACTAAAAGAAGTGCCACAGTTAACTGGGGGTCTGGAGGATATGGATGCGCTGTCAACTTTTAATCTCTGTTTGAACTAAACCGTGTGCCTACTGTACTCCTACAGACAGGCATTATTTTGTTCTTATTAGTTTAGATTTTATTATTCTTTATTCTTGTTCCCACGGCACACCAGTGTGCCGGTTTGGGAAACCCTGCTCTAAAGTCTATAGATATTCAAATCGGCTCAATCAAGGTACACCATAGTTTAGGAATTACATTTTTCCCTACTCATGTAAATAATCAAAGTAAATTAGTTATATGAATCTAGTAATAATTAAAAAAAATACTTAATAAGTCCGACCTATATGTACTCTATAGTATAGAGTCTATACTATAAATTTATAGATGTCTATAATTTCGAAGTCTTGTTTGTTTAAAATCATCAGAAATATTGTATGAATACCTGTTTCAGATCAAGAGGAGTATTCTTCGTGCCAACTAGAAACGAATCTCCCTACGCTTTAGGACTTCTGACAAGTCTCAGCAACGATCAGCCTTAAACAGGCAGTTCTTTTAAAAAACCAATTGCGTCTAATCAGCTAATATCAAGAACCGCAGTAACAACTGACTCTACTGAATGAAAGAATGAAAACACCTAAAGCTATTGATGTATTCAATAGCTTCTGTTGATAACGAGCAGTGTTACCCCTGAAAAAATTGGCACTTCTTTAAATTGTTACTACCCTATGCTTTTTTTTTTTTTAGAATATAAATGACTTTGACTAAATAAATATAAAGACAAAGGGTTGTTTAGTCCAATGTACTTTTGGACAAAAGGAATATCACACTTCTGTTTTTATAAGGGGAGTAACAATCTAAAGATGAAAATTCCGTACACCTTCTTTAGATTGCTACTACCCTCTGTTTTGTTTATAAGGGGAGTAACCATCTAAAGAAGTGCCAAAAATTTAAACCTAAGTAAGAGCTGAATGATAACTATGTGGATAGTGACTTAAATTAAATCAAAATGAAGAATAGCGAGGTTCAGTCAAAAGTAAAGGATTTACTTAAAGATTTCATCCTATCCTCGCTATCCTAAATTTATGTTATGTAAGAACAGCAGCACCCCTAGTAGAAGTGGATGTAAATGAAACTTCAGAATTTATAACTCTTAAAATAATGTAATTGTAAATGTTAAGTAACAATAAATAATTTTGATAAGAATGTCGTGAAACTCACAATAAATGAAAATTCTAAGAGTAAAAATGTAATTACTAAGTAATAACAGTTAATTTTGAAATTAATCACATTTACACACAAATTTAATTACTGCTTGTATACGATTTTCATAATTTTAACTCAATCATTTAATAAACTGTATGATCATAAACTTTAATACGGTTTGTGACTATTTGATATCATAATAAATTAATAGTACAGAAACTGAAATGTATTGAGTCAATTATTACTATTATATTTTGACAATATAATGATTAATTTTATTTTAAGAAAATTGAAATTGATGACAATCCATACCTAGAAATTAAATAATAATTTGAATTATTTTTTTAAAATGGAAGTGGAGATAAAAATATACTCTGAAATCGACAACAGCCAACCATCACTCACTATGTGAGCGGTGGGGTTCATATTTATACTAAGAGCTATATTATTTATATTAAGAGCCTGACAGTATGTGGTCATTATCAGCACTGGGGACTTGGAAGAGTGTAGTCTGAAACGTGTAAACGTCAAGAAATCTACTTTGCCCAGCTAAATAACAAATACTACTAGTTTTTAGGGTCCGTAGGCAAAACCAAGGACCCTTATATTTTCCTCCGTCCTCTCGCGTGCTCTCACGGCTACACCTTTCATCCGATCACTTTGATATTTTGTGTCTTGTACCTACCCACATATTTTAAAAATATAGCGACTTAAAAAAAATATTTTTCAAAAAAATTAGGTAAAAAAACTTAAGGGTTAAAATTTTTTTATTTTTTTTCGACACCGTGAGAGGTATCATATGAAAGGGTACGTCGAGCTGATTACAAAAATATATAAATCTTTGGATATAACTTTGATAGGGCGAGCGTAGGCAAGTTTGAAGTGGGTGTAAAACGTGTCCCCCCCCCCCTCTATCTCGCTTATGTGAAGTGCAAAAAATCTGAAAAAATCCTGAACATTCTTCGACCAAAAGTAAAGATACCACTTTTTGGAAATTTCGAAAAAAATATTATTTTATTTTTTATTGACAAAATACGTTTTTTTTTTATAATTATGGTCTTTTCGATGTATTTATATGGTTGTAGTCCGGTTCAGTGGCAAAAAATACTTTATCAGAGTGTGTTTTGAGAATATCAGACCCTTAGAATGGTTCAAAGTTTTAGCATTTAAATAAAACACTGTTTATACACTTTACAGTTAAACACTATACAGTGTGGCCTACGGACCCTCGCTGTGTGCTGACTAGCACACACTTGACCTGTTTATTGTAACTTTGACTCTGTGTTCTTTCGACGCTGATAGGGACTGTTTGCGGTTGAAAGTTGAAGATACATCAAATACAACGATAAAAAAAAAAAGAATAATAATAATAATTTCTCCATAACGACTCAATATATAAAGCGTTGCGGCGTAAACAAAGAGATCTCTGGTTCGATTCTCAGTGAAGGAGAATTTTTTTTACCTATCTTCCTTCATCTTTATTAATAATATGAAGACTATTTAATTGTTATAATTATTAATGTATATGTATTTATTTAATAAATTATTAATAAACTGTTTAAACATTATTTTTACACTCTCCTACTTAACGTGTTTGTAACGTAAAAGTTTCAATTTCGAAACCACTTTCCGACTACCTAGATAGCTGAAACTTTCAAAGAATATGTATTACCCATGACAATACAAGTTATTAATATTTGTTGTATCAAGAGCTAATTTTTGTTTTCTTCTTTTGAATCCATTTAACGCAACAAAAGGATTTTTTTTTTGTTTTTGTTTTTTAATAGTCTGTCAATTAGTGTAACCCATAACTTTCTCGCTTTATTGATGTTATGCTTTTACCATTTTTGCCTAATTTATTTAATTGTCTCCCACCCTTTTTATTAGAAAATGTCAAAATTGTTTGGTTTTTTACGCGTATAAAAGTATCAATTTTAGTCCAGTCGACTGGTATTAAAAATGAAGGGCTACCTTGCAAAAGGTCATAAAAACTTATTTTTTTATATATATTGTATGTATCTAGGCATTAGTTAAAAAAACAAGTTTTCGACCTCCTAGACCCTGTGCTAACCTAGGGTGGGGGCCAACATATGCGAAATTTTAATTTTTTTCTTTATAACTCTTTACCTATTTGTCCTGAAAAAAAGTGTTCTTACTTTTCTTGTAGAGCACTAAATTTACAACAATTATTATATACCATATTTTTTTTTAAACCCTATACTTTCCGAATACAGAGCTTCAAAGATGCAATCTTTTTTTGAAAATATCAAAAATTACATTTTTTCTGTAGACGACAGGGGTCTATTTTTGTTATCCCACCCTCCCAGTTAGATTTTTGGGAATATTCTACCTATGGAAGTACAAATAACCACAACTAACCACAACTACTAACCACTAGTAACCAATACTAACCACCACTAACCAAGAATAAACTACCATCTTTGAAGCTCTATATTTCGGAAAGTATAGGGTTTAGGAAAAAATGTGGAATATAAAAATTGTTGCAAATTTAGTGCTCTACAAGAAAAATAAGAACACTATTTTTCAGGACATATAGGTAAAGAATTATAAAGAAAAAAAAAAAAAATTCGCGTATTTTGGCCCCTCTCTTGGTTAGCACAGGGTCTAGGAGGTCGAAAACTTGGGTTTTTAACTAATGCCTAGGTAAATACAAAATAAAAAAACAAGTTTTTATGATCTTTTGCAAGGTAAAATGTACTTGGACTATTTAGCAATATTTAATGAGTGCAGATGGTTGAAATTAAACTGGGGCTATCTGTGGGCTACTTTCGACAAACCATTGGAGACAGTTATGATGGGCGCAGGACTGCTATCCTTGATAGAATGAATGTAACTCCAGAATTTTCCGGGATCCTTCTTTAGAGTAGATCTTACAATGGTCCCACTTTTTTGATAGATCTTCACAAATGGTAGATTTGGAAAGGCCACGGTAAATACGGAATAAGTTAATTAATAGTAGGTAGTTATTAGATGTTTTTTTTTTTCCTGTTGTGGTTTCTTTTAAGTTTTATTTAATTTTCGAAGCTGAAACAAGAACAACATAGAACATTTTGATTTCTAAATAACTATTACTGGTACACATCAAAGTAACTCCACTTGCTCTCTAATTCTTCTGTTACGATACATTTAGTGCTACTTTAGTGAAATATGTCTTTTCAGAGGTACTATTAATAAAGACGGTACTTTTAATAATAGGTCAACGATACCTAGTTGAATGAAGGGTTGTCCGCTCATGCAGATGTTTGCGGAAAGTTTCTTCAGTATTTGATATTGGCTTGTTTCCATCTGTTATATAATTCTTTGATC
This sequence comes from Gerris lacustris, assembly GCA_951217055.1. NCBI lineage: Eukaryota > Metazoa > Arthropoda > Insecta > Hemiptera > Gerridae > Gerris > Gerris lacustris. The sequence continues at coordinate 33,158,189 of OX578283.1, read as the reverse complement.
ATATCTTTTTACATGTTTTAATTTTATATGAAACCTATAGCTTTTCGAAAAAAAGAAACTTTCAGCATTTTTTTTTTATCCATACGAGCTTTCCATACCACTATCCATCCCTACGGACCCCTGGCTCAGCCGAACCACTTTGGCGTGGAAAAAAAACCTTCCCTAAAATAACTCCACAACTCCATTAATATGTATAACCGGAACAAAGTGGAAAAAACCTTCGACAGATACACCACACCCTTCAAGATACTAAGCGAAAAAAAAGCTAAAACCTCCCTACGTCCGAAAAAAAGAGTAAAATATCAGCTAAAATTGAGAGGGTTTCGATTAAGCGATAGAGACCTAGTTGAGTTTCCCAAAAAGGAGTTTTATAATGTAACATATTTAAGCAGTGAAAAATTTCCCTGAAAATCTTACCGCACTATACACTCATCAATGAAATCAACGCTTAGGAAACCTGCATAATTTAAAAAAGGAATGTTGTGACTACCAAAAATAACATATTTTTAAGCAGTATTTTAGCTTTATGCAATGTCTGATTTTATTGAAGTAACTCTGCGTCCTGCTTTGACCTAGAAGAGGATTATAAATACGAATTAAACTTAGCACGATTTGAAGAAATTTAATTAAAATATTTTGTCTCCATAAAAGCTCAAATTATATGCACTGACTCAACTTTCTACTGACTATGTCTCGGAGACGGACTAAGCTCAGAACTATATAGTCAAGTTCACAAGTCTGTCCAACTATTATTAGCTCAGCTGGAGCGTTACAGTTTACTAAATAAATAGGTATTAGTCATTAAGAAAGAATTACAAAAGTTAAGAATTAACGATTGTTGATCTAGTTTTATAAATTTTTGATATTTTTAAGATTGATTGAATTTGAGTTTGATTTTTGATTGTTGACATATTATAATATAAAAGCATGTAAATGCTCGTATATGTTAAACAGATTATCACTAGCGAATTAATTGACTAGTTTAAGGGAACGAAGGGGGGGGGGGGGATAAAAAACATGGTAATAATTTCTAGGGTTCAAAGGGACCCCAGATAACTAGCTTTTACCTTTAAAGCATCATTTATAAAACAGCGATGGTTTACACAAGGTTGCTTTACTTTGCATTACACGTACCAACCTACCAGCAACTACCAACCTACTGTAATAAAAATAAAAGGATTCGTAAATTTAAAATGAAATACAGTTCTACCGCTTTATACATAAAAAACAAAAAAAAAACCGGAATTTTTTCAGTTTTTATTCTATGTAAATGTAATGCAGTATTAATATGCAGGTGCATTAGAATATCTTTTATATTACATTGGATAGAAGGAAGTAGGGGGGTTAAAGGTATAAAGGGTTCCAAAAGAATTATAATGTTCCCTTTGAAGTGAAAAATGAGGCCCCAGAGAGGGAAAGAGCGACCCCCCTAGAATTCTAGAGGCCCTACATTAAGGGGGTAGGGGGCCTGGTCACAGGGGAAATTCGAGAATAGGAGATGACGCATTTATGAGGGGGCAACGTTGGAAAAAAACACTGTCTATGTGAACCTCTACAGCTACTCTAACCCCCTTTCTCTCTTTTATAATAGCACAAGGACAGGAGGATGGAAAAAAGGACAAAAACATTTTTATATTTAGAGCATACACACACGTAACAAAAATTGGCACTTAAAAAATTATACATTTTATGGAGGTGTCCCTTTGTGTCTTTATATTGTTAAAAGCAAGTTATTTTATTTTTTTGTGTTTTTTACTGTGAATAGGTAATATTCATTTATAGAGTTATTCATGGTTAGTATCTTTGATATAATCAAATAAAGTTGGTAACTTAATATTATTATGATGTTAAGATATTACATATGGCATATTAAAAATAATTACGTCCTCATAATAGGTCACGTGTGATCTATCGGTTTGGAGTGCCTCAGCCCTTATCGCTGACAATGCCACCAATTTTGTCAGTAACTTAGTACAAAAGGTTGCCGAAGTGTATCGAATAAAACATGTCACTACACCTTGCTACCACTCTCAAGCTAACCCATCAAAACGTGTAAATTATCACATTCGACAACTTATCGTCTCTTACCTTAAGCATAACCTAGCATTGGGACTCCTACCTTCGTGAACTACAGTTTGCTCTCAATTCGTGTTCATGAGTCTACCAAATACCCTCCCGCTTTCCTCAACTACGGCCGGGAGTTGAACGCCCCTCAGTGCCTATGTCGTCAGAGTGGTGCCATCCCTAGTGCAGAGCTAAACACTTTCGTCAAGAACTACCGCAGCTGGAGCTGGAGTCAACGAATGGGCAAGCTAAAGGAACTTCACCATCTAGTGCTTACCATCGTTACAAACTTAGGCGGCACCCTGGACAGTTCAAACCTGGTGATCATGTCTTACGTCGCAACTTTCAACTGTCATCAGCCACTGAAAAGCATGCTGCCAAGTTGTGTCCCAAGTATGAAGGGTCCTTTACCGTTATCACCGTCAGTCCTGGAGGCACTTGAGACTTAAACGATGAATGTGGTCGTCAAGCCGGCAAATGGCATCCCTCCAAGCTGAAGATTTATAGGAGCCCATTACCAGTGAGGACGGAGAGGAGGCCCAAAAGTCTTTCTGCGCTGGAAGGGGGTGTGCACTGATGCCGTTTTCTTTTGGCTGGTGTCGATTGAATTTGCCGCTTATCAATACTTAGAATGAAGTAGCCGGTGAGCGCCTACCTAGCGGGTTCCCCGCCTGTTAGTTAAGAGTGGCGTATGAGTCGACCTTGCTTTCTATCAACCCTTGGGCCGCGCCACCTTTACTTCGTCGCATTCTTCCACCACGTCTCTTCCCGTGTGGAATTCCCAAGTCTTACTGGGGAAATACCGTTTAGTCAAGTTTGTTTCTTATATCTTTAAAGTACCATCCCGTTACTGTAATAGTGAGTTGTAGTTGAAGTAACGTTCCCGTTTCTGTGTTCGTGTAATCCTGGTGATGCTTTGCAGCGGTTTTCTCTTCTTGATCGCTGTGGTGAAGGTTATCTTCAAGCACGCCCTTTCCGTCGTACGTAGACTTCTTTCGTTAAGCTGGAAGCTCCGAGACTCCGACGCTTGGGGTGACGCTTTTCCTTTACTGAATACTTCTCTCTGGGAGAATCAGTTTATATCTTAACGGAGATTTCCGTTTAGTGTCCTCTTAACCTCACCGTAAGAAAACTAGACACACATCGACTCTACACTTCCATCAAGCTTCGAAGTTTCTTACAACCAAACTCAACTCTCTTACGTATTTATTAAATGCAGTGTCCCTTACATTACGAATCGTTCTGCTTTCTCCAAGTGATTATTTGCACCCAACTTCATAGGAAGAGGAGTCTGGCATTCTGAAGGGAGGTTAGGTGTGCATACTTCCCACGTTTTTCATTTTCCCCGGGTTCAGTTTCCCTAACTAAATTTTTATCTAAAATAATTTACTGAACCTTGTTTACCCTGAGGTAGCAGGTATCTCAACAGTCAGTTATTTTATGTATTAACCTAACTGTGTTAGAAATAACACTTATATCTACTATGTAATCACCTGACTATGCTTAAGGTAGCAGGTATCTTAACAGTGTAACATTTAAAGTGCCGCTTAGACTCCTGTTGGCCTCCTGCTGGCAGCAGGAACTGTAGTCAGCGGGAACCCTTATTCCGGTTCCGTGTGGTTGAACCGGATATAAAGCCTGGGCGTCATTTAACCTAAATATCCATATTATTTTTTTTTTTTGTATTTTAATAAACATATTTTATTTCAGAAGCCCACTCAATCGTGACATATTGTTCCGGGACTGTTAGGTCTGCCGACATTATCTGTACACCGTGTGTTGGGTCAGGGTTGAGAGTGATTTCCTGGTAAAGTACAGTTTCTTTATTGCTTCCGAGCTTACCGAAGGTAACGGAAGCATTGTGTTCACTTTTGAGAACAAAAAAGTTTTATGCCTCCGATTTTAAAAATTCCAAGACAGAAATCCGTTTCAGACATCAGGGAAAATTTTTGGTTCCGTGTCTGTCTGTCTGTCGGTCTGTGTGTCCGCGAATCGTGAAACGTGTGACGATAACTTGAGTAAATGTTGCCCGATTTTGATGAAATTTGGTAGACATGTTTATTTTACCAATGCTCAGGTCGAGTTCTTTGGACAACGTTATCCGTTCAAGCTTTCACGCGCAAAGCTCGCGTAAACGTGAACTTCAAATTTAAAATTGGAATTTTCGGTCGGAAAAAAAATCAAACCTTATCTATTCAATGAGACGAACATTTTTTTTTAAATATAATTTTTTAGTAAAACCTACAGCGACACCCCTATAAAGTGTTAAAGATCGCTATAAAATGTTAATTGTTCTTACACAATAAACAATATAGCAATAAAGTAATAAAACTTTAATGTTAATTATATTATAACAATAAAATACATGATAGGATGCGAGGAAGCTATGTGCCACACTAATTGGCAGTGTATTTTTTAATTTTTTAACTTTTTCATTTCTTTACTTTTTCTTTTGGGAAGAATGACCTAATCGTAAACAGTTGTGATGGAGATAGGGTCAACGTAGTCCACTGTATAGTAGGTAAGGACTTAGTCTTTCCCGTTTGTTTTTTTCTCAACAGTAAATTTATTTTATTTTGGGTCACCAGATGTTATCGGCCGGTATCCTTGACGCCCACTTTAGCAAATTCATTTGTAAAGTGCTCGTACTTTTTATTTTATGCGAAATACTTACTTTTTATTTTAAAATAAATACACACACACACATATATATACATATCTACGGATATTTTTCTTCACCAAATATATTTATTTTTATTTGTATCTACCTCCTTTCCGTCCAGGACACGATCAGGTATTGATGCTTTCTCGTAACTGAGTATATACCATGTAGGCAAACATATTTATATACATACATACTTATTATTACTTTCTCTTGTAAAGAAAGACTGAGATGAAGGGGAATTACAGACAAGTCAAGTTTCGTTGAAACCGCGACAAAAAAAACCTTACCTAGTGACAAATGACCAAGCCAAGTAAGACTCACCCAGGGGCTTAGCATTCCTGCCACAACCTCGAGCTCTTTACAAAATACCACTACAGGGAAATATCACACTCCATCCCTCTTCTCCAGTCTTGCCAACAAACTAACTAAATGTTTATTGAAATTTCCTCTTTTTTATATATATTTTTATGTCACAATCTTTTTTTTAGTTCTTTTTTCCCCCTACTACTTTATCACTTTCTTTTTTTCAATTTTCAAATTCAACTTTAAAAAATACCTCTTATTTTTTAACATTTAAATTAAAAAATAGTTGAAACAAACTAATTTCTTAAGTAGCTGATACGTAATCACATATAGCAGATAAGTGGCTATTCTAATCAAGAGTACCAAGTTAAATTTTATTCAGAAGATTAATCGTCGACGAATTAAATATCACAAACTTACTATTTAAAATTAACCCCACTTATCATTCACGGAAGAACTTATGAATACTATTTAGAGATAAAATCAGAAACGTCCATTCTTATTGGTCTAATTCATGGTACTTCTTTAGATTTTTACTCCCCTTTGTTGTTTTAGAATATAAATGGCTTTGACTAAATAACGATAAAGAAAAAGAGATGTTTAATTCAATGTACTTTTGGGCAAAGGAATATCACACTTCTGTTTTTATAAGGGGAGTAACCGTCTAAAGAAGAACATCCTGTACACCTTCTTTAGATTTTTACTCCTCTCTGAGACATTTTAAAGAAGGGCCTAATTCACTCGGTCCAATTCGTAACCATTTACGATTTTATTATTTCTTCGATTTGGTTATATTCTACTAACCGATAATGTTTACATTACTTTTTCTTGGTTACATTATAACTAAGCATATTCTGATAAAGGTTTTCATGCTCTCTCATAAATTTTAACACCACAAGTATAAGTAAGCTGTGCAATTAAAGTTCAAAACCAAGGCTCTAACCTTTCAATTAATAACTAAACTCACCTGAGACATTTATCAGGTTTCAATTATTGAGAATTACTAAAAAAAAACTATAAATTAAAAATTCAATTTATTAAAGATGGATAAATTTGTTATCAAACTTATTGTAATTATACGTTAAAAAATTATTATAAATATTAACTAATTTTTGTTTATTTATTTTAATATTTATATTATAGATGGATGGACACGTGAGTGGGCGTAAATATAGCCAATTAAATGGATATATATCCTCAAAATAGAAAGGAAACTACAATCAGATGGGACCAACATGCAGTAAATATTATCACTTACTTCCTGTCACTTCGTGTTAGAATATAGGGCCTTTACGAAGTTAAGCCACTTTCTTCGGTCCTGACTAATCGTCTTTACTTCATGCCACTTTTTCTAACTGCACCTTAATTTTTCATCAGTGTCTTTAAGGCCTTTCGCTTCACTGAATCTTCTTATTTCCTTAACAACAAACAATAAATATAAGTTAATTAATAATGCTTAAAACATTCCAATTTTTTTAAAATATATAACCAGTCACAATACAAACAATAATTAACAATATTATTTAGATTAGATAAAAACAAGTAATTAAAAAAATTCTTATTCATCCATCAACTTAAATTTTAAGAATCAATAAATTTAAAAAGGTGTAAATTTTCAACGTTTTTAATACTTATTTCCTTAGTGAATGGCCAATCCAGCCCCATTTCAGGTCTCTTAATTGCAGCTCAATGGGCTTTTGAATAGCTTCTCTCCACAGATCTTTATTTTGGATCAAATCCGGCCAAAAGATCCACAAAATTCTTCGCAAAAAACGATTGTTAAAGACCTTTTCCATTTCGTCATTTTCCATGTAAAAGTATTAACAGAGCAGATTTAGGCTTCGACCCTACATTTGTAAAATGTTATATCTTTCATGCATTTATTAGCGTTGGAAGGATTAAAAAATAATATTTTTTGGGCACGCAAATGGATAAACGTCTCTGAAACCCCCTAAACACTGGCCGATACGAGTGTTGGCCCTGACCGTTTATGGCGGGGCCTTGCTTACACACACGCCGACTGAACGACATAAGACCACCAGTCAGCAGGCCCGGTTAAGCAGCAGAGCTCGTGGTGCGTGGTTCTAAAATGGCTTTATATCTGTCTAAACACCATAAAATAGGCGTGGCTCTAAGTGCAGTGATACTTATAGATATAATATAATATGTAAAAAGAAGAGAAGTGTATGGTGTAAGAAGTGGGTTTCAACATTGCGAGTGTAGCATCAGGATTAGCTCTCCTGAATATATGAAGGAGGGAATTTTAGGCCTCATTACTTCTGTTCATGCCCCGACAGCGTTACACACATACACAGGCCAACTGTCGGATCCGACGGTCGTAGCCCGTAGCCCCGACCGTCGGGCAGTCGTTTCGGCCAGTGTGTAGGCCTACTATGTTTCTCTGGATCTAGTTAATTTGTCACTAACACGACTTAATAACCAATTTAATAGCATTATCTCAAGAGTTAGGACACAGTAATTCGATCATCTTGTAAGACAAAAAGTCTAATTACCAGTCTAAATACCACTCGCTCTTTTAATTCATTAGCTTCCTATTAGACTTATATCAAATAAAAAATCGTAGATTTTAACAAACTTTGTTGGATATTTCAAGTTAAAGGTGATCTTTTATCACTTAATTTTTCACCTTTTAATGACCCCGAAGACATAATGTGTTCCCTTTGTAATTTAAAGGATGAAGAGGATCTTTTTCAATTCTTGGGGAAATGTTCAATTTTAGGAACATTGATTGAGATTGAACTATGACTGGAGTCATAGTTCAATCTTTGCTCATGACTCATGTATATAATTGTGTGTGAGAGAAATGAATTTTAATTTAATTTACTTTATGGAATTTCCTAATGACGGAATTAAGAGTGGGATATGGAAATATGTATCCCCTTTCGAATTGACTACCTGACAAATAAATTTAATTCTCGCACAATTGGAAATAAGTATAATGCTTGAAAATGTCCTAAAATAAGGACGAAATATTGCCAAAAAAACGTAGTTGGTTTTTATACCCCTGAAGACCTTAAATAGAAATTTCTTAAATTGAAAATTAAAGGGGACTGCATCAAAAAATGGTAAATATTTATTGAATAAAGTTATTGTAGGCTCGCTACGCTCGCCTGTTTATAAAGTAAATATAGTAATTCTTTAATCAAATTAAAGAAGGTTCGCAACGCTCGCCTGTTTGTACAGTAAATATAGTAATTATTTAATCAAATTAAAGAAGGCTCGCTACGCTCGCCTGTTTGATTCAGAATTTGTAGTAAATATTTATTGAATAAAGTTATTGTAGGCTCACTACGCCCGCCTGTTTACACAGTAAATATAGTAATTATTTAATCAAATTAAATATTTATTAAATAAAGTTATTGTAGGCTCGCTACGCTCGCCTAATTATACAGTATTTGAACTCTTTTCCTACTTTTATAGACCTTTACTTTTACTTATAACATGCAATGCAGATTCATTTTTTTTAAATAGTCCGCCACATTGTAAATATTCTGTGTGAAATTTTTAATACTTAGATATTCTTTTCCTATACTTCAAGACATTTAAATTGATGTATATAACATGTCATACTGACTAAAAACTTTTTGTTTAGTCATCTACCATATTGGCTGCCATCTTGAAAATATGAAGTGTGAAATTTTATTAGTTACATATTATTTTCCTCCTCTTAAAGGCCCTTAAAAACTATGTATAACACATTATGCTGGCTAAAAATATATTTTTAGATGGCCGCCATATTGGGGGCCATCTTGAAAATATGAAATTTGAAATTTTATTAGTTACATATTCGTTTCCTTCTCTTAGAGACCTTCAAAACGATGTATAACACATTATGCTGGCTAAAACTATTTTTTTTAGTCGTCCACCATATTGGCCGCCATCTTGGAAATGTTTAGTGTGGAATTTCCAAAAACTATACAGTTCTTACAAATGCTGAGATGCATCTATGTGCCAAATTTCGTTGAAATTGATCAATTTTTACGCCAGTTATCGTTGGACAGACAAACAAACACACAAACTTTTCAAAGCCCAAGTCTCTGAAATGAAGAACTCACTACGCTCGTTCAATTATTGGTCTATTTAATTTTAAAGAGAAACGCTATTATAATTTTTAGGAGAATGCTATTAGAAAACGCGTTAATCAGTATTGAAACATTCTCCAAGAAAATGTAATTTCTTAAAATATGTTCCTTTTAAAAATCCCCTTAACTTCCGGGATAATAAGAAAAGAAGTGCAATAAGACGCTACGAACAACAAAAAACTAACAACAAACTCGAACAAAACTTTCTCATTTGTATACATTGTGATTGTGATAAGAAATTTTGTTGACATAACTTTGTCAACTCTTTACAAGTGGATGACAAATCACTTTATATTTATATTATTATTTATTAATCAATGTTATAGTTAATATCACTCTTAAATACATAGTGTTATATTTCAATATAATATAATATTCAATACAATATTCAATAAATTTAAATTTCATAATCTCTCATTTCATTTACTTATTTTTAAACACATTAAAAAAGTGTTCGAAAGTGGTTGTTTATATTTTTATTTCGATTTTCATCTAAATCGGATTTACTGCCATACAAATCTCTAAAAACCAGATTTTCCCGGGGAAAACTACTTATATGGTTAAATTCGCATTAAAATGAATTATGCATGCTAAGTTTGGTATAAATCGGCACAGTAGATTAGGTTATCGAGTTTACAATAGATTAATTACTGTCGACAGACAGAATTTTTTTAAATATCTTAATTTTAAAACGAACAAATCCATAAAATATAATTTTTACGCCATTACAATACTTCCATATCTATATACTACGTATACAAAAAAGTATCAATAACAAATAATTTAATAATAAAATAATGATATTAAATAACATGATAGCACGATAATAAAAAAAAAGCACTAAATGAATCAAATCCACCAAAAGTACAAAAATATATTTAATTGAATGGTTATTTTTAAATATTTATAAAATATCCATCTGACATTTCCATTGAAAAAAAAATAAATCAGTACAAAGTCATAAATGAAAAACTTTTATATATATATATATATATATATATATATATATATATATATATATATATATATATATATATATATATATATATATATATATATATATATATATATATATATATATATATATATATATATAAAAGTATGAAGAAAGAATATATTATAAAATGTAAAAAAAATGTTGAGGGAAGTGGAAAAAAACAATTTTTTTTTATAAAGAAAATATGGGACTCTTGGTACTGTGTTAACTGAGCCGAAGCTATGAACTAAAGTAGATGTGGGGCAATATATGTTGATAACAACAAACCTGCATATTTTAATGTTCAAATTCAAACTTGTATAATGTTGCAACAGTGGGAAATATTTCAGTCGAAGGAATCAACTATTCTCTAGATTTTTTCTTTTATACTTTTTCTTCCACCACCCCTTAAACTGATTTCTTGGGATTTTCATATTTTCTTCACTCTATTTTCACTTTATTTTTAAGCTCTATCCCTCCCCCTGTAGAAACAGGTACTGTGAGAAAAGTTAGGGAATTGAAAATAGGATTTTTTTTCTTTTTAGTTTCTTTTCCTGTGAGCATAACTCAAGAAAAGTTGCGAGCAGTGTCTGGAGGCTACTGAGAGTTAGTCATTTCTATTGTTTCTTTGCACTTTTCTAAATTTTTTTTTTATTATTTTCTTTTCCCATCGTATTTTATTATTATTTCTACTTTTCCCCTCTTCTTGTTAAAAGTAAAGTCGAGAGGGAATATTGAGTAAGTTGCAATACTTGGACCCAAGTTTATTTTTTGTTCTATTCTTTAGATTTCTATTTTCCGTATATTTTCTTTAAAAAAAAAATTTCTATAAATGCAACCTGATCTAAAAATATAAATTTTCATTCCATTCCAAAATCATTATTTTTGATAAAAAAAAAGTTAAAAAACAAATATATATATATAAAAAAATGAAATGTATAACAATCCTTCCCTAGTTATTCTCATCATTCAATTTTTATCTGAAAGAACCGAGGAAGATGAGACAAAATATATTTATATCATTTTCTCGCTTACATACTAGCTAAGAAATCTTTTTACGATTCAAGATGGCGAGCATATTTATGCGAAATTTGTCATAACGATATCTCTGAAAGCAATGCACTAGTTATTTGAAATTTGGCATTTAGCTTCCTTTTATGACATAAATAACATCTTAAGTGAAGGGGGTTTCTGATCGACCATATACAGTTTGACCTCGGATGGAGTTGCCTATACGAGTAAATTCCAAAAAATTTCAATTTGCGAAGAAAAGTCACTTTTCATAAAATCTCCTGCTTATTCTTATATAAAGATTCATAGTATTACTTTTTGTTCAAAATGTACCCTGCACCCAGAAAGTACAATTTCCTAAAATCGCACAAGAGGAAACCGGTCCAAATTTCGACTATTCAAGAAAAAAGTATTCTTTATAATTTCTTTTTAATATTTACTACTACTATGTACTATTCCAAATTTATTTTTCGCATAAAAATGTCAATAGTCAAATTTCAAAATCTCCCCCGCCATTTATAAAAAGTCAAATTTGTCTGATTCGAATACATGAGGGGTCGATTTAAAGTTCTCATTGAGTGTATTAAAAGTTGTGGTATTGCTTTTTTTTATAAAAGTAACATGGAAGCTATTAAAGGGGAAATTAATTAGGAAAATAAATCCATGTTTGATGAAAATATTTCAATATTTAAATAATAAATACGATTTTCTCAATAAATGCTTTCATATTGTTTTTATAAAAAAAGCAGTACCACAACTTTTAATACACTCAATGAGACCTTTAAATTGGCCCCTCATGTATTAGAATCAGACAAATTTTACTTTTTATAAATTGGGGGGGGGGGGGATTTGGAATAGCATCTAAAAGAAATTATAAAGAATACTTTTTTCTTGAATAGTCGAAATTTGGACCGGTTTCCTTTTGTACGATTTTAGGAAATTGTACATTCTGGGTACAGGGTACATTTTGAACAAAAAGTAATACTACAAATCTCCATTTAAGAACAAGCAAGAGATTTTATGGTAAGTGACTTTTCTTCGAAAATTGAAATTTTTTGGAATTTACACGTATAGGCAACTCCATCCGTGGACATACTGTATATAATTATAGGCATAATTATAAGAGGACAAAACCTCGGCTTTTTGTGGAAACTAAACATTAGAAATCTTTAATAAATATCTTGGTTTTCCGGTGAAATCAATGTCCCGAAGGACCGGAAAACAGTATAGTACACCGGAAAAGTTGAAAATTTATTTTTCACTGTCAGCCTTAATTAAGAAATCATATCAGTACGTCTAACTGAAGATATATCACTAATATTACTTACAAATTAATAATTATGATCGGGATTTACAACATTTAAAAAATTATCTCAGACAAATTATGATATGAAGAAACTCCAAATGGATATCACAACAGCATTTTTGAATAGTGATTTACAAGATAAATTACCATTAACATGGAACAACCTGAACAGTTTTCAATAACAATGGCAAAGTATGTAAGTTGAAGAAAGCAATATTTATTTATTTATTTATAATTTTTTATGAGCCCCTAAACAGCAAGGGTTGGGCGCTCAGAAATACAGGCCTTTAACGGGAGTATTAGCATAGACTACAACATATTTAACTATGTAACTGGAATAAACAATAAATAAAATTAAATGTTTAACAGTATAAACAATAAGTTAAATATTAATAGCCCAAGAGCGTTGGCTCAAAAAAGGCCATTTACGGGAAAAAAATTCAGATAAAGCTGAATTTTGGTTTATGGCTTTATTTTGGTCCCCTGATCAACATATTAATTTTTCCCCCTCGAGGGAGGTCTGCTTTGGCCGCCATTTTGAAAAAAGGGACCGAAATTCGGTTTTTGGTTAATATCTTCGTGCTCATCGATGATATAAAAAATAGATATTATTAAATTTGTAGGACTTTAAATTTTCAACAAAAAAGGTTCAATGTCATTATACGCTAAAGTCAATAGTTTCGAAGCTATAGCTCTTCGAAGTGCGACATATTTCTGTTCCCGCATGAAATGGGAGTTTTTCTACTCCACGACTCGCTCGCGGCACCGGTAAAAACGAGTTTCTATTTAGATTCAAACCACGGGGTACATTATTTATTATCGAGTGTCAATGTATTTTTCGTCTGAAAATCGGAAAAATGACGCACTTCGCAGAGCTATAGCTTCGAAACTATTGACTTTAGCGTATAATGACATCGAACCTTTTTTGTTGACAATTTAAAGTCCTACAAATTTCATAATATCTATTTTTGTTGTATCATCGATGAGAACGAAGACATTGGCCAAAAACCGAATTTCAGTCCCTTTTTTTCAAAATGGCGGCCAAAGCAGACCTCCCTCGAGGGGTAAAAATTAATATGTTCATCAGGTGACCAAAATAAAGCCATAAACCAAAATTCAGCTTTATCGGAATTTTTTCTCGTTCAAAGTCTCTGGCGCTTGACCTATAACAGCAATAAACAATAAATAAAAAAAAATCCAGCAAACCATTATATATATATATATATATATATATATATATATATATATATATATATATATATATATATATATATATATATATATATATATATATATATATACAGGGTGTGGCAAAAGTTCGGCAACGGCTAATTATCTCCGTTAATATTTGAGATATCAAACTGCGGTTTGTTGCAATCATTATCATGCATAAAAAACTACTTTTTTTTTGTGGGTACCCATTTTCCCGCCATTTTGGTTGCCGCCATATTGGATTCAACTTTAAAATTTCAAATTGGAACCCCTATACTGTGAAACATATTTGGAAAGGCCTTGAAAAGAGAAATCATTTGCCCCAAACCAGAGCTTTTTATCTTTCACCGTTTCAAAATGGCGGCCAGTTGAAATTACAAAATTGACATTTTTGACGTTTAATTACGGCAAAAGTAAAGGTTTTAGGGGAAAAAATGCAAGAGTAAATTTGCCTTATTTTAGGGTAAAAAATAAAAGTTCAACGCTATTTTTTCCAAATTCATATTTTTATTATTATTTGGTTATTATATATATATATATATATATATATATATATATATATATATATATATATATATATATATATATATATATATATATATATATATATAAATATATATATATAAATATATATATATATATATTAGTTTATATATATATATATGTATATATATATAATAAGTTAATAAGATAACAAGTAAAAAAAAAAGGAATTGCAGGTCACTCACTAAAGGGACTAGTAGAACGTATTTTGGACAAGCACAAATAATCAGGATAACAGACTAGACTAGGGCATTGATGGACGAAACACAACGTACAAGAGGACAACTGTCTGATAACTCCTTGATATACAGAGGACGACCAGCTCGCCTACCAGGATGAAGAACTACAACTTGGTCCTGAGCCAGGGAACAGACTGTCTTACCAGACAGGGAGTTCACCAAGAATAGAACCTCGTAAGCTTTGCACCTCTTATATAAAGGTTCCAGACAGAGGCGGCCACAAAGAGAATCATACCCATAGAAGACACGCCGGTACACATACTTCAAATAACACTGCGAACAAAATTGCGCAGAATGTTTTCAATAGAATTAGACTTTGTTAGACCATATACATTTCACACAGGAGGCACATATTCGAGGACCGGACGGACAATAGATTTATACAACAGAAGGAAACAATTGAGAGAGAGCTCATGGGAGATCCTGCATATCAGACCAAGCCGTTGGCTAGCCTTGCATATCATAGCATCGAGCTGACCATCGAACCAAAGTTTACTATCCAAGATAACACAGATCTCACTGAGGAAACACGGGGAAGAAGGATACCATTTAAGGTGTAGGGAAAGGACAACGGAGAGGAGGTGCGACAGAAAGAAATCACCTGACTTTTGCCTGCATGAATCTCTGTATAGTTAAGAGTGCACCACTGACAAACTAGGTCGATGCTTACTTACAGTTGATGACCGGAGCTAAAATGATCAATTTCAAGAGAAATTTTAGGTCATCGGCATAAAACTAAAAAATATACAGCTTAAAACAAGCCAGTTGAAAATGGTTTATATTAAATTTAACCAAGCCCTGCTATTACTAAATTTTAAAAGTTAGATCGTAAAAACGGCATGTATATATTAAAAATCAAACCCTAATATTAACTGTGTACGTATATATGATAATATAGTAGCGAGTGCAGATCCAAATTTAATTAAGAAAGTAAAATCAGATATTGTCAAAATATTTAGAAAAACTTAATTCCATATTAGGCATAGAAGTTATAAAACAGATGAATCAATGTCACAGAAAAAATGCATTAATGATTACCTACTTATATACCTAGTACACAATTTCAGATAGTAAACTAGTAAATGAATTTAAATAATACCTAGAAACTATTTTATTTCTTTGAAAAGGCGACATTGAGTAATACTTTAAACGATAAAAAATAAAAGAAACTTGGTTTTTGTGAGAACAGTTTAAAAAGAGCGCTCCGTAGAGTGCAGGCAAGTCCCTCAATGTTGCCAAACTAGACAGTGGATAAGGGAACAAAAATAAGTCACTATGCAAAGCAGGTTTAGGGAAAAATAAGAGGGGGTGGTAGGATTGTGTGGCGGGAGGACAAGGCGCAAAGACTCATGGGAAATTAGCCGGGTTGACGTCGCGACCTTTTCACTCCTTTATCTGACTTGCTCTGCCTCCTAACATATCTTTCACCAGTCAAGCGATAACAATGCGTTTAGAGAGCAATGTAAAATGCCTTTGTTTCCAGATCAACTTTAGGCAATTTTTACATCTTGTTGTGAACAAAAGAGTAAAATTTATCATTTGGTTAACGAAAATGTACTATATAAATTAATATTCACTTAATCAACCTTACCTTTAATCTTACTATGTAGCCTTTATAATACGATCATGTTAATTATAGTTTTCTTTATCAATCACATTACCTACTTCTACATGGTTCCTAGAGTAACTTCTAATTAAATCAATTTAACTTCATAACTTGTCTCATTTGTTAATCAATACTAGTTCAAGATGTTAGCCTTAGTTTGTTACATCTAATTTCCTTAATGAACCATTCACAAAGGAAGTCGCACCTCTCAAGTCCTTAATCTGATTTCCTGAGCCTACGGGCTCCCCACCCACCCTACTATTTGTACTTATAAACATCTATTTTCTTCACACAGTCTAAATATAATTGTCATTGAAAATAGACGAGCAAATTGAAACGATCGTCAGATTGTAATTTGCATTTATTTGGTGGTTAGACAATTATAGATAATTTTAAATAAAACCACTTCAGCTTTATTTAAGTGTATTTTAACTATCATTATATTATTATTATTATTGATATTAGAATAACCTAAATTACATTTTTTTCTCCATTCACACACCAGGACTGATATATAATTTTTGTATTTGTCTCTAGCGCAAATAAAAGAAAGTTGAGTTGAAAACAATATATAAAAACTTTTAATGTAACCGACGGTGCCAACAAATATATTTTAAGAAAATAACGTTAAAGAAGGTCAACTAAAAGAACAAAAAGGTATTTCGATTTAAAATAGATAAGGTAGAAAAAAAGAAAGAAAAGAAAATGCTCACTACATAAACGTACGATATTTATTTTTCAGATATATTTCACGAGAAGAAACAAAAACGGAAACAATTAATGTGTTAATGTTTCCAAAAACTCAGGAGGGTTTGCTATTTATTGTTCTGTTCTAAAACCCCAAAGTATTAAGGGAAGGAGTTTTATTGTTATATTGCAGTTATTTATTTAAGGCTTTTTCCGCTCGTATGACCGGGCTCCGTCGTTAAAAAGGAGATTTTTCTGGATGTACTCCAATATTATTTTGGCCGAGAAGTTGGGTAAGGGAGCCCAAAAAACCACTGTCTTATAATTCATTAGGCGCCATGTTAAAATCCCCCCAACTACCTCTGCGACCATATTGTATCAAACGTAATTCTTTATATGCAATTTACTTACAATATTATATGAACACGGGCTAGAAGATAAAGAAATAGAAGGACAAAAACTTTAAAGACTTTCAATAAAGATAATAATATTACAATTTATTGAGAGTCGTTACATGGTTAATGTTATATACGCATCTTACTCTTGATCCAACCGTGACAGATTTTGTGAAACGCAACGATGTTTTTCTTGAGCGAATTAAAAAATAAAACTATTTTAACTAAAGATTAAAGTCAACGTGTAGATATTTTTTTTTCTCCTAAAGAAAAATGTCCACCAATTAGTGTAGCACATAGCCTCCTCACGTCCTATTGGACGGCAGGTCAAATGAGTACCAAAATAAAATGTGATCTCTCCTGCGATTAGACCTCCATTTCCTGTGGGGTCACATTTATTTTATTCAATATTAAAAGGACGCAAATGTGTGGCCTGATATGGATGTGTGAACCGTTGTTTTAGGCGAGTCCTTAAACCATTTTGCTACCCTGATTCCCACTTTTGATGTTAAAATTAATTATGCATGAACAATAGCTCACAATCTCTTAATAATGCTGATGTTCAAAAATATAAATAATTAATTAAAACTCGAGATAATTTTTATACTTATGTATGTTGTAAGGATATGCAATATCTATATCCTTACACACATATACACATACTTTTATTATGATAATCTCTTCAGTTCAGTAGTTTAGGTTCCAAGCGTCTGAACTGAATGACGTACTGACATTTTTCAAAACTACTATTGGACTCAAGGGACCTTAAAACGAAAATTCTAATTATATGTACTTCCTAAATGAGAAAGAAAAAATCCGTCTGATACTACTAAATTTGTATGTAAATACTAAACTAATTTTCTTCCCATGAAAAAACTTTCTCTATCTAAGAAAGTAATAATTACAAGAAAAAAAGAAATTTTTATATACTACGTTTTTAAATTTTCTGTCATAAATAATAAATTGAAACCCGTCAAAATAAAGATCGTAAATATATGGGATATGTCAAAACAAATAAAATAACTTGCGAATTTTTCCCGAACTAACTTTCCATACAGCAAAATTTGCTGAAAACAAATTAAATTCTGCTGAAAGATGGCTAAAAGTATTAAAATAATGCATTGTCATCGTGTTCTGAGCTATTCTAAAAGTTTCCAATGTCTAGCTACTCGGGAAGTTAGTTAAAAATCGATTGCAAGATTTGTACTGGACAAACAAACGAACAAACAAGAAAGCAAGCTAATAAAAATGTAGTAAAATTAGACCTAAACTACTTCCATTATTTTGAAAGTTCAAAAATGTTTAGAAGTCAATTTAAAAGTTAAAATTAAAGTTTAAACCAGTAAGGGATGTGGTTAAAACTGCCCTATAAGTATTTTCGAAGAAGTTTTACTCAGAACTAATATTTCCAATGAAACCCTAATTTGGTTGCTAGAACATCAAGTTATTCCTCAAATCATCCCCGCAAGAGTTTAATAGAAGAAAACATTTTGTTTTCAGTGTGAAAGTTGATGGTTTTTGTGGTTGCTTACAGCCCTATATAAATGAAGCAAACTTGATGGTTCTTGTAAGAAAACAAAGTTACCAAGTTATCAAGTCCTTAACCCTTCCATCTTTTAAACACTTGTAAGTACTTTACCCAATACCACAACAACTTCTGTTTTTCCTTTTTCTTAACAACATGTTATGACATAAGTTCTAAAAGTGTTTTCTTAATACTTCTACTTACAATAAACACACAAAAAAAGGAAAAATTCATCAAATAAAACGATTTTGGAAAAAAAAAACGGTCATTACTTGTCAACTTATAAAAAGGTCCTTTATGAGAAGATAAATAAAAAAAAGGAGAGAAATTATTGATTTTCTATTTTCATAAGAAATGTTTATTTTTCTTTCCTTTCACCCTCTGACTTTCCTGTGGAAAATCTCTCTTTGATGGTTCTTTTGTCGTTTCTTTTTGTTTCCTTGCAAGATTCTAACCAATACTAAGCATCCTTCTTCATATTTTTTAGGAACAAATTTTGAACCTTAAGAAAACGGAAAAAGTCTATAACACATTTTGCGATTTGTATTAAGAAAAAAGAGAGAAACTTCTTGAAGAAGAAAAGCTTAAGAAAAAGATGAAAGTCTTTTTCTTTATCCTTTATGATTTTTTGATTGGGGAGGGAAAACTTTGTAAAATAAGAAAACCATAATGATTTTTCAACGATACTACTATTTTTATTTATTTGACAGTTTTCTTTATGTTGGTTTCATGTCTTTGTCTGTCTGGTTCAAATATTATAATCAACTGTAATCGACCTCAAGGTTTGAGAAATCGGTTTTATAGTTTAATGTTCCTCTTTTACACTATTGTATACGCCACACTCAGACGTTAAAAATTACATTATTTTCACAATGATACCTAAAACCTCCCACTTCCATACCATCCATACTTCCATACTTCTGTTTAACTTTAACCCCAAGGAACTAAGATCATATTTTTTGTCAACGATTTCTTATAAAATCAATAAGATGTAATGGGAGTAGATTATCAGAAGCTCTATCTAGTTTTCCTACTTTTTTGTATTTTTCTTACATGGATAGAAAAATATTTGTATTTAAAGCAAATAAGCTTTATACGAAGGGGTTTAGCCAAAATTACATTAAATTATAAATATACCATGAAATAATAGTAAAGAGAATCAATGACATTAATTAACTGAACAATTACTCCTCGAGGATAAATGCTCCAACTTTAAGAATATTTAATACATAATAGAAAATTTTTTTACTGTTGCTTTTGTTTTTATTAGTTAATAAGGAAGCAACATTATTCGTGTCAACCCATTCCTCACTAAATATATGCATTGGCAGAAAGTTTTTTCTTTGAAGCTCTATTTATTATAATATTTTCTTGCTCCCCAATATTGCAAATAGGGCAAATTTCATTTGTTTTATTTTGTGTTAGTTTTAGACTATCGATACTCGCTGTTCTAACCTGTGCAAGGATACGTTGTACTGAGAAAGGTAGAAATAATGACTTGTTTAGGTAATGAGAGTCGGAGCTATTGCACGTTATTAATATTTGGATCAATATTGGAGTGAGATGATGTTTGTATTTTGTCCAAGCCTTTCTGTCATAGTTTTAATCTGTAAGCTGTCTGAGTGTTTTGTATAAATGACGAAGAGAATGGTGCTGTTAGAAAAAAGTTAGCGTCGACGGTCGACGTCTATTGTGGCTGTGGCTAGCAACGGCTTTACTTGAGAAACCCAGTTATATTTAACTGTATTGCCTTGAAGCGAATCTAAGTATACTAGACGATCAAAACACTGCTTCACCAGACTATTGTCCTCCAAACAGTGTATTCTGTTAATAAACCTCAACATTTGATCGAGGATTTTAATTGAGACATGTTCAACGTCAAACTCTTTCTCACAATGTAATGCGGAGTATTGACGTTTAACGAGAAACAATTTTTAAGAAAGTAATTCTGTAGAGCTTCTAATTGCTCTATATCAATATAGAGACCATATTGGAGAGGCACACAAGAGAGTTCCAATCACGGTTGCGTATATAGAATCCAAATACCACTCACTGACTGTCACATCACGGACAGAAAAACGGGAAAACTACTCTTTAATTAAAAATGAGCAATATTACTATTTTTGATCCGATTTACACTAAAATTGGTTTGCACGCCTTAATTGATGCCAGGAACACAATTATAAAAGATTTTTTTCGTATATTTTACCACTTTAAGTTCAAATGGCACCTAATGTAGGTTTTAAGCACAGGTTTTAGGGGTAAAAAAGTATTTGTTTTGTTTTATACATTTATTTGACTTTCAATAATTATTGTTTTGGTACATTGCAAAGTACATGGGTACAAAAATCAAAATACCCGAAAAAGCTATCATGACGTATAGCGTTGAAAAGCTCTTAAATACTACAGTAATTATTGTTGTTATGAACAATTATGTCTTATTTTTATTTTTAAGGGCAAAGATTGGAGAAACTGTTGTTTCTTTTAGCTGTTTTTATAAGTTAGCTGTTTAGGTTATAAATAAATTAAAAACCTAATAATAATTGTTTGCTATACTATTATTACGAACTTTACAGCGGTATCTCATTCACATTTTTAAACTTTTTCGACAAAAAATTTGAAATAAAATTTTAAGCCAATTGTTTGGGGAGAAAAATAATTAATTAATATAAAAATAATATTAGACCATGTTTTTTTTTTTTTTGGTTTCTGTATTCTTCATCTAAATTGTTTCCATGTGCAAAATTAGGGGAAGATTGAAAGACGGGAAGTGGTTCAAAATTGGGGTAATAGGTGTGCAATGAAACTTAAAAGCTTTTTTTTTTTGGTTTCTGCATTCTTTACCTTAGTTGTTTCCATGTGCAAAATTTGAGGTAAGTAATATAAGACCAGTAAAAATATCTCAATACAACGCTTTATTCTAGATTGAGGAAATGGTTTCGTTTCAATTTCAATGGGGACTTTTTTTGTACTGCCTTCCATTTGCTGAATCTGGAGTAGTCCGTGAGCTTTGGTACCGTGAGCTCCATAATATTATCCTTATACTTTAAATAGTAAAAAGTTATATTTATAAGTGATTTTTATCATTAAGAATTACGGGTTTTCGAGTTATGGAGAGAATTAGGAGTATTAGAAGCGAACCTATGAATATTTGAATACATATAATAATGACGTATTTATTTTGCTTCCGAGCTTACCGAAGGTAACAGAAGCTATGTGATCGTTCTGAAGAACCAAAAATTGTTAGGTTTCCGATTTCAAAAATTCAAAGACAAAAATCCGTTTCAGACATCAGGGATCATTTTTGGTTCCGTGTCTGTCTGTCGGTCGGTCTGTCGTTCAATATTTGCGAACCAACGTATCTTAAAAACTACACGTCCAATTTTAATGAAATTTGG
The DNA here is from genome assembly GCA_951217055.1 of Gerris lacustris. Classification (NCBI taxonomy): domain Eukaryota; kingdom Metazoa; phylum Arthropoda; class Insecta; order Hemiptera; family Gerridae; genus Gerris; species Gerris lacustris. The sequence goes on along the minus strand of OX578283.1, from coordinate 33,136,156 downwards.
GAGGTAGGTCATGAGTAGCCCATTGTTGGTCCCATATAAGTTTTAACCTTCTGCGCTCATTTGTTTCTCTTCCACATGCGCACACACATACATTAATTTACACCTATAGCTTCAAAAGTACTTATCTGATTTGTATGAAACTTTTATAGTTTATCGAAAGTAGCCCGCAGATAGCCCCAGCTTACTTTGAACCGTCTGCGCTCTTTAACTTTTGCTTAAATGATACTTTAATTCAAGTATAAAATCATAACAATTTTGACAGATTAAAAGAACGGAGGAAACCATTAAACAATAATGGCTTGTAAATGCATAAAATATAAAATTAATAATGTACGTGTACCAATTGGCAGTCTATTTTATAAAATGAAATTAAATGAATATCCCCTGTAAAACACTCTGTTAAGAAGCTGGGGTATCCAGCTAGAGTATGTATGTAATCTATCTTAAGAAATAACTAAAACCATATGGTTTAGTGCCTTTACACTAACTACGAGGTTATATACTGAACTTTTAAAGAAGACCTGTGGTATTTTTATCTAACTTTTAGTTGAAATTAAGTATTAAAACCCTAATTTCCAGATTAAGAAAAATACTTTTTTAATCTTTGAAAAGAAAAGTTAAAATTAGAAGGAAAATTGAGGTTAATCTCGCGGTTCTCTCACTAATATTATATTTAGTTGTTTGATTCTGAAAAGGGAAAAATTAGTTAATGAAGATACTGTTGGTTGAAGTGGAGGGGAGGAGGGACTTTATTATGAAGTTATAAAGTTGTAGAAAGGCTGAAGGCTTTAGAAAAGGAATGTAAAGTCAAGGGGCTGTGAAGTACAAAGTCCATCAACAGGTGTTACTTAGACTTACCCTATACTTCTCCATTCTCTTCATATAGGCCTGGTATACCTGCGTTATTCCAATAGTCTGCTTTCTCACATCTTCGTAGTCTTTCCTCGTATGGTCTCATATAAGATTAAAAGTAACCTTTAGTAGTTATTAGGGTCCGTAGGCAAAACCAAGGACCCTTATATTTTCCTGCGTGTGTCTGTCCGTCCGTCCTGTCGCATGCTCTCACGGCTATACCTTTCGTCCGATCACTTTGAAATTTGGCATGTATGTGTCTTGTACGTACCCACATATTTTAAAAATATTGACTTAAAAAAAATATTTTTCAAAAAAATTAGGGTAAAAAAACTTAAGGGTTAAATTTTTTTTTCGACACCGTGAGAGGTATCATATGAAAGGGTACGTCGAGCTGATTACAAAAATATATAATTCTTTGGTTATAACTTTGATAGGGCGAGCGTAGACAAGTTTGAAGTGGGTGTGAAACGTGTCCCTCCCCCTTCTATCTCGCCTATGTGAATTGCAAAAAATCTGAAAAAATTCCTGAACATTCTTCGACCAAAAGTAAAGATACCACTTTTTGGAAATTTCGAAAAAAATATTATTTTATTTTTTATTGACAAAATACTTTTTTTTATAATTATGGTCTTTTCGATGTATTTATTTGGTTGTAGTCCGGTTCAGTGGCAAAAAAATACTTTATCGGAAGTTCTTTTATGTGTTTTGAGAATATCAGACCCATAGGATAGTTCAAAGTAAGCTTTTTAGCATTTTAAAAAACACCATCAATAGGGTACTACTTTAACTATACAGTGTGGTGGCCTACGGACCCTCGCTGTGTGCTGACTAGCACACACTTGACCTGTTTATCATTCATATGCTTTCAGTTATGTGAGCCGTAATAGAACAAAAGTGGCGAAAGAAAAATACAAAAATCGGTCCGAGACAACTCAGACAAACTTTCTCATATACGAGTTTATAATTACTTAGCCCAGTGTTTCCATTTATTAGTTTTCAAATGTACATTTAAATATTATTGAACATTTCACAAAAATGTACCATAAAAATAACTTCTCCTGGGCGGGGAATCGAACCCGGGCTCTCTCCGTCCGCGTTTTAAGCTAATTTCTCAGGAACTAGATTTTTCCCGGAAAAACGGCTTATATCGTTGGATCCGTATTCAAATGGACTACATTTTAGAATTTTTTAATCAAAATCGTCGGAACCGTTTTCGATAAAAAAAAAATTTTTTCAGAGTTTTTTCAGTTTTTCAGTTTCATGTTTTTTCAGAGTTTTTGGGGGGTAGCGCCCCCAAATTTAGAGCTAAAATTCATTTCTCGATTTCGCCTCGGGGTATGATTTTTGTGAACATGTATGCCAAATTTCGTCAAAATCGGCCCAGTAGTTTAGGCTCCAGGCGTCTGCACAGACGACAGACGACGGACAGACATTTTTTAAAAACCACTTTTTTGGACTCAGAGGACCTCAAAACGTGTAAATCCATCAAAATCTCAAAATCGAATTTTCACGCCATCACAATACTTTCTCTTTATATGAGAAAGAAAAAAGGGGGTAAATTAAGTCCAATTAACCTAAATGGGATGATAGCCACCAAGTATATCCAATATTTGAAAGCTCATTATGGATCAAACGTTGCCGAAGTTTTTGATCTATCAATGCTGCCCAAAAAAGAAAATAAAACTCTGAACGTATTCGACGATCTTGAGCAGGGGTCTCCTATCGTTTTGGTTGAAGAGCCGGATCTGGATAAGATGATCCATAGCGGGCCGGATGAAGTAAGCAACATTCAGCTATCGGACTTCACAGTGGTAGGGAATATGGATCAAAAGCTCATACACCATATCCATTTCGGCCAAAACATATAAGACTCGTGCAGATCTTTTTCAATGCTTGAAATGGCATTTGATTATGTAGAACGTACAAGTCAACGTTGACAAGTTGACTTGTATGCATTGTTTAGGTTTATTTGTTAATTTCATTCGTGGCGTGGCGGGCCGAATGAAAACGTTTCACTGGCCGTAGTTTGGAGACTCCTGGATTTAACAAATAGAAAATGAATAGAAACCAATAATTATCTTCAAAGATGTCAAAATGACTGACAAGGCAAGAATAAATTTAACAAATAGGGGATTAATAAATATTAATGATTTTCTTCAATGATGTTAAAATGTGTGACAAGAGGACAATATAGATTAAACGAAGAGAGAAATAATAAAAATCATTGGGAAGTACTTGCGTCCAAGTACTTTTTAGGGTTTTGTAGAAGATTAAGCATGCCCGTTATGTAATTATGATTTTATTCTTCGATCTCAAGGGTCCGGGTTCGATCCCCCGGGGGGTCACAATGTTTTTCATCGGTAATAACGACTAGAAAAATTCATTTTTTCAGACCATTTCCATTGCTTCACCATAAGGTATAACCATGAATTATTTCGAAATTTTAGGACCACCCGTTATATATTGGTTGGGGAGGGGCGAAATTTTTGGGGGTATATTTTGACTTATAAAATTAATAAAGAATGAAAATTTTAAAAAAGCAAATATATATTTGAATCATACTCTTCACCAGCTTTCATATGATACCCAACTCAAAATTTTAAAAAAATAAAATTTTTGGTGCACTTCACATTTTCACGCCCAAAATTGGCAATTTTTTAACATTTGGGATGAACTCCCGGAATGTTTATCGCCTCACAATAAGGCATTAGCATGAATTATTTCGAAATTTTAGGACCAGCCGAAGTATAGTGGTTGGAGGGGGGGGGATTATTTTGGGGTATATTTTGATTTTTTTACCCAATAAGGAATGCAAAATTTAAAAATGTATATATATCTTTGCGTCCTACTCTTCAGCAGCTTTCATTTGATACCCAACTCAAAATTTAAAAAAAATAAAAATTTTGGCGCACTTCTAATTTTCGCACCCATAATTGGCAATTTTTTAAAATTTGGGATGAACTCCCGGAATTTTCATCGCCCCACAATAAGGCATTAGCAAGAATTATTTCGACATTTTAGGACCAGCCGAAGTATAGTGGTTGGGGGGGGGGGGATTTTTGATTGTGTATATTTTGATTTTTTTACCCAATAAGGAATGCAAAATGTACAAAAGCTTATATATATTTGCGTCCTACTCTTCAGCAGCTTTCATTTGATACCCCACTCGAAAATTAAAAAAAAAAATTTTTGAGTTTACAACATTTTAGCGAATTGCGCATACGCATATTTAATTTTGTACTTCTGTATGTTTTTCCTGTGGTTGGGTCAAAAAGTTACACCAGTATTTTAAATTTCAGCTCTTTAGCTAAAACGGTTCGGGCCCTATGAACCAAAGAGCGACGGACAGACGGACACATCACCCTCGGCATAATATAAGGGTTTTGAGAAGAATCTACAAAACCCTAAAAAACAATTATTTTCTTCACTGATATCAAAACGATTGTCAAGAGAACAATAGATCTGAATAGATTTAACAGATAGAGGATTAATAAAAACCAATAATTTTCTTAAAGGTATCAAAATGATTGACAAGAGAACAATCGATTAAACAAATAGGGAATAAGTAAAAAGTAAAGTCCAGTCATGCACCACGACTTATGAGCGAATTTTCAAAGAAATCTGCGTATTATTGGCTTATGATAATATAGGAAAATTTTGGTTTAGAATTTGGATGGGTGAAAAAAGAAATTTGGTACCCGGGGGTACGGGGTACAAAAGTCAAAATAGTATTTAATTGAATTTAATTTAGTAATTAATTGAATTTACCCTTCAAGATGCATGTCGTTGGAAAGCTCTTTAAGAGAACATTAATTGTTGTTATGTACATTTTTGTCATATTATCATGTAAGAGGGGGGTAAAATGGAAAAAAGTAGTTTTTATGCTATTTTTGACCCTAAATTGTCAAAATTTGACCCCTAAATAAACTCCGAAAATTCTGGTCAGCGAACTCATCCTTTCTTTTGATATTATTGACATTTTAAAATTTGTTTGGATTTTTTAAGTGCATCCTAGCGGGAGATATCGTCTGGGGTGACACATATATATCATACATACATAAAAAAGTGTTAAATTTCTGGAATCGATCCAAAATGGTCTAAAACGGATTTCCATGGAGAAATTTTCAAAAATTTTGAAGCCAATGCAATAGCTTAATTTTTTTAGAAAATTCGCTAATAATTTTTTTCACAGATGTCAATGATTGGCAAGAGAAAACAATAAAACTGATAAAGGAATGAAGAACTGAGAAGTATCCAGTAAATATGAATTCGCTCCGAGATCAGTGTCTATAATTTGGCAAAAATTAGCAGACCTGAAAAAAGTTAAGACTGGATTCAGTTTTCGTAATAAGTATGAAATGAACAAGTATCCTAAAATTTTCCAATTCTGATCAAAGTACAGACAAAACTTTAATTTTATATATTATAGATGTTGAAGGCGAAACCTCTAGCCTTTAACATCTACTCACAGTGGACTCACTATCTCACAGTGGATCAGAGGCTCATCCTACACTTCTCTATAACTAACTCAATATTAAGATACAGGATACAGGTTAATTAGTCTGGGTGCAGCTACATCTACAGTGAGACAACCAATAAGTATACTACAAATTATATCACTGTTAAGGGTCATGTTGTGTACGAATAGGCAGGAGTCATCAGTTTCTCTATTTAAAGAATTAATCATACCTACTTAATATATATTTTACTTTTTACTGGTCTTATATTTCTTTGCTTTTTAAGTTTCATAGCACACCTATTACCCCAATTTTGAACCACTTCCCGTCTTTCAATCTTCCCCAAATTTTGCACATCGAAACAATTGAGGTGAAGAATACAGAAACCAAAAAAAAAAAAATTTGAAAATAAGACCAGTTTTCAAAAATTGTATTTTTATTTTTTTTGTAGATTAATTTCCTGTCTGAAATTGGCCATTTATTTCTTTTTATAAAATTATATTAAATATAATAAATAAACATCAAAACTTCTGCTCTTTTTAGAAACTGCTATATTTCGCCATTACTTTATGGCTTCTTCAGGCTTGTAAATTCCCTGTGAACATTAGTCTTCTTTTGTTAAAAAAACATAGTTTTATAAGCTGTAAAAATTTTTACACTTCGTCAATTCACAAATGAATCAAGGGAAAAAACAGTTATGATTTTACAAATATATACACATGTATATATATACTCACAAAAGTACCTTTCTGAATCCTCCCTGTTTGGAATCCAGGGAGAGTCTCTCCCTGGATTCCAAACAGGGAGGATCAGATCATTTTATTAAGGAAAAAATGGTATTTTTATATTAATTATTCATTTTCAATCGTATAAATTTGTATTTAAAACTTTAATAAGTATCTACATTTTGTTTTTCTTATATTATTTAACTTATTTATTGTCTTCATGACGTGAGAGCCCTCGGTAATAAAAAATCACTAGAGTGAGGGCTCTGCTTCTGGCATTTATGTTATTACATCTTATAATAGATTAAAATAAAATAGGAGTATTGAAATTACACTGTGCTGAAATTGTTATTTACTTTAGATAATCACAGAAGACGTACAAAATAAATAAGAAAACGAATTACATTATGTCATAGCTGTCTGTATTCCAGAAAGACAAAAACAATCATGGAAAGTATGTTTTTTAATTTCATAAATTAACCAAAATACATTTAATACATGGATTAGAATGTGCCTTGGATTATACAAGAGCTTTTAAAATCTATCTGCTTATAAATTTTAATGGTTTGTTTTTAATTTGAATCATATGATAAAATCTCATTATAACAACTGTAATTTAATGTAGATATAATTTACAACATTTGTCGAGACATTGCTTTTCATTTCGTAGGGCAATAAATAATTAAGACTTGAGACTAAAAGGGGAAGGGGGAGAGGGAATCAGCTCATGTCAAATTTAATGGGTGGGCCCCTCTCATTGGACAAGCCCGGCTGTTGTTATTCGTGGAATGATTATCACCACGGGTAGCGGGATTGTTTAGAATCCAGAACGATTTGGAGGGTGAGTTGGCCCGATGTTAAACAGCTATTTACGGTCAGGGAACCGAGCCTCTAAATGACGATTCCCAGCATTTCCACCTCTCGCATTCGGAGGGCGGAATTGCAACAGTTGCTACCATGTTCGGACGTCGCTTGGAAAGAAGGGGGTGGGTTAACAGAAGGGTCGTACATTTTCCGCACGGGAGAGAAAAGCGACATTGAAAACAGTGAAACATTGCAACTCTCCACTAAATCTCTCTCCGCTTTTTCGAGTTTCCCTCATCGGTCGTATTCGTGATAAAACGGTACGAGAGTAGGACGTAGATATGCAGCGGCGTATCGTACAGGGGTCACTTGGGGATACCAAGTCGACGCTTTTTTTGAAATGTTGCATCAGAGAGTGGAGATACGCTCGGGGTACATAGCTCTCCACAGCTACGCCAGTTTTTTTTTTGTGTTTTTCATCTTTTCTCTTTTTCACACTCTCTCTTTTTTGTGAATTCCACGTTTTTCACATAAACGGGGGAAGGGGGGCCACAGGAAACGTTAATGATAAAGTGCGAGTACATACCGTTTGGAAGAGATGTGTGGTGGGGCAGGACGAACTAACGCGTTGCTTTATGCTTTGAAAAACGGCCTAGAGAACATACTGGCTTCTCGCTTAGCCAACGAACCAAAGCTTTCGACAAGGGAACATACTGTACTTGTCAACACCCCCTCCATTCATTCCAGTGTTGCCTCCTCAAACAAGGGAAGATGGGGGAATCTATTTTTGTTATTTTTTTGTTGTTGTCTTTTAATAGTAGTTGCAAGGGTACAGGATGACAACTAAGTAATTATTTCGGTCGGACAAACTTGCTAATACACATAGTGATAATAAATTTAAATCCTAAAATATCTTATTTAATTAATTTATAATAGAAAATTAATAAAAATGATTTGCGAATGTTAAGTCAGAACTTTTTAACTCATTATATTTATCTTAATTATTATTATTATTTATGTATATTTCGTAAAAAACGAAAGTTTATTCCACAACTTCTTTAACTTTTCTCTATTTGTATTTTTCTCTCTTTTCTATTATAAAAAACTCATGTCATAAAAAAAGTAATATATATATATATATACACACGTATATATATTGCAGGTGCTTTTTCTGACTTGTTTCAGTATGAAGAAAAAAAATTAACATAACTTATTTCTTTAAATAAAGAGAGAAGAAAAAAAAACGTTAAAATACTTTATAATGTAGAGAAAAAAGGCTGACAGCTCGTCAATATTTTAAAGACCTGGGAAGTTTGTTGGAGGAATGAGGCAAGAAGGGGTTGTAAAGTAGCGCGGCGAAGGACCCTTGGTGTGCGTCAAGGTTCCGCTTATTGCCCTCTTCTCTTTCATATATTACTCCTTACATGGTAGGCTCCCACTTTCCTTACGTAATTTATCACGCCCTCTCCGTTATACTCTGTACGCTACACACTTAAACATCCTACCCGCCTTGATAAGCAACCTCCCTTCCTAAGAACCGACATAAAGCCCAAATAACCTTTCCTTTCATAAGTTTTCAAAAAAATAAAGAAACAAAACTCCTATAAGACTGAATAAAGCAATATACAAAAGAGAGAGAAAAATTATTATATTGTAAATAAATATGCTAAAAAAGAGTAAATATAAAGCAATATGGAGAATGAAATAAGAAAAAAGTAATATTGGGCTTATTTTTTAAATAACATTTGAACATAATGGGAAAATGTATTCTATGAAAAAAAGAGATAAGATCATTTTATTTTCTTTCAAAATGACAATTTTGTTCGTGAAGGGGAGAGAAAATTAAATCCTTTTTTTTATAATAAGATGTTAAGAATAAAGAATATATATATATATATATATATATATATATATATATATATATATATATATATATATATATATATATATATATATATATAATTTTTCCACTCTTATAATACTTTGTTTTCTATTTCCTTTAAAAAAAAATTACTAATCTTATCTATTTTAAATTAATATTAGAAGATTTTCTGATTTTGCTTCCGAGCTTACCGAAGGTAACGGAAGCTATGTGATCGTTCTGAAAATCGAAAAATTTGTAGGTCTCCAATTTAAAAATTCGAAGGCAGAAATCCATTTCACACATCAGAGAACATTTTTGGTTCCGTGTCTGTCCGTCGGTCTGTCTGTCGGACTGCCGCTCAATTTTTACCAACAAATCTTAAACACTACTCGTCCGATTTTAATGACATTTCTATGGTAGTTCATAACTAGCTCATTATTGGTCCCAAATAAGTTTCAACCTTCTACGCTCATTTGCTTCTCTTTTACATGCGCACAAACATACATTTATTTACATCTATAGCTTTTAAGTACTTTTGCGAAGCTATCTGATTTGCATGAAACTTTTTGTAGTTTATCGAAAGTAACCCGCAGGTAGCTACAGATTAATTGTAATTTAATTTATATAAAAAATGTACATACTTATGAATTTACATACTTATGAAATTTGACTAGCAATTATTCAAAGCTTTCTTCTTTCCACCTTCTTTTACCTTAAATACGGCTACTGTTTATAACTTTCACTTTATCAGGTCTTTCAACTATTTTCCAGGTATTGTTTGCATCGAGCGCTTCTAGTTCTTCTTTAATAGCTTTATCCCATCCTTCTTGACTCATAGCTTTTTTAAATGTATTAGGAGCTTCGTTGGTGACTAACGAGAAAGCTGGATACAACTAATAATCGTCCATCCAAAGGGGTACTTTACGGTTTCTTTCAGGCCTATTATTCACAGTCGAGTTCTATCTTTCATCTTCGTCTTCTTTAATTTCCTTTTCTTTTGTTTCTAAATCTGTCAATGTTACTAATTTTTGGAAACGCAGCCTTCGTCTTAACTACTTCTAAGTCCTTTACATCGTGTGACACCACTATTTTCCTTCGGTCTTCATCAAACAGCTGGTATCCATTTGATGAATAACCAACCATGATAAGTCTCTTAGACCGAGCATCAAATTTTCCTAGTGGTCTGTTGTCTTTTGCTAAAACTTAGCTTCCAAAAAGTTTAATTTTATTGTAGTTAATTTTTCTATTAAACCAAATTTCAGCTGGTGTTGTATGACCGTTCTTGAAAAGTCTGGGTGTTCTGTTGTATAAGTAAGCAGCGCATCTGATTGCTTCTCCCCACAATAATTTTGGTAATGCTCGTCCCTGAACATTCATCATCGAGCGAGCTTTGTCAAGCAAAGTTCGGTTCATTCTTTCCGCCTTTCCATTGAGTTGAGGAGTATATGGGACTGTATATTCAATTTCGATACCTTTTGTCTTGCACTAATTCTTCAATGAATTCGACGAATACTCCCCTCCGTTGTCACAACGTAACTTATATTACATACTTTATTGTTTAGACCTCTTCCCCAAAATTTTCGTTCAGTTGACTCAATGAAATGTTTAATGTTATCTTCCACCTCAGATTTTTCACTTAGTAAATAAATTACGGTGAAATTAGAAAAGTCGTCTATCATGGTTTGGAAATATCTGAAGCCTTCAAACAGTAGAAGCGTGCTGGGCCCATAACCCTGTTGTGGAAGCAAATCAACTCAAGAGGGAACTTATTGATTACGGAAAAACAAGAATAACAGAAACTGTCACTTAATAATAATCTGACATAACTATATAAACATAAAATTCCCTAAACACAAAATTGCTCACAACAATAAATACATATGTACTTTAGTGTTTGTTGTTAACCGTATTAATTATCTAAAGGCAGTTACATTGTTAATAATATGTAATAGTTCCTAGTCCTAGATAACCAAAAGCAATCTTATATAAAACAAAATCGTCTTCTAAAGCAATCACATCAGATTTTTCTCTTACATATTTGATATTTTGACATATTTGACATTTCGATATTAAAACAATCAAACAAAGCACAAGATGAGGTTAAAGGTTTTGTTGACAAGCGTCCGTGGGCACGGAAGGAGAAGGAATAGACCAATAAGACAAGGACCAGTGACCACGTGATCGTGATGTTGTCTCTTTAGTTCGGATTGAGCTCGCTTGAGAGGTTTAGTATATGGGTGTCGCATAATGAACCACTTTTAATCGCATTGCTCCCTCTACCTCTTCCTTAATCTGAGTTAAAAATAGACTGCCAATTGGTGTGGCATATGCTATCACGTACTATATTAATTTTAGGCTTTTAAAAGCCACTATTGTCTAATTTATATAATTGTCTCCCGCGTTTTTTTAATCTGTCAGTATTGTTTTGATTATTTTCATGAATTAAAGTATCAATTAAGCAAAAGATAAAGAGCGCAGACGGTTGAAATTAATCTGGTGCTATCTGCAGCCTACTTTTGATAAACTATAAAAGTTTCATACAAACCAGATAAGTACTTTTGAAGCTATAGGTAAAAATAAATGTATGTTTGTACACATGTGGAAGATAAACAATTGAGCGCAGAAGGTTGAATTTAACATGGAACCAACAATGAGCTAATTTTAAAATTTTTATTAAAATCGGACGTGTATTTTTATGTTAGGGTGGTTCGCAAAAACTCTAATTTCTCTATAATTTAATTTGGTCATTTAATAATTATAACATTTTATCATTGTACTGCAGTTTGTTCATTATCACTGTTACATTGGCTTTGTCAGCTTAGCAATAACTATTTCTTTGTGTTGGTTTAAAAATTGTTTGGTAACTATGGAATCTTGGAAAATTTGATTTTCTAGTGTGCCAGTTGGAAATTTAACTTAGTTTTTATTTTTGTTTGGGTAATTTGTAATTTTGGTTATAATATGACTTGTCAGGGTTTGGACGTGGTTGGTAGATGTGTCTAAATGGCTGATGAAGGTGTGTATATAGGAGAAACCCGATAAACTTGGCGTAATCGCAACGCTCAACACCAGTCACCAGTCGGACGTTAAAGTAAAAAATGAAAAAACCATGACTTCAAATTCGAACAATAAAAAATAGTAGACAGAGAAAATAACAATAAAAATATTACTTTTAGAAGTGCTATACATATCAAAAGAACAAAAAAATATAAACCACAAACATGATTCAAGAGAACTAAACAAATATTACTGTGCCAATTAAAGAAATTCAAATTAAAAATAATTCCCGCCTAACTCTCTTTGTAATCATAGGATTGTATTGTAACATATGATATAAAAAATTACCCTCCCAATGGGTTATCGTTAATGTCGTTGCTTGTTTATGTTCAAAAAATTTTCATTTATCTACGAGTATGTAAATTTTGTTTTAATACTTGAGAATTATTTTATCTAAATTATTTACAGTTTGACGAAGGAATTCATACATTCCTATAATAGTTTTATCATCGTTGTTTTAAGATATAAAAAGTTAATTGTAACCCTAGTTAGTTAAATGAGTGGAATTTTCACTTTCAATTTAAATTCTTTTTCAGGTAAAGTTTAACTTTCATGCTGTAAATTACAGTGAGCTCAAAACTTGCCTTATTATTAACTACCGTTCACAACTGTAACGCTCTGGGTACTATGGTACGAAAATGTTTGCCACGCAATTGCTAAATAATAGAGAAAATTTAAGATAAACTAAAGTTCTCATATTCTTTTTTCATCCCAAGTGAATATATATATATATATATATATATATATATATATATATATATATATATATATATATATATATATATATATATATATATATATATATAAAAAAAAGTAAAATAAAATAAAGTACACAAGAAAAGAGGAAGCCAGGTTGAACTAATTTTAAGAATTGAGAATGCGAGTTAAGTAAAGTGTTTTTTTCTGTCTGAAAAGAGGTTTGAGTAGAGAAGGAATCGAGTTGTGTTAGAGTAGGCAATGTAATTTACTCAGGCCTCTCTACTTGGTTCTCTACTCTTCAGCTTAACCTTAGAGAAAGAGTTTGGGCTGTACTTCCTGGCAGTCTCGTAGGGATCCTTGGCGTAACCTTCCCCCCTGCTTCTTTTGGACTGAAGTAGGTAGCAGCTGCTCTCGACCTACTACTCTACTTTTTCTTATTCAAGACTTTCACAGGAAGAACCAGGTAAAATGAAAAACAAACATGAAAGAGGGAGGGGGTGGGAGGGGGAGCAACTAGGCTAAAATACCCTTTTTCCGTACAAGTTAAGAGCCATCGAGAAGTTCAAAAACAAGAGAGGATACTATAAGAGTTCATTTCATTACATTCTCACCCTTAACTACTTGTTACTTTCAGAATACTAAAGAGTATGAAGGCCAGAGAAAAACAATAGAATGTGTATCCATCAATGTCATTTATATAATCGAGCAGTGTCCCGACGACGCTCCTCGAAATGATTTGTTATTGCTAAGCTGAGGCAACCACATTTATTCCAATAAAAATAAATGTTCAATTTGATATGTTGGTCTTCACATAGATATAATAAATTAATTGACTTAATTTGACTTATTTTTCTAAATATAAAATTAAGCCCGTTGCCATGAGCTTAAGGCTCGTATTTATATAAAAGAGGATCGAGCTGTTAAGGAATCCAATGTTGCCAAACCACTCGACCTATGCTGATGCCACACAGAAAGCTGGGCTATGTACGCTACGTTTATTATGTATGCTTTATTTATAAGCTATGTTCGCTATATGCTGAACCAGCAAAATTACGTCACAAATTTATGACTTTCCGGGCAGCACAACTGCATGTAAGGACTGATTTTAATACCAAGCTTCAACACTCTATAGCTTAAAAACTGAGGAAGTTATGCGTGATACAATCAGACAGACATTCCTAAAAACCACTCGATTGTCTTAAAAATACCCTAAACGGATATTTCCGTTGAAATCTCGATTTTGGATGCTTAGGGTAAAAACAATACTTTTCCTTTAAGGTAAGGAAAAGTAAAAATAAAAGTTTATGAAATAAAAATGCATTTGTAGAAGGCAAGGAATGTAATGTACAATCAGCTGCAGCAATTCAGCATGTCTGCGTTAATGTAGGTGAGGACTAACTAACTAGTCCACTACCACAATTACAGAAATAACTTATATTAATATGTAATATGAATAAAACTTTTCAGACATTGAAATGGTTATGATAAAAACAAATTACCTATTTTTTTTTGTTATTAATGTTATTAAGATGTAAACTGTGTGTTTCCTTAATTATTTTTAATGCACGATAACTTTAAAATTTCTTGCAATAAAAGATGTGACTACACAAAATCCTTTATTATATAAAAGTATGGATATTATTTAAAGATGTAAAAGGTTTCTTTTCTAATATTAATACAAATTATATTTAGAATAAACTCTAGTTTTGATTAAAAAATAGGGTTAAGATGATATTATATGCCTCCATGATGACCTTTATTTTCACTTCACATAACACGGTGGCCATTTTGCAAAATACCATGATATTGGGCCTAAGAAGCCCCACCGGGATGTAGACTTTTGCCATTGTCTTTTCAAACAGTTATTTTTATATAAGAATCCATGAAGAGAAATTATATTACAATTACTTCTAGGTGCAGCAAAGTATTAAGTTATCTTTACTAGTCTATATAAAAACTTAGAGAGAAACGTTGGAAACAATTTGGAGATGCAATTGTTGGAGGACCTACAATTTCATGATATAGAGTGAAAATGATAACAATGTCAGTAAGAGCAAGCAAGAGTGGTTTACAGTACCTAGAACCAATGTGGATTTGTTCGAAAGATGTGTTAAGTAGTCTTACTTATCGATGTAATTTAATTAGGGCGTAAAGAAGTCGGCTGTAGAAGTATCTGAACATAGAATTTTGGATGAGGCAGCATTTAGCAGCATGAGGCAAACTGATCCTTCTTTAAAGAAATTTGGAAGTTAACAATGCTCGCCTAACCTACCCAAGCGTTACCTAAAAATAATCACAAAGTTTCAAGACATTATGGAATTTATTAATAAATAATTTCAAGATAAAAAGAACTTTTTATATACTACGTTTTTAAATTTTCTGTTGAATCGTATGTAATGTTGATAATGTAATTGTTATTGTTATATAATATATAATGTTAGTGAAAAAAGTACATAGTTCCGAATTAATTTACTTCACATAAATGACAACCATCTAGAGAACTGATCTTAAACATATAAAAGGACAAATCTTTGTACAAAGGATCTCCCCAACACCAAATCTAAAGCGTGCCATCGATATATTTGAAATAATATAAATAATATAGTCGATAAATAATAAATCGATATTTCCTGTTTTGCTGTCATTCAATGTTTATCTATCACAAATTTGAGACCCGTCAAAATGAAGATTGCGTAAATATGGGATACGGCAAAACAAATAAAATAACTTGCGGATTTTTTCCAAACTAACTTTCCGTACAGCAAAATTTGCTGAAAACCAATTAAATTCTGCTGAAAGATGGCAAAAAGTATTAAAATAATGCATTGTCATCGTGTTCTGAGCTATGCTAAAAGTTTCAAATGTCTAGCTATTCGGGAAGTTAGTTAGAAATCGATAGCCAGATTTGTACCGGACAAATAAACAATCAAACAAGAAAGCAAGCTAATAAAAACGTAGTAAAAAATCTGCACATTCTGAGCTTATACAAGCAGCTTTTGGAGGTTTGATGCAGAAACCGTCACAATCATAATTTTTTGGATATAGAAAGAGCTTCTTCGACTAGAATAAAGGGAGATAACAGCACTGCTAAGGTTCTTATAACCCATTCCCAAATAATATTATCTAAGTAAAGAAAGAATAAAAAAGCTATATTGTTTCAGTCAAATAGTGTTACTATTATTAAAGTAATATAATAACACTATACAATAAAATAAGTGTACTTTAAATCAGTATTTCTTTTAAAAAAGATTCTATTGCATCTTTACAGATTATTGGAATTTACCATTTCTGACAGACTCTGTAGATTCCATTGCCTTTCTTGTGTATAGTCTCTAAACCTTCCCCTACTGAGTCACCTTGGGGTTAGAAGTAAATATCAAGAAACACGTAACACATCCCCTAGGACGCATTGTTAAAACCAAACGCACGGACCCTTTCAACCGCATTATGTGTTATTGCCGAAAAAAGTAAACAGCGTTAAAAAATGTATAGCGATATAAGACAGGCTTTTAAAGGTGTAATGCAAAAATCGTGTTATTCGACAGTAATAAAAGCCGGTATATTATGCATAACATAATCCTTGCCGGTATATTATGCATAACATAATGCTTTTAGAATAAACATACAAATTGAAAATATTCGAAGCCTTTAGTTAAAATTCTTACATTCAACAAAATATGGATCCTGTTTGTCTGTGTATCAGAAACGTTTACGCATGTGACGATGACTTGAGTAAAAGTTGACCGATTTAGTCGAATTTTGGTATTCATGTTTCTTTTACTAAAAATATGCCATCTGATCACGTAGAACATCATCATGACACAAATCGTGGAAGCCTAGGCTAAAATTACTCATAAGTAAAAACATACTTAATACTGAGGCTAAATTCGTTGGACAGCGTTGTCCGAGAAAGAGTTCGCGTAAACGTGAACTTAAAATTAAAATTGTAAATTTAGCACGGGAAAAGATGCCTTAATCTATTTCATAAGG
Source organism: Gerris lacustris (assembly GCA_951217055.1). Taxonomy (NCBI): domain Eukaryota; kingdom Metazoa; phylum Arthropoda; class Insecta; order Hemiptera; family Gerridae; genus Gerris; species Gerris lacustris. The sequence goes on along the minus strand of OX578283.1, from coordinate 33,119,705 downwards.
CAAACATTTTTTATCAAATATATTTCTTCCAAGCTTACCGAAGGTAAGCTTGGTGGTTTGGGAAGTTATGTGATCGTTCTGAAAAACAAAACAATTTGTGTCCGATTTCAATAATTCCAAGACAGAAATTCGTTTCAGACAGTTTTGTTCCGAATTGTCGGTCAGTCTGTCGCTCAAGTTTTGCGAACCAAGATATCTTAAAAACTACTCTTCTGATTTTACTGAAATTTAGATGGTAGGTTATGATTAGCCCTTTGTTGGTCCCATATACGTTTTATCCTTCTGCGCCAATTTGTTTCTCTTCCACATGCGCACAAGCATAATATTTATTTACACATATTTCTTTAAAAATATTCATCTGATTTATATGAAATTTGGATGGTCTGTCGAAAGTAGCCCGTGGATAGCCTCAGATTAATTTCAACCGTCTGCGCTCGCTAATTTAATACTTTTTTAATTCAGGTAAAAAATCAAAATAATTTTGACAGATTTAAAAAACGGGACAAACAGTCAACTAAATTAGACAATAATGGGTAGTAAAAGTGTGACGACAGCTTGAGCAAAAGTTGTACGGGGTACAAAAGTCAAAATAATAAATACTATTAAACCATTCTTTATACATATCGTTGAAAAGCTCTTTAAGAGTACAGTAATTATTATTATGTACTTCTTTTGACATATTTTCATTTAAGAGGAGGGTAAAATGGAGAAAAAAAGTTTTTTTTTAAATTAAAAATGAGGAATATTACTATATTTGACCCGACTTGAATTAAAATTGGTATACACATGCCTTATTTGATGTCAGGAATACGATTAGTACCTTAGGTTCAAATGGTACCTAATGTATGTTTTAAGCTCAGGTATAAATGGTAAAAAAAGTATTTGTTTTATTTAATGCATTTAGTATAGACCTGCTAAAGTTTTTTAATTTTTTTTTTTTTTTTTTTAAATATTATTTTGGTACATACTATCGGCACATAGGTACAAACATTGAAATGCCCGTAAACCCTATTATAAAATATCTTAAAAAATGCAGTAATTGTTAATATAAACAATTTTGACATATTTTCATATTTAAGAGGATAAGATTGGAAAACTGTTTTTCTAGTTATTTGCTAGGTTATAAATAAAACGGAAAACTTGTTTTCCTTTTTTCTATTTTTATCAAGATCCTTACAGCGATGACTTATTCGATAATAATAATTTAATTTTTTTTAATTTTACTCTTTCAACGAAAACTTTTAGTAATTTGGCAAAAAAATAAAAATGTTTGTTAGTGGTACAGTATAAGAGTTGCTATGTAAAATTCCGTCGTATTTTTATTTTTAAGCGTGTAAGATTGGAAAAACTATTTTTAAGCTGTTTTTTATGACTTAGTTCATATTACCTTAAAGTAGGTTATTAATAAAATGGATAACATATAAATATTTTTTTACTATTTTTATCGAGACCTTTACAGCGATACTACTCATTCTGCCTTCTATATGCTGAATCTGGAGTAGTCCGTAAGCTTCAGTACGAGTCACATCAGGCTCCGTATTATCATTTTATTTTAAATAGTAAAAAGTGGAATTTATAAGTGATTTTTCGGTGAAATGTGTCATTAAGAATTAAGTGTTTTTTTTGGTGAAATTTATAAGTTAACATGAGTATTAGAAGTAAATTTATGAATGTTTTAATGCGGATAATAATCATTAATTTATTAATTTTTTTTATCATTTAAAATTAAATGTATCTCCCTTGCTAAATACTCCGTAGCGAAGCTAGGTATCCAGCTAGTTAATAATATTAAAAATTTGTGGCACAATAGCCTGCGGAGGGCTTAAGCCTGCCAAAGGACTTTGGACAACTACAATTAATTAAAGGATCACACGGGGTTAGTGTGTCACTTCATCAGCTGTATAAACCTTACAATTGACATGAATCAAGTCTCTAAACTGTTAAATCCAATAAAGCGGTTTTCAAATTTGAACTGTTATTAAACAGACACAACTTTTGAAATAGGATTATCAGTTGTTTTAAGCCGTAGATACGAAATATCAGTGGTTTTTGGGTAAAAAACTATGAAGTTGTTTCATTGGACTGAAAACTCTCCAGAAAGTTTAGTTTGGGTTTTAGAAATTTACCTTAAATATATAAACGATCTAAAATGATATTTTTGGTGGTTCAAAAACAGTTTTAGAAACAATAGGCAGAAACAAGGAATGCTGACTATTCATTTAGTTGTGCGTGCGGTTTTGTAAACATTTTAAGTGTGGTATTTTAGAAATAGCACTTTTCAAATGGATCCTCTGATAGTAAAAAAAAGAAGAAGAATAAAACAACAAAAAAATAAACTAGGGATGGATAACATTTGCAATTCTAAAACACGAGATAGTGTTTTGTGGATTTCTATTAGGAGATAAAGTTAGTTAACTCTGTTTGGGTCGGAGAATAAGTTTTTTTTTAGTTAAACAATGCAATTCTATGTTGTGTTTCATCCTAGGGAGGGGGGATATTTAGGGAACTCAACATTGAAACTACACTGCGATGAGAGAATGGAGTTTTAAAAGCGTAAAGTTTTATCAGAGGTTAAACGAAGGGAAAATTTTATATTTTGACTGATTGTTATGACGAATAAGAGAGAGAGATGATTCCCAGTTAGATGGGAAGTTTGTAATAGAAACCGTAAACTTGTTTTTCAGCAAATCAAAGCTCTCTAGTGTGTACATGAGTAACTTAGTTTGGATGCAAAATTAAACGCCTCTCTCTCGGTATTTTTTCCAACATTACAAATACAATTGAAACCAAAAGTTTTCCCATATAGCATCTCAAGTCTAAATAATGCTCAGGCTATTTTTATTTTCTCTGTAAGGATTATTAACTCATAACAATAGAATTTGTTTTCGTTCTTTTTACTTTCTCTTCATATACATACATATGAAGAGGAAGTATTGTGATTTACACGTTTTGAGGTCCCCTCAAAACGTTTTAGGAAATGTTAGGAGTTTTAAAAAGTGGGTTTTAAAACATTTCTGTTTGTCATCTGTTGTCTATGCAGACACGTGGAGCCTAAACAACTGGGCCAAATTTAATTTCGGCATACATATTTAGAAAAACCATACTCCGAGGTGAAAATGAGCAATACATTTTATCTCTTAATTTTGAAGCACTGCAGCCCAAAAACTCAGATAAAAAAATAAATTTTTTGATACAGGTTTAACGATTTTAGTAGATATAATGTGATTCTGTTGTCGTCACCGTCCGTTAAACTAAGTTAATTGACGGCGTGGCCCGACGGCCGACGGCATAAAGACGTGGAGAAGAAACTAATTTATAATCTGTTATTTTTATTTATTATGTTCATTTTGTATTATATTTATTTTTTGAATAGAATATAATATTTATTATAAAAAAAATAAAAAGTCCGTAAGCAGAATTCAAAACAACAAACCGGGTCAGTAATACTAAGTTCAAACACGAAAAAAAAAAACCACGCACAACGAAAAAAAACAGTACTTTTCGTAACATGAAATCCAATTACAATGCAAGTCTTAAAAATGTAAGTAAAATTGAAATAAACAAAATATGTGTAGAACAGAGGGAATAATCAAATGTACAGCCGAATACCAAGTGTTTGTTATTTCTTAATTCTGTGTTTTTGTTTTTTTATTTAAGGGGCAGGTCAAAAATCCTTACGTTAAAGTACTAATCGTAAGGTATATTTTAAAAGTATAAAATTGTATGGATTGTTATTATAAGGGAAAAACAACAACCCCAAGTCCCTAGGTAGCGAGAGTTAAAACGCACCTGTAAAGGGGATTAACCTGGGAGACAGACAATTTCTCTAGGATTTAATTCTTTTAAATAAATGCCAGAGGTGTAATCTAAAATAACATTGAAGTACCTACTAATATTTTTTAGGCCAATAGAAAAAGTACAATTAAGGGTGGGTTGATATTATTACGGCAAAGAAAAACTTAAGTATTAGTAGCGTGACCTGTGAAGAGGGTTGACCTCTAGAGTTACGCATTTCTTTAGGAATTATACATTTTTTTAAAATAAAATAAAGGGTCCTATAATCTAGCGGCCATGTGAACAACTTAATAATACTATAGACAACCACTAGAGACTAGAGACTGCTAGTTGCATCTAAAAATATTCCTGACACTCACAGTTCCATTGAAAACATAAAAATCTCATGCTGGCTAAGACCGGCATCAGGCAAGGTGGCACGACTTTCTCATGCCGGCTATAACCGGCATCAGCAGCGAAAGAGTTAACTATAAAACACTACGATTTACTATTTTCTTAATGTTCAATGCCTATATATATTGCATTAAACTCGGTTCAATGATAGACGATGCCTAGTAAATGTTTATGTATGGTTACTATATTTTATTAAATATTTAATGATCCTATAACTTCCTCAACAGTAGATGTTCATTATTTCAGGTATACAATAAAATGAAAGTAGATTTTTAACCTGAAAAGCCCCTGGGCCATTTTTCAAGGAACCAATAAAATAATTAAAGAAACTTCAAGCTCGAGACCTCATTAAAATCTGTGAGACGAAGAAAATATAAACCTCAAACTCAAAAAATCTCCTGTTCCTTATAGAAGACCAGGCCTAACTCCTGTTTTATCTTTTTCTTTTTAATATATATATATATATATATATATATATATATATATATATATATATATATATATATATATATATATATATATACACACATATATATATATATATATATATATATATATATATATATATATATATATATATAGATATATATATATCGAAACGGATAAGAAAAGAAGTCCCTCCCACACCCCACAAAAAAGCAGAAGAAAAGACGAATATTGTTTTGAAAAGGAAATGGGAAACTCAGATAAACGGGAAATTGGCTCAAAGAGAAACCTTGCTTTTCTCTTCTACACTTTACCCTCATACATTTCTATGTAGAGAAAAACCTTATGTGGTTCCCTTTACTTAAATCCAGCTATGAGGATTCGAGGAAGTAACGTAAGTTGTGTATTCTATCGCTAGAGTAAAACGCTAGTCTACTTTAGTTTGAAGAATGCTCGACAAGATAGCGCTTACAATGTTATTGGCTCGGAGTTATGATATAAAACACAATTCTACGCGTATTTTTTATTTTATATATTTCCCCCCCTTTTTTATATTTCTTTTTACGATCACTTATTTCTTATTTCAGTTTCCGCGGTTATCTTTTTCCAATACAAATATTTTACTTTTTTTCTTCTTCCCCATTCAATAGGCAATATTATTATTATTATTATTATTTTTTTCTTCTTCTCCTCTACTTTCTAAACCTTATCGGCAAAAATAATAAAAATGATGCCGATTTTCCTCTCAATAAAAACGAAAGTAAAAAAAAATATAATAATAAAAACTTAATTTATACGTATTTTTTACAGTATTGTTACATAAAACAAACAATGGTAATGTAGTCGGAGAACTTAGAATATTTTAGAAATTGGAATATTTTATAAGTCACTTTCAATAATGTCATGATGAATTTAGGAGTGTCAACTTGTCAAAAATTTATTTTATTTGGTAATAGCATTACCATTATTACCACTAATTAAATAAACTCATAACAGAAACGGAAAGCTTCATTGAGAAAAAGTTAATTACCCCAACAGTAGGTATAATAAGGGGTTCCTGACCCAACCACTAATGTGTACCTCAACCAAAGTCGATGACCGTACCACCTCTCGTCCACGTATATGACCATCGAGACACCTTGGGGCCAATGACCCCCTCCATTCCCATATCTAATCCAGCCACTGAATCTTCTCCCAGTTTTTAGTAGGCTAAAAAACGACGGGGTCAAATTGCTGTATCCTGGGTCTGATCAAAGATCACCCTCTTCCTCTCCAAAAGTCACCCAGGCCCTCCACTTGCATGCCAAGGTACCCGTCGGACCTCCCCGCTAACGCTTACACATGCGCCAAAGGTGACGAGGGCGACTTGGAGGCATTTTTATTTGATGACTTCTGATCGGGGCCGTTTGCCGCTTATAACTCGCTATCTTGGACGGGAGCGACTGATGTCAATATTTATTGTTTGTACGAAAGCCCCACCGTATTTTGCATAATAATTTGAATGACATCACTCATAAAAATGACAGAAATATATATAAATGAGTTTAATAATAACACCGATACCTGTTTAGATATAGCGCTGGTTAGGGAGAGTGATATCGGTAAAAAAGGTCAGATGTCAGGTTATCATTCTTTTCTCATTTAGCTCTCCTCAGTTAACTACATATAATTAATAAAAATTATATGCAAGGGCGATTTTGTTATCGATGTCGTTTAAAAATCATGGACGATTTCGCCTTCGATGTCGCTGCGACCATTAGGATTCTGGACGTCCTAGGTCCTAGATCTTGAAGTCGGGGGAGATGTAGCCTCAACAACAAAAACCCAGCCTTCTCATTGGCTGACCCAGAGTACTCAGAAAGGTCGTCTAACAGAGTGCCGGCGCCAAATTCAAATTAAAATGCCCCTTCCCCCTCCCCATCCCCATCCCACCGCTCACGCTTGAGTGTTAGCCTATTTATTTGATCAAAATTTAGTCACTGAACTCGGAGCGATTTAATATTTACGGGATACTTCTCTGTTCTTCATTCCTTTATCTACGTCTTTTAAAAGATTAGGAAAATTTTTCCTGAAAGTGATGATTTTCTAATATAAACATTTTTACGGGGAGTAAATTACGACGCTGTAAAAAGTCAATAGCTTTATACAGGTCCGAAACGAATTCTCAGCTGAGACTAAAATATTTCTTTTCACTATGCAAAGATTACTCCGATTTCACTTAAACTGATGGAGGGAGAGTACACAAAATGATTAGTGTGTTCAAGTAAGAAATTCCTTAAAATGGTTCTAAGAAATAAAGGGATCAAAAACACCGCAAATGTTAATTCACAGAAAGTTGGTCAGTCGGATCTTTATCCTTATTTCTATGAATTGTTTTCGTTGTAAACACTTTTATACGAAGAATTCGTGGGGACATAAAAAATATTCGTTATATCTATAGAGGTTTTCGTTGTACAAAAGTTCGTTATAAGAAGGTCCGACTGAATTTATATTGATTGTAATACTTCTTCTTTATTTTAATAGGTATACCCGAGGGTTAAAATGGTGTAAATTTGAAAAAAAAGGTATGGAAAAATATGATAAAGTAAAAAAAGAAAAAGGGACTGTGCCAGGGCAGCACAAATGAATCATCCTTTGTGCCGGAGGAAAATTCTCAGGCGAGACTTAGGCCGAAACAGGCAAAGACAATTTTGACGACCCTGTACTACACTCCCGGACGATTGGCTCACTTCTTGAGGAGACACGATTGGATCTGTGTATTCCTCTCTTGTCTTATATTCCTATGACGTGAGAAAAAAAAAACCCGACATGAACCCGAGCCCGAGCAGGGTAGAAAAAAGGCGTGGCGAGGCGAGTGCAGCTAGCACCTATTAAATTAAGGTTAGGCATATTAGGCCACCCCGGATATACACACAAACAGTTGTTCGGGGATTGTCCTTGTTTCCGGTAATTCTCTTTTATTTTTCAATAAACTACATCTATAACTATTAAGAATATTGCACTGGCAATATAACTATTTAGGTTAAATAAACAAAACTTGGTATAAGCGGTTTGTTAATTATTAAAAATGTGAGTTGTTGAAAACACAAGCATACAACAATTACGAAAGCTCTAAAGATCTGAACTGAGTTTGATTTATTTGTTTAATTACAAATTAAGGAAGAGGTAGACAAGATAACAGCTTTGACAGAGTCAGAGTCTAACTTGAAAAAGGAAGTAAGTGAGAAAAGGGTCAAGAGAGAAAGAGAAATCTGTAGATATTTACGAAGGTATTACAAAGGCAATTCATAGAGATGGAAGCAGATATAACGATATAAGTTTAGGAGCAGACTTCCCTTATCTAGTACAGCTAACCTAGATTAGATAAGATAATTGAATAACAAAAACGGAAGCCTCTCCACAAAATGAGTTTTTAATAACCAAAACTAGCTTTCGGCCTCTCACCCATGTTCAGTGCCGGTAATAGGTAAGGAAAAAACCTGACGTGGAGTCAGAGTAGAGACAAATAACGGACTGGAGTTCCAGTGTGGAAACTCATTTTGTGGAGAGGCTTCCGTTTTTGTTATTCAATTGATATCAACTCCACTTGCGCTGCTATTCTTCTTTAGATAAGATAACTTTAATTTTAATAAACAAAAAAATATTTATGTTACTAGGCAGCGAAATGGAATTTTGCTGACAAGTTTTTTAAGTTTTATTTTCGAGCGGAAGACGAGGATAGGCTAAACAAATTTACTGCAGTGGCGAAGCCGAGGCAGGAAATTTACTATTTTACTGACGAGGCAAAGCCGAGTCAGGAAAATTACATTTTGACTGACGAGGCGAAGCAGAAGCAGGGAAATGTTAATTACCTGCTAAGGTGTAACTGAAGCAGGTAATCTTTAATCGAGTCAGGAATGTTTCGTTTGCTGCATAGTTACTTACATGATTTTATCTACTAACGGCAGGAAAATTACACTAAAGATTTTTATTATTTTTAAAGGTATTTTCAAAAAATATATGAATATTTAGCAAAATATTACGCTTAAATATATAAAAATGAACAATGTGGGAGAGTTCATAACCTGCGATGTAGTAACCTTTACTGCCTATTCGTGATTTTGCTGACACTTTATTTTGCTGCGTGTTTTTTTGGCATGCTACAAAAGAATCAAGAAAAATGACATTTTGCAGATTGAAAACAGTACAACAATGCTTAACCCTTAACTGCCCGAATTATTTTTTTGGGGAATTGTTTAGTTTTTTTCTGGGGATTTTGTCTGTTAAGAGGTCCCTTAATATGTAAAAAATGTTTAAAAAAATTGAAATAAATTCCTTACCCCAAATTTGGGCTGTTGCCATATGGCAACGCTAGGACATTAGCCCTACAGTTTTTTTTCTCAGTAATTTTTTTAATAATTTCTTTTACAAAATGTATGTAAAATAAATTTTAAGTCAAAAAAGTACAAATAATACCAACAAAATACTAAATTTATTTTAAAGAACAAAAAAGAAAATTTATTTTTTTTTCTTCATTATTTGTATTATGTATCATGTTATTTTCTGTAAAATTATGTAATTATTTCTTAATTTTTTGTTTTATGCATGTGTTTTTGTTATTACCTTTAAAAATATATATGTATTATTCAATTGTAATAAAAAAAATATAGATATTATTATATACATATTATTTTTAAAAGTATAGCCCAATAATATTTGTTACTAATTATTAATAATACTTGTTCAACAAAAATAATTACAAGATTTAGAGACTAATTGAGAAATATTTAGAAAAGAATCAATAAAAAATGAACATTAGGCAAAAAAACATCAAAACTTTGTATATAAATATGACTTAATAAAATTACCACTTAGAAAAAAAACTGTAAGGCTAATGTCCTAGCGTTGCCATATGGCAACTTTCAAATTGACGCTCAATTTAGGGCAGAAAAATTAAATTTTGTGAAACTGCAATAATTTTATATTTTTAATCACTCTTTATTCTAATAGTTCCATTACCAACAATAAAATTATTTAATTAATTAATTAATTAAAAAAATTAAAATTCTTTCCGTGTCTCAAATTTGGAATAACCCATTTTTTAAACCTGTCTTGTCGCATACGTGTTGCACCAAACAAATAAATCTAATGATGAAAAATCAATTTAGTCCTTCTTTTGACATAATATTAACATTTAAAAAGTTCAATATTAACTTGGACCTCTCCAGACAATAATAAAGGGAGGGAGTTTTGCTGTTGCCATATGGCAACGCTAGGTTATTAAGGGTTAATTTTGCTGCCGCGAGTAGGTAAATGAAAAAAAATCTCCTTGATCATCCTAAAGTTACTTAAAAATAGATAATAGTCATAAATACTACAAAAGAAAAGTCTACCATTCTAGAATTTGTAAGTCACACAGACTGTCTCCGAACGCTCAAGGAGATGGCTTAAAATGCAATGTATGTATGTATGTTCGGGTCAAATCTTGCAACTAAATTTTAAAGCAGTTATCCTCAACCGATTGAATTGAAATTTTGCATACATGTTTAGTTTGGATGACAATGCATGGTTAGCTAAGTGACGTCATTCTAAATCCAATATGGCGGACAGCACAAGATGGCGGAATAGTTATTATTATTATATATATATATATATATATATATATATATATATATATATATATATATATATATATATATATATATATATATATATAATTTGAAAACTCAGTATAAAACATAATTCGTTTTTTTCCAGATAAACTTGCTTCATTTTACAAATATTATATTTATGGTTATAAAACTTGTAGACACAATATTTTACTTCTTTTTTTAGAAAAAAGAATAAAAGTTGCAATGTAATTTATATAATTTTTTTTCTTAATATATTTTTTGTTGGGGAGGTTATAACAGGTCTTACTTTTTCTCTCTATACCCCTCTACCCTTGATCTCCCTTTATAAAACCACAGTTTTTATCCCCCCCCCCCCTTCTCTTTACCGTAAGGCAAAAACTTTTTGTATTAAACACGCTGGAAAGAGCAATAACTCAGGTACTTGATTCTCCACTCTTGGAACAACTTTTAGTTTTGCAGGGGAGGGGTTAGACCTCACACCCTTAATATTACAGACCCCTTTAAATTCTCAACAAGGAGAAGACCTTACCCCCTCTCTCTCTGTCATTTTTGCGAGGAAAAAATCAGAAGTTAAGATAAGGGACAAGGTCCTGAAGGTAGCCCCCCAAATTCAAGCTAAGGATTCACCCCTGAAATAAACTTAACACCCCTCTCCTTTATATAAATAAGTTTTTTTGAGCTAATGGATCAAGTTTATCAGGAAGAGGCTTCTTCAAAACTTACTTAACTCAAATATACTGTCTACATTTTTTCTCTCAAAAATTATTTTTATACAATATTTTTTGTCTTTATTTATTTTAATTTTGTTCTATTAAATAATAAATTATAATATTAAGAAAAGGGGTCTTATTCTATTTTATTTTATATATTTAAAGTCTATTTATTAGAAAAGTTCTGTCTGTGTATTTTCTCAGTGTCTGTAGGGATGCTTCAGTCTCTTCAGCTCCCCCCCCCCCGTGGATATGGAAGAATTAGTGTATTACGCATTACAACATAATCAATCTTAAATTAATTGTTTTGGCTTATTTAATGTATCTAAATCAGTTTTAAATAATTTCCGACAAGTAACAAAATATCATAAAATAAATTAATATAGTCTGCCAATTTGTGTGGCACATAGCTTCCTCGCTCCTATTTCGTATAGTTAAATGAAATTATGCTTTATCAACCTAGTATTGTCAAGTTTATGAAATTTTCAACCGTTTTTTTTAAATCTGTGAAAATTGTTTTGATTTTGTACCTCAATTAAAGTATCTATTTAGCAAAATTTTAAGAGCGAATACGGTTGAAATTCAGCTGGGGCTATCTGCAGGCTATTTTCGTCAAACCATCTAAATTTCATGAAAAACAATTAAGTACTTTTGAAGATATTGGTGTATATATAAATCTATGTTTGTGCGCATGTGGAAGAAAAAGGATTTGGCGAAGAAAGTTAAAACTTTTATGGAACCAATAATGGGCTAATTAGGACCAACCACGCAAATTTAATTTAAATCGGAAGAGTAATTTTTAAGATATATTGGTTCACAAAAATTGAGCGACGACAGAAAGACACGGAACCAAAAATGTTCCCTTATGCGTGAAACGGATTTCTGTCTTGGAATTTTTGAAATCGGAGATATAAAATATTTTAGATTTTCAAAACGATCACATAGATTCCGTTACCTTCGGTAAGTCAGTAAGCAAAAGTTAAAATTAAACTAAGTAAATAAAAAGATTAAAAGGTATCTGCATTTCCGATTGGCAAAGCATTCACCAGAAACCACTTAATTAAAACTCACATGTCTTGTCGATTTCTAGACGGGTACGACATTTGTAAGACACTAGGTCAAAGAAAATGTTAGGTAAGCTTCCCCCCAAAACATGAAGAATTATTTAAAATTATCTTGGGAAAGTATTGGGCTAGACACTTCAGAGTTTCATTTTGTTTTACAACAAAAATACACATAATAATAGCGTTTGCTTTAGGTATGCATAATAAATTATTCAAAAGTTATTGTTAAAACAAACTTTTAAATGTCCGCCATCTTGTTATGGCTGAGCCGATTATGCTTGTTAATGTACTCGTCCTAATTGTTAAATTGCCTACGAAATCTTTGTGTGTGCTGCACTTACCTGGCCAAGTTATTGCTTTAATATATCCTTTTTGTAGTAAAAAAGACGTCGCGTCGTCTCCGGAGACGGAAATTAACGGTTTCCCTGTGAAAATGCTAGGGTCTTCGACACTTCGACCTCAAAAGGCGCCTTCTCCGGAAACGGAGACGCAAGTCTCCCAGTGTGAAACGGGCCTAATCAGACTAGATAAATTTGTATTGGAAAATGAGGCTGATCTTCGTAGAGCTACGATCAATCTTGATCAAAATGTAAAATAAAAGATAAACATACACAAAAAAACAACACTAATCAATAGATAGAAAGAAAAGCCGTAAAATAGAATAAAATACAAATAAGATATAAATCATATAAGTATCTACTTACTGGAGAAACAAGCTCACTGAACTGCACTGAACACGCAAAACTTCAATTGTGTAGGAAAGATATGTTGGAAAAGCAAAACATGTTAGAAAAAAGGAAGGTTATACTTTAACTCAAGCTGGTAAAAGCTAATCAAATAAATTATTAAACTAAGATCTTTGAATTAGTCCCCCTCCAGACAGGGATGCAAAAAAAGAAAATATTATAAAATACATAATAATAATAATAATAAATAATTAATAATATTATTTATATGTGTAATTAGAAGTATATTATGATAATAATAATAATAATTTAAAAAACGTACCTTCTATTATAATTTTTGTGACGTAAGGTTGCATAGAATAATACATCCAAATAATAGTATTATTCAATATATTTACAGTTTAATTATTAAAATATAATTTTATAACAATGTTTTAAAATAATATTAGTTTTTTTTTGTTTTCTTTATTTCAATTTATGTAAGTAGTTGGGTTTCTTGTGACGTAATATAATGGAAATGTTGGAGGGTTTATTCGGGTATCACGTGACGTCATGATTGTGAAGGGGCTGGACTGTGGAGTCGTGGACTGCGTTCCGACGTTCCGACCCGACAGTCTCTCGTGCGATCTTTTAAGCGTCAGGTGATTTCTCAATCTCTTACATTTGATAGAGGAAAAACCAAATAATCTTGCAATTTTTTAACTTTTGTGCGGTAAAATCAGTTAGATTATTGTTTTACCTTCAAGGATATATACAAATTATACATATTAGTGTTCGTTTTAACGTATTTACTGTGTAAATCGTATAGATACTTCTATAGTAGACGCAACAAGTGCTATGTTTTTTTCTATTTACAAAACCAAAATGGCTCCCACTATCAATTTTAAACTTAAATAGTTCCTTATTAGTTCTCGATTAATATTCTCGGTTATTTCTCATTATTTCATTTAAAATATTATGCAGTTTTTCAAATTAATTAATAGTAATTTTAATTTAATTAATTTAAAGTAATTTGAACAATTGAATTGTTTAGGATTATAACTCTTGATTTTCTGTTTTATTTTTTAAACTTTCGACATCAGTGATTATAAAATTACTTATTCGATCGTTTTTTTCGTTCAATTATTAGTTCATTGGTGAAATTTTTGGACAATTCAAATTTAAATCTTACAGCTTTTTGAAAAGGTTAAGACCTGTTCAGAACGAGATGGAAGAGGCTCCAAATAAATAACCCAGGTAACAAGTTAAAATGTTTTATACAAATTTTAGGAATGACGGGGTGGCTCTTAATATTAATAACAGCGAGTTTCGTCTTAAGATTATTAATTTTAAAATGTAACCTAAAATAAACATTGTACCACTCCAATTTTTGTTAATAACTCAGATTATGCCCTACTCATGAGTGAAAGTAAAGAGCAATTTTGAGATTTAAGATACACTTTATGTACTTTTCCTACTTAAAAATATCTTGCTTGTTCTTAAACCTTTAAAAATGATAATAGATAATATTTTCTTGATTTTGAGTAGTTAAAAAAAAAATACCAAGAGTAAACTACACTTTTTTGATGGTATCGTAAAATATTAATTAGAGATTTGGTCCAGAATAACAAAAAGGGTATACACACAAAAATTTGACAAAATATTAAACTTTAGTTTATTTTCTGAAAATAAACAAGCAAACAAATAGGCCACACAGCATTGTAATAATAAACAATAAGTTATGTCGAACGACTGGTTATTAGCGTGGATAAGCTAACAATAATAATTACACTGGTTCCCTATTCCTAAAAATACCCCTTGAGAACTTGCAAAATGTTTGTAGAGAATATTCAAATTGAGTCGAAATTTGCGCAGAAGTAGGCAACAATACACAAATTGTGATAATATACAATTGTGATAAATGATTTATTGTTTCAATACTGTTTAGGTTTTTTGTGATAATAAAGCGTAATTATTAATTAATTAATTAAGTATAGTTATGAACTAATAAGTGTAATAGCATGAACAGGATGATACAGTGATCTTCTAGTCAGCTTGAAGATCACCCAAAGTGGGGTTAAAATATCGCAAAAGTGAGCTTTTAATTTTTTTCTCTACACCCTACTATCAATAAAATTTACATACCAGGAAACAAACCTCACTACTTACTGTAATTATTAGAATATTATTAATTATTTGTGATACTAAACAAAAAACTTTGTAATTGTCGAACTTGAGCAACTTGTTGCTTGTTACTTGTTACAATAGCTAATTATTCAAGTTTTAAGTAATTTATTTTATTTTCATAACATAAACTAATATTTAATATTTTTTACGTTTGTTACAATTCTGAAACACTTTATTTTTTCGATACCATCAAAAATAAGGTTAGTTATTTAATTTTTTAAAGTTTTCAAGAAACTGAACACCCTGTACACAAAATCAAAAAAAAAAATATTTTTATAGTGATTTAAAAACTAACACGAGCCTTTATAAAGAATTACTGTTTTGATAACCCAAAAGTAAGAAAATGCTAAGAAAAACAGATTTTGTGAAGAACAGAAAGAAATGTTGTTTTTGTGTGATATGTGGCCCCTTGGCCCTACTACTCCCCTATGCTCTACCTTGGGTCACACTGAATATACTAAATATGTGAGAAAGTAAAAACTGATAAAATCTAATTACCACTATGGTAAATCAAATCTGCACTATTTAATTAATGAATTAACAGGAATAAGAATATTGCTTGAAAATTTAAAGAAAATAGTATTGACAGTTTAAGGGGATAGCAACGAAATAGGGAGATTAATAATAAGAATGAATTATTTAAACAATGTACTTGACAACAATAAAATGAACTTAATACGACAAAGAAAAATGAGGAAAAGCGTAAACTGATTTTTAAAACAGCATTGTTTATAAACCACTATTATAACATAAATAAATATAGAAATAGTTAAATTTGTAATAGTAAAAATATAGATTGTCTGTCTGGCAATTAACCATTTTATCATTATTGTAAAAAAATAACGTTTATGCTAAAAATAATTAGTATTGGTGATTTATGTTTCTGCTTCTTTGATTTAATTAAAATTCATATATATTATTCACTTTGTTGTTATCATAGTTAATTCAGCAATATTTCATAATAATCTGATGACTAGAACTATATGTATTAATAATAAACGAAGTTGGGGTTGTTCGGGTATAGGGAGTTGCTTTTGTGGTAAGGTATGTACAGTTCTGTACACAGGAGAGATGGTATTCATTGTCTCTAGACAAAGTTACATTACCTGCTGTTGTAGGAACATTAAGTTTTAGCGTATCTTTGCCATAGTAGTCTATTGAACAAGCTATATCACTGATATACCTAGTCCTAGTCCGGCACCGTCAAGGTTAAACCAAATGATTTCTTGCACCACTGTAATGACGAAGGCACATTATTATTCTATGTACAGTGAAAACCTGCTTAATAGACACCTCTTTTACGAATATTTTCACCAGGGACCGGCAAAAGTGTCTACTAAACTAAGCAAATCATACTTTTTAACTCTGACAGCGCGGGAAAATCGGAAAAAAATGGGAGGAAAGCCAATGAGAGCTTGAGATTTTGGCGGGTAATAGGTCGGGCCAACTAGGCAAACAAAAATATCACTGGTGGAGGGGCGAGGCACTCAGGATAACCGTTCGAGGAGACTTCGTAACCTCCAACCTTTGAATCTTTACATTCCCTTTACTGTTTCTTGTTCCGTTTGCATCGTTTCCCACTTGTTTTTATACCTTTCCGGTGGCGTAGGAACGGGGGGGGGGGGGGGGGGGGGGGTAGAGAGAGGGTAGGTTTTAGTCTAGCACCTACTGAGAGTATGTGGCTAATCTGAGCTGTCAGATTTAAAAAGTATGATTTGCTTAGTTTAGTCTACTAAATCAATGTATGAAAACCCCTCTAATCAAAATAAAGATGCGTATATATATACATTTTAAAGAAAATAATAAAATAACTTACTCTGAAATCCTAGGCCAATAACTCCTAACAATATAAAGTGAAAAGAGATTTTTTTTTTAAATTTATAAAAGGTTAGGAGTTTTAATGTTATAGTTTTAAAAATCATGTTTTGTCTCAGTCTTTCTAAAAACAAAAATATTCTCTGAAATATTGCATTCTCTTTATTAATAAAATTCAAAGAACATTAATTGTGTTTCCTAAAGTGATTTTTTCTTTCTGTTTCACTATTTTTCAATAGAATTAACTCTCCCACTCAATAAATTTATTTTTTGAAACATTTTTTTTCATTAACCCTTTGTTTCTCTTCGTAGTGGAAGTTGTTATAATTCTTTTATTAAAATTCCGCAGTTCTATAATTTTAAAAGAAAAGGTTGACATTATAAATTATTGTGGCGCAAACAAGAATTGTTCAGTTCGAGCTTTGGGCTAGAAATTTAAATTCGGAAAGTAACAAGTATCGAAAATTTTGTAACGAAAAGATTAAAGATGAATATTTTCAGTTATATACTGTTATATATACGGTTAACTTTTTTTTTTTTTTTTTTATTTTTTTTTTTATAAAATTGGTAATATCTGGTTTACTCAATATTGTTCGATGAAACCAAGTCTACAACCACCCAGACCTCTGCGAAAAAATTAATCGATTAACCAGTTTTGCGCCTAAAATGTCAGACAGGTGGCGACACACACACACATACAAACACGAAAAAAGTTATGGCCGGATTCGGTTTTCGGAATGTTTAAAATGAAAAAGGATCCAAACATTTTTTGAAATTCTGATTATTGTATAGACAAAATAATTTTTCTTTTTATAGATATTTAACTATTGTACACACACTAATAAATGTATATTTTATAATTAAATTAATTATATTAATAAGAGAAAAGGCTAATAAAAAACTAAATAAAATAAGCTTAAGAAGTTTTCATAAATAGAAAAAAAAGATAAAATGAAAATACAGTAGTCTCGATAATCTGAGTTTCCAATAATCCGAGTCAAACAAGTGTTCTTAGAAAGTAGAAGGGGGAGCAGGTTCCCTGAATTTAACACAATTAGGACAGGGCAGGGCAGTGCTAGTAAAGATGGTTCCGTATGATTTCAAGGAATTCCTTTCCTATCTGAGCAGCTGTGTTTACATTCAAATTCAGGGAAACCTATTAATTTGTTTCTTTTTCTTCAGTTCTAAGTTAGATCTTTAACCGAAAGCATCGCGTGACATTTTAATAATTAGAGAACGAAAACATACAGAATTTCCGGGTAAATCTGCACTATTTGGCCCACCAATTTCTTATAGTCCGATTTACTTTTTTAAACATTTTTAAACTCTTCCTTTTTACATATTAAAAATGATTCAGGTTGCACCATCTCAGTAAATTCAATAGTTTTTTTTTTGTAAAAAAAATTCGTATAGGTGAATTGTATGGTGCTGTTTTCAGAATCGAAGTATTTCCGAAGGTCGCTTTGCAGTACTCCGCTCATTTTCTGAAGAAAAAGAATCGGTAAAACTGCAGAATATGATACGGTTTATAGAAAAGATGGCGGACTCTAACGTATTTTGACTCTAACGTATTTTTATGACAAAGGGATATAAACCCTCCTATGAACAAATCATACATATATAATTTCTCAAATGTTTAAATCATTCAAATGTACTGTTTGACAAAGGAATATAATCTCTCAAGTGTATAAATTAAGCTAAGTTGTGCCGCCAAGCGATTCTCGACCGTATCATCTCCTTCAGTTTAGCCAAAGAATCCTGCTGCATATAGATCAGGTAGAGGTCCAAATCGAAGTTCAAAATTCGCTAATTTTCACTTTTACTTTAGCCAAAAAAATACGTAAAGTGTCACTTCCTCGAAAAATAAGGGAAGGTTATGGTTAGTTTAGGTTAAGATTTGTACTTTTTAGCAAAACCTTTCCTTATGTCCCTAAGAAAGTGACTCTTTTACGTATTTTTTTGTTTACAAAAAACTATTGAATTTATCGAGAGGGACAACCGGAATCGTTTTTAATATGTAAAAAAAAAAACAGTTTAAAAGAAAATTGTAAGTAAATCGGACTATTAGAAATTGGTGGGCCAAATAGTGCAGATTTACCCCCTAATGAAAATAAAATATGAAAGTAACTATTATTTTTCAATAAAGAATTCACATTTTTCGTAAATTTCCAATAATCCGAGTTTTTTGGTAATCCGAGTTACTGCCGGACCCATCCAACTCGGATTATCGAGACTACTGTAATAACAAATATTTGGGTCATTTTAAAATAAAATGTACCTTTAGGGAAATCAATTTGCTACTTTATAGAAAATTAAAATAAGCTTTAGACATGATAATATTGATTATTCTGACACATCAGGGACTTAAGATGACATTTTCGTTCAAGAACAGTCAGTTTTCAAATTCATTTACATATATATGAACATACATACTTAAAAAATCATTTTTGTCGTAATGAGTGTTACTATCATAAAAACGTTTTTTTTTTAGATTTTATTTCTCTGTTTTTATGAAACGTTACTACATTGTGTATATGACGTAAATATTCTCTTTCATCCCACCAGAAATATTTTTTAGACCTAAAATATTTGCAATTTAAAAAAAAAAAGTAATGAGTGTTACATTTATTATCTTTTAATGTTTCCTCAAAGCTTCAAAAATGTAAAGCATACGTTTTCAGTGCATTGTAATAAAAGTTTTTATTATAAAGAAGAAGAAAAAATAATTTTTCTTCATTAAAAAAATAGTTGGACACGGATACCATAAGAATTTGTTTTTATTCAAGTAACACTCATTACATTATGGTAACACTCATTACACATTTATATATTGGACCTAGAAAAAATTAAATTTTAACACAAACTTTTAACATTAAACTTTTATTTACAATTTTTTTTACATGCGGCAAATTTATTTTTTGTAAAAACATTAAACTCAATCATTTTTTTTAAGTTTTAAAATATACAGTATTGTAGAAAAAATCGGACCGGAATCGGACACGCTCGGTCTCGCTCAGCCTCGCGCGCAGAGTAAAAGCTGCCTAAGATCTAAGAAAGTGTCAATATCTCTTAAGAGATTGCTTATAAATTACAAAAATAATCTTATTATTTTATAATTTTATTTTACTTTCTCATATAAAGAGAAAGTATTGTGATGCCGCGAAAATTCGGTTTTGAGATTTTGATGGATTTACACGTTTTGAGGTCCCCTGAGTCCAAAAAAGTGGTTTTTAAAAAATGTCTGTCTATCGTCTGTCTGTCGTTTGTCGTCTGTCGTCTGTGCTGGAACCTAAACTACTGGGCCGATTTTTACGAAATTTGGCATACATGTTTAGAAAAATCATACCTCGAGAAATGAATTTTAGCTTCAAATTTAGGGTCGACTTTTTCTTAATACATACCTTAACATTTTTTGGTCCTCAGGTCTCCCCCTCTTCCTTAAAATGCACTTTCATGTTTTTGGTCCAACAGCAAAATGAATTAGTGATATAACATAAAGTAATAGGACTACTTTAGGTATCACTACTTATTTACCTATATCAAATTCTATCTGTTATCCTTGTCTACTTGTTTTCACTGTCTCTTCTATATGTTTTTATCCTAACACTTACTTGGATATCATTTTACCTTGTTACCTGTAAGGCTTTTTTAAGTTAATATTTCCAAAATTAAACTCCTACAGACAACCCTTAAAAATTAATAATTACAACTCTATATACCTCGTTTTAATAAATATGAAAATTGGAATGTGTGCTATAAAAAGTAAATTAGGAATAACAGTTACACCAAATGATTGTAGCTCATTTAGATCTTTCACTCGGTTCAGTATTTTTGCTTCTTGCTGAACCATGAATGTGCCACATTCGTGTTTCTGGCATAACTAAATGGTTCAGTATTTCAAATTAATCAAAATGCCAGAGCCTATAACAGCTGCTACAAGGCAGGCACAAATTCGGGGTTCTGGCACAACTTAGATTACAAAACGACGATTCCAAATAGCTAAAAAACCCAGATATGAAAATTTGCACATTCATAGTTCTGGTTCATAAGGGGGACGTTATAATACATTTATAATTATGTTACCAGCTCTCTTTAAATAAAATCTAACGTAAATATCTAACTTTAAAACTTAACTTAGATCCCAGATAATATAAGCTGTCTTTTATGGTCTACGAATTCTCTAAATACATTAGTTATCGCTGGATTATATTTATTTTTTAAAAAAATTCTTGCTGCGGAAGTGTTGTGTAAACCAACTATTCGGTTTTATTTTTTTATTTTTACCTAATAAGTTCACATTTCTTTTTCAATTTTAAGAAATCTTGCTGTAACTACTTCTACTTTTCCTCTTGAATTTGTTCAAAATTGTAAGATTTGTTTTTAAAAAGAAGTTAAAAGCAGATTTTGTTTTGCTGGTTTCGGACCGGACGTGGGAAGGGGGTTGATTTATTTACTTAGTTGGAAAAGTGTTAGAGAGAAATGAAAGCGATACAATCCTAAAGAGATTTCCCGATGGAAATCAACTCCCAAGCCAACCGGAACAATTTTTTTTTAAGAAATAGGTATAATTTTGTTTTGGAGTTTTAAGCAAGATCACACACTTTTTCGCCCAAAATTAGATATTTTTATTTTTTGTTTATTTGTTAATAAAATAATATCTTGTTGAAATAACCAAGTTCTTTTTAATACTGCTGTCTCAACTTTTGATAATACATTCAAAAGCATTGCAACAACTAGTGCATTATAAATTTCTTATATACGAAGTGTATACATAGAGAGCGAATTGAGATAAGATGAAAATTCGATCTTTAAGATTTTGTTGGATTTTCACGTTTAAAGGTCCCCTGACTCCAAATAATTTTTTTTTTTTTAAAAAAAAAAAAAGAATAAATACCTGTCTGCAGTCTGTGCTGACGCGTGGAATCTATACTTATGGGCCAATTTCGATGGAATTTGGCATACATGTTCAGAAAAATATACCTCGAGAGGAAATCGAGAGATTAATTTGATCTCAATTTGGGGCGTAACCCCTCGAAAATAGGGAAAACATTATTTCTCAATAACGGCGACAATTTTGCTTACATTTTTTTTTAACTTAGTCCATTTAAATATAAATGCAACCATGTACATCATTCATATTACTGAGGTCGTGCGTTTTCGATCCCACGCCGTGATGCTCTACTATTGCTACGTGATGCTCTAATTTATATTGCTCACTAATAATCACACTATACTCGCTTTGGCGATACATTTTATAGAGGTGTGGTGTGTGAGGAGGCTGGAAGTCTTCACCACAGGACTAGTATAATGGGCCTAAAATAAGGCCTAATTGCAAGGTTCGACTAGCACTAGTGTTTTTTAGCTCTAAATTTAGGAGTTTTCCCCCCAAAAATTTCAAAGGGGACGTGAACAATTTTTATTTAAACGGTTGTGACTGTGACATTTTTTATTTAATTAAACACAAATTTTACCACCTTAATAGTTTTCCAGAGAAAAATGTAGTTTCTGAGATGTGATGAAAAATAAACCTGATTTTTCTGAAAACCAAAAACATATTTTAAATGTGTTAAAATTATTTCTAAACGATCAACTTGGGTGTCAACATAGTTGTCAACCAAGTTGACATTCACGATTGTATATCTCCTGTTACCTTTGGTAAGCTCTGAAACAATCAATTTTAAATGTAAACAAGTGAATTAATTATTACATATTAAATATATATTTAAATTTAAACTTACTATGCGCATAAGAAAGTTTTGTTCAAGTCTGTCGTACTTGATTTTTTAGAAATGAATATAATATGTTTTGCAATACTTTTGACGGGGAGTATAGGTTGAAAAATTATCTTTCTCTATCAGTCACGAAACACGTTTGGTGCTGCACAATATTCGCTTTCGCTGAACACTTAAATCACCAAGGTCATAATAAACAATTTAATCATATTACTAACATGGCATTTATTTATGTTATTCAATTGCTATTTTATGTTTTTAAATTAGAATTATAATTCAGTAAAAAAAACTCAGTTTAAAAAAAATAATAAACAGGTCAAGTGTGTGCTAGTCAACACACAGTGAGGGTCCGTAGGCCACACTGAATAGTTTAAGTAGTACCCTATTGATGTTTTTTTTTTTAAATGCTAAAAAGCTTACTTTGAACTATCCTATGGGTCTGATATTCTCAAAACACATAAACAAACTTCTGACAAAGTATTTTTTAGGGTCCCAAGGACCCTTATGAGGGTACCAGACCCTTATAAGGGGGTAGGCAAAACCAAGGACCCTTATATTTTCCTGCGTGTGTCTGTCCGTCCGTCCTGTCGCATGCTCTCACGGCTACACCTATGCATGTATGTGTCTTGTACCTACCCACATATTTTAAAAATAGCGACTTAGGGTAAAAAAACTTAAGGGTTATTTTTTTTTTTTTTTTTTCGACACCGTGAGGGGTATCATATGAAAGGGTACGTCGAGCTGATTACAAAAATATATATATCTTTGGTTATAACTTTGATAGGGCGAGTGTAGGCAAGTTTGAAGTGGATGTGAAACGTGTCCTCCCCCCCCCCTCTATCTCGCTTATGTGAAGTGCAAAAAAACTGAAAAAATTCCTGAACATTCTTCGACCAAAAGTAAAGAAACCACTTTTTGGAAATTTCATAAAAAAAAAAAATATTTTTTTTTTTTTGACAAAATACGGTTTTTTAAAATTTTCATCAAATACTACACTCATATCACAACTAATTTTTCTAGATTCTAGATGATTGATCGATCCCCTGTATGAATTATTGGTGTATCCAACTAGGAGACATTTGATTGATTTAGCATATAATTTGGATCTTTTATTTTCAGATATATGATATATGTATATATGCTGTACTACCAAATACTCTAAATTTATTAATATTAGGTTTCTCACCAAACCAAAGTTGAGCAAGAGTTTTTTTCATTCAGAATTATGGTGAGAATTCTATTCTTTATATAGTTTGCGGTTAGAATAGCTTCGCCCCACATTTCCTTTTCTAGGTTTGCTTCCAAGTACTTGGTTCTTGCCTGTTCTAGGAGTTTCGATTTAGCCTCTCTGCTGCACCATTTTGTTGTGGAGTGTAAAGTACTGTATACTACAATTGAATTCCTTTTTCTCTTCAAAATCTTTAAATTCTGTAGCTATGTATTCACCTGCATTGTCTGAACGAAGTTCCGACCAGCGCTGTTGCCATAGCTTCATATTCTTTAAGTAATTCGTGTTTCTGTTCTCTTCTTAATAAGATATACCGCCAGAGAATCTAGACTAATCTATAAATGTTATAAATCTTATCTATAAATGTTATAAAGTAACGTCTTACATTCCATGTTGAAAGAGTTATGGGACCACTTATATCCGTATGAACTAACTCTAATAGTCAATTACTTTTACGTTCATGCCTTTTAAATGGAAGTTTTGTCTGTTTACCAAAGACTTAAAAATTTCTTTTTTATATTAAAAGCTCCTCCATTCATACATTCTCGTCTTCCAATTGCATTTGGATCATCCCTATTGAATACCATCACAATTTGTCATGTACTTCTTCTCTATATACTACATACTGCGTTAGCAATACTGTCGTTATCAAATCAAATGCATTCCAAGTTTTTGATTTGAATACTAACTACTTAGAGAAGCTATTACGGCCCGTAATATTTATTTATCGTAGTAAATTAAATTCATAAAAGAAAAGTAACACCAGAAATAAAATACCAATATTTTAAATAAAAATTGTTTTTATCTCTTAAATTAAATCAATATTTGTTGAACTTATGATGAATGAAACTCAAAATTTAATTAGTTTATTATCAGAAATTGGCAATACCTAATATTTAAAACCAGCTCAATGGTTCTGGCTGCTAATATTATCAGCATATCTTGTTTTACAGCTTATGTAAAATTATTTGTATTATTTCATAGTTCCTGCACCACCTTCCGGACCTTTTAATTTGCATTTTCCCCCTGTTAAAGGAACTATGAGAAATGTATTACCTTTTGTTATTCAAATAACCTTGATTTGGACTGGTTTAAAAAAAATGTTTAAAGGAAAATGTGTGAATATTAAAACTAAAATAGCGAAGTATGTTTGATTAAATTACAATAATAATTTGAAAAAGTGTTAAAATTTATATTTTCTTATTTCCTGAAAGAAGAATACTGACGCTGGGTATCTTTCATGTTTGATGTTATACAAGCCTTCCCAAAAGTTTAAAATTCGTCGGAAACTCTTTCCATTCTTTAAAACCAAACAAAAGTGTCTTGGAGTTTGGTTTCGCATCCCAAACTATGAGGTTCGTTGTGCGGCAATAGTAATAAAATAAAAACGTTACACGATAGTATACATATTTATTAACGAAAAATACGTATAGAACTATAATACATATTTTATGTTTAGTCTGTATAGAAATATTTATGACTCTCCAAATATAATATTTTATATTCTGAGGAATGATCCTGAGGTATTACTTCTGAGCTTACCGAAGGTAACGAAAGCTATGTGATGGTTCTTTAGAACAAAAATATTTGAAGTCTCAGATTTCTGAAATTCCAAGGCAGAAATCCGTTTCAGACAGGGAACATTTTCGTATCTGTCTGTCGGTCTGTGACTCAATTTTTGAGTATAGATATACCTAAAAAACTGCTTATCTGATTTTAATGAAATTAGGATAGTAGGTCATGATTAGCCCATTGTTGTTCCCATACACGTTTCACCCTTCTGCGCCCATTTGTTTCTCTTCCACATGCGCACAAACATACATTTATTTACATACATTAATTTTTTACTTTAATTGAGGTAAAAAATCTAAACAATATTGACTGATTTTAAAAACGGTGGATACTCGGCCTATTAGTGTTGCTTCCTCGCGTCCTATTTCGTAAAATTTAATGATTTTATGCTTTTAAAACCTATTAATATCCAATTTATTTAATTTTTCCCCGTATTTTAAATCTGATGTCAAAATTGTTTTGATTTTGTACGTGTATTGAAGTATCAAATAACATTTAATGAGGGCAGACGGTTAAATCAATCTGGGACCAGTGGCGTAAATAGCGCCCCCGCCAACCCCGCGGTGCGGGGGGGCGCCTGCTCCAGGGGGCGCCGAAAGATGAGTAAACAAAGATATTTAATAATAAAATTATAAATCACCGCTCTATTTAGGCGGAATTATTTTTAAAATTATTTTTGGGAGATTAAAATAAATGAGAGATAAAACAAAAACAAATTAAGAGTTTAAATCAGGGTGAAAATAAATTTCAACCGTCTGCGCTCTTTAAATTGATACTATATTTCATGTAAGAAATCAAAACACTTGCCCCCCCCCCCCCCCCCAGACCTAATAAATTAAAAAAAAAAATCGCCAATTTTTTTTTTAATACATATTTTTTACATTCACCTCATATTTCATTTCACCTCAGAAATGCATAAAAGCGCTGTTTTGAGAGGTCATATTTTCAAAATTTTCCGTGGGAGGACCCCCGGACCCCCTTTAAATCCCCCCAAAACAGTTTGTTACTTGGGCGCGGAGATTTTTTTGTTTATTAGTTGTACATCTTCTTTTTTTGGGAGGGGGGGGGGCAGCTGCTTTGTTGAATAAGTAGTTCCCTTTTCTTGTTACCACTACGAATACCCCCCCCCCCCCAATCTTAACTGACTAAGAATGTGCCCCCCCCCTAGACCTAGCCGCTGGATATGCCACTGATCGTCCCCGCACTCCCTATGTCCCAGAATGACTAACAAAGAGGGTAAAAAAGGGGGGGGAGGGAGGGTGAATTTTGTAAGCTATAGGGGGCGCATTTCCAAAAGATGCGGGAGGGCGCCGGATTTCTTAGTTACGCCACTGTCTGGGACTATATGTGGGCTACTTTCGATGAACCATAATAATTTCATAAAATCAGAGTAGTACTTTTGAAGATATAGATGTAAATAAATGTATGTTTGTGCGCATGTGGAAGAGAAGCAAATAAGGGTGACACTTATAATATGGGACCGAATTTCAATAAATCGGACGAGTAGTTTTTAAGATATGTTGGTTCACAAAAATTGAGTGACAGGCAGACAAAGAATCAAAAATGTTCCCTGATGTCTGAAGAATCAAAAATGTTTCCGGATTTCTGTATTGAAATTTTTGAAACTGAGACATAAATATTTTTCGTCCTTCAAAACGATCACATAGCGTCCGTTAAGCCTCGTCCAGACTGTCAAATCGAACAGAGGAAGGAGCCGAGCACTAGTCTCTATGCATGTCCAGTCTGAAATGCGGAGTCGCACATTAGACTGGGCATGCGCAGAGACCAATGCTCGGCTTCTTTACCTCAGCTTTAGCTCGGCTTTCTTACCTCGGCGAGACTTTACCTGCGGTAATCTCCGAAGCAAATATCAAAACAATTTTGACAGATTTAAAAGAACGGGAGGAAATTAAATAAATTTGACAATAATAGGTTGTAATAACATAAAATAAATAAAGTATACAAAATAGGACGCAAAGAAGCTATGAGCCACACTAATTGGCAGATTTTTTTATTTTTTATTAATTGATTTGCCGTTTCTTTGCTCCCCACTAATTTTTACTGCCACCTTTTTCGGGGCTCATGATAGGAATCTGTGGTTAGGTTTTGTATTATCATGTAGGCCAAGCGATAAAATTATTATTTTTTTATTTTATTTTTTTATTTTATTTTTTTATTAATATTTTCACCTTTTTATTTTTTTTTTTTTTATAATACATAATAATTTTAAAGTTTAACAAACAGTATACTTCAGTACTATATTTAAGGTGAGGGCCCTCAGTAGTTCAATTAAGACTAGAAAGAGGGCCCCGTCTCTTATAAACAATTTTACATTTAGGAATTATTCTATATTTATTTTTTTATTATTTCCATTATTTTATTTTTTTCTCTTTACATGGTATTAATATAAATTAATGACATGTAGCAGTCACTTTTAAACGTACATACTTATACATCTATACTCGTATACACATATATTATATACATACTATTATTACGTTGAATTTGTTGGGTCTGTGAGGGGTGAAAAAATAATAAAAGTGAAGAACTACTTCATGAAAATGCCACTTTTTCATGAAGTAGTTCTTCACTTTTATTATTTTTTCACCCCTCACAGACACAACAAATTCAACATAAGAACTTACAGGGGACCTCTACCTAATAATCTTTAATACTATTATTACTTTTTTTTTTTTTTTTTTTTTTTTTTTTTTTTTTTTTTTTTTACGAGATTTCGATATATATATATATACACACACACAATATACACATACACACACACACATACATTACATATACACATACATACATATATACAAATATATATGTATGCGTATACAGAAATCTCTGTAATTTATATGTACATAAATTATCATTTTATTTATTTGCATCAGGTTTTTGTAGTTTTATTGTTTTTAGCGAATTTTAAAAATTACGCTATTGCAATGGCTTCAAAACTTTTGTAATACGAATTTTTGAAAAATTTTTTCCATGGAAATCCGTTTTAGACCATTCTGAATCGATTCCAAAAATTTAACACTTTTTTTTATGTATGTATGTATATATGTATATATGTATGTATATATGTGTCACTCCAGACGATATCTCCCCTTAGGATGCACTTAAAAATGTCAAAAAAAATTTAAAATGTCAATAATATCAAAAGAAAGGATGAGTTCGTTGGCCAGAATTTCTGAAGTTCATTTAAGGGGTCAAATGTTTACAATTTAGGGTCAAAAATAGCATAAGAACGTGTTTTTCCATTTTACCCCCTTATATATGAAAATATGATAAAAGTGTAAATAAAAACAATTACTCTACTCTTAAAGAGCTTTCCAACGACATGCATCTTGAAGGGTAAATACTATTTTGACTTTTGTACCCCGTACCCCTGTGCCAATTTTTTTTCACCCATGCAAATTCTAAACCAAAATTTTTCTATATTATCATAAGCCAATAATACGCACATTTCTTTGAAAATTCGCTCATTAAGTCATGGTGCATGACTGGACTTTTTTATTATTTCTGAATTGATTATATTATTGGAAGACTATTGATATGTTTTTTTAGATTGTTCTTGAAAATGCTAAGTGATTTTATTTGTTGAATTTGGTTTGGTAATTGATTGAAGTAGAGTGGTCCCAAATACGAAGCATGCTTCTGTCTCTTGTCTGTGCTACATAAGGGAGTAAGTACATTGCCTTGTGCTTGTAGTCTAGTGGAGTAGGTTTGTTGTCCTGTCAGTTTGTTATCGTCCTTAAAGTAGTTAATTAGTACAGCTTGTTTGAAAAGTAAGTCTAGCGGTGTAACATTAAAATCTGTGAAGGTTTGTACAGTCGGGTATTGTTTGGGTTTCTTTAATGATATTTTTATAATAGATTTTTGTATGACCCTAACCTGTTCTAGGTCAGACTGGGCAGCGCTTCCCCAGGCTACTATACTGTAGTTTATGATGGAATCTGTAAAAGCATGGTAGAGCATTCTTAATATTTCTTTGTCTTCGAATCCTCATATTCTTAGAGAAATGCGCATTGTTTTCCTTATTCTAGTTACAACCCAGTTTATATGCTCTTCCCAGTTTAAGTGGTTGTCGACTATGATCCCTAAATATTTGATGCTGTTTGTGCTGTCTAAATTGGTGCAGGTACAAGAGTTGCATCTGTCTGTATTATCATCTGTCATGTCATCATCTGTTACAAGTTGAAGATATTGGCAGTCAGTCTCGTGAATAGTTAGTATTTTGGAAGCCGGTGGTTGTCCTCTCTTGACGTGTGAAAAACTCATGTATTTAGTTTTTTTTAAGTTGAGAGTCAGTAAGTTCCTGTCGAACCACAATTTAATTTTAGAGATTCCTTTAGTCGCGTTTTTAAAAACTTCATCCCAAGTTGAACCTCTAAAATATAAAAGTGTGTCGTCAACAAAGCATAGGATGTCTGAGTATGTGTTAGTTAGTTTGAGTAAACTGTTTATGTAAATAAGGAAAAGCCAGGGGGCCAGAGCAGTACCCTCCTATGGTGTTCCGAAATTTACATTGGTTGTCTCACTGATATGTCCGTCTAGTTTTACTTGTTGTTGTCTGTCGGTCAGGTAATTTTTTAATAATTTTAGGCAGGTTCCCCGGATTCCTATAGAGTAAATTTTTTTTCAATAAAATTTCATGTGATACTGTGTCAAAGGCTTTTTTTAAATCAATGAAAATAGCCAGGGCTTTATTACACGAGTCCAAGTCGTTAGTTATTAGGTCAGTCAGTTTGTACAATGCATCAGCTGTATTTTTATTTTTTATGTAACCATGTTGTTTGTCAGATATAATATTGTTTGTTTCTAAATAGAAAACCCGTCTGTTCGTAACACATTTCTCTATTATTTTTGTATTATTAGACACTATGGATATCGATCGGTAGTTGGAAGGGTCAGTTTTGTCGTCTTGTTTGTATAGAGGTGTTATCAAGGCTTGTTTGAGTATGTCTGGGAACACACCTTGCTCTAGACATACATTAAACATAAAAGTTAAAGGTTTGATTAGATTACTTTTTGCATTTTTAAGATGTTGTGAAGCTATTTTATCTATGCCAGGTGATGTATCGGACTTTAATTCAGAGATAAACTTATCGATTTCTTTTTCTGTTACTTAATTAAATTTAATTAATTGTTGTTGCACGTAAATGTTTTCGTATATGTCACTATCAGGTGAGTTATTATTACTACTTCTAGATATTATCTTCCTCGCTAAATCTTCACCCACGTTTCAAAAGTATTTATTTAACTCGTTTGCTATATCTGCTGTAGAAGTGTATAATTACGTTATTGTTGTTGATCTCGGTTATAAAATTATTTGAGTTTTTCTTTCTATTCATACAGTCATTAACAGTTTTCCAAATTTGAGCAGAATATTTTTTTTTTTTTTTAAAGTAATGGCTTTTGGTTTTTCTTATTAATTTTGTAAGTTTTTATATTTAATTAATTTATTTTTTAGCTTAGTATTAAAGGGTTGTTTGTCTAGGGGTTTCCTCATCTTGTCACGGGTCCTGGTTGACACTATTAATTCACCGGATATCCAAGGTTTCAATCTTTTATTTTTACAAGTAATTGGTATTGTGTTAGTTTGAGTGCATGCATTTATTTTGTCTTGTAACCTATTTATAAAAGTCTGCGTTATTTGTTGAGGTTCTGTTTGAGTGTAAAGGTCAGTCCAGTCTATTTGTTTGAAAAACAAATAAAATATAAATGCCTAAATACTTTCGTTCCCCAAGCCTTTATAGTAAATAATCAGGGAAATACATTATTAAGAATTCTCCATTTGAAATGTAGAATTTTTTTTATTTGAGTTTTTATCATCGGCCTGATAATAACCCAAAAAACTCAAATATTCTTAATCTTCGCCTCAAGAGTTTCCGTATCAATTGACTTGAATTAATTTAGCGTTAAGTAATTTAGTGTATGCGTGGGTTTTTCTTAAAATAATACTAATAATATATATATATATATATATATATATATATATATATATATATATATATATATATATATATATTTCTTTTAGCCAGTTTTTCGCCTATAAATTCGAACTGGTGGCGAAAGACTTACATACTTACACGAGAAAATTTAAGGCCTGATTCGGTTTTCGGAATGTAAGAAATGAAAAAGAATCTTAAAATTTTGCAATTCTGATTAATGTACAAATAAAACTTTAATTTTATGTATATAGATAGACAAATTGATAATTCTCAATATTTATTAAAAAAATACGTGTGGTGTCGCGGGACACCCGGTAGGAACGAAGTTCCTTACATTTTTCATTAAATATAAATTATAAAATCACACTGCTAAGTACGTATACATTGCTAACTACTTATACATGGCGGAGTTAGAAAAGAGACAAAATTAAAAGTAACGAACTGTTTGTACCTAGCAAGAGTTAAGGAGAAATAAAAAGAAAATCATTATTTGTATCATTAAAGCAAGCGTCTTACTATAAATATATATTGAATATAAGAAAAAAGTTGATCATGATGAGTTTATAGTTAAAGAGTATGTTTGTTAAAGGATGTTGGATTGAAATAGGACTGATTTCTACCTACCCAGCCTATTAATTTAAAATCTATTATAAAATATATCTCTTTCCTACTCTAAAGCTTCTGCTTGAATCCGGTTAAAATTTTACATGCCTGTTTCAATTGTACTTGAGGCAATGTGTAAGAAGTTTTATTAAAATCGTTGTACGTTAGAACGGAAGATATCGGTAAAAAAGCTGATTTCTTTATTTTAAACGTTTGGTTCCACTTTAATAAATTTAGCGATCTTTATCACTTCATAATAACAGTGTCGGTGTTCGTTTTACTAAAAAAAAAAAAAATAAAAAAATTAAAAAAATTAAAGTTATTTGTCTCATTAAATAGAAGAAGTTAGAATTTTTTCTTGGATTAAGTGCGCAGCATTATAATAATATACCTAATATATTGAAATAAGCGTTAGCACAGATCAATTTTACTTTTAACAACACCATGATTATATTTTTATATTTACAAAACCAAGTGACATTTTGACATACAGGCTTCCTTAATAACATTTTTCCCGTCTTTTTGAAGCTTAAGTTTACGCATGGGCGGATAACTATTTCCAACGAACTTAGCCTGAGCATTAGTAAAACGAACATGTGTACCAAATTTCAACTAACTCGATGATCTTTTACTCAAGTTTTCGTCATCGGTAGATTTCGTGACGGATTTTGCGTGACGGTGATTTTGGTCGTTTTTTTCGGATTCACTCCCGGGCTCCAGAACGTGCCATAAGGAACTTCGTTCCAATAATAAGCATCATTTTTTTTAATTTCATGATAAATAAACAACAATTTTGAATTTATTAAACTCATAAAAAAATGCAAATTGAAGTTTTTCTTTTGTGGACTTGGTTTTTTTATAAGTAGTTGGTTGTTTCTTTGGAATGTAAGTCCTTATTATATTTGATTAAAACAAGCTTTCGCCTAGGGAACCTAGGCTTCTTCAGGTTTTTGAAATACTGTAAATTTAGAGAAACAAATGATCAAAATGAAAACGAATTTTGGAAAAGAAAGTCTTACCAAAGTTAATTTTGATTGTTTTAATGTTTTTTTGAAAAGAATTTATTTTATTTTTTTAAATGACATACCTAATCAAAAATTTTGAATTATTTATTTTTATTTGTATTAAATATAATATTTGTGTAAATGTTGCTTAATTTATTGGTGTCTTGTTTCAAGTTTATGTTGTTAGTATTTGATTTTATGTATAACATTTCAAGTGTAAGTCGTTTTTGGTGGTGTTTTTCAGTGTGTAGAATATAATATTTATCTGTGTCTAATGTGTGTTTAGTGTTGTGTGCGTGTTCTGATATAGCTGTGTTAGTGTTGTTATTTGAGATGTCTTTAATATGTTGATGAAATCTGTTTTTGAATTGTTGTGAAGTTTCTCCTATGTATGTTGCAGGGCATTGTTTACAGTTAATTTGGTATACGATGTTACTTTGTTGCAGAGGAGGGATAGAATCTTTGAGTTTGGAGTATAAAATTGATTTTAGGGTGGTGGAATTTTTTTGAGCTATTTTGATATTATTATAAGGTCGAAACAATTTTTTAATTTGTTCAGTAGTGTGTTTTATGTAGGGCAGGGTGTAGTATTTAGCTAAAACGGGAGGTGTCGTATTTTGTGAGGTATTGTTAATGTTGTTATTGTGTTTTTGGAGTAGTTTATTAATTATTCTGTTAGGGTAATTATTTTTATTAAGTGTATCTTTTATAAATGATATGTTTTCGTTATGAAATTGTTTATCAGAGAGGGTAAGGATTTGATTAATGAAGTTATTAGCACAGTTAATTTTGTAAGAATATGGTTGGTGTGAATAGAAATGGAGGAGTCTACCTGAATAAGTGGGTTTTGTGTAGTGTTTATATGTTAGTTTGTTATCGTTAGTTTTTATTATTTTTATGTTGAGAAAAGGAAGGGCACTGTTTTCTTCAGATTCTATGGTAAATTTGAGGTTGGGGTGGTAGTTATTGAAGTTGTTAAGAAGGGAGGGTATGTGGTTTTTGTTAATTATGAAAAAGCTATCATCAACGTATTTTTTGAAGAGTTTAATGTGGGAATTAAATTGGGGTATGACATCAAAGAATAATTTGTCTAGGACAATATCGGCAATAATAGGTGATAAAGGGTCACCCATAGGGAGGCCTTCTTTTTGTAAGTAAAGGACGTTGTTGTGGGAGAAATAAGTGTAGTCAAGGCAAAAATCTACTATGTCATAAAAAAGTGGTTTAGAAATTTGGGTGTGGGTAAAAATTTTGGGCCAAAGGGACTTAGTGAGGTCTTTAGCTAGGTCCAGGGGAATCGATGTAAAAAGAGATTGGACATCAAGTGAGATAAGGGAATCATTTGGATCTAGGTCGGGAATATCTTTGATTAGATCAATCAGTTGATATGCGTTGGAGATATTAAAATTATTATTCCTAAAAGGAGATAACATGTTTGAGAGAAATTTAGAAAGGTTGTAAGAAGGGGAGTTTATACATGATACTATGGGTCTGAGAGAAACAGGATTTTTGTGGATTTTGGGAAGAGCATAAATTCTAGGGGGAACTGCTGTATAATTTGTCAAAGATTTTTTAGTTGGGAAATTAATGATTTTTTCTTCGTGTAAACGATTAATTAATTTGTTTTGTTGGGTTTGTCTTTTAAGTGTGGGGTCTCTTTGTTTATCTTTGTTTTTGTATTTAGGAATAATTGTGTAAGTGTTTGGGTCTTGTATTAGTTGATTGAATTTGTCTGTGTACTCTGATTTGTTCATAATGACTGTTGTGTTACCTTTATCCGCTTTAAGTATTAAAATATCTGGGTTATTTTTTATGAATTGTTTCGTTTTTTTAATGGATGAGTTTATGTAGGAATCATGTTTTGTGTGCTTATTCTTTTTATGTGTGTTGTGTAATGAATTAGTTACTATGTTTGTAAATTTGCCACGTAGTTCGTTTTTTTGGTCAATGTTTTCGTTAGTGTTTTCTATTATGTGTTCGGTGTCTTTTATTAAATCGAAAATTTGTTTTTTGTTAATGTTGTTAGTATAGCAAAATTTGGGTCCAAGAGACAATATATATTTTACCTCTGGAGGAAGAGTAACATTGGTAAGATTTCTAATCCAATTATCATTAATTTTAATAGTATTAGATATTGCAGTGTTTTGTTTTTTCAAAAGATTGTCGAATTTAGATTTTTGTGTTTCTTTGATAGATTTAATGTATTTTTCAGTAGTTATTTTTATGTGAGATATACATTTTTCAGTCAGGTCCTTGTTGGTTAATATTTTAGAAAAGAAATTATTTGTAATATTAATTATGTGATCTTTATTGTGTTTCAATTTCCAGTGTTTAAGTTCCAAAGATGTGTTTAGCAAAGCAATACTAGTTTTAGTTGTTATATGGTCTAGTTTTTTATTGTGAGGGGCATTTTCTAATTTTAACGAAGATATATTTACGAGAATGTTGGAAATAAAGGATGGAAAAATATTATTATGTTTACATTTTGTAAGGAAGGTGATGTCTTGTTTAATTTTTTCAAGTTTTTTGTTGGATTCAAGTAAGTTATTGTAGTCTGTTCGAAGTGATGGTGAAATGTTTTGTAGTCTTTGGTGAAGTGTCATCTTCTGATCCATAGGTAGAATTCTAATTGAAGTTTTTCTTTTGTGGACTTGGTTTTTTTATAAGTAGTTGGTTGTTTCTTTGGAATGTAAGTCCTTATTATATTTGATTAAAACAAGCTTTCGCCTAGGGAACCTAGGCTTCTTCAGGTTTTTGAAATACTGTAAATTTAGAGAAACAAATGATCAAAATGAAAACGAATTTTGGAAAAGAAAGTCTTACCAAAGTTAATTTTGATTGTTTTAATGTTTTTTTGAAAAGAATTTATTTTATTTTTTTAAATGACATACCTAATCAAAAATTTTGAATTATTTATTTTTATTTGTATTAAATATAATATTTGTGTAAATGTTGCTTAATTTATTGGTGTCTTGTTTCAAGTTTATGTTGTTAGTATTTGATTTTATGTATAACATTTCAAGTGTAAGTCGTTTTTGGTGGTGTTTTTCAGTGTGTAGAATATAATATTTATCTGTGTCTAATGTGTGTTTAGTGTTGTGTGCGTGTTCTGATATAGCTGTGTTAGTGTTGTTATTTGAGATGTCTTTAATATGTTGATGAAATCTGTTTTTGAATTGTTGTGAAGTTTCTCCTATGTATGTTGCAGGGCATTGTTTACAGTTAATTTGGTATACGATGTTACTTTGTTGCAGAGGAGGGATAGAATCTTTGAGTTTGGAGTATAAAATTGATTTTAGGGTGGTGGAATTTTTTTGAGCTATTTTGATATTATTATAAGGTCGAAACAATTTTTTAATTTGTTCAGTAGTGTGTTTTATGTAGGGCAGGGTGTAGTATTTAGCTAAAACGGGAGGTGTCGTATTTTGTGAGGTATTGTTAATGTTGTTATTGTGTTTTTGGAGTAGTTTATTAATTATTCTGTTAGGGTAATTATTTTTATTAAGTGTATCTTTTATAAATGATATGTTTTCGTTATGAAATTGTTTATCAGAGAGGGTAAGGATTTGATTAATGAAGTTATTAGCACAGTTAATTTTGTAAGAATATGGTTGGTGTGAATAGAAATGGAGGAGTCTACCTGAATAAGTGGGTTTTGTGTAGTGTTTATATGTTAGTTTGTTATCGTTAGTTTTTATTATTTTTATGTTGAGAAAAGGAAGGGCACTGTTTTCTTCAGATTCTATGGTAAATTTGAGGTTGGGGTGGTAGTTATTGAAGTTGTTAAGAAGGGAGGGTATGTGGTTTTTGTTAATTATGAAAAAGCTATCATCAACGTATTTTTTGAAGAGTTTAATGTGGGAATTAAATTGGGGTATGACATCAAAGAATAATTTGTCTAGGACAATATCGGCAATAATAGGTGATAAAGGGTCACCCATAGGGAGGCCTTCTTTTTGTAAGTAAAGGACGTTGTTGTGGGAGAAATAAGTGTAGTCAAGGCAAAAATCTACTATGTCATAAAAAAGTGGTTTAGAAATTTGGGTGTGGGTAAAAATTTTGGGCCAAAGGGACTTAGTGAGGTCTTTAGCTAGGTCCAGGGGAATCGATGTAAAAAGAGATTGGACATCAAGTGAGATAAGGGAATCATTTGGATCTAGGTCGGGAATATCTTTGATTAGATCAATCAGTTGATATGCGTTGGAGATATTAAAATTATTATTCCTAAAAGGAGATAACATGTTTGAGAGAAATTTAGAAAGGTTGTAAGAAGGGGAGTTTATACATGATACTATGGGTCTGAGAGAAACAGGATTTTTGTGGATTTTGGGAAGAGCATAAATTCTAGGGGGAACTGCTGTATAATTTGTCAAAGATTTTTTAGTTGGGAAATTAATGATTTTTTCTTCGTGTAAACGATTAATTAATTTGTTTTGTTGGGTTTGTCTTTTAAGTGTGGGGTCTCTTTGTTTATCTTTGTTTTTGTATTTAGGAATAATTGTGTAAGTGTTTGGGTCTTGTATTAGTTGATTGAATTTGTCTGTGTACTCTGATTTGTTCATAATGACTGTTGTGTTACCTTTATCCGCTTTAAGTATTAAAATATCTGGGTTATTTTTTATGAATTGTTTCGTTTTTTTAATGGATGAGTTTATGTAGGAATCATGTTTTGTGTGCTTATTCTTTTTATGTGTGTTGTGTAATGAATTAGTTACTATGTTTGTAAATTTGCCACGTAGTTCGTTTTTTTGGTCAATGTTTTCGTTAGTGTTTTCTATTATGTGTTCGGTGTCTTTTATTAAATCGAAAATTTGTTTTTTGTTAATGTTGTTAGTATAGCAAAATTTGGGTCCAAGAGACAATATATATTTTACCTCTGGAGGAAGAGTAACATTGGTAAGATTTCTAATCCAATTATCATTAATTTTAATAGTATTAGATATTGCAGTGTTTTGTTTTTTCAAAAGATTGTCGAATTTAGATTTTTGTGTTTCTTTGATAGATTTAATGTATTTTTCAGTAGTTATTTTTATGTGAGATATACATTTTTCAGTCAGGTCCTTGTTGGTTAATATTTTAGAAAAGAAATTATTTGTAATATTAATTATGTGATCTTTATTGTGTTTCAATTTCCAGTGTTTAAGTTCCAAAGATGTGTTTAGCAAAGCAATACTAGTTTTAGTTGTTATATGGTCTAGTTTTTTATTGTGAGGGGCATTTTCTAATTTTAACGAAGATATATTTACGAGAATGTTGGAAATAAAGGATGGAAAAATATTATTATGTTTACATTTTGTAAGGAAGGTGATGTCTTGTTTAATTTTTTCAAGTTTTTTGTTGGATTCAAGTAAGTTATTGTAGTCTGTTCGAAGTGATGGTGAAATGTTTTGTAGTCTTTGGTGAAGTGTCATCTTCTGATCCATAGGTAGAATTCTAATTGAAGTTTTTCTTTTGTGGACTTGGTTTTTTTATAAGTAGTTGGTTGTTTCTTTGGAATGTAAGTCCTTATTATATTTGATTAAAACAAGCTTTCGCCTAGGGAACCTAGGCTTCTTCAGGTTTTTGAAATACTGTAAATTTAGAGAAACAAATGATCAAAATGAAAACGAATTTTGGAAATTCGTGACCCTTTATCACCTATTATTGCCGATATTGTCCTAGACAAATTATTCTTTGATGTCATACCCCAATTTAATTCCCACATTAAACTCTTCAAAAAATACGTTGATGATAGCTTTTTCATAATTAACAAAAACCACATACCCTCCCTTCTTAACAACTTCAATAACTACCACCCCAACCTCAAATTTACCATAGAATCTGAAGAAAACAGTGCCCTTCCTTTTCTCAACATAAAAATAATAAAAACTAACGATAACAAACTAACATATAAACACTACACAAAACCCACTTATTCAGGTAGACTCCTCCATTTCTATTCACACCAACCATATTCTTACAAAATTAACTGTGCTAATAACTTCATTAATCAAATCCTTACCCTCTCTGATAAACAATTTCATAACGAAAACATATCATTTATAAAAGATACACTTAATAAAAATAATTACCCTAACAGAATAATTAATAAACTACTCCAAAAACACAATAACAACATTAACAATACCTCACAAAATACGACACCTCCCGTTTTAGCTAAATACTACACCCTGCCCTACATAAAACACACTACTGAACAAATTAAAAAATTGTTTCGACCTTATAATAATATCAAAATAGCTCAAAAAAATTCCACCACCCTAAAATCAATTTTATACTCCAAACTCAAAGATTCTATCCCTCCTCTGCAACAAAGTAACATCGTATACCAAATTAACTGTAAACAATGCCCTGCAACATACATAGGAGAAACTTCACAACAATTCAAAAACAGATTTCATCAACATATTAAAGACATCTCAAATAACAACACTAACACAGCTATATCAGAACACGCACACAACACTAAACACACATTAGACACAGATAAATATTATATTCTACACACTGAAAAACACCACCAAAAACGACTTACACTTGAAATGTTATACATAAAATCAAATACTAACAACATAAACTTGAAACAAGACACCAATAAATTAAGCAACATTTACACAAATATTATATTTAATACAAATAAAAATAAATAATTCAAAATTTTTGATTAGGTATGTCATTTAAAAAAATAAAATAAATTCTTTTCAAAAAAACATTAAAACAATCAAAATTAACTTTGGTAAGACTTTCTTTTCCAAAATTCGTTTTCATTTTGATCATTTGTTTCTCTAAATTTACAGTATTTCAAAAACCTGAAGAAGCCTAGGTTCCCTAGGCGAAAGCTTGTTTTAATCAAATATAATAAGGACTTACATTCCAAAGAAACAACCAACTACTTATAAAAAATGCAAAATTCTATAAATGAAACTGTTTTCTTTTTGTAACAGTTGAGTGGTAGGTATTAAATGAAATTGGACAAGAGGATTTTCTTCTTGGTCCGTAAATAAAAGTATTATTTTTCCAGTTTGGTAAATCGATGGAGACGAGGTTTTTCTTCAAGTAATGAGTTTTAAGTAATGAATTCTCAAGTAAATGAAACCTTTGCCTCACTTCGCTCTGCTTCAGAAGTATTTAAAAAAAGTCCAAAGGAGCCCTTTGCCTTGATTAAATTTTTTTTTTTATATATTCAATAGCTTTTTTTGAGAGGGGGTATTTTTTTTTAACGAATTCGAGAGAAAACGAAGAAAATTAAGGAAACCGGAACTGAACTTTGTTATTTTATTTAAAAAGAAAAAACAGAAATAAAAGGCTACGAAAATGGCTATTTTGACTGTATTGAAAAATCTTGAAACATAACCTCTGATTAGTTTAGTAAGGAGGGTAAACAATATATTTAATTGGCCTAGTCTTGACAACCATTATAGTTATTTATGCACCTAGGGAGTAAAGTAAGCCATTATTCCCTGAGCGAGATGTTGGTTCTTGAGGTGAAGCCGAAGGAGCCATTGTCCCTAAATCCCGAGGCGTCGCCGAGGGTATAACGCTAGTTAGCTTGTTAATTATTGAGAGGGGTATTATAGCACTTTACTCCCGAGGTACATATAATATTTTATCTCCAGCAGGGAGAAAATAAATAAACTTGCATACGTTATATTGATAATAAACAAATCGGCTATAAAAATAGCATTGTTATACATTAAATTAATAACAAATACATAAATTTAAATATACATTTAACAATGAAACTACACACATGTTAATAAAAGTTTAAGGTATTTGAACCACATTATTTTCTAAGCACCATTCCTTAAAACTCTCGTAAGCTTTATCATATATTTTTTGTTTTATTTATGTGGTAAAAAATTTGCTTTCACTTCATTTGCTTCAGCCAATAATTGGGTGGCGAATTTGAAACAGTTCTTCAACATCTTTGAAAAACGTATCATCCATTGTACAATTTTTAATTATTATTTTAATAAATAACAATAATTGTTAGAACTATTAATAGCAGATATAAGAGATTCGATATTAAAAAACAAATAATAATTGCAATTAAAATCAAATAGAAGGTTATTTAGATGCAGGTTTAAGCAATGATAAGCGCAAATTACTAATAAGGTCAAAAAGCGGTGTCGCCAACCTGATTTCAACAACTTCACTACATTAGCCATTCATTCTCTACTATTTATAAAATAATTAAGTTGGCAATATTTCTTTTTCTCCCTGGTATTACTTTTTCTTCCTACTTTTCTTTTTTTTTTTCCCTACTTTTACTTTTTCTCCCTACTTTTTGAGTTCAGGGAAGAAAAGACTTAAACTTTTAGTCCCTCTATAAACTATTCCAAAATCATAAAGTTTTCTCCCCACTGGAGATAAAATACTTAATCTAAAGACAAAGACAATAACAAATTAGAATTATTCTTTTTTAACTCGTTTTCTTGAGCCTTGATACTTCAATTGATGATTAAGTTGAACGCTTTATAGTACTAACACTCTAAGAATCAAGTAACATTTTAAATGTGAACGTGGTCCATTGTTTGATTTTCCGCTGTCTCACGACTTTCGAAAACAGGTTCATCTTTAATTACATGTCAGGCTTACCTTACCACCTGTCGTTTATTCATAGCTCGTCTTGAGAAGGACGGTGTAGGTTGACATCTAGAAGTCAAACTCACTTCGATTCCAAGAATAATAAATAATTGTGGCTCGGGCATGCACATTGTTAGTTTACGACATCCCAAACTATAATTTCATTTCCTAATAAAATTGTTACCTTGCCCCATATAATATAGCAAAAAGAGGTGACGAAAATTATTGTCAGAATGTTTATTCATTGAATAAGCTTTCTATGTTTTTGCTAAGATTAATATTTTTTATTGTTAGTATTAGTTTCTCCACTAATTAAACTAAATTTCAGTATTTATTACGTTCAAACCATTATAATCTTTAACCATATAAAAAAAAAAAAATTATGATCTGATTTGTTGTTGCTCTCACAGCAAGAGAAACCTGACTCAGACATAGTTTAAGAACATCGTTGATGTATCGGAGTTAGCTCTCATCAGTGTTTACGCGATCTTTTCATCAACTCTCGCAAAAAGTATCGCAATTTTATAGTGCATTATATCGGCCTTAAGGGTTTTCAAATAGTGGATTAAATTGAGTTCCGATTACCTTTTCATATCCTAATTGTATAACACAATAC
This sequence comes from Gerris lacustris, assembly GCA_951217055.1. NCBI lineage: Eukaryota > Metazoa > Arthropoda > Insecta > Hemiptera > Gerridae > Gerris > Gerris lacustris. The sequence continues at coordinate 33,077,740 of OX578283.1, read as the reverse complement.
CAAGTTACATGTTTATAAGTGTTAACGTTGACAAATAGTCCAGTGACTACCTCTTTTGGCGTATATAGTCTGATAATTTAATAACCAGAGGTCATTCTGAAGAACGGAATTTTTTAATGCTTCCAATTTCAAAAATTCCTGGACAGAACTCCGTTTCAGACACCAGAGAAGATTTTCGGCCTCGGACGGTTGGTTTGCCCATTAACATTTTTACGAACCACCATATCTTAAAAACTACTCATCCGATTTTGGTTCTTTTAAGCCATTGTTGGTCCCACATTATTTGAACCTTCTGCGCTAACTTTAATATAATATTATATATGTATAAAATAAAGTGTAATTCCTCTAGAAATCGAACAAGACCCAAATATTTCTTATATGACCTTTCGTCTAATAATAAGACGAGAGGAAGCTTTGTGCTACTCAAATTGGCAGATTATTTTCCTTGTTGCACGAGTTCACCGCGCTGCCAATAAAAATAAGAGGAACATTAATAATAATTGCTTTCATGCTTAAATATATTGAAGTAAAATGTATCAATGTTTCCATGAAGAAGGTTTCGACATGTCGGAAGTCTCCCCGATCTCACTACGGAGAGACCAACTACATTACTAAACAGAGTGAAGTTTTAAGCAGGCATGAACTAACAATGAGTGAGAAGGGTCCGATTCTAATTTCATCCACGTACTCCATACCATTCGTCCTTTTAACCAATCAAATGATTTTGTATTAACGTTTAACGTTAAAGAGATTGCTCGAAATAGCCTTTATTTAATACGGAATAGAGAGATCGTGATTTGAAAAAGGTTTTTATATTGTGGGAGAAAATCCCGGGAAATACGGAAGGTAGAAGAAGTCAGTGTGGTACTCGGAGGAGGCTGAATAGTGCGCAGTGATTGGTCTAGAGAGACGCTCACAGCGCCCCTGGTGGTAGTTTCCAGCATCTCGTCTCTCTGTACTTCAGTAACTCGCCAGACCTCGGCCGACGAGGTTGTACGGGCGGTTAATGTCGCGTTGCACCTCGACTCGCTCGAATATCGTCTAATACATCGCACCGAACATTCAAAATACATTTAGACAACATCACCTCTTACAAAGATGCCTCCGCCTGCATCCCTTCTTGCCCTATTGGCGATCCTAGCTCTATCTAGAGGTGAATAAAACAAGCTAAATTACCAAACAAGAAAAAGTCACTCATTACATTAAATTGAAAAAAAGAAATGATGATAATATTATATGCTACTGATATAACCTACATATACCTAAACTTACATTCAATAACTTGTCTACGAAGATAGCGCACTAGATTGTAAGGTTCTTGGTGCGAACCATTGGTCAAGGTAGAAATGAATAATTTAAAAACGCACTTCCTTGATCTTATTTATTTTAATGCCAATGAATGCAATATCCATGTATTTATATAATTATGCATTTATTCAACAAAAGATTAGAATTAATTAGGAGACAAGCTAAGAATGAATTTTATGATACAATTTGATAATTCGATTTTAAATTAAATGAAAAATCGGAGAGAAATTTCACAAAATATCAAAAACAAGTCATATTTAAATTGCACAAATGTAGTCCATAATAAAAATAGACTGCCAATTAGTGTGGCACATAGCTTCCTCGCATCCTATCATGTACTTTATTGTTATATTAGTTTATTGTTATATTGTTTATTGTGTAAAAACTATTAAATATAGTTTTAGCGATCATTAACACTTCATAGCGGTGTCGCAGTTGGTTTTACTAAACAATTGTATTTGAAAAGAATGTTTGACTTATTGAATAGATGAAGTTAGATTTTTTCCCCGACCTAAAATTCCAATTTTAAATTTGAAGATCACGTTTACGCGAGCGTTGTTCGTGAACGCTTGGACGGATATCGTTGTCCAACGAACTCGTTCTGGGAATTGGTAAAATGAACATGTCTACCAAATTTCATCAAAATCGGTAGACATTTACTCAAGTTATCATCGCACGTTTCATAATTCGCGGACACACAGACCGACAGACAGACAGACAGACACGAGACCAAAAATGTTCCCTGATGTCTGAAACGGATTTCTGTCTTGGAATTTTTAAAATCGGAGACATAAAAGTTTTTCGTTCTCAAAAGTGAACACAATGCTTCCGGTACCTTCGGTAAGCTCGGAAGCAAAATAATTAATTTGTAAATGGGAAATGAACATTATTCTTTTATCACTATTTTTATATATGAAAATTAAATTCAGGCAAAAAAAACAAAAAAAACCAGTGAATTTTACAATTATATAGCATTCATTTTAGTTAGTAGCATTTATTTACTAAAATGGATAATACGTAGTAATTTTGTATTACCCTCTATCAATATTTTTGTTTCAAAAAGAAAATCCTTTAAAGGTCTAATGGGTAACAACGTGGATACCCCATTAGACCTTTTAAAAGATGTTATTTTTGTAACAAAAAAATTGATGAATATTTTAAATTTAAATTAATTGAATAAAAATCTTTGATTTTTACTCTCCTATTAAATGGAATGTCTCAAATGTCCCTATATCCTTGAACATATAGCAGAAAGTCACAAAAATAGTCTTTAAATTTTAGAATTTACCAATTAATTTAAAAAAAATTGATAAGATAGATGCATTTATTACCAAATCATACACACATATATCCTTTTTTAACAAATTATTTATTGGCGTAGGTAAAAAAAAAAAATATATTTGTCACCATGTTGTTAAGAGTGGGTTTATTCTGTGCCTACTTTAATTTTTTATATTTTGTAAAACATTGAAGTGTTAGGGTATAATGGATAATTCTGGAATATATTACATTTTATTTTTATTATTTTTATATAATTTTTAATGGAAACATTAGATGGAACTTTTATTAGATTAATTTCCAGGTATTTAAACGAGTATCATAGGCTGTCTATGGACTGGCATAAGAGGGGTACAACCTGGCATTTGTCAAGTAAATTGAGGGAAAAAACCATAGAAAAACTCAATTAGGTTGGGCGGACTCGGGTTCTCCTAGTAAAAAAAGTATTACTATTGGCTGTTAAGGCTGTCTGTTGGTGAGTGGTCTCCATTTTGTGATTTGAAGCTAAGGGGAGTAATTTATTTCTTTTACGAACGTGTGTGAGTGTGTGTAATATTTATGGTCTTGATTTTAAGTTCTTAGTATAATTGTTTACATTAAGATTATTACTTCGGACATTCGGCCTTTGCCGTGGAAAACCCTAAAGGGTTTATTACTGAAAACATTGTTCTATAATAATTATTTACTTTCTTTAATGATTGGCGTTACGCGATCACCCATACATACACATATATTGTACATTAACATAATTAATATTTAATAGTGTGTATTATAAATCCTTATGCGCTATTTCCCTTTAATCTAATGTCATTTGTTATAATTATTATCTTTATTTTATTTATTTTAATTTTTGCTTCCAAGCTTAACGGAAGTTATGTGAACGTTCTGAAGAACGAAAATTTTTTATACCTCCGATTTCAAAAATTCCAACACAGAAATCCGTTTCAAATATGAGGGAACATTTTTCGTTCCGTATCTGTCTGTCGGTCTGTCGCTTAATTTTTGCGAATTAACTTATCTTAAAAACTACTCTTCAGATTTTAATGAAATTTGGACGGTAGACCATAATCAGCCCATTGTTGATATCAGTTTAAACTTTGTGCCAATTTGTTTCTCTTCCACATGCGCACAAACATACATTTATTTACACCTATATCTTCAAAATTACTCATCTAATTTTTATGAAATTTGGATGGTTTGTCGAAAGAAGCCTGCAGATATCCCCAGATTCATGTACAATAACTACAATATATTAATTTATAACTCTACCAGCAGGTTCCGACTGCACTCTGTGTGACCTACCGTTTCAATTTTTGTTAAAATGTAGCAATGGACAGTGCAGCAGCATAATATGTTCGCGAACATTTATTGTTTATGATCGAGTAAGCACTATTTTACAGCAGTCCCTTGACACCTCTAACTTCATCGCTCGATCTACCAAACCCGCTCTGCAGCGCTGCCATGCCCATTCAGACAGACTACCTCTGCTATTATCTGAAGGGGCCGCGCCTAGATCTTTGTTCTGACTTTCTGATATTCTTCCGCTTGTAGAGCTGCCCCAAATTTTAAATATGAACTGCCCAAATTTTGAGGGAAGATCAGAGGTTTAGATAATATGAGTGTATGTAGAACCTGAGTGATTATTGGTTAAAATACGCTATTTGTGCTGGAAATTATATTTCATAACCCTGGTATCCAGGTGTACAATTATTAATTTATTATTGCTGGTATCCTTAGCCCATATTACTTATGTCACCTCTCGGGGTCCTGGGTGGCTCAGAGGCTATAGCGCGCTTGCCGTGTGATAACGCAAGTTAAGCAGCCTCGAGCAGGGTCAGTAGATGGATGGGTTAACGCTTCTGACCACAGCTCTGGGTTCGATTCCCAGACCAGGCCCCCCGCTAAATGTCAACCGAGCATTACCGAGAATTTGTTTAAATAAATGGGAAGCTCCTCGAAAGACTGGCGCCACCAGATTTCAGCCTGGAAACCATGATGATGACACTCCTGGTTGGGAGTGTCATGGTTACCGACCACATCTTCACAAAAGTGTAAAGATTTCGGTCCCTAACCCGGGTTTGCTCTATGGGGCCCACCTAAGTGGCCTGAGTCTTCAGGTGTAAAAGCCCCCCGGAAAGAAAAAAAAATGTCACCTCTCCTCCAGATAACTTGTTTTCTTATTTTACTTGGCCATTCTTATTGTTATTTACTCAATATTTATGCATTCATCTATACTAAATAAAGTAAAGTCCATTTTAAAATTTGTTATTCTCTCATTTACATCTAATTTATTTTGTTATTTATATATACAATTTCGTGGCCAGTTAGGATAACTCCCCCCCCCCTGGTGCGAACATTTACCTTCGTTATAAATTGGGAATCAGTCACAACGACACTGGGAATCTTTTGCAGTTCCATTTCATAATTTTTCATACCTTTCATTTTGTAAATATCTTATTTTTTTTTCTTGAAAATCAACTAAGTACTGTTTATTTTAAAAACGTCAGTACATCTAAAACTTTTGAACTTTTTTAACTTTTGATTGATCCTCGCTGTATTTAATTCTATTCAAAATCCACAAAGTTTCAGGTGCTTACGTTAAAAACAGTCCACTTTAGTTGCTCATTATCAGCAAAATTTACCGGTTTGCTTCTTTCAAATGTCTGATTATTTTAAAATTTAAAATATCCATTGTATTTAGAAAATAATTTTCTTCAGAGAAGGGTTGAAAGTTAAAGGGTCTTGGGGATTTATATTGAGCACAAAACAACGTTGTGGTGCAGGGTGTGTGACATGGGTTTGTAGAAACATAAGATGTTGTATTTGAAATAACACTAACTAGGTGTTTAGGTGCCAGGTAACGCATAAGGATTTTAAGTTTATTATCATAATTCTTGCTCGAATATTCAGCGATGGTGACTAATAATATTGTCAATATGACTGCCTAATATTATAAATTTATTATTCTTCAATTCACAAAAATAGAGTAATAAGGAATTACTACTGAAAGGAATAAATTGTTTCATGAACATTTCTTACATCTGTATTTCTATTGGAGCTTGAGGATTTGTGTACCAACTTGCAAAGCTACACAGCGAAATATTAACTTTCGAGAACTAAATGTTAAAATGAGAGATAAAAAGAACTAGGAAAATGTTTGGATAAGTACTTGTTTGATATATTTAGTCTTATAAGTTATGCTTATAAAATATTTTATGAGTTAGCCTTAGTCTGTATCTAAGTGAAGTATTAAACAAATAAATCACATTTATTACTAGAGATTACAGTTTCTAGCATTCTAGAATGACTTCTTCTAGGTAGCAGGAATTTATAAATCTCTTTTGGTTCTAAGAAATTTTGATCTAATTTGAGTTTGAATATTTAATTTTAATTTATCGCTTAAACAATATCACAAAAAAAAAAAAAATATATATATATACCTATTAGTCCAGGAGGTAGCATGCAAAAAAGTATCTGACTAACATGAAGCTAAAATTTTGTGTAAATTAATCTTTTAGTACCTTGTAAGAATATGTGGTTGGTAAGTTAGTCTGTGGGACAAAGCTTGGCAATAGACAAACTGGTGGAGAACGGCAGTGTCCCGCCAATTATGGTGGACAATGTGATTTTCATGATCCTGAGTACAAAATTAGTTTGTAAACCAAAAATCATAAGATGATGTTAGTTAGTCACTTGATGGTGGACTTTGATTTGGAGTAATATTTGAATAACTAACCTATCAAGTGAAAAACTAACATAATCTTGATTTTTGGTATACTAACTAATTTTGTACTCAGGATCATGAAAATCACATTGTCCACTATGATTGGTGGGACATGGCCACTCTCCACCGGTTTGCTTCTTTCAAATGTCTAATGCCAAGCTATGTCCCGTAGACGAACTTTGCCCACCACATATTCTTAAAAGGCACTAAAAGATTAACTTGTACACAAAATCCTAGCTTGATATTAATCAAAAAATTTATTGCACGCCATCTCCTGTACTTGATACTTTTAGAATACGGAATTAGATGTCCAGGCTTTTTATTTTGAGCTAATTTGGTTGTTTCAAGTAAAGATTTTGTGGACTTTTTTGGCCTAACCATATTTAACAATTACATGCTTAGTACCAACCACTTTTTACTTTCTGATTTACGTAGTGTGTATAGAAAGTATTGTGACTACGCGAAAATAATACTTTGGTCCGCTGAGTCCAAGAAAGTGGGGTTTAAAAATGTGTCTGTCGTGAGTAAACTCTACACTGGCGTACCCTAAACTTCTCTACCGACTCTAAACTACTGGACCGTTTTTGGTTAAATTTGCGATATATTATGTTCATAAAAATCAAACTACGAGGCTAAATTAACAACTTAATTTTAGCTTTAAATTTAGTGGAGCTACCCCTAAAAACTATAAAAAACGTGAAATAAATTACTTCTCGAAAAGGTTCCGACAATTTTGATTAAACAATTCTATTGTAATATACGAAAATAAGTTATTTTTCCCGGAAAACATTTATTCTTGGGTATAGCGGGGTCGATGATAGGCCGGTTACGATTCTTCACCGGGGAGGAGTTATTTTTATTGTAAATATTTTAAAAATATTCTATAACTTTTTTTTTTTTTACGAACCGTCTTGTATAGTAGGTTTTACCGATTAGTATTAGGGTTTAACCGAAGGATTGGTTAGTTTACACATCCTGGATTTGAATTTAATGTTTATTTAAAATTATAAAGGGCATCGTTATAAAATTCTTCTTCTTTTACTTTAATACCAATGTTTCCGGAAAAATCTTTTTCACGCAACTAGTTCTTTTATAGTGAAATCTATACCCCAGAGTTTAAAATAATCTGTTGGAAAATCGCCTACAGTCATATTTTTATTTTTCTTCGACAAAATATGTTATTATAGCCTAGAAATGGTTATGCTTGTTAAACTCAATATGTGTTATTAGTATTTGGAATCACGATATTTCTGGCTTAGTTAATACTTCGGCTTAATGCTTAGTTACAAGTTAACGATAACTCACCAATTACTTTTAACTCTGCGTGTATTGTTCTTCACTAAAAAATTATGTTATATTTTTTTTTTTTTTTTTTCTTAAAAGTTTATTTTTTATATTTTCAAAAAGACTATGTTTTTTTTTTTTTTTACTAAAAAGCGAATTTTATTACTATTTTAGTTTAGATTTACAAAGAACAATAAAAAATAATAAGACAAATGAAAAGAATTGTTCTTTTTTAAAACAGTGGTGTTTGGTGGGACATTTTAAAGTCTAAAAATTAATTTTATTTTTTTTATTATTTTTTTTTACAAACAGCGGATTTTTTTTCAAAACATTCGGTCCGAGACAACTCGTATGAGAGTTCATAATTACTTAGCCCAGTGTTTTCCATTTATTAGTTTTCACCTTTTCGCATTAATTATTATTGAACATTTTATTAAAATGTATTATTAAAATAACAATTTATCATAAAAAAAACTTCTCCTCGGCGGGGAATCGAACCCGACCTCTCTCCTTCCGTTAAAAGCTATTTTCTCAGGATCTAGGTTTTTAGGGTCCGTAGGCAATACCAAGGACCCTTATATTTTCCTGCGTGTGTCCCCTGTCGATCACTTTGGAATTTGGCATTTACCCACATATTGTAAATTTGGCATTTACCCACATATTGTAAAAATATAGCGACTTGAAAAAAATATTTTTCAAATAAATTAGCGTTAAAAAAACTTCAGGGTTAATTTTTTTTTTCGAAACCATGAGGGGGGGGGGGGGTATCATATGAAAGGGTACGTCGAGCTGATTACAGAAATATACAATTCTTTGTTTATAACTTTGATAGGGCGAGCGTAGGCAAGTTTGAAGTGGGTGTGAAAAGTGCCCCCTCCCCCTCTATCTCGCTTATGTGAAGTGCAAAAAATCTGAAAAAAAATGCTGAAAATTCTTCGACCAAAAGTAAAGATACCACTTTTTGGAAATTTCGAAAAATTTTTTTTTTTTTTTTTTTATTGACAAAATACTTTTTTTTTATAACTATGGTCTTTTAAGTAAGTTTTTTAGCATTTTATAAAAACACTGTTTATATACTTTACAGTTAAACACTATGTGGCCTTATAATACTGGCAAAATAATAATTTATCAGAAGTTTGTTTATGTGTTTTGAGAATATCAGACCCATAGGATAGTTCAAAGTAAGCTTTTTAGCATTTTAAAAAACACCATCAATAGGGTACTACTTAAACTATACAGTGTGGCGTACGGACCCTCGCTGTGTGCTGACTAGCACATACTTGACCTGTTTATTATCTCGTTAGATTCGTATTTAAATGGACTACATTTTAGAATTTAGTAATCAAAATCGGAACCGTTTACGACAAATAATTTTTTCCACGTTTTTCAAAGTTTTTGGGGGGTAGTGCCCCGAAATTTGGAGTTAAATTCACTTCACGAGTCCGCCTCGGGGTATAATTTGTTTGAACATGTTTTGATAAAGCGGCCCAGTAGTTTAGGCTCGCTTTTGCACAGACGACAGATACACACTTTAAAAACCACTTTTTTGGACAAACCGTGTCAATCCGTCAATTATCAAAATCGAATTTTTGCACCATCACAATATTTTCTCTCTATATGAGAATTTAAAATACTAGGGGGCTCTTTCCTCTATTCGATTCGCTTATGAAGTCCCAGAAGGCGGCCACTACCCTTCTAAACTTCTTATAGACTCTGGGGACCATTAAATGTGTTAAACCTTATTCACATTTTAATATGGTAACAAAATAGATAATTTTTCTTCCTCTAAATATAGATATGAGAAAGTAAACACAAATATTTATTTAGTTCAAATATCTATACTTAAAAAATGCTTTTTATACATCTGTAGTTAAAAGCACAATTGTATGAAATACGAAATAAATAAGTATAATTTTACACAATTGTTGCACTTCTAAATGTTCTTTTAGAACATTTAGTTTTTGTGGCGTTACCATGTAAACAAATTTTTTTCTTATTGAGCTGAGCGACGCGAAGCTCTTATACTACACTTTTCATTTTTTCTGACGCATACTCCTCCTGGACGGCTGAACCGATCTGCACAAAATTTGGCACGGTCATAGTGACTAACCACAGGAAGGTATAAATCTGAAATAGTCCAAATTGGTACACAGGGGTACGGGGTACTAAAGTGAAAATAGTATATGCCCTTCATGATGCATGTCGCTGGAAAGCTCTTTACGAGTAGAGTTATTGATGTTATGTTCTCTTTTGTCATATTTTTATTTAAGAGGGGGTAAAATAGAAAAACAGGAAAAAATGCTTTTTAATTAAAAATAGAGATTTTACTATTTTTGATCTGATTTCAGCTGTTTATAAATACAAATGTTTATTGGTTAAGATTAAAATGCACGCTCAGCTCAATATTGCAAGCAGACAACTGCATTGCACACCTAGTATATATCTATTGTTCTTTATTAACTAATATTCAAAAATAAAGCCTAGACAATATTCCTTGATACCTTTACGAAATTCTTCGTGGCTTAGGGTGATTTACTATTAGATAAATATACGTAATGTATATAAGTTACATGTATGTATCATGGGTAATAAATGGATTTATCTATCTGTCCTCTACGAACACCAGATTTATTTCTACTCTATATGTGTATTAAGATTTTATTTTTTATCCTCAAAAACAATCCCAGCGTGATAAATTATGACCCTTTTCCCCCTGTAGAAAAGATAGAAAGAAAAAAAAAAAATGGTTGTCGACAGAAAGTTTTGAGTTGAAGGGAGTAGATTAGTTTTACACGATGTGAGAGGTGGTTGTTGAAACGGACCGGAAAAGTCGCTGGCTTGTAAAGTGGAGCATCCTAGTCAGCTGATATCACGCTCGTCTGACTTCCCGATATTAAAACAAATTATCATCTTTTTTGTTAAACTTCTCTCCCCTACAAAAAAACTAACTATTTGGCACACCAGCTATAAAAAATAAAAATTATCATTGGAAATCAAGAAAAAAATTGGCCAAGTGTGTGCTTTCAGCAAGCACACTCAGGTGGTCCGTAGACAGTATAACAAATAGGACGAGTTTGTTTACCAGCATAATTGGCCTAGTTTACCATAATAATTGGCCTAGTTTAACAGCATAATTGGCCTAGTTTAACAGCGTAATTGGCCTAGCCCTATCAAGATGGTGGCCATTTAAAAGTTTGTTTTAGCTATAATGTTTCTTACCTACGAATGAAGGGAGCCAGTGGACGAGGTGCTAAAGACACCGCGCAGCTATCACTGAGTCGAGGCAACTCGAGGTCGTGGGTTCGATCCCGGGCCGTGATACTCTGAATTGTATCTATGGTTCGAGGTCGGAGTAGGGCTGGGGCACCCCCTAAGGGGTTCTCTTCCCCCATACTTTGACGCACGCTCATATAGCTTGCTAATGACCACATCATACTCGCTTCGGCGGTACAATGTACAAATTAAATGTGTGATGTGTGAAGAAGCTGGAACTCTCCAGCCACGGGGCAAGTAAAATGGGTCCACTGTAGGCCTGATTGGGAGCTTCGAACAAGTGGATCGTCCTACCCGTCTAGTAGGAAGTACTAGGTAACTACTGCTACTAGCTATAATGTTTGAACCATTTATAATATTGAGGTTTGGTGATTATATATGATCATTATAGATTGGTATTGGTGATTCGGGTAAGACTAACAATGTAACATTTATCAAATATTTTTTATATAATAAAATATTTTTTATAAAATAATAAATTACATATATTTATCAAATATATGTAAATATTTATCAAAATAAAATTTAAGATGAAAATAGTTGTAGATTGAAAATAAACATTTAGCATCCAAGTATTTTGGAGAAAGAGAAATACTGTCTGTTTTATGGATTGTTGCGGTACAAGAGCAGAGAACCATGTAAAGCGGGGAAATTTTAGATGGAAATTTCCTAGCGAGTAGTAGGGAAAATCATTATGAAAGGGTGTGCTTATGTGTTTAAGGGTGGAGCTATAGTTAAGAATATAGTGAGTGATAAAAGACGGGATAGGAAATTACAATCGAACCAAACTGACTACGATACTGATTCAGGTGACGGGGAAATTGTGAGAGTGGGAACATGAGAAAAGTCGAGAACACAGAAAAAAAGTCATATTGTCAGGTTAAATGGAGACGGTGAAAATGCTATATGATCCGGGTGCAGCAAAAACAATTATCAGCGAGGCTTCTTGGAAAGCTATTGGGGCACCAAAATTATCAACATTCATAAGTACTCGAATAATTTCTATACGGTTATACCAATTGAAACTTCAAGAAATACTAAGGTAAGCGTTAATGCATTCGGTGAATTAAAATATTTGAATGTAACAGTATTCAAAGAAAACGATGTTCCACTCTTAGGGTTGGATTGGGTCTTGGAATATCAGCTGCTGTTACCGAACTTTGTTAATTTTTATACACAGTTAAACAGCCTAAATTAGAAAATACAAACGGGTTAGAAGGCATATTAAAAGAATTTAAATTTTTTTTTAAGGATGAACTGGGAAAATAACCGGGTATAAAATACATCTTTCAGATTTGGCTAAAACCAATCATACACTAGGTGAGATCAAAAATCCTCTCGAACTCAGGGAACCAGTGGAAAAAGGAGTAGAGAGATAGGTCGATATAGAAGTTCTTGAACCTGTTGAGAACAGAGGTTCCTTTAAAATGGGCATCTCAAAAGTGAAGGTGGTTAAACCCAGTGGTTAAGTCCGTATGTGTGGGGATTTGTCAATCAACCCATTTACCATTTTAGAAAAGATACCGCTATCTAATTTGGAGGAGCTGACTGCAGTAAAGTGAAGGTCGTCATTACACAGTGATACATTTAAAATACGCTTATTTGCATCTTCCGGTTGATGAGGAAAGTCAAGCTTTACTAAAGATAGCCACATATGTAAGGCATTACAGGTATCGTAGACCACCGATCGGGGATAACCTTGGGATTTCGTTGTTCCAACGGACAATGGATCAAATTCTTAAAGTACTTTAGGAATGGGTATAATATTTTCTAGATGATATAAACGTACATGGAAGTACGGCCCTAGAACAAAATACTAGACTATTCGTGTTTTTACGGAGGTTAAAATCATGTGGTATCAAAATACTAAAGGAAAAATGCAAATGAATGGAAAAGCAGGTTACATATTTAAGGCATAAAATCGATTTTAATGGTAAATAAATTCTTTATTCCAATTAAATTCTTTGGCAAATAAATTCTTTATTTGCCTTGGTATCCTCGTCGCCAAATGTATAGTAAAATGTATTATAAGTTTACTAAAAGTTTATTCCATAATACAACAACAACAAACTCTTCTGACATGACAACCATGACGTCATCAATATACAACACTCACAAGTACAAATCCGTGTATTCTTTCAATAAATGTACCTATAAGTGGAGGGTGGTCAGTCTCTCCACGCCGACAGTCCGCTTTCTATTAGACCGAGCCTTTAATGGTCGATATTCCTATATGCATGCAGCTAACGTGTACCCTGCATTATTTTCATAAGTATACATTTACATTAGTATACCCCCACCCCTCTCTATCCTTAGTTGTAAATGTAAAGTTCCACGATCAGTCTGTCAATCTAGAAACTGGGCATGTGGCTTGAACTAGATTTCCAGCCCAAATGACTTCTGCCTCTCGATTATATTATTTTTATTTTATAATATAACATATACGGAAGTTGGTTTCTTCTTACGGACCACCTGCTATTTATTATTATCAATAATACCTATTTATGTGCATAGGCACAATCTTTTCTCACCACAAGATAATTTTGGTTTCATCTCATTCCTTATCCCTATAGAGTATAGAGCCAACTGCTATTACCGGCGACAGTATCTTCATTTCATTTAATTTGGGCTGTGATTCGGTAATGTCTTTTGGTCTAAGTTTCTGACCATCTCGAGAATTTATAGAGTTCTAAATTTGTGCACTAGCTATAAGTAAATCATGGAAAACTTTTTCGATGACCCTAAACAACATTCATTCCTAAACTTATTTCCTTCAACAGCTAAATTCTTTGTTCAGTTATTTTGACCACAATTAACAGTGAAGGCAACAGTAAAATGACTTCCTATGCCACACATCTTCAATAAAAAGTCAAAATCTACTTTTTGTGACCAAACTAAACTTGGAAAACCCATCTAAACTTTGATTATTTGACATTTTTTCCTAATAATAAAACCTGACACCAACCGGTGCTATTAAACAAAAGTATTCAAACTAATGGTCGGTGAAGTTAGAAACCACGTAGGGGATAGAGTACATTTACATGGAAAATTGTTGTCCAAAGTGCGACGTATATCAATTGCACATAAACTAGTTATAAAATAAATCATTGTATGCTTACCGCGTGGGTGTAGGTGGTGAAATATTTATGTGTTTTCTGGAATTAAAGTGGATGCTTAATGTGTTTTAGGCATTATATCTAACCACAGCTGCCGGGGGAAATTCGCTAATCATTGTTGATTGACATTCTTCACGGTGTGGGTGTTCAGGCTGCGGTGAAGAATCTCTCTCCACTTATCAATGACAAATAAATAAATCACTTGATTATAAATGTGGACGCTTCCGTGATCAGTAAATTATTGATACTTATTTTGCAATGCAATAAAATATTTGCTCAAGCTTGCACAAAAAATTTTAATCTCTTCATCTTGAAACTGCAAGTTATGAATTACCGTCCAAAACTCGATTGAACGGACGACCGTCAGCATATTTAGAGAGAAATTAAAACATTTGAACATAATGGATATCAAATCCACACGTAGAGTTCAAAATATCATCGGTAATCCATTGATTCGATTTTGTTGTCGGAGTGCGTTTTTAATATGTCATTCTCCCTTAACAAGTGTTATGTTAAAATATGACTATGATAAAATATGTTGTAAACTCCGTTTTCTTGAAATATTTACAGATTAGTTTCTTTTTCAATTCTGAAAACAGAAGTCACTGGATGCCCGCCGAGTAGGGAAAGAAAGTATATGTTGGTCGTAGGTGTTAGTTTTCAGCTAAATTCAATGTTAGTTGGTCACTACCAGTTATCAAAAAGGGTCTTTTTGGAAGCCAAATTGCCTGGCTTTGCTTCCATATAGTCTTTTAATGGTTATTATCATTAAAGTTTTTTAATGTTACTTTTATATTATAAATAATGCCTAGTTTCTATTTGGGGCCATGTCCGAGAGGGAAGTTTAATATTTGGTTTTACTCTTTTTATAACATTATATTTTTTCTGACGAGAATAGTAATAAATTTAATTAAGAGACTCTTGAAAACCTGGTTCTGAGAGAAAACACTTAACCGGGTTTTTGGTAGAGTCTTGGCCGAGGGCCGCTGGGTAACCACTTGTTGTATTTAATAGACTGCGGGTTCTCGCAGAGCGGCCAACCGAATTCCAAGTTTTAGTGTAATTTAATAAATTTTAACTTAATGTTGTCGGTAGTTTGTGTGGAGGAGGAGCTGAGATAGCCGGCTGTTTTCAGATGCCGTTCCGCCTCCTCCCTTGGGTGAAGTCCATATATTAGACTGGGATCGATGCTTCAATACTTGCCAAGTCCCCGTTTAAAGTAGTTTAAGTGCTGGAGGAATCGTTTATAGGCTACGTGAGCCTGTTACTCTAGCTAAAACTTGGTCCTCCCACCGTCCCCTCTGTTGCTTCTAACTTCACCGACCATTAGTTGGAAAACTTTAATATTGTTTAATAGCACCGGTTGGTGTCAGGTTTTGTTTTTTGGAAAAAAGGCAGAGATTCGAAGTTTAGATGGTGTTTCTAAGTAGTTTGGTTACAATAAGTAGATTTTGATTTTTTATTGATGACTTGTGGCATAGGAAGTCATATTACGGTTGCCCACACTGTTCAAACTGATTGAGCAAAGAATTTACAAACCGATATATGTACGTTATCAATTTCAAGTAAGGACATGGGTGGTAACTGCTGCCACCTGGAGTTGAACTATTGACTAAATTAACAATATGTGCTTCAACTTGTGTCAGAATTAATTGAAAAGTGCTAATAAAGTTTATCTAAATCCTAATCTTGAACTTCTAAAATGAATAGACCTAAATAAACAGAAAACTGAATTCTCAGTCAGTCTACTCGTTTCAGCAAATAAGCTATAAAAATTATAATAAAATTATAAACTTATTTTTTTAGCAATTATTTTTAAAATTCATTTAAATTAATATTAACTCGTTCGTTTTGAATAAAAAAGCACTAAAGTAAAGAGAGTAGTATAAGGAAGACTGAACTAAGGCAAGGCAATATCTTATTAGAGGAAAGCAACTAGCTACGATCATAAAAATGTAAGAAAAAAATTGATGCTGTAGTATAATCTTGCCCTGTGATTCCCTGGATAATATCCTATCTGGATTGCATTTTCCTTAATTTTACTATTTCCATTTTTTTCTTCCTTATTTTATTTCTTCTTTATAATATTTAAAATATCAATTGTTTGCTTATTTTTATTCTAAAAAAATTATAACGAAGTTAGACAATCAGCCTAGCTGTTTTTCTATTTTACTATATTTTTTTTTATAAATATCATGTAAAAAATTCAAAATTTCTCCTTATGGTCTATGGGGTACTTAATAATAGTTCAAGAATTACCATTCCACACAAGTTTCATCAAACCCTATCGATTCGTGTCATTTTAAAGCTTTTTACACCAGATTCCATGCATTTACGACTCTTTATCACCAATACAAAAACCAGCACACCCCCCACCCAATACCAATACATAATTCACGCCTTAAAATATACAAATAACACATAAATATTTGTATATTTTAAGATGTAAATTATGTGTTAGAATAGTGATAAAAATATGTAAATTCCTGGAATCTGGTGTTGAAATATAAAAAGCTTGAAAATTTCCTAAAGGGGTTGAAATACTATATTTCATAAAACTTGTGTGGAATGTGAATTCTTGAACTATTATAGCATACCCAATAGATCATAAGGAGAAATCCTGAGTTTTTTTTACAAATATACTTATAGAGGGTAATAAACTACTAAATATGTATATATAATACTTCAATACTTCATCGAACTTGAACAATTTTAAGTTTCAAGATTTTTTTATATAAAATTTCATCTTATTGTAAATTATATTATTTATTTTTATTTTATATATTATTTATTTTTATTTTAGTTTTTCATTTTCTTAATAACTCATCCGTAATCCGTACCACTTTTCTATCCATTCGCCATCTTTCTAAACTTGTAATCTTTATTTGA
Source organism: Gerris lacustris (assembly GCA_951217055.1). Lineage (NCBI taxonomy): Eukaryota > Metazoa > Arthropoda > Insecta > Hemiptera > Gerridae > Gerris > Gerris lacustris. The sequence continues at coordinate 33,060,868 of OX578283.1, read as the reverse complement.
ACAAAACTATTTTTCTGAAGAATTCATTTAAAAATTGCTTGCATCCGAGTCTACAAGTCAGTGAGACATTTTCAAGTAAAGCTTTTTGGTGTCGTTTTTTAGTTCGCTTTTCGAGTTTATGTGCCAAAGTGTCAAAAAATTCGAGCGTGCAGATTCTTGTGTTTGTAAATTTGGAATTCAATCAAACATAATTTGTTGTGCACGAATAAAGAAAGTACTTTTCACCTTTTCCAGTTTATTAAGAAGTAATCTTTTAGCTTCTTCACCCATATTTTTATAAAAAAAAAAAAAAAAAAAAAAAAAAATTATAGTATAACAAAAATAAAAAATAATAAAGTAAAAAATTATAAAATAATGTATATAAGTTTATTAGGAATACAAATCTAAGGGTTATGGCGTTTGTCTGGTGCAAATCGGAGCAGTAGAACAGAAGTTGTAGTAGAGGGGGGACGGGGGCGCCGCTGGGGCGCGCGAGCGACTACTGGAGCGGTAGTGAGAACCGAAGAGCGGAAGTCAGGGCGCAGAGCCAGTTACGCCCAAGGTGAAGGTGTAGACCCTACGATGGTGAGCCCGCAGGGGGAAGGCTCTCCCTACAACCTTCTACTCTAGACAATACCTAGTATATATAGTACTACCTCCTGCCTAACTCCCTGTTACACATGTAACGCTTTTTGGTATAGATTTTTAATAACGATTTTCGAGTTTATGTGCCGTAGCCAATACATGAAATGTCAAAATTTAAACATCGTCGTTATTGACTGTTTTAGATGACAACATTACTGGCTGCTCTTGACAACGTAACGTTACTGACTTCTTTAGATGACTTAACATTACTAATTGCTTTAGCTAATGTAACGATATTAATGAGGGAGGTAGAAAGACAGATATAAAAATACGTCCCTCAACCGGAAAGCGATTCACGGACCTAATTATTTCATACTAAGAACCTTACTAACTGTGTGACGCAACAGCCCATGGAGGGCCTTGGCCTGCCAAAGGGCTTATACACCTGTACGTGCAATGGATGACACGGGGTTAACGTGTTGTTTCATCAGCTATACAAACCTCGTGACTTCACATAAGTAGCTACCAATTTATATGCCGATGCTGGGTGAATCTCGTTCAGGGAATTGAACCCATTTCTGTTTTGGTTATCCATCCAAGATGTGACCATGCCCAATGCTTCTTAATTTTATTTATAGGAGAGCCGACAGCACAATTTGAGAGCCATGAATAATAATTTGAAACTGATAACAAGAAAAGAATAAATTCAATTGTACTCATTTTATTACGTGCAATGGTGTTAATTAATAAAGTTATAAATTAGGACGTGTTAGTAGCCTGTTGCTTCCTTTGACAGAGAGAGTAGTACGGTAGGTTGCTTTGTTCTCTTAAGAGCTGCATCCATACCTTCCCTTATTCTTATCATTAGGTCCTTTCCCACACACCACTCACGTGTTCCTATTACATTTTTAAGTTTTTGGTAGTTTTCATACTACGGAAAGTTAAATTTTAATTTAAATCAAATTATAATTATTATTAACTACGGGAAACAGACAGTGAAAAATACACTCCTGTGCCGGGATTTGAACCACGGGCCTCTATATTTCCAGTATAGCGCTCTTCCATCTAAGCTACGCAGGAGAATGATTTTTCACTACCGTAATCGATAACTAGTCCCGAATCCAAGCTTTCAATATTCATATACATTTAGACAGTCAATATTTATGACATTAGAACTAAACCAGAATTAACGCTTATAATTATAAAGTACTCAATTAGTACCTGTACCTTGTACAATCAATTCGAAATTCCATTTTTAAGTTTTTGTTCCTATTACTTAAGTCCTCTAAGTTATGAACTTACATACTATTCAACAATCTGTCCTCTAAGTGGTGGTGTACCACAGGACTGTGCTTTAGGTCACCCATGATCTTCTTTAACATCATCCATGAACTTACCATTTTTTTGTTATAATCTACTTGGTTGTATCGGATTGGTCGGGTACTAGGTTTTATCTTTTAGGATATCGTTTTCATACACGAAAAAAACCATTGCGCAAATTAAAACCACTTGCTGTAAATGTGCTATGTATAATTTCAAAAACTTTTTCTTATGCATTTTGACAGCCCTATTTGTCATTTTAGTGCGCCATTATTTTGGAAACTATATTTATTCAAGAAATTATACACGAAATAAGTTCTCTTGCTTTATGTTGACTTCTTAAAAAAGCTTTAATTTTTTAAATATTTTTTAAGTTTACATTAATAAAACTGTTACAATATAATATCTCATCTAATAAACTGAGTTAATAATGTAATAGTGTGAAGTGTACTTAAGAACAAGTGTCATAATGAGAGTAGAGTCTGGTTGCTTTGGGCGTAGCCAGCTTTATGTACATAAATTAGTACTGAAGTCTGCTATTAGGCTTTGCTTGTGTGTGTGTGCATATCTTAGTACTAATGTTTACAATCAGCATTCTATTTGAATATAACTCTCGTGTTCATAAAAAAATGGTTTCCTCAGTATTTATTAAATAGACTAGATTTAAAATATTCAGCGTCACCTCTAAGCTGAAGATTAAATATTTACCATATGCGTTACTTTTTTATTTCATTAATTCATTTCCCATATAGCCCGTTAAAGTCGGTAGTGTCTCTTGAAACACCTAGGCTTGTCGGTCCCGTGCTATCTCTCAACTAGGAAACCTTTTTCAAGTTTCTTTGCTTTGTCAGTTTGTTCTAGATCTCCTCTTATACGCTCATTTACGTTACTTAAAGACAGAAGTAAAGTTGATAGATATGGTCAATCTTTACTAGAAGATTTTACAAGAACCGGACGCTGGAAATAATTAATACAGTCTTGTAGAACGAAAGATTCTCGTTTCATTTGACACTACTATCCAAACCCCAATGTGAGATACATATATTATATACATACACTAATGACAATAAGTAGATGTGCAAAAAGTCCTAATGTTCAACTGTTATAAAATTATAACTATAAGTAAAATAATATAAGTTATAAGTAAAATATATCTGTTATAATTTTAAATTTTAAATTCAGTCTTTATTACGCGAAAAAATATTTGAACTTAAAGATGGCTATAAAAATAAATTTAGGGAGTATATAAAGGCAGAAAACTTGTGATGGTTACCTTAAAGTAGAGAAATTGAAGTCATAATGGCTCTAAAGAGAGTGCTAAAACAATTTATTACTTTCCAAAGTTTTTTAAGGAAAAAAAAAACTATGCTATAGACTTTTCTTGCCTCTTTTTTTTAATTTTTAAGGACAGTTAAGTTTTTTAAGTAAAGTTTAAAGTTAATAATAACACTAAAAAAACAGATTTTTTTCTCGCGAATAAAGTTTTTTTTCGTCTAAAGTCCTCGGAGTTGACGGAAGTTGTTTTATGGGATTCGAAAAAAGAGGGGGAGGTCGGCCCCGGGCTAATGGGTTGAGTTTTTTATAAACGCTTTCTCTCTCTCTCGAGCTTTGGTTTTTTTCTGTAGACATTAGGATGTAAAGTAAAGTAGGAAGGTAAAAAATAATAGTGAAAACTCTTTGACTTTGTTATGAGAAGGATTAGAACTGCATCATAAACTTTAGCTTTAATAATCCTTGTAATCTTCTTCTTTTTCCCAAAGAAACCTTATTACCTTGTTGGTCAGTTTTCTTTTTTAGTTTAATATTTATTGTCCACTTGAAAATTACAATTATAACTAAACTTCCTTCCTTATTTACTTTCTAGTGCGTTCTTTTCAGATTTTTTTTTTTTTTTTTTTTTTGTATAATGAGCTTACCTGCTTTTCTTCTCTTCGCTTTCCTTTTCTTCATTTTTTATTTTTGGTATGTTCTCATTTAAAGATTAAAAGATCTATTATCAGTTTGATAGTTTTATATAGCCTTGAGGCGTTTGACACGTAGTTTGACAGAGAGGTGTTTTTCACGCTGTTAGGCCCAGAGAGAGAGAAGAGTTTTTTGACATGCAGGTTGACTCAGAGGTGTTTGCTTCGCAGTTTGACACAGTGGTGTTTTTCACGCAGATAGGCAGAGAGAGAGAGAGAGAGAAGAGTTGTTTGACATGCAGGCTGATTCAGAGGTGTTTGCCTTGCAGTTTGACACAGTGGTGTTTTTCACGCAGTTAGGACCAGAGAGAGAGAAGAGTGGTTTGACATGTAGTTTGACACAGACGTGTTTGGCTCGCAATAAGGATTAATGGAATTTTCAGAATCGCGATTCGAATAGATTTCAGGCAAAAGGTACGTTCATATCTTCATTGAGAGTAAGGTTGGAAACATAGTAAGGAGGATCGGAGGATTTCTGACTGTTAGATTTGTAGAAGACGGGAATCGGAAGGCTCAGTGCTTCAGAAGCTTATTCTGTAGATAAATCTTAGACCTGCGAACCACGTTAATAGCAATATCAAAATGGACCTTGTCGGTCTGTCAGTAACGTTTACGTGTCCGACAATAACTTGAGTAAAAGTTGACTGATTTGGTATACATGTTCCTTTTACTAAAGGGGTTTTACTCAAGGTATCCATGGAAGCGTTAGCGCGCTACGCTCGCATAACCGTGAGCTTCAAATTTTAAATTGTAATTTTTGGTCAGGAAAAGATTCTACCTTCATCCATTCGACGAAACATACATTTTCTTTAGTATAACTATCAGCGGCACCGCTATGAAGAGATACATATCGCTAAATCCTATAAATTTTATACAAAATTACAAATATCTTTTGTTCCAACATATAGATTTTAATAAAACTTCATATAAATCTTCTAAAGTACTATTGAAACAGGCATGTAAAATTTAAATTTGATACAAGAAGAAGTTTTTGTGTAGTGATGTGAGACATCTATACAGGGTGACTAGCGATAAAATTTGGAAAAGTTATAGGGCATTAGTAGAGTACACCTCATGTGGAACAAAAAACACCTTATATACCGTAGGTCAATTCTCAACACCTCTGCCACTAGTCAAATTTAGTGAATTTTCGAGGGGTGTCGTCCTTGTCTCATAAAATCAATTGTTAGTCCTAAAATATGAATGCTAGAATAATGAATTTGGTATCGATGGAAAGCTTAGAAAATGATCTAAAAGAAAAGTATTCTTAAGTCCTTTTATTCAAATTAGCATTTCTTGAGTATTCATTCTTATCGAAATTATAGAGAATTTTTTTTTTTTTTTTTTTTTTTTGGTGGTGGCAGAACTTAATAACAAGTGTAGTTGCATCGAGCACACTTTCAGGAAAACTTCCTCATTTACTTACCTTCAATAAGTACTCACTGCTATACCCATTTATTTGGCCATATTTTGTGTAATAACCGACGGCAGGGCCGTTTCTAGGTGTTTTGCCGCCCTAGGCAAGAATTAAACAATACCGCCCACCCCCCTCACTCCCTATTTTCCTTGCTTGAAGAATTAATGCATTAGATATTAAAGAACCTTTATATGACAATAAACAGTAAAACAAATCAAACATTAAATAAGCTCTGTTCATAATATTTTACTTAATTTACAAATTTCTCTCTTTTAATATCAATTATTTGTTGGTTGTTTTTCTAATGCAATAGTACTAGTAGCACCAGTAGTAGAAGTAGAGGACGACCCACATCAAGATGGCTGCATGATGCATCTTTCTTGCCTTTCTTTTAGAACCTTTCTCGGCTTTATTTTAGCAAAGTATTTAATCAGATGTTTAATGTCAAGCTGGTAAGCCATGTGCTTATCTATTGAAATGGTGGCTAGTCCCACGAGTCTCTCTTGGCTCATTCAACTGAGCAGATACGTTTTTATTAATTTGAGTTTTGAGAAACTCCTTTTCGCACTTGCCACTGATATCGGTCATGTCAAAAAGATAAGTAAATGCTACTATCAAATTAGGAAATCCATTTTCTAACTTGTTTTGGCACATATATAGTTCAGCATATATTCTGGTTTAGAATATATATTCCTGAAAGTGCACGGCAGAGAACTTTCTTCCGTTTGATCTTACTTTCCGTCGCCCTTTGCTTCATAGCTCCCGAACCGTTAAAGCTAAAAAGGTGAAATTATTATTTTTTGGTTTTATGAGTTAAAATTTACCCAAAAAATCCCCCTACCAACCTCTTTATAACGGCTAATATTTTACATGAATAAAAGTAGCAATTTAGCACAATACAATAAACGGAGACGGTTGAAAGTGACATGGGGCTATGGCTATTTGCGGGCTACTTTCGACACACCATACAAATTTGAATTGAGAATCACATGAGTACTTTTATAGTCCAGGAGATAGCGTGCAAAAAAGTGTCTAGAATTTTGTATACAAGTCAATCTTTTAGCACCTTTTAAGAATATGTGGTCGGCTAAGTTCGTCTGCGGGACATAGCTTGGCAATAGGCGTTTGAAAAAAACAAACCGGTGGAGAGCAACCATGTCTCACCAATTATGGTGGACAATGTGATTTTCATGATCCTGAGTACAGAATTAGTTAGTAGACCGTTAATCAAGTTGATGTTAGTTTGTCCCTTGACAGGTGACCACGTTGGTTTTTAATAATACATATTTGAATAACTAACCTATCAAGTGTGAAAATTACATCGACTTGATTTTTGGTCTACTAACTAATTCTGTACTCAGGATCATGAAAATCACATTGTCCACCATAATTGGTGAGACATGGTTGCACTCTACCGGTTTGTTTTTTTAAATGCCTATTGCCAAGCTATGTCCCGCAGACGAACTTAGCCGACCACATATTCTTAAAGGGCGCTAAAAGATTGACTTGTATACAAAATTCTAGCTTGATGTTAGTCAGACACTTTTTTGCACGCTATCTCCTGGACTATTAGCTATAATTGTAATAAATGTAGTTTTGGGCGCACGTGGAAGAGAAACAAATGAGTGCAGGAGGTTGAAACTTACATAGTATAAAAAATGGGCTAATTATGACCTAACATCAACATTCGTTAAAATTGGAGAAGCATAATTTTTAAGACTTATTGGTTCGCAAATATTGTGGACAGACCGACAGACAGACTCGAACCAGAAAACCTCACTACCTACTCGAACATTCCTAGTGTGTCCAACGAATTAATGTATTGGAATTTTTGAAATCGGTGACATAAAAAAATGTTCCTCTTCAGAACGATCACATACCTTCAGTTACCTTCGGTGAGCTCAGTAGCAAAAATTATTCAAAAACTAAAATATTTTATTTTGTACTTTTTTTTATGTAAAGAGAAGTTTACATCGATCTTGGGAAATTTACTCGCGAAAAGACTGAATTACTGCCCAAATATTCGCGAATAAATCATACATTTTGTTCCTGTTTTCTTCTGTTTCAGTTTCTTCACTTTCAAGTGGCCCCTCTCGGTGTAAGGCGCGGCTTTTTTATTTTAATTTATGAAGTTCACATTATTACTTTTACACCACATATTGAGGATTTGTTTTATATTAAGTAAGAAAAGAGTTAGAGAATAAATAAAAAGACGGTACAATAGAGGAGACAAAAGTAATATAATGGGGGGGGGGGGGGATAGAGAAAGATAAATACATACATATATAGCAAAGACAATCGACATAGATGGATGTAGATATGACTAGTTAAGTTTAAGGAACAGATTTTCTTATCTAGTAATGCTAATTCATATTCACATCAGATTAGATAAGATAACTTTAACAAAACTCGTAATCAAATAATTCTTTTCGTCTCAGTCATCCTAGATTTTATATTATTATTTCTACTCAAATAATAATTTTATTTAATCCTTTTATCTATCTACATTATGTAAAAAAAAATCACCATTTCTATTCAAAATAACATCTTTTCTTCTTTTTTTACTCCTACTTTTAAAAAAATTTTCACCGTTTAATTTCAAATAATTTTTTGCCGCCCCCTAAATTTTGCCGCCCTAGGCGGCCGCCTAGTCTTGCCTAATGGTAGAAACGGCCCTGACCGACGGAAGTTAGAAAAATGATTGAAAATTACAGTAAAATGCCTACCATACAGCAATTTATAATTAAATACAATAATGAAAAATTAAACATTATTTCTTGTTAAAATGTGTTATAAATGAATAAGCTATTATGTTTTGAAGATAATTTAAAAAATTTCTTCAGGTGTTCTTTTAACCGCGTAAAATCGGTGCAGAAAAACGCTTTTCCACCAAAAATAATTTTTATTTTTGCATTATTGTATTTAATTATAAATAGCTGTATGGTACGCATTTTACTGTAATTTTCAATCATTTTTCTAACTTCCATCGGTTATTACTCAAAATATGGCCAAATAAATGGGTATAGCTGTGAGTACTTATTGAAAGGTAAGTAAATGAGGAAGTTTTCCTGAAAGTGTACTCGATTCACTTGTTATTAAGTTCTGCCACCACCAAAAAAATAAAAATTCTCAATAATTTTGATAAGAAAGAATACTCAGGAAATTCTAATTTTTATAAAAGGACTTATGAATACTTTTCTTTTAGAACATTTCCTAAGCTTTCCAACGATACCAAATTCATTATTCTATCATTCATATTTTAGGACTAACAATTCATTTTATGAGACAAGGACGACGCCCCTCGAAAATTCACTAAATTTGACCTAGTGGCAGAACGGTTGAGAATTGACCTATGGTATATAAAGTGTTTTTTTTCCTCATGAGGTGTACTAACGCCCTATAACTTTTCCAAACTTTATCGCCAGTCACCCTTAAATTAATTTAAGTTAATTTTTTTTTTTTCTGTACATTGGTAAGAATTGAAAATTGTTTGATATTTTTTCATTTCATACAGTACGAAAACCAAAACCGCCCTTCACTTTTTTTCTTTTCTGAATGGTATGTATGTCTGTCACCACCGGTCTTAGTCCGACTTTAGTGACGCAAAACTGGCTAAACGAAACCTTTAATTTATTATTAGGCGATGCTGTCCGCCAGCAGGTTGCGCATGTTGTAGGCTTTGTTTCATCAAATAATATTGAGTACAACCAGAGTTATTAACAATTTAGCGATTATTGATTTACATGAATTGAAGTATCAATTAAGCAAAAGTTAAAGAGTGCTGACTTTGAAATAAATCTGGTATACTCTTTGCGGTCTATTTTCGATAAACCATTCAAATTTCATAAAAATTAGATGAGTAATTTTGAAGATATAGGAGTAAATAAATGTATGTTTGTGTGCATGTTGAAAGAATAAACAGGTCAAGTGTGTGCTAGTCAGCACACAGCGAGGGTCCGTAGTAGGCCACACTATATAGTGTTTAACTGTAAAGTGTATAAACAGTGTTTTTTAAAAATATTAAAAAGTTTACTTTGAACCATTCTAAGGGTTGTGCCCTTAGAATGGCAGACACGGAATCAATTGTGCTTTCTTTTTTACTCTTATTGTATGAAAACTCTTGAGACATAGACATAGATTTAGAATAAGGTTTTTTTTATTTACAATGAAATGGAGGATTTTCGTATGTATTAAATACCCTCCAAACTGCAATTTCTGTCTTATTTTAAGCAAATGATGTATCCATAATAATGGAAGGAATGATGTACTCGTATTATATAGACCTGATTCTTTCTTATGAAAGCTTTGGAAATGAAACTATTAAGCCGTTGTATTTGCTTGGCCATGATAATTGGGAACCTGGCAACTGATTTCTACCATAAGCCCCGCGTGGAGCGTGTGGCGAAGGCAATTATTTTAATAAAAAGAAAAATAGACTGCCAATTGGTGTGGCATATAGCTTCCTCGCATCCTATAACGTACTTTATTGATCTTATATGTACTTTTAAAAGCCATTATTGTCTAATTGTTTCCCCCGTTTTTTTAATCTGCCAAAATTGTTTGAATTTTTACCAATTTAGCAGAAGTTAAAGAGTGCAGACGGTTCAAATTAATCTATGGCTATCTCGTTAATTTCGATAAACTATAAAAGTTTCATACAAATAAGATAAATACTTTTGAAGCTATAGATGTTAATAAATGTATGTTTGTGCGCATGTGGAAGAGAAACAAATGACCGCAGAAGGTTGAAACTTATATGGGACCAGCAATGAGCTAATTATGACCTACCATACAAATTTCATTAAATTTGGACCTGTAGGTAGTTTTTAAGATATGTTGATTCGCAAAAATTGAGCGACAGACAGACACGGAACCAAAAATGTTCCCTGATGTCTGAAACGGATTACTGTCTTGGAATTTTTGAAATCGGAGACCTATAAAGTTTTCGTTCTTCGGATCGATCACGTAGCTTCCGTAACCTTCGGTAAGCTCGGAAGCAATATTAATGTGTATAAAGTTACATCCACAAATGATTGCGCAGGGTGAAGGCTAGTATTATATATAATCAGTTGCTAGTTTTATGGCTTTCATTAGCCGATAAGTCAATACATTTCCAGATCTATATTTAGAAATTATGGCCGCTAAATTCTAAAAACACAACTAATCATTTCTGGAATTCAACAACGCCGACCATTGACGCAGCTGAGTGGTGTTAGATTTTGACAATAATAGTTTTAATAAATAATTTTAATCGTACAAGCATAAATATATGTATATTTAATAATATTGATAAATAATAAATTATCAAGTCTGGAGATGTCGCTGATCGTCAACCGTTGAATGTGGATAAACGATAACCACCATGTTGCAGGTTTTGGTAAATGATCGGCCTTAGAGATGTTGAATAAAAGACTATTTAAAATATGCATGAGGTAAGGGAAGCTCAATGTCGGAGGCTTTCCCCTAACTGTCTTCATATAGCTTTAAGATAATCACCTTCGGATTATCTAGATGAAATCAAGCATTAGCTCCTAATCAACTCTGATCTTTAAACTCAGGTAACACTACCTTTGATCCGTTACATCACCTCACCTGATTTTTACTTCGTTTTTATTAGCTTGCTTTCTTGTTTGATTGTCCGGTACAAATCTGGCAATCGATTTCTAACTAACTTCCCGAATAGCTAGACATTTAAAAACTTTTAGCATAGCTCAGAACACGATGACAATGCATTATTTTAATACTTTTAGCCATCTTTCAGCAGAATTTAATTGGTTTCCAGCAAATTATGCTGTTTGGAAAGTTAGTTCGGAAATACTCCGCAAGTTATTTTATTTGTTTTGCCATGTCTCATATTTATGCAATCTTCATTTTGACGGGTTTCAAATTTGTGATTTTTATCTGAGATTTTTATAAATAAGAGTTTTATAAACATTGAATGACAGCAAAACAGGAAATATATCGATTATATTATTTATCGATTATATTATTTCAAATCTATCGATGGCACGGTTTAGATTTGGTGTTGGGGAGATCCGTTGTACAAAGATTTGTCCTTTTATAGGTTTAAGATCAGCTCTCTAGATGGTTGTCATTTAGGTGAAGTAAATAAATTTGGAACTTTTTTTTTTTTCTTCACTAACATTATATATTATATAACAATAAGAATTATATTATCGACATTACATACGATTTAACAGAAAATTTAAAAACGTAGTATATAAAAAGTTCTTTTTATCTTTAAATTTTATTTTGATCTCAAACGATGGATCAAAATCATAAATCGAAGTAATATAAGATTTCCATTTCCTTTTTTTTCTTTTGTATTTTATTTTATTTTTCATTTATTTATTTTTTACAACCAGAATTACCATCAATACCTACTCTCTTATTTATTACTTACAACTTCTTATTATTGAACTTTATTAAATTGAGAAGAGACAATTACTATTGTTTTAATTCTTTTTTCTTATATTTTAAATTTATATTCATTATATGTATATATAATTAATTTTATATATACATATATATATATATATATATATATATATATATATATATATATATATATATATATATATATATATATATATATATATACACATATTCCATTATAGGATCTTTAAGAGAATATAATGTTGCTAAGTGAAAGCACATAATTTTTTACATCTATATATATATGTTTGAATTTTGTGCGTTACTCATGACTCATGACCCCGCCTTTGTACACATATACCCCACCTTTGTAAAGGCTGTATGTCTATGATAATTATATCTTATTATTATTATTATTATTATTATTATAAGTAATAGAAGATCAATGTGTACTTTGATTCGTAAGAGATATTATTAATTATTAATCTTCTATTCCTTTTTAAGTAATTTTTTTTTCTATGATTGTCATCCAGAATGGAGAGCTAGTATTACCTAAACAAAGTGCTTGTGTGATAGTTTCGTAGTAATTTCTACTTAAAATATTTTCTATAACAAACACAGAATTTAACCGCGAAAAATGCTTCTTCTTGTGAATTGGCCTTGAACTAAACCTTTTTCCCAATTAAATGAGGATATTTTAGTATATTCATGTTTGACAGAGCTTGATCTGGATTGGCGATCGTCTGCTGATTGCTGGCTTCTAGCCAGTCTCTAGGAGGGGGTTTCACATGTTTTAATGTTCTTTGCTTCTTCATTTCCTCTGCAAGGTTAACGTCAGGATAAGTTTCAAAAGTAAAACTAAAATATAAATTATTTAAAAATTTTGCTTGAGATTGAGAATAAAGCCGAGACAGGTCAAAGCAAATGTCTCCACAGACCGGGTGTTGCTGACCCTGATTTAGACGATGGATTTTATTTATATTAAACGTTACGATAAAATTAAGAATTTAGAGTATTTTCATTCCTCTTTTATTTGATCTTTAAATTCCATTATGACAAACCTAATCACACCCACACTACACACACACACACACCCACACTATTCGTACTAAACTTCATACAAAGTTTAATCGAAATCGGTCCGTAGTTGGGCTTTACGCGTCTGCTTTTTGAAACAGGTCGTCTGAAAATGTGTTGATCCATCAAATATTTGCTATCACAATATTTTCTCTTTAAATATCCCTACACATGCATGAGTAAGTAAAATTGAGTTTAAGACAACTCAAAGCAACTTGTTTTTTGTTGTCATTATCCCCTTTGAACGTTATTGGATAGTTAAAAGTACCCTTACGTAAATAAATGTGAATTCATTTTTTCGTGTTATACAAATAACCGTATCCTCTGTATATAGAGAATAATTGAAAAGTAATACAATTATTAAATTATCATTTTATAAAAATAAAATTATTAAAGTAAGTTTGACAAAAGAAAAAATGAAATAACCCTCGAAACTCAATTAAATTATCCGAGCTTTTTTTTCGTCCAATTATCGACTTGAATAGGACAAATATCCACAGAGCCATCGAAATACCAACAAAATAACTTTTTTCCTTTTTCCGAGAGAAAAAGCTCTATAGAAAAATAAATAAAATGGTGGTTGAGTCCCGTGAGGAAAGGTTGTGGAGTCTGAAGGAGATGGCAAAGTTTCACGGTTTGCCGACTTGACGAACAAACGGTCCAGGGTTTTTTTTTTTCTCTTCACTCTTGTTTAGCCGGAGGGCTCCTATGACGTCACGAGTACCCAAACCTCACCCCCTAAACCCACTATCTCGTTTATTTAATTTGTCTCTGAGTTTCACATCCTCGGATGTTTTCCTCAGGGCAGGAGACCTTGGTGACTTTCCACGACCAAATTATTTATTTTTTTGTGTTTGCCTCCATCTTGCTCTTTTATCCTTTTTATACGTCATTTGGGGAATTGGTTCTACAAGTAGTGCATTTAATATTTATGTATATATATATATATATATATATATATATATATATATATATATATATATATATATATATATATATATATATATATATATATATATATATATATATATATATATATATATATATATTTATTATATTCTGGGTCATCGGGTTTTATCCTTTTTATATACATGTATAAACAATAACTTATTTATATATCATATAAATATATAATTGCAATTACATATATACATCTATATACTATATATATGGATGTAATATACATCTATAATCAGATATATACAACACACATGTATAATCATGTATACATATATAACTAAATATACAAGTTTTAAATATTGAATGAAATTTAATATGAAATATTTTATATGAAATGTTTGAAATAAATAAATGAATATTGACTTATACCACTCTGCCTTTAAACCATTCATATGACTACCTGAAGGAATTTGAATCCCTGAAATTAAAATCAATTTGTCAAATTAAAATAACACTCCGTTGCGAAGCACGGGTATCCAGCTAGTGCATATATATATAAGAATAGTAAGTTGTATGAAAATGTAATGTTCGTGTATATCTTACACGAAACCAAAAATGCTCCTTGATGTCGGGAATTTTTGAATTTGTAGATTGTTTAGCAGATGCCTTGATTCCTTAAGATCATTTCTATATTCTTTTTAACGAAAAAGTGCGGTTCGATAACTTACTAACTTTGAATTATAATTTTTGTTTTTGAAATATTATTTTATTAATCATTTTTATCTGGGAAACCAAATATTTGATACCAAAACTATTGTTATACTTTATTATGCAGTTGCAGTAACTATTCCATTCCTGAGTCGTAGATTTTTTTTTCTTTCCATTTCATCCTTAGCAGAAATGTAAAATTAAATTTGAAGATAGATAGGTCATGAACAGCTAGAGAGAGAGAGAAAATTATATAAAAAACTTTTTTTGGAGAGGGGGTAGAAAAATAACAAAAAATGAAACTAAAACAAAATCTTTATTTATATAAGTGAATTTCTCCGAAAACAGAAAACTGGTTCGCTAAATATATATGTATTTTGTTCAATGAAAAATATCAAAAATAAATTTTATTATTAAAATATCCTTGAAAATCAACTACTAAAACTCTGAAACCTAATTTTAGTTATAAACCGTCAGAAATTATAATATCACTATGAAATTCTCTCTCTCTCTCTCTCTCTCTCTCTCTCTCTCTCTCTATATATATATATATATATATATATATATATATATATATATATATATATATATATATATATATATATATATATATATATATATATATATATATATATATTATATATATATATATATATATATATATATATATATATATATATATATATATATATATATATGTATATATATATGAGAGTGTCTTTGTGTATTGTGAAAATTATATAAAAATATATGAGAATGTATAAAATGAAAATTGAACTTTGAGATTTTTTAAAAAAATTATTTATAAAAAATTTTTGTTGATTTTGAAGGGATTCCCGGTTAGATTTAGTAATTGAACGGTCGCAAGTGAGTTCTCCATTTCAGAGACTTGCGATTTACAAAGTTAATTTGTTTGTTTACCTATAACTGGCCAAAAAATTTTACGCAAATTTGCAAGTAGTTAAAGTAACAGTTGATACAACTAAGTAGTTTTTGGCAATTTCTCGCTTCATTTTTTTTAAGTTGGTGGCCAATACGGTGGACAACTAAAAAAGGGTTTTTATTTGGAATAACATGATTTACAATGTTTTAAAGGGCTTACATTTTTTCAGTTTGAAATTTATTTATTTACTTTTATCAATTAACTGCAATATTAGGTTATTATTATGGAACATGTCGTATTATATTTTTAGGAGTTTAACCCATTATTATTATTGTCGGTGTAGATCTATGGCTAGAGAGTGAGCGCCTCAAGTCGTCAGGACTCACCACACTGATCCTCTGTATTCTTATTTTGTTGAATATTATCAGCCTCTCGAGAATAATCCCTCTAATGGATTCGAATCCACGGGATTTATCCCATCTTAGAAGTGACCTTTCTATAATACCACGAAAACTATCATTCCATAATCTTTAATAACAACTTATTTAAGTACTTTACAATTACACCACGAATTAATACTAGCTACTTACATTTTACAAATAATCTCATGTTTTACAGGTATATATTTATATATGATCTCAAAATATCTTATTTAATTAATTTATTACACTTTTTAAAACAAATTGACTACGCTGAGAGTTCAGAGGTGGTTGTTTACGAAGTTGCTTCTAATTCCACTGGGTTCAAATAAATTTTTTTACAACATCTCGCAAACTATATATTTTTGTCGGTATATAGCGACTTCGTCTATTTATCAATCTTCAGTTACTTCTACTATGATTAAATCGGTATTCAAATGGACTACAAGTTACATTTATTTTAATATCTAAATTATTATAACTATTTTGAGATTTTTTGCGTGAGAGCGCCCCCAAATTTAGACCTAAAATTCATTTATCGATTTTGCCTTAGTGTATGCTTTTCTGAACAAATTTAATTGTAATCGGTTCAGTTGTTTAGGATCAATGTTCTGCTCAGATCAGAGACATTTTTCGAAAACCACATTTTTGGACTTATCTTAAAATTTATTTTTCATTAAAGAAAAATTATATTCACTAAAAAAAATTAGACAATGCAATAGAAAATATTTTCTCGGGTGAACATGCCTTGAAAAGTCTATTGAGAAGAGGAAACAACTATGTACTGCTGTCAGTCTAATTTGCTAGTGCTACTGGCGAACATTTTGACGTGAGTGATAATAAAATTACTGACATCTTCCCCAACCAATTTGTACAATAACTAAATTGCGATTACATGGCACCTTTAAATTGAGTGACTATGGACAGACGTTCAAGGACTCTATTTTTCAATTTATCTGATTAAAAATCGACTACAGTAATCATTACAGTCTTAATCTTACAGGTTAGTTGTTCAAAGATTATTCAAAATCAAAGTGGTCACCTATCAAGTGACAAACTATCACTAACTTAACTTTGGGTCTTCTAACTAATTTTGTGCTCAGGCTCATGAAAATCACTTCGTCCACCAAAATGGAGGAGGTATGGCCGCTCTCCAGCGTATTTTTTACTTTTCCTCACTGCTAATAGTAGGAAAAGTATCGTTTTCACTAAAAACATTTTTTTCGAGATTTCAACGGAATTATCCGTTTTAGGTATTTTTTAAGACCTCCTGAGTGGTTTTCACATGATGAATGTATGTGTGTGTGTGTATGTGTGTATGTGTATTATCATCGTAGCGCCCAAGGTATTTAACCTAGAGAGTTAAAACTTAGCAGAAAAATCAGTCCTAACCTGTAGTTATGCCGCCCAGAAAATCAACTTTTTCCGCCATCTTGAACCTAGTTTGCTGAGTCAGCAAAACTTTAAAAAAATCGTAATACATCGAAAATAGTCCTGATCGAGTTGATTGGCTCGAATGTACCTCTCTGTATGACAAACAAGCCCACTAAATTTCATTTTGATTTTGGCCGCCATTTTGAAGTTATACATTTTTGAATTTTTAAACTTTGACGGTTAATAATACCGAAAGTATAGGTATAGGTTTTTGACGTATAGCATATCATTGGAACCGAAAAAAATTAAGGAACAAATATAAAAACCCCCGATGAAATTCCATTAATTAGTTTAAAAGTTATAAGCGAATATAACTATTTATTAGTGCGATAATTTTGATGACGTCAAAGTTTGTTTACATCTGTCAAAATACCGCCAAACTTCAAATAATTAAATAAAATATAGGTATTAAAAATAAAGTTTTTGTGAAAAATGATACTAAATCAGTATGTTCAGAACGGTCACCCATCCAAGTACTGACCACGTCCAATGCTGCTTCCTCCTGCTGCGAAGCAGCAGGAAAGCCACTTTAGTGGCCTCTGAAGTGAGGAAAAGTTCCGAGGTACCCTGTACCCGATTTTTTTTTTCTTTTTTTTCAAATGCCTATTGACAAGCTATGCCCTGCAGACGAACTTAGCCTACCACATATTCTTAGAAGGCACTAAAAGTTGAACTTGTACACAAAATTTTAGCTTGATGTTAGTCAGACACTTTTTTGCTCTCTATCTCCTGGATTATTATTATATTATAAAATCTTTCTGTGAAAGCTCTTTCATGAGCTACAAGAAGAGTTAAAATACGAGCTACATATAATATATGAATATATATTTAGCTATTATATTTTTATCTTATAATGGATCCGTTAACATTCTAGTATGCAGACATAACTTATTACCTGTAATCTTTACATTGAATAACATTTATATTATTGAATAAATATGGTAAAAAGTCATTATTTTGGATTTTTCAGTTTTAATTCTTTCACTTAAAAGGATGAAGGGTTTTGATTGGGTCCGTATGGCAAGGTCAAAGGTGATAGCGAGGTGAGACCCCGAGGGCCTTTTTCCTTTACATGACCTCTGTGAATTTCATCTGGTAAATTTTCTCTCTATCGCTAAGGGTTTCGTTTTAACCCGGTTTTCGAAGAGAAGAGAGTTTGAATTTCATCGCTTATCCGTCCACAACTTGGATCTGGAGAAGGGAAGATACACCGGGGGGGGGGGGGGGGGGGTTCGGTCACTATTACCTTCGAGTGACCTCTACTAGGTCGCTCTCCCTTTAAACTAGTTTCCAGAAGAGGAGGATAACTTGAAATTATCGGTTTGAAATTTGACGCTTCTCCTCTTACCCTTGACTTTGGAGTGAAAGGGCCATCAATCTTGCTAGAAGCTACCTTATTCAACGGGATTCCCTTTACCTCTTAGTCCGTCTAAAGGGTTGGTAATCATCGAAGGCAATTCACAAGTCAAGAAGCTCGACGATACCAAGCCTCTCATCCCCTTTACACCTGTATCTGGAATTTCATAGAGTTACTTCCACAAGTCTCTTACCTTCAAGACGTCGAATCAATGATTAATTTGCTTTTTAAAATTAACTCATTCATCGTTTTAAACTGAAATGAAGTAATCTTCAAATAATAGATCCCTTATTGCTTTCGAGCTTAACGAAAGCAGTGGTATTGTAATCATTTAAAGGACGACATTTTTTATATCTCCGAATTAACAAATTCTTGGACATAAATCCGTTTCAGACATCAAAGAACATTTTTTGGGCTCGTTACTTTCTGTCATTAAACATTTTTGTAAACCAACATATCTTAAAAAGTACCTACTCATCCCATTTTGATGAAATTTGGATATTGGGTCACAATTAGATCATTGTTGGTGCCATATTAATTTTTATCTTTCTGCGTCTGTTCCTTTTTCTTCCTTAGTGCTCAAACATATTTTATTAAAATGTATATCTTTAAAACTACTCATCCATATTTTAAAGAATTTGGATGGTTTGTCAAAAGTAGCCCTCAGGGCGCTCATATTATATTTAAACCGTTTGGGTAACTTTAATTTATCTATTACCTATTCATTTAAAAATCAAAGCTTATGTTAAAAAAAGTGGGAATATTAAATTAATCAAGCACTAATGGATCGTAAAAGCAAAAGATGATTATATTACACGTTAGGACGCAAGGAAGCTATGCGCCACCCTTTTTGGCAGACTATTAATATTTAAAAATTAAGATTATGAAATCTGTCTCTTATAAAAAATGCCACCAGTTTAGTTTTTTTTTTGTTTGTCTTAAGATATTATTGATAGATAGAACATATTATATCTGCTGTTATGAAATTCAAGATGATCTGTTAATATTATACCTTAACCTCTTTAGGATTCAAATCGGGTATATTAGTGTGTTATTTTGGGTGCGTGTGTTAACAAATTGGTTACGTGGATATAATAATTTTTATGTGAGTTAAATTTTATTAAATTTACTCTCCACCAGGTGATTGTGTTAATTTGAATTTGAAATAATTTTTACAACATTTTCAAGCTTCGAAAAATTGAATAGACTGTTTAGATGATATTAAAAATTTATAAAAATAAATTGCCACTGATTGTCATAGATACAATGTTTGAACGAGTCTTATTCATTATTCCACAGCGTTTCCTTCTAATCGAGATATTTTTTTTAAATTATGGATGGTTAGGTGTCATATTAATATCAATTAATGTCGTATTATCATTAGATGTTTGGACCATGTTTACGTCATCTTCTGTCATGTTTTTATCCTGCAAGGATAAAAACATGACATAAAAAATTAATAAAAAAGGTTAAAGTCAAATATTAAAAATATATCAAATTTATCTCTATTTAAGGTAGAACCGATGGAGCTACGACAAATAGTCATAGGAACAAAGTTGTGGATCTTTTAAATTGAGTTACCGCTGGTGTAATCTTCTTTTCAACATAACTTACCGTTTAGCCGCAATAAGCCTCCAAAAAAAAACTTTAACGTTGCGTCCACCCGGAAAATCAACATTTTCCACCATCTTGAACCCAGTTTGCTGAGTCAGCTAAAATTTAAAATCGATTTTAAATTTGGCGCAAATGTACCTCTCTGTATGACAAACAAATCTACCAAATATTATTTTTGATATTTGCCCCCATTTTGAAGTTATCGATTTTTGAATTTTCAAACTTTGACGGTTAATAATACTAAAAGTATAAATACTTTTGACATATAGCATATCGTTGGAACCGGTAAAAAATAAGGAACAAATATAAAAAAAAAAACCCCGATGAAATTCCATTAATTAGTTTAAAAGTTATAAGTGAACATAATTATTAATTAGTGCGATACTTAAGTTTGTTTACATGTATCAAAATACCGCTAAAATTCAAATAATTAAATATATGAAATAAAAATAATGTAGAATTATTTTTTGAAAAAATGATAATGAGCAGGAGAGCCACTTTTGTGACCTCCGAAGTGAGGAATAGTTCCAAGGTACCCCGTACCCGATTTTCTTTTTCTTATTTTCATAAAATTGTTTATAACTTTGGTTCTACTCAATACTTTTCGATGAAACCAAGCCTACAACATGCGCAACATGTTTGCGCTCATCTCTGAAAAAATAATCTTTGTTATATTGTTATTTTTCTTTTGTTGTTTGTTGTTTTTAATAATATTGAAGAAAATAGACAATTATTTTATTAATTATTCTTTGATTTTCTTCAGCAACTCTCAACGTGTTTATTATTTTGCTATTGCTTGAAGTAGAAAGCTTTTTATTAATGAACACTTTAATTTAATTGACAACATAGAAATTAATGACAGTGACCAGATAAATATTATTTACTTCATCTTTATACACCGTTGGAAGATGACCTGTGTTAAAATTTCCCTAAACTTCTACGTTATTCAAGTGGAAGAGTCTCTACCTCTAGACGTTGTGCAAATGAACAAGGACGGTCGTTTAATAGATACGAGTATGTGTGGATTCAAACTGGCGGAAAAATTGGTTAAGAGGGTTTAGTTGTAAGGCCAGAATGTTTGTCACAGGGTCTACCCTGTGACACAATGTAGACTGAGAAAGTGTGTCCCGTTGTTTTCATCCCTTTACTTAAAATTTGAATATGAAGCTTAATTTCCATCGAGGGACTACTAGAGCTTAATCAAGTCACTTGTTTCCTCTTGACTTGACCCGGGCTATTCATAGAGAAGTCTGTGTTTCACAGGAGCTTTGAACCGTCCACTTCATCCCTGACTCTACGCTTATACTCTCAAACATACGACCCCCTTTTTGCCTTTGTCACCTTTCAGAGAAGGGTGTTTCGCCTGGAATTATTTCCAACACATTATTTCACTCAAAGGGAAAACCGCTGTTCTCGGAATTTCTACGTGGGTGTCTGTATATTCTTATTTGATAGTTGTGTTAACGACCGGAGGCAAAATTTAACGAAATTCCATTTCAATACAAGCCGTGTCCTCTTTTATTAATTAGAATTATTGAAGCGAGTCACTTCTATATCTGTGGACTTTTATGTGGTTGGTCCGATCTACGACTTCATTAAATGCTAAGTATTTGGATGGAATTTTGAACATGAATCTCTTCGTCAATGTGCAGACTGAGTTTCGCAGACATTTTAAAATGTTCAATATTTTGCTTCCGAGCTTACCGAAGGTAACGGAAGCATTGTGTTCACTTTTGAGAACGAAAAACTTTTATGCCTCTGTCTGTCGGTCTGTGTGTCCGCGAATTATGAAACGTGCGACGATAACTTGAGTAAATGTCAACCGATTTTGATGAAATTTGGTAGACATGTTCATTTTACCAATGCCCAGGACGAGTTCGTTGGACAACGTTATCCGTCCAATCGTTCACGAACAACGCTCGCGTAAACGTGATCTTCAAATTTAAAATTGGAATTTTAGGTCGGGGAAAAAATCTAACTTCATCTATTCAATAAGTCAAACATTCTTTTCAAATACAATTTTTTAGTAAAACCAACAGCGACACCGCTATGAAGTGTTAAAGATCGCTAAAACTATTAACAGTTTTTACAAAATAAACAATATAACAATAAAGTAATACAACAATAATTGTTATAGTACATGATAGGATGCGAGGAAGCTATGTGCAACACTAATTGGTAGTCTATTTTTTTTTTTTTTTTTTTTTATTTATTTATTTTTTACTATAAACTGATGAATTTTTCTCTTTTAATTATTTCATTACCTAGTAGTGTGGGCTTCAATTTTATTTCATTTTTCAATGCAATATTTATACAATGCATCTAGAATATAACCAGACTTTCTGTACACCGGTCACTAACCCCATGACAACAAAAGAGACGAGGAAAAGTACTGAATTAATTTTCTATTATTATATTCTCATTCTCCTCTTCCTTCTCGGTTTTGTAGAAAAGTTGCGGTCTAACCCAGGTCCGAACGAGAGGCAAATGGATGCCCCGTCGATCCATCTTTACCTTGTTGAAAGTTGCCCCTGGGGAAGGCTGGCCAGGTCTTCAGCACCCCTCGTGTTATGTTTCGTTTAGGTTTTCATCAATCATCTGGTTGTTTGGTTGTTGTTTGCTTGATGAATGGTTTTTACCAAGTTCTTTTCACTCTTCTCCTTCGGGGTTCTTCTTTCCTTCTCGTCGTTTCCTTCCTCTCTTCAAACTCTTTTTTTTCTTATTTTTTTTTTTTTAAATGTCCATCTAATAAGTTATGAATAAGAAATCTAATCGAAAAAAGAGAAGTTTAATACAATAACAGAAAAAAAATATAAAAGATAGAGGGGAGAAAAAATCCAAGCCCGCTTCATAGTACTCTAAAAATAACTTTCTTCGTTAAGTTTTATCGTTAAACACTTAACTTGTAACTACTTAATTGTTTCCCACGAGATTTGATTAACCTATAACAACGTAAACTAAAAATTCATGATAAATTACCTCAAGGGTTCATATTTTGGATAATGTTTCTTTTCATATATATTTTCGATGTATTTTTAACGAGCTTCGTAGAGATAACCTGCTCTCAAATTTGGAAGGTTATTCAGTAAACTTAATATTTGTAGACAATCTTCCAAAGTTCATACATAATAGTGCCCCAAACCGGGGCTTTCAACTAAAAACTGTTTACATTTAACTTGTTATAACTACCATAAGCGACTGTTTCCGAGTATCCATGGGGTTTCCATGGGGTCTAATCTTACAAGTGAGAACAGTAAAATTTCCATATAGTGACCACTTAAGGGATCTACCAAAAGTGGTTACCTTATCCAAATAAAGAAGTAAGACTTTTTCTACAGAGACCATAGAAGAGTGGTTAACTTGTGACCAGCCGGTCACATTAGCAGGTTTTACTGACTAAACGTTAATTTGCCTTAAAAAAGTATTAAAGATTCCGATTAAAAAACAGTGAAATGTGTGGTAATAAAGGAACGGCAGTGAAACTTGGTCTTTTCTCAGCTAAATGAAAAAAATAACTATTTGGTATTTTTTTTTTTTTTTTTTTTTGCTAGTAGTGGGAAGTTATAGTTTAACAAAGGAAGTTTAAAATTAAGTAGGTTAAAAAATAATATCACGCAATGAAAACCTTTAATGTCAATCCATTGATTTAATGGATTTTTAACAACTGTGTGTAGGCTGTCTCTTTATATATATATATATATATATATATATATATATATATATATATATATATATATATATATATATATATATATATATATATATTGTTATTTAAGGCTTATAAGTTTGTGGAACGGTTGTTGTTTACAAATTTTAAAATTAATAAATTTGATAATTTACAAATTTGATGTCGTCTTTTTTGACCTTCAAAGCACTTTTATTATAGTAAAATATTTTATCTACGATTGATACGAAATATAAACATTGTATCTCTGTTTAGATGCGTAGAAAGTGATTGTTTACGTACTTGTATTCATTGCGCATTCGCGTCTCAAAGTACTGAAGAATTCCTCTTCTTTACCACCCTAGGGCGGTAAAGAAGAGGAATTCTTCAGCTTTACGCACGATTAGCGAGTTTGTTTACATTTAACAAAACTAATTTGCTGTTCTTGTATTAAAGTAACTGTTTATATCGAGTTTTTAGTGAAAAACAATGAGTGAATCAAGTGACTTTGACGAAAATGTGGAGAATAATACTCCTCCAGAAATAATTAATTCGGCAAAAAATACAACTCAAGAATTAATGCCATCTTTATCAAGAGAGAGATATGAACTTACATAAAGCAAGTTTATTTTTTTCTGTATTTATTATTTAAATCTAACAATCGTAGATAAAGTACGGTACGCAACTCGTGCGAAAACGGCATTTTGCATTGCACTTGTGGTTTTACTACCCTCGCTCGCTGTCGCTCGGGTGCAAACTCCACACTCGCATGCAAAATGCTACTTTCCGCACTCGAAGCGTAATGTACTATATATTTAAACACCCGGCAAATTCTGGTCGCACTCATTTTTCTTAATTACAAAATTGAATACAAAAATAACAAAACCTCATCAATGATATTTATAATTTCTCCCTATAAAATTCCAAAGGTTTTTAAGTTTCTTTTTCAACTAAATTTTTTGGTTTATCTAAAGCCATAGGCAGTCTTAGAGAGGAGAGGGGTATGTAAAATTGTAATTATTATAAACAAAGTATAGCTCGAGCATTTAATTTATTTCTTTTTGCGTCGTTTAATATGTGTACAATATTATACTAATTACTGTAATGTCATTTAAACTGGAAACTTTTACAAGAATATGTATAAGTAGATTAAAGTATATCGTTTATTATATTACATCCAGGCTAAAGAATATTAACCAGTTTTTACATTTTTTAAAAGTATTTTTTCTTTTTTTTTTACTTGTTAGATGTTGAAAAGAGTAAGGGTGAGAGTGTACCCTTGGGTTACACCGTCTCTCAGAAATAATATCCCTTATTTAGACTTTGAGCCCGAGGGGAATTTCGCCGCTTAGAAACCAGGGGTGGATAAAAGCAGCCTGTGAAAACAGTTCGCTAACGTTTTTCCCTGGTAATTTTACAATGCGTTGTCAAAGTGATTTAAACATAATGATCCGGCTTAAAGGGGTGAGGAAGAGGTTAAAACGATTAAAACATTAAAAGAGCCAACATTAGGGCGGCAAGGCGGGAAAAGAAGACGAGAAAGCCCGGGAATTTTCTTAACTCGACAAACTTTTCTCTACTGGGATGAGGGTGCAAGCAAGATCTTCCCTCATTAAAATACCTTCAGCTTCTCTCCCTCTCTCTATTTCTTTGTCTGTCCTGAAGGAAATAGTTGGAAAGTGTGAGATACAGATACACAAAGACACCTCTTTTTAACACCTTCCAAATACACTTAACGTCCATAATTAAATCAAAATGTCTGGGTACTCAATATTTAATTAGACTAATTAGGAAAAACAGAAGTTATGAAATATAACAATTAACCATTTGTGAATATTACTTTATGCATATTAATTATTTTTTTATTGTAATATGCTATGATTTCCAGTTTTACATTTTTCTTCGCGTCTACGTGTTTATTTATAGACTTCTCGAATTTGATATTTTTAAGTCAAAATGATTTAAGAGGGTTAATTATAAACTGCTGCAGTACTAAAACAAAGATTTCAGGTGTCTTTAAACAACTACCGAATAAATAAATTGTTTTATCTACTCACGGCAGCAAAATTAAGCATTGTTGTACTGTTTTCAGTCTGCAAAATGTCATTTTTCTTGATTCTTTTGAATAAAATGTCAGCAAAAGTTCAAAGTGTCTGCAAAATAACAAACAGGCTGTCACATTGTAAGAAAATTTTACTAAAAAAAGGTTACGTCATCGCAGGTTATAAACACTACCACATTGTTTGTTTATTTTTATATATTTATGCGTAATATTCTGCTAAATAGTTATATCTTTTTTGAAAATAACTTAAATAATTATAGTGACAAACAAATTTTACTATTTTACAATGATTATTTTTAAAAAATCACTAAAAATTGAGATAAAAAACAGTAGTTAATAAAAAAAGTGGTAACCCTGAATTGTTTTGCCTTTGTTTTGATTTCTTGATAACTCAAACTTTCGTTTTTTTACAAATTTAATTTCTTAAAATCTTTTATATATTAAAAAGGGATTATAATAAATAGTGTAATTTTTCTGCCGTTAATAGATAAAATATTGTATGTAACTATGCAGCAAAGGAAACATTCCTGATTCGTTTAAAGATTACCTGCTTCGGTTACACCTCAGCAGGTAATTAAGATTTGCCTGCCTCGGCTTCGCCTCGTCAGTCAACATGTAATTTTCCTGACTCGGCTTCGCCTCGTCAGTAAAATAGTAAATTTCCTGCCTCGGCTTCGCCTCTGCAGTAAATTTGTTTAGCCTATCCTCGCCTTTGGCTCGGAACTAAAACTTAAAAACTTGTCAGCAAAATTCCATTTTGCTGCCTAGTTACATAAATAACTATTACCATCGTACCGGTCTTTTTTTTATTAATGCAAAAATGGATTATTTCTCACCTTCTCCTAGTGCTACACCGATTTGTGTATTCACTTGTCATTTTTTTCGTAAAATGTTGTATAAAAATAATGTTAGTAAAATTGAACACTCCATCCAGTTAAGACTTTAAGAAATAAGCTTTTGTTCGGGGACAACAAGTTGTTTTGTGCCTTTCAAGGTGTAGATTGATGATTCTTATTGGAAAAAGAATAGTCCTGACAGTTCTTCCTGGTTGCGCTCTGCAGCTTTTTGATGCTCATAAAGGAAGAGTTTGTAAATAAGTGCAAATTAATATTTTTATTGACCAAGAGACTGGGCTGGTCATCTTTCGATAGTTTTTTCTATGTTTACATTAAGGAGTCTTTTTGAATTAAAGAATAGCTCCATAATATTCTATAGAAAGCAATTATTCATGCTGAATAAGACGATAGTCCATTCATCTTCTACCAAAAGGAATTCGTCTTGAATAAAACGATAGTTCCGTCATCTTCTACCAAAAGGAATTCGTCTTGAATAAAACGATAGTTCCGTCATCTTCTACCAAAAGGAATTCGTCTTGAATAAAACGATAGTTCCGTCATCTTCTACCAAAAGGAATTCGTCTTGAATAAAACGATAGTTCCGTCATCTTCTACCAAAAGGAATTCGTCTTGAATAAAACGATAGTTCCGTCATCTTCTACCAAAAGGAATTTGTCTTGAATAAAACGATAGTCCCGTCATTTTCTACCGAAAGGAATTCGTGTTAAATAAAACGATAGTTCTGTCAACTATTGAAAAAGCAATTAATTTAATAATTAAAAAAAAAAAAATTTTTTCCCTAGAATAGTCTTTCTTTTAGCAGTAATATCTTCTTTTATCATTTGTACACTGAGGACTCTTGGTGAATAAAACAAAATCTTTATTTCAACTAACATATTAAGATTTAAAGATTCTTCTTAAACTAGACTAGTATCCTTAACTTTCACCTTATTCTCATTAAGAGATGTTTTAAAGAGTCTCTTCTAAAAATGGTTTTTAGTTTGATATAATATACCTTGCCTGAGATAAAAAATAATGCAAAAGTGAAAATTATGAAAATAATTTAGAAGAATGAAAGCCTTTAGAAATAATGGATAATTCTATTAGAGATTTCTTTAAGAAAAAAACTTGTTAATTTTCCTTAACATTAAAAAAAAATAAAGGAAAAAATCGTTAACGCAAAAGACAGGGTTGGCTTTGGCTCCTGCTTCAAGGCAATTACCCTTCTAATATTTCAGCGACCCTTTTCTTTCCTTGTTCACGAAAACAAAGAAACAATTTCATTCAATTACGACACAAGAGACGTTCTAAACCTCAGGAGGGCTGTTTATTCACCTCCCCCCGTTCAAACCGATTAAAAGGACTTATTCTGTTTCTAATTTCTAATCAGTCCCTCCCCCTTGACTTGAAACTTGATTTTTTGTCTTTCTCCACCACAAAAAGTCTCTTTTATCAGATAAATGAAACCTATAGAGAAATCACAGACGTGATTTTGGTTTAAAAGGGCTGAAACGAGGGGAGAGGGAACTTCGAAATTTTCCTTTCAGAAGAAGATAAATTCCTTAGCATGCTTTTTTTTTATTTTCTTTTTCTTTCACCTCCTTTTCTTCTACTTAATTATTGTGTTGTTTTTTTTTCTTCTTAATTTTCCCTGAATTAAATTTCTTAAAATAAATTTATTTCTTTATTTATTATTTTTAAATCTACTGAACTAAGCCTCTTTTTTTAATTATTATTATTTATTTTTTTTTTTTAGAAATATTTCCAAAAATAGAGAAAGGGGTATAATAGGGTTTTCTTTCGTAATTCTAATCTTGAGAAAAAACATTTAGCTTTTTTTTATTTTTTTAAAAAAATCCAAATTGTCGGACTTCCATTTATTCTCTTTTGTTAAAACTGAGGTACCCTCAGTTAATACCATTTTGAAATAGAGTTAACAATGGGATTGAAAAAGCTAGTATTTTTTTATTTTTTTATTTTTTTTTTTTTAAATATATAATTCTAAAACTGTAAGTAGGTATTAACAGTTAAAAATTCCAGTAATTTGAAATTAGGCTATTGAAATAGAATAGGCTTTATAAAGTTGTTATTATTACTAATCTTAATGGTGGAATTTTGGAAAAAAGAATTAAGTTTGTGCTTAGGTCCGTACAATCGAAGTTTAAGCCAATAAGTCGAAGAAAATTTGCACCAAAATAATGAATGAGTGGATCATTTTTGCAGTAGAATTAAGTAAACGATTCTATCATTCAATTTATTTATAATTTAATTTGATTTAGTGAAAAAAAGGTAGTGAAATTCTACATTTCTTTTTCGAAAAATAAAAATGCTCTCCAAGGGTTTTTTTTCTACTTCCGTTTTTCTCTTGCTACCTCAATCAAAAGGTTAATTTTCCTTCAATCTCTAAAAAAAAGGTCTGTAAAATGGATTAGCCCTTTAAAAGAATTTACCTAACGAGGTATGTACTTTTTGAAATTGGTATTTAAAATAAAAAAGAAATCGAAAAAAGAAAGGACAAAAGTATTATCCTTCAAAAACTGATTAACCTTTCATTTTAACTTATAAAATCAGGAAGTTTCTCCATGTCTTTAAAATTAGGGAAAAAAATCCAGAGGAGATTAAATAATCTCCGGGTTTTTTATTGACAATGTTTTGTTCAACTTTTATTTTATTAATTTTTTTTTTTTTTTTTTTTTTTTTTTTTTAGAAATAATATGAGCTAATAAAAGTGGGTAAAATATGGTTAACAACATTTTATGGTCATAGGATCAGTGAATCCAGAACAATTTTCAAGGGTCAGTCAGTATGTTAGTTAGTGGTCAAGGGGTACGGTACCCCTTCACTCACATCAACCACTAACTAACTGACTGACTGACCCATGAAGATTTTTCTGGATCCACTGATCCAATGAACATAAATTGTTGTAGCCCGAATCCTTCTAGTCCCAAGCCTGTTCATAATAAATCTATTCACAATCCTACATCTTGATTAAGATGTGTATAATATGCGCCACAGCAATAACTCCATAAACCAATTGCATTGGAACCTAAGCATTTGTTAGCTTCCTTTTATTTTGGTGAAAGGGTTCTCAAATCAGCATTTTTAGGGTTTCGTTGGGAAAAACCAAAGAAGAAACCCTTATAGTTTCGTTCCTGTATGTGTCTGTCATTCAGTACGGTTCCATTAATTTTTTAATCAAAAGACATAAAAACATGAAACATTACATTATTAAAGATCGTTTAGACGCGCACACAGGAAAAAAATAGTGAAATCGAAATTATCAGCTGTTCAAATTGAAAATGGTGTGTAATTCACACAAAAATGTCACATGCCACGCGATTTTATTCAGTAAATTTTTCTTTCTAAATTTTGCGTGGGGTATCAAATGAAAGGTATTGATGAGTAGATTACAAAAATATGTAACACTTGTGGGAAGTGTTTAATATTCCATGTCATTTTGTCAAAACACATCTAACTTTTGCGTGTTTCCCCCCATTTTTGTGTGAATTTCTGCTGTTACTAAAAATATGCAAAATGTGTGGTCTGCTGGGCCATAGAAACAATAAGATAGCAATTTTATCTGATTAACTGGGAATCCAAAATGGTGGATAATTTATGTTACGGGAAAAAATCAATTTTTTAAAAAATTTAAATATTTCAAATGAAAGCTACTAATGAGTAGATTTAAAATAAATATAATAATTTTTTTTAATTTTATTCCTTATCGTATTCACTTCATGGGACTTCACGGACAACCATTTTATTATATTCAAGATGGTAGCGATCAATCATCAATGTATTTAAAACTTTTGTTCTTTCAATCCCGTAAGTATCAATACATTCAAATGACTTGAAATGACGGAATTAAAATCTTCGTATTCAGTATAATATTCTCTGTAATGATTTTGATGTCCGTTATGAAAAGGTATTTAAAAAATGCAATCCCTATTGAGGAAAAATAAGAGCTAAGTAAGCAACTAAATTTAAAATAAAAAAAGAAAAATGATTACTCTCGTTTATTTTCTTAATTCAATAATTTAGTTAATAATTTAAAATCAATTAGTTATTTAATTAACTATTGACTGATTATTGTATTGTCATCGGAAATACATAATTTGTGCTGGTCTCAGCTTTTCTGGTAGTCGGGAAGATATAGAGAAAATTGAAGTTAAATAAAAGAGCGTAGAAAAGTGACTTATCCCAAACTCTAAAATTTTGGAAGTTAATATTTTGTAAAAGCCTTCCCCTTGAGGTAAAATAACCCATATAAACTTTTGTCAGTTTAAAATATAATTAAATGATGGAAAAGAAGAAAAAGAATTATTTAAATATCATTTCCTAATTTTGATAGAAATGTAAGAAAAAAAGATAAAGTAATTTTTTATTACTGACTTCACTAATTTCTAATCCGTTTTAACAAAGAAATCATGGACTAACATTGAAATCAATTAAAAAAGTGATAAGGTTTTCTTTAAACTTTTATATATATATATATATATATATATATATATATATATATATATATATATATATATATATATATATATATATATTTATACCTATAATGCAATTACAAACTTATTTTATTGCTCGATGAAGTTTGATTTTTTTTTCTTAATTTATTTTCTCCCTCTTTTCTTTATATAAAAAGATTAAAGAAGTGAATTATTTAAATATTGATTTTTGTTTCCTTCGAGAAATCATTTTATCCTTTCCCCTCCTACTTTCCGTCCTACTTTTTCCTCCCCTTCCCCTCCGGAATAAAAAGCAATGAATAAAGCAAACAAATTTCCTATGATAATTAGATTATATGTTTTCATTATTTTTCATTAGGTATTTTTTTCTTTCTTTCCCTCTTCTTTTTATATTTCATTTAAATGAGAAGAATAAATAGTTTTTTTTTACAAATTGTTAAGAGGGTAAAACAGAATAATTAAAAGGCCTAAAATATTAGAGTTCGGTTTTTTATTTTCTCATATACTTAGTCGGTACTTACAGAAATAATTGTGATGGCGAGGAAATTTGATTATGAGATTTTTGATAAATTTACATATTTTAAGTGGTTTTTAAAAAATATCTGTCAGTTGTCTGTAGTCTGAGCCTAAACTATTGGGCTGATTTTGATGAAATTTGGTCTAAATTGGGGGTAGCTACCCCAAAACTCTGAAAAACGAGAAAAGTAGGTACTATTTCTTGAAAACGGTTCCCACTATCTTAATTACAAATATATATATATATATATATATATATATATATATATATATATATATATATATATATATATATATATATACATTCTCAAATAAAGTGTCACATTGCTGTCTGGAGGTTAGCGGAAGCTCTAAAAAATAGGGTTTTTTTCCTATCTCGACCTCCTAAGAATCATTGAGTTCGTCTCAAAGCAGTGTACATTTTGAGCTATCAAAGGTTAAAAAATGATTAAAAATAAAAATTTTTTTTTTTGAGAAAAGTTACAAAAGTAGCTGTCCGGAGTGTATTTTGAAAATTTGAAGTGAAGATTTTAGTTAGAAAATACGAACTTAAAAATTAGGGCAGGGACATAACTTAAATATTACTTATGTAGATGACGTAATAAGGTGCAAATAGTTTTTTAGACCCATCGATTTTTTATTAATTGAGATAATGTGTGTCTCCTGAACTTTCCAGAATAAGAGTCACGATTTGAAAAGAAGGTGATGTGAGAAAGGGTTTTTTGTTGTTAGCAGGGTGGGGAGGAAGGCAACAGCTCTCATATACATGTGAGAAGCCATCAGCATCCTCCGAACCCGGTTAGATCCGTATTTAAATGGACTACATTATAGAATTTTATTTTATCTCTAAAATTTATTTTTAAATATTTCTTTAGGATATGATTTTTCTGAACATGTTTGCCTAATTTCTTCCTAATTGGCCTAGTAGTTTATCTGCACAGACTACAAACAGAAAAAAATTCACGGTTTTGGACTCAGGGGACCTCAAGACGTGTACCTTCATATTTCTTTCGTATACCTCGTATTTTCTTTGACACAAAACAATAATCAAAATATAAACATTAAAAAACCCTGGCAACATCTAACAATACCCACCTTCAAATTTTTGAGGAAAACAAATGTTGGGTCTCCATAGTTACGGCCCCCTACAATTTTTTAAAATTTTACTTTTTTATATCAACCCCCAGACATATCATTGGACCACAGAGAAGTATATTTATGTATTTTTCCTTATTTTTAGGACCGGTCCTAATGGGGTAGTGTGGACATTTTTTTGTTTTTGAGTTTTTAATTTTTTTGGGGTAAAATGACCGCCATTTTGGAAACGCGATGTATATTTGTAATCAAAATTTTAATACCTTTAAAATGATACCCAACAAAAAATTTCAAAAAATATTAAATATTGCGATAAATTCGCAATTGATCGCTGATCACAGAAATTGTGAGTGGTTCTTTTTTTGGGCAAAAAAGTTTAACTTGTATACCAAATTTAAAATCTGTAGCTTTATTAGGTCGGGAGATATACTCCAATATGCGACGGACGGACCGTTGAACTACCAAAAGCATAAGGCTTTCTAGGATGAACCCTAAGAAGGAGGAAACCATTTAATCATAATTTTGTTTTATGATCATCGTGATTATAAAAGCTCTTTTTTAAAAAAAAAAAAAAAAAAAAAATCATGACTAATGAAATAAGTTTGATAAAAGAAAATAAAGATAACCCCTAATAACTCACGTCTCAATCGCTTGTTTATTCATCTGAAAAATCACCTATAACTCAAACAACCAACTATCACTTGGTATCTGCTTTCTATTACCTGCTTGCGTCGAATAACTGTTAAACCGATTAACTGTTAGCTCAAAAATAGAAGGATTTTAATATTAAAGTGTATGATTATGGCACCTTGACAGAATTAACATTTACAGAGAGTTTGGTGAATGGATAAAAGGACCGGGAAAAGCAGGGATGTGATGTTAAGGGAAACTATTGAGGGGATGTTGGATGTTTCCTTGGAGTTTCAACTCGCTCCATTGATGTCGAAACTATTTCAAACTTTGACTACTCCCGGCACTCAAACAAGAGAGGGTTAAATTGGACAGATTCGACGCTTTGAATAACTCTCCACTTTCCTCAATTAGTGCTATGCTTTGATTCGGCGATTGATTCAATCATTTAACTAGCAAATGATTTACAAAGACTCTTTTCATATCTCTATGAAACAACAGTGTTTTGTATTTTACTAATTTGAAACTTATCAATAGATTATGTTGTAAGTTAAATTAATGTCAAGATTGGAAGGGGGGGAGGTGCCTGGGTAGCCAGTACGAGAGAGTGCTTGGCATTGAATCAGTCAAGTAAAGCAGCATCGGGCGTAGTCAGTAGTTGGATGGGTGTCCACCACTCCCCCCTGACCATAGATCTCTGGGTTCATTTCCCGGTTATTGGTCACACTCCAGGCGACTAGAAATAGTCAACAATAGTTATTTCATCATACATTTACTTTGAAAGTGATTAAGATTAAGTCGAGTCAAATGATTATACCGTTCAAAAGAGGAGATATTAAATAAAAAGTAATTGTTCCTCATATTTACATTAGTTTTTTTCAATAAATGTCCTTATAACGTAAAAAAAAAAAAATCTATTTAACATACAATGATATGGGTATCTATAAAAAGGTCATTAAATAAAGGGGTTTTTCCATTGCCTGGAAAATTCAAAAACTAACTAGTTTAGGCACTATGGGCCGTCAAAATTTAAAAAAAAAAAAAATATATTTTGAGCTAAATTTGAGCTACAAGGAATAAAAATAAATGAAAATTGATAATAACATGTCCTTTAGCAAATGTTTTTAGGTTTCCAACGATACCTAAAATAATGAGCTATCACGCTTTGTTCTCGAGATACACTTGTTTAAGTGTAAAAAAATAAGCTTAGCCCAAAATTTTTAAAAATGGCGCTAGTCAGAAAACGAAACCCGAAAGGGCATAGGCTAATTTAACATTTTTGACTCCTTTTAGGGTCCCCTATATGCCCCTTCTTTTTGGCAGACTTAATTTGGACACCCCTGTTCACTTATATATAAGTGAACGACGCTTAATATGACCACTTGATTTTAATTTGTTTGAGTTTCTAGCAATTCTAGAAGTCACATATAATTTTGATTAAACATGAGTTAGTCAGTAACAAGAATGCACACTTAGATACTCTTCCTTTTTAAAAAGTCTTAATCTTAGGGCTCAATTTTTTGCAGTGCCCTAATTATATTCTCTAATGTCTAATGTTTTGAAGTTCGTCACTTGAACAACTGAACCATGCCTTCATTTTCAAGAGTGTTTACTAGTATTGTGTTAACTTGATACTTGTAGTGATGATGTAACTTCAGGAATAACGCTAGTTTACTACACAGTGCATAACGTGTACTCGAAAAATATATTCTTAGTTATTCAATCGATTCTTTTAATCTAATTGAATTTATTAGCTAATAGTATTCAAATAGAATCATAATAAAATTCCATATCTTACTTTAGCCTGTTTAAATTAACTTATATGATTAACAGGTGGATATTTATACTTCGTTTTGAATTTTAGCATACATAATATTATATTTTCTTTATTTTTTTAAATAAACAGGTCAAGGGTGTGCATGTCAGCACACAGCGAGGGTCCGTAGGCCACATAGTTTTGTTTAAGTAGTACCCTATTGATGGTGTTTTTTAAAATGGTAAAATGCTTACCTTGAACTATCCCTATGGGTCTGATATTCTCAAAACACATAAAAAAACTTCTGATAAAGTATTTTTTTGCCACTGAACCGGACTAAAAACATATAAATACATCGAAAAGACCATAATTATAAAAAAAACGCATTTTGTCAATAAAAAATAAAATAATATTTTTTTCGAAATTTCCAAAAAGTTGTATCTTTACTTTTGGTCGAAGAATATTCAGAAATTTTTAAATGATTTTTTGCACTTCACATAGGCGAGATAGAGAGGGCGGCCATTTTTCCCACCCACTTTAAACTCGTCTACGCTAGCCCTATTCTAGCTTATAACCAAAAATTATATATTTTTGTAATCAGCTCGACGTACCCTTTCATATGATACCCCACACGTTGTCGAAAAAAAAATTAACCCTTAAGTTTTTTTACCCTAATTTTTTTGAAAAAACATTTTTTTTTTAAGTCGCTATATTTTTAAATTGTGTGGATAGGTACAAGACACATATATGCCAAATTTCAAAGTTTTCGGACGAAAAGTGTTGCCGTGAGAGCAGGCGTCAGACGGATGGACAGACACACGCAGGAAAATATAAGGGTCCTTAGTTTTGCCTATGGACCCTAAAAACACGTTTTTATAAAACGTGCACTGAAAGGAGATTTTTTTGTTTACCAGCCACAGTAATACGAACGATCACTATATGCGTATAGCACTATCAAATAATGACAAACTGCGTTGATAGCACCCCACGCTTTTACTTCATTTGTACTGTATAAATTAGACAATATATTTACTTTTACTGGATACATTAGACCTAGTAGAATTTACTTGGACGGGGAGAGACTTGGCTACACCTATAGTCCCATAACTTTTTACACGAGACAGCTTATTTTTTTTACATACGTGTTTTTGTTGGGATATAGATTACAAGACTTGTACCAAGTACCAGGGGATAATTAATACAGGTAATAATTGATCCGTCGAAAATTGCTGCGTTGATGACGGCTTGTAGATACGTATGATATAATTATGCCAGAAGTCGTTGGAGGAAAATCGGTCCAATAGAACTCAAGAGAGTAGCGTAGATTCGTGGGGTAGGGGAGGGTGGAGAAGTCTACAATCAGTCCCTAGATGAGTGGAACAGGCTTCCAACCAAACTTGCTCTACCCTACAGCTAAATCTTTGTCCTTTAGAATTAAAGGTTTCCATGGAATTGACCTTACTTTCCTATCACTGGTCGTGTTTTTTGCAACTTTTTTTTTAATTTATCGGAACAAAAAACCACCATAATTTATCAGAAATGTATTGATTTATCGGCTAATAGTAATATCTTTGTAAAACTAATAAATGATCATAATATTATCATCGGAAATACATAATATGTGCAAGTTTGAGCTATCTAGATAATCTGGCAGTGACTCAAATTTAGGTTTCAAGATTTTCCCGTACAAACATGTGAAGCTAATTAAAAGCGTTTAAGAAACAAACTTTTATCGTTATATTCATACTTTAATGAACATTTTTTTTAAATTGAAATAGTCACAACCATTGATTTCGCTGAACATGTATGCCAAATTTCATCCACATCGGCAGTAATTTAGACTTTTTGAGTCTGTCCAGTCGACAGACTTCAAACAAACTTTTGTAAACCCCTTTTTTGACATCAGGGGACCTTAAAACGAGTCCATCAAGTCTTAAGCTTCGCGTATTATCACAATGTATTCTCACCATATATGCTACGTATATGGGAACGTAAAAGATGGAATTTATAATTCTAAAATAAAACGAACTATTTTTCAAAAAACATAAAATCAATTTTGAAGTTTTTGATAGTAACATTAATGTAATTTATATTGTTTGAGTTTTTTAAGAAAAGATATTCTTATCATTGAATTTAATTCAGCAAATTGTATAATATTTTTTTTACCGTATCTGGAGTATATAAAATCTATTTATAATGTAAACTTAGAGAATATTAAAGTTAAAATGTTCAGAAAAAGGAAAAACAAAAAAATCAAATGTAAATGTTATTTTTTCTGTATGTGTTTGGTTTGTGTATTTGAAAGAAAGAAGAAAAAAAAAATTAAAAAAATCTGCCAGGCGTTTTTTCGAAACATGTTATTGTTACGTATTTTACAAAAAAAGCACACCATTTTTCCCCATTTAAATGAACTCCTTTATTCCATTATTTCACTTTTTTGTAGGCTACATCTTGATATTGAGTTAAGAGCAATTAAGTGGTCTGCCCCCTTTCATACATAGACAAACATGTACACTTATACACATGTATATATTTGAAGGGGAAAGTTCACATATATGTACGCATGTGTGTTTGTTGGATTTAATAGTGTGTGTACAACACAAAATATATATACATAACATGTAGAGGGCAAAGTGAAGACCCAGCTGAGGATAAGGGGGCAGTTCCCCCTTTTTCTATGGAGCGTACCATATATGTTAGTATATGGAGCACTAAACCATGGTTACCCCCTGATGTTTTTATATGGAATTCGAGCCTTTTAGTTTTCCTCTCCATACAAAATGGTTTTCCACTCAATCACAGAAGGGGGCCACATATATCCCCCCCCCCATTCAATTTTCCACGGTATCCATTTCCTTTCTGGGGTCCCCCTTAATAATGCAATAGATATGTTTTTATTTTTATTCCCTTCTATTTCCTTACTACAAAACACTCTTGTGTATATATTTTATCCAGGGGGGACGTTCCATTAAAACGAAAAAAAAATAAAAATAAAATAAAAAAAATAAAAAATAATCGTTGACAGAATATTAAAATAAATGAATCGAACATTTTTTCTTATTTATTTAAATTTTGTTTTAAACAATAATATTTTACTGTAATCCTTTTAGTTTAGTTGTAAATACTCAAAATGGTTATAAATTTTGACAAATTTATTATCACATTCTTAACATTCATGTTAATGTTCACAAACATTATTTGTAACTTTCATGTTAATTAACTTTTTTTTGTTTCCGACCTTACAGAAGGTAATGTAAGCTATGGTATCGTCCAGAAGAACGTATGTTTATCATTTCCAAATTAAAAAAATCCAAGACAAAAAGCCGTTTTAGGCATCAGGGAACATTTTTGGTCTCGTGTCTATTTGGAGGTCTGTCGTTCAACATTTTGTTGAACTATCATAATTTTAAAAACTACTGAGTCGGTCTAGTAGTTTTTTAGATGTGGTGATTCGCAAAGAAGTTCAACGATCATCAATAGGCTGACAGGAGACCAAAATAAAAAAATCATTGATATCGAAAACAAATTTCTATCTGGGAAGTTTTGTATTAGAAAACATCAAACAAAAATCTGAATGATTACTATGTTTCTTTAAGCACGTAAGGAAAGACGAATTAAAGCATTAATATTATTAAAAAAATCGGTCTGATAAATCGAACAAAACTTTCTCGTATTGATACTAATTTTGAATCCCATAATTCCTCATGTAATTTATTTACTTCCGAATTTAAGGTAGTGGATGCTATGTGATCTTTGAAGAACGAACATTTTTTAGGTCTTCGAGTTCAAAAATTCTAAAACAGTTATTGTAATAAACACAAGAGAATTAATATTCTAGGAAAGAATGTAAAAATATGTCGAACAACGTTACATGACAATTTGAGAAGCCAAGGTGGATAATGAAAATGAATAGTTATTCAAAACAAATTAACGACAGTGATCCCTTTCAAAAATCAGGGAACATTTTTGGTCCCGCAACTGTGTCGTTCAATTTTTTCATCATATCTACTATCTATTGTGAAAACGCATTGGATTTTTTATCTCCATTTCAATATTTTTTAAAATGATACTTCACTCAAAAATTTGCAAAAATCAAACTTTTGGGTCACCATACTACTTCAACAGCCACCTAAAATTTCCAAAATTTGACTTTTTTATAAAGCTCCTGGAAATATCTTTGGCCCACAAAAGTATATTTTGTATACTTCCTCATTTTTAGGACATTTCTTTATGGGGTTGCGGGGGGGACATTTTTTGGGGGATTTTGTTTTGGTAATTTCGGGTGTAAAATGACCGTCTTTTGGAAACGAGATATACCCACATTTTTTATCTAACATTTCATTCACTAAACACTTCAATAGCTTTACTGTGATGCACGACTTAAAAATTACATAAAATAAAAAGTTTGGTTCACCATAGTTACGGCCACCTAAACTTAAATGCAACCTAAACCTAAATGCATTTCTTTTTTTTCTGAAATAGCCTCCGAATGGCAATACCTAGGATATTTTATTCTTGGAATAAATTATGTATAATATGATTCTTTTCTATGAAAGCTTTGGAAACTAAACTATTGAGAGGCATTTCATTTAATTGATTGGCTTACATGATAATAGAAAACAAAACCACTGATTCCTCGCATAAGGTTTCTTCCAAAGGTTGAAGGTTGAGGTCTTTTAACTCTACAAAAGATTTGTAGAGTTGCGAAGGTAAGGGATGAATTACCCACTCCTAGACCGCCTTTCAGGTAGTGAAAAGGCCGGCGAAACTCATAAACGCTTCTACTCGGCAAGGGTTCGGGTGAGATCGGAAGGAAAAACCGAGACGGAGAAAAGTATATAAGCGAAAACCCTAATAAAAAGTTTTAAGGGTAAGAAAGGAAGGAAATCGTAAGGGCACACTGACTCGCCTCGGAACAATGCCAGGTTCGCCAACCTAGCGACATTAACTTTAACTAAAGTATTAACTGATAAGCTTTATATGGGGTTCCGAGGTGAACTCGGCCAGTTCATAAAACTAGCCACCTTTGTAATTTAGGAAAAAAAAGTCAACTCCGCTCCGAAATTTATACTTCCCGAGTCAAAAAACCAGTGACCGTTTTTAAAACTTGAGTCTCTCGCTTATTACCGGATTAATTTTATCGTTAATAAAGGAATTCAAGCAGAGACTTGAAGCCTTTATCAATAGAAAGTTGCTGAAAATAATAGCATTTTAGTCAAATCTAATTCGACCTAAGAGAATTAGAATTTTAATAATGAACCAACCTAGAAGAAAATATATTATCAATAAAGGAGTAGAAAGAAAAACTCATACAAGACCTCAGGATTCCAATAAAGAAATCATAGAAGAGAATGGGTGGTAATGAAAAAAGGGTTGCGAAAATGCAAGCCCGATCTTTCCACTGCCTAAAAATAAATAGGGGCTGGTTAATAAAATTATAAGTAATAAAAAA
Organism: Gerris lacustris; assembly: GCA_951217055.1. Classification (NCBI taxonomy): domain Eukaryota; kingdom Metazoa; phylum Arthropoda; class Insecta; order Hemiptera; family Gerridae; genus Gerris; species Gerris lacustris. The sequence goes on along the minus strand of OX578283.1, from coordinate 33,020,353 downwards.
TCTAAGGTTGGACTGTAATTTAAAAAAAATAGAATAAGGATTAGACAAAAAGAAATAACAGGTTTTCACAAGTATCATATATAATAAAAAAGAAATTATAATTAAAGTTGGTACAATAATAATAAGAATTTAGTGTTATGGAAGGAGTAAAAAAGGGAAGGTGGGAACTTGGTGGAAGGTACCTGTAGTAGAAATAGTACGTTGATGTAGAATGTTGGATATGTGGGCAAAATCTCTAGTGAAGTGTCCGGGAGACCGCAATCAACAGGATGCCCAGATTGACAGAAGTCCTGAATTCCTGAAGGGAGGCCAATCAGCTGATTGCCCGGTAGGCAGATCAGACGAGTCCAAGTCTTCAAATCAAAGCAACTTTCTGGTCGGGTAGACCGACTCAACATTGAATTTAAAAGATTTTAAGTTGAGTTCAGATTGAACGTTTAAGAAGGACTGCCCTGAGGAAAGGAAATGGAGGAAGGAGTAGGGAGCAAAGGAAGATGGAGGAGTCCAGGTGTCAACGTAATTAAATTAAAGCAGTTGAAGTATAAATCTACCTGGGACTCAATGAAACAATAATTTGATTTACTTAGAAAATCTGCCATAACCAACTCTAAAAACTATTTAATATTATAATGAATTTAAAAATAATTAAGAATTAGAACTTAAGGTAAAATTTACTAAAAATGCCTAACCAATGGGGGAGGGGGGTGGGGAAAAGAGGTAGGAGGTATATCTAAAAGAGCACATACTTCTAAGAAAGAATTCTTCTAATAAGAGAATATTGGATTTCATTAGCCTTTAATGTCGTAATAGAATTCAATTATTGTGACTGTGCGAAATCTTGATTTGGAAATTTTCTTGTTTCAAAGTTCAAAATAGAGGCTTTAAAAATCAAACATCATGTTTGCACAAACATCAAACAGCCCCATACACGGTCAAAATTATTGCGGAAACATGATGCTTGCTGAACATTTTGACCGTGTATAGGGGGACCTTAAAACAAATCAGACAGCAGACGACAGCTGTGAAAAATTGCAGAAACTACGAAACCAAATTCACTGACATTTTTTAAACATATTCCATATTCAGAATGATCCTGAGGGGACAAAAAAAAAATTTTATAGTGAATTCTGATGGAATGTTTTATAAAAAAAATACATATAACTTGGTTAATTCGTGGCAAATAAACCATTATAAAATATATGAATTTATTTTGTATAATTCTGTTATAATTTAATATTATTTCCTCATAATATACGTAGTATATAGTATAAAGATAATTTCTAGTTTGAGATTTCAATGTATTTACGCATGATTTCAGGTAAGATAGACCCTAAAAAGTCCAAAAGAGCATTCTCTTAAAAATGAGAGAGAAGAATTATTGTGATACGAGTTTTGAAGCCCTCTGAATCAAAAGAGTGTTTTTTATATATTCTGTCAGTGCAGACGCTTGGAGCCTAAACTACTGGTCCGATTTTGATGAAATTTAGCATACATGTTCAGAAAAATCATGCCCGAGGCGAAATCGGGAAATAAAATATAGCTCTAAATTTGGGGGGCGCTACCATCTAGAAACTAGTGAAATACATTATTTTACTTAAACGTTTCCGACGAATTTGATTAAAAAATTCTCAAATGAACTTCATTTAAATACAAATCTAACCATGTAACACGTTTTAACGGGAACAATTTAGTTTCCGTGTTATTCATGAAAATAAATTTGATTTTTTTGAACATCTAAAACCAAAATTAAACTACCACCTGTTGAACACTTTTTAAACAATATGTTTGAAAATAAATCAATTATATGTAATATTATGGGTTTAGGAACACTGTATCTATATCTATATAAGAAAGGTTTCTTAGATTTATTAGATTAATTTTTTGTAATAAGATTGATGTTAATATTGATTGTTGCTAACGAATTTCTGGCTTGTGCCTTGACAGAAATCCGTATAAGTCATCAGGGAATATTTTTGAACTCTTGTCGATCTGTTAATCTATAGTTCAATACATTTGCGAATCCACATATTTTAAAATTTGGATGATAGATCATAATTAGCCCACTATTGGTTCCTTATTATTTGTTTGCGTCAATTGATTTCTCTTCCGCTTGCGTACACACATTTTTTTTGCTTCCGAGCTTACCGAAGGTAACGGAAGCTATGTGATCGTTCTGAAGAACGAAAATATTTTATATCTCCGATTTCAAAAATTCCAAGACAGAAATCCGTTTCAGACATCAGGGAACATTTTTGGTTCCGTGTCTGTCTGTCGGTCTGTCACTCAATTTTTGCGAACCACCATATCTTAAAAACTACTTGTCCGATAGTAGGTAATACTTAGCCCACTGTTGGTCCCATATAAATTTCAACTTTCTGCGCTTTTTTGTTTATCTTCCACATGCTCAAACATACATTTATATACAGCTATATCTTTAAAAGTAATCATCTGATTTGTATGAAATTTTTATTTCATTTGTTTTATTTTTTATTTCATTAGTTCATATTATTTGCTGAGAACATGAGAGTAAACTTTTTCCCGTGTGACGTGTCACGTGACCACTTTTTTTGGTTTTTTAATTTGTGTCGTATATCATTTGAAAGGCCTTGATATGTACATTAAAGCTATTTTATTTGTAATTTAAAAAAAAATTGTGAACGTACTTTTGTACCGATTTTTAAATTTTATTTAGGTTAAAGGGTTTAAATATTTTTGGTTATTAGGTTTCTTATTTATATTTATTTATTAGTTTAACTAACGCCCTTTTGTATTGTTTGTTTTTTATTAAAATATAATTTTGGTACCTCAAAGTACAGGGGTACAAATGTCAAAGTTAATCTTTTATAATATGATGTATATCGTTGAAAAGCTCTTGACTAGTAGATTAAATTTTGTGTTATTTTTAGTTTTGAGGGGGTAAAATTAAATAAAAATGTATCATTTTTTTTAGACAATAATCGTTTGTAAAATAATAATATCAATAAAGTATGTGAATAGGATGCGAGGAAGCTATGTGCCACACTAATTGACAGTCTGTTTTTTTTAATAACGCAAATATCTTTAAAAGTAATAATCCGGATTTGAAGAAACTTGGATGGTTTGTAAAAAGTAGCCTTCAGATGGTCTCATATTAACGTTAACATCTGATAGTGATGAGTTAAGAATTAGTGACTCACCGGGAATCGAAACATGCCCAAAAGCTAATAGATATGTGTCACAATAATTGACATTTTTTTTAATTGTGCCACTTTTTTTTATTTGTTTTTGTTTTTTTCTGTTTCAGGTAAGCAATTATTGTATTGTACAGAACAAGTTATTGACGAGGCACTTGATAACTACTGGTTGAAATATTCAAGTACGTTAATTTAAATTTACACATTTTTATAATTATTTTTATTAGCTTTACTTATGTTTGTTTGTGGCCGTTATCTGAATCTTTGGAAGGCTAATTAACACTCTTCCAGCCATCCCATTGAGCTGAAACTGCATATGACTTCACCAATACAAAAATGTTATCAAATTATTTTATTTATTTTTATTAATTAATACATTTAAAAAATAAAACCAAATAATTTTTTTCGTAATATTAATTTAACAAATTAACTTGCCGAGGACTCACACAACTAAAATCCATAAATATAAAGGATTTATAATAAAAAAAATTGTTTTATAAGCTAATATTATTAATATGATTTTGAAATGAGTTAAGATGTTTTAAAAATTGGGCGATTTTATTATTTTTATGATTTGGTAGTCATATAATATTGCTATCAAACAATTTAATGTCAATGAAGTGTTTTTGATATTTTAAAAATGACATTGGTTCTTGATTTGAAGTGTACTCTTACTCCCACAATTATGTTTTAGAAAGATCTTTCTTTAAAAGACACTTCTGATTGCACATCTTGTTTTTCTGGATTATTATGATGTGATAAGATATTCCACGTGTTGGACAATTCCTGCCATTATATTTTGTACAATAGTAATAAGAATTGAGATTGAAAAAAATCTTATATTTCTATTGTTGGGGTGTGTATTCACTTTATATTGTAGATTTTGTGTGAAAATTATGTTCTTCTTTTGGTATTGTAATTAGAGTAGATTGTAAAATTTACTATTTATATTTTTATAGAAAGGATAAACTATTATATTGTATTTGGTGGTAGATAAGATGTTTTTTCTTTGGTATAGTAATTAGAATTTAACTTAATTTTTCTTTTCTATTGTTGTGGTGTGAATATAAATATATAATTTACATTGCACTTTTAGTGGTGGTAATGGTGCTTTTCCTTTGGTGTATAGTAATTCGAATTTGAGTCGGTTAATTTTTCTATTTTTATTATTGGGATATAGATATTACTTTATATTGTACCTTTAGTGGTATAAATGATGTTTTTCCTTTGATATAGTAATTAGAATAAATGCTTAGTGTATAGACTAATCAAGATTCAGTTGCGTGACTAATGGACACAAACGCCAAATAAGCTAAATTTTGTTATAAGTAGTTAAAGAAAATGTATAATTCTTATCTAATTGTATTAATATCATACTGGAGATGATTAAGTTGGTAACAATGGCAATGAAATGCAAACGTGCGTGTGTTGATCGACCCACCTTAAACAACAAGTGGGGAGTGTAGTTAATAGATGGCCTACTATTGATAAAATACTATCAAGCAATAAACACGAATAACCTACCTGTAGGTTATTTATCTCTATTGGTTGTAAACTTAATGATCATTACCTGTTAAACTCAGAACGTAACTGCATTTGAGTTTATTTAATTTTTCAAGGTTTGGTCTTTCTTAGTTACATTGAGAATTTGAGTGGTGGGTAGGGGAAGAACAGGCAAGGTTCATTAGTTAGTGCATCAGGCTCATGTCTAATTACAGATGCTAGATGTTGAGAGTGCCTGCAGCCCTTGCCAAGCTTACAAGCACCACTTACTCTCCACTGCAATCATGTACGTGGGAGGCTCAACAGCTGTAAACCCTTGGTAGCTTTACGCATTGAAGAATTAATTAAAAACATCCTCAACCATTGCATTATTCTAGAGTTCCATCCAAAAGAAAACAGATAAAATCCTATGCTAAGTCAGGTCCCAATTGCAGAAGGCCCTTAAAATTTGGAATTAGCTTTCTTTAATCTAAATATATTAAATCCAAATACCACTGACTGACTGACTGACTGACTTACTCACTCACTCACTGACACATCACGATATCTCTGAAACCACTGGACCTACGACCATGAAATTTCGTAGGTGTGTTCCTCTACCACCTAGGTGCTCGCTAAGAAATATTTTTAAATTTTAATTTGATAAGTTTATTAACTACCATCAAGAAACAATTATATTATTTTACTATGCGAGAATATCTAGATTCTATCCCTCCCACTTATACCCCCTCCTCTTTGATAAGATATTTTGATAATATCCCAAATTGACCCCCCTCCTAAATATAAATATGACAAAAACTGTTCATAACAATAATTACTGTGATCATAAAGAGATTTTCAACGATATGCATCATGGAGGGCATTCATTACTTTGCCCCCTTATTCATTACTTGTCCCCCGTGCCCTTTTGTACCAAAATTTAAATTTAGAAAATTCATGTAGACAATGATCTCTCCCTTGCTTCGAAGGAAAAGTGTGCAAATATTCATCAAATTGGGATAAAATTATTGATTTGTATAAAAGACATACCCTCATACAGACACTCTTCTTTTTATATAAGATATAGCTATATGTTTCCATTTTACCCCCTCCTAAATGAAAATATGACAAAACTGTACACAACAACAATTACTGTACTCTTAAAGAGCTTTTCAACGATATGCATCATGAAGGGTATTCATTCTTTTTACCCCGTATTCATTACTTGTACCCCGTACCCCTGTGTACCAAAATTTAAATTTAGAAAATTCCTGTAGACAGTGATTTTCTATAACTAAAACTGTAGATTTGTACAAAGATCATAAACACATTCGTTGACTTTTATATAATATGGCCGCCATCTTGAATCAAAATGCCCGATTGGTAAACCATTTATCAAAAGTTACTAATTTCATAAAAGGAAGCTAACTTCTAAAATTCAAGGTTTTAGTGCAATTGGTTCCTGAGATATCGTCTTGTCGAATTTTGTATATAAATGGCCGCCATCTTGAATTAAGGACCTTCAAATTTTGAATTAGCTTCCTTTAATGACATATATATATAATACTTGAATGTTGGCGGTCCCCTCACTTACATAACTATTACTAGCTCTGTGAAACGATGAAATAAAATAATTGTCTTTGCTTAATAACACGTGTAATTTTATTAATAATCTGTCAAGAAGGGATTTTCTTTTTTTTTCTGAAATTAAAAACAACAAAGGTTTCATTGAATTGTTCTTTACATGCTTCTAATTAGCTTTATCTGTTTGTCCGGGAAAAATCTTGTAACCTAAATTTTACCTACTTCCCGACTGCCTTGAAAGTTTTACAGTTAATGACGAACCTATCAAATTAATTGCCTATAAAATTTCTACATTTATACATAATCTATTTTAGTAAAACTTTCAAATTCAGAAAACGGTTCTACTATCGATGCTATTACTGTAACATTTTTTTAGTTTTTAGTTGGAACGCAAGAGCTGCGGTCCGTGTCTTTTAGGTTAGAGTGGTAGTTATAGGATAATGTAAAACCTGGCACCACCACTCCACTGCCCTCTGTTCCATTCATCCTCTTTTTCAACTATGGCCCTTATCATGATTTACTATTTTCTTTATACATACATAATGCAATAACTATATTGCATTACGCTCGCTTCCACGACAGATCAGCGTCTAGTAATATCGAGCATTGCAAAAGTACTCCTAGATTGGGTTTCATTTCGCTAATGATTGTGATTGTTGAAGCGAGCGCAAAATACTTCCTACATCTAACAAAATATCCTCTGTGTCTTTTTGTCTGTCTGTCTTAAACTTAAACGACTAAAACTTAAAAAAAAAATTAAATTGACCAATTAAGTTGATATTTGGTGTACCTGTTCCTTTTATCAATGCTCCGGCTAAGTTCGATTGACTGCGTAAAACGTTAGTGCAAATGTGAGGTAAAATTTATAATTGTATTTTAGGACGGGAAAAGATTCCAACTTCACATTTTTCCAAATAAATTTTATAATGCGGCATTTTTCTATTCGTTATTGTAATTGCGTTTATATCACATAATCAAATAAATTGGATCTAACAGTATTAAAGAGAGAAAACAACGTTTTTAACAAAACAAGCTAACTCATCGCATTAATTTGTATAATTTGGGTATAATACTTATTTTTGATAGTGACCTCTTCTGTAAAATTATAACCACTGCCTGCTTGTTATAATAAAGGTTAAAAAAATATTCAAATTTTCAAATGAAAACCACTGGTATAAAACATTATACAATATAAGTCTTATAAGCTCCCCACACTAGAGAAATGATAACTTAAGCCAACACTTCTAGGCCTTATTCTTAACGATTAAAGAGGGGTTAAGTGAGTGTAAACCATAACTATTGTTGGGTACATAATAAATAGATCTTTTACTTGTTTAATAACTGAACATGGTTGTTTTTTCTATAATAATTGACTCTTTAAATGAGTTTGAAAGGAATCAAGTATGAATAATAGAATACAATCAAGACTGAATTTGCACTTGTAATGATTTCGTTGCCCTGTTCCCTTGGCTGCAGTTGTAAGACCACAGATTCCTTACTTGTGATGCAAATTAGACTTGCATTTGCAATCTAGATAAAAATTCCACTCTCGGTTGCCAATTTAGAATGGAATTGGAGGTCTGGCAATTCAAAGCTCCTTACACAAGGATTTTACTGCTTCCAATTTCCTCCTCGCTTGTCTAAAATCGTTTCTCCAGATTTTTAAACTAATTTGATAACAGAACTAAAAAATTAAAGTTTATCACAATGTTGCTTTATACTTCTTAGTTTAATTTAGTAATTAAATACGAATATTTTTGCATTTGATGAGGAAAGGGAATGATAATAGGGTTAAACATTTAAAACCAAATTGCCATTATTGTATAATTTTTTGTTTTTTTTCCAGTGGGCTTTCACACTTGAAAACGCACACCACTTAAGAGGGAAAACATTTTTTTCCGTAATAATCACTATATCAAATATGGCTATTGTGAATACATTAGTAAAGGGACCGGGAATATTGAATAAACCCGGGTTTTGAAACCCAAAGTCTTCCCATTTGTGTGAAGTCTTCGTTCGTTAAATACGTTTCACATCTCGATATTTAAATCACCCGAGAATGAGGATCATGGTTTCCAGGCCGAAACCTGGCAACGCTACTCTTTCGAGCAGCTACCCATTTGTTTAAAAAAATGCTGAGTGATTATTGATCGGGAATTGAACCCAGAGCTGTGGTCAGGTGGACAGCCATTGAACTACTGACCACGCCGACTTAACTTAAGTAATTCAATGCCTATATCACTCTCACCAACTGGCTACCCTGGCCCCTTCAAAGCTTAGTGAATTTATAAATGGATAAAATAATCACTATATCAAATATGGCTATTTTGAATACATTAGTATAGGGACCTGGCTTCTAAACATGTATATGACTTCCATTTTGAATTAAATATCCGAATGCTAATTCCAATTCCCTTTATAGAATATGTTGCTGAACATTTCAAATTTCAAGGTTCTAGACCAAATAGTTTGGAAGATGTAGCAACCGTAAAAATTTAAATAAAATAGCCTTTCTTTTATTTTTTTTGACATTTTCATGTCTTTACTTTGGCACATAATCTCGAAAAGCGTTACAAAAAAGCGTTAAACTGTACTAGGAAGGTAGGAGGAGTTATTTAAATAAAAAGGTTTTTTTTTTTTCTTTTTTAGCAAAATTCGTGATTTAGCAGTAATAACAGTTTCCGAGATATAGTGATTAGGTGGAATTTGGCCTGAGGAGTAGCACATCCACCATCTTGAAAATAATAATTGGGATGAAACTATGACAGTATTTTTACTAGAGAGATGACAAAAATGCATGTTTTTAGTTTAAATATCTAAAAAAATGAAGAACCTTTTAAGGACACACGCACAAACAAACACATCCACGTTGACTTATATATATATATATGGATTAAGTAATAGTATCACTTAATTTAGGTGGGATTTTTTAGAATCTTCCAATTAGTGTGCAACATTGCATATTAATTGGAATCAATCACTAATCATGTATTAATAAGGTTCGATAACAGTTAAGTAGCGCGGTTAAGTGAGGCTAATTTCTACTCTCCAGCTCCTTATAGCTCAACTCCCAAACAAAAATATTATAAAAAAAATCCTTGAAAGAAAAATGTCACTTTCTATATTTCTTACGTTAAATCCTATTTCATAATAAAAGGATAGCTTTTTTTTAAACAAAACAAGAAGTGTCAATTCTACAAAAAAAATAGGGGGGGGGGGGGGTGGAATATATGCAGTGTATGAAATATGTGTATTGAAAATATCTCTAGGGATTTCACAAACCTAGAGGTAAAAAATGTTTTTTTTTAGTAAAGGTAGATTTTTTTTTTGGCGGGATAAAAAAGTGTGGGAAAAGGGTTGAAGTCACCATGGAAAGAGGAGGGAGTGTCCTAACTTTTCTACTTTTGAAGGGGGTTGAGTTCTGGAGAGAGGCTACGTGAACATGAATATTGAAAGCGAACCCCCTCTCCCCCCTTTACTGTTAGCTCTCGAAAAGGTCCTGAAATTTTAGGAAGGGGGACTAAACTCCCCGTGAAAACATCCCTTTTCCTCTCTACTTTTGTTTAATGAGTCCCGCGGTGAATCATCATCCTTCAAGAACTATGCACGGGGACCATATTTCAAATTTTAACTATGGAAGCCTGCTTCCTCTTTCCTCTTCTCCGTGTTTTAGTGAGGTATTGCCGAAGTGTAGAGGCGCGTCTCTGCATTAAACAGTGTTACTCTTGTACCTGAGTGGGTTGTGAGTGTAGTGGCAGCCCTGGTACACTCAGGTCAGCAACTTTAACAACTTTCTTGTTTTTTAATTGGGTTAATAACGAAGCATACATTCAACATCATGATTATAAATGAATTTTTAATTTATTTAAAATAAATTTAGAATAAGAAAAATATCTCGGTAAATAAAAATAGTCCTCCAATTAGTGTGGCACATAGCTTCCTCAGGTCTCATTGCGAATACTTTAATGATTTTATGCATTGTTAAATTGTTTTCAAAGTTATTTAATTTCCTCCCGTTTTGCTTCCGAGCTTATTGTAAGGTACATGGAATTTTAGTATGTCTCCGATTTCCTAAATTCCAATACAGAAAACCGTTTCAGACATCGTGGAACGATTTTTTCCCGTATCTGTTTGCCGCTCAATATTTGAGAACTAACATATCTTACAATAAAAAGGTCAAGTGTGTTAGTCAGCCCACGAGGGTCAGTAGGCCACACTATATAGTGTTTAACTGTTAAGTGTATAAACAGTGTTTTTTAAAAATGCTAAAAAGCTTACTTTGAACCATTCTAAGGGTCTGATATTCTCAAAACACACTCTGATAAAGTATTTTTTTGCCACTGAACCGGACTACATCCATATAAATACATCGAAAAGACCATAATTATAAAAAACGTATTTTGTCAATAAAAAATAAAATAATATTTTTTTCCAAATTTCCAAAAAGTGGTATCTTTACTTTTGGTCGAAGAATGTTCAGGAATTTTTTCAGATTTTTTGCACTTCACATAAGCGAGATAGAGGGGGGGGGGACACGTTTCACACCCACTTCAAACTTGCCTACGCTCGCCCTATCAAAGTTATGTCCAAAGAATTATATATTTTTGTAATCAGCTCGACGTATCCTTTCATATGATACCCCTTACGGTGTCGAAAAAAAAATAAAAAAATGTTAACCCTTAAGTTATTTTACCCTAATTTTTTTTAAAAATATTTTTTTTTAAGTCGCTATATTTTTAAAATATGCGGGCAGGTACAAGACACATACATGCCAAATTTCAAAGTGATCGGACGAAAGGTGTAGCCGTGAGAGCTCGCGAGAGGACGGACGGACAGACACGCAGGAAAATATAAGGGTCCTTGGTTTTGCACGGACCCTAAAAACTAATCGTCCGATTTTAATTAATTAGCCCATTATTGGTCCCATATAAGTTTCAACCTTCTGGGCCCATTTGTTTCTCTTCCACATGCTTACATACATTTATACACACACTTTTATTTAAATCGATAACTACAAAAGGGCTTATCTGATTTTTATGAAATTTAGATAGTTTGTTAAAAAAGGCTGCAGATAGCCTCAGATTAATTTTAACCGTCTGCGCTCTTTAAATATTGCTAAATTGATACTTTAATTCTTGTAAAAAATCAAATCAATTTGGAAAGTTTTAAAAACTTCGGGGGAATATTAAATAAATCTGATAATAATGGGCAGTAAAAGCATAAAACCATAAAACTATTTGAAAAGGACGCGAGGAAGCTATGTGCCACACTAATTAGCAGAGTATTTTATTATTTTTACATAAATTAAAGAATTAATTTTGCAAAATTTAAAGACCGCAGACGGTTGCAATTACTCTAGGGCTATCTGCTGACTAGTTTCGACAATCCATTTAAATTTAATAAAAATCAGACAAGCACTTTTGAAGTTGTAGTTTAAAATAAATGTATGTTTGTGCGCATGTGGAAGAGAAAAATGACCCAGAAGGTTTAAAGTTATACTGGACCAACAATGAGCTTATTATGACCTACCATTCTACCAAGTTCATTAAAATCGGACGAGTTGTTTTTAAGATAAGTTGGTACGCAAAAATTGAGTCATAGTCCGTGTCTGTCTATCCACCAATAATGTTTTCTGATGTTTAAAACAGATTTCTGCCTGGATTTTTTTTAAATTGTAGGTATAAAAAAAGTTCGTTCTTGAGAACGATCTCATAGCTTCCGTTACCTACAGTAACCTCAGAAGAATAGATGAAATAATAGATACTCTAACAAACGGACGAAAATTATTTTTGGTCGGCTTGAGGACGGAACAGGATCGTGGGTTCGAGCCCATGCCTCATTTAAGTTGCTCTGATTTAAAGAGCCCATGCCTCATTTACGTTGCTCTAATTTAAAGAGCCCATGCCTGATTTACGTTGCTCTAATTTAAAGAGCCCATGCCTGATTTACGTTGCTCTAATTTAAAGAGCCCATGCCTGATTTACGTTGCTCTAATTTAAAGAGCCCATGCCTGATTTATGGTGCTCTGACCTCTGATTTGCAGAGCCCATGCATGATTTAAGGTGCTCTGATTTACACGGGCTTCGGTGGTTCATTATATAATATATATTGTAATTTATTTCTATGTCCACCTGACACTGTACAAATTTATTTGAATTCCCTATAAGTGTTTATTTATTATTCATTTAATTTATTTTAAACTTTTACCCCGACATAATACAAACATGCTTATATATCCGTGATATATTGTATGAATATATTTACTTTATTTTAAATGTCTCTTTTATAAAATAAATGTATTTTGAGTCTATTTTGAAGAACCAGTTAATGTCAAAAAGCGTTTCAACTGTTTTTTTCTCTCCGGTATTTCATAAAACTACTCTGATCTTCTATTTAACATTTTTTTTTCAATTCCTTCTTACAGAGATAAAGATCACGGAAAAATAACTTTTACATATTTATATATATATATATATATATATATATATATATATATATATATATATATATATATATACTACTTTGCAGTAGCTTTTATACGTTCAGTCAACGAGGATTTTAGTAGGTAAATATAGCACCATATCTATTCCGAGAAAATTTTCTATTTAATCAATATTCCTTTTAAAACTACAAAGGGTTGTTGTCATCCTATAATAGATCTTTTTCAATGAAGGTTTTTTTTCTAAATTGATAATTAAAAAAAAAAAAAAAAATCGAAGAAATATACTTAGTATTATATTTAAAAATATTATGTTATTGATTCAATATTTTTATTTCTATTTTTGCTAATTAATTAATTATGTATTTTTATTTATTTTGTGTTTTAAATCTTATTGTGTTGCTTTAGCTAAATATCTGATAATTTACGAGTATTAATAATTACATTTTTTATTGTACACTTAATTAAGTGTACAGCAAGCTGAAATAGATTGCATTGTATTTCTGCCTTGGTCCCTAACAAAGAAATTTGAAACTTTAAACTTAAATTTTTTGCTGTATTAAAGTTCGTAGGCTTCCGTGGTTGGAATTAAAATTATGTTTTAGGTCTTCTAGTGGCGGCCGGGTTTCGAAGGGTGTGCGTGTGGGTCCTGACGTTTTGCTTCTCATACTGGAAGCAGAAGCATCCTTAGGGGAGTTGGTACAGTGATTTATTAATGCAGCTTGGGTTTCGCGGTGGGGGGGGGGGGGGGGGAGGATTAATTCATATTTAAACAAGACCTTCATGATTAAGAAGTTGGTCTAGGTAGGACGGTCTAGAAAAGCATGCGTAGCCACATAAAAGTACCTTTAAAATTTACATGGTTTCCTCAAACAAGTAGCGATGTCTTATTGCTTTCATAATAAATTCCTTACCTGGCGGACCCTAAAAGGTTTATTGAAGACGTTCTCTTCCTCTCTTCTATACATCTGATTTACCTATTGATCTAACTTTATGATTATTCAACTTATTTATTATTAGTAGTATGACTGTTCCAACATTAACAAAATCATGACATCAATGCAGGACAACATATCTTCGATGATTTCATCATCAAACTAGGTAAAAATAGTCTCTTGTGACTTGTGTTGTGTCTTGTGTTGTGTCTTGTGCCAGTCTTTGGCTTTGCATGACACATTCGATGTGCTCTTGTGATTAATTGACGTATTTCATCCTTTTCGGCACTACTGGCCATAATTATAGAGGCCGAAAGCTGCTCTGACAATAAATATTACATTTTTACGTGGATACACTTTTTCCTCTACCTTTAAAAATGGCTTCCACGAATGTTCCATATACTATATTATGTCTAATTTCAATCTATAGAATCCATATAAATCACGGGAAACCACTATCGAACTGTGGTAATTATTTGTGACATTGAAAAGGGTGCACCAGTACTTTCATTTCGTTTGCCTCTGCCTTCTATGCTGCAATTACTGGTACGGCCGTGCGCCGCAATAGCATCATTTTTCACTTAGGGATCTAATGGCAATAACTTAATAAACTTAAAAACAATATCTTAAAAGAACGATTCCATGTACTGTGTTGCATGGATTGACCAGTAGAAAAAAAAATGTACTAGATTATATATAATCATTTGGGTTGAAAGCTAATGGGTATCGACATCGAATTTTGATTCCAGATTGTCCGTCAACTATAAAAGAGGAATGTGTGTTTTAGTCGAGGTTCTTCACTTCGATGTTGCCTAATTGTTCCTTTCACACAGCGTAAATTCTCTAAATCCTTTCCTTATACACTCAGGATTGCCAGTCTTGCCGCCAGTAAAGACCCTTAACTTCTACCTCCCTAGTATGCGCAGTTTGAAATGTCTTTAGTGTAGAGAAGGCAAAAGGTTTTGCACATCGAGCTGTCTTTAGCCTATAAGGAGTTTACACACGATGGTTGTTTTGCTCGTGTTTAGTATAAAGCTGTACTCATATAGCTGTTCTTATAGTCGTAACAGTCAAGGGGATACACATAAGGCTATGGACCGGGTTTTACACACGGAGATTTTCTTATACACTTCTACACACACGTCTGTCGTCATGTAAAGGGTTTACACAGAGGGTTGTTTTTAGTCGCCGACTCGTCGAGGCGGGTAGATAGACCTTGGTTTTAGTACGTCGCCGGCATGAAAGAGTGCGGCACTATCTAACGCCTCTCCTGACCTGATTACCTCTCGTCAGTCTTGCCTCGTTTTTATCGGCCGGTATAAACAAGGTTAAAAACAGCATAATCCCCAACGTAAATCTAGAAATTTCACCGTAAAAAGCCTCTATTTTCTTTCTCTTCTTAAAGATTAAAAGTAAACACGTGGAAACTAGATTAACTTGTAGGAGAAAAAACACCGCATGTTGGTAACAGCTCAAGTTATCAGGGATGATTGATGATAGCGATAACACATAACCTCTTATTGTCTCTACTTGTTTTTCCGTTAAAACAGTTTCTATTACGTTTTAGGGTATGGTAAGAACTTGATAAAAAAATCTTCCGCACATTTTACTTTTTTAAAAAAAAACTTGCAATAACAATTATAATTACTTCACAAACTATAACCAGTTTCGACTGTTATTAGTTCATAATAATATTTTTTTATTTAGATCCATGTTTCGAGAATTTTTAGCTATTCCATACGGATTTCCTTCCCGTACAATCTACTTTTCCCAACATTTCCTATAAGAGCGTATGTGGATATTAAATGTATTATAGTATTTCAAAAAATTGACTTGATCGAAAAATCAAATGGTTTAAAGTTTCTTCAAATGTAAATTAGTACAATTTAAAACAAATAAAATAATCTGACAATTAGAAATAAATTTAGATGGATGCAATAATTAGCGTTGGGACAACCGACTAGAAAAAACAACCGAATGAATAAGTCGATTCGGGAAAAAACAGTCGATTGAATTCAATCGACTGAAAACAGTCTCATAGCGGGTATAGGATATATAGACCGAGACTGAACCCGCAAGTTGAATGTTTCAATCGAATGGTTTTTTTTTATATAGGAATAGTACGGTGGAGGCCGTAAAGGCCTCAGAGCTGAGGGGGGGTGAGAGTGAGAAGGCGCTTGACACTCGTTATCTCGTCCCAAACTACAGCCTGCTACAACATCGTTTTCATTCGAATGAAAAAATATAGACTGAGACTGAATCCAGTCGACTTTTTCATTCGAATGTTTCATTCGGATGTTTTTTGGTTTTAGGTAGGGGAAAGGAACGACGGTGAAGGGCTCAGAGCGGAGGAGGGGTGAGAAGGCGCATGACACTCGTTATCTCGTTATACACACGTCCACATACACACGTCCGAATTACAACTAATACAACTCCAAACTATAGACTGATATCATTCGAATGAAAACTAGATATCCACAACCGAATGAATGAATATTTTAAAACAACCGTTTAGTCGACTTTTTTCAATCGAATGGTTCCCAACGCTAGCAATAATGCAAATTTACCGGCAGAATAATATCTGTTTAAAAACAATTGTCTAAGAAAAAATTTAGTCGTCTTCCTTAATCCCATCATTGCGATTTTCTGTTATAAAGCTAATAAAATAATAAACTACGAAATATTTTGTTCAAGGAACAAAATTACGTTAGCACTAGGATACAGCTACGGATTCCTAGCAAGAACCATGCGCTTCGCACAGGGCGAAGGCCTGTGAATGTATTTTATCTGCAGTAGGGAGAAAAAGTTATGTTTTTCAATTAGTTCAGAGGAGGACTAAAGTAAGTCCTTTCTTCCCTGAACTCAAAAAGTAGGGTGAAAAAATAAAAGTGGGGCGAAAAAAGAAGGATTGCCAACTTAATTATTTTATAAATAGTAGAGAATGAATGGCTAATGTAGTGAGGTTGTAGAAATTAGGTTGGTGACACGGCTTTTTCGACCTTTTTTCATGATTGGTTTTAAACCTGCATCTAAATAACCTTCTATTTGAGTTTAACTGCAATTCTTATTTGTTTTTAATATTGAATCTCTTATATCTGCTAAAGTGCTAACAATTATTGTTATTTATTAAAAATAATAAATGAAATCTGTGCAATGGATGAAAATGTGTATTTTCTCCCTACTGGAGATAAAAATTAATTAATACAAAATAAATTTTCACAAAGGGAAAACGATAAAATATTGTATGGACATCGGGAGTAAAGTGCTATAATTCCCTCGCGATAATTATCTCCCTCGGCTGCGGCTCGGGAGCCCATTCAGCGTTATTAATTAAACATGTAATTCCCTCGGCTTCGCCTCGGGATTTAGGGACCATTGTTCTTTTTGCTTCGCCTCAAGAACCAACTTATTCGCTCAGGGAATAATGGCTTACTTTACTCCCTAGGTGCATAAATAACTATTTTTGTGAGTCGGAATGAGTAAGGGCTCACCGGCTAGAAAAGTAGCTTGTGTAGAATATTGTATATAATATAACAGAGGCTAAAAAAGTGGGAAAACACACGAGGAAGTGGGGAGTGGGAAAAACATAGTTGAAAGAAATAAAGCTTTTTGGTGTTGTGAATCATTGATTTTAAGAAGCAGAGGAGAGGACAGACTTCTTGGTTTCGGCCGTAATGTATTCTCTTTATTTTACTGTAGAATACAGCAAGGTTGGAATACTAGATGGCTTTAAGTTTACCAGTGTGATGCTACAACCTACCCTTCTCTGTCTCACAAACACACTGACTTATACAAGGATTTTAAACCTTTACCATCTTACAGCCCAACTATGCTACAAGATACAAGATATGGAACCAAAGGCATCTGCTCTGAGAGATACTATGCAAAGAGAACAACCAAAAAATACAACCTTCTGTGTCTTATGCAACATAGGGTGTGTAATATATATATATATATATATATATATATATATATACTCTTTAAGGCTTTGAAACCGAAAAGCTGTTTTTTTTTGTTTTTTTTTTTTGCTTAGAGAAAAATAGATAAGGCGTGTTCTGTGTCCCATGGTCTAAATGCATCTTAGAAACAAAATAAATTTTCACAAAGGAAAAACGAAATGTTTAAAATAAAAAAAGAAGGAATTTAAACATAAGATCTTATTATAAATAGACAATGGTTGGAAACGGTACAAATACACATTATGTGCAAAACACTATCCCACTTATCCAGAACATTTATTTTGATAAGTTTTGTTTATTTTTTTTGTATGAAAAATATATTAATATTTTTTTTTTTTTTTTTTTTTGTCTATTTTGACGGATTTAAATTTCATACGTATCATCTGAGCTTAGGAAAAAAAGAAATGAAAGAAAATATGTAATAAAAAATCGATATTTTTAATAAACTGAAATTATTCTTTAAACTACTAGTGAATCCATCAAAATCTAATTTTCAAACTATCACCATACTTTCTCTATTCAGAGTATCTACCCCTTAATGGTCAAAGTCCGAGAATTTATTCTACAACTCAAAAGCAACTACAAAATGCCTCTTTGGACTTTTCTTTCTTTAAAACTACATTGTTTTCGTTGTTTAGTTATTACCTTGTTTTTTTTTTTTATTTGACCTCCATTTGTCCTAATTTTCGGATCCAGCATTAAATTCAAATTCAAAATAAGATAGATGTTCACTTCCCCTCCCCCCCCCTTATATTCACTCAATTTTTTCCCCTTAGATAAATTTTATGTGTGTACTGATACTAATGTGGGACCAAGATGATATGAAATACTCTATTATACTATCTTGATGTTGGACTATTTTGTAACAGAGCTATGACTATAATAGTTATTTTTGCAAGTAGTGCGCAAAGTGGCACTTTGCTGCACTCGAGCAAAATATTTACACACGAGCCGCAGGCGAGGGCGGAAAGGTTTCTTGAGTGCACTTTATGCTCGAGTTGCACATTCAATTTTTCCTACAGTTAGTTTTAAATCTTTAAATAAAATACAAAATAATAGTGTTCATCAACATGTAAAAAGATTTTACAATATCAACTAAACCAGCTGTTCTGTTTATAGCTAGTGTTGCCTTTTTTTGCCTGATTTAGCAAACCTGACCAAGCGCTGTTATTATTTTCCATTATAACACTTAATCATCATATTTGATTCTTTTTTTTAGATTGTCTATCTTTACTTTTTTATATTTTAACATTTTTATATTTGATATATAGAGTTTAAATCATGTAGTTAGTTAAAAAATAATCATTAGTTGTCATTGTTATTATTATTATAATATGGATTATTTAATCTTTGTTTAGATTTAAGTTCTTTATGTTCGTAAGTTGGAACACTGGAGTGGGGTAAAGTAAAACGAGTGCGTTAAAGTAGTAAGTGCAGGAATCTGCTGCTTTGCGTACTATTTTGAGTGCGATAACAACCACTTTATCGGCCAACTGTAGGAAAAAATAATTATATATTTGTAACGGGGAAGCCAAGTCTAGAATATTCTAGGAAAGCAGTGTTGACCTTAGGCTAGCAAAGGCTCGAATTTCTGTCTACCTTACTTACTGTGCTTTACCCCCACCAAGAATTTATCAGACTAAGCCCTAGCATAAAGTCACTCAGGGAGTACGATCTTAGCTCTGGATGTGTAGTACACATCATAAATCAATATCACACATATATAATCAAATACCAATATATTATATTTTCAAGAAATAACCAGTTTACTTTATTCACTCAGCAAATCCTCAGATTACAGATTATTTCATAATAATACTCTTCATGAAACTGACATACTACAGTTGCAGACTACTAATGAGAAAAGAATACTCTTGCATTTAACGAGAAAAATAATTTTTCCTAAAACCGTGTTTTAATTTAACATCATCAATCTAATGTTTAATATAATCATCAATAATGTTAAAGATACTTAAACACGTTTCTCTTCTCTTACTTCCATTGTACTACTAACCGCAAATGAGAAAGTTTTTTTTCTTCAAGAAAATTTAATTTTTCAAATGAAGTTCATAAGCAAATGGAGAAGGTAGGTAAAGTAGGAAGCACTCGTGAGAAGTACTACTAGCTTACTTCATTTAGTAAATGAAGTATTTTCTTTTGAACAGGCTTCACAGGGCTTGGTAGAGTCTGCCTTACTTTTCAACTTAAACTGAATAAGTACCGCTATCTAACCAATCAACTTAATTATAATTAACTACATTATACTTACGTTTTCTTTTAATTCTGTACAAACTTATTTATTTGACCTCGATACATTTGTGTGTGAAGATTACGAAGGTACGAGGATTTCAATTAATTTGATAGGTCCATCTTACAAGATATAAAACCAGTAATTCAAAGGGATAAGCTAAGTGAATGAGATAAAATTGATCATAAAACCACATATAAATCATATATAATCATAACTAATAATAAAAATAGCAAATAAATATAAACAACTAAAATATCACAAGAGTAAAACTAATATAGATATATAGATTGAATTTAACAATATTTATAAATTTTTACCCTAACTCAAAATACGGAAGCTAAGTAAGTATAACATAACAGTAGAGCAGATTTAGTATGTTATAATAATTCTTATCATAAACAGACATCCTTGTCGCTTATCAGTGTTATCATAAATATAATATAGACTTACTTTCTCTACGAGGAAATTAGCATTTTTTAAAAAAAATAAATTATAGTGTAGTTAAGGGAAATACATTTTGTTATAATACAAAATAACATACATATGTATGTTATTTTGTACTATGTATATTAGATACTGAAGTTCACCAAGTTTCCACACACCTTCAGTTTTATAGGGAGAAGAGAATTATTTGTTTATAAGAGAAACTGTATAATAAGTGTATACATACTCACTTTTGTAGCCCATACACTTATGTAATTTTCTTCGGGTAAGATTTTGATATCAGCCAAAACGGGTCTGACATTTCCTGACCTTAAGTGTAAAAAAAATCTATCTAGAAAACTAAATATATGTACTAAATTTTCTCGTCTGGTGTTTCCCATTTGTTGATCCGGGTTTTCACAGTTACATTTAATTATCATTAAACATTTTATCATAAGTATAATAAAAAAGAAATTCCTCCATGGCAGGGTTAGATTCGTATTTAAAAGGACAACATTTTAGAATTTTATGATAGCTCTAAAATTTATTTGTAAATTTCGCCTTGGGTATGATTTTTCTGAACATGTATGCTAAATTTTATAGAAATCGGAAGTTATTTATTTGTTTTTTTGAAGGGTGTTGTACAGCTTGATCCTATACATCCTATTCTTATGTTTTACAATATATTTATATACAATCTACCATGGGTCGAGTAGTTTAAGCTTCACGCGTCTGCACAGACGAGAGGCAGACTTTTTTAAATACCACTTTTTTCAACTCGTGTGGCTTTAAAACGAGTAAATTTATCAAAATCGAATTTTCGCTTTATCAAAATAACTTTTACTCTTATATAATATGATGCGTATATGAGAAAGTAAAAAAAGTCTGGCGTTTTTGGCGACAAAAATTAGGTGGTAAATTTCTGTTTAAATATGGGAGGGAGAGGTAGCTATGTACACTTAGAAGAAAATAAGGGATACAAAAAGTTAGAACGAGAGAGATATACATTGTAGAGAGTCGAGTGATATAGTGGAACTAAGTCAGCGGACCATGAAATAAAGACACTTGACAAACTCTGCTTAGCCCGCATAACAACAACATTCTACCGCTACCCTCCCCCAATCCTTTCCCCCTCAGGCTTTCTTCTCCCTTCCACGACCTTTCCCCGAGTTTTCCTTTCTGTTTCCTCCTCCCCCTTTCCCATTTCTCTTCCGACTGCTCAAACAGAATTACCAGCATTACCCTCTGCCTTCCTCCATCCAAATCATGACCTCTTGCAGTCAAAGAATAGAAAAAAAGTCCTAATGTAGTATGACTGCAATCTCAGCGATTTGTCCTTTTTTTATCTGTTGCGTAAAAACTATATCTTTAGTTTCATTCAACCTCGAGGGGCTTTTCTGTTTAATATTTTAGCTGAGCAGATGTCAAACTTTTTGAAAGGGGGGAAAAAAGTCCGATTTAATATTTTCTAAATTTTTTTTCTATCGGTTTGTGGAACTTTTCTTTTTCGCTTCAAAATCACCTTTTTTTAGATACGTCTACTTAAATAAATTCTGAATGGAACTGCAACAGTAAATTTATTATTATATTATTAAATAGGAAGAAAATAATATGGGTCGGTTTCGATGACTGTTAATAAAATGAATCTTTTTCAAAAACTATAAATAGTGTGTGTGTGTGTGTGTGTGTGTGTGCATATATATATATATATATATATATATATATATATATATATATATATATATATATATATATATATATATATATATATATATATATATACAGGGTGTCCCCGGATCGACTTACCTATAGGTGTAAATGCAAAAAATTTCATATTTCGAAAAAAAGTCATTCTTTATAAAGTCTCCTGCATGTTTTGGAATGAAGATATATCGCATTAAACATTTCCTACCATGCACCCTGTACCCAAAAGGTACAAATTTCTGAAATTGGTCAAGAGAGAAGTTGTCTTATTTTTGATTTTTCGATAAAATGTTATTCTTTATAAAAATATGTATTTTCTATTCTAAAATAATTTTTGATATAAAAAATTTGAATAACGGATGTCAAAAATCCCCCCCTTCCCCTTCAATACAAGAAATAAAAAAAGAAACAATTTTTTTGAGTCCTGGTTCGATTCCCTGCCCAGGAGAAGTTATTTTTATGATACATTTTGATGAAATGTTCAATAATAATTAAACGTACATACGAAAACTAATAAATGAAAATATTGGGCTAAGTAATTATGAACTCGTATATGAGAAAGTTTGTCTGTTTTCTCGGACCGATTTTTTTATTTCTTGCCCACTTTCTTTTTAAGTGGCTTTCATCAAAAAGGTTATGAACACAACTATTGATAACAAGACCTTTAAAATGATACCTCATTTATCCAGTTTGAACAACTTTAAATATTTTTCAATATTGAAGGGGGAGGGGGGGGGGGGATTTTTGACATCCGTTATTCAAATTTTGTAAATCAAAAATTATCTTAGAATAGAAAATACATATTTTTATAAAGAATAACATTTTAAAAAATCAAAAATAAGAGCACTTCTCTCTTGACCAATTTCAGAAATTTGTACCTTATGGGTACAGGGTGCGTGGTAGGAAATGTTTAATGCGATATTTTTTTTCGAAATATGATTTGTTTTGCATTTACACCTATAGGTAAGTCGATCCGGGGACACCCTGTACATAAATATATATATATATATATATATATATATATATATATATATATATATATATATATATATATATATATATATATATATATATTATTACAACACTTTAATTAGATGTAATTTATTACCTCTTGTTTATTGTTTTGTTTTTTTATATTATTTTTCTTGCTTTTATTTTTTTTCTATCTTTGGAACGTTTTTTAAAAACTAGTTTCCTGTTACCGAAAATGTAAATAAATATCTCTTAGCTCACATTATTAATGTTTATATTATGGGATTCAATTTCAATGTAACTCTAAAAAAAGATACTTAAGAAACAGACCAGTGGAGAGCGGCTGTCCCACCCACTTTGGTGGACAATGTGATTTTTATGGTGCCATTTTTTGCTTGTAGAGGAAAGTTGCTCACATTTTTATTAATTAAGTGATTAATTATGTAAATAGGAGATTACTACTATATCATTACACTTTACTTACTCAGATAAAGGCCTAACGATAGTCAGGTATGAGCAAAAATTTGCCAATATAAATAATTTAAAAAAGTGTTTTTTAAATATCATCCCAGACATAGAAGATAAAGACAAATTAGAAAATTAAGGGATAAACTGAAGAATAATTAGTTATTTAACCAGAAATCATGTTGGTGTTAGTGTGTCACTTGATGCGGGTTAGTTATTAAAATATTTCTCCAAATCAAAGTGGGCACCTTTGCATTGTGAAAAACCGAAAAGAAAAAAACAAAAGCTGTCTTGGCTATATTAAGTTGGTATTATTGGTGCTCTAATTTTTTTTTTCTTTTTATTGAATAGCACAACAACATAAATGGTTAATGTGATAAGTGATACTGGTAACAATGTTTTTCGGACAGTGAATTGCATGATACAGTTAATAATCCATTGATTACTCCTTTTGAAGTGAATGATCCAGAATATGAACAATCAAAACAATAAAATAACAAGGGGGTGAAAAAAGAAATAGCTAATTAAAATAATATTTATAGTAGAGAATGATAAGTGTGAAATTATCGATATGTAATCTCACATTTAGTACATCTCGGAGCTACTGCCTCCTCAGGCGGCGAGGTGGGTTATCTTATCGGGGATGGATTGGGAAGAAAAGAGCCCTATTAAAGGATTGGGGTGATTTAATAAGGATTCATGAAATTGATGGTATGTGGATATAGATAGGTCGCGGGTAAAAGGAATATTGAAATCATTATGGATAGTAAAGTTGGATACGTAAATTGGAGCATTGGTGATTTTAAGAAGTATCTTTGTTTAAAGAGTTTGTAGTCGACTGGAGTTTTTGGAAGGGTTGGTGCTACCCCCAAACCTCCAAAGGTCCAAGCCGGTTTTAAAACTGTGTTGAAGATGAGAAGTTTATTACACAGTATATTATCTTGGACCTACGATCTAGAAGACGAAGCAGCTACTTGCTTCATCTTCTAGAACTTGCTTAGTTCCAAGAGAACACTGAGGAATAGATATCTCACCTACAGCACAGTTTTAAAACTGGCTTGAGGCAAATGACAAATAATGGTCTCAGTGATTCAAATTGTTAATAGAACCCACTTTCAATTTATAACCATACCTAGCTGTAAATAATCTAGATTAATGTTTAAATTTCAATATATATGATATAAGTATCATTTTATAATTTAAACTGAATTAATATCTAATAATTTTATATTATGTAAATCATTTATAGACATTCACATGAAAATATATAGTATGCTTAAAAAATATTTACAATTTAAAAAATTGTCTTAAAAGGACCAAAAATAAATAAAAGGGACAAACCCTCTTGAAAAATGTAACAAAGCATTTCGTCTGATATGGAGAAAAAATAGGGGTTATTTGAACTAGAATATAGGGACAAAGTTGAGGGGGCGCTAACCGTTGTATATAGTCTGCATGGTCAAATATTCATGAACACCTTGTGTCGGGTTTGGGGGAGGAAGCGTCTCTAAATCTACCTACAGAGCGCTTCAATTATAGTAGGGGGGTTACCTTGTCCCCTATGTTTCATGTCCTCATTTTTAAAAATAAGGGGTTGGAACATTTTTTTTTTTTTTTTTTTTTTACTTGGAGTATGGTTTTTATACACATATATATTTGGAGCTAAAGGGGGTAAAAGAGGGTACAATGTAGAGTCTGTCTCTAGGGAAATAGCTAACGGGGTCCTTCAGGGAGGCAATGGGGTGAGGGGGGGGGGGGGGGATAAAATGTTTATGGAGGGATGGAAGAAAAATTTGAGAGGGGGAAGGGGTCTATTTTTTTAACCTCTACTGGTTTAGAGAGGCTTATACAGTGAGGCACATTGAGAGGCTGGAGTGCTTCACATTGTGTCTTCTTTATTACCCCCCCCCCCCCCCCCCCCAACTACCCCTCCACACGATAATATTACGAATACAAACTCAAAATTTGTTTGTTTGAGTTGATTTTGTTTTCCAGAGGTGGAGGAGAGGGTTTTTAAAGGGGAAGTAGAACTAAAATAAAGATGGGAAAACACGAAATATACTGTCATGACCATTCAAATCCTAAAACATACACACATGCTGACACAATGATGCCTTTTCTTTCTTTTCGTCTTACCCACCGGACACAAAAGAATAAAAATTTGACAAGGAAAAATTTAGAAGGTAAATTGTATTTATAAGAGGTGAAGATGCCGAAATGACATCAAATGGAATTTAGAAGGTATGGAAGAATATTGCATCTTAACCAAATGCAATTATTATTTCATTCTATTTTTATTATTTATTCCTTTAATGTAATATTTATTATCTACGTTACCTAAAAGGAGAAACTAAATATATAATAATAGACTTAAACAGTATTCAGTTAATGTGAAGTATCGGTATTTTGGAGTTTAAATTTATTAAGATTATGAGTATTTTACTACGATTTTATTAGCTTGATTTCTTGTTTGTTTGTGTGTCCAATACAAATCTTGCAATCGATATTTAACTAACTCCTCGAGTAGCTAGACATTTGAAATTTTTAGAATAGATCAGAACACGATGACGATGCATTATTTTAATACTTTTAGCCATCTTTCAGCAGAATTTAATAAGTTTTTAGTTTTCAGCAAATTTCGCAGTATGGAAAGTTGGTTCGGAAAAAATTCGCAAGTTATTTTATTTGTTTTGACATGACCCATGTTTACGACGGGTTACAAATTTATAATTTTTACTTTAGTTCTTGGTATGGCTGAAAAAATTGTTAAAATGTTCAAAAATGATTACATAAGGCCTTTTTTTATGTAAAAACTAATTGTATTTTGAAGAGATAAATATTGAATGACAGCGCAACAGGAAAAGTAAACAAAGAAATAAATTAAGTGACTTAGATTCGGTGTTGGCGAGATCCGTTGTACAAAGATTTGTCCTTTTATAGGTTTAAGATCAGCTGTCTAGTTGGTTGTCATTTATATGAAGTAAATAAATTCGGAACTATTTGATTTCACTAACATTATAATATAATATAACAATAACAATTATATTATCAACACTATGTACGATTCAACAGAAAATTTAAAAACGTAGTAAATAAAAAGTTCTTTTTATTTTGTAATTATTTACATTTGATATCAATATCGTTGTAACCGCGGTTGAGTTAGAGTTTTTTATTTTTATAGATGGGCCATTTGCAAATAAAATGTATTTTAGGGAAATCAATTTGGCTACTTTATAGAAAATTAAAATAAGCCTTAGACATGATAATATTGATTATTCTGACACATCAGGGACTTAGGATGACATTTTCGTTCAAGAACAGTCAGTTTTCAAATTCATTTACATATATACATAAAAAATCACATTTTTGTCGTAATGAGTGCTACTATCATAAAAACGGTATTTTTTAGACTTTATTTCTCTGTTTTTATGAAACGTTACTAAATTGTATATATGACGTAAATATTCTCTTTCATCCCACCAGAAATATTTTTTAGACCCAAAATATTTGCAATTTTTTAAAAAAAGTAATGAGTGTTACATTTATTATCTTTTAATATTTCCTTAAAGCTTCGAAATTTAAAGGATACGTTTTCAGTGCATTGTAATGAAAGTCTTTATTATAAAGAAGAAGAAAAAATCATTTTTCTTTATTAAAAAAATAGTTGGACACGGCTACCCATAAGAATTTGTTTTTATTCAAGTTACACTCATTACATTATGGTAACACTCATTACACATTTATAATATATTGGACCTAGAAAAAAAAAAAAATTAACACAAACTTTAAATATTACTTTTATTTACAATTTTTTTTTTTTACATGCGGCAAATGTATTTTTTGTAAAAAAATTTAACTCAATCATTTTTTTTAAGTATATACAGTATTGTAGAACAAACATTATAGTAACACTCATTACAGGTAACACTCAATACATTTATAACTTTAAAAAATCTTTTCACAGAAACTATGTTTCTTAATTAAACCAATTTTGTGTACTGATTATATTAATTAATAACTACTAAATCATATTAATAACATAAATAAATGTTGATTACAGCTACAAAAAATTATGGTAACACTCATTACAATTAATAAAAATACTCACCATTTTTTTTTAGTGAAATATTAATTGTAGAGAAGAATAAAGTGCTATCAATCCAAAAAGTTGTTGATTACTGACTTAAATGTCTTCTTAACATAAACAAACCCTAATCCCTCCTTCTTTCTTTCATACTCACCCTCTAATTCTGCCAACTCTTATCAGTAACACTCATTACCAAACCCTTGGGACATACATACAAATATATTTGTTTCGTTTTGTACTAAAGTTTTATTTTTTCCTATCCCATTTATATAAACTTGGATATTTTATTGGTTAAAAAAAAAATATAATAAAAAATAAACTTATGAAAAAAATGAATAAAATCACATTAGATGTTATCAAAACTACTGTGGGATGTAACACTCATTACAATTTTTAATATCAAAATTTTCACCTTATAAGCCATAAAATGACAGGGTAACAATAAGGGTATGCCATACCCTTATTAACACAATAATAGACAGACATCTGATCAATAAACCTAAAGGTTTTTTAATTTTTCATTAATATGAATTTTTTTAGTTACAATAAAATTGTAAAATCTTGGGACAGAAAAGGTCCATTTTATTTGAAAATGACCCAGATATTGATAGACTATTGTTTTTTTAATTTAAAATCTATGTATTACCATACAGAATATTTATGTTAAATTTCATCAAATCACTTTATATAGACCATAGGCCATAAAAATAAGATCATAATTGAGAAAAAAGATATGTTTAGGGAAATTCTCTTTTTTGTTTACCAGAACAATTGCTGCTATCTACCAGCTTCATTCGGAAGCATGTCCATGGACTGTTTAGTTACTAAAAATACCTCGATCTTTTCATCGCTTAGTTATTGTGGAGATTCAAAGTCCATAGGGGTTTTTTGTGCGTATTCATTGTCACACAACATCGAGTCAAAGAATCTCATTTTAGATGGGACTCAAATTTTCAGCCCTATGACATTCAAGATTCATTGTCGCAGATGCAGCCGGGATTCAACCCTGCGACAGTGAATCCGGACAAAAAAGTTGCTTTGTTAAATAAGCTTTTTCATTAGACATCGCTGCTTTGTTAAATACGCTTTTTCATTAGACATCGCTGCTTTGATAAATACGCTTTTTCATAGATATCGATGCTTTGTTAAATACGCTTTTTCATAAACACTGTACTTACATGCTTTTGAATTTACAAATCTTACGTGAGGTCGAGGTGCCAGTGTAACCGTTGGGCTTAAGTCACTTGTCACGTCTGTTCGGCCATCAATAAATCAAGGGTACCACAAGGTCGTGGGTTCGATCCCACTCCACGATGTTCTTATTTACATGGTTCACTGATGATCACACCATAGGCATACTCGTTTCGGTGGTACATCGTGCAGAGGTGTGTGAAGTGGCTGGAACTCTTTACCAAATGGAAAGTAAAAATGGGACCAATAAGGGTAGGGCATAATTGCTATAGGTTTCAACAAGTGGTTCGTCCTTGCCGTCTCTAACTACTCTAACTCAGGTAAGGTCACCTTAGTCCAATGGATTAAAATAGACCAATATCTCAAAATTGCATTCCTGATACCTTGGCATTGAAAGATTGAATAAATTTAACGTGGAAACCTGTCCATATTTGGTTATAGAAAATTGACAACTTATTTTCTTGTTTCTTCACTGCCTAATGTCAGAGTATTTTTAATAAAAACCATTATTAAAATAAAATTCGGTTTTCCTTGAGACACAACATTAGTGTGTTTCTTAATTGAAAAACGTTATTAAACTTAAACGCCTTCTTTAAATTTGTATAAGTAGTTTGTTCTTGATGGTTTTTTTTAGGTGTAATTAAAAGTAATCAAAATTAATTAATTTTTATAACTTTACTTGTGAGACGTTTCGACCCTTTGTGTAAGGTCATTTTCTTATAACATCTTTTCTTGAACCTAGAGACTTGAAAATGTATTTGCGTATAGGTTCCAACTAGTGAAAAGCTAGAGGGTTGTTAGTTTTTGATTTTTGACATTTTTATGTTCAGGCTATGAAACATAAGTCAAAAACGTTACGTTACTTTTAGCTTAAAAACTCAGAAAAGTATAACAGGGAATTAAAAAGCTATAGGAGGAGTGTAATCCAGTCTCTAGCTGGTGGGCCTCCCTCCACCGCACGTCATAGGGCCGAAGAGAGTCAAAAAGATTTATACGTGAGACAGGGAGTTAGGAAAGTACAGGAGGTTGCCATCAACTCTCAGCCCTCTCGGCCTACCTAGTATGAAGGCATATTAACAATTCGTAGAAGGCAGGCCGGCGCATTTTAATTCGGTATTATGTAATCAAGCTGCGGCAGTGCCGGTGTGGAGATAAGAATAAAAATTATCTTCCATCTACTTTTATCAATTACTTGAATAAATTACCGATTTTATTTCAATTTATGTCGGTAGTTTACGCAGAGCGAAAACATGAAAATGTCTCACTGCCTTGCAGACTCGTATGCAAGAAGTATTTTTTTTTTTTTTCATTTCTTATCGCTTTCAGTTTTAATGATAATAAATAAAATGTGACTGGAAAAAAAATTAAAATATAAATTACAAAATTTTAAAAACAGGCGGAAATTTATATTTTTACAAAGAGTAATTGTGTGAATTTTGGTAAAATAATATTAGGCTGGTGAGGCGTAATCTTATGGGAACTTTTCTTAGATTTATTATCTGGAAAGTGCTGACCCTAGCAAATTTTTTAAAAAATACAATTTATTAAATTCTGATTTGACGATTTTCCAATTTAAGCCACACCCACCGATGTTTTTCACCCTTTTACTGTGACAAATGAAATAAAAGTAATAAAAATAATTTAAATGAAAAAAATTCAAAATAAAAAGAATTGTTATTTCAATATATATGTTGAAAGAGATTTAAAGAAGATAGTAAATAATCTTACTAAATACTTGACTTAAATAATATTTAAAAAAAAAAACGAGTTGAGAGGAAAGCTACAGTGATGGTTAAAGGTACAGCATAGGCTAAATTTAGCATTTAGATTTAATATTCGAATAAAACAAAGCGAATAATGTCTGGTCGTTCAGTTCAATCCCTCAACACATGGCAATTAATATTAGATAAGTCAAGCATATGAGGATGGTATTGTTATCGTGTGCAGGATTACTTGCCAGGTCTACTTGTATGATACCATTAAGATGTGGGACAAAGTGAATATGGGAAAAACTAAATACATGCAATAAATAATAAAGGTAGAGTGCCACGGCGACTAAACAAAGGAAATGACACATTCAAAGTATTGAAGAGCATTTTCTATATCTCGGCCCATTACTAACCGTCGACAATAGTTTGAGAAAATATTCACCAGGAAATAATGAAGGACTAATGGACGGAGCTTAGATCAATCAGTTGGCCATTAGAACTTGGTAAAACAACAACTACCTCAGTTTTGCAAAACATTGAGGTATTGAAACAATGTTTAATGACTCCATTTCTTGACTTTTAGCAGAGTAAGGAGAAATCTCGAACGCTTGCAATACGATAAATTAGAGTGAAAAATACTTAAAGAATAGTTTGAATAAAACAATATATGAGTATATGTATTCAAAGCAATTTTTTTTATCCAATTTACATATTAGCTGCCATAAAATGTTGCTATAAACATCTTAGGGAAAAAATCTAAAAATTGTTTAACAAATAATATTTAGCAGACGTGTAATTATAAAAATTTTTAGCTGGAAGGTTTTATTAAGAGTATAAAATTACATTTTCACTTTAATCATAAAAGTTGCGCAATTCCTTTGAAATCCATGCTATTGGACATTTTAACTGATTTCTTTGCAACATATGATAGCCTTATCAGGACCAAAGCATTTTTTTATTATTAACTACATATTTTACGATTTTGGTAGTATTCATACTACCGAACGATTAAATTTTAATTTAAATCAAATTATAATTATTATTAACTACGGGAAACAGACAGAGAAAAGTAGACTCCAGCGCGGGGATTATAAACTATATTAACTACAAAAAAAAGTTATATGGGCTGATTATCAGATAAAACCAAATTTATAAGGGGGCTGTCGTTGTCATTTGAAAATAAAATTATCTACTTTACTTAATAATCTAGTTATTGCAGCACAAATTGATACCAAGATAGAGTATCCGCAGGAAAATTTTCTTATTTTTGGGTTTTCGAAAAAAGTCATTCTTCATAAAAACTCCTGCTTGTTCTTAACCCTCTAAAAATGATAAAATTTTCTTGAGTTTGTTTACAGGGTGTTCAGTTTTTTGAAAACTTTAAAATATGACCATGAGTAAACTACCCTTATATTCGATGGTATCGAAAAATATTATTTAGAAAAGTGGTTCAGATTTGCAAAAAACGTATAAATATTAAATATTAACTTATTTGATCAATTATTAAATTTTAGTTAATTTGATGAAATTAACTAAAATCATTTTAGTTTGTTTTCTAAACATAAGTAATAAATTAACTACAACAAATAGTTCTCTTTGCATTTTTATAATAAACAAGTGTGATAAGAAACAAGTGGATAATAGCTTGGAAGAGTCAAAGGAAATAATTAAAGAGTCCACTGCCAATATTCCCCTTGATCAAGTTCAAAAGGAAAAGAATTTATAAAAATAATCGAAATTTGCGCAGAAGTATGTGGCAATACATTTGAATGATGATTTCTTTAATTTTATTTTCCAACTCCGTTAATTTTTTTATTTGTGATACTTAAATAGATGCTTAAATTAATTACTTGCCATGATGGTGTTTTTTTTTATAATTTATTTATTACATTAGCTTATTATTTGATTTATAAGTTTTTTGTGTTTTTTTTTTTTTTTTTCATAAAAGAAATAAATATTTAATATTTAACGTTTTTTGCAAATCTGAACCACTTTTTTAAATAATATTTTTTGATACCATCAAAAATAAAGGTAGTTTACTCTTGGTCGTACTTTAAAGTTTTCAAAAAACAGAACATTCTGTACACATAATCAAGAAAATTTTATCATTTTTAGAGGTTAAAGAACAAGTAGGAGTTTTTATAAAGAATAACTTTTTTTCGAAAACTCAAAAATAAGAAAATTTTTCATCTCGGATACTTTATCTTGGGACACACTGTATATTCAAATTCTTATTTATAAAAATATTTTATTTATTGTTCTGTTTTTTATTTTTATCTTTTAAAAAAATGCAATGGCTTACGTTATGTCAAAATAAAGAGAGGAGTAATGTGGGCGGTTCCTTTTCCTCCCAAAATAAACAAGGGGTTGAAAAAAAACTTGTGAAAATCAGCGCCATCTCTGGAGAAAAGGTCACAACACTACTCACTCCCGCGGGCTCTTAATGAAATTTAAGATTTATTAAATGTCAAGTTTTATTACTGTCTTAGCCGTTTTTTAACTGAATTTTTATTTATTGATTAAAATGATAGAAAAAACAACAACATTAACCATTATTAGTTATAAGTCTCAACCATGCTACATTGAATTATAAGTTTATTTTTTATAATTTATAAAATAGTGTGTATAATTAAATTGTAGGAAAATATGTATAGTTTAATTATATTGTGAAATTTAAATAATATGAAAAAAATTGAAATTTTGAATTAATACTATTGTTAATATGTTTTCATTTCTAGTAAGTAATGTGATAAGAAAATTACCTTACACAATGGGTCGAAACGTCTCACAAATAAAGTTATGAAAATTAATTAATTTTGATTACTTTTAATTACACCTAAAAAATCCATCAAGGACAAATGAACTATACACATTAGTGTGTTTTACTATATAATATCAGATTCCGCAATAGTTACCAAACAGATCTTTATGTAGACGGTTTATATTTTACTTCCTAAATTCAAGTTTTGCAAGCACATGTCTGAAATATTTGACTCCAGTAAATATAGCGAATAGTTTTCTGTAGACCCCATTTCCCACTCATATGACTCTATTATTGAATGAATTTGTGTACAGACAAATTAATAAAAAGATTAAGGTGTTAAAATAGAGAAAGGTTGGGGGTGATCCTTAAACTTTTAACTGATTTTAATTCTCCCAAATTCTATTTAATAAGGAGTTACTGTATAAAATTTACTAGTTTATTATTAAGCCCGGCTTGTATTTAGAAAAGCTCTCATGACAACTACTTAGCTTTAAAGTTTTACCTGAGAAAAAAATCTGCATTAACTAAAATGCTATTTATTAGAAAACTTTTAAGTTTAAGTTCTTAATTAAAATGTATAAAGGGAGTTGAGTCTGAGTTTTATTTTTAAGTTTTGTGCCTTAGAGCCATCCAACACTACGTCTTACTTTAAAACCTTAAAATCAAAGAAGTTAACTTTAGCGGTCGGAGCAAGACAACACGGTTTTAAAGCTTTGGTAATAGTGGATTCTAGGTTCAAAGGAGAAATAGATTGTAATAGTCTTATGAATTATATTTTTGAATAAGGTATGACCCTAAATTACTGCATGATTAGGTCGAAGTTGAGGTGATAAGGTTCGGTATACAATGTTCAGAAAAATCATATTCTGAGGTGTAATCGAGAAAAATATTATACTTCTAAGTTTGTAGGCGTTTATCTTAAAAATTTTCTAAAAATCTTGGTATCTTTCCAAAAACAGATCCGACGATTTTTAATATTCATTTTTTATAAAAGTATTCTATTTAAATAACCATATAAGTTAGCTTTCTCGCAAAATTCTTGTTTTCATGAATAAAACTATAAATAAATAGTTAAAGGTGGAAGATTTGTGTTCTTGTTGTCTAGGGTTGAATTATTTTTACTAAAAATATTAATATCATTTACAATAATTAAATTTAACCTTCTACTAAATAAATGGAAACACTAGACGAAGCGATTTGAGGTAAATAGGTAAGTTTAGTCCAAGTGTTTTAGACTATATTTTTCTATTTTAAACGAAAGTATAGAAACGTTTATCGGTTTCTTACTTATAAGTACCCTGTTTTTATAACACTTGTTGGATTACATGTTTTGTGACTGTTAAAGGTAGTCAATTGTCTCTTTTATAAATCCAAGCAATATTCGTTGGTGCTGAACCTAGCGATCTTATTTGACAGTAGTTATTAGATGGTATTTGATATATTAATTCTACGCAATTATTTTGTTTGATAAACATCTGACACCACCACATAACGGTATTTGGATGTAGGCATAGATAAAGCCCAAACACCGTGGTAAACAGAACGAATGCGCATGCTCCGTAATCTAGATAAGCTAGGCAACTCCTTCCACAGGGTAGAGTTAAAGGACAGTTGCGATGGTTAAGTGACCAATACCGTATGTGCGGATGTCGCAGCGGAAAGGGTTCTATGTTTTCGTCAGCTCTACCAACGAATTTAGATACGATCATCGTCGATAGTGTACCTTCCACAATCCGGCACCTTCTAGGATAACGATCCATCAACCAGGAAGGACCAATGGTATGACTGGTACTCTTATACATAAGGACAATTAAATTTATTATTTCATATTAAAGCTCATATAAACAAAATATTCATTTAGAACTTATTCTTTGCAACAGCCTAGAAGCTACGAACGCTCTCAATAAAACCTAGTCTGGAGCGTTTCACACTGACATTTGACATACTATGATAAATCCCCCCCCCCCCCTTCCCCGAATGAAAAGAAAATAATTATATCTATATGCTTCCTCCAATGCTCTCAATTTTCCATTTTTAATTTGTAAATTAGTTTTCCTTCACATCCAAACACCTCTCTGAAGTATCGTATCACTTACTTTCGGATCTGCAATTTCTAGCTCTGTAGAATTTTATCACCAATTTTTAAATATCTTCTAGGTTCCCTGATAAATAACGATACATCTTGTTCATTCCTGTATAATTTTTACTGTTCAATAATACGCATCGTTTCGTAATATTTATCTTCAATGTCTTCTATGTATGTAATTTCAAATTCAATCTCACTGAAATAATCCAAGAACTGCTCTATTCGATCCTGTACTTTTAGGACACGAGTCCAACAGTTCTCTAATGTTTTTACTCTCGTTGTTATATCATTCAATTTTATATTTGATTAAAATAAAAATAAATGTAGAATCTTGTAATTTGTCATTAATTTTATGATTGGATGAGGTGTCTTGTGGGGTAAATAAAAAAGCTGTTTTTAGATTTTTAAAAACATGGTTGATATTTCATCCTTTTGTTGGGACATTCTCAAAACCTAAAAATTTATTAATCCTTTAATTAGATCCTAATAAATTTATATAAATACTTTATTTTGCTTTCGAGCTTACCAAAGGTAACGGAAGCTAGGTGATCGTTCTGAAGAACGAAAAATGTTTAGGTCTCCGATTTCAAAAATTCCAAGACAGAAATCCGTTTCAGACATCAGGAAACATTTTTGGTTCCGTGTCTGTCTGTCGGTCTGTCCTTCAATTTTTTCGAACCAACATATCTTAGAAATTTGGGTGGTTGTTCATGAGTAGCCCATTGTTGGTCCCATATAAGTTTCAACCTTTTGCGCTCATTTGTTTCTCTTCCACATGCGCACAAACATACATTTATTTACACCTATAACTTCAAAAGTACTTATCTGATTTGTATAAAACTTTTATAGTTTATAGAAAGTAGCCTGCAGATAGCCCTAGATTAATTCTAACCGTCTGCGCTCTTTAACTTTTGCTTAATTGATACTTTAATTCAAGTAAAAAATCCAAACAATTTTGACAAATTAAAAAAATCGGAGACCTAAAACATTTTCGCTCTTACGACCTTCGGTAAGCTCGGAAGCAAAAACGGGGAAACAATTAAAGAAATTAAACAATAATGGCTTGTAAAAGCATAAAGTCAATAAAGTTCGTGATAGAATGCGAGGAAGCTATATGCCACACCAATTGGCTGTCTATTTTACATATTTCTTAATAATGCTATCTAGATGGTGTTGACGAATAATTAATATAAAAATACCATTTTTAAAAACCATTTTTTCTGTATTCTTCACCTCTATTGTTTCCATGTGCAAAATGTGAGGAAGATTGAAAGACGGGAAGTGGTTCAAAATTGGGGTAATAGGTGTGCGATGAAGCTTACAAAGCAAAGTAATATAAGACCAGTAAAAAAGAAATATTAATTATTGCTTAGCAGGCCAAATGAACCCAAATCTTGAATTCAAGAAAATAGCAGATAAAGAAGAATTCGATTTGATACTAAGGATAGGGTCAACACCAATCTGGTTAGCATTATTAAGAAATATGTAAAAAATAAAGTATTTATATAAATCTAATTAAAGGATTAATAAATTTTCAGGTTTTAAGAATGTCCCAACAAAGGGATGAAATATCAACCATGTTTTTTAAAAAAACAGCTTTTTTATTTACCCTCCATTCACCTCAACGAATCATAAAATGAATATCTAAACCATAGGGGACAACAAAAATAAAAAATAAATATTTGTAATTTGACCTTTTAATGATGCACGCATATTCTTCTATATATTATTCCATCTGATGTCCTAATTTGCTTGAGTATTTCAGGCCATCGAATTCGGAGAACTTGTCATAGGCCTTTGATTATGCAGATATATCAATGCGCAAGACTTACTTCAGTTATACTTTTATATTAACTGCATATTTAGTATACACTGGTAAACCTATAAATAGTCCAAAGTAAACAAATATTACTTGATAAGTAAAAAGGCTTTATTGAAGATTCGCGCAATAAAATATAGATGTTGGTAAATATTTTATTTGTTTAAATTATTCCGTTTTACCTTACAGCAGTCGAATATAGACTTTAATTTTTTTTCTCGTTATTACATTTGGAAGCTTTATAAAGCAGCCGAAATTGAAGTACAAAGGGCAAAAAGATGATAATAAGATTTTTGGAAAGGGACGTTGAAAGGTTTGAAAGAGAGGTTGAATTTCCTCAACACACACATTAATAAATACTTCAATTTTCAACGCCCCGCCCCCCCCTTTCTCTTCTCGACTTTAATCTACTCTGTACCCTTCTACTTTTTTATAGTGGGCAAAAAAAATGTAAAAAAGCCCGCGAACCGGTTTGTTGAGTGACCCGCCAAAAAATAGAAGTGAACATACGAGTTAATTGCTTCCTGAGTTAGCATGTGATGAAAAACATAAAGGCTTTAATTTCTCTCACTTTTGGCACATGTTGATCACTCTTTTTCTATCTCACTGTATAGCTTCTCTCACTATTCGTCAGTTTTTGTTTTTACACTCCATATCGCTTTATCGTACAAAAACTATTCCCATTTTATTTCGATCGTTCTGTTGGCAATATTGTCTCTCAATTCGTCTAGCTTTGAACCTTTTTTGTCATAAATAAAACCTTCGGAAAAATACAGTACGCCATTGAAAAGTTAAGTATTGAACTTACTGAACTATTGAAAATTAAGGAATAAAATATTTATAAGAGGGTTTATATAAAAAAAATATAATATTTCTTTCTTGTTCTTCATAAATATATGCCTCTTTGTTATAGTAAAACGTGAAATAAAATAAATTTTAAAAATTGATATATTTAAAAAAGTAAGTGGAGAGGGAAATAATGAAGGATGCATAATGCTTGTTCTTCCCCACCATCTGGAAGAGAATGAAATAAAGCCCTCTTATTTTTAAGAGAAGTAATTTATACAAGGTGTATTATAAGTTGGAAGGTTGATAAAAAAAAATACAACTACACTATGTTAAATAACAGCATGATTATATAAACACAGACCATTATATTACAACCGCTCTAAATAACTTAGAAACTTAGCAATTTATTAACTAGTTGTGTTAATAAACAATTTTATAACAGTCTAAAATACACCACGCTTTTGTTTTTAACCTTTCGTGGTAAATCTGCTGCAAATTATTTAATTAAACGAAATGGGGGATCAACTTATAATTTATCCAAGGGAAGATCGTAATTAAACAACCTGAGACCAAAACCAAAAACCGACTTACTATCTAATTCAAATCTCACACTGGTGATTGATTTTTTATATTAATGGATCATGATATTTTTCTATCTGACCTTACCGAAGGTGCTTCCGTTCGACCGTTCTGAAGAACGATAATTTTTGTACTATTGTGAATATTTTCATCGCTGGAAAAACGTTTTTCTAGTTTCAGAATATAGGGCCTTTGACGATGGCGCTACCTGTTGGTTGGATGGCGTACCTCTAACTTGAAGAAGGGGAGGGGAGGTCTCAATTTCATATTTGTTGAACTCTCACCCCCTGTAATCTTTCTTTCATTTATTTCTTCATTATTTCCATTGCTGTTTGATTCTGATTACTTTCATTAATTGTCCCACCGTTTCTTAATTTTTAAGACATTTATCTGGGGGCACGGCAGTGCCCCGGGGAACTCGAGCACAGCCGTACCATCCTCTGCTGAAACCATCTAATGACATTTTGGAACCCCCTTTATAGTCCAGGAGGTGGCGTGCAAAAAGGTTTCTGACTAACATCAAGCTAGAATTTTGTGGATAAGTAAATCTATTGATGCCTTTTAAGAATATGTGGTCGTCTAAGTTCGTCTGCGGGACTTAGCTTGGCAATAGGCATTTGAAAAAAACAAACCAATGCCAATGATGGTAGACAATGTGATTTTCATGATCCTGAGTACAAAATTAGTTAGTTGACCGAAAATCAAGTTGATGGTAGTTTGTCTCTTAATTGGTGACCACTTTGATTTAGATTAATATTTGACTAACTAACCTATCAAGTGACAAACTAATATCTACTTGATTTTCGGTCTACTAACTAATTTTGTACTCAGGATCATAAAAATCACAATGTCTACCATAATTGGCAGGACATGGCCCCTCTCCACCGGTTTGTTTTCTTCAAATGTCTAGTGCCAAGCTATGTTCCACAGATGAACTTAACCGACCGCATGTTCTTAAAAGGCACTTAAAAATTAACTTTACACAAAATTCTAGCTTGATGTTTGTCAGACACTTTGCACGCTATCTCCCATGAAATGGTTCCAGTAAATGAGGTACGGTTGTGCTCAACATGCCCGGGGCACTGCCATGCCCCCAGATAAATGTCTTAAAAATTAAGAAACGGTAGGATAATTAGTGAAAGTAATCAGAATTTAATTTTGTAAACTTTTTTTTTCTTTTTTTTTCATTTAGCTGAACTGTGCCCGCTATGACAATTTGTTTGAAGGATATTTGGCATCACTGCTTTACGAAATAGAAACGTTCTAGTATGTAAAAAAAA
Organism: Gerris lacustris; assembly: GCA_951217055.1. Taxonomy (NCBI): domain Eukaryota; kingdom Metazoa; phylum Arthropoda; class Insecta; order Hemiptera; family Gerridae; genus Gerris; species Gerris lacustris. Next base: position 32,980,662 of record OX578283.1, on the reverse strand, counting down.
AGAAATTTAAAAAAAGAAATTAGAAATAAATAGCTATCCTATAAAAATAATAAACAGATATTGGCAGACTGCAATAAATATAATTAATATAAAAATGCAATTTTTCAAAACTGGTCTTATTTTCAACTTTTTTTTTTTTTTTTGGTTTCTGTATTCTTCACCTTAGTTGTATCTATTTGCAAAATTTGGGGAAGATTGAATGACGGGAAGTGGTTCAAAATTGGGGTAATAAGTGTGCGATGAAACTTAAAAAGAAAATAAATTTGACGCCATTTTTTTTTTTTTTTTTTTTTTTTTTTTGGTTTCTGTATTCTTCACCATAGTTGTTTCTATGTGCAAAATTTGGGGAAGATTGAATCACGGGAAGTTGTTCAAAATTGGGGAAACGGAAATGTGCGATGAAACTTACAAAGCAAAGTAATATACGACCAGTAAAAACCAGCACTACAGAAATATCAAATAACATTAAATATTATAAATCCTTAACATACATAAAAGGCTTAACTGAAAAATTAACTTTTAAAGATTTTGATTGCGACCACATAAAATTCAGTTTAAAACCTGTTAACAAAATAAAAGACAACTTCCACAACAACGTTAAGATAAAACCGATATTTTAAAGAAAACCAATGTGGTATACAAAATAAAGTGCAAACTATACATCGGGGAAACGATGCAGCATTTGAAAGCCGTATAAAACAAGACATATATGACATACAATCCAGAAATGGGAAAACTGCGATTGCCAATCATACTGCTAACGAAAACCACCAAATAGATAAACATAATGTTAAAATACTAGGGTCAGAAAAGAATGAATCTAAAAGGAAATATCTAGAAGCAGCTTTCATAGCCATGACAGAAAATTCTGTCGATTACAAAACCGATGCTAAAGATTTAGACAAGTACTATTCAGCCGTTTTAAATTTCAAATAGGTTTAGAAATTAAAAATCCCGCCAAATCTGTTATGTCCTTATAATTCCTCTCATACAATTTTCATATCATAGTTATATAAAAAACAGTAAGTCCCTCATAATATTTAAAATAAATGATTATATAATATTTTTAGTAATACATTTTAAACCAAAGAACCCCCTTTTTTAAAATTAAAATTATTTTAAATCTCTTTTTTTTCTTTTTTTCTCGTAAGTTCATAAGACGGAAGGTTTACTTCTGGTTATCTCTAGTCAAATTTATATTTGTTCTCGTTTTCTGTTATTTTTAATTTTATAACATTTTTTCTTTTAACATATATAACTTTTTTTCTTTCTTCTAGTTAAATTGTTGTTAACGATTCAATCTTCTTAAGATAAGGTAAGAATTTGAGTCCTTGCCTTTATTTTCTGTCAATTATTGTATTTTAAGTCATGTAACAAGAACATTTTTGGTAATCTTAGATTTTTCGATGTTTTTAGGCATGAATATGCCCCGGAGTGGGGCGAAATATAGCCAACTGAAGAATAATTCACCTTAATAGAATTTTTTATTACTCCCCTTGATCGACCCACATAAAAACGTAGAAACGTTCTAGTTCAGACAGTTCTTTTAATCGTGTGTTAAGTGGATTAACCTCTCTTCGATCCCCTGCATCATATTTATTTTATTAATAGCTTTTTATCTTTTTTTGTGAAAATCTAGTGTGGTTTTATATAATTTCGTTTTTAAAGGGAAATGATTTTCCAGTCCTTAATATTCTAAAATGTAAGAGACAGAAGATAATAAAAAAAAGTGTAATACATAAAAATGAATTAATATTGTTTGCTTTGAGAATAATTAAAATAGATTTTCCCCCCGAAAAAAGTTAGTGTTGCGGGAAAGGGCCCGATCTGAATTTGTATTTTCTATTCAATATTCTCTTTAATAAAAAACCGTAAAGAAATTCAATGTAAAACTAATTGCCTAAAAGAAATTTGATATTTAATTTTTTTCCTCTTTCTATTGGATAAAAAATTAAATAAACTTATATAAACTATTGATTATTGAATAGTAATTATAAATATATATATATATCTATTAGTATGCATATAGTATTTATACAGTGAGTCCCTAGGCCCTAGGTAGAGTATCCAAGAGGAAACATTATTATTTTTGAGTTTTCGAAAAAAAGTCATTCTTTATAAAAACATCTGCTTGTTCTTTAACCTCTTAACTTATTTTTGATGTTATTAAAACATATTATAATGTATTGATACAAGTGACTCTCAATCTCAAAAAGTGTATATATAAGAAAGTTATAATATTTACACCTTATTAGAAAACTATTACAAAATCCTCGACAGTGGTGAAAAAAAATAAAAATAAATTAATAAAGAAAATACTATTCATCGCCATCATATAATTCACAATTCCACCTATCTCAAATCAAATTTCAATTCTGTAAATTCTCTACAATAATTTTGAATGTTGAGAATGTTCAAGGGAATATTGGCAATGATCTGTGTAATTCTTTCCTTCGGCTCATTCGGGCTAATGGCTAGGTGTTCGGCTTAAACTTTATTTTATTTATAATTAAAATTAAGTGTACACTATTTGTTGTAGTTAGCTTATTGTTTATATTCTAAAAAAAAAAAAAAAAAAAAAAAAAAAAAAAAAAAAAAAAAAACAACTTAAATACGAATATTTGATTTGTGAGCATTTATTTTTTTAATTTTCATAAAATAAAGTAATTAAAAAGTCTAATTCCCTCGGCTTCGCCTCAGGATTTAGGAAACATGGTTCTTATGGCTTCGCTTCAAGAACCAACTTTTTCGCTCAAGGAATAATGGCTTACTTTATACTCCCTAGGTGATAAATAGCTATTACGTGGAGAGACAATTTTTATTTCATAAAAAAAGGTTGACTAAGTATATATTGTGACAAAGCCCACTGACTCGCTAATCAAAATGTTTAGGCACTTCCTCTAGAGCAACACCTAAAGACTCCAGTAGTCCGAACCGACTGGAAAATCCAAATATTAAAAAAAAAGTTTACCCCCTTAAAACATTAAAGATAGATTAAAGAGTTTCGGACGCCACTTTAAAGTTTTTTTGGAGCTTATTGTAGCTAAACGATAAGTCGTATCGAAAAGTAGATTGCACCAGCTGTAACTGATTTTAAAAGATCTTCAATTTTGGTCTTATAAATTTTTGTCCATCGGTTCGACCTTAAATAGAGCTAAATTTGATCTTTGACTTTGTACTCTTATGAGATCCGCAATTATTGACCAAATTAATTTCTGATTGGGGTTCTTGAACCTCACACTAATGCTCTTTAAATCGAGTATTATTTTATTAATTTAAATTTATATTATTTTATTATTTTGTTTTAGAACTAGAGTTATTAAATATTTACTGGTGTAAGTGTTGCATTGAGAAGATACGTAATTAAATTAATGCACCAATGGTTGATCATTGTTCAATGACTTCCCAGTCTAATTGGTTTTGACTACGTTTATTTCTCATTTATTACATCTTTTTTTAGCGTGTTAAGTAATTGTTATTTATTACTACGTTTTTATTAGCTTGCTTTCTTGTTTGTTTGTTTGTTTGTCCGGTACAAATCCGGCAATCGATTTCTAACTAACTTACCGAATAGCTATGCATTTGAAACTTTTAGCATAGCTCAGAACACGATGACAATGCATTATTTTAATACTTTTAGCCATCTTTCAGCAGAATTTATTGGTTTTCAGCAAATTTTTCTGTACGGAAAGTTAGTTCGGAAAAAATCCGCAAGTTATTTTATTTGTTTTGCCGTATCCCATATTTACGCAATCTTCATTTTGACGGGTCTCAAATTTGTGATAGATAAACATTGAATGACAGCAAAACAGGAAATATCGATTATATTATTTATCGATTATATTATTTATATTATTTCAAATATATCAATGGCACTCTTTAGATTTGGTGTTGGGGTTGGGGAGATCCGTTGTACAAAGATTTGTCCTTTTATAGGCTTAAGATCAGCTTTCTAGATGGTTGTCATTTATGTGAAGTAAATAAATTCGGAACTATTTTTTTTTTTTACTAACATTATAATATAATATAACAATAACAATTATATTATCAACATTACATAGGGTTCAACAGAAAATTTAAAAACGCAGTTTATAAAAAGTTCTTTTTATCTTGAAATTTTATTATATAACTTGGTTTAGATTGGCTATTTTTTTATATATATATAAATTTACTTCAAACTGCGATTTGGAGAGTATTATATTCTTTGTAATGGGATGAATTATGTATAATATAGTACTGATTCTATTCCTAGAAGGCTTTGGAAACAAAACTATTAAGCATTTAATTTAATTGGTTGGCCTAATACTATATAGCCTATATAATATGTATAGCCACTAAAACCTAGCACGAGCCCCAAAAGCTCAAGGCAAAAGGGTCAAGACTAGTATAGTATATAGTAAAAGTGTGACGAAAAAAGTGATAAGGTTTGACGCTTATCTTCAAACTTAACAGCTGATATATGGTGGAAGAATACGTTTTCTCTGCATACAAAAGTTTAGGAAACTAAGTATCAAGTTCTTGACTTGCTTTAGGACTTACAACGGTAGAGGGAAAAATATCCAACAAGAATAAATCTCAATATGTCAATATAATATAATAGAAGTATTCTGTTTCTAACTTAACTCTAGAAAGAACTTGGTGATCTAAAAATTTATATTATACATATATTATTAACTACCATCTTAACTTGCGTTATCCGGGGAGGGTTTTGAAATCTCATGTAGATTTCTCTTATTTTTAACTTTCCTCTTGTTTTAAAAGTAAATTGTGGATATTTCCATCAATTTGCTTGGAATAAAACTGCAGATTTGTATAGAAACCCACAAACAAAAAAGAAACTCTTTTTCATTGACCAAAAATAGTAAGATCTTTGTTTCAATTCGAGACTCGACCTATTGTTACTTAGTCTGCCTTTGTGAAAACTTACGACTTATTTGACGACTAAACGCACTGTTAGATTTCTTAAAAATTTGGCATGGATATATCTTTAAGTCGTTAAAATTGATGAATATGTGTTTTTTTAGTGTTTAATTCTTATATTTTGTTAATTTTGCTTCCGACCTTACCGAAGGTAACGGAAGATGTGATCGTTCTGTAGTACGAAAATTTGGTACTTTTTTACTTTTGCACCCCCCTATGTCCCTTTGTGTTTATAGTTATTTTGACAAAGGAACATATACAAAGTAGCATCTATTCCTTAGTCTAAATTGCTATTAAGACGAAGAGATATTTATTCCAATGTACCTTGGGACAAAGGAATATCACACTTGTGTATATAATTGTGATCATATCCCTTAGTCTAATCAACTATTAAGATAACGGAATATTTAATATAAAACTGCCCCAGGAGTCTCGATGTCTTGGGGGACAAACTCACAAACCTTTGAGACTTTTGTAGGGTAGACTATTGTTTAGAACCAAATTGCTAAAGTAAAAAAGTGCCAAAAAAAAAATCATAAAAAAATGCAAGTTCCTGCATGTTGCGTCGGGGTCACCACTTTGCGGGTACTGATACATTTTTATACGAAGGGAAAAACTAAGAATATATTTTTTAACAATTATATAAATAATTCTGTCACGAGCTGTCGACAGCAAAAAAGAATTTTAAAAATATATTTTTTTAAATTACCTTTAGTAAGAATTCAACTGTTTAAATGTGGTAGTAGTTATGTTTCTACCAAATTATACAATTTCTTGGTAAAAGCCAACGTACAAGCTGATCTACTAAAAACAAAAAAGAACACATTCAATAAAAAATACTTAGAAAAATGGTTTCTCGAATCTAACTTCCTTAAACAATAATGCATCTACCAATTATTATATCCTTAAAGTTTTTTCATTAGCAAATAAGCCGGCCTGAAGGATGTCCCGATGATTTAGACAAGGAACTTCAACACTTTTATGACCCCTATATGGCCCAACAGTTAAAAAAGAAAATAGTGTATTGCATCAAATATTAAGACGCCCTCGAATATAAATATTACGCATCCCGATTTTCGAACCAAAAAGTTGCAAAAAAATTGAATGTAGTAAATTAATATAAGACCGTGTTTTAAAGGGGAAATCTAAGGGAACCCCTTTCACCCTAAGGCACACACTAGAGATTCCGTAATGCGATTCACGAATCGAAGATTCTAATGATACCAGGCGGCCTATGTATTTTGCTTATGTCCATTCAGACTACGATTCCGGTATGAGATTCTCAAATCGAGTATCCCGTCCCCGGGAGCCGCATCGATTCTTTTTAGAATTCTTCTTAGAAAGCGGCTCATGATACATTGCGCTATATGGGCCCATTCAGACTAGGCGATTCCGAATCGCATTCCGCTTCAACTCTTTTGCTATTTATTTTCTTTAAATAAAATATTTTCAATTTATAAGTTTTTGGTAGTTTTCATACTACGGAAAGTTAAATGTTAATTTAAATCAAATTATAATTGTTATTAACTACGGGAAGAAAGCGGCTCATGATAGCGGCTCATTGCGCTATATGGGCCCATTCAGACTAGGCGATTCCGAATCGCAATCCGCTTCAAACCTCTTGCTATTTATTTTCTTTGAATAAAATATTTTAATTATAAATTCATAATAATTACTGCAATATCATTAATTGTAATATTTTATTATATATAATTTTATTTACTTTATATAAAATATTTTAATTATATAAATATATTAATAAATCAATGTAATATATTATTTAATTTTTTTTCAATCGTTTTATTTACGTTAAATAAAATAGGTTAATTATGAATGTAATAATAAATATAATATAATTCATTATTTAAAAATATACATATATACATACTCGTATATGTTAGTGTATAAAATAATTGGGATTAAACTTGGAAAAGTGGGGGGAAGAAGCCGCCGAGATACTGAATCTTGATACTTTTTTGAATATCATACACGAATCGCATTCCGGAATCCCAGTGTGAATGAGCCCTAAATCTCATCAAAAAATGAATACTTTAAAATGAAATAGGAGGGCCGACGATGATATCCTGGCAAAATTCAGAGAATTGGAAATATGTAAAAGTAAAAACAAGATTTTATCGGTACGTTTGAAAGAGAAGTTCGTAGAAAATAGGTTGTTAGATATGTACACCAAATATATTGATTATAAGGGCTCATTCACTCTGGGATTCACGAATGCGATTCGTGTATGACATTCAAAAAAGTATCAAGATTCAATATCACGGCGGCTTCTTCCCCCACTTTTCCTAGTTTGATCCCACTTTTATAATACACTAACATGTATGTATTTAATTTTTAAATAATTAATTATATTATATTTATTATTATATTCATAATTAACCTATTTTATTAAACGTAAATAAAACGATAGAAAAAAGAAAATTAAATAATATATTACATTGATTTATTAATATATTTATATAATTAAAATGTTTTATATAAAGTAAATACAATTATTTATAATAAATTATTATAATTAATGATATTATAGTAATTATTATGAATTTATAATTAAAATATTTTATTTAAAGAAAATAAATAGCAAGAGGTTTGAAGCGGATTGCGATTCGGAATCGCCTAGTCTGAATGGGCCCATATAGCGCAATGAGCCGCTTCATGCTATCATGAGCCGCTTTCTAAGGCCTCATTCATACTAGAGATTCCGGAATGCGATTCCGGAATCAAAGATTCTAATGATACCAAGCAGCTTATGGCCCCATTTAAACTACGACTCCGGTATGCGATTCGTATGAGATTCTCAAATCGAGTACCCCATCCCCGTGAGCCGCCTCGATTCTTTTTAGAATTCTTCTTAGGGCTCATTCACACTGGTATTCCGGAATGCGATTCGTGTATGAGATTCAAAAAAGTATCAAGATTATATAAATATATTAATAAATCAATATAATATATTATTTAATAATATATTTTTTTCAATAGTTTTGTTTACGTTAAATAAAATAGGTTAATTGTGAATATAATAACAACTGTAATATAATTAATACATTTAAAAATTAATACATATATGTAAGTGTATAATTAAAGGGGGAGCAAACTAGGAAATTGGGGGGGGGGGGGGAGAAGCCGCTGAGATTCTGAATCTTGATACTTTTTTGAATCTTATACACGAATCGCATTCCGGAATACCAGTGTGAATGAGCCTTAAGAAGAATTCTAAAAAGAATCGAGGCGGCTCACGGGGATGGGGGTACTCGATTTGAGAATCTCATACGAATCGCATACCGGGATCGTAGTCTAAATGGGGCCATAAGCCGCTTGGCATCATTAGAATCTTCGATTCGGGAATCGCATTCCGGAATCTCTAGTGTGAATGAGGCCTAAGGCGTAACTCGAATTTAAGCATCCCGATTTTTACGTTGTAAAAACAGGGGAAACAATTGTGTCTTATTTTCGAAGCTACACGGTACTAACTTTATTTTCATAGTAAAAACAATCAGTTTTACAGAAAAAAATTAATTTTAACATTTGATTTGATATTTATCAATATACTTGTTATGTGCTTGTACTTTTTATTTTAATCAAGGATATAATTTATATGTAAATGGTTGAAAATCAACATTACTATAGTTATTTATGTAACTAGGCAGCAAAATGGAATTTTACTGACGAGTGATTAGATTAGCCTCCGAGCCGAAGGCGAGGACAGGCTATGATAATTAACTGCCGAGGCGAAGCCGAGGCAGGTAATTTACCTATTTGACTGCCGAGGCGAAGCCGAGGCAGGCAATGAATAAACGAGGCAGAAATTTTTCCTTTGCTGCCTTGTTGCATACAATATTTTATCTACTTGCGGAAGAAAATGAAGCTGCTAAAATGTTATCTTTATTAATATAAAACATAGTAATAACTATGTGTCATATTTATAAAGATAATAACATATGTATTAACTAAAATTAATGTTCAAATAAGAAACTTGGGAATAATAACCAATAAGTGAAAAGCAAACTCAATCTATAACAACAAAATACAAAACACACGTTTATAACACACATAACTTCTGAATGAATAATGTACGCACTATAAAATATTTATTTATATTTTTACTAAAAAATTAATAAAAGTGTTAAAGATATCTTCTTCTTGCTTAAAAGAAAAGAAGTAACTAGGATATATCAAGAAAAGTAGCTAGTCTAATCTAGAAAGACTTCAATAATAAAAATAATATGGATGTTCAATGTTTACATGACGCTACAGTTTAGTCAGTGACCCTACTATTTTTTTTAATTAAAGATCTACTAATCATTGAACTTATTTAACAAATATAAACAAATGATTTTATTATTAATACGTTTATTTATTATTAAATATTACTTATTTAACTATAATATATAATGTTATAAGATAGAGATAATAGTATAAACTGTTCTTGCCCAAATAAGAGGTTATGACACGCAGTGGTAAACACTGTTACTTTCTCTGCCTAGGCAGGGAAATATTTCCCTGCCTAGGCAGAGAAAGTATTTTCCTGACTGTTTTAACTACTTTCCTGCCTGTTTTTAATATTTTAATGACAAATCAGGGAAATAGTACTTTCCAGCCTAAAAACAGTTAAGTAATGTTTAATTTTGCTGCCGCGAGTAGATAAAATATATTTTGTATTCAAGTTAATTAAACCTTTTACTTTTAAGTTAAACGAGTTAAAACTTTATGCTTTACAATTTGTAAAATTTCTTTATTAACTTATAACCCTACACTTAATAAACCTCTCTTCTACATTCATTAAGAATACATAAAATAATTTTACACAATATTAAATCTATTCTAATTAAAACAATAATATGTGTTCATTGTTAAAACTGTAATAACGTTTATAATCTGGGGAATACGAAGGAAATGGAGCCAGAAACCGATATAATATAAAGCTCTCTGGAGTATTCGCGGGCATTTTCCATGAAAATTTTCACCCGCATGAACGGAGTGGAAAAGCGGGAAAACATGTTAAACAAAGCTCGAGGAAAAGAAAACAAAAGTTAAGCTTACCACTTGACTATACTCGGTATAATTTCCATTATACTTTTCTTATCTTCATGCACACATACACAAACACACTCAGATTATACATTGTAGGAAAAACACCGGGCCATATATTTTCATCGTCGTGAAAATATGCGAGCTTAATAATTTGAACATATGTATTTATTATTTGATTATTTGCTGTTGTTATTTTCCTTATTGTTTTGTATTTTGCTTTTTCTTCTTTAATACAATATGAGTGGGAAGTATTGTTTTCAATGAAATATCGTAGTTTTGGAAAAGATAAACAAAAAGATAAATTTAGAAATTTAATAAATAAAATAATTATAAGAAGGAAAAATGAAGTCAGTTCAAAAGCAACATTTGAATGCCAATTTGCATTTGATAGTGAACACTTACCCAATTGGTATCGTAGTCAACACTATATTAATTTCCTGTTTCTGGTTTTTTTTTTTTTTTTTTTTTTTTTTTTTTTTTTTTTTTGTCACTTTAAGAAAGTGACTAAAAGTCTTAATCAATTTTGTGTCTAAATTACTTTATTAAATTATATCCTTCGCTAAAAATGTTGAAAACTAAGTATTTAAAACAAAATGTTAATCATTGAACTTTTGGTAATAAGACAAATAAAATTGTGATTTAATTATATGAGAACTTTGTCAAGTAATTAAAAAGTAAAAAGTAAAGAAATAATTCTTTACATTTCTTTTGATAGCAAATATTGCAGAATTACTTCTAACAATTTTATCTTCTTAATATTTCTTTGAGATGAGCTTTAACTTGCAATTCTTTTGTTGTTTTCTACATCTATTATCTTATTAATCTCTTGTTAATTATGTCTTATTCTTACAAACCTCATTTTAAAGACGACTTTTACCTTGTAAACTTTTAATTATGAACATATTTAATTATCTAAACCTTTAGTTAAGGAGATATTTAATAAGCTAAACCTCTAGTAAAGGACATATTTAATTCTCTAAACTTTTATTTAAGGAATATAATAAACTAAATCTCTATTTAAGTACTTCCTTGTCTACTAATATTTTTTTTTAGGGCGTCTTTTTCTTCTAAACCTCTTGAATTTGTCATTATTATCTAAAATTCTTGTTTATATCCCTTTATCTTCTCTTCATATCTTCTACTAATAAAAATGACTTATTTTTTAAAAAATATATAAATCTGTTAATTCCTCGTTAAGGACGTCTTTATCGCAATTCTCTGGTTTAGGACGGCTTATTTCGCTTATTACCTAAACAATAATTATAATCTTTCAATTATAATCTTTTTACAAAAACAATTCCTTAGCAATTTTTTTATTTCTTATTTTTTTGTAATTTTCTTAAAATATTAAACAAGTTGCTACAACTACGTTTTAAAGAATTTATTTTTTACATTTTTCTTTTAAATGAGGATAATTTTAATTTTTAAATCATAAAAAATTAGGAACAAGGTCAGAGAGCTGTAGTTCTTTTCCTTTGCACTGCATCAAAGAGTAATTTGTCTTCCTTTTATATTGTCTCAAATCCAAAAAAGGAACCTTGTGGCAACCATCTGCAAAAGGAGAATAAATGTGGTTTCACAAAAAGAACAAGAAGAAAATTCATTGAAGAAAAAAGAAAAGTAAAAAATAAAATTCTTTTGGAGTGAAGTTTTCCCGAATAGGAATCAGGTTGGTTTTCCCGGGAGGTGGTGAGACCGAGCTCAATTCCTTACTATTCATTCCAAGTTCATTATTTCTACTTTTGGATACTTTTTTTATTCGTGGTAGATTTTTTCTTAAAAGAGAAGATATATAATAGTGTGGAATAAGGCGACCTCAGCTTCTTTATTTTTCCACTTCTGTGTATAATACTCCCCCCTCCCGTCCCCGTATCCCCCTCCCCCTAAAGCAGAAGAGAAAGGACAGAAAATTATTTTCCCTCAATGAAAAACCGAGGAAAATGAGGGGAGGGGTAGAAAAGCAGAAGCTAATGAGTTGAGGGGGAGAATTTTCCACAATCCCCCCATCCTTTAAAAATCTCTGCAATAAGAGACCTACTCCTCTTATTCCCCCCCCCCCCCCCTTCTTTCTGTGATATTTCTATTAAAAGGTGGCAAAGGGCCTTTTTTAAGAGGGAGGGGGTAAAGAAAAGAGGGTTTGGGACTAAAGAAAAACCCTTAAAAGGAGGGGGGGGGGACTGCAAGATATTTATGTCCCCCTCCCGATGCTGTTAAGGATGGGAGCTTTAGAATGCCTTTGCTTTTAATGTACCCTCGAAGCCTGTAGGGGTGTAGAATTTCTAGCCCCTCCCAGACCTTAAAACACAGAACTGGGGAGGGGGTTATTGTTATTGTTTAAGAAGCATCTTTCTCCACGTTACACTCTCTTCTTTCATTTATCCCTTTTATTTTTTTTATATTTTATTTCTCGTCTTCAATTATAGATATTTTAGTCGGTATAATTTTTTACTTTCGTAATTTGACTAATTGCATTAATGCTCGTCACAATGTCTTCAACAATAAAAGAACTTGCGAGAAAATAATGAAAAAGAAAGAAATTAAAATAAATTTAGCAAAACGAAGAATCACTTTCTGGCCCTATTAATGAATGAAAGTGAACAAATAAAAAAAATAAGGTGGTTAGTTACCGAATCATACATTAGAAGACACAGCTTAGAAACAGATAATATAATAGATATCATACAAATTCAGTGATTCACGCCTCGGTGAGGGGGGGGGGGGGGTTCCGCTCACCTAGGGGATACGGTTGTGCATTATTTACAGACCAAGTCGAAAACTATAAAACATAGAGCATTCTTTTCCTGATGTCATTGAGATATTTTAGTTAAGATGATATGTTGGCTATATGTTACAGGTGTACAGTAAATAATAAAACCACACTTTTCTAGGCCCATTTCCACATGCGGCTGATCCTAGGTTTGGGCCACGAGCCCTAGGCCCTATGCCCCATGTCCCGGTTATTGGCCCGAGGCTCCCGGCAAATGACCCAGCCTGTTTCGCTCCCTCGCTTTCACGAAGTTAGTCATCGCAAGGCATAAGCTCTCTCTCTCTCTCTCTCTCTATATATATATATATATTTGTAATTTATTACCGCAAGTACGTAAGTTATCAAATGAACATATATCCCTACCTTGATACTTGCCTGATTTGAGGATCACTGGACCGGTTCGGCTAAACGCCATCATCAGCAGAATAGAGATCTCTCGTAGCACTCTTCGAGTCTGCATGAGAGAATGAAGTTGGTCCTCAGTTCAGGCAAGTATCTACGGTAAGGATATCCTCATTTGATATATATATATATATATATATATATATATATATATATATATATATATATATATGCATAGAGAGCATCAATAGCTTGTATTGCTATCGGAAATACACAATTTGTTAGTTTTAGCTTTCAAGGTAGTCGGGAAGTGTGCTAAAAAATCGATTACAACATAAACTGTAACTGTCATCAAATTTAGCCTTTTTTTCATTGATACATAATATCTGATTTTCTAAAAACACTTCTATACCATTTTATACCTGACAAAAAAGAAATGTTGGGCTAGAGTCCATACTTGAAGCAATAGAAAAACTCCCTTCACCAAAAATAATTTTACTGCTGCAAAGAACTTTTAACAAACATAAAAAATAGAGTGCTGAAACAGTGGATGTAATCTTGTGCGCCGTTCTTATACTCAATGTACCAATGTGGTCTTTTATATTAAAATATATTTTCATATCCATAAAAATATAAAATAGATTATAAATTTCTTTTAGTTTTGATCTACTTATAATATTTATAAGGAAAAAGCAAAATAAAAGTTTTATTAAAATGATGGATAAAATAATATAAAGTGGAAAATAGAGAAGAAAGAAAGTCTCTTGGAAAAATAATTTGTATGTATTTAATTTTTCAGAAAGCTAGATATTTTTTGTTGTTTTTCTTTTTTCATAACACCTTCTACAATTATCTTGTGAATAATTCATCATGATGGCGATGATTCACTAAAAAATGTTTCTAAGTGAAAATAGAAGAAAGGAATGAAAAAGAAAATAAAGAGATCCTGAATAAGTAATATTTGTTTAGTGAAGCTGGCCTTTTAGAGTGCCTTTTTTTAAAAAACTAAACAGGTCGGGCTCGATCCAAGGAGAAAAGAAGAATAACCTGGGAGGACATGCTGTTTAAGTGAGTAAAGGGAAGAGTGTATATATATAGAGAAAAGGTGATGTAACGAAGAGAAGAGCGAGCAAAGAGAAAAAAGGTGAAGTAAGAGTAAGTAAAGAGAAGAGTGTGCAAAGAGAAAAAGGTGATGTGATAAAGAGAAGAGTGTGAAAAATGAAAAAGGTGAAGTAATAAAGAGAAGAGGTGTGCAAAGAGAAAAAGGTGATGTAATAAAGAGAAGATTGTGCAAAGAGAAAAAGGTGATGTAATAAAGAGAAGAGTGTGCAAAGAGAAAAAAGGTGAAGTAATAAAGAGAAGAGTGTGCAAAGAGAAAAAAAGGTGAAGTAATAAAGAGAAGAGTGTGCAAAGAGAAAAAGGTTATGTAATAAAGAGAAGAGTGTGCAAAGTGAAAAATGGTGAATTAAAAAAAAGAGTAAAAGAGTACAGAGCGAAAAAAGAAGAAGAGAAAGGTTTATGAGGTACATGAAGTAAGGATTAGTAGAAAAATGTTTAGTCTAGTAGTCATGGTATTTTGATTCCGTGTGTCAGTTGAAGTTGTGCCTTCTATGTTTGCATCTGTTTATTGGTTGTTTTTAATACTGCAAATTTTACTTCAGAATTTGTGAGTCATTATTCGTTATTTGGAGTCTTGTTAGTCCTTTCTTTGTTTGTATATTTCTAATTTTTCTCGTATGTCAAGTCTTGGTCCTTTCTGTTCTTTGCGCAATAATGTCATCAATTTGATAATTTGGCTGTGCTCTCTGCACCTTGCTTGACACCTGTTCTATTCCTTTAAAAATTTATGTTTTTTGTTAAAATTTATTTTCTTTTTATTGTTAGTCTTTCCATTAAAATTAGAATTAATGTGAATTTTAATTAGTTTTTTAGAATTAAAAGTTATCTCTAAAGTAAATTAGCAGTGCCATTAAAAGCTTGACAAGAAACAACATTATGTATTAATTTATTCTTCCAGATTTCTATTCTATTTTGATAGTTTGAATCGATTTATTTCTGACACTGCTACCCAATGGGTACTCTATTTACTTTGGCATTTAGATTTATTGGTTGTGTCAGATTGGGAATTGCAATCGTCTTACATTTTCTGAATATCATTTTTACTTGGATTTCTGCATCACCTCTTGTGTACAATGAGATTCGTGCAATGTCGTCTTGCCTAATTATCTATCTACCTCTTTCATACAAGTAAACTCGATTCATTATGAAAGTTAAATTCTGCTTGTGGCAAACCCGCAGAGAACACGAGACAATCAGGCTTGATTGCTGGGGAAATTGGGGAGGATAGGATATTTCACCAGACGTTAATACATGTATTAAGAGAATATACTAGAGAAACACTTAATTAAACTCGTATTAGAAGCTATTTTAATGAAATGTTTCACTGAAAGTTCACTGAAGAAGTGCTGAAGCACGGAGGCGTAGAGTGCTGCTCCAAGTGGTATCACTAGTAGCTAACGTTGTAAATGTAAACAAGTGGTATTAAATAATAATCAAATATACGTAAAATAAAACTTTACTCTTAAATACCACTTAGTACCTACTATTAAAAAAATTAATTAGTTAGTTTTCTTCGAAATTATGGATATCAGCTGTTGATTTTACTTGTAATTGAAAAGGAGGCTAATATATAGTAAGACGTTTTATCAGGACAAAAGAAAAATCCTGATCTTTTGGGTCAAGATGAACAAAAATTGTTATTACTTATAAGCAGTGGTGTCTGCGTCTGTCGGTCTGTCGCTCAATTTTTGCGAACCGACATATCTAAAAAACTACTCGTCCGATTGTAATGACATTTTAATGGTAGGTCTTAATTAGCCCATTATTGGTTTCATATAAGTTTCAACCTTCTGCGCCAATTCATTTTTCTTCCACATGCGCACGAACGTACATTTATTTGCACCTATATTATCTTCAAAAGTAATCATCTGACTTTTATGATTTTTTTTTTTTTTTTTTTTTTTTTTTTACTAATCTGCTGCATTTTAAATAATACTAGCCCATAAAAAGAAAGTTTATATTAATGCATTTTGATTGTGTAAGGGTATATATTGATATTACTACATTTTAATTTAAGTATATATATAATTAAAATTAAAAAAAAAATTTATTATATATTTTTTTTTAAATGATTTAGTTAATTAATTAATGAAAACATTAATTTATTAAAATGTTTTTGTATTGATGCAGAAGTGGCTTGTGTGCCAAGTTTCAGCTCAATTGGATGACTTGGAGGATGCCTCCAAAGATTTTGACAATGCCACAGACAGACAAACAAAAGTGAATTTAATAATAATTACAAGATAAATAGAACTTTATATATTAATAAGGTTTAAAGAATGGACTTTAGTTCTACCAAGGTTTTTTTAAATTTTCTGTTGAATCATATGTAATGTTGATAATATAATTGTCATTGCTATACTTAGAATAATACTATGTATATAGAAGGAGGATCACTGATAACATTGAAGCCAACTTTGGTTGTGTCCCTTAATCCGCGTTCTAAAAATTTATTTTTGTAATTTGTGACGTCATAACTCTAAAATTATTTGCCTTCGGTTTTTTAATATAATTTTTTATTAAGTTATAATTATTGATAGTCAGTTTAGTTTATTGTAATATTTTTTTTGTGTTTTATCTTATTTTAGCTTGAAATATGCTAAAAAATAATGTTTATTATATCATGCTGGGAGAGTTGTAAAAAATGACGTCAGAGTGAAACGTAAACAATAACCAATGGAAGGGTTTATCTTCTTGATGTTTGTGAGCGGGCTTTGAATAGTTACTAAAGCATGGCCAACCTTCTCCTGTTAAAATGAAAAAAATGAGTATTGTTATGTTGGCAGCTTGGTCTTAAGGAAACAACCTCTCGGTAAAAGTTGGCTTCAGTCTCTTATCAGTAATTGCTTAGGATTCCGATTCTATGCTCCTTCTATATATAGTATTATTCTAAGTAGCTATATATAATGTTAGTGAAAAAAAAGAAAAAAAATACATAGTTCCGAATTTATTTACTTCACATAATAATGACAACCATCTAGAGAGCTGATCTTAAACCTATAAAAGGATGAAACTTTGTACAACGGATCTCACCAACACCAAATCTAAACTGTGCCATTGATCTGCCCCTGTGTAGGGGGACAGTAAGAGAAGAAAAATGTATACAAGTAAAGAAATACAGATGCAGAAAAATTAAACCTATACCTAGGACACAAGCTCAAACAAACCTGGGTGTCACGCGTCAAATAATTTATTTCTTTGTTTACTTTTCGCTGTCATTCAATGTTACGTCTTAATAAAAAATCACAAATTTGAAACCCCTCAAAATGAAGATTGTAAATACTATGGGATATGTAAAAACAATAACGTTTGGAGTAAATCAATATATATTGATTTATCTCGAGAACTATTGAGAATCGATCCATTGCTCTAACATTTTTTATTCATATTGACCCATATTATCAGGATTTGTCTTTTGTCCCATGTCCCATTAAAACTAAGTTACCCATATATATCTAAACTGACTTTTATCATGAAATTTAAAAACAAAGTAATTTAAAAAAAAAAAAATAAAAAAATGTGATTGAGGAACTTAAATTTATAAGCAGAGATAAAATAGCATAATATGTCTTTATAATTCCAAGTTCAAATGGTACTTTAATATCTCATTGTTTTCCATAAAATGAATCCAAGGTACTCAACTTATAAATCACGATACTCATAATTCTCACTTCTTTTCTTTTGTTTGTTTTTATTCTGAAGCATGAATTCCTCTAATTTAGTCGGAACAAATGATCAAAGAGGAGGTATAAGAGGAAAATATGATTTGAAATGAGAGTGGATAACCAGTTTTTCCATGGAAGCTGAAGTACCATCTAATAGGACGGACAAGAGTTCTGGTGCAACTGGAGGTTTGGAGTAGGTATTGTTGCTCGGACAAAGATTTCCCAAGTGGCTGCTGATGGTAAAACTCTGAGAAAAGACAAGCACAGAGGAAAACTTGGATGCGGGTTCTACATCCCTCTCTCTGTGTCCACAGATAAACCCGCATTATCTATTTCCCGCTTTCTCTTCTTTTCTACTCCATTCTCAAATCTACTAATGATTTTAAATCGAACTTAATTTATTATTGTTTTGAAGATTTATATTCAATAATAAAACTACTCAATAATAAATAATAATACTGTTTTTTTTTTTTTTTTACTTAAAAAAAAATCTATTTTAGTCTTAGTAAATGTTTGTTGTCTGGATGACATAGACAATAATTTTAACCTGTAAATCTTGAATGATTACAAATTCGATTAAATATTGAAAAGAGGTACCTTATTGCATTGATAGATAATTATTGTTTTCTATATCATTCCTGAAATTAGAAGCTTTTGAAATAGCTTTTGTGTGTTGGGAATTAATAACACGAAAATAATGAAAATACTTAATTCTAATTATTTATTTATTTACAATACATCATTGTTTGGTACAAATCATTTATTATAAGACCACAGGTTTCCCCAAAAATCTAAAACAAAAAATTCTAACAGATTGCATATTAAAACATCTAAATTATATTGAAAATTAAAAATAATAATAATACTAAAACTGTCCAAAATAAATTAAAAATACTCTGCCAATTAGTGTGGCACATTGCTTCCTCGCGGTCTAGTACGCAAAGATAAGATCAGTTTAAGAAATAAAAATACCTCGAATCAAAAAATCGATCAAAATAATCAAAAAGTTGGAACGAGCGGCAATGTTCCAGTAAATATTTAATAACGTTGGTTTTAACAAACATTTTTGGAGAAAAAAGCCCCCAACATTAGCCAAAAGTTAACGCACATATCATATATTTAATAAACAAATAACACAGCAACCAAATCGTAGAAACCTCTATATGTATAAAAAGGTTTTTTTTTTTTTTTTTTTTTTTTTTTTTTTTTTTTTCAATTTTACCCCCCTCAAAACTAAAAATAACATAAAATAGAACATAACAAATATTAATCTACTATTCAAGAGCATTTCAACGATATACATCATATTATAAAAGATAAACTTTGACATTTGTACCCCTGTACTTTGAGGTACCAAAATTATATTTAAAAAACAAACAATACAAAAGGGCATTAATTTAACTAATAAATAAATATAAATAATAAACCTTATAACAAACAAACATTTAAACCCTTTAACCTACAACAATATTATAAATCGGTACAAAAGTGCGGGTACATAATTTTTAAAAAATAAACAAATGAAATAGCTTGAATGTACATATCAAGGTCTTTCAAATGATATACGACACAATATTAAAAACCAAAAAAGTGGTCACGTGACACGGCACACGGGAAAAAGTTTACTCTCATGTTCTCAGCTAATAGGATGAACTAATGACATAAAATATAATCAGTTTAAAGAGCATTAGTGTGAGATTCAAGGGGCTCAATCAGAAATAAAATCGGTCAAATATTATAGAAACTATGGCCATACAAAAAGAAAAAGGAAAACAATAAATCCATAATAATTATAAAATTATCACCATCTAAGGTACAACCGATGATGATACGACAAAAAGTCATAGGACCAAAGTTGTAGATCTTTTAAAATCAGTTACCGGCTGGTGCTATCCGTTTACCAATACGACTTACCGTTTAGCCGCAATAAGTCCCCAATACAGCTTAAAAATCAAGTCGGCCATTATTATTTTTTTAAGGGGGGAAGGAGAGGGAAAAGTGAACTTTTTATAATTTTTTTGGTGCACAATATGGACGTTGTGCGTCGAATGGCGCAAACCGCAAGTCTCTAGCTCTTTTGGAAGTGGGTAAACATTAATGCCAGTCAGTGAGTCAGTTAGCCGTGCGGCTTTATAGTACATAGACGTATTAATTGAGCACGATTTGAAGTGCGCGGAGGAGTGAAATTAGGCAGGTGCTATCTGCGGGTTACTTTCGAATAACCATAAAAAATAGATGATTACTTTTATGATATAGCTGCAAATAAATGTATGTTTGTGAGCACGTGGAAGAGAAACAAATGAGTGCTGAAGGTTGAAACTTATATGGGACCAACAATGGGCTAGTTATGACCTACTAACTAAATTTCATTAAAATCGGACAATTAGTTTTTAAGATATGGTGGTTCGCAAAAATTGAGCGACAGACCGACCGACCGACAGACAGACACGGAACCAAAAATGATCCCTGATGTCTGAAACGGATTTCTGTCTTGGAATTTTTAAAATCGGAGAACTAAAATTTTTTCGCTCTTCAGAACGATCACATAGCTTCCGTTACCTTCGGTAAGCTCGGAAGCAATAATATGCACTTCTATATTAACCAGTTAATAAATTAAAACAAAAAGTTTTAAATGCTTGATAATTACCTAGATTATGAATTATATTTTAGGTTCTTAATTATAAAGTTTACAAAACACTAATTATAGTCTACATCGAAAGATAACGTTTCCAATATTATACTGTAAATATTATAGACGTTGATATAAGAAAAACTAATCAATGTCAGGTTTCTTTATTCTTTCGAAACCAATTATCTAAATATAGTTTCCGTCTTTTTTTTTCACAACCTAACATAACGACGGCACTCATGCTTTTTTTTATATAAAGTTAACAAAACAGAGGGTTATTTTTTTCACCGTTTATTGTTTTGATGTAGGATAATGTGTGATTAGAGCTTAAGAAGGGTCAAGGTAAATTGATGGGTCTGATCGAAAAGTGTGAATTGATCGATTTAATCGATACGTGTGAATAGATAGATCTAATTGCCAATTTATTGATAGATCAAATCGATGTGCGATTAATAGAAGTGGATAATAAATTAATCTATCGTTTAATGATAATAATCGATAAATAGGAGCAATGAGAAAAAATATGTTTATGTAGGAGTTAAACTTTGGTTTTTTACTTTCTCATATATGTAGTCTGCGTAGTCAGAGAATATTTTGATGTCCGCTTTTGAGATTCGATAGAAATAGCGTTTTTATTGTTGTGCTGTTCTTCTTTCTTCATTTGTCAGGACATAACACGAAGCTGTTGTTAAAAACCACAAAGAACAATATTATCGAGATAAAAGATGGTATAAGTAATGATGAAGAAAGTTCTAAATCGAGTAGAAATAACATTCCTTTAAACTGTCATAATAAGACATGTAAATTATTCTTAAGTCTTGAGTTTTGTAGCTTTAACAAATCTTTTTAACCAATGTCTCATATGTAATTCAATGTTTATTTTATTCAACGTTTTTCTCTTTCTTTTCTTGACTTATACGCCATCGCTTTTCTTGTTCATCTAACAGGGTAAAGACTCGCCTAGCCCTCCTTAATATCTGTTCCTTAACTCAAACCCCTCTCCCTTCTGTAAAATGTTAAGGAGGTTTGCGAGAGGCCACCTTCACCCCAAGATTTCCTTCTAAAAAAAAAAAAAATCCCATACAGAAAATCCCCTTACAAAAATAAATTGGGAGGAAGGGAAAGAAAAAGACCCCGAAAAAACCCCTTTAAATGGATGTAAGAACCGAGGAAGGTTAAAAATAGAAAGAGGGGTTTTGTCCCCATGTAAACCCACACACTCTAACCACTAAAAAGGGGGTTACGTGTCAAGAATTTACTGATAAACTTCTCTAAGAATAAATGTAAAGGGGGATTTTAAAGAAGGTTATTCCTAAAGATTTTAAGGTTAGAATTTTCCTTTATTCACCTAAGGAAGAAGACCTTCCCTCCTCCTGTAAGAAAGACTACACAGGCCTAAATAAAAGGTCCCTTACCCATCCCAAGCAAATAGAGTGAGAATAACCACAACTTTTTTCATCTTCCTTTTTTTAGTATAAACTTATAAAAGTGCTAATACGCAATCCCGATAAATTTTTTACATAATGCTAAAATCTTATACTTATAAGGTGCACATTAAATCTGTATTTTGATTTTATTGTTTAGGTCGCAAGATTGATCGATATCTCTTTGGTTTGTTTTCCTTTTTGGTTTATGTTTATTTTAATATTGATTAAAAAATTGTTCGTCAGCTGTCACAATCTTAGTTTTTAAGCTTATAAACGGTGAATATAGTTGAATTACATTTACCTACATCGAAGGTTTGTAGACTAAATTTAACTTCATACATTTAAATTTACATAATATGAATTCAAATCTATATATGAGTAGAACCCAAGTACACTTTGATACTGCAAATTGAGCACCTCACCCACCATACAGGTTAATTCATAATTTTAGGTTAATTCATAATTCAAGGTTAATTCATAAGTTAAGGTCTGCATCCATGGGAACCCTCTCTCCAAGTTCTTTGATTAGAAGAACTGAAAGAATTACTATATCTATAGACTTTCGCTTAGTAAAATAATTGTAATCTTAAGGGTAGTTTATAAACCCAACAACAACTCACGTCAAACACTTCGTAGCGCTAAGCACGGGATCCAGTTATAGCTTTAATAAGGGATCGAAATAGCCGAGAGATTAGAGTAGTCGTCGTCTTAAGGTGACAAATTTGATAACAATGTTCCAAAAACCCGATTTTTACATATCCTATATTCCGGAACAACTTAATATTTTGTTAACTGGGCCTTAACCTGAGTTTGGTTGTTTTAATAGAACCTTGTATATGGCATTACAACGTGAAAGAAAATCTAAACATTGGTTGAACGAACTGATTTAATAAAAAAGACGTTTCTTGACGTTACAGCTGTATGAGAATATATACCTATTATTCAGACTTAAGTGGGGTCTATTACCTACTGTTGTTATTAGACAGTTTAGATTTAACAGTCTGTCGAGTAGTTTTTAAGAGTTCATTGGTTCGCAAAAATGTTGAACGACAGACCGTCAAACAGATGCACGAACCAAAAATGTTCCGTGGTGGTGGAAACAAATTTCTGTTCAGGAATTTTTGAAAAAGAATAAAAAAAAATGTCTTTCTTCTGAATGATCGCAATGTTTCCTTTACCTTCGGTAAGATCAAAAGCAAATACATTAGGTGAAATATATGTTTGTAACGCATACATGAAATGAGAACTTATGTATTATTGGCAACTGTTTTAAGTCAATATTGGTCAAAGGGATTAGGCTATGACTAATGAGGTCATTAGGATCAAGTTTGACAACACTGCAGACATTTGAGCTAGATCTAGACTATTATTTAGTAATTTGTCTTTGGTTTCTGGAAAAAGGACTCGAGTTCTTTATTCACTTTAATATCCTCCCAACCGCCCCTTCTACTGTTAATAATAAAATATGTTATACAAATTAGTATTTTATTGTACTTATTTTATTTTATATTAAAAATAAATACCCACCTTTAAATCAGTAGAAGGCATGAGCGAGTATTAATATATAAATAACACAAATTATTTACAAGTTTAATACTGTGCAAATTCTAAACGTGTTAATTTGTAAACTAATAACCGATTCAAAACAGCAAACATTATAAAGTAAAATTTAATAAAGCCTATTAAATAAAATTAAATAATTTTACAAAACATGACTTGAATTTATATTTATAAAATGATTATCATATAACATTTTTGCTAAATTAATTAATCCTTTTTATTAAGAGGGTTATTATTTTTAGAACAATTTCCGAGCCTAGGAAACATTTAAACATTAATATCGTATCCACAGACATTTTTTAACGTTTTAAATTAAATTATGTTAAAAGATACATATAACATAATTTTATTTTATTTGTTATTTAATTTATGTTAAAAGATACATTTAACCCTAAAACAAAGTTGTGTGTTTTAAACTTGCTACAAGATAAATATTTATTAATATCTGAGTCTGGTTTAATATTGAAGTTGTGAATATTTAATTAATTTATTTGCTTTATTTTAATGCGTACTATTCTGAATATATTTACTGTCTTTCTCTCTTTATTAATTACATTTTAACTCGAAACACCTTTAATTTATTATTACTTTTGCTTTTATTTAATTTTTTTTTTGTGTGATTTATTTATTATTATTATTTTTAATTAATAGCATTTAGTTCGTTTATTTATTTATTGTTTTCTTAGAACCTTAATAAATTGAATGTAACAATAATTTATGATTACTTTTTTCCTATTTCTCTCTCTATTTTCTGTACGGGAAAGAATTTATCGTTTCTCTTTTCACCTTGGTGTTAAACCAACCTTAGAGAACCTTCTAGATTTTTAATGTTTTTTTTTTTTATAAATCCACATCGCGTAACAGTATAAAGGTTATATACCTTTGACACAAATTACTGTTAGGTTATCACCCCTCCCCCTTCTAGGATGGTAACTTATATAATAGATAAATTTCTTTTATCGGTAGTAAAGAAGGATGAGGCAGAGTTAAAAAATCGCCTTTTGTAACTTGTTGGTCAACGGTGGTAAGAAGGATAAAGGTTAGGTTTTCACACTACGCGGGATCGGTCTACTGGTCGAAATAAATTCTAATTTTCTAGGTTAGGTTTGTCGGGGAGGACTTAAGTTTTTGCTGTGTGAGTCGTATGGTCGTCTTAAAGGGGTAGTTTTATAAGTTGTTTTACGGTTCTTTTTCTCTCCCCTCGGTCTGTAAGGTTATATAAGTAATAATTTAAAGGTTACAAGCTTTACCCTCCGGTGTCGGGCCTCTAAAGGATCCTAAGGAGTAATTGATAGCCGATAAAGGTGGCTACACTGCCTGCAGAGCGACCGAAGGTTGAAGGGGAATAGAGCGAATAATATCGGTAATAAATTGTAAAAGGGACGCCCCTCTACCCTAGTGGACGCGCGGGGAGGTAGGAGTTAGAAGGGCAAATGCTGGACTGTAAATAACTCAAACTGCCCCTAGGTTCTACCGGCCACGCGCTCTGCCGTTAAACTCTAGCATTACAGCGAGGAAACTGGATCCCTACCAAGGTTTTATAAGTGACACGGGATCAAACCTTTCCAGCTAAGGGAAAACCTGCTTTTGCAAACCTTCTAACTATGTAGATCTAAATTAAATTTTGAATACAAATTATTTAATAACCCAATATTCGGCTAACAAATAGAACATTATTAGTTATTTTGAAGTTATAATTGACAAACAAATGTATATCTTAATAAAACATATTAATGTACACGAAATCCCTCAGGAACCTTTATTATGAACTGAATATTTAGTTTATTCCATAATAGTTGTACTGGATTACACAGAGAGATAGATTTAGATTTTTAATAACGACCGATGAAACTATTGAGATTTATAGGAGAAGGTCATCAACATCGCTAATGAAGATGTCCATTTAACATCCCTAAATCAGCTGTTCACATCACATAGATAGAAGTTTTCCCTATCTCTATATTAAAATAAAAGTGCAGTAAGAGAGTGCATTTAAAATGTAATTTATACCCATAAACGTGAAAACATACTATATATGTGTGTACAGTCTGTGCTGCTTACTAACTTAGTGGTCTTATATAAGTCACCCACACACACTATGAAATATAAAACAAATGTCTCTGGCTAACCATCTATAAAACACTTTCAAATTTGCCAATTCCCTGCTACGTCCAATTCCATTTTTCCCTATCCATTTTCAAGCTAATATACTCACCAATACTAGATCACATTCACATAGGTTTACGTGAACCCTTCAGTAAGACACGTACTTGTGTGAGGAGAAGGGCCCTGAACTAGGTGTTTCAGGGTGAAAGGGCCCTATAGGGCACACACCCCGTCCTTTATAACCACCGAGTCGTTAACCTTTTCACCCTTTCCTTGCAAGGGGACCCTCCAAACGTTTCTGGGGGTTCCCCAAACCGCTCCTCGATTAGCCTCGGGTGCCAAAAAATTGCGGAGAGGTCTCTACGTGTAGGTGCTAAAACCCCTATAACCCAGGAAATGTTCAATCGATTAGGATATAATAAAGACCCTGGGCCTATCCCCGCGGTTATTACACCGCCTATACCTGGAGACCCCCCCCCCCCTCACCATGTCCTTCTCACATACTCTCAAACATATTTCCATACAAGGAACAAACACTAAAACACACCCCGACACTCTTTTTTCATTCTATTATTATTATTTTTATATTTTTTTAAAAAAGCTTTTATTTTGGTGGTTTACTATCATATTAAGCTTTTAACTTATTTTTAATTTTATTTTGTATGTAGATATTTATCATAGAATTATACTTTTTATAAACGTGTACTGAATTCATTACACTATTATTGTTAATCTTACCGATTTCAGTGTGTGGGGTTGTTTTTAATGCGAAAAGCAATTAAATTGATTAATTGGAAAAAGGATTGTCAGACCAAAATAATTTATATTTAATATGAATTTCCCTACTTACACATATATGTTTTATTATTTTTTTTAACACATACATTTTTTAACCATTCCCATGGATGATATAGACCTACAAAACGAAGTCTGTACAATAAAGACAATAGCTACAAATAATGGATACAACACAAGAATGATTGACACAACCAAACAACCAATCAAAACTAAAGATAAATGTGGAGTATGTAAACTGATATGCGTGACATGTTAAGGTGTATACGTAGGAAAGTCAGGTAAGAGAATAAGTACACGCATTGCAGAGCACTATAAATCTTGGCAGAAAATATCGAATGACATACATCAAAAACATGTTAATGTATCTAGTTTTGCCAACCATATTCTAGAAACCTATCGTATATTTGATACTTATAATTATGAACTTCTACACTCGTGCCAAAAAAAAATAGGAAATTGGACCACTTAGAAAACTTAGAAATACAAAGAGCTATCCAAGACACAAGTATAGTATGTTTTAACGAAAAATCTAATCTTAACAACTCTGTTCTTGTAAAATCAATATTTTTTTTTTTAAATAGTGTCTGGTAGTTGTAAGGTATTTTAGTTATAGTAATATAGGAAATTATTGTTTAGCTATTATTAGCAGTTGAAAAACAAAATGTTACCTGAACCATACCTTTACTATGTTTCCGCCTTGGATCTCAACTCCATATCTCTTACCTTATCCTTCTACCCACACAGCCCTAGTCTACCCCCACCTTGTACTGGTAGTTTGTCTTATATTTGTAAAATAGACAGCTTAGTACAGAATTCACTCTTACGAAGTTAACTCGCACACTGAAAATGATATTATAATGTGTCGAAACGCGTTTGTGAGTTTAAATGAAAAAAAAAAGTGATTTTTTAGACACTTACTCACATACGCACACATTACGCATCCGCGTAATGACGGACTCGCTGGTATTTGCAAAGGAGCCCTACCGAATAAACCACCCTCTTCCTCCAATGGCGCGTCAGCCAATAAATCGACTATTGGCGCCGGAATTAGTTAGGCTGTCCTCCTCTATTGCGTCACTAAGATGCACCTTGTGACAAGTAGAGGAGGACACTCCTCCATCGAATCCAGGAGGACTAAGGGGGGTCCCTTAGTCCTCCTGGATTCTCAGTACCTGTCTGAGGGAGGAGGGTTGCAGTCCATCGATGCTGGTGCTGACTTTAGGCTTTCGAACAACCAAGACCGCCGACCATCCCGCCCAGTCCTAATCTAAATATTCGAACCTAAGATTAAAATTTACCTAACCTAATATCTCAAATGAATAAATAAATACTAACCTAATATCACGAAAAAAATAAATACTAACCTAATATCACAGATAGGTACTAGTAACTAGTACAGTTCCTAAGCTAAACCAAATTCTAATATGACAAATCTCTGGTCTCCGCCTTCCCTCCACTCTGGATACTGTGGAAGGGAAACCCGCCTGCCTGCCGCGTGGAACATATAAACGGGGCAGGCGGTGACGGAGACCATTACTAAATCAAAGGATAATTTTTTTCATCCGTTTGCGTCATCCTCACTTTGGTTTTTACTCTTCTTAGTTGGGTGGGGACTTGCTTCCAGGCTGATTGCCAGCTACGCCAGACGGCGTTGACTGCTGTCATCTTGGCACCGTCTGGGTCTAGCCGGACGGGAGCAAGGTCAACCACCTGCCAGCGCTTGGCGGCTTGATCGGCCGCCTCGTTGCTACCGACGCTGACATGCCCTGGTACCCACACTAGAGTCACACACTTCTCTGATAAGCGTAGATTTCGTGCGTTGCTGTGAATTTTAATTATTACCGGATCGTCGCTGAATTCGAACTCATGTTTTAAAGTTAACTAATATACGGTTGAAATTTGACCGTTATCTCCCTTTCCTTTTCTATAATATAGAAATTAACTTTAAGGCTTAACGATAATAATCTCTTTAAAGTGATTGTTATTTCAACTAGCTTGATTAAATTACTTAGTTGTTGCTATCAATAATGTCTGGATCTTATAGTGAATAGCGTTACATGAGCTCGATCACTAGCTCAATATTAGAGTTAATCCATTTATTTAGTCTTTTCTTTTAGACTTCTTCTAGTTAACATGTTTCCATGCACAGCGACAACTATTATTTTGTTGATAACTTAAATTGTTGGTCATTGTTCAATGGTAACTTAATTTTTAATTTATTAAAATTGTTTTGGACCATGTTATTTCATTTATTGTTTATTAATATTATTTTTATTATTTAAAGTAATGTCTCACGACAAATCAGTGCGCTGTGTGTTTAGCAACCCATTCTATTTGGGCAGCATCACTATTATTTATGTAAATAAAGAATTTATTAAATAAAGTATTTATTTACATAAATAATAGTCTATTTTCATGTTACATTTACTTTTAACAGCAGAAGTTTTCTAATGATTTATTAGTTGACACGCTCCTTTTATTGGTGTGCAAGTAATTTCGTTGGACTGAGATGTCTATCACTGAGTTCGCTTACGAGATGTGTTTAGAGTTTAGGTAACTTTAAGTCGGAGTGTAATTAATTCATTTATCAATTATATTTGACAGTATTAATACTTTCATGGCTACACCAATGTAATTAGTAATTATCAGGTGTATTTGAAAATGTTAATTAAATAACTCGTGCCAATTTCAGTAAATAGGGTATGAAAATACGAATAGTAAACTCTGTTCAAGTCTGACAACTGTCACTTTTGGATAACAATAACTACTCGACTACTCGAATAACTACTGTACTACTCGACATGCTTCTAACTAACATGTTAGTTACTAGCATGTTAGTTAGAAGCATGTCGTGTATTAGTTATTAGCTGGCCCGTGTTCAGGGGGAGGGGGTTATCCCTCCCTCCTTGGCTAAGATGAAGTTTTAGAAAGTATAAGATTTATTCATTTAAGAAAAGTAATAATATTCTACATTTATAATTATTTTGTATATGTTGTTCAAATGCGTTCAATTTTCATTTTTTAGAGCATGAAAATGTACATGCGATTAATTTTTTAATTCGTTCAAAAAAGTTAAAAATTGGTCGAAATGCATCACGCGAATTTTAGAGTGTTAGAACACATTTTAGTCTCCTTTGCAATGATAAAGATTTGAAGAATAGATTATGGAGTGCATCATTTTCTATCATATAAATATTTTTATGTTCTTATAACTGTATGATGGAATTGAATAAAATAAAATTTTAACTTTTTTTCAAAGAGCTACAACTGAGTCCAATTCGAAAAAAACAAAAAAAAAAAACATTAGCACTGAAATCGATGTCTTTTTCCTCCTCTGCAAACTCTTTCCTAATGTATAGGGGTCTTAAAAATATTTCCCTGAAG
This sequence comes from Gerris lacustris, assembly GCA_951217055.1. Classification (NCBI taxonomy): domain Eukaryota; kingdom Metazoa; phylum Arthropoda; class Insecta; order Hemiptera; family Gerridae; genus Gerris; species Gerris lacustris. The sequence continues at coordinate 32,950,896 of OX578283.1, read as the reverse complement.
TCGATAAAATCTGAAATATTTTTATATTATATTTTCAATTTCTTCTTTTCTTTTACGTTATATTTTATTGCTCTTAAGTGTCCATCAGGATTTTCCCTCGAGTTAATGTCAAGATGCTTAACACCCTTGAATTGTTTCCGTACTGGAAAATTCACATTTTTAAATCCTTTGTATTTGTTTCGATTTTGTTTGCTTGTTATATACTTGTCATTTTGGGTAGCTCAAAATATCTTTGGTACCCGTATTTCTTTACTGGACCCCTTATAAGGAATTCCTTTGCCTAAATAACTATTGAGACAAAGGTATATTGTCTAAAGAACTTTGGGATAAAAGAAAATCAATTTTCTGAATGTAAAGGTAAAGGATTATGTCCCTTAACCCAATTTTAAGTGTAGGGAATATATATCAATTAAAATAATTTGGGGCCGATTTCGTAGCAAATCACACGTCTGCAATTTATTACGTTTAGATCATTCGTAAAGGAGTTACTTGTTAATGTGATAAATTAACCGAACGATGAATTTTATTGAAATAACTTCAATTTGATTCACGATAGCGCTGTTTGAATTCAACTAAAGTTTTTATTTTAAATCAAGTTATAATTATTAACAACTACGGGAAACAACCAGAGAAAAATACACTCCAGCGCTGGGATTTGAACCACAGGCCTCTAAAGTTTTTAGTATCTTTCTTCCTCCCTTGCTAAAAGTAGTGAGACGCTATATTATAATTGTCTAATGACAAAATTACTTCTAATCATTAACTAATTGACAATTATTGGCATAATTTAGAAGTGTATTGTTACAGGTAATTAATGTATTTACTTTAATGTTGCTGACCCTATAAGATAGGAGAATGGAGTTTAGAGAGATGATAGTCTGTAGGTCTGTGCAAGTAAGATATACAGAGTGTAGAATGACCCTGAGCTGACAAGACTTGGATAATCCATCATCATTAGACTGCCTCTATCTCTCAACACTCAAGCCTCATAATCATACTTATCTGTTGGCTTAGTAGTCAAGTAGAGCCAGGATTATAAGCAGATTACCACCACTCTTATCGTTCTGTTCAGTAAACCATATCCTTCCAGATAACAACAGTCCGAAACAACTCTCTATACCAAACTATTTATCTTACAAAACATTTTCTCTTCTATTACTCACTGAAAATCTTCTCGTTCAACACTATTTTTATGTATAGGGTCCGGCAAGGAATTGATGCTTTTTTTAAAAAAAATACTCTAAAACAGAATATTTGTTTAACAAATTTCAATTTTTACTTTTCCCAAATACTACATAGTATTAAAATTCCATTTAAGAAATGCATAATCAATTCATGTGAAAAATTACGTTATCTAAGCGCCGACCGTTCTTATCCAGATGTTGCAGGTAGGTAGAAAATTATCTTAAGCATAGCATGTGGAATACTATGAATTCAGATAGACCTTCAAGAATCCGTGAAATTTCAATGTAAACCCGAGCTTTCAGGTATCCCGGCAATAATCACACTGTTTAAGATCTAGGGTCATGGAAAATGTTCCCATATAAGTCATGGATTCTCTTGAGGTATGACAAACAAACCCTGTCCTGTTGAGACCAAACCCTATCTAGGGCAATCCGACGTCTTCTCAATTTTGGCATCCTCAATTCTTGCAACGCCCGCGCCGTAAGGCACCACTGTGAGTAACGGTCACACTGCGTCCATTTTCTTGGAAAAAGTAAGGTCCAATTAAGGGACCCAGTGTAGCCATGTTGATGCTAAAGTCACTAGTTCTGTCAGCTCTACTGAATGACTCGAGGGTACAACAAGATGGCGGGGTAAAATTCGCTTCTTAGGGCTCTGATTTACAGTCTCTCTTACTAATGATCGCACCTTAGTCGCTTCGGTGGTACATTGTAAAGTGGTATGTGTCTTGGCTGGAACCCCCATACCACGGAGCTAGTAAAATGGGACTATTTAAGGGCCTGATTGTTAGGTTCGAAAAGCGGACCATCCTCCCCGTATAACCGTTAAAATTATTCAACTTCTACTAAGCTCCAATTATGCCTAGTCAGGCATAAGTCAGGATATACCGCACCACAAACTTCTTAGCCTATCTAATGGACTAAGTTCTGTCGGAAGCAATATCTCAAGAAATTCGAATTGATTTTGATTTGTAAAAATGTAACAAGTATAAAAATACAATATTTATTATTATACTTAAAATGTGTTCAACTGGAGTTTGTTCATATTTCTATTTCAACTTTCAGCACTCTTTTAGTTTCATTGTAAATTTGACATGACCTGAGTGAGTATGAAAATTAGACAAAGAAATGGCCTTTGCCTTAAAGTTAATTAGGCTAAGGGATATTACAATTTTTATGTAGAAAAGTGTGATATTCCTTATGCCAAACTACTTAGTACTAAATATACCATTGTCATAACCCTTAAAGAAGGTAATCAAGTAAATGTTGCATTATGTCTCCTATTTTACTTTGGTTTCCCCCTATCAGGGGGAACCAAGTGCTACTAAACTAAAAATAAATACTAAAGAGGCATACAAAACTATAAAAAGTTTTATTTTGAATATATATTCATAATTATTTCGGAAACTATACATTTTCCCCAGGAAAGCGCGACTTATCTAGTTAAATTAGTATTTATATTGACTATATTTTAAAAATTAAAATCTTCGGAACCGTTTTTGAGAATTATTTTTTTAATTTAGCGCATCCAAATTCAATGCTAACATTTTTTTCTTATGGTATGATTTTTCTTAACTTGAATGCCAAATTCCATCAACATTTAGCCGGTGGTTTAGACTTCACGCTTCTGCACAGACGACAGAAAAAAAACAAAAAAAGAACACTTTTTTGGGTTCAGGAGATTTTTTTCAAATATATTAATCTTTTGAATATATTAAAATCAAATGTTCGCGCCTTCACAATACGTTGAGTTTAAAGGCCATTTTATTACACGCAAAATATGCCTTATCTTACATTGATTAGAAAGGTGATCATACGTTTATTATTTTATGTTCAAAACTTTAACTTAACTTTCACTCCTCTTCGTATGATAGGACGCGAGACAGCTATGTGCCACACTAATTGGCAGAATAAATTTGTAAAATAAAACAAATGATTAATTAAAATATCTGTTAACAGCTGAGTTTATTTAAGTCCTAAATAAGTGATGGCAATTGTTCCAAGTAGAAAAGTAAAAATAAATTTAATTAAAAGAAAAGAATAATTAAAAAAGAAAATAGTTATTTCCCCAGTTAAACAAAACTTGAAAAGAAAATATACAAGGAGAGAGGGAAATAAATTAATTTTCCTTTAGATGAACTATTTGATATTGCAAGAGGTTTGAAACAATTCTCTTCTCTTGTTTTGTCGTCTAATTAGGTCAATATTGATTTTCACCTAGATATATCTCAATCCAATTGTTGGTTTTCCAAAAAAAAATATTAAAAGTGAGGAAAATATAAATATTGTTACAATAATAATGTTGGTAAGGAAACAAAATGTGGTAATAATGGTTTCAAATTGATGTGTAACAACGCAGTCAAAAAGTATGTTATTTTTCTATTAGCCCCATTTTTCAAACTTGATCCTACATTTCCTTTTTCTTTTTTTTTGATAAAATAATATACCTTAATATATATATATATATATATATATATATATATATATATATATATATATATATATATATATAAATATATATATATATATATATATATATATATATATATATTTATATATATATATATATATATATATATATATATATATATATATATATATATATATATATATATATATACATACATATATACATATATATATACATACATATATAAATGACACGTCAGGAGACTCAACTTGTCCGAAGATATGCAACTTAACTCGGGGGACTATGTTGTCATCATCAAGGGCAACTGTAACATACATAAATAGTGAATTTTTACAAGAAGCCGGCAATGGCAAAAGAACTTAAGTCCCTTGCTCAAATCCAAAGTTGCTCAGGTCCAAAGTTAATGTTTCATAAGAATTGAAATTACTAAATATGTGACGAACGAAAAATTCCTTAAAACACGTTTATTGTTTTTCGACAAATGATAACTATCATTTTGTGTTAAGTACTTCTGTAGATCAGGTGGGTTAAGGTCAGATTAACAGACTGATGCAGGAAATAAGAGTCTTGGGCTTTTTGTACTGACTACTCTAAAAATGTTTGACTATGTGAGTTGCGAATACTTTAACCTTTGTTGGCTACACTTTATACTCTCCTTTAAATAAATTTTAAAGTGTGCATAGTTGAACTAATACTAGTTTTTTTTTTTTTTTTAGTTTATATTACATTATACTGGGCATAATCTTTCTGATCCTCGTAATTTCTCCTGAAGTCAGGTAATGGTCGTTTCACTCAGAACTTCACTCGTTTGAATTAGAAAGTTTTAAATTAAAAACTTCAAGATTATAACCAGTATAATGTAATATAACTTCTAGTCAATCAGCTTGAGAATGACCTAAGAAGGGGTCGAACTATTGCAAAAGTGAGCTTTTTTTTAGTGTTTATTGCAGAGTTTAATAATTTATTTATTTAATACATAAAATTTAGATTATTATTGGACAGAAGGAGCCCTCCTTCTTTCGAAGTGATCGTCATTGTGATGTTTTCTAGTACCTAATACTTTATATAGTATATTCCACTTCACTCTTTTAACTTTTTTTTTTTTATAAATACTGACGTAAAATTCTTTGTTTAACTCCATGAAGGAAATATATTGCTTTTCGAAAAGAAAAATACTTAAATATAATATTGGTATAAAAGAATTTTCATAAATAAATAATCATCATAAAAGGGGGAAAAAATAAAGAAATTCGCTTTTCCATCTCAAAGATGCTTTTTAGCCTGGAAAATTTTTCTCTGTACTATTAACAGAGGTGGGTGCCTGAAGGTTCGCTTTGGAAGGATAGAGAGCTATGAATTTAGGAATTTTCTTTGCAGCTCTTCTTTCTCTTGTATACGGTGTCATCCACTTTATCAAAAAGAGAAAAACCTTCTGAGAGCAAAAAAAATGAAGGTATATATATTTTCAAAGAAGTATTCTATAAAGAGGAAAAACTTCAATTCTGTTATGGAGGACTTTAAAATCTTTGTTGGAAGAGGAATTTTTTACGAAATAACATATTTTTTACGGAAATTTGGACAACCTTTATCTTGTTCTCTCTGAGATAGAAAATTATAAGCAATTTCTTTAGCAGAAAATCGTATTGTTTGGTTCTTTTTCGGTTTTCATAATCTTTGTCAAAACAAAATTAAAAACTGTAACGTTATTTAACGAAGATTATTTAGGAATAAGACATTTAAAGAAAAATTGAATGTTTATTAATACCTATGTTGTTAGTAGTAGTATGATATTTTTAATATATTTTTTAATTTTATGGGTTCATAAAGAAACATTGAAATAATTTCACTAAGCAAGAATATCTTGATGGCACAGAGTTCTCCCCTCCCCTTATTTTATCTTAACATATAAGTTACCCTCCCCCTCCTCCATGAATCTATTAAAATTTGCAAAAAAATTCCTAATCACTATTTGATTCCGACAGTAGTCGGAAGTAATAGTAAATGTTTGAAAACATAATGGCACCAGTAGGCTGAGCATTTTTTAATGCTAAGTAACAAAGGTTTTTTCTTTGTACATCCCCTCTCCTACCCTCGGATGACATTGTCTGTAATAAATGTATGCTTACACTCTCACGAGAAGCCTTTTCCTAAGTATTAACTTCCAAACTTCAAAATATCAGTCTGGGCTCAATTCCACATCAATTTTATCTTTTCCCCTTTTTCCCCCCTTATAGGGATAATTATTTAGAAATATATAGTAGACATCAATATTAAACATGATTTGACTATATAGATTTTATTTTAGCGTTTCAAAGAAGTAGTGATGAAACTGGTAGTGGGACAACCAGTAAACTGACCAGTGGGACAGTTTAAATAAGTATACGGATGCTATCTTGAAAGAAAATGGACTTTGGATTTTTAATTATTGCAGTAGTTCTGTCATTGAAGGAAGCTAACTTCCAAATGTCCAGATTCTACAGGGCGGCACAAAAGTATGGAAACCCCTGAATAACTCGTCAGAAATGCATTTTTTTGAGAAAAGTTAAATGCAAAAGTTTCAGGATTTTTCCTTAGCTATTCACCATTGAATAATGGTGACCTTGGATTTGACCTTAACCTTGCCCTTCAGGGTCATTTGAAGGTCAACTTTGTTATTTTAAATGGGAACCCCCATTTTTTATTGCGGATTTGAAAAGAGCAGGAAATTTTACGAAAAATATGACCTTGACCATGTCCTTGAGCATGACCCTTAAGGTCATTCCAAGGTCAAAATTGTTTTTCCAATGGGAAACCGTAATTTGTAATCTGTTTGTTGTGGATTTTGAAATAACCAAATTTTTCCCTTCAACAGCAGCATTGACCAAGGCCTACACCATGCCCTTGACCACAACCTTCAAGGTCATTTCAACCCTTCCCCCCCCCCCTTTTTTTATTAATTTATTTGTTTAAGTACTTTTATTTACTTTTTTTCTTGAAGGTCGACCACATCCTTGATCATGACCAGAAATGAGACCATGAAGAAAAAAAATTGAATAAAAGTACTTAAACAAATAAATTAGTAAAAAAGGGGAGGGGGAAGGGTTGTAATGACCTTTAAGGTCATAGTCAAGGACGTGGTGTAGGCCATGGTCAAGGCCACTGTTCGCAATCCACAATACAAATTAAAGTTTTCCATTGGAAAAACAATTTTGACCCTGGAATGACCTTAAAGGTCATGCTCAAGGACATGGTCAAGGTCATATTTTTCGTAAAATTTCCTGCTCTTTTCAAATCCGCAATAAAAAATGTGGGTTCCCATTAAAAATAACAAAGTTGACCTTCAAATGACCCTGAAGGGCAAGGTTAAGGTCAAATCCAAGGTCACCAATGAATAGCTAAGGAAAAATCCTGAAACTTTTGCATTTAACTTTTCTCAAAAAGAATGCATTTCTGACGAGTTATTCAAGGGTTTCCATACTTTTGTGCCACCCAGTATATTAACTGATTTCGGACATTTAAAGAACGACTGGTCAGTCGTTCTTTAGATGTTTTATGGTCCCTGAAGAAGGTTTTAAGTAAAAACCGAAACGTCGGGATTGTAACATAGTGACGATTTTTGTGACCGAAACCTGAGTTTTGTTTCGGTCACAATAATCGTCACTATGTATATATATTTATATATATATTTATGTTTATATAAATCTTTTGACACTTTTAGAGTCTTTAATATACTAAGTAATTAATTTTATAAAATAAAAAATTATAAAATTTTAAAGGTTTTTCCAACAAATGTACGATTGAGTGCGTCCCAAGCCTAAATCCCGTTTTATAATTTAAGCTCTCTTAATTAGAGTGATTTTCTTCTTAAAGAAAAAAAAATTAAATTAAAAAATATCTCTCTTCCATTTTTCAAATTTGTTGTAAATCCCCTCCTTTTTGTAAAAAGTATGTTTTCTAACTTTAGCCAATTATCCTTAATTTCCACCTGGTAACATGTCTTTAAGTAGAAAGAAAAATATTAAGTAAGTGCTTAAAAAACACCTTCTTACTAATTTTTTTTTAAACATAATTTTTATATTTTCGTCAATTGAACCAAAATAGCAAAAAATTAAAAAAATAGTTAAGACAACTGACTAATCTATATTTTACTATGACGTTAAAAAATGACTTGAATTATATTTTATCATTTTTTTCAGTTCTAAGCAGCACAACTAAGTGAGGCTTTTTTTTATCCTTTTTTCACCTTTTCCATTTTCAGCATTTTTCTTTTATTTAAATTCAAATGTGGTATATTTTTTTCTGCCCCCTACTTTGCATGCTCAAACTCAGCCTTTACCCTTTGGCTTTTTCCTCGAAGGAAAATAAAAGAAAAAGGCAAAAAGACTAAGAAGTTTCCATTTGAAACAGGCTGGTCCCTGAATTTCACCCCCCCCCCCTCCCCTCTATACTGAGCTGATTCAAGTCAGATGAGAATAATCAGTTGGGATGTTTTAATCAGCGACAGATCAGTATTCCAACCCTCTACTCATTCTATACTACTTCTTATCTTTTTCTTTATCTTTTATCTTGAATATTTTCCCCCCTTTTATACTTTGGTTTCTTTTTGTTTTCTTTTCAAATTTAAAATGCTCTAAAGATTCCCTGTTAAGATTAGACATTTCTTATTCCTTTTATTCTTTGTTGGTCTCCATTGAAAAAAAGGTCTTTTTACTCTACCTCTCTTGTTATCTATAAAACGTTTACTTTTTGCTACCGTTTCGGCCATTAAAAAATAGTATCATTATACTATAGGCATTGTGAGTCTCTTTCGTAATGCTGTCGAACTTGATTAGTTTATCACCGCTATTATATATAGAACTAAGTATCATAGTAATAAGTAATAATATAATTGTAGGCAATCTAAAATTACTTGATACATTATTTAATTTTTTTCTCTTGTGTCAAAATGTATCCTAAAATTTTAACCACAACCATTTTTCACTATCAAAAAAATATTCCGCGAATATTTGTGTGAGACATTGCTTCCACGCATCCCATTATGGAACGAATGTTTACAGAAGTATGAAATAATGTGATACCTTTGGGCAGTGCTCGATTTCTAGAAATTGAGGTGCCGGAACTACAACTTACCCTCTCTCTACACCCCCCCTCCTTCCCTACAGAAGGGGGGTCCGGGGTAATATCAAAACAATTTTTGAAAAATAAACATTCAAAAACAGCATTTTAAGCAATTTTAGACATAAACCCACACTGCAATCAGGTGGGTTTCGCGTGGAAACTTATATAATTTAAAGTAGTATTTTTTATAAACAATTTCTTGATTAGCATGTCACGTGTTGTTATAATACTCTCAATAAATAAATAGGTACTTAGGTTTATACGAATAATTAAATCAACAAAACATTCCCTGTCTCACTCGCCCCAGGCGAGTTTCGGCATAGCGCCTCTGCACAGTACTTATTTAATACAATCCCTGCCATTAAAAAAAATCGTTTTTGTTTCAGGTTATCATAATTTAGTAGTATAATCTCAACAAAAGAGATATTTTTTGCATTTGGGAAAAAAAAAAATTCCTGATGTCCCTAATCAAATTTGTAGTCATTTACTGACAAACAAAATTTTAACTAAGGATTTTAAAAAAATCAGTGCCGATAATTTTATTTTTTATTTATCAGAGAGAGAGAGGTCCCGGAACGCCGTTCCGCCTCAAATCGAGCCCTGCCTTTGGGAATTAAAAGTGTGGTTGTTTAGACCAGTTTCACATAAGTTTTTCAATTTTTAATTTAAATCAAATTATAATTATTATTAACAACGGGAGACATTCAGAGAAAAATAGACTCCAGCGCCAGGATTCGAACCACGAACTATATAGGAGACCTGTGGTTTGAATCCCGGCGCTGGAGTCTATTTTTCTCTGTATGTCTCCCGTTATAAATAATAATTATAATTTGATTAATGTTTTTAATTGAATATGGTATATGCGCAAAAGTTTTAAATTAATTTGGGACTATTTATGAGCTGCTTTCGACTAACCATCTAAATTTCTTTAAAATCGCATGAATACTTTTAAAGAAATAGGGGTTAATAAAGAAAATATTTTACTCAGTAAAAAAATAGGCGCAGAAGGATGAAATTAATATGGGACCAACATTGGACTAATTATGACCTACCTTGCATGAGAGGTAGATGCATTTATTACCATATATATATGTGCTCTTATATACATTATGTTCATTATCCTTTTGGTAAGTCATCCTTAGCCGTAGGTAACTCTACCATTAAAATATGATTAAAATCAGTGGTTTTTAAGAGAAAATCAAGATCAAACATTCTAATATACTGAAAATCAGATACGAGATCAAAAACGTTCCTTGATGTGTGATGTCTTTTATCTACGTCCTTCTAAAAAAAACCCCATTAACGATAAATTCTCTTCATTAAATTCACAACTATCCGACAATGTGAATACTTTTCATTAAATGAACTTTCTTAATTAAATAAACCCTTTTTACTTTTAAAAGGACTCAAAAAGTGATAAAAAATGAGTAAATAAATAATAGTAATACAAGTTTTGTCTTAATAGTTTTATACATTGTAATTTATATATGCTCATTAGTAAATACAAAAACTATACATATTTAAATACTAGGGAGAAGGGAGGACTAAAAATAATAAACAATGGTGTACAAACATTTTAGGTTCAGTCTTAAATCTCTCAGTCAAAGTATTTGTAATCAATGCAATTATTTAAATATTTCAAATGAATTCAAAATTCAGGTTTCACTACTTGTTCGTCCGAAAATATTTTTTCAATAATCCTCTAATACATTTAATCTGCGAGTATACTAAACCATCAGAAATAATGTGAATATTCCTACTTGAAAACAGATCATCAATTGAGTCAAGTTTCAGTGCAGATAAGTGTTTGTTAATTTATTGCTGCTTTTATCTTTTAAAAATACAAACTCTTAATGGATTTTATAAACAGGCTATACTTAGCATCCTATTATTAAAGGGTTGCAATGTTTGCAAATTGCATGCGACATAATGCATCTATGTCAATGTGTCACAGCTCCATAGTAATTCACTTTTGTTTCATTTAAATAATAGATTACAATAGCCAAGTGTATTTCTAGGGTTATATGTCATTTTAAATTATAATATTATTATGGTGGTATTAGATAACAGCTGATATAAATAGAACTGCTGTTCCTGTTATAAAATAATATAATTTAATATGTATAAGGATATTATTTGAAGTTCTACAACTCTCTCTAGTGCATTTTTTCTTAAACTGATGCAGTTATAATGCTTTAAACGTTTTAAAATATTTTAAGGATATGAAACCAAACATTTCCTTTTCGTCAAAACTAAAACATCTTTTGGAAATATCATAATTTTTTATAAAGAAGTGACCCCTTTTTAATAATAATTTTAATATTAATTGGTTCATTTTGGGGGTCGAATTAGATTCATTATGATCCCCTAGGCTGTGTTTTAAGGTAACCCAATTCCCTGTTCTATGGCGATGAAAAAGAGTTTGAAGGAAAGAAGAGGATAATTAATGTCACCTTTGAGACAATGTTACAACCTAAGTGCTTTCAACTAAAGAACCTAATTTAGCCTGAAACTGCCATAATAACATAGAAAACAGAAATAAAACTCCAGTTAAGGACAGGGTATAAGATTTAAAAATGGTGCCGTTACTTTGCGTAGCAGAATTCTGCCCCCCCCCCCCCCCCCCCGAGAATCGAACCAGAAGAACTGTTAAATTTATTTCTAAGATAAGTACTTTAGAAATCTCGGACCAATATTTCTAATTTGAAAACATCAATAAAGTTAGGTTGAGCCTTGATTAAAATTACCTTGGTGTTTAAGCCATTCTTCGCAGAACCCACCGAACACAGTTGATTTAGGTTGGATGAACCCTACGTATAGATACTGACGATTTATGGTGTTAAGCTCTTTCTGGAATCCTTTAGGACGCGGGAAAATAGAGAGACCTAGAAGCTCCTTGTGACGCAGCCATTACAGGGAAGTCATCAACATGGCACATGGTGATAAATTAAGAATCTTGAAGGATTTGTAAACCTAAACCATGTGCCTTAAGACTTGGCGAGATAGCATCTCTAAGTAATTTTATCCTTTTAATGTATAATTTTATTTTATCTTTAGTCTGGAAATGAGTGCTAAGAAATCCTAAAAAAATAATTTAATTACACTGGTTGCCTTGCCATCATATCGTTCACAAACTTCCTTAATTACATTTGGCAGCCTTTGCTGCTTTTCTGCTTAAAGCTTTGATGGTTCTCAAATCTAATTAAGTACCTACACCAGGCCTTCTAAGAAGTCAAATAAGAGGCAGTCCTCCTTTATAAACAAACTCTGGCGTAGATGTAGGACGAACATGTTGACAACATCTAGGGGTGCAGTTCTCCTTATAGGACGCAGTTGCCCTAAATAGTATAAAAGTAAACTAAAATAAAATAGCCAAGTATGTGCCTTCGGTGCACACAAAGGGTCCTTAAACAAAATAACAAATAGGACAAGTTAGTTAACCCGCGTTAGTTAACCGGATGTGCGGGTTAAACTTTTGAACCATTTATTAAAATGGTGTGAAAAAAAACCTTTAAATGCATTTTATCGTCTAAACGCATGAAACTACTCCGAAACTCAAACCAAAAATGTTGTGGGAGATAATTTTTTTTCCTCTTGTATTTGAAACACCCACATTACAATATCCTTTTACAAAAATTGTCAACCCCTAAAACTTCAACTCCATGTTTTATAGGGATGCTGTTTGAGGCTTCTCTGAATTATTCCTGTGCTAGGGTTATTATTACTCATATCATGACTGCAAAGTTGAGTTACTTTCGGAGGTAATTATAAAGGACTTCGGTTTATATTTCTAAAGTTTTGAATTGATTTCTAGTATTAAAACTCTCGTTATTAAATGCAAATATTCCTTTTTGTTATAAGTTAAGCCTCTTGCATTACTTATTCTCGCTTAGAACGATCTTTTGGACTTTTATTATAATACAGAGTTATAAACCAGCAATATCGATTGAGACGCTCTGGGTCATTCGATGCTGTCTTGAAAAGACCGGGTCATAGTTCAACTCTATCACTAAGAATTAGTATCAACGTCACCTGAGACTCATCTCTTACTTCAAGAGCCCATTTGCTTCTCCTCCCTTTTTCGGGACCATCCTTGCTTTAGGTCTACTAGGACTCCGCATAGAATTCTTCTTGTTTTATTATCTTTATACTTATCAACTTTTACTTTTGACCATAATAACAACAAAAGAGCAAAGACAATCTTTTTAGTAACTGTTGAACTATAGAGTAATGTAAATCATTTTTATCTACGATTGATACGAAATATAAAGATTATATCTTTGTTTAGATGCGTAGAAAGTGATTCTTTACGTACTTGTATTCATTGCGCATGCGCGTCTCATAGTTCTGAATAATTCCTCTTCTTTACCACACTAGTGCGGTAAAGAAGAGGAATTCTTCAGCTTTACGCACGATTAGCAAGTTTGTTTACATTTAACAAAACTAATTTGCTGTTCTTTTATTAAAGTAACTGTTTATATCGAGTTTTGAGTGAAAAACAATGAGTGAATCAAGTGACATTGACGAAAATGTGGAGAATAATACTCCTCCAGAAATAATTAATTCGGCAAAAAAATACAACTAATGAATTAATGCCATCTTTATCAAGAGAGAGATACGAACTTACATACAGCAAGTTTATTTTTTTCTGTATTTATTATTTAAATCTAACAATCGTAGATAAAGTACGGTACGCAACTCGTGCGAAAACGGCATTTTGCATTGCTCGTGTGGTTTTACCACCCTCGCTATCTCTCGGGTGCAAACTCCACACTCGCATGCAAAATGCTACTTTCCGCACTCGACGCGTAATGTACTATTAAATGTTATTTCTCCAAATAAATGTACAAACCACAATCATATGTGCAGACGTAAGGCCTGATGATGCCCAGTATTGGGCAAAATATTGCTTAGTAAATAAATTAATGTACACATATTAATTTTTAAATTTATCAACCCTAATGACCTCAGCAATATAGAACATTTATATGCCTTTTTCTTATTCTGGATATTTGGTTACTAGCCTTCACAAAACATTCCGCTCAGGGCTCATGCTAGGATTCAGTGGCTATGTTTCCTTTTATTATGTAGGCCAAGCGATTAAATAAAATGTTCAAATAGTTTCCTTTTCAAGGCCTTCATAGAAAAGACTATATTATACATCATTCATTATTTAGAATAAAATACCCTGCACGTCACAGCTTATTCTGGCTCTTTTTAGGAGAAATCTGGTTCTTTGTCCATCTCTAGTCTAAAAAAAACTCATATTCAAGATATTTTATAAAAATATAACTATCGCTCCCTAATAGAGAATGTCAAAACTGAAGTATTATCTTATTATCATTAATAAAATTTTATATTGGAGTAAGTGTTTATATATGTTGGTAACATGGTAAACATAAACTTCCTGTTCGTCCGCGCACGTACACCGATAATTGGATACAAAGTTGTATACGATATAACTGTTTAATTTTTTAAAGAAGATCTTAATATAAACTATAGGGAAAATATATATTAAATAACAGCAAGCTGTTAAACCTCTTTGTACTGGGTAATTGTCAAGTCAGAAAATGTTTTTATCTACGATTGATACGAAATATAAACGTTATATCTCTGTTTAGAGGCGTAGAAAGTAATTCTTTTCGTAGGTGTATTCATTCCGCATCCGCGTTCATAATTCTTCTTATTTCCGCCCTAGGGTGGAAAATAGAGGAATTCTTCACCTTAACGCACGATTAGCGAGTTTGTTTACACTTAACAAAACTAATTTGCTGTTTGGTTAATTAAAGTAACTGTTTATATCGAGTTTTAGTGAAAAACAATGAGGGATTTAAGTGAACGAAAATGGGGAGAATAATACGCCTCCCGAAATAATTAATTCCGCACAAAATACAACTAATGAATTAATGTCATCTTTATTAAAAGAGGAATACGAACTTACATATAGGAAGTTTATTTTTTTTTCTGTATTTATTATTAAAATCTACAATCGTAGATAAATTACGGTACGCAACTTGCGCGAAAACTGCATTTCGCTTTGCTCGTGTGGTTTTACTACCGGATGCAATCTCCACTCTCGCATGCAAAATGCTAATTTCCGCTCTAGACGCGTAATGTACTATTAATTTTAAGCCTGTTGTGTGGCTAAACGGTAAGTCTTATCGAAAAACAGATTGCACCAGCGGTAGCTGTGCTTTTAAAGATGCCTTTTCGTGGTACCTCCATCGGTTATCGGAATTACCTTAGATACTTCTAAGTTTGATAAACTTTTATTTAATTTTTTACTTGGATTTTTCATAGCATCTGCAATTGTTGGCCGATTTGATTTCTGATTAGGGTGCTTCAATGACACACTAATGCTCTTTGTGTATCTAAGTATTTATTAGTTTATAAATTTGTCCTTTTTTGCTGAGAACATGAGACAACTTTTTCGCAACTGGCGTGTCTCGTGACCACTTTTTTCTCAAATTTGTTATTGTGTTGCATATCATTTGAAAAACCTCAATTTGTACTTTAAAACTGTGTAATTTGTTTATTTTTGAAAAAATGGTACATGCACTTTTGTACTGATTTGTATGTTTGCTGTTGGTTAAAGTGGTTAATTTTTAATGTACTTTGTTTTAGGTTTATTTACCTTTTTTAGGTTTTTAATGCCTTATTGGAATTTATATTTAGTTTTTGGTACCAAGGGGTACAGGGGTACAAAAGTCAAAATACAGGGAATCTATTAAGATGTATATTGTTGAAAAGCAGTATATCGTAAAGTTGTTTTAAAGAGTAGGACTAATTGATTACAGTTTTCTTGTATTTTTAATTTTTAAGGGGATAAAATAATAAATAACATTGAAAACTTATGAATATTTACTATTCTTATCGAGACCTTTACAATGATACTTCATTTGCATGTGTTCTTTGTATTTATTTTAGCTATTAGCTAAAATAAATACATTTTTTTAATTTCCCTGTTGTTAAGCTTAACGACAGGGAAATTAAAAAATGTACGAAAAATAGGTACAGGGAAATTAATTGAGCTTAGTCAAATCTTTTTAAAATCGTATTTTTTCGATCTCTATGAAATGTATCATACATTTAAAATAGTAAATTACATTATGAAAATATTCTTATTTTTTCTCAGCTTATAGTTTTCAAGAAAAAGCCAATTAAAGTTGCCAAATTTATAAATTCAAAAACTTTGATCGACATTATATCGAGCTTGATATAAGAATAACAATAAATAATAACAGATTCGTTATCTTCTCGACACATTTTTCAAAATTGACGTATAATTTGTATACGTTTGTCGACAGCACACATACTTTCGACAAATAAGATTAATTAATAAATTAAAACGAGGAAATTTTTTAACTTAGCCACTCCCAGAACTATTGTGATTGGTCGTTTTTTTGGCGGCTTCATCCTCCGAACACCCTCTTCCCCACTCATAATATTACGGGCAGAGTAAAACTCACAGACAAATAAATTGTTTGGTAAGTATTTTAGTTTGTGTTTCTCAGGCCAGGCAGTACCATTTTCTTTTATTAAACTAATAAGATAATTAACTGAAAAGTATTATATTTAATGACAGCCTACATGATACTGCCGTATATTAATGTAGTTTATTATTTTTTATCGGTTACTAAGGGTGCGTTCGAAAACACTAACCGGTCAACCTCTCAGTCGGCCGGCGATCTGTTGTAGTAAGTGGCATGGCGGCTTGAAATAATTTTGTTTCCGAACGGGACGGTTGAAGGCAGTGGTCGACCGAAAAGGTTACTGACAAAGAGAGGTTACAAATAAAAATTCGTTTTTGTTTGGTGTGAGATAGAAGGCTAGAAGTGAAGCTGTGACGATTGCTCAAGTGAATAAACTATTGCAGCGGCACCTCTTTAGGTTAAATCTGTATATAGCTATCATCCCTTTTTCCTTAAACTAAATAATCAGATTACACGACTTTCAGCAGCATCTTCCTCCTGAAACATTGCACTGCACTGTTCACATCGATAATATCAACTCTTCTGTGTACAAATGATACATTTATAATCTCTTCAATGTATAAAATATGCAAATGAACAGTTTGACAAATGGATATAATCTCTTCCATCCAAGTATAAATCAAGCAAAATTAGCCACCAAGCGATCCTCGACCGCACATTCTCCTTCAATTCAGTCAGGGGTTCGATTGTCTAAAATAACAACTATATCTGTATCCATAAAATGTTGAAAAATAGGATTGGTAACAAAGTAAATAACTATTAGGACAAAGGTAGATATATTTAGTCTATAATCAACTGTGGTGCAAAGGAATATCACATTTTTTATCTTTCAGTTTTGATATGTTGATATTAGTCACAAAATTACCCACTAAATTCATTTCGATCTCAAAATAGAAAAGATGAATAGCAAAGTAAACGAGTGCCGATAAAGGTCCGTGTTTCACAAAAATTAAATATTAAAAAATAATTTTAAAGATTAGCAAAAAAAAAAAGACGCAAAAAAGAGAGAACACTTTTAAACTTTTTAAATTTCGATGACATTCCGCCAAAGAAGGTAACATTATGGTTACTAACTAAGCTCAGATTCGGTCGGAGCGGTCGCGACCGCTAAATCGACCGCAGGTTTACGAATGCGGTCGGTTGTTCAGGTTGGTGTTTCCGGACACTCCGGTTACATCTTGGTCGATCAGGTTAGTGTTTCCGAATGTATCCTAAGTTCTAAGTTACTGTTTATTTATGTCTATTTTATATGTTAATTCAATATATAAATATTTCAGTTTTGTTTTGAACGAGCTCACAAATGCAACATTAGAGTGTTTATTAGTGTTAATTATTACTAGATACTACAATTATCAATATAATACAGCCACTGATTCCTAGACTAATTTTATATAGTATGTTTTTATGTATGTATCTCCGATTTTAATGAGATTTAGAAGATAGGTCATAAATAGCCTATTGTTGGTCTCATAAAAGTTTCAACCGTCTTCACCTATTAGTTCTCACATGTGCACAAACATGCATTTATTTACACCTACACCTATTTCTAAGAAAATTTAAATGGAAAACAACAGACGTTGTTTCTAGAAAATAATAAGGTGTCAGGTTTGAGTTAGGAAGCATTTGAGAAACGCTTTTCCTTATAACGAAATGTCTGAAAAGCGAAACCATCAATCATTCCCACATCTCAGAATGAAAAGAATAAATCTATCTGTCCATTTGTATATTTTATTTTATTTTTTTGTATGGACATGTAAATTTTCATACGGTATAAACTTTAGTATATTATATTTGGATATTTATATTAGCTTACTTTCCGTTTTGTCTATTTGTCACCCTAAAAAAAAACATAATTATCTAATATAGTAAGCACTACAGAACGCATAATGTCGGTAAAAAATTATGAATATGTACCTCAAATACATAATAGATGTACTACTAAAAAGATAATTTACTAAATATATTTTAATTTTTTTTTCCTAAAAATAATGTTCTATATAAAAAGAAAAAATAGTTAATTAAATAAAATAAATTGTATAGCTTGTCAGAGGAACTTTGGAAGCGAGTCTGGGTTTATTTATATAGATATATAGATAATAATGTTACATTTCAATTTCACAATATAAGGCAAGTCATGGAACAAATCCCAAAGAGTGAAGTGACTCACACCTCAATTTGGGTTAATTAATTACAGGTTCGGAAATGTTCTAATGTAGGAACAAAATATAGCCATTTATGAAATGAGGAAGTTTACTTTATTTCATTATTTTCCAAAATGGCCCTTTTTTACTTTAGCACTCCCCTATATCCAATTGTGTTAATAGTTATTTAGACAAAGGAACATATACAGAATAGCAAATATTTCTTAGTCTAAATTACTATTAAGATAAAGGGATATTTATTCCAATGTACCTTGGGACAAAGGAATATCACACTTGTGTATATAATAGTGATCATATCCCTTAGTCTAATTAACTATTAAGATAAGGGAATATTAAAGATAAAACTGCCCCAGGAGTCTCAATGTTTTGGGGAGACCAACACTTAAACCTTTGAGACTTTTGTAGGGCAAACTATTGTTTAGAACTAAGGGGGGTGCTAAAGTAAAAAATCGGTCCGAGACAACTCAAACAAACTTTCTCATATACAAGTTCATAATTGCTTAGCCCAGTGGTTTTCATAGCTACATTTAAATATTATTGAACATTTTATCAAAACATATCATAAAAAAAAACTTCTTCCGGGCGGGGAATCGAACCCGGGCTCTCTCCGTCCGCGTCTTAAGCTATTTTCTCAGGAACTAAATTTTTCCCGGGAAACGGATTATATCGTTGGATTCGTATTTAAATGGACTACATTTTAGAATTTTTTAATAAAAATCGTCGGAACCGTTTTCGAGAAATAAGTTTTTTTAGAGTTTTCGGGGTCAGCGCCCCCAAATTTGGGGCTAAAATTCATTTCTCGATTTCGCGTATGATTTATCTGAACGTCTATACCAAATTTCGTCAAAATCGGCTCAGTAGTATAGCCTCCAGGCGTCTGCACAGACAGACAGACAGACATTTTGTAAAAACCACTTTTTTGGACTCCGGGGACATCAAAACGTGTAAATCCATCAAAATCGAATTTTCACTCCCCAACAATATTTTATCTTTATATGAGAAAGTAAAAAGTGCCAAAAAAATAAAGTTTTTATTTGACAGAAAATAAAAAAATTATCATAAATTGAAGGAGACAACCAAAATAGAAGTTGGAAAATTAAGTTATAATTTTTAAGAATGTTCATGAATCGGTTTTATGATTGGCCGTATTATGGATATTTTTATATATATATGTAATGCCTCTAATATCCTCTTTTTCTCGTA
Source organism: Gerris lacustris (assembly GCA_951217055.1). Classification (NCBI taxonomy): domain Eukaryota; kingdom Metazoa; phylum Arthropoda; class Insecta; order Hemiptera; family Gerridae; genus Gerris; species Gerris lacustris. The sequence goes on along the minus strand of OX578283.1, from coordinate 32,931,326 downwards.
TTATTTTGGTATCCTAGAATTTTAGTATCGTCAAACGAAAATTTATGTCCTTTATTAAAAGAGTGAAGGGCAAGAGCATATTTTTGGCTCTTATTTATATTATTAAAAATAAGAGGACACTGTGGGAGTTATTCATGAGACAGACAGACATCAGGCTAAAAACCACTCAAATCGATGAATTGTCCCTTTTGGGTAAAAGGGACAATTCTGTTGAAATCTCGGTTCCGAATTTTTTGGGTGAAAACAATACTTTTCCTTTAGCTAAGGACAACTCAGAAAAACTTTCTCATATACTAGTTCATAATTTCTTAATCCAGTGTTTTCTATTTATTAATTTTCGTAGGTGCATTTAATTATTATTGAATATTTCATCAAAATGTATCATAAAAATAACTTCTCGGCAAGGAATCGAACCCCGGCTCTCTTAAATCTATTTCCCCAGGAACTAGATTTTTCCTGGAAAAACGGCTTTTATATCGTTAGATTCTTTTTTAAATGGACTATATTTTAGAATTTTTTTGTTGGAATCAAAATCGTCGGAACTGTTCTCAAGAAATAATTTGTATCACGTTTTATCAGTTTTTTGGGCACCCCCAAATTTGGAGCTAAAATTCATTTCTCGATTTCGCCTCGGGTTAGGATTTTTCTGAACATGTAGGTATGACAAATTTTAGTAGTTTAGGCTCCACGCATCTGCACAGACTACAGACAGACATTTTTTAAAAAGCATTTCTTATCGACTCAGAGGACCTTAATACGTGTAAATCCACCAAAATCGATTTTTCTCGCCATCACAATAATTTCTCTCGATATGAGAAAGTAAAAAGAAAAGAAGTCGTTTTTTGAAAATAATAACTAATATATTTCCTTCTGGTTCTTCCTTTTTATAAACCAATGAATTGCCTCGTTTCATTTCTCAACCCAATAGAGAGGTAATTAATTTTGACGACGGGCTTTTTCAACTTTTATATAAGAATAGATTCGAAAAAAACAACTTTTTATTATTCTTGCCATTGCACCGATACCTAAATAAATGTAACATGAGCTACGTTGTATATTCTACCATCCCCTTCTCTTTATTTCTTTATTATTTGTGTTTTGTATTTTTGTATTTTATAACATCGGAACGGCCAATTTGGATTCACCGGATGTTTGCCTTTATTTATATTTCTTTTTTTCCGGTTCGAGGTATATATATATATATATTTGAGTTTTTGTTTTATATATTTCTTTTTTTTTTAATAGTTTACTTCGATATGTTGTACGGTCCATTTATATAAAACCTTGGAGGAGAAAAAGAGGAGTTGCTAGTGTCGCATAAAGCTGACTTATTCACTCTTCCGATATATCTATGTACATCTTTTTTTTCAATACATTTTTCTGGCCTATACCATCGTTAGAACATAGTATAACGAGGAGAAAATAAACTTTTTTTTTGCAGTATATGTTTTTTATTTAAAGTCAGTTTAATAAAAATAGTAAAAAGATTCCACAAAATTTGAATATTTTCATTTCTTCGGCACGTGTTAAAATATAAATATATATGTATTATTTACATACAACCCCAAAGAGGGGTAGGTTGTAGGATGGCCATATGGCCCAGGCCCTGTGGTGCTCCAAACATTATTTATTTTATCATTTGTATTTTTTTTTATAATACTAATATAATATTTGAAAGTAATAAGATTTCCTGGAAACTAAATTTTAGGAAAGTAAGAATTTTCTTACGCTTGTAAAATGGAAGATTATGGGGTTCTAAAATATTGTTTGCCCATTGAAGCTCTTTCAGGGCCTGATTATAAAATTCTCTTCATATCACTCAAATATGAAGAGTTTGGTTCCTCACCATGGTTCATCAGTTCAATGGGCCCACCTAAGTGGCCTGCGTCTTTGGGTGAAAAAGCCCCCCGGAATAAAAAATAAAAATGAAGAAGATTTTTCTGAACATCATGCATCCCAAATTTAATCGAAATCGGCACAATCGTCTTTATCGAGTTTAGTCATCGATGTCGATATATCGAAAATATCGACATATCGGACCAAGAAATTCGATATTTTATGTAGATTTTGATCTTTCGATGTATCGATAACTACGATATTTTCCTGAAGAAACTAAAACATTGCATAATCAAAAAGACGACTTTCGAACATAAACAAAAAACCCTCTTAGAGCACAAAATACAGGTCGAACTCGCTCGAAGAAAAATCGTCCTTTTTGTTTTGGTCGCAAGGTTGGATTGGAGGTTCTCGACGTCGATATTTCGATATGTCGAAGATATCGATATTTTCTTTCTATGTTTTGGTACACTTGATGTCGATATTTTCTTTCGATATCCTAATTCTACAGTAGATAGATATTTTTAAAAACTACCGTTTTTTGGATTCCTGGACCTCAAAATCGAATTTGCGCGCTAACTCTTTTCTCTCTACATATTTGTATAATATTTATGAGGAAGTGAAAGTTAGATATCATGGGATGTAAATGCAGTTTAATAATGTTTCATTTTGAGTGTTAAAAAAAGCTGTCACCAAAAATAAATGTATTTTATATGGATTAAAATTGATACTCAATTACTACAGGCTGTTAAGACTGTGTTAAAAAAAAACCCATTTGTGTAAATTTTTGTTATTAAAATTGAGTTGGTCAGATAGTGTCTTTACTCGTATATCACTTGACACCGCGCGCACGGCGCCGGTCCACGGCGTGGACGACAACGGGGGATCGGACATCCTGTTAGATCCGACCGGCCCGCGGGTCAAAGCTCTACCTTCACGGTCGCCACTCCCTCTTTAGTGAGAAGGGAGAAACTCGGGGATTTGAGTTTCTTCATAAACTAAATAAATATACTACGGCTTAATGCCTGACCGGAGGTTACCTAATAATAACAAACGTAAAAGGGGGCTACCGGGAGTTTCCCGGTAGCGGGAGGGGAGAACGGGCCACGGCTGGGCGTGGTGGCTCCCCTGGCGGCTAGGGTAAGAGGCCGCGTCGAAGGAGGTACTCCTACGATGGGTACCGGGGCAGAGGGACAGCCGGACGGTGGTACTCCGACCGACGGAAGAAAGGTCCGGAGGTGGTCTCCTACCGGCACGTGGGGGAAGACAGGCCGTGGTGCTCGTCCGGCGGAAGGGAGTGAGCCGACCGCGGGAGTACCCCACGATCGGCGGAACCTGGATCCGCGGGTGGTAGGGAACGGTGGCCCTAAAAGAACAACTACTCCATCGTTCCGGCTAGTCACGGAACGGGGTCGACGTCTAGGGGAGCTCTCGTCGAGGGGCAGGAATGGAGGTGAGGGACCAGAGTTTCTCTTGGGAGTTAAAGAGAACGACTGGCGATGGTACTAGGGCCTCGGGCCCTTATATACTCTAGCCTCATCACCCCCTGCCTACCCCACTCCTCAGATTAGACTCTCCTAGCTCTATCCCGTTTCCATCATTTATTAATAATTAATACAAGTTAATCATACATAATTATAAATCATAATTATAATATTATAATAATAAAGACCATAGCTTATATAAATAATAAAAATAACGATAAATAATCATGTTTTATTAATAATAAATAATCATTTTTGATAAAGTAATTAATTCTAATGGTAGTGTTGGCTTAAGACCATTTCATTTCATGTCAACCTTTTTTTATTTAAAGTAATCCTACGTATACAGTCTAGATAAAAATAAATGAATCACTCTTAACTCCTAGATTATTTATAACATATATTTTACAATTTTAATTTAATTTAGTTTAGTAATAGTTGTTTGTCTCTTAAGATGAAAGGAGAATCCGATGATTTTTTTTTTTCTCCTTTTCATATTGATAAGATGAAGGATTTAAGATAGTAATGGAACGTTCTTTATGTTTAAGATAGAATTATTGAATAGATAAACTGCTGTAAAGCTTATGCTTTTAAACACAACTTATCTTTATTTATTGTGTTCTGACTTAAATACCGCAGATGTAATTTTCGTTAACGTCGCTTTAATGATTATCTTTTGAAGAGAAAGGCAAAAATCCCCCCTATCAGATCCTGTTTGTTTTTATTATAAACGACCGGCTCGCTTTTCCAAAATTAAATTGAGACGAGATGAAGGTTTTTATCTTATAAAGTTTATTACGCATCTTTTTACCCCCCCCCCCCCCCCTTCCCGAAGAAAGAGAAAGATTTTTCAATGGGATTTTGTAGAATAAAGGAGAGGAGAACTTGTTGTTTTAAATTAACTTAAAGTTTTAGAGGAGAGTTATAAATTTCCAGCCTCCTCTACTGCTTCTAATCCTTCTCCTCTTTGACATCCTTTATTCAGAAAGGACTTTTTCTCTTCCTTAAAGAAGAACTACAACCGTCTCTCCCTAAAGGGCCAACCGCAACCAGAAATTAAAACAAGGGCTAAAAACAGAAAAGGGAGGGAGAGGTAAGATGTCCCTGATTCAATCCTTGGAAAATTGGGCACACTTTTAACCCTCTCACCCCTTTTATACTTACTTCGTTTTTTATCTCCCTTCTCCTGTATAAAACGAGAGAAAATTTCAATTGTTGAAATGGAAAAGTGGTAGTGGACGATTTTTTATTATTCTTATCTTCAACGTTTAAATCTTTTTCAACACCCACTTTTTCTTTAAAACAAAACGAGAGAAAGAGAAAGATAGTGAACCATTTAAAAAGGATTTTTAAATGGAGAGAACCATTGTAATAGAATAATGAAAATTTATAACAGATAAATCTAATTAATATTCATTGAAATTTTATTTTATAATCTAATTATGTTTCCTTGCTTTATGTAATCATTTTATTTTTGTTCATAATTGATTAAAAGTATTATGCTCGTCATTTGAGCTGAACCACTCAAAAAATGTAACCACTCATGAAATGTCATACTCATGAAAGGCATACTCGTAAAGATGTATTTTATTTTTAATGTATTTTAGTGTGGGACAACTAAACCATCAACATAAATAGTGTTTTATGTGCAAACATTAGAATGTTTGCGCCGACTTTGGATTATAATATATATTGCCACATGCATAATATATTGATAATTAATTTAAATGCTATAATATCCCATTTAATTGATTTATTTCTCCATGGAGGTTAAATTAAAGGAATAACACTGCTTTGATAATAAAGTCATTTCAATTTACGTGGAGAGACAGTTTGTGTTATTTCACATTTAAAAAGTATTCAACTGGAGGTTATTTACTTTTTAGGGTCCGTAGGCAAAACCAAGGACCCTTATATTTTCTTGCGTGTGTCTGTCCGTCCGTCCTCTCGCGTGCTCTCACGGCTACACCATTCGTCCGATCACTTTGAAATTTGGCATGTATGTGTCTTGTACCTGCCCACCTATTTTAAAAATATATCAACTTAAAAAAAAATATTTTTCAAATTTTTTTTTTTTTTTTTTGGACACCGTGAGGGGTATCATATGAAAGGGTACGTCAAGCTAATTACAAAAATATATAATTCTTTGGATATAACTTTGATAGGGCAAGCGTAGGCAAGTTTGAAGTGGGTGTGAAAAGTGTCCCCCCCCCCTCTATCTCGCTTATGTGAAGAGCAAAAAATCTGAAACAAATCCTGAACATTCGACCAAAAGTAAAGATACTACTTTTTGTAAATTTCGAAAAAACTATTATTTTATTTTTTATTGACAAAATACGTTTTTTTATAATTATGGTCTTTTCGATGTATTTATATGGTTGTAGTCCGGTTCAGTGGCAAAAAAATACTTTATCAGAGTGTGTTTTGAGAATATCAGACCCTTAGAATGGTTCAAAGTAAGCTTTTTAGCATTTTATAAAACCACTGTTTATATACTTTACAGTTAAACACTATAATATTGTGTGGCCTACGGACCCTCGCTGTGTGCTGACTAGCACACACTTGACCTGTTTATTGTTTTCTATTTCAACAAAATCGGATTTATTGTTATCAATATTTCGGGAACTAGAATTATCCCGGGGAAACAACTTATATGGTTACATTTGTATTTAAATGAACTACAATTTAGAAATTTACAATTTAAAATCGTTGGAATTGCTTCGAGAAAGAATATTTTTTTACACATTGTTTAGAGCTAAAATTTATATCTCGATTTCGCCTCGGGGTATGATTTTTCTGAAAATGTATGCCAAATTTAATCGAAATTAGATCGTTCAAATTTTTGCCCTATCACAATACTTTCTCTTTATATATATTGATTTTAGGAGAAAGTAAAGAACGGATTCGGCAGACGGGATTCAAACAGGATTTCCCCAGTAAAATGTCGTCTGCTTGTCAATCGTTGAGTGTTTCTGCAAAAACTTTGTGTCTCGACCGATTTGCTTCAAAAAGTAGCGCAAACAGTCTATTATTAATAAGTAGCCATTAAGTAGCCTCATACACCATTAATTATGTTTGCGCAAAACGTTTCGGTCTTGACTCATTTGTTGAAAATAGTTTCGTAAACAGTCAAAGTTGCATGGGAGCCTTTTAGGGCTGCTCCTAAAATCTTACTTTTAATGAATGGTCCGAGAATAATAATTTTTTTTTGTTGATTTAATATTTTTAATTTATTTATATTTCATTTATATAACATTTCTTAACATTTGATTAAGCGGAAAAGCATAGCTTGGCTTCAGTGATCTTAATATGTATATAATTCTACTAAATAATATAATATGAATTTGTATAATCATATAAAAATAACAAAAACAGAATAAACTGTATAAAAAAAAATGTTAAGTATTATATCAATAAATAAATAACTAGACAAAACGAGAATTTAAAATTAAGTGTAACAATTATTGTAGAAATATTTTATTTATTTATGTCCATAATTTTTTTTTTAATGAGGTTTTGTAAAGTTTAGAGGATGAGCTTTGTGTCAATTAAAGTCTAGTTGCTGTAAAAGATTTATGGTTCATGGCACAGTAGCAGCTACTGTGCTGGAAGTGGAGTTTCTTTGCCTCTAGACTTCGGGTGAGGAAATTATGTTAAACACAGCTGTTGCTAGTTAAATTCTCCCTTACCAATTTAAAAGTAAATTCTCCCTTGAAACAAATTTAAAAGTATTCCTCTAATACCTAGTTTTTATAGTTTCCTGAGTAGTATTTCATGGTCGACTGTATTGAATGCCTTTATTAAACCAGGAATATGCAGTTTGCAGGATTGCAGTAATTGCAGGATATATTATGTAGTTTTGTTTTTACTTTTTTCCAATGCTTCTATAACCGATAAAGTAACAGTGTAAATGGAATTATCAGTACTTAGTCCATGTCTGAATCCAAACTGAAGACCTACTTAAGTTTCTAAGTAGTTAACCAGGCTAGCTTTAATTGCTTTATCAAATATAAAATAAAGTATGATAACTATTAAATATATTTGTAGGAAATAGTTTTATTATAGTTAGACTCTTCCGTAAAATCTGTTATGAGAATGCTATACCATGCACTTAGTCGACTTCATCTTGAACTACTGTGTCGTATCTTGGGGCACGGTAGCCAATTTACAAATTAAAATAGTTTTAATAATTATAAAAGCCATTGTAAAGAGCCACGAAAAAAACCAAAAAGATATCCCTGAAACCTCCTCTTTCTCAATTTTAAAGTACTGCCAGTTAAATAATTTTATCACAAAGCAGTTTTATTTTTTTTTTTCCACTCTAACAAAACACCAATAATTCACAAATATTCTACTTGATCATAGACTCATCTCAAGATGCAGGTAACACACACTCAATAAAACTAAAAACAACGACATGCAACGTACCTTGGACCAATTTATAGACCTTGGACAAACTAATTACAGAACTTAGACAAATTACTAACATCAACGCTTATAAAAACAAAATAAAACAACACTTACTTCAACAAAATTATGAATAAACTACGTTAATAAAACGGTAAACTTTAAGCAAATTTAAGTGCTTTATACATAGCTGTGATATTATGTTTCTATCCAAACTTTTAACTGCAAAGCTTACTGAATGTATTAGTTTTGAGAATATAAGGAGAAATATAGATAAGAATCAAAGTGCAGATAGAGATGGTAAATGAAAGGACATTAGATAGGTAAATGTAAATAACATTTGATCCAAAAGTTTAATAAGGTAAAGGTGAATACCGAGGCTTAATCTGCAGTATGGGCAAAATATAAGAGAAAGAATTCTAGTACATACACAGATATTGGAAAGGAAATAATACTGAGGGTCTAGAATTCTGAGGGGGTCCGGACCCCTCGTGTAATGGTCCGTTAGGACCTCTCTACTGTTTAGAATCTAGTGAAAGAAGAAAAACACCGGCCCTGGTTTTCACGTTCAATATATTCAGGAGAGGATATTTTGAACTAAGAGATGAGGGTGAAAATCTGTCCCTTGTCGAGCCCTTAGATAAAGCTAAGGACCGGGAAAGCTTTACTTGCCCTACTAGTTCCCTTCTAGTCTGTAAGGGCTCTCTCAGTGCCACCATCACAGCTAAACTTTACACTTGCTATCCTTACTCCATACCCTCGCCACTCCAAATCCTTTTACACTTTTACTTCTAGATTCATATCTCTTCTTACCACCTCAATAGCGTCTGATGACCACTTGGAACAACCCCAAGCCTAAATGCAGACTTCGATCTCGTCTTATGCTTTCCATGATATATCTAGATCTCTACAGACTATTCACAAATATCTATAGACATTAAGACAATTTCACCCAGTCAAAAGGATATTAGGATGTATGGTAATTAGGATATTAAATATCCTAATTACCTTACAAAATTTAGCCTAGTCTCAAATTTTGTGACTCGGCTTTGTACGAAGCAACTTATTACCTAGACCCTTGTTGTTTGTCGCTGCAAACATATGGTCAAACTTACACATATTTACAGTAAACGTGATGTTGTTTTTGTCCAACCACACGATGTAACCATAATATTTAGATATATTTTATTTGAATATACTAATATAATATATATATATATATATATATATATATATATATATATATATATATATATATATATATATATATATATATATATATATATACCATTCTTCGGGTGTGAGTATTGTTCCTTTGTAGTCCTAAATCAACCAAGAAAGCAGCGGACAAAATCTTTAGTATGGCGAGGTATTAGTTCATTTGCCTTCTTTCAAAAATGGATAAAACATTGAAATTAGAAGCAATTAAGGAAGAGTTAAGGAAAATATAAAAATTAACTTAAGGGGGAAACGCGGTGGGTGTTCAAATTTAATTAAACAGTTGTCCGATGTACGTATAAGGACGAACGGTGAGTTTATGTTTAACATATTCGAGCTGAATACTTAATAAAGCTCTATTACACTTATTCCAATATAACATTTTATTAATGAGAGCAAAATAATACTTTAGTTTTGACGATTTCTACTTGTGTAGTTAGCGCTAGTTATAGTTATTTTTAAAATATTTTGTAAAGACGGTCTTTTATTAGCCTTGAGAGGAGCAAAGAAGCAGATTTTTTATATATTATGTACCTATACACAAAATTTTAAGTTTTCATTATTGCTAGAAGTCCCTAGAAGTGCTAAGTGCTAGTTAGTGCCTTAGAATTTAGTCCTTAGTCAGTCAATAAAAAAACCGCGAGTCTCTAGGTGGTCTAGAAGTACTCAAAAGTTTTGAATAGCGAGTCTGTGGGGTTTGTTTACGGTGGGTCAAAAAAAATTTTTTTTTTGTTATTTATGCATTTTATTTTATAAAATTGTTAAAAACTTTGGTTCTACTTAATATTTTTCGATGAAACCAAGCCTACAAATTGTGCAACATGTTTGCGCTCATCTCTGAAAAAAAAAAAAATCTATATCGCTTAGCCAGTTTTGCGCCCATCAAGTTTGACTGGGGCGACAGACATACACACATCCACACATACACGAAAAAATTTAATGCCGGATTCGGCTTTCAGAATGTATAAAATGAAAGAGTATCCAAAACATTTTCAATTCTGTCCAATGTACAGACTAAACTTTAATTTTATATATATAGATAACTCATTCTTATTTTGTATCCTGTCTGTCTCAAGTTAAATAAACTTTGCCATTGTGTTATACTAATTTCGTTCCCTTAAGGTGCAATGTAATTAATTAATATTTATTTAAGTATAATGATAATATTTGTATGTTGTATTCCATTTTGGAAGAATTGCCATTAGTAAATATCTCCGCACATTGTTTGCCTGTTAATAAATATATAGTTGTTGATTGTTTACATGTTTATTCAACTTTGCTCTTCGAGTTGTATTAGTTCTAAGTAAGTCGTGAAGAATCTCAGTTGAATGAATGAACTTTATAAATAAAGTTTATTGTTAGAGTGACCGCATCTCACTCACACAATGTCCATCGCTTTATCAAACAAGGAATAATGACACAAAATTTCTGTGCGTGTAACTCTTTTAACTTACTTGCCCTTATGTTTTATTCCCTTGTTCAAGCCAATTATAATCCTTCCTTTGTCTACATCATTGTATAATAAAACCCCCGTTACCCCCCCCCCCCCCTCAGTCCTGTTGGTAAAATTCCTTTATAAGGATTAAACCCCCTCCATGCTTTCCTCTAGAACTTGGCTAATTGTTAATCCTCTGAAATCCGGTTTATGCCTTCATTAAACAAAAGGACCCCACCGGATTTTTTAAGACCTCCCTCCTCCGCCGTCCGAAAACCTTGACTTTTATTCATCTCATTAATTTTTATTATTTTTCTCTCCCTTCCTCCTACTCGAGTTTATTCGTTCCCCACTTCTGCCTTTTAACATGTTTTATTTATTAAATCCTTCAATTTTATTTTTTAAGAATTCACTTAATTCTACTTTAAATGAAAAAAAAGAAAAAAAACCGGACCCACAATTTTTCCATTTTTAAATATTTCTTTTTATTATTATTATTATTTTTACCGCTATTTCTATCTTGTATTTGCAATTCTTATTCCTCGACTGTATTTATTTTCTGTTTATTTTTTTCGAATTCACTTCAAGATTTCGTTTAAACTCATTTTATTCTTTCTTTCAGTATTTTAAAATTATACTGAAGACAAGATTTTCTTTTTATTCCTACATTTTAGTACTTTTTTTTATTACAATTTCATCAGCATTCTTTAATGTTTTTTTGTAAGAGTGAAATACTAAATTAATAGTTTTTAATTTTATAGATTTTTATTAAGTACTATTATATAAATACTAGCTGTTTTTCATTGAAATAAACTGCTTTCTCTGAAAGTTTTACCTCTTGAACTTTTAAAGTTATTATTATATAAAGGGAATGTGTATTTCAATAAATAATATAATAATATCATGAAGTGGTGGGGGGGGGGGGACTTTATGGAAAAATGTCACTTCCATAAGTTCCGAATGCATGCAAAGCTTCTAATTTTTACTTTTAACCGCTCAACAGTTGTGGTGGGAGTTTTAGACAGACAGAAAGGAGATTTTAGGAACACGTTAACAAAAGTTTGTTATCAATGGGTAAGTCAAGTTCTTTAGGCGATTCAGTGAATTACATATTCGCTGCATGCTTGTGTATAAGTTCATACACCAAAATAAATTATTTATTTATAAACAAGCACTGAATAATGAGGGAGTCCAAAGTAACTGTGAAGGTTGAGTCAATAGCCATTTCTGCTCTGCCACGAAAAAATTAAGTTCAAGGTCATGGGTTCGAATCTATGCTTAGGCTCTTCGACTTACATAGCTTTCTATATTTACATTGATCACATCATATTCTTTACTGTGGTACATTGGTTTATGAAATGGCTGAACTCCGTATTATGATGAGGTGAGTAAACATGGCCCAAAAAAGTGACCTAATTGCAAGAGAACAAGTGATTTGCCACTAGCACAGATTGAACCAGGTAATGTCTTTAGTTTACTTTGGTATCCTAAATGCTGAAGAAAAAACATTATAATTCAACTTCATCATTCATCCAAACCTGAGTTATAGATAAAAATCAACTACTCACTTTTGCCAGTTTGCCGTATATACACTACAGAGTAATTATTTTATTGATTATTTGCTTAATCCTTTATGTGTTCCTATGTAATAATGACTATGATTGGTGTTGCAGGTGGAGAAGTGGGCAGATGGGATGATGGTCCAGAGTTTGGCCTGGCCATTACAAATCTCACCACTCCAGTAGGCAGAGAAGCAGTACTATCCTGCACAGTCAACAATCTCGGAAAATATAAGGTAACTTTGAATTATCTCTATAGTCGGACCAGGATATGAGCTAACTCTTGACAACTCAGGTTTGCTAACCTATGAGAGTGAAAAATTAAATGGTCTTGGTGATTATCATTGGGACCTCTGCCCGACATTTCTAGACATAAAAATCACGAATTCTCATTGCCTCTTTTTTATTTTTTATTTATTTTTACTTTCCCTTGTTGCCAGAGTTAAATCTTTTCTTGACCCAACTGTAGTACTGATATTATTTGCATACGAGAATGTATTTTTATTTTAAAAATTACAATACAGGAAACAGCGATATTTATTTGTTAAGTTGTTAACTATCTTGTAGAGCAAAGCGTGTTTATTTACATTTTATTGTAATCATTGTAAAAAGGTTGCTTAGAGTTGGATGTAATATCGAGGGAGTTTGGGTTAAAAGCGCTGAACTATTAATCCTTTTCTGGTTTGTTCCGCAATCAGTAACGTTTAACTCATTAACAAGAAAAGGGACATTTTGCTGCGGCGTAGGGTGGTTTGGAAACTCGACGTGTTTGGAGCGAGCAGTGTGTGTTGTGGAACCGCATACGGCCCGGAGTTTGGCCCTGGCCCAGACTCCCTTTTTCTACTCTACTCGGGGAGTTTGCTACTTGTGCTCACTCCTCGTTTTCCAAACCCACTTAGCCCTGGCTAACTTTACCACTCGGAACCCCGGGCCACCGACATCCCTTCTGACTCACTTCGGACCACGGGCTTCGCCTTGTGAGAGAAGGGTTCTCGTCTGGAGTTTTAAAGGGTGTTGGAGGAGGGGATAGAGAAAGGTAGTCGGAGGTAAAACCGTGCCCATCCGACTATTTATTAACTACAGGTTAAACTTCGGTTCAATTACCTAACCTGCAGTTAATCCTCGCCTCTAATCTCTTGTTTTAAACCTCTACTCATTCCACTCGGGGTAGCCTTCCAACTCCGGAATCACCTTCGACCCCAAAACTTTCCTCATCACGCCGACGTTATTTTCACCGCCTCGACGATTCGAACCTCCCGCAGAACCACATCCTCTCGTTTCTACTATTCTTCAAAGCTTAGACGAAAGTTGTCGGAACCGATTCTATTGTGTAATGAATGTTTTATACGACCGGAGAAGGGTTTTCTCTGGAAAAACATTAAACTCTAACGAACCTGACAAAATGTTTATTTTATAAATAAATGCCGCTTGCCTGTTGGACTCCATCAACGACTAATTCCCTTTTTTTCACGGTGCTTTAGTGCAGTTTAAGCAATAAAGTCCGTGGAGAGAAACATGTGTTTTAAAGCCAAAGTCGGTTACTTAGAGTTAAAGTTAAATGTAATCGGGAGGAAATAGAGTCGAGGATATTTGTTCCACCTCAACGATGCAACTTGCTACAGTGGAATTGTTTGCCGTATTGATGCTTATTGTAAACTCGGGATAATGTTTTCCTAACTCTCTCCCTGGACTGTTTCGAAGAGCTTGGGGCTACGTTATAACTTTCTCTTTGTTCTCTTTCTTTTAAATTATTTAACAAAGATTTAGCCAAGTAATGACCTCTTACTACCAGTAAACGTATCCTAGAAACTACTGCTTATTTTTATTGTATGTTTGAGAAAGTAGTAATATATATATATATATATATATATATATATATATATATATATATATATATATATATATATATATATATATATATATATATATATATATATTATATATATATATATATATATATATATATATATATATATATATATATATATATATATATATATATATATACACACACACATATATATATATATATATATATATATATATATATATATATATATATATATATATATATAATTTTATTATAATATTTAAAGGAATTTTATGTCTAAGACAAAACCTCTTATTAAATGTATGAAAATATCGTGATTCTCATAAAAATAGACTCGGCTAACATTACCTCTCGAAACCCCAAATCCCTTCGGACTCACAAAATAACTCTCAGTAAGTTGATGTTGTACAATATAAGAGTTAATTTACAAGTAGGAACAAGTAATATGAAAACCTGTCCTATATAACTCGTACAAAACTTATTCATTAACAATTACATAATTACTTGTCAAGTGTTTTCTATTTATTAATTGTTTCGAGTTTTCACAGTTACATTTAATTATTAATAAACATGTCAAAATTTACTGTAAAAATATTCTCCCAATTAGTGTGGCACAAAGCTTCCTCACATTCTACTTTGCATACTTTAATGATTTTATAGTATTAAAACCGTTTTTTAAAACTTTCAAATTTGTTTTGATTTTGCTTCCGAGCTTACCGAAGGTAACTGAAGATACGTGATCGTTCCGAAGAAAGAAAAAAAATTTAGGTCTTTGATTTCAAAAATTCCAAGACAGGAATCCGTTTCAGACATCAAGGAGCATTTTTGGTTACGTGTCTGTCTGTCGTCTGTCTGTACTTTCGACAAACCATATAAATTTCATAAGAAACAGATAAGTGCTTTTGATGGTACAGGTGTAAATTAATGTATGTTTGTGCGCATGTAGAAGGGAAACAAATAGGCGCAGAAGTTTGAAACTTATAAGGGACCAACAATGGGCAAATTATTACCAACCATCCAAATTTCAATAAACTTAGATGAGTAGTGTTTAATGTTGGTTCGCAAAAATTGGGCGTCAGTCTGACAGACACGGAACAAAAAATGTTTCCTGATATGGATTTCCGTCTTGCAATTTTTGAAATCGGAGACCTAAAAATTTTTCGTTCTTCGGAACGATGATATAGCTTCTGTTACCTTCGGTAAGCTCGAAAGCAATAACTATGATATTATTTTTCTGAAAAATGTGCACAATGTCATCGAAATCGACCCAGTAGTTTAGGCCCCATGTGTTTGCACAGACTACTGATAGACTTTTCATAAACCACATTATAAGACTCAGATTGGATTTACTTAAAACGTGTAAATCCATCATTATCCCAAAATCTATCTTTTGCGATATCACAGTACTTTCTTAATATATACCACGTATATGAGAAAGTAATATACACTAAAACATAAATTATTATAACAAATATTAATAGATAAAAGAAAAGATAAAATGCATCCTGCATTGTCGGAGACTATGGCCCCTAAAAGTCGACTTCCTCTATCATATGGAAATATAAATCTGCTTGAAATTATTGAACCCATAAAAACATTGAAAAATTTTTATGTTGCTAATATATGACTTCCACTTGCAATAACACTCTTCTACCTAATATACTGCGCCAACATAAACTTTGGGACAAAAAATACTAAATTTCCAACATAATTTGTAAAATTCGATACAACGTTGACTTCTCTTTATTTAACTAATTCATTTTAACTTTGAATTGTCACAAAATATTTACGTAATAAAAGACACGTGAAGCTCAAGTGTGTTTGGTATTTTTTACCCGGAGGAATATAAAAATTGTCCAGTTAAAGAGATCGCGAGTAAATTGTTTTAAGATCGGTTATTAACAGGAATTCTTATTTTTTAATAGGGCTTTAAGTATCATAATAAATGTGTACATGCATTTGTTTTATCGCCGAATTATAGAATTTATTTATTTGGCTTAAATTATAAATATCCTACCAATTAATGTGGCACATAGCTTTCTTGCGTACTTATAACGCACTCAAATAAAGTTATGCTTTTACAAACCATTATTGTCTACTTTATTTAATTTTGCTTCCGAGCTTACCGAAGTTGACAGAAGCTATGTGATCATTCGAAAGTACATAAATATATTATGGCTC
Source organism: Gerris lacustris (assembly GCA_951217055.1). Classification (NCBI taxonomy): domain Eukaryota; kingdom Metazoa; phylum Arthropoda; class Insecta; order Hemiptera; family Gerridae; genus Gerris; species Gerris lacustris. The sequence goes on along the minus strand of OX578283.1, from coordinate 32,915,375 downwards.
CTACTTAAAAAATTCCAAGACAGAAATCCGTTTCAGACGTCAGGGAACATTATTGGTTCTGTGTTTGTTTGTAGCTCAAGTTTTGCGAACCAACATAATATCTTTAAAGCTAATATTGCGATGTTATTAAATTTGGATGGCGGATCATAATTGCCCATTGTTGGCAATTATGACTTGATTATGATTTCACATATTAATTAAAACTTCTACTTTTTATTGTAGTCCAGTAAAATGGTACATTTTACCTTGCATCAAATAAGGTAGTTCTTATTTTTTAATATGTTGTATAAGATGGATGGCTAATGATACATCTAAGTTTTCGACCTCGGCAAACTTCCGGATCATTGTGAAATACTTGAAAAACCACTAAATTTTCGGAATATTTTAGGTTTTCATCAATTTTGACCCTCAAGGACCCATTTTACGGTAAAAAAGACTATATTGTCTATTAGTGTAAAGCAAAAACTGAAAAAAGTCCGAACATTTTTCAGTTTTCCACATATTACGCAGCTAGCACAGGTTTTTCGAAGCTGCAAAATTAGGATCACTCTACCCTAACTGGTCTGAACAACATATAAAAAATCATAACTACATCAAGGTTTGCGAGTTATAGGTCTAATTTAAATGCCCTAATATTCCGTTGTTATGTTTTTTACGGTTGCAACTGAACTAGTGGGCCTTCAGACTTCATTTTGTACTAAAAAGGAAGCCAATTAAATGTAATACGCCTTTAGTCCTTATGAACTTTCTGGTAGGGGGGCTGTTTTATCCCGATATTTGGCCCTTTCTTCTAAAATTTGTTGACATACATTCGTCAACTTCGAACTGCTGTATCTTGGAAAATATTGGGTCTACAGACACAAATTTGGTCCTATTTTATTAAAAATTTAGTCCACTTAAAAAATGTATAAAATTATTTTTGCCGATAAATTGGTTCTTCAGTGTCAAAAGCTGTGTAAACTGGAATAAACCTCTAAAATTGGCTTATTTTGGAAAATTTTCGAAACTTTGAACAGCTGCATCTTAAAACGTACTGGGTTTAAAGAAACAATTATGGTCTCATTTTGTTATAAATTTAGTTTTCTTTAATAGACAATACAGTCTTTTTTTTTTACCGTAAAATGGGTCCTTGAGGGTCAAAATTGATGAAAACCTTAAATATTCCGAAAATTTAGTGGTTTTTCAAGTATTTCAGAATGATCCGGAAGTTTGCTGAGGTCGAAAACTTAGATGTATCATTAGCCATCCATCTTATACAACATATTAAAAAATAAGAACTACCTTATTTGATGCAAGGTAAAATGTACCATTTTACTGGACTACAATAAAAAGTAGAAGTTTTAATTGAAAAAACAATTTTGACCTTAGAATGACCTTAAAACACACGGTCAAGGCATACGTAAAATTTCCTGCTCTTTTCAAATCCGCAATAAAAAAATGGGGGTTCCCATTTAAAATAACGAAGTTGACCTTCAAATAACCTGGAAGGACAAGGTCAAGGTCAAATTTAAGGTCGCCATTAAATAGTTAGGGAAAAATCCTGAAACTTTTGTATAAAACTTTTTTCGAAAAAATGCATTTCTGTCGAGTTATTCTGGGGTTTCCATACTTTTGTGCCACCCTGTACTTATATCCATATAAAGAAGTCTGCCAGTTAGTGTGGCACATAGCTGCCTCGCTTCCTATTTCGTATACTTTAATGATTTTATGCTTTTACACTATTATTGTCAAATTTATTTAATTTACCCCCCCCCCCCCCTCCCCCCGATTTTTAAATCTGTCAAAATTGTTTTGATTTATTTACATGGTTTAAAATTTATATTAAGCAAATTTTACAAAGAGCTGATGATTGAAATGCATCCGTGACTATCTGTGGGTTACTTTCGACAAACCATCCAAATTTTGAAAAAAAATTAGTGTCAGACAGACTTAACACATAAAATATTCCCTGGTTCTGAAACAGATTTCTGTCTTGGATTTTTGAAATCGGGACAAAAAATGTTTAATTCGGTTGTTAGTTCAAACTGGCCATGAGTTGAAATAAATGGTTTTTATCTCCAGTGGGGAGAAAAAGTTAAAGTTTTGGATTAGTTTAGAGGGGCAAAAGTTAGTCTGTTCTTCCCTGAACTCAAAAGTAGGGAAAAATAGTAAAAATAGGGAGAAAAAAGAAGGATTGCCAACTTAATTATTTTATAAATAGATGAGAACGAATGGCTAATGTAATCCAGTTGTTGAAATCAGGTTGGTGACACTGCTTTTTCGACCTTGTTTATTTTGTTTATAACCTGCATCTAAATAACCTTCTATTTGAGTTTAATTCCAATTCTTATTTGTTTTCAATATTGAATCTCTTATATCTGCTATTAATAGTGCTAAAAATTATTGTTATTTATTAAAATAATATTTAAAAACTGTACAATGGATGAAAATGTGTATTTTCTCCCTATTGGAGATAAAATGTTGTATGTACCTCGGGAGTAAAGTGATAATTATCTAGCGTTACTCCCTCGGCTGCGCCTCGGGAATTAAAAATTCTATTTCTCTCGGCTTCGCCTCGGAATTTAAGGACCGTAGTTCCTTATTCGGCTTCGCCTCAAGAACCAACTTTTTCGCTCAGGAAATAATGGCTTACTTTACTCCCTAGGTGCATAAATAACAATTAAAGTCTGTAAAATGTACAGACGCGTGGAGCCTAAACTATTGGGGCAATTTACGTTATATTTGTTATTATTTTTTATTATGATCTATAAATAATTATAATTAAAGAATCGGTCTGGTATAACTCTGGCCAACATTTTCCCATACAAATATAAGATATGAATGTTTCCATTATCCTGTATATTTATACACTGTTATCTTATAGACTAGATTTCACCTGAGAAAGTGACAAAATCTCTAAATCTTACTTAACATAAATAAATATTTAAAAATAATTTTTAGCAATATTTGGGGAAGAAAAAAAAAAACTAAATATCACGCTCATTAAGGTACAGTAACAAATTCTGAACAAGTTTTTAAAGAAGTGAATAGTTATATTGTAATTTAAATTTTATAAATTAATTAAACTAAAGAGCTGTAAAACGCAGAAGACTAGAATATGATACGCTAGAATAAGATGCGCAATTTTATTTGTAAACAATCTTAAACATTTGAAACTTTATCTGATGGAACTTCGAGTTATGAAGTTCCTCTTGGATCTTGGCCCTCCTTGGGTCTTGGGATTTAATATTCTCTTAGCTCCCTCTATATGTCTATTTAATTTCCACTTATCTATTCTCAGCTCGTTAAATTTGATCACTTATACATGTGCTCAGGGTCCTTCTGAGGGGTGTTGGCTCCAGGGTAAGATTTTCTTCAGCGCCCCCTCTCCCCTCACCAATTTTGCAACGAACAGTTGCACATCATTTCGCCATACCCTAGTAACCATAACCGCTACTTTTTGTAAAATAGAAATATTTCGAAGTTCCTTATGGCACGTTACACACATGTGGAACCCGGGAGTAAATCCGAATCTCAAATCCGAGTCACAAAATCGACCGATGACAATTACTTGAGTAAAAGATGACCGAGTTATTTGAAATTTGCTACATATGTTCATTTGATCAATGCCCAGAATGAGTTCGTTGGAGGCAACGTTCGCGCACAACGCTCGCGTAAACGTAAACTACAAATGTAAAATTGGAATTTTAGGACGGGAAAAAATTCCAATTTCATCTATTTAATGAGACAAACAACTTTTTTCTATCGTTTTTTTTTAGTAAAACTAACACCGGCACAGCTATGAAGTGATAAAGATCGCTAAATTTATTATAATGGACCTAAATCTTTAAAATAGAGAAAACAACGTTTTTACCGATATCGTACGTTCTAACGTACCGATTTTAATTAAAACTCCATACATATCGTCTAAAGTACAATTGAAACAGGCATGTATAATTTCAACCTGACCCAAGCAGATGTTTTTGTGTGTAGGGAAGTGATATATTTTATAATATTTTAAATTAATAGGTAGGCTTAGAGAACAGCCTTATTTCCTACCTACTATAACCATACTCTTTAACTATAAACTCATCATGATTAACATTTTTCTCAATATTCAATACATATTTATTGTAAGACGCTTGCTTCAATGATAAAAATTATGCTTTTCTTTTAATTGTGCGCCCTATCATCACTAAGTACAAACTGTTAGTTACTTTTAATTTTTTGTCCATTTTAACTCCGCCATGTATAAGTAGTTAGCAACGCATACTAAGCAGTGTGATTTTATAATTTATATTTAATGTAAAGCGTAAAGCACTTGGTTCCTACCGGGTGTCCCGAGACTTCACACGATTTTTTTTTTTATTTTTGGAACTAAGTTCCTTATGGCACGTTGCACTGTGTGGAGCCCGGGTGTAAATCCGAAAAAACGACCGTCACAAAACCGTCCGTGATAAAACCAACCGTCATGAAATCAACCGATAAAGATAACTTGAGTAAAAGATGACCGAGTTAGTTGAAATTTGGTACACATGTTCATTTTACCAATGCCCAGAATGAGTTCGTTGGACAACGTTATACTTTATTTGTTTATTTTCATAAGGTTTTTTTTTAGCTATTTAGTAACTGGTAAAGCAATTCAAGATGTTATCGAGTGGAAAATTAATGGTTAAAAATACCTAAGAATCAATAAAAGACAAAAGTGAAAAAATAATTTACTTGGTGGAAAAGTTTCATTTAAGATCAAGGTTAAATTTATCTAGATTAATCAATTTGGTTACACGCTGTTAAGGACTATCCTGTACAATATCCCTTAAGAAATCTATATATATTAGAATTTGGAGAACCTGAAAGTTGAAATATTTTCAAATATGAATGGTGGACTTGCAAGAAAAAACTTGACAATTTAGAATAGCAATTACCGTACATAAAACCTGAATAATTTATGACCTTTGATAAAGTGTACAAAGCAATTTCAGGAGTCAAGACAGGTAGATAATTTGAATTGGAGGAGTATAGGACAATATTAAGAATATATCTGGATATTTAGCACAAATCTATACCCTTTATGCAACTTTAGTATTAACCACAACCCACTTACATTGTGGATGATGGTGGTATAAATAAATCAATATTGGATTTTTTTCTTAAGATTTGAGAAAATTAAACTTAAAAGTTAGTTTTCTACAAGGAAACGTAAGCATCCATATTATACAGTAAAAATAAAGACTGAATAATTAAACGCAAAAAGTAAATCATTTTCAAAACTTTAAACGTGTTTTTCTCCGTTCCATGTTTTGTTTGTTACATACCACCTGTGCCTACGCACATGAATGGGTAATTAGAATAATAATTAATAAACACGTGGGCTGTGTATGTTATAGTTAAAAAATAAATTGGCCAAGTATGCGCTTTCAGCATCACAAAGGTTCCGTAGGAAATTTAACAGATAGGACGATTTCGTTGGCAAGAATAATAGGCAAATGGAATCAAAAAAGTTAAAGAACTAGATCACAGGGCTTAAGAACTGTCCACTAAAATTTAATTAAAAAAGTTTGAAACCTTCTTTTAACAACTAGTGGTAGTTTTCAGTGTTGTTGGCGATGGGTAGAATCGAGACATAAGTTAAATGAGAAACAAATTTGTTAATTCTTTCGAATTTGACACAGAAATGGAAATCTGATCTGGCTTTGAACAATTAATTTACTTTTAGTTGATTTTTTTTAGTCTTTTTCCAAATGTCCTCCACTCCTCAACTATACAAGAATGTCGATATTACCCTTCGATTATATTTAGCACATGTAAGCTCCAGAAAAACTCATAACAACCCAGTTGTAGCCTTCTCTTCCCTTCAGTATTCCATACTGTAGAGTAGGACAGGAGAGAATATGAAAAGGGACAAATTGGGAACAGCCTGTCACTTCTAAATAAACTGCCTTTCAACCCATCAATTTTAATTCAGAGTTGGCTTTTTTAATCCAATAGCTTGACTAAAGATATTTGTCATTTTTTTATTATAAAAACGTTTTTGTTTTATAAAAAAAAGTATAAATAGTAAAGTGTGGTTAGTTTTAAATACTTTGAAAGCATAGAGACTTCGTGCTTTTAGTAAAAGGCAACGATTTATTTCGTATTTGTTTTATATATATTTTATTTATAAATATACCAAGCAACAATATTAACACAGTAGAATGAAATGAATGTGTCCTTTTTTATAAACCAAAAATAATCCATGCATTAAATTTTTATGGTTTTCTTAAAAATATATTTAGAGAATAGTATATTACATTAGAAGTAGTTATAATTCAAAAATAATTTTTGCTTCCGAGCTTACCGAAGGTAACGGAAGCTATGTGATAGTTCTAAAGAACGAACATGTTTTGTGATCCGATTTCAAAAATTCCATGACAGGTATCCGTTTCAGACATCAGAGAACATCTTTCGTTCCGTGTCTCTCTGTAGCTCAATTTTTGCTAAACAATATATTTTAAATAATATTTAAAATATATTGTTGTAATATGTAAAATATATATAAATGTATATTATACTTGTCCGATTTCAATAATATTTAGATGGTAGATCATAATTATTCCTCTGATGGTCATCCCATATAAGTTTCAACCTTCTGCGCCCATTAATTTTCTACATGCGCGCAAATCGACAAAAACACATTTATTTACACCTATATCTTTAAATGCACACATATGATTTTTTATGAAATTGGGATGGTTTCACGAAAGTAGCCCACAGATAACCCCGGATTGACTTCAACCGTATGCGCTCTTTAAAGTTTGCTATACTGATACTTTAATTCATTTAAAAAATCAAAACAATAATAAAGGGGGGGGGGGGGAGTTAAATAAATTTCATAATAAAAGGTTGTAAAAGCGTGAAATCATTAAAGTATACGAAATAGGAGTGTGCCACACTAATTGGCAGACTATTTAATCAGTCTTTTCGAAAATGAAGTCCCAAAAAAATGACAAAATTAATTCACTCACTTTTGAATGTTAATATATTTTGACGTTTGTTATTTTGGACAAACATAATAAATTAATATAACAAATGGCTTAGTTAGTTTTAATAACTTTTAACATTAACATGTTTGATATCTAATATTTAATTTCAGTTATTTATAATTTCTAATTACGAAGAACAAGGAAGTAATGACGTAACTTGTGACGTACCTGACCTTATCTCTATCAATATTAAGGTTTATCGACTGTGAATTTACACATCAAACCTAATCAGACGTTTTCAATTCGATTAACTATCCAAAACTGGACTCACCCCTACCAACTCTTGCTAGTGAAGCGACAACTCGACTGACATCTGTTAATGACTTAGGACAGTCATGGAAACACGTGTAATTGAATCTGTAATCATTTGAGTATTGGAATACTCTGATGCATCCAACATAATTAGAAACAGCTGGTGCTGAATACTAAGTATGGGAGCAGGTAAACTGCAACATTGCATATGTGGTCTTCATTAGTTCTGATTCCAAACTGGTAGACATAATATATTACCTGAGCGCACAGCCGTGTGCTGGGCCAAGTTCCAGTAAGCTTGCAGTGTATCTTTACTTGAACATTGTTACCCGGTTTTTCTCACACTCATATCTTTGTTTCCTTTTAAGGTAGCTTATGAAATTGTAAACATAGATTAAGCTAAGTAGCTTAGAACAATGTAAAAATTGAGCCCTTTATATTAAGGTTCTTCAGACGAGGAGAGGTTTAAGGTTTGAATTTTTGTTACGGACTCACTCGTCATCAAAATTGTAAGTGACTTCCAGAATAGCTAGAAACTTTAAATTTGGCACATTTGTAGCTATAGCCGTGTAGTTCACGGGAAAATTCCAAAAAGTAGATTTTTCCCCACTTCACCCCTTTCCAAAAGAGTCAGCCTATCAAAGTAGTGATAGGCTGACTATATATATATACATGTGGCCAAATGTACTCTTTCTTTAGTCCGTAACCCTACTTCGCTTCTGCTTTCATGAGCAAGACTGCTGTTTTATTTTTATTACTTAACGCTTGGCCAGCTTCTGTATGAGGCATGCCTCATGTAGAAACTGGCCAAGCGTTAAGCAAACTCTTTCCAAAAAAGTCAGCCTATCAAAGTCTGTCTTATGCCTCATTCTGAAACTGGCCAAGTTTTAAGCAATAACAATGCAAGAGTAGTTTTGCTAGTGAACGTAGGAGTGGAGTAAAGTTAAGGAATAAAGAAAGATCAAACATGACCACGATGTAGATATCACTATTTTGATAGCCTGGCCCTTTTTTCACGGTTAGATTTTTTTAGTGGATTACTTTATTATCTTGTTATGCAGTGAAACAAGTGATGGTTTTTACTTCTCAAGAAAGAATATTATGATAGAGAAAAAAATAGGGTTTGTCTGTAATCCGTGCAGACGTATGGAGTCAACTATATTGAGACGATTATGATGAAATTTGACTTCCATGTTTAGAAAAACTCATACTCCGAAGTGATATCGATGAATTAATTTCAGCTACGAGTATAATGGCGCTACTCAAAATAAAACTGAAAAATCATAAATGAAGTGACAATTTCTCTAACCTCGCTTTATGAATGACGTTTATTTTATAATAATTATAACCCCACAATTGGTTTATTAGGAATAAGCGTTCATAATGACACGTGATAGGAGGAAAGGTGTTAATTTATTGCTAGTATCCTAACAATTTATTTTATTTTTTATTCCAAAAAGTTTATATGAAATTATAATTATTATTTACTACGGGAAACAGACAGTGAAAAATACACTCCAGCGCCGGGATTTGAACCACGGGTCTCCTGTATACAGGATACAGGAGACCCGTGGTTCAAATCCCGGCGCTGGAGTGTATTTTTCACTGTCTGTTTCCCGTAGTAAATAATAATTATAATTTGATTTATATTAAAATTTAAACTTTTCGTAGTATGAAAACTACCAAATACTTAAAAATTGAAAGTTTATATGTAGGGAGAAGTTGATTATTATAATTTCATAAGAAAATGGAAAACTCGTCGTAATACCGAATACTGTTTTTGAGTTAATGTAAGGGTGTCATACTTCTTATTTATTAAATTAAAACTTATGTATTCCATAATAAATTCATATTTTCCTCTATTTCATATGCTGAATGCAATGACCTACGCCTCCACAAAGAGTAGCCCGACATTAAAAGGGAGGGCGAATAGTACTCTGTATAGCTGCAGAGAAGCTGCACGAGCATGAATAGTAGCGGTGAAGCTGCTTGAAAGTGACCTCTGATCGGCCGCTTTCCGAGGGATGACGAGCGAAGCGATTTGGGGGCAGACCTCTGTAGTATATAAAAAAAACTGCCGACTTAGCCAGCAGTTGATTTACCTAAAAAAATATTTCACTTAGACGAGTCTCGAATCACAAACTTCGTTACATGCAATTTCGTTTCATCCAAGCCAATTTACTCTACCTTGCTTAAAAAAGTTTCACTTCAATAAAAGTTGGTTCAGTAGGAGTCTATGTAATAGTTTGTAACGCCTGATGTTCTTTTATCCTTTTTGCATTGTGTTCAGTTATAACCCAGGAGAATATTCTGTGTGCATAAATATTCAAAATAAAAATTATGTTGAAAATTAAATTTTACTATAGGTATTTTTGAAAACAAAAGAAGAGTTTGTTGTGTTGGGGGAAATGGAGCCCTTAAAGACTATAAGGGAACTAGTGCAGCAAGTAAAGCTTTCCTAGTCCTTAGCTTTATCTAAGAGCTCGACAAGGGACAGATTTTCACCCTCATCTCTTAGTTCAAAATACCCTCTCCTGAATATATTGAACGTGAAAACCAGGGCTGGTGTTTTTCTACTTCCACTAGATTCTCTAACAGTAGAGAGGTCCTAACGGACCATTACACGAGGGGTCCGGACCCCCTCTGAGTTCTAGACCCTCAGTATTATTTCCTTTCCAATACTCTCCATACACATCCTAGAATCCTTTTCCTTATATTCTGCCAATACTACAGTAGTGCCTCAGTATTCAGCATCCTGCATTTACCTTCCTAATGTTCTTTACTTCACCATCCCTATCTACACTCTAATCCTTATCTATATTTCCTTATATCCCTCACCACTTTATTTCTGTATTACCATCATATAATAAGATACATATCAAGCCAGATTAGCATTGATGGGAAAAACTCACCAAATAAAAGTAGAAATCCTTCTTCATGCAAGTTCTGAATGATTCTACGAGTAGATTAGCTCTGATTGTGGCATCTAATTCTGTCTCTCTTGTTGTGCAAGCATAATTTTCTAATTAATCTCATCTTCCCCCCAATTGACCCTTGAGGCGTAAGACGAGAGGCTGAAGGAGCGAAGAGACGAAGATCCCTTGGAGAGGCTGTAGCCAAAATGTCGGTCGAAGAAGCTGCAGCTGAGTTGGCGCTTGACGGTCAAAAGCGCGTGTTCCATCACCTGCGGAAGCCGAAAAATGTCCAGCGGTAGGAAGGTGTGGTGATGCCTTTGGCCTAAATTCCATAAACTTGGTTGCATTAGGACAATAGGTGTGTTGAGCGGCTTGGTGTACAGCCACTCGGACTCCAGGATGATGTAGTCCGTAAAGTCTGAAAAAATGTGTTACGGAAACTCGCAGGAAGATAAGGGTGGACACTTCCAATGTGCACACAATGCAGAAATGTCAAACCCAGCTGTAGAGACGAAGGGACGCCGTCTTGAGACGATGGGGTCTAATTAGGCCTCCCATCTACTCCGAGCCCACTGCCAAGGAGTCGGGGTCCTGGGGAGCTGTAGCGACAAGTCATCTTAGGCCCCTTTCACACGGTGCGGGTCCTGCCCGCAGCTAGATGCCCGAGTCTAGCGGACCCGCGTCCGCACTTGTTACCTATTGAACATTGATCTCTATTGTTGTTTTCACACGTAGTTAGATGCGGGTGCGGGCGCGGTGTAAAAAGGAACTGCGGACCCGCGCGTTAGATGTGGATCCGGGCCCGCACCCGCACCGTGTGAAAGAGGCCTTAGAGGTTTGTTCACCAGGTTGTATGTTGTCACAGGTAAGGATAGGAAGGTGAGAGGTGAGTAAGAAGACAAGAGTAAGGTGTGAATGAAGGAAAAGAAAAGAAAATAATGATCTCTCAAGCCTGGTACCTCGGTATTTATAGGCCCTGGAAGAGAAGAGGGGGCTGCCCCCCGTGCCCCCATGGAGGGGAGCGAACAGTGGTGGGGGACAAGGGCCCTCTCTCCCACTCCCTAATGCTCCCTACGCACTGGAAGTGAGGAGACTAACTCTTCCAACCTCTAGTTTATTCAAATAAAAATACATAATACAGAAATATAAAATGAGACACGCGGGTCAATTAGGCACAAAAAGATGGCGGTCGCCACAGTGTAAAAAATCAAAACAATTTTAACAGTTTTAAAAAACAAGGGAAAATAAAATAAATTTGACAATAATAGTATGAAATCATTAAAGTATACCAAATAGAACGCGAGGAAGCTATGTTCCACACTATTTGACAGATTATATTTAAATTTTAAGTGCGGCATCAAATGAAAGGTATTGAAAAGTAGATTACAAATGTATAAAATCATTTTTAAAAATTTTCATTTTTATTGTATTTATAAGTCGAAGTACACAAAGAATACCCTATAACGGCTATTTCTAGAATATTGAAATAATTCTCGCTATAACTTATAATGGGCAGATGAAATTTTCAGGAAAAAAAAAATTAACATTTCGTTATTACCGATAAAAAACATTGTGATCCTCGGGGGGTCGAACCTGGAACCCCTTTCTTTTGTAACACGCGAAAATTGTTTAATTTTCTGCTGTTACTAAAAGTATAAAAATGTGCGGTTTGCTGGGCCATAGAAAAAATAAGAATAGTAATTTTATCTGATTAACTGGGAAGCCAATATGGTGGGACATTCTTGTCACGCGAAAGTTTCTACTTAAGTTAAATTTTCTACGCCTCAACAACATTTTGTGCGTTTTAAAAGTGGTTTCTAAAAAGCCTGTCGTCTGTGCGGACTGTAGACGCGTGGAGCCTAAATTACTTGTCCGATTTCGATTAAATAAGGCGTACATGTTGAGTAAATGCATACACTTAGGCGAAAGTGAGAAATTAATTTTAGTCTGATGAATGTAGGGGAGTATTTCCTAAATAATTATTGTGTAGTTCATTCAGTCGTTTTCCCGGGAAAAATTTAGATATCTATGTATCTAAATACATTATTTTTAGCTGAAAGTCGAAAAGGAAATATTAAGAACACCTGTTGAATACTATCTAAATATGGTCAATTAGAAATTAATTAGATCAGATTTTATGAGATTTAAATGAAGTATCGATTAATTTGTCTGAGAAAGTTTTGTTCGAGTTGGTCGGACAGATTTTTTTTTACATTTGCTATGTGTATATACCCTGGAGAATGTTGTAAGAGTTTTTCTTGAAGAGCAGTTGAGTCACTAGATTAGGAATAAAGATTAGACGTCATATTTCAAGTGGAGTCACTTAATTAGGAATAAAGATAGACGTGTCATATTTAAAGTGAAGTCACTAGATTAGGGATAAAGAAAGACATCATATTTCAAGAGGATTCACTTGATTAGGAATAAAGATAGACGTCATATTTCACGCAAAGTCTCTAGATTAGGAATAAAGAAATTCGTTATATTTCAACTCTCTGTCACTCCAGACTCCATTTTTCTCTTACCATTTCAACTCGTCTTTCCGGTATTGAAGCTGACCACTAATGATTGAAAACCTGCTTTATGCAATGAAGTTATTTTAGTAGAGAGACGCCTTTTTTTATTCCTAAGCTTGTAATAGTTTTCCCCGCTATCAATAATATTGTGTTTTAATCTTTATACTGTAGTATAAAGAAAATAAAAAAGAGTTCTAGTTTTCCTGAATTTGGTCTATTATCTATCGAAAAGAATTCTCATCTTCAATACTCGTTTAGATCCTTTATTAATAAAATAAATAGACTATTATCATAACAATACAATGATTATCTAGATAATACGTTTATACTAGCCTCTATATCCTCTTATAAATTACAACAGCATCTTGCGTTTTATTAATATGTCTTTAAACTTAAATGGTGGGTTTCCATTCCTTTAGAGTAAAGAGGAAATTCAATTATCTATGGATTAAGACTTTCCTTGAACGTGACCTATTTCAAGCCAATTATTATGTTTTAAATTCATTGGAAAACATTTCCTTTTTTATTTACCTTTTTTTTTATAAGAAGTATAGCTATACAATTAAATTGGTGTGATAAAGAAGATCAAGCTGTGTTTCAATTGGATAAGACTAAAGACTTTTTTAGAAAAGTGGTTTAATTCCTTTGTAATTTTCGATTCTTACGAACTCATCTAATAATTGATGCAATTATATACACTTTCTTGTGGATTTGATATTTCAAATACAAAAACTAGACTTGCGAATATTACTAGAATTACACTCACACACCATGTTTGAGAAGACCATTTTAATATATAAAATGCTAAAAGCAAAAGTCAAATTATTCATTATATTTTAAATTTAGGAGAAGATAATAAAAGCAGATGAAGTTGGACCGAGAGTCTACGAACAAAAAAGCTTTTGAGTTAGTAACTGTTGATCAATAGCGGAGGAATGGATCCCATTTCAACGCTTTAGTCATACATATTTATCAATTTCTAGATACCTAGTTCCTATGATAAAAATCCCGAGGCATTCTCAAAAGTGTCGCTACAAGTAAGATCCATTCCTCTGGTGTCGTTTAGTAAGATCTATTCCTCTGGTGTTGTTTATTGGTTCAACTCCCTGCGTTGGACCATTGAAATACGTTGGTAAACACTTTTAATCAAACATTGGAATTGATGCATAACAAATAGCGAAAAATGGGGGCCGGTGTAGCCGAGTGGTTAGCGTACTCGACTCTGAAACCAAGGTCTAAACCCCGGCTCTGAGTTCGAATCCCAGAGAGGTGAGACATGTTTCACACTGATGATCTCAGTAGAGTAAAGTGGCCGGGTAACCCCCGTCCTGTAATAACCCTGGCAATTGATCAGGACTAAAACCCAAAAGAAAAATAGCGAAAAATTGTTACTCGGTTATTATCTATATCTTGCTTGTCTTCTAAAATATTTTACTTTAACTCTTTGACTATTTTTTTTGTAATGTCGTTCTATGACCCATACCCCTATCCTATCGTATTTGATATTTAAATAGGAGGTCCTGCACACTTTGAAATTATTAGGGGACATGGAAACATACAAACCCTTAATCAGTTAACATTTATTTCCCTCTACTAATATGCAAGATATCCTATCTCTATTTCCGTCCCTATCTATCATTATTTTATGTTAAGTGTCTGAACTGTTCCCTCTTCTTTATTCTTTCTTTGTACAAACATATTTTATGGTAACCCGCTTTTTATTATAGGATTTTCCATTGACCCCTTTTCTTCTTTAAGTGCTATAACTGTCCTATGTCCTTCATGAAAAGTGTGAATGTTTTTGCAAAGGAGACGGTCGGTGGAGGTTTCCCTTATGCATGTAATAGATTGGAGGAGACCCTTTTTTTGGATGGGTAGAAGGAAAGAGAAAATTCAGTGGCTAGTTTTCCTAACCCAAGTCTAATATCTATTCACAAGGATTTTAACCCTCAATACTTCTAAAAATCCTTAAACATAAATTTGTAAACTGTTTCATCTAACTTATTAGCTAAAAAAATAAAATAAAATAGTCAAAAGATCAAAACATCAAATTTACTTTGCCTAAAAATATCAAAGAAGAAACATGGACAACCACATTACCTAATTACCCATTAATCACAAAATAGTTTAAGGGATCTACCCTTTGTGGTGTAATGATTAGCACTACTACTTGGTGATCAATATGCGTACTTAATTCTAGGCAAATGTATGAAAATGTCAACCTCAGGCATGCGCAGTAACAGACATTTAGTGCCATGGTTCAGACAACCTAAACCATTCTCAGGACGAACTCCTAATAGGGGGAAGTACCACAACAGATGATAAACAAAATACCTGCTCCAGATATTTTACTTTTAATTTAGTCAATGGATTATTCCAATTGTCCATAATTATATTAAGATTAAATTAGTGAATTGTTCCTCGTAGTGTTTCATTTTTGAGTAGTTGAGTCTTTTGTTATATGCTTCTTTATGGGTCTCTTTTGCTATATTCGAGATTGTCTCAAAGGGCCGGCATAAACGAATGGTTAGCGCACTTGCTAACTCTCGCCTGTATCCATGGTCATTTCGCAATATCGCTGGTGATGGTTCGAATCCCAGGGAGGCATGTTTCTACACCTGAATGATCATATCATCCATGATGATCATATAAAGTGGATGTGTGAGGTGGCTGAATAAAGTGCCCCCCCCCCCCCCCCCGAGTTTGTTCAATACACCACACTTATTATGGTCTATTTCTCCGGGTTATCCACTTTCGGGCTTAATGTGGAAATCCCCCCGGTTAGGTAAAAAAATAATACTATTTAGAGTTTAAATGGTCATCTTGCATGCTTTTCTTTTTTAAAGTGTGGTCAATTAAGTATTATAGCATTTTACGTAACAATTGGGCAAATTAGCATGTTATAGGCGAGAGTTATCTGTTGTTCCCAGGAGGCTATAAAATGTTGTTTATGCCTGTATTGCTTACTGTACTTTATATTATACTGTCCCTGGGGTTTAAGTAAACAAAATCAACAATCTTGTGAACCACGAATTACCACTTATTTATCAATAGTTATATTTAACAAGGTACATAAATGTATGTTTATATAAATGCGGTATTAAGTACATAAGGTACATAGGAAGCATATATCCTTCAGAGGGGGGCCTCGGCAGTTAGTATAGAAAAGTAGTTGGCTCTCCAATCTATATATGAGTAGTTATACTGCCCCAGGCGTGGTCATAATATGGATGGTAACAGATCTAGTTTCATTTTGTGGACTGCACCCCCTCGCTCGGTGTTTGTCCCACGATCGGTGTTTGTGCCACGTTTCAGTTTTATCCTTTAAGCATGGTTATCTGAACTGGAGCGATGCTACAGTTACTTTTGGGTGTCAAAGTTTCTTTGCCGTACATGCAAGTAGGTAATGGACTGTGCTTGCGGATTGCTTTAGAATTCGTAAGTAACCTTCACTGACATGTGAACAATAACTTTTTCAAGCAAATAAATTGTATAATACATATTTTTGTTTTGCATAGAGATCTTGGATAAACGAAATTGACTTTACGCTTTTGATTAAACGAATTCCTTTGATCTTTATTAAGTTAAAAAAACGTACAAATGTTGCAGGAACACTAGAGTACCACTTAATAAATGACTTATGAGTTACTATAAATCTACGCAGGTTTTAGGTACTAAAACGTACTACGAGTGTTTTAAGGCTTCATTTCACGAATGAATTTCCTTCCTTTTTAATTGCTTTTTTTTGAGTTTTTTTAATGCAAAGTTTGCAACTTTCTTAGCTGCTTAAAGTCATCTAAATGAAGTACTTGAGGAGAAGGAAAGCATATTGTTTCGTAACGCTGACAAAGTCAAACATCGCCTTCTATTTGACTTATTTTGCCTTCTCTTCTTATTTTTTTTTTTCCCCTGAAATTTTATTTTCACTAACAGTAAGGAAGGAAAAATATTACTTTTAGGGTTGGAAAAACTCTCCCCGCGAAACAAGTCTCGACAACGTGAACAAATAATGGAAACTTTTTTTCTCTCTGTTTGAACAAATACTCGAGTTTTTGTGTTTTTCTCCACGTTTTTCTTTCGTTAATGACTTCTTGGGAAAACTCTTAATTGAAGATTAAGTTTTCAGGGGAAATCTAGCATGTAGTATCTTAAAGAAAATAAGTTTTCTTGGCATAAAATAAACCGGCGAGTTATAACTTGAGAAACTGAGAATTTTACATTATACTTAATAGTTTGAAGTCATTCAACTATAAGCTTTGATTACTTCTTTAAACTAGAAGGACTAATGAAAATTGGTTTCTGAAACTATCTAATTTCAATATAAATAAAAATTTTTCCTGACTGTAGCTACATTAAAGAACTCATTTTCTTGCATAAAAGAATTATTAAGGAAAATTCAATAAATAAAAACTTTCCTAATTGTCCAATATGTGGTCGTCAAAGTGTTTCTGCAGGATGTACCCATAAGATGTTAAAATAAAGTGATTGTGCGAGAAGTCTCACACAATAAGGGTGTCGTTGGTATTGTGTTTCGTAACTAACATAAAATTAGTTATAATAAAGGGGGGGGGGGGGGGGGGGGGGTAAAAGGTCGACGCTTTTTTGCAAAGTTGCGTAAAAAATTAAACAATTTTCAAAAGAGTTGTATATTTTTTTAATTTACTCTTTAATATCTTTCATTTGATATCCCACTCAAAATTCACAAAAAATAATCACGTGACATAAATATACATATACATATGACATAAATATCCACAGTCCATAGTGTCCAAAATCCATAGTGGATTCCCAGTTAATCACATCAAATTGCTATTCTTATTTTTTTCTATGGCCTTGCAGTCGGCACATTTTGCATATTTTTATAGTAACAGCAGGTAAGTAAATTATTTCGCTTCGGGGTATGATTTTTCTGAACATGTGTGCCAAATTTCATCAAATAGGCCCAGTAGTTTAGGCTCCTTGCGTCGGCACAGATGACTGGCGACAGACAGCCCAGGGGACCTCAAAACATGGACTTTGATCCGAAGTGAGTTATGTGCTTATTTGTGGTTTAATAGCTAGCGGGGAGTGGCTGTGGGGGGGGGGGGGGGGGATTGGTGTCCCGTGTCATGAAAGTGTTCTTACAACGACACTCCTCTGCTATGGAAATTGCCAACGCAGGAGAAAACTATCTCGTCACTTTGTATGGGAGTGTCATAAACACACAAAATTTGGATCACCTTGGGCTACAAAGAACAGAAAATGAATTTTTGCGCGACTGCCACCTACACAAGACGCTGCCGGATACCATTGCTTCAGTACATACCTCACAGTCCAGAAGTGGTTTGAAAGACAACTTCAGACTTCAGAAATGGCCTCCTGCATCTTAATTCTTAAACTTAATTGGGAACTTCTTTAGATTGTCACTCCCCTTATAAAAATAATAGGAGGCGTAACAATCTAAAGATGGTGTACGGAATGTTCTTCTTTAGACTGTTACTCCTCTTATAAAAACAGAAGTATGATATTCCCTTGTCCCAAAGTACATTATAGTAATCATCCTTTTGTCTCAATAGTTGATTTTAGTCAGTCATTTATATTCTAAATAAACCTAGAGGAATAACAATCTAAAGAAGTCCCCTCAATTTTATATCATGACAATGCTAGAAACAGTGCCGTGGGGGTTGCATCTGTCAAAGAGCAGGCCTACAGTGTTCAAGCCTTTGCACCTCCTTAGCCAGTCATGCTAAAACGTCCCTACTCCTGTTTTGGAAGACAATGATATAGATAATGATGAGCCTATGGATATTCTTGAGGAAATTGAGGAGTTTGCAACTAATCCTCCGCATTCTCTTATTACATGGGTGACGAAGAGCATCATTTAAAAACCAGGATCCTCAAAACGAGCAAAACACTAGTGAAAAATGTGTTTTTGTAACAGGTGTTAATTTATTATTGTATCATTATGTAATAATATTCAATATTTAATTGTATTTGTACTTACCTACTTTTGGATCGTTTGTTTACTTTCAAAATAGTTTAATATTTAATGTACTTAATTAATTTTTGACATTAAATGTAATTTAGACCTTAATATATTTTGCAATATTGGCGTGTGTATAAGTATAAAAATAATTAAAATTATTGCAAAATTTGTTATTAACCGAAAAAATACTCAATGTCGTAGGGAAGGGTGACTTTATTCTAGGGTTAAGACATATATCCCTGTTCGTCTTGCCTCCTCACTATGAAACATGCTGAGAAAGGGGGGTACTAAAACCAGCAACAAAAGCTTCTTGTACTCCTCACCCCCTCAACCTCACTCCGCGAACCAATGTTTGCCTTCCAGTAAGCAAATATTGACGTTGGCCTACACCTGGTGCTTCACGCAGACAGACAAAGCTTGTCTCAAACATTGGAGAATTTTCCTTCGAGTAAGAAGAAAGAAACCCAAATTTCATTTTCTCCTCTTCCTCTTTCGTGTTTACCTCTTCCCCCCCCCCCCCCCACAAAGAAAGGCTTTACACGGTATGCAAAACACTTTCCCCTTCGCGAGGCTAGAGCCTTGAGGAGACAGCGCCACCCTACATATCTCTAGCTTCTTTTTACCAAAGTAAAGTGTTCAAAACACATTTTCGTTTGTTCAATCTTTTCTTTTTTAAAAGAGGAACCGAGAGAAAAGTTGCTAAACCCGAATTCTTACCACGCACACTCACACAACATGTTTAGGCCTTTAAATCGAAGAATTCCCAAGCATGTTTGTTATTTTGCTTGATTTTATTTATTTTTGCTTATACATTCCTTTTTAAAGAAAGTTTGATTTGTAAGTCAAAATATAAATGACAAAGTAAATTTAGTTTTATTATTAACTTGATGGTCTTGGCTGGGCTACAGCCTGCAGAGTGCTGCCCGTGCTTCCTTACGGAGTGTGTTTTTAATGTACTTTTTGCTTCTGAGCTTACCGAAGATAACGGAAGCTATGGGGTCGTTTTGAAGAACGAACATTTTTATGTCTCCGATTTCAAGACAGAAATCTGTTTCAGGGAACATTTGAATCCGTGTCTGTCTGTCTTTTCTGTGCTCAATTTTTGCGATCCAATATATCTTAAAAATTACTCGTCTGATTTTAATGTAATTTGGATTGTAGGTCCAGATTATTGCCCCCATATAAGTTTCAAATTCTACGCCTATTTGTTTCTCTTCCACATGCACACAAGCGAACATGTATTTAAACATTTATCTTCAAAAGTATTCTTTTAATTTTTATGAAATTTGGATTGTTTTTGGAAAGTAGCCCGCGGATAATCCCAGATTAATTTCTACCATCTGCGCTCTTTAAATTTTGCTAAATTGATACTTTAATTAATGTAAAAAATCAAAACAATTTTTTGACAATAATAGGTTAAAGAAGCATAAAATCATTAAGGTATACGAAATAGGACTCGAGGAAGCTTTGTGGGACTCTAATTAGCTGACTATTTTTAAATTTTATGGGTTTTTATAAAATTACCATCAAGAAATATTAAACTTATATTAATAAGTGAGAATTTCTATACGCCACAGAGTTTCCTAAATTACACAGAGTTCCCCGTGGATTAAATCTAATGGCTAAAATCCCTAATTATTTATTTAGACTACTGGATGTACATTTGTAATTGTAAACTTTCCGGAAAAAACAGAGTTATGATATATGATGATAAAGCTATGATTTATAGTTTTTTTCTTTAATGCTATATTGGTCGTTAGTAAAAGGGTTTTAAACCCTTCTTTATTTAATTGTTTTTGATAACAAACTGATTTGTTACAAGTTAAATCTGATTTAGATATTGGTATTTGGACAATTTTGACAAGAATGAAAACTGGATCTTAATTCAGTACCCCAGGGTTAGCTTATTTCTAGTACTACAGGTATGTTAATGATATTATGAGTTTACCTTTAGTGCGAACCTTTACTGATTGGTTTTAAATTAGTATCAGGTAGATTTGAATACTCCTGGTTGAATTTAATATTTGCACTCAGTTTAAAAATCTTGCTTTAGTTTACCTTTAATATTTTGGGAGTTTCAATAGTTCAGTTTACCTAAAAAATAGTTTTTGAACTGGAGATGTTTCAGTGTCTCTAGTTCAGTTTAATTTTAGTATTGGAGGTGCTCGAGATTACTGGACTGTTCAGTTAACAAATTTGATACGGAAGCCTCTAATTACTGATGGAAGCTATATCAGTAGTATTTAGATGATTTGATATTCGAAGCTAATATTATGTACTGTGGTGAAGTGAGGGAAGTTGTCAGTCTATAGCTATTTCTTTATAATAAACTTAGATGAGGTGAATAGGCGCATCTTGGTCGTGGGACGGATATCGTGAACTAGACCTGTCAGCTCTCCCTCAGTTCTTGAGACATCTTCTCAAGCCCCTTACTTTGGGTTCTCAAGCCTCGACTTCTGACAGTTGGGTTGTTGACGTGGCAGACTTAGGCTCCCTTACTTTCCGGGGTGGAATAACTCATTTAAAAGTCTATTCTGAAGGGATCGGGTTTGCTGATAGGGGCGTCAGAGGATGGCATTCCAGAGTCCTCTACCTTAAACTCTAAAGATTGAGTGTCAATTATACTTTTTTCCCCTCACCCTGGTATAAAAAGAGATGAAAATTACGTTATAGAAATTGCGGCGAGGGGATCGATGATTTCTTTTATAAAAGGCAGTTTACTTCTTCTCTTTTAGGTTTGAATTATTTGTATTTTAACCCAAAAATATGTTTCTTCTTCACCATTTCATCTATCAGAATGAAACCCGCGTTTACCACAATGATTTTATATTTTTAGAGTGCTGCCATTAGATAAAAGGTGTTGAAAATCGACCAAATATTTCCCTACCATCTTTTTTTTGTAGGGCTTCTAATAGGCGTTCGCTAGAATCGAGGTATTTGGTGAGACATTGGTCACGCACTTTCCTGAAAGTGCTATTTTACACTGCTAAGAATCATAACACAAAATAATATTAACTATATATTAAATATGAATTATTGATAATTAACCAAAATTGATAACTACTTAATGACACGCTTGTAAGTTAAACCAGTTTATTCTGTCATTTTTTAATCCACGTTCAAATTTAATTCCTTAACTTTCTCATATACGTAGTATCTATAAAGAGAAAGTATTTTGATGGCACGAAAAAAGATTTTGCTGTATTTGCACGTTTTGAGGTCCTATAAAAATGTCTGTCTGTAGTCTGTCGCCTTTTGGCTGTTAGACGCCTGGAGCATTAACTACTGGGGTGGTTTCAATGAAATGTAGCATACATGTCAAATCATACTCTGACACAAAATTGAGACATGAGTTTTAAGTTGAAATTTGGGGACGTTGTCCTCTAAAAACTATGATTTTTATTTAAAAATTCTAAAATGTAGCCAATTTAAGTACAAATCTAACCATGTAAGTCGTTTTCACGGGCAAAATCTAGTTCCTGAGAAAATAATTTTAACGTGAATGGTGAGGAACTGGGTTCGATTCCCCGACAGGGAGGAGTGTTTTACGTAAAGTTTGATATAACGTTCGATTAAAATTAATTCTAAATATGAACATATAAAATAACTAATGAATGTAAAGCACTGAACCAGATAATTATGTAATGTTACATAAGAAAGTTTAGTACCTGTTGTATCGGACAGAATGTTTTCTTTATTTATATTATTACATATAATTGATATCAGTATTTATTTTGTTTAAAAAACAAAACTTTTTTTAATATAATTTCTAAAGAATTCAAATAACAATTTTCTCAATTAAATATTTGTTGAGGAAACAGGAATTCTTTTGTAGAAATTCCAGTTAAATAATTCTCAAGGAAAGAAAGAAAAAAAGAAAAGGAAAAGTATGTCTAATTGTAAAGGATAAGGAATCTTATAAATATTTTAATTAGGAGCTTATCCGAGATTTAACTGGCTGAGGAATTTCCCTTGAGGTACAAGAGAGAGGGAAGTGTTAGAGTGGAAAGGGAAAATGCTGTCAGGTGAACCTAGGGAAGGATAAGGGCTGGATAAGGAGTAAAGGGAACATGGGGCCCCTGTTTAGCCCAGGCATTGGGCAAAGAGCCCAAACCTATTTGTAAGGAAAGAAATCTTCTCGCGGGGCCTCTCTTTACCTTTAGCTTTTACCTTAACGTGGCCCTTTTTACCTTCTAAACAACACCTTGGCCTTTTCTTAACCTGGGGCCCTTTAAATGTAAACAAGGGAAGGAAAAAATCTATGTCATATAAAAAGAACAATTGTAAAGATGTGAATATAAATTCATCCAATTTTTTATTCTTTGGATTTCGTCAATTTTTTGAGACTTTAGATCGAAATATATCTCAATTTATTCTTGTCTTAATTCTGTCATTTTTAATTCGAGGGTGAAGGACATAACATAAAAATCTAGGCATGTTGGATTAGGTGGCAGACACACTATTCTGAGGATTAATGATCCTCACACCTGAACTATCCGATTGCAAAAGCCTCAAGAAGAATAAACCGGAATATTCTGTGTTAACGAACTTTATCGCAAAGAAACGGACTAATATTTGATTGTGGAATGAAACTTCGATGCTGGAAGCCGGACAACTTGAGCAAATTGAAACTGAAAAGCAAAGATACCACCTTCAGAATCTTGGACTTAGTGTGACCCATTGGAACGGATTTTCTTTTTCTGAACTGGCCCCGCCAATGGGGATATGCCCATTTACTCGAAAAAAGGAGAAGAAATGGGCACAGGGAAGGAGTTGCGTTTCTGTCGAGCAAGAAAGAAAAGTCAATGCAATTGGACTATCAGAGTGGATCCTTACCGGAAATTTCAACTTAAGAGTAAGGAAGGTGACAGTTGTACAATGCTACGTACCTAAAGAACCGGTTGAGCCATAGATGAAAGACTCTCCCACCAGATAAAGGGATACATATTCTCGTATCAAGATGGAGGATGTGGTGATCTGCTTGGCTGACTTTTATGCTAAGTACCTAGAGCACGTGCTGGGCGGGCAGGCATGGCCTGGCCGAGTGCAACGACTATGGAGAGTGACTGATAGACATCTGCAGTCAGACTAGAATAGTGATAGGAATGTCGTTTTTTCCCACACAGGACCTGTAACAAGGTCATTTGGGTGTCGCCAGACATGCGGACACAGGACCAAATTACTACTTTGGCATATCAAAATTAAGGAGGAGCTCACTTGTCGATGTTCGAAGGAAAAGAGAAGCAGATGTGGGAAGCTACCATCACCTGGTTGTCACGACACTCAAACTAAAGCTCAAATGAAATGGAACATGCTTCCTGACTACCAAGAAAAATTTCGATACGTCAAAGGTTGAGAAATTGTGAGTTTAAGAATATCTTCGCCTTGGTGCTTCAAAATCGTTTCACGCCACTTCAATGGGCTGACAGGCTAGTCCTGAAGAGAGGAAGCCTTTGGCCCAAAATAGAGTCTGATGGCGAAGCTGCAGGCCCTATGCACCTCCAGCCTCCATTGCGTAACAAGAAATTAAGTAAAGTTGGTCAATTCTGTAATCAACGGACATAGTTATGCCTTCTTAAATTATACTTATTTTACTTTTTTACATATAATGAAACATCGACAGGGAAATTAATAATATAAAATATCGATATAAATAAAGTTTAAACAATAAAGTTTGGAGAAAGAAACACTAACTGCGACATTAACAATGGTAAGTGTACTGAAGTGCCATATCTACTAAATAGAAGCTAATAGCGTTAAAGACCAACTATTATCATAGCTTTGTATAATTTGTATTTCTAGTAAACTATGTTGTTGGGAAAGTATTAAGTAAAGCTAGGTTAATAGAGGGATGAAGTAAGGTAGAAGGATGGTTAAGGAACCCAGGTAACTAACTATTAGACGTTAGCAAGGTAATGTTTGAAAGTAAAGAAGCATTATGCTAGAGGGAGTAGTTACCTGGAGCCAGACTAGAGAGATAATGTCAAACTATTACTTTTTATTATCATTTTGTATTATCATTGACTTGAAGAGAAGACAAAATTTATAATTTATAGTTGGAAGACGCTCATCCTAGAGAGAGAAAATATTTTATTCTCAAGTTATTAATCAGCAGTGTTACGCTTCTAAGGAAATCCAATTTCTTCTTACATTCTATCTACTAATGTTAAACTGAACAAATATTTAGAATATTATTATGATCATCCTGGAGAACAAATTATTTTGCCTCAGAATTCAAACATTCCTAGACAGAAACGCAGAAGGGAACAGAATGTTTGGTCTTGTTTATCTCGCAATATTTAAAAAACTTCATATCCGATTTGAATTTAATTTGGAGAGTGTTATTATTATTAGTTCTGTGTTGGCCCAATGTAAATTTCTGACTACATCCTTTTCCCTTTCTCGACCACACACCATTTTCATCCGAGCTTACCGAAGGTAACGGAAGCTACGTGATCGTTCTGAAGAACGAATCATTTTTAGGTCTCCGATTTCAAAAATTCCAAGACAGACATAAGGGAGCATTTTTTGTTCCATGTGTGTCTGTCGGTCGGTCTGTCGTTCAATTTTTGCGAACCAACATATCATAAAAACTACACGTCCAATATTAATGAAATTTTGGTAGTAGGTCATAATTAGCCCATTGTTGGTCCCATATAAGTTTCAACCTTCTGCGCCTATTTGTTTCTCTTTCACATGCGCACAAACATACATTTATTTACACCTATAGCTTCAAAAGTGCTTATCTGATTTGAATGAAACTTTTATAGTCTATCAAAAGTAACCCGCAGATAGCTCCAGATTAATTTGAATCGTCTTCGCTCTTTATTTTTTGCTAAATTGATACTTCAATTCGTGTAAAAAATCAAAACAATTTTACAGATTAAAAAATAGACTGCCAATTGGTGTGGCACATAGCTGCCTCGCATCCTATCATGTACTTTATTTATTTTAAACTTTTGAAAGCCATTATTGTCTAATTTGTTTAATTGTTTCCCCCGTTTTTTTTATCTGTCAAAATTGTTTGAATTTTTTTACGTAAATTAAAGTATCAATTTAGCAAAAGTTAAAGAGCGCAGACGGTTCAAATTAATCTAGGGCCATCTGCGGGCTACTTTTGATAAACTATAAAAGTTTCATACAAATCAGATAAGTACTTTTGAAGCTAGAGTTGTAAATAGATGTATGTTTGTGCGCATTGGGAAGAGAAACAAATGATTGCAGAAGGTTGAAACTTATATGATCAACAATGAGCTAATCATGACCTACCATCCGAATTTCATTAAATTTGGATGTGTAGTTCGCAAGATATGTTGGTTCGCAAAAATTGAACGAAAGACCGACGGACCGACCGACCGACAGACAGACACGGAACCAAAAATGTTCCCTGATGTCTGAAACGGATTTCTGTCTTGGAAATTTTGAAATCGGAGACCTACAAATATTTCGTTCTTCAGAACTCTCACATAGCTTCCGTTACCTTCGGTAAGCTCGGAAGCAAAACGGGGAAACAATTAAACCAATGAGACAATAATGGCTTGTAAACGCATAAAATCAATAAAGTACGTGGATAGAACGCGAGGAAGCTATGTGCTATACCAATTGGCAGTCTATTTTTTATTTACACCTATTTTAAAGCAATTGCTACCCTCCTTTAACAAAACTTTCAAATCCTTTTTAACGTGGATTTAACCGGAAAAACAATTTATTCATTACGAGAACCCGCGGAAGCCTATGTAATAAATAAGTTAATATGAACTAGTTTTTGTTCACCAATGTTTTCACCTTTTAAGCAATAATACCCCTTTTAAATAGGATATATATTGATATTTTAAACCAGTTTTGATATATAGAATATATCTGAGTAAACACATAATATACACAATACACATATAACAATACATAAAGTCAAATCACTTTGATGTAACTATACATCAAAATTGTGTCCCAGTTTATCGGATTTATTTTCATCTATAATCTCGGAAGCTACATTTTCCTAGCAAAACGACTTAGGTTAGAGTCGTATTTAAATTTACTTATAGATTCCATAATATTATAGAGTCCTTGCTGGGGTACCAGGCTATTTGATTCACGCTGCCACTTCAGGCGTTTGCGCGATTGCGGTAGAACCCCCTAAATTCAGAATCAAAATGAATTTATCGATGTCACACATGTATATACTGTGAACTTGAGAAAGTATATTGCTCAATATTTTATAAACGTACTTGTAGACATTAGTTATGCTTCCTTTAATTGAAATACTAGGTTGATTATGATTGAAATGTCAAATTAATTTTTCCTACTAGCGGCAGCAAAATTACGCATTATTGAACTTTTTTAGGCATGAAAGTTTAATTTCTCTGAGGTTTCAAGAAAACTTTACAATACGCAGCAAAATGCGAATTTGCTGCCTAGGCGGCAAAATCGTATTTTGCTTAGGATTTTTCCAGGCTAAGCCACGCCCACATTCCCCGCTACAAATATATTAACAAACAACCTATTATTTTATATTATCTTTAACCTAAATTATTTTAACAATTTACCTTAAAAATATTATGAATTTATAAAAAAAGGTTTATAAATACTTATTATAGATTATATTTATAAAATAGAATGGAGTAAAAAAAAAAAAAAGAAATAAAAATATTACAAAAAATAGTAGGTCTTAAAATAATCATAAATAATTAATGGCAACACTGCAGCTCGTCTATTATCATCATTTTGTTTTGTTTTTACTGTATTTCTGTCAATTCATTTTTTATAATTGTAACATTTGATATTGTTGCTTGTATTTTTTTTAATTTGAATAGTTCAAAAATAGTATTTGTTTAGTATTTGTTTGTGTGTGGTAAGTAAATATTATAAAATGAACATTATTCATAGTAAACATTTTTCTGCCGCCAGTAGAAAAAATATTGTATGCAACAAGGCAGCAAAGGAAACATTTCTGCCTCATATTGATATATTGCCTGCCTCAGCTTCGCCTCGGCAGTCAATCGAAAAAATTACCTGCCTCGGCAGTTAATTTCCATAGCCTGACCTCGCCTCCGGCTCGGAGGCTAATTTAATCACTCGTCAGAAAAATTCCATTTTGCTGCCTAGTTACATAAATAACTATTTAGGTAGAGCCATTGAAATAAATTGAAGAGAAAAGTTTAGGGTTGGAATAGACACGTTAGTTATATTATAAGTTATAATGGTTAGGAGTCACCTTGCAGCGATATGACCCTTGCGGCTGTTAAGGACAGAGTAACTAAGGATTAGGGAGGTTCGTTCCCTAAAACCCCCGCTTTTAAAGTAGTCAAATAATTATTTCATTAATTAGTGAAAAATGGATTATATCCTTAATCATATTAGTGTTAACCTTTGTTTTTCATTTTAACATTTGTTAATGTTCTTTTTTATTTTATATTTAATACCTTAGGATATTTTTAAAAAATTAAAAAATATGTATTTAAGCATAAGAAATGAAAAGCGCATACTTAAATTAAATAGTGCGTTTACTTAGATTTAACAAATAATAAAGAAAAATTACTTGTAAGCTGTTATACATTTTTACATTTAAGTTGATTATTTTTATTTTAATCTTATCTTAATCAGCATGAACAATTTAACTAACTGTTTTAACTTACTAATTTAACTTACTGGTTTATCTAAAGTTAAACCACAGTGAATCGGCAATAAATGATCTGAAGATCGCACCATGACGCACCTAGCTAATAACTCATCTCACTTGAAAGAGGTCGCGTAAATCACGTTTTGATTTTGTGCTTTGAGTGATGATATTGGGGCACATCTTTTATTTAACTCTATTATTTTATTTCCATGGCTCTAGTACAATGAGGGATTTGTCAACTACTGTTTTGTGCTGTGTTTTCACCTACACCTGGTCAGTATACATAATTACATATACATTCATAAGTCAGTGTACATCAGCTCAGTCTCTTTGTCAGCAGAATTGCATTCTGGAATGCAATGAAGGAATTAGTTCCTGGGTTCTCAAATACATATACCGCATGTGTGTAAAGAACTCTTGTACAAAAATTCGGGTGAACGATCAGCTGTCTAGCAAGTTCCATGTATCGACTGGGTTAAGGCAAGGGTATTCACTTTCATGTTTACATTGTTCTTGAACACTACTCAACCGCTGTTCGCCTGGAGAGCTTTATGACTCATAAAACCTTGTTCGGTGGGTAAAGGCTCAGTTGTCTGAGCATTAGAAAACCAAATAAAACGTATCCTGTATTTTATCATAAATATAGGTAGATTTAATTTTTAGAACTTTATTTATTGTTGTTAAGAAATGATTATTTATTTAGTAAGTTTCTTTATCGTGTAATTTATGGTTGAATAATGGAAGGGATTAAAATATATTAGATTACATTAATGTATTTATGTATATATATTTGAAGTATAAAAGGGAAAAAAAGCCACTTGTTGACTTTAATATTAAAGGAAAGGGTTAGTTTCTAATACAGGGCACGACAGGTAATGATTAACACCTTACCCAGGTATACCAACCTTCAACCTATTACCAACCCACAAGCAATAAATATCCCTAAAGTGAAAACTCCTCCTCTCTCCTGTCCTTTAGTACTCAGGGGGGGTGGTTTTAACCTTAATAATACTGGAGAGGGGTATAGAGTATGGCCTTGAATTTACCTTTACCAGGACTGAGGGAGGGCCCTTCCTGCAGGGGAGAGGGCCTTAACTCGGGCCGTATAACAACTCAGGGCCCTTATCCTAGAAGTGAAATACAGGATTATAGGGCCCTATAGAGATCACAAACTTTTCTCCTTTATATCTTACCGACTTAAACCCGAACAAAAGAACATAAAAATTCATGAATAAATAAATATACCTAAATAAAAGAATTAAATATTTGAACTGCCAACGCTAAGGCTTCCTCGCACAATAAAAATAAATTACATACCGTTCGGAGGTTAGTTGCATTTTATATTCATCTGAAAATCTATTTGTTTACTTTTTACTGTTGCAGAACAAAGTCCAGTCTCAAATTCAATCTGTCTCGGTGTATTTTTGATTTGTTTTTTATTTCATTCCCTACTAGCTGGCTTCCTATGCTCCGCTACGAAGTGTTATTTTTAATTTCATGGGTTTATAAACTACACTTAAGAAGCTGTAAATTACTTTCACTAAGTGAGAATATCTTGATGCCACATAAGTGAACATGGTTTATACATTGGTTTTATTTATACGTTCGCCATCTTGAATCAAGTTGGCCGATTGGAAACACTTTTTATTAAAGTGTTGTCATAAAAAGAAGCTAAATTTCAAAATCATAGTGAAAGTGGTTCTAAATATATTGTCATGTCCAATTTTTCATACACCTAGAAGCAAAGAGAACCAAACCTACAAAATTTCAATGATTTCTTGTAATTGGTTCTGAAGGTATAGCTTATATTTTATTAAAGTGGCTTGGTATAAAAGTCTTTTACTAAAGTTGTTGTGGTAGATTGTAGAAACCTCTTCTTACAAAATTTCAGTCCGTGAGTGGTATTTGAATTTTATATGGTGGTTCAAAAAATGCACCGGTTTTGAATCTCGTCATTGTGTTGTTTGTTGCTTTGCAACACTGTTAAGTATTAAGTTGAAATCTGCAAACATTCTGATTTCATTCTGTGTGTCATTATGGAACGCTTTCTAACCAAGCAACATTTGGGTGACTGAAAAAGCACCGGTTTTAATATAAAATAAAATGGTTGTCCGTGAAGTCACGCACCAAGGCACGAAAAATGTTGATTTTTTTTTTTTTTTTTTTTTTACAAAATGACATGAAAAATTAAACAATATCCACAAGTGAAATTTAGAAAAATATTTATTTTGCATGACATGAATTATCCGCCATTTTGAATTTGAACAGCTCGTAATTTTGAGTTCACTATATTTTTCCTGTGTACGCGTCAGAGAGACTGACACAGGATCGAAACTATAAGGGTCTCTTATTTTGGTTTTATTAATGAAACCCTAAAAAAGGAACTTAATTTTTAAAAAACACATTTACAAAGGACATAAACCTTCCCAATTCAGTTATGAAAAATGACAACGGGCATACCCCCCCCCCCCCCTCTACTTTGCTGGCATGTCGATAATGATAAAACGTTTTTACAATTAACACATGTTGCTCAGTTGAAAAGCGTTCCAAGATGGCACCCAGAATGAACAGAATGAAATCGGAATGTTTGGAGATTTCAACTTCATTGGAGATTCAAAATGAGTGATTTTAAACCGGTGCACTATTTAAACCCCCCTATATAATATATATAATAATTTATTTATTTTTAATCAACAATATTCTTGAGGGATGAGGTTATTTAGTTATATGATAAACTGTAATTATTACTTCTTTGAAAATTTTTTAAATACCACGTAGTTTCCTATAAGGAAAACTTAAATTGAAAATAAAAAGAATAGATATATAATAGATAAACGAAAAATAGGGGGGTGGGAGGGGGGTGAGTTCTATTACCTTTTTGTTTTTCGTTTCATCGCGTTATTTTCTAATTCTGGGATAATATATATATATATATATATATATATATATATATATATATATATATATATATATATATATATATATATATATATATATATATATATATATATATATATATATATATATATATATATATACACATACATACATACTTATTAAGGAAAGGGGAAAACAAGGCTAGTGGCTGAGAACAAAGAAGGGTGAGGGAATTGGTTAATGGCTGGGATATTTCTATTTCCCTGAGGAAGGTCTGAGGATTGGGTTGAACCCTTGCTACGTGGTTGCTTGTAATAGGAGAGCCAAGTCCTCAAGCAAAATCCTACGGAGCACTTAATGCAAAAATAATCATGTTTTTCTTAGAAGGAAAGCACGAGGGTTTTCCTTACTGGTTTACATCTGTGCTTTTGTTTTGCCAGCTCTAATTTCTAGATAATCTGGCCTCCCTTCTCCTCACTTCTTTCTCACGAACCCCCTTCTCCTTATAGCCTCTTTTCTATTTTTTAAAAATTTCTTTTTGTTAATGTTTTCCTTTAAAACCCGTCTTTGTGTCTTTTTATGGTTAAAAATGTGTCCTAATTATAATAATTTCAATTCGTAGTTTCATTTATAAAAATGAGTTTCTTCTGCTTTTTAGTCAAGAGGAAACAGTTACGGGAATGAAGGCTGTCATTTTTTTTTTCTTTTCATAAACAAAAAAAAAAAAAAGAAAAGGTACGACATGAAAACGAAATAGTCTAATTATTGTTCTGTCTGTTTTATTCTTTATTTTTTTAAAAGATCATCAGATCTTAGTGTTGTAATATCGCCGCAAAATAAATTTACATTGTTTTAATTATAGTTATTTATCAAACCTGAGTTTTTTAACGGGACTGGGTCCCACTTTAAACCAGTAAATTTTCGACTGGATTTTTTTACCAGCAATGCAAGAAATTTGTGCTGTTTTAGTATTTATCCCGTTTGTATAGGTACATGAGGGGCTGTAATTGCGTTTCCTCGACCGATAAGTTGTTAGTTAATCCACAAACGTGAAAAAAGATATTGAAACTGGGATCATACGAACTTCTAGTTATTGTATGAATCATAGACGAACTTTAGTTTTAAATTCATTTTTATTTTAACCGCTGCCTTGTAACCTAAAAAGGGGTTGCTGGCTAGGTTCAGTTGGGGTGAGTTGGAAAAAGGAGTGGAGTTGGTCAGTGAGTGTGTAAAATGAATACTCAAAATTAAACATAAAAAAAGAATATTTACTACTGTTAAACTTATCGTGTAGTGTATGAGGACTGCAATAAACACAAAAATAAATTATCCTATAGAAAGGTAAAATAATGAAGCTGAACCTCAGAATCAATAACAAAATAAATCACAAAGTGTGAAAAATAAAATCAACATAAAATGTATCCTAAAAAAAAATAATTCAGAACTTAAGAAAATAAATTGCTGTATTCTAACAGTTCTTATTAATTTAGACCTTCCAAATAACCAATAATACAATAATAATAATAATTAAATTAAAATACATTCTAATAAAAATACAAATCTACTCAAGATGACATTATATAATAAAAGAGACTCGGGTCATAGATGAGTTGAATCCCCAGAAGACTAGAGAAGAAAACTCCTCACACCTGATCTTTGTTAATTTTTAATTATAACCCCGTCGTGCATGTACTTAATCGGGTCCGTAGAACCTCTACACGCACCTACCGGCCGCACTTAAAGTAGTCCACACACGAGAAGTGCACCCGCACCATAAATCCTCAAACGGATATGCAGACTAACAGCCAAGTATTTAATAAATTTAACTAAAAATAAAGTCCTAAAATGTAATTAAAATTAATGCACATGAAGTGTCCAAATGGGGCTCTCAGTTTTAATTACTAATCGAAAACTAGGACTTAGCTGGTCTACGCCGTTGTGTGGAGCAAAAGCAACCTTGTAGAACGTTAGGGCTGAGCGGCGTCGTTGAGTTGGAGTGCCTGCCGTACTATACTGGCTTACGTAAGGCCCGTCGTAGATCCGCTGTGCGTGACGTCGCCTCCGTACCCAGTGAGTCTCCTGGCTAGGCTAGCTGGCTAGACCTCGACTGAAGCGTCGTTCTATGTCTCCGCTATTCCAGCCTTCTTCCCCCCCGAGTCTCTCTTATCTCAAACTGATAATCCTCTAACAAACTAACTCTTGTTTACAACAAAGATGTTTACATCTAAACAATCAACCTATCTTCTAAGAATAAACAACACTCACGGGAAAGGTGTAAGGTAAAGGTATTGTTATATTTATTATCGATGTTTATTTATATGCAAGTTTATTTATATTATTATAAGCTAATTTATTTCTTTATTATGCATGCATTCCATTATCTTATTAATTTATAAAACTTATTATTATATCATTTATTTAAAACAGTTTAGAGTACTCATTAATATATTATTATTTAATTATTATTATCATTTAATCATTATTATTATTTAATTATTATTCTTATTCTTATTATTCTCATTATTATTATTCTTATTATTATTTTTATTATTTAATAATTGAGGTTTATTTAATTAATAAATTTTATAATCGTTACAGCCTGTACTGTTCATAATATTATATCACAATAAACTCTAGAAATTTAGGAAGCAATATTTGTAAATAATGAACACAATTGAATTATATTGTTAATGCATTTGTAAAGAATGAGAAAACGTAAGATGTTTATGCTAATATGTTATAAAGAATTTTCAGCTGCTGACGTATGAAGTAATTTGAACTTTACTTTACTCACGTATACTCATCTGTGCAACATTCTTCTCTCATTTACTCCAATTTCTTCAGTTATTCTCGTATAATAAACATATGAGTATATACTCCTTGTTTTATTCTTTATTTTAAATTTAAAAAAAAAGATTGGCTGTCGATAAAATATCTCATAAATCGGAGATTCGTTGCACACGACGACGACGTTTCGGAGCTACAGTCACTTAAGCACGAAATCGGTCTGTCGACGATAACTTCAGTAGGCTTTATTTGATTTCAATTTACTTAGGGGTATATATGTATACAATATGGTAGATTGTACGTATACATTTTGAGCCCAATCGGACAAGCGGTTTGGGAGATATTGGCATTTTAGTGTTTATTATAAAAAAAATTCTTTGGGCAATTGTGTCCGTCCAGTTGATCGCATCCAACAAATTCTTGCTTTAAAATACGCAGCTTGTAGACTACTTTTGAATGAAAATTAGCATGATTACCAAACATCGAGTATAAGCACCAACAAATGAAACATTATGACTTTAATTTAAAAATATGTATGTACGTATTGACACCACAACATTTCCACACCTGAATTACTATTATGAGACATTTCGACACTTATACAAGGTCATTTTCAAACATTTTTTATTTGTTCTAAAATGAAACACCATAAACAATTCTTTTTT
This sequence comes from Gerris lacustris, assembly GCA_951217055.1. NCBI lineage: Eukaryota > Metazoa > Arthropoda > Insecta > Hemiptera > Gerridae > Gerris > Gerris lacustris. The sequence goes on along the minus strand of OX578283.1, from coordinate 32,880,781 downwards.
TAATTAATAATATTATCAAATAAGGAAGATGTTAGTCTCAACGTTTTTAAACCAATATACTTATACGTAAAATACTTTGTTGTGTTTACATTAATTAACAAAATCAACAACTGTAATTCTTAATAGTGTTTTGAAATTAGATTTTACATGAAAACATGTTTTTGTCGGAAGATTTGAAATGTTTCTTGAAGAAGAACTGTCAAGGATTTATACAAATGATTCAAGACAGCATGAAGGGGGTAAAGTCAAGAGGAATATGTCCTGCGGGGACTTAGAAACAGGACAAAAAGATAAGATAAAGGATATGTCCTGGGCCATCAGGAGTAAAAAACTTGAATAAGCAAGACGACGTCGTAAGATAAATCCTTCAGCTCCTGCCGCAGCCACTCACTCTAATCCTTATTTTCACTTGCACTAAATAATCCCTTATTTGATATCCTGTTTTTCATAACTCTTCTCAGTTTACATACCTTAAATTTCTAGTTAATTTATGTAATATATTTAAATTTAAATGAACATCAAATTGTATCCATTGCTGATATTGCATCCTTTTCGTTTTTTTTTTGTATTTATTGCTGATTTTGGGAAGAATGGAGATTTCCCAATATAATTTTACGACTTCAGCTACAAACGGCCATAATAGTTGAGTTTATCAACCAAGTATGAAGATTTACCCAGTTCCTTTCGCGGTCTATCTCCAGAATTATATCTAATTTACGAAAAACATAGATAAGTCATATTTTCAGTCATATTTAAAATCTTAAGATTTTCATTTTACTCAAAGGCTGTTAAATCGATTAAATATTTATCAGTTAATTTTAATTTCACAGCCAATACATTTATTAATGCATTTTTCCGCTGAGAATAGTGAAAGTAGGGTAGGAAAAATAACTTCCTCTGTACTTCACTATGCCTGGAGTCTACTTGCGTGCAAGCCTAAGTCAGACAGAGACAGACGCTAAATGCCCATACGTAGACGTAAGGGCTAAAGCGCCTTTAAGTGAAGAGGTTTTATTTGGTGAAAATCCCTTTCCACTATATAAAGGGTGATTAATTTTTAATTGTAGAAATTAAAATTAATATAGGGCACCTAAAGGGAATTAAAGAGTTCCTTCAGACTATTGATCGATTCTTACTCGTTCGGCATCCACTTTTTAAATCTTCACATAACATCACCACTTTTTTAAGAAGAATGTTCTTTTTTCTATTGTCAGAGCAATTAACTAACCACCATTTTACAGATACAATTCTCTGTGTGATCTAAATACATATTTATTTATTTCACTAGGAGTTTTAAATATATTTGTCGTAGGTATCTGTAAAATTCAAAAATTGTATTTGTTAATAAAAAATGGATAGAATGTGGTCCTCCATAACTACGTTCAACATATTTGTTCGACAAAGGGTAGAGCCCCCAGATTTGGAGCTAAAATTCATTTCTCGATTTCTCCTTGGGGTATGATTTTTCTGAACATACCTATGCCTAATTTCGTAAAAATCGGCCCAGTAATTTAGGCTCCACGTATGCACAGACGACAGACAGACATTTGATAAAACCACTTTTCTGGACTCAGGGGGCCTCAAAACGTGTAAATCCATCAAAATCTCAAAATCGAATTTTCTAGCCATCACAATACTTTCTCTTTATATGAGGAAGTAAAAAATTGGACGCAAGGCGTCTCGGAACTTTTCCTTCCCAAAATGATAACAGTTTTTACTTTCTCATAATATAAAGAGAAAGTATTATGATTTCGCGAAAATTCGATTTTGAGATTTTGATGGATTTACACGTTTTGAGGTCCTCTGAGTCCAAAGAAGTGGTTTTTAAAGAATTTCTGTCTGTCGTCTTTTTGTCGTCTGTGCAGACGCCTGGAGCCTAAACTACTCGGCTGATTTTGACGAAATTTGGCATACTTGTTCAGAAAAATCATACACCGAGGCGAAATCGAGAAATGAATTTTAGCTCCAAATTTGGGGGCGCTATCCCCCAAAAACTCTGAAAAAACGAGAAAAAAGTATTTCTCGAAAACGTATAGTTTAAAATGTATAGTAAATCTAAATACGAATGTAACGATATAAGCCTTTTCCCGGGAAAAATCTAGTTCCTGAGAAAATTGTTTTGAAGGTGGACGGAGAGAGACCAGGTTCGATTCCCCGCCCAGGAGAAGTTATTTTTATGAAATGTTCAATAATAATTAAATCTACATACGAAAACTAATAAATGGAAAACACTGGGCTAAGTAATTATAAACTCGTATATGAGAAACTTTGTCTGAGTTGTCTCGGACCGATATTTTTCTTATGTGAATTTTAATTTTGTTTTTGCTTTAAAAATTAAGTCATTAAGGTATAATGAGGTCCATTATTGTAAGGTATTTAAAAATGTAAACTATATAAAAATCAAAAGTCGATATTTTAAAAATGGTGGCAGATATTAAGCTAAAATATGGAGGATTTATTCATCTTATAGAAAGGTACCATTGGTACGAATTTCAGTTCAATCGGCGAAATTATTTAGCTTAAAGTTTCAAAGTTCAAAACTCGATATTTTCAACATGGTTGCAGATATAAGAACGAAATGTTTGAATTATAAAGACGTATAATTGGAACTAATTACAGTGCAATCGGAAAATTTTTGGATTTTTTTTAAGTGAGTAAAAGTAAAAAAATGGATAAACACACAGTTATCATAATATGTTCTTTGATAACTCAATTTCTGGGTAGCAAAATGTGTTTTACAATTTTTTGGGGCTTTCATATTAATTTTATTTCACGACGCGTTGTTTTGATCACATTACTTAGGTAATTGATGCTTCAAGCATTCAAGCTAGATCTAGTAAACAATAGCTCTACGAGAGCTTATAAAATTATATTTTAAAATTCAGTTGAGGCTAAACTTGACCTAAATAGTTACAGGTGACACATACAGAGATTGTCCATCTGATAACATCATATAATATTAATATTTGACATCATTACATGTTGTCAACTATAGACAACAATACAATCTATATCATTGATAGACGTGATCAGATGTAGACCTCACAATCAATTAAATCATTGTAAGGTATCCTTGGCCCTCAAAGTATTTATCCAATTACTGTCAACATCTACACTTGTCCAACTATGCCCGCTCCTACTATTGTTTCACAACACTTAAAATATAATTTTTAAACTTTGTGCAGTTTGCTTAATCATTGAACAATTAACAGATTTATTTATAACCTGATTGTAACCACGTAAATATTAAAAAAAAAATGGTTGTGCGTGAAGTCTCACATAAAAACATGAAATTAGTTAGTATAAGGGGGGGGGGGGGGGGGGGGGGGTCACGCAAAATGTTGATATTTGGACAAAATGGCATGAAAAATTATTCACTTTCCACAAGTGTTATATCCGTATATTTTTGTAATCTACTATTCACTACCTTTCATTTGATACCCTAATCAAAATTTCATTTTTTTTTTTGCGTGACGTAATTATCTACCATATTGGATTCCCAGATAATCAGATCAAATTGCTATTATTATTTTTTCTATGACCCAGGAGACCATACATTTTACAGATTTTTTTTTTTTATATTTTTAGTAACACCAGAAATATAGTTAAGGAGGGGGAGACTTGCAAATGTTTGATGTTTTTTGACAAAATGGCATGAAAAATGAAACAGTGTTCAATATTTTTTAGTCGTCAATATCTTTCATTTGATACCCCACTCAAAACTTTTTTAAAAAAAATTGTTGCTTGACATAAATTATCCGCCATTGTGGATTTAAACAGCTGATAATTTTGAGTTCGCTATATTTTTCCTGTGTGCGTGTTAAAACTATCTTTAGCACAGACAGACACAGGAACGAAACTATATGGGTTTCTTTTTTTGGTTTTACCAACGAAGCCCTAAAAAGAACGCATGCGTGGCGACGACCGTGGACCATGGACCACGGTCGTGGGTGTTTTTTCTTTCAGTTTCTTAACACATTTTTCCCCTTCTCTTATTTTCTTAAATATTTTCTACCAAGACTGGTGGCTAAGGAAAAGCTGCTTTCCTCTTCTAGCACAGCTCCACGAGCTTCTCAGACCATTAATCTTAGTCATTTTTACGTATTTTCCATTCAATATATAAATATAATGAAACTTGTTTCTCGATCAACTCTCTTTTCTTATTTTTTCTTGGCTAGTTTATTCCATTAAGTTGCTTTATGTATGAAAGACATTTTCTTATTCACCGTTATTAAATAATATAGATTGTGAGAAATTGACATGTTTTAAGAGAATTACGTATCACAGCATTATATTTTTACTATATGAATATAACATAAACTTCCAATGATTTTACTTTTTAGTCTTGGGTTGTGAAGGGGTGAATAAAGAAAGTAAAAGTTATTTCATTTTAAAAATGGCTATATTTCATCCCTAGAGCGACATCCTTAGGCTTGTCAACAAGGTATTTCAACAATATTAACATCATTACCCTTTACATATACTAGTTTTATTTAATAACAATAACTTATCAAACAACAACAACCAATGCATTCATCCATTCTTACTTAACAATTATATCCTCAAACTTAATTAACAAATATCTATAATTCTCTATTAAAAGTCTTTTATAAAAATAATTTTATCTACGATTGATACGAAATATAAACGCATTATATATCTGTTTAGATGCATAGAAAGTGATTCTTTTCATAGCTGTATTCATTGCTCATGCGCGTTCATAATTTTTCTTTTCTTCCGCCCTAGTGTGGAAATAAAGAGGAATTCTTCACCTTAACGCACGATTAGCGAGTTTGTTTACATTTAACAAAACTAATTTGCTGTTTGTTAAATTAAATTAACTGTTTATATCGAGTTTTTTGTGAAAAACAATGAGTGATTTAAGAGATTATGACGAAAATGAGGAGAATAATGCGCCTCCCGAAATAATCAATTCGGCACAAAATAAAACTAATGAATTAATGTTATCTTTATCAAATGAGAATTACGAACTTACAAACAGGAAGTATATTACTTTTTTCTGTATTTATTATTAAAATCCACAATCGTAGATAAAGTACGGTACGCAACTCGTGCGAAAACTGAATTTTGCTTTGCTCGTGTGGTTTTACTACCCTCGCTATCACTCGGGTGCAAACTCCACACTCGCATGCAAAATGCTACTTTCCGCACTAGACGCGTAATGTACTATAATTATGTAGAAACACAACAATTACCCGTCATGTTTATTTATTTATTTATATTTAGCGAGCCCCAAGACGGCATAACCACGGGTTGACCGCTCGGTACAAATAAAACAATTTATGAGATATGTATTTTTATTATTATTAAGTTATATTTAAAGTAGAAATGAAGAATTAAATGATTAATTGTTTGAACATTTTTTATGTATATATAAAAAGCTATATTAACTTTAATTTGGATAGATACCACTTGCATTACATATGACAGGTAATTATTTTGTTAAGACTGGTCTATGCTTTTTTGAGGGAACTAGTCAGCCGTATTTATTTTGAGCTTTGGCTAATTTGTTTACTTTATTAGACAAATAAGTCTATGAAGATTTAACAATAATTATTAGGTTGTAGTCAGCAAAAATTTCAAATTTAGTCGACCGGAGAAAGATTTTTTTATCTTAACATATACAACAAATTTACAAAAGTCTAAACCAAATCATGATTCTTCTGAAAATTACACATCCTTTGATAGTCTGGTAGTCCATATATTTACATGTATATATTTTTTTATACACTCGTAATAAAAACCATATGCATATCTACATCCTACTTGTATATATTAAAGTATGGTATGTTATGGCCTAAAGGTTTGTAGATGCTAGTACTAAAATACACGGGGTTCCATATTCTTCTATTTTATTTAACCCTCGTTGTATCTCCTTTCTATTCTGGTCCAAAACCATATTCTAACATTTTTATGATGTGTAATATTTATATATAATACAACATAGAGGTCTTCTTACAATGGGTATGGAAAGGTGACAGAAAAAAAAAATCCTAAGGAGCAAAATACATGATAATACATATTTCACTTTTCTGCCACCTCTCAAAATCCGTTTTACTCCCCCTCTTTTCTTCTTGTCCCTCTCCCTTCAAATGGTACATTTTGGACAAAATCCATTTGTTCCTCTTCGGTTGGAAGGGGGGATTCAGCCACCCCAACGTCCTATTTCCTTACTTTTTTCTTCGAGAGTTATCCCCATTTTCTTCTTTCCTATTTTATCCTTCGTTCCTCCCCCCTCCTTAACTTTAGATATATGTATAAGGGTGTAAAATGGACGCACAAAAGTTTTTTTTTTTTTTTCATTTTTTGGTCCATTCGTGAAGCGATCATATAAAAAAAGGCCATCTTAGCGTAGTGATAAAAGCTTCCTTAGAACCATCTTTTTTTATATCATTTTCCCATTTACCCTTAATATTAGAAAATGATGGGATTTTCTTCTCTCATACCATTTATTGCGGTCCGACTTTTTGTGATTGGTTTAGCAGAGTACTTCGTGAATTGTTCTTTTATTGGATTTAGAAGTAATGAACAATATATTGCTTTTTTGATAATTGTGTAACTTAATCGTCATAAATCAACTTTAAAAAGAAAAATTACAAAATATTAACCGAATACGATAAATATTTATATATAAACACACAACTACTTCAACATTCTCATCACCTGACTTTTTTTTCTTTTTTTTTATTTAAACCTTGTTTTTGGGATTTGTAACAAAGGAAAATCCATAGAAGTTAACATTAAGATGCAATAAAGCTCAAACGAATACAGAAAAAGAAAATCTTACTTAAAGACTTACAAAGAGTGAGACCTAAGCGCATGGGACAAACTCAAATGAAACTGATCACAGATGCAAATCACTAACCAGTCTGCTATGAGTCATGTAAATTGGGCACCCTAAACGGAACAAGAAAGTTCCTTGTTGTTCATATAGTGGGTCATTAGTCATTAGGGATTTAATAAACAAAAATCTCCTATCTCATTATGCTGCTATATATTTCGACTTCAATTCAAGTCATTGTCAAGCATCTATAGCACAATAATTTCAACAATATAAACATATTATTCCTCTAATAGTCTTTACAACTATTATTTGCAATTCATAATGATCTTATAGTGAAAAAATCTTTGGAAAAAATAACAATTCTTACCTATTTTATGAGCTAACATAAGTATTATTTCTTATCCAAAATCGTCAAATATAAAACTTGCTTATACAGCTACTCTCGTCAATACATAAAGGACCCCACCTCTATACTCCAAACCTTCAAACACAATTATAATCATGGTTTAACAATAACCTTTATATAAACCTACAATCTTAATACAACCATGCAGTACCTATGTATATTACTTACATTCATGTCCAGATAATTCTTCACCATTTGAAACTATATCTTCCATATTATATAAACAAAAGACCCTCTCTCTTCAAACTCAATAACAGTAACATTAACAATTTGAAACAAGAAAACAAAGAAAATTTTAAAATTGTATCATATATCACAGTTCTGTTCTTACTCATTACATCAAAACACAGGAACAATTTCAAAAACCCAGATTAATTAACAGTGGTAACTTGCTGTATTGCACTTTAACAAACCCTTCAACATAGATTTCTATACTAATGCTTTTATTATAATTTCATTTTTACTAATAATGCTTCTATTTAAAAAAAACTCCTGCATATACTATTCATATATCTTTACAATCTTTCTTGTAATTAATACTATTTGCTTGCTTTGAAATATGCATGGCTTCTAGCGTTAATCTTTTTTTATTATTTGTTTCATTAATCAAAATTTTAGTATTATCGAAATTAAAAGTATGTCCAGTTTCTATCTGTGACAGTTTTGATCTCAATGATTTGAGTGGAAGTCTAAATAAAGCAGCATAATGAGATAGGTGATTCTTGTTTATTACATCTCCACTACGAACAACAAAATGACTATTGAAGGATCATCATTCATTTTATACTGAAAGAAAAATCCCTTGTATTGTAACTCATTCAGCAGTCATTGCCAATTTTTCTCAACAATTTTTTTAAAGACATCATGACTTTTTCCTGAATATATTATTTTCTATTTAAGCCAGAACCCAATAAATTAAGCACTATTTTACACTTAATACACTTTACGCATACAATGACTAATACAATTGCTCCTGTAGCTCTATTCAAGCAAGAGTTATAAGTTTTAAAACCGGTCTACTAACCTGACTACAGAATTCGGACATGCAAGTCTATTTTTACAGCTTTATATGGAGTTAACCATAGTCAAAAATTTAACTTCAAGGCTGTCAAAGTGTAAGCACAGGAGACGTATGAGCTGAAACTACGTACAATGGAGATGTTATTTATTAAATAAAAAGGACCCTTCTTCACTAAATTTTCGAAGCGATATTGTCAATCTACATGAGGTTTACTCGGGATTGATGGTTTTTAGACATTTATATGAGTTTTTATGCTTCCGAGCTTACCGAAGTTAACGGAAGCGATGTGATCGTTCTGAAGAACGAAACATTTTTAGGTCTCCGATTTCAAAAATTCCAAGACAGAAATCTGTTTCAGACATGAGGGATCATTTTAGGTTCCGTGTCTGTAACATACAATTATCATACACCTATAGCTTCAAAAGTACTAATCTGATTTGAATGAAACTTTTATAGTTTATCGAAAGTAGCCCGCAGATAACCCCAGATTACTTTGAACCGTCTGCGCTCTTTAACTTTTGCTTCATTGATACTTTAAGTCAAGTAAAAAATCAAAACAATTTTGACAGATTAAAGAAACAGGGGAAACAATTAAACAAATTAGACAATAATGGCTTCTAAAAGCATAAAATCAAAAAGTACGTGATAGCATGCGAGGAAGCTATGTGCCACACAAATTGGCTGTCTATTTTTATTATTTTCCAGTGTTTCTGTGATGTACCGCTAGATGTCATAAATTTTAGATTGTTACCATCTCTTTTTGGTTATATTATTTGATCACAAATATCATGTTATGTGTATTAACCCTATCACAGGAATATTACAGGGAAGTCCACAAAAATCATCCCTCCAAAACTAGGGGTTGAACTTTTTTTTAAAGAATATGCCAATTTATTTGTTAAATTGCCTACAGACCTTTTGTTTGAACTGAATAAACATACTTGGCCAATTCATTAGATTGTTACCTCCTCGTTTTAGTTATCTTATTCTTTGATATGTGTTTTTGATTGTTACCTCTATTTTATAAATGTAATCAATTTGTCTATTGTTTTGTTTAAATGCTAATGTCATCTTATTCTCTTAGTAAGTTATTTTCAGTCTTAAAGTAAGATTTTCTTTTATTCTGTATTCTTTTGTGCTTTATTTCTTATTGTTAACTTCTCTCAAGTTTCTTTTGTTGAAGGTTTAAATTTAGAACCGAAACGCGGGGTTTTTGAAAATGTTTTGCGGTCGTGTTTGTATACTATATACAAATATATATATATATATATATATATATATATATATATATATATATATATATATATATATATATATATATATATATATATATATATATATATATATACATATATATATATATATATATATATATATATATATATATATATATATATATATATGTATATACATATATATATATATGTATATATATATATATATATATATATATATATATATATATATATATATATATATATATATATATATATATATATATATATATATATATATATATATATATATATATATATATACATATAAAATACTTACCGGAGCCAGTGCAAATTTTTCTCTGTTTCTGTCTCCCGTAGTTTAAATTGTTTGAATTATATATATATATATATATGTATATATATGAGTGTGTGTGTGTATAAAATTTAATAAATTATTTATTTATTTAAATTTTTTTGTATAGATGAATGATTTTCATCTCCTACAACTAATAAATTTCAGTGAATAATATTTCTTTAATTTTGGTTTAAATGAATGAACTTGTGTATTTAACAGAATTGATCGGCTGCTTTGCCTCGCATCCAATTTTAGGAAGAAAACCCAGAGAGAGTGGCAGGGGAGGGGGATTTGAGACCGGAGGAGGTATGATTAATTTTGGTTCAATGATTTTGGTCTGAGAGACTCCTTTGGGTAAGTGGAAGGGGATCTGACCGCATTAAATATTCAGGTTTTAATTATGCCGCAGGATAGAGAGGGGGGAGGAAGGTTAGGAAGCTTACCCGGATACTGAACTAAGTCCACAATTCGTAGAAAATCAAGCATTGTACTACTATATGGATTAATGTCCGAAACATTTACAAATCAATTTAGAACTCATTCTCTTAAATAAACGTTATCAAAAAGAACAGATAAAAATACAAGCATATTTCGTTGCAAAATTAACAACTCTATATAATAATTTACCTTGTCGTTCATTTTTTTTTTTTTTTTTCACCTAGTCTTTTATTTATTACTCACCTATGAGTAATATCTACGTGCCCTTTTGAATACCCTAAAAAGCCTATTGAAAGGCAACTTTAAAATTTATTTTAATAATTGCATGCCATTCTTAAAGGTTGTACAATCATTTAGCAGAGGTCAAATCCTTTCAAGCGCAAAAAAAGAAATAATTATAGTCGAATATTCCCTGAGTTATGGGTTCTGTAAGTTCGAGTATTACTGCGAAATTAGCATTACCCAAGGAAGGGATTTATAAACGAGGCATCGCGTGGCTCTGTCATTGAAGCGAGCGTAATGCAATAAATATCGAATATTAAGAAAATAGTTTATCATGATAAGTTACTAATTAAAGAGGATGGTTGTAGTAAAGAGCCGTGTAGTGAGGGAAAAAGGGCAATTCCTTAACCCTCACGCCCGCTCCCCAGCCATTTCCATTTAAACTATTATAAAATGTATCACTTCTCTACACAAAAACTTACTTCTGCTTATATCAAGTTGAAATTTAACAAGTATGTTTCGATAGTACATTAATTGGTTTATGTGAAGTTTTATTAAAATCGATACGTTAGAACGAAAGATATCGGTGAAAACGTTATTTTCTCTATTTTAAATGTTTTTTAGGTCCACTTTATTAGTTTTAGCTATCTTTTTAAAGCTTTGGTGTCGCTGTCAGTTTCACTAAAAAATAGATGAAGTTAAAACTTTTTCCGATTCTTAAATTTCAATTCAAAACGTACGCGCGAGCGTTGCGCGCAATCCGCCCAAATAACGTCGTTCAACGAACTAGCCCTGGGCACTGATAAAATAAACACCAAAATCGGCCAACCTTTACTCAAGTTATCGCCGTACGTTTCCGACACACATACACTGACAGGATGCATAGTTTGTTAAATTTTATGAAGCAAGCGCAAGCGAGCTTAGTAAATGTTATCCTTAACTTATATTTGCTAAACAAAATATTTATTTTTTAAAATATTGTGCTATTATTATTTAATTGAATACAGGTGCAAGCTCTTTTTTGAACATATTATATAGGTATACATAATACTTTTTTAAAATACGATTTGTATATTTTTATATATGTAATAAACCATTTTGTTACAAATAAATTAAATATTAAAAGAGATGTGTATCAAATAAATTTATAAAAAAAGACACAAAAAACATTGGTATATCTAATGGTTTTTTTGTGAATCAATTATTGAAATATTTAAAAACTCTGCTTTTCCTTGTTATTTTATGGTATAAATTCTATAAAGCTTTCTCTTATATATATATATATATATATATATATATATATATATATATATATATATATATATATATATATATATATATATATATATATATATATATCGTCGTTAAATATACATTTACTGTTGTTTTTTCTTATATGAGCCTCAAATTACAAAACGCCTATTCAGTTTTGTATTTTTCTTCCGCTTTAAATTATTACCTTTACACATACACATTATAAATTGTGTATAATACTTAAAGGAAATTTTTTTCATTTTCCCATGAACTAGTATATATGGAGAGAAAGTACTTTAATAATGCGAAAATTTAATTTCAAGATTTTGATCAATTTACACTTTTAAGGACCCCTGAATCCATGGTTTTTAAAAGAAGTCTGTGCAAATGGCTCCTAAACGGGCCGTTTAAAATTAAATTTGGCATCCATGCTCAGAAAATTCACACCTATAGAGGCGAAATCGAGGAATAATTTTTAGCTGTACATTTGGGGGTCCCACCCCCCAAAAATTAAAATATGTTTTTCGAATACTGTTCCTAAATTGTTATCAACCATATAAGTAGTTTTTCCTGGAAAAATCTAATTCCTGAGAAAATTTCTTTAAACGTAGATGGTGAGGGGCCGGGTAATATTCCCCGCTGGGAAGGGGTTATTTTCATGGTAAATTTAAATTTTAATGAAATGTTCAATATTGATTAAAGATAACCTCGAAAAAAAATTGTCGCTAATAAAATGAATAACACTGGACCAAGTAATTTGGTACTTCTATATGAGATAGTTTAGTTGTATCGGACCGATTATTTAGGCTTTATTTGAAATTTAAAGTAATTCAAATATAATAATTACTAGTAGTTAATGTTTAACTGTATTACTTGCTAAGACTAAAATGAGTGTACTAATGCAGTATGACTTATTGTGTATTAAAGTTGATTATAGAACAAGATTTTGTGAAATTTATTTATAGGTAATATTTGACTTTACCCTTAAGTATTGCGTTTAAGTATTTTGCGTTTATCTTTCAACAATATTAATACCTTGAGTAATGGTATATATTTTCTAAAAAGGTAATCTGAATTTTTTTATTTTTATTTTGACTGATCCCCGCTATCCAAAAATATTATTAATTTAACAAGTGGCTAAGCCCGTGAAAACGGGCTTAATTTTATATTTAGGAAACAAAGTAAAATTAAGTAAATTGACTTAGATATCTTACCTATTCAGTTAAGTTATTGTATCTATTTAAAGACCATAAAATGAAAACAATAATTTATTTTTAATGGAAAAAATGTGGTTGTCTTAGCTTAGCTGTAACAAATCATTTCCCGTTTTTAGTGGCCGTCGGGACACCACTCGATTAAATGAATGATCATTTCTCAATCGATATTTACCATTTCTTAATTAGACTTTACTTGCCTACTTAATCTGATCCGCTTCCACCGTGAGGTGTAGAGTAATTTTATACATGTTTTATATATATATGTAATATGTATATGTATATTTTTTTTGTTTCAGGTAATAAACGTTACTGATCCCTTCATGAAATGTTATACCGATTGGTGAGTGGCCTTTGTTGTTTAATTTAAGCTAGTTCCTCCTTGGGAAATCAAGTGCTATTTTCTTGTATCGGTATTACTCACTTCTGTTTTACTTTGTCACATTTATGTCACTAATTGTTTTAGAATAGAATTTTATTAATTAATTCCGTGAAACAATTTATTTAATGAAATAAATACCTATTATTATTTATTTGATTAACACTTGAAAGTAATCTTTCTATGGTATTAAAAGGGTTTCATTAAAAAACAAGTTCAGAGAGTAAGAAAGAGAAGGATATACTATACTATAGCGGTAGTAGGAGATGGAGATATCCCCCTTCCATTGGTAAGAGAAGAACGGAGTTTCAGAAAGAGATTGCTATTATAGCATGCGTTGGAAAATCTATATAATAATGGAATAATTATTTGTCTAAAATTTCATTGTGTATGAAGAAAAATTTATCAAAAATAAATTAGTTTATTAGAATTTCAATAGACGATGGGTGAACAATCTCAAGTTATTTCATCAGTAATTGTCTGAAATTGCTAACACCATCTATTAGATTTAGGTCTTTTTTTATTTTTGCCCTAAGAGTGACGAGATTGCACCCTACCCTCTTAGCTTTGCACCTTAAGTCCTGGTATCTTTATCTGCTCTAGAGGAGACGAGTTGGTTCAAAGCCTTGAAGAGTTGCAAGAGGTGCTTGATTAAGGATCCCTCACCCTTGATCTTATTGCTAAGAACGAGTCAAGAAGAAGGGCAACCCTTAATCATGAGCCTGGAAGGACATCTTGAAAAGAACATCTTTAGCATAATCTCTTTTGCACCCTTCATCTTTTACCATCCACCAATGAGGTCCTTTCCCAACTCCCTTTTTTATCATCTTCTTTTTACTATCCTTACTTAATGTAAATCTCCTGCAATTTTTCCTCTCTTATATTCTATATCTATACACACAAACACGCACACACACACACACACACACACACATATATATATATATATATATATATATATATATAAATATATATATACAAGAATTAATATTCTTTCTAGCTTGAAACATTATTTCCCCGGGGGACTAAAAATAAGGCCTGAAGTACTAAGTCCTCACATGTACCCCAAGATGCTTGAAACCATACTACCAGAATCTATTTTTTACGATTTAATTTTCTATGAATAATTAACACGAAATTACATTGAAAATGTATATATGAATTCCATTTTCTCTCTCTATAGAATCTTTAAAAAATGAGTGAATATTTTTCCTTGGACGACATTTTTGCTCTGCAATCATGAACATAATGTACTACTTTGGAGATTATATAACTCAAACTAGAATCAGTGCCTTAACTAAATTAGTTATCATAATAACTTATAATAATTAATTATCCTTTATTTATTTTAATAATTGTCTTGTTATTCACTAGTGTATAAGCTGATGATATTAATGGAAGCAATTATGAGTTATAGCAGACTTAATTCGAGTTAAGAAAGTTAGAACCCGTTAAAAAAAGTTAACAATCTTCCTTTTTGGATCCTACATTATACTTTAGCGTCTAAGCTAGCTACACCACATTAAAACCCCGTAGCTTTTTGGTAATATAAAATTATACGCGAAAGTCAGTCACAATGGTTCGATATCTCATTTCATGTGATATGTTAACTACAAGTAAGAGAACTTCAAACACCTTTTAGCATATTATATTTTGTTATTGCTTTTGATTTTGATCATCTAATTTGACTGTCGTTTTATTTTACTGTTAATATATCTATTACTCCACTTAATTATCTAATAGTTATGTTTATTATTTTATCATTAAATAACAAATTACCTGGACAGATATATCAGTTATAGTTGATATTTTATAACCTTTTTGTAGTTGAAGAAAGGAAAGAGTGTTTAATAGATTAATTGATAGGCCTTTAATATATTTCTAATACCTTACCACTGATAATAAAATAGTTTGCCAATTAATGTGGCGCATAGCTTCCTCGAGTGCATATTTTAATGATTTTATGCATTTACACCCCATTATTTTCTGGTTTTTAAATCTATATAAATAGTTTTGATTTTTCACCTACAGTTTAGCAATATTTTATATTGCTAAACTATTTTAATTGCTATATTATTTTAATCAGGGGTTATCTGCTGGCTACTTTCGACAAACCATCCTAATTTTTTAAAAATCAGACAAGTAATTTTAAAGATATAGGTGTAAATAAATGTATGTTTTTGTCGCATGTAGAAGAGAAACAAATAGGCGTAGATAAATACAATTTTTATGGGTTCATAAATTAGCTGATTATGGCCTACCATCCATATTCCATAAAAATCTTACGAGTTGTTTTTAAGATTTGTTAATTCGCAAAAATTTGAACGACAAACAGACTGACAGACACACAGACAAACTGAGAGCCAGACTCGGAAAAAAAATTATTCCCTGATGTCTAAAACGGATTTCTGTTTTCAGATTCATTTTTTTCGGAGACATAAACATTTTTCGTTCTTCTGAACGATCACATAGTTTCCGTTACCTTTGGTGGGCTCGTAAAAAAAAAATGTATAATATCTACAAATGAACTTTGTATGTAACAAAAAAATACCCACATATTTCATGTCCTATAATCATCTTTTTTTTAAAAAGCTTTTATTCTAAAATATAACGTGTTCTTGACACTGTGAAAAAAAGCCCTTTAAAAAACGGAGGGGAAAAAATACAAAATAACCAAACAAGAACCACAAACTCATTTCCTTCTTAGAAGAGCATTTCGTTCTGTCATTTTTTTGTCCTTTTTTCTTTTTTTCTTGTCCCGACTTTATGAAAATTAAGAGGCCTGAAGGACCAGACCGGTGGAAAAGGGCGATCCTTGGAAACCCTTCAATTTTTACTTCACCTTTCAACATTAAAAGGACGCAAAAATGTTAAAAAAAAAAACCACCCTAACATGTGTTACATATATATATATATATATATATATATATATATATATATATATATATATATATATATATATATATATATATATATATATATATATATATATAACACACATATATATATATATATATGAATAAATTCTCGACCGTCAGTCGTTGTTTAGATGTTTTTACGGCCCCTGAAGAAGGTTTTAGGTAAAACCGAAACGTCGGGATTGTAACAAAGACGATTTTTGTGACCGAAACCTGAGTTTTGTTTGTTTTCTGTATATATATACATATATATATATATATAATATATATATATATATATATATATATATATATATATATATATATATATATATATATATATATACATATATATATATATATATATATATATATATATATATATATATATATATATATATATATATATATATATATACATATATATATATATATATAACTCCTTAACAGAGCAGAAATTCCATACGAAATTACAGATCTCACAAACCCAAAAACTTTAAAAAACAAAATTCCATTTCTATTAGATAGCTACAAAAATAAATTAAGAAGGGATGACTTTGAAAGAGCGAACCAGTCGATGTTCAATCCATTATTTAGAGAAATGACCTGGACAGAAGAACCGAAACTCTATCTAAAGCTAAAAGTGCCTATTAAAGTCACGAGAACCATCGCTCAGCTCCGCACAGCCAGCCAAAGTAGAGCAAAGATCTCCCACGAGAACTACATCTATGAATTTGACCAAGCAGCATTATGCTCCATCTGCAACCTTCAGGAAGAAGAAACCTGGGCCCATGTCATTCTCAACTGTCCTCTTTACAACCATCTCAGATCCCACTACCTCCATCATCTTCTTACCGAAGAGAACAGCCGAGAAAACTTCAAACTACTTTTAGAATTAAACAGGAAAAAAGATATTTATAATTTATATAACTACATAATTAACGCCATGAGAATTAGATCCTTCATAATTAATGAATGACATTGAAATAGGTATATATATATATTTTTAGTTTTACTGTATGGAAATAATAATATTGGTTGTGTGTGTCTGTCTGTATGTATGGATGATAAAGATACATTTTGCGAAGATAATTTTTTAATTTCTCTTTTTTATCAAACTTATTTTATTTTCTTTTTATCACGCACTTATACACACTTAATCTTACTATTATAAAATATGTAACGAACTCACATTGTATGAGAAATGTAATATTTTTCTTAAACAATAAACCATTCTATTCTATTCTATTCTATTCTATAAATATATATATATATATATATATATATATATATATATATATATATATATATATATATATATATATATATATATATATATATATATATATATATATATAACCAATCATAATAATAATAAATTTATTATTATATATAAATAAATAAATAAATAAACCATTTTATTGAGCATTAAAATATACCATTTACATTTATCTTTACCCCTATAAATTTACTCAAATCAGCTTCCGCTGTGGTAGCCTCTGTGGGCTTTAAATTTCCATACCATATACATACATGTATATATATTAACAATCTTTAACAATTTGTACTATAATATTTTTTTTAACGTAATCTCACAACAACTATAACAAAACTAACAATTCTACAATATTACAGTAAACTATTATTGCTAATAAAATAGGATTTATAATTATTTTTTCCATGAAAATAAAACTAACGTATATCTAAAAAAATCAACAAATATCTGAACAAAAACTAAATAAATATAATGAAACATAACATTAACAAAGAATACATCAAATTACTTGGTGCCAAACACCCATAACCATACAATAAAATTAAAATTAAATAAAATGCTTATTCCAATAATCCAAATTAACTCCCAAAAAGTACAATATGCAGTTTAGTTTACACCACCTTACAGCCACTCCTCTTCATACACTTTTCCCATCCTTCTCCATTCACTTCTATCCATAGCCACCCGTTTCCATGTCGCCTCACCACAACATGTCCTCATTTCCTTGTCCCATCTCGTTTTGGGTCTTCCTCTTTTCCTTTTATTTTCCATTGGAACCCAATCTAATATTTTTCTGGTCCATCTTCCGTCTTCAGTCCTAACCACGTGACCTGCCCATTTCCACTTCCTGGAGATAATATCTCTTCCTATATCCTCAATTTTTGTTTGTTCCCGTATCCATTTATTTGTCTTCCGTTCCTTCCTGCTAATCCTTAGCATACTTCTCTCCATTCTTGTGACGCAACCCCTCATTTTTTCAATATTCTTTTTTGTAAGCGTCCATGTTTCACATCCATATAATAACACTGGTTTTATGACAGCACTCCACAATTTTACTTTCCTATATATTGCAATGTTGGACGTAAATAAGCTCTTATATTTCATGAATGCCCGCCACCCTAGACCAATCCGTCTTTTTATTTCCTTGTTAGTATTTTCCTCTTTTCCTATAAGTTGGCCTAGATAAATAAAGTCTTTTACCTCTTCAACCAATTTCCCTCTAATTTCTATTTGTAAGTCCTCCTGGCAGTTGACAGTCATCAATTTGGTTTTATCCATATTTATTTTTAGACCTACCTCCCTGGCACTTGATGACAGTTCATTTAGCATTTTCCTTAACTCTATTCTCGATTTACCAATTAGCACTACGTCGTCTGCAAATTTAATTACATTTAGTTTTTCACCGTTCACATTAATCCCATAACAATGCCATTCTAGTTTTTTAAAAACTTCTTCCAACACGGCACTAAAAAGTTTGGCTGACGGAACATCTCCTTGACGTAAGCCTTTTTCTAAAAATATCTTATTCACCTGGTTTTCCAATCTTATAAAAATTTCTGCGTGTTTATAGATATAGCTTAGCAGTTCTATATAAATGTCGTCAATTCCACAAGAACGCATTGCTTTTGCTATATATGCCGGGTAGACACTGTCAAAGGCTTTTTCAAAATCAATAAATAATAATGCAAGGGAAAAGTTGTATTCTACAGCCTTTGACAGTAATTGCTGGATCACAAGTATTGCATCACAGGTAGAATAATTCTTTTTAAAGCCAACTTGGTTAACTGGAGAATGAAAATCTAACTGCTTCGTTATCCTTGTAGTAATGATGCTCATAAATAACTTATAGACTCCTGAGAGCAGATTTATCGGTCTGTAGTTTTTTATTTCAAGTCTGTCTCCTTTTTTAAATAACAGAATTAGTTTAGATTGAAGCCAATTGTCTGGGATTTTTCTTTCCTTCAAACAGAGATTAAATAGTGAGGATAGTTGTTCTGTTAGTTCTGCTCCTCCCGCTTTGAGCTCTTCGTTGCTTATGTTGTCTAGTCCTCCTGTTTTACCCACTTTAAGTTTCCTAAGAATATTTTCTATTTCTTCCTTCAACACTTCTTTTACATCCTCATCATCATCTTTTATCCATTCTTTTGTGTAGCTGGCTTGGGTATCTTCTACTTCGTTCTTCATATTATCGGGTAGACTATATAGTTCCTTATAATAATCTGTAATAATGTCCAGAATTTCTTTTGTGTCTCTCTTAATATCTCCTCTCCTATCCTTCATGGCTACTATATTCATTCTACCTATTTTTTGTTGGCGCATGCATTTTTTCAGACTTGACCCTTCATTTATTGCCTTCTCAAGTTCCTCTATGTTCCTTCTTTCTGACCACTCCTTAATCTTCTTCCGAATTGTTTTAGATACTTCTGAAAACTCTAACTTATCTTTCCCTGTTCTCTTAAGATGTCTTCTTCTATTCATAAGTTTTCTTATTTCTGCTGGCATTTTTCTCTTCTTTGCTACACATTCATGTTTTAATATTCTGTTCGTCGACTGATTTATTACGTGTACTATTCTCTTTTCGAGTTCATTTAAATTATCCTCGTCTTTTTCTTTATTTTCAAACTCATCCTTTATAATTTCATCATATTCGTGAGACTTTAGTAGATCAACAGTGACGTTTCTTTTAGGTAGCTTCTTCTGCCAAGATTTTTTAATGCCGATGTTCACAACAGCTTTTAAGGCCCTATGGTCACTGCCAGTATTAATATTTTCTTCCACAGTTACATCATCTATTATCTCCTTCCTATTACAAAGGAAATAATCGATCTCGTTTCGTGTGTTCCCGTCAGGGCTAACCCATGTCCATTTTAGCGATTCAGGTTTCTCATAAAAAGTATTCATAATAAATAGTCGGTTAGAATCGGCAAACTCTATCAACCTGCTGCCCCGTTCGTCCTTGTTCCGAGTCCGTGTCTCCCTATAGCTTCCTCTCCCTCCGTTTTTCCCACTTTGCTGTTCCAGTCTCCACATATCAGAGTGTGACTGCAATTATCTTCATTAATTGCTGTTTGTAAGTGGTTATAAAACATTTCGACATCTTCCTCAGTCGAGCTCGAGGTAGGAGCATATACCTGAATTAGTTTTAATGTGCCTTTATATTTACTTTTACTCGGCTTCCAGATAATTTTCGTGACCCGGGGTGAGTATGTTTTAAATGATGCAATTTGCTTTGCAGTTTTGGTATTTACAAGAAAACCTGTCCCTCCTTGGCTTCCTGACCCATTGAAGAAAAGTTTCTCCCCGGTTGCCAACTGAATGCATCCTTCTCCATCCCTCCGTATTTCAGATAACCCGATAATAGTCCATTCCACTATTTCCAGTTCCTCCATAATTTCTTGTAATTTTGCATTGTCCCTTAAGGTGCGACAGTTATAAGTGTAAATATTGCATGTACTCTTCTTCTGTTTAAATTTCTTTAGTTGCTATAGGTCTTTTCTTTCTGTTGAAGCCAGCAAGCCATTAATTGTACTAGTCATGTCTATTCCCGTGATTTCCTTAATCTTTCTAAATCCGTTCTCTATGCCATTCTGCAAGCCCTCTCCATCTTTCCAGGTAAACTTTGTTCCTTCCACATAAAGAACGTCCCTGATTAGTTTAATTTTTACCTCGAAATTAGTTTTCTTTATCTCTTTTCTTATTTGGTTCAGATTATATCTTCTTTTCCTACACCTAAATGACAAGTCGTCCTGTAAATAAATCCCTGAGTCTACCTGTTTTTTAAGTTTCCATCCACTCTTAAAGATTTTACGTTTGTCACTTTCCTTTAGTAGAGTAACAATAATCGAATCATTTTTCTTTCCCATTGGCTTCACTCTTTCTATAATGATTTCATCCTCGATTTCAAGTTTATTTTTTATAAAGTCTTTGACTTCATTTTCACAGCTTTCATTCTTCTCGATTTGGAAGGCTAGCCCTCTGATAATAATATTTTTTCTCCTTTGCTCGTTCTGCAGGTCTTCAATAATTGTTTCTTGATTGTTGATTTGAGAACTTATTTCTTCTATTTTTACCTTCAAATTTTTATTCTCTTCCTCTAAGGTTTGCACTCTGGATACGACTTGTTGGAGGTCCTCTTTGGTTGCAATCTGTTTTTCATCCATGAGCTGGCTCATTGCAGTCTTGAACTGAGCCATAAGCTGGTCCAGAGGCAACTGCACCACTTTATTTTTTTAAGGGTTAGAGGATCCCTCCATTTCAACTGAGGCATCTAAGCATTCATCCAAGTTTTCATTTTCTACTCCTATTTCGTTTCTATTTCTTTTTGTCCGGGGAGAAAAGAAGGTTTCAATTTTCTCTTTTTTCCTGTTTCCTTTATCGGCCATTTATTTATTTATATCGGTTAAATATATTTATTATTTATCTTTAGAGTGTAAAAGAAAATTTACGTGTAATTATTTAATTATTATAATATTTTTTTATGATTATCAATTATTTAAAATGTAGTTCAGTATATCTCTTGTAATTACTGGATATATTAGTAACAGATTTGATATTTATTTCTATAAATTTTAATTTAAAACTCAAAATTAAGTATAAAGGTAGGTATAATTTAAATGTATAGAAAGATAGATGTTGCGTTGTGAGTAATTTTTGAAGAGAGATATTTATTTATTTTTTGTATTTATATCAACGTAGTATATTTATTATTATTTTCATTTACTGATTATTATTGTATATGTTATTGAATCTCATGAGTACATGTATATATATATAACACTTCCTAATTTTCCCTATTAATATATTTTGTATACAAATTTAAATGCTCTATACTGTGATATATTACTAGCAATATAAATTCAACGATAAAATTGAATGCCGCCAATGGAGGTCGAACCAGCGACCGAGATGTGTGTCTGATTCCAATTACAGGCGCGTTGTCCACTCGGCTAGAGAGGTGACCGGTCTGGGTCGATCTTCTAACTTCTTGTTGGCTATTTTCTATGTTTTAAATAAAGCTGGTCTCGTCTAGGTTAAAACTTCTTACACTAATTCTGACGTGGATTTAATATACATATATGTTTTCTAAATGGTGATAATTTTAGTTGTACTCACGGATAATAGCTTTCAACAGTTCTCCCGTTTAATTAAGTCCGGTTAAATAAAAAGCACTTAATTTATATCTGAAAGACTCCAAAGATGACTGCTTTCCATGCTTTGTTAATTCATATTGGTTTTTTTTACCATACACCGTGGAAATTTTGCGATAATAACACTTTCATTAATAAAACATATGATTATTTTGACAAAGCCACTAAAATATTACGATTTAACCATGTTAAGTATTTAAATTTCACTAAAAATTATAAGCACGATCCAACTGTACATAACCACTCAAATGTTGATTACAACTACAAAAAATGATGGTAACACTCATTACAATGAATAAAAATACTCAGCATTTTTTTTTAGTGAAATATTAATTGTAGAGAAGAAAAAACTGCTATCAATCTAAAAAGTCGTTGATTACTCAACGTTTAACGTTCAATTATTATATATATTACAAATAATAATACCACGGGTATTTTCTTCATTTTTATCAAAAAATTAAAATATTCTTATTAATTAATTTAATTTACGTTGTTCAGTCAATCAGTAAATAAGTGCGGAAAAAAATCGAGGATGATTTTCGAGGATGACACATGAGAAAAGCTTAACTTTAACTTTTCGGGAACATCCGGTTGCGGAAGTACGGGGTACGGGGTACAAAAGTCTCAAAAAGTATATACCCTTCATGATGCATGTCGTTGGAAAGCTCTTTAAGAGTACAGTAATTTTTGTTATATACACTTTTTTGGTATATACTTTTTTTACTTTTGTACCCCGTACCCCGTGCTTCTGCCATCCGTATGTTCTCGAAAAGTTGGAGGCTTTTCTCATGTGCTCCAAGCGAGTCAGGGAAAAAAAATCTAGTCTCGAATCTTTACGGTACAATTTACTGATTTACTGTTTATTTTTTCCCCCCTGTTTTTCCTTTTTCCCCCTCAAAAATGAAAATATGACAAAAGTGTATATAACAAAAATTACTGTACTCTTAAAGAGCTTTCCAACGACATTCACTATGAAGGGTATATACTTTTTGTGACTTTTGTACCCCGTACTCCGTACTTCCGCAACCGGATGTTCCGAAAAAACCTCCTTTTCTCATGTGTCCCAAACGATCTTCGCAAAAAAAAATCATCCTCGAATTTTTTCCGCAGACATCCTCTTATCACGACAGATTGACTGTACTGATAAATAACTTTAGTATTATTATTTTCCATTTTATATATTCTCTTATATTATTATGTATTTAATAATAATAAGTTCATATTAATGTGATCAAAAAGAACAAGAGACGAAAAATTACTTACAAAAAGAAGTAAAATCCCAACAAAACACTTAAAGAAACAAGCCAAGTCTCGCGTAAAAAGTGAGAGCTCATAGATTTAGCTAAACCTCCCCTTATCTAAGTAAGTTCAACTAGATTAATTTATCCAGTACAAGTAAGTATTGTTGTTTATCTGCTCCCTCTCTATTATCTGTCCCTCACAAACTAAAACACTTTCTTTACCAAATCACTTTACACGTTAAATTTAAAAATTGGTAAGGCGTGAAGTCACACGTAAAAAGGGTTTCGTTGGTATTGTGAACACAAAATTGGAAGGGGGAGAAGAAAAGTTTTTTTGACAAAATGGCGCGCAAAATTAGTTAACCACAAGTTTTATTCATTTTTGTAATCTACTCTTCAATACCTTTTATTTGATACCCCACTCAAAATTTTAAAAAAACTTTTTTTCACGTGACGTTTATCCGCCATTTTGAATTTGAAGAGCTGATAATTTTGAGTTTGCTATATTTTTCCTTTGTGCGCGTCAAAACGATCTTTTATACTGGAAAGTTTCACGGTTCAATTCATGGTTCAAAAGTTATTGGAAGCGTACAGAGTGACAGACAGACACAGGAACGAAACTATAAGGGTTTATTTTTCTTTTTTTTGGTTTTACCAACGAAACCCTAAAAAGAGACTTGGCAATTACTTCTTTTGAGCAGCCTTGGCTCCACACGTGCACAGATGCCGGGCTATACTCGATAGATTACCGTCAATAGACTTTTAAAAAAAATATTATAAACCACATTGATAAACTCATAGGACCCTAAATTGTTAAAAATCATTAATGCATTCAAATCCAATTACTCAACTCTCTATATATAATTTATTTGGATAAGTAAGAGTACTACTCTTGCATTTTATTTAGTTTTTAATTGCTCGATTTTAAGATCAATTGGGGTTAAAATTAAAATTGAATCACTCCAATTTTAAAACTTTTTTTTTATAAGTGACTTGAAAAAAGATCATTAATTACGAAAAGATCTAAATTTGATACGGCTGACGGCTCTGTTTCTTCGTCAGGTGACACTTGACTTTTGAATTTTATTTTTCTCTTTTGATACGAAAAAGAAAAAAAATCAAGTGGGGAAGGGTAGAACTCGTTGAACCACTTGAACATTTTTCTCTTTTACGATTTTTTCCTCTCTCTGAATTAGAGTCAGAGTTCCTTCAACCCAATTCCGGCGGTGCTTCGGTTTGGTAAAATGTTTCCCCAACTCTTTCACCCGAACTCTTTTCCTCCAGTAGAATTAAATGGTGGACCAAGGATTGAAATCACTCCGCAGAAGTACACTTCTTCCTATGGGAGAGATGTTAGGAAAGAAGAGATAACTGTTGCCAAGGAATTGGCACTGGTGAAAGGTTTCAGTGGTGCCAATTTCTCAGAAATTCTGTCTCGTCCAACTTCCTTCGAAATCCCCCCCCCACTTTGAAAACTCTTGACAAGTTTTAACTCTTTCTAATAATTTAATGCCAATTGAAAGAGTCAGAGGATTTCCTCCACTCTCCTTTTTTCCAGCTCTTGAGATTTTCTAGACCCTCTAAAAAAATTTTTTTTCTCTAATTCCATTTGAGAATTAAAAAGAGAAAAAAAGGAAAATATACTAAGTTTCTCTAATACTTCTTTCTTGATTAGTAATATTACAGCTATTTGGCTTAAAATGATAATTATTATTATTATTATGAACAAGATCTCTTTAACGAAAAAATATAAAAAGCAGGAAAACAAATACAATTTACCATGATTATTCTCATTGATTATTTTTCCCCCTAATTGATTTTAGAGTAAAGATTTTTCTTTCAAACTGACTGTATAAATTCATTTATCTCAGGACAACCATTTTCTATAAATTAAAAAATCTGCCAATGATAGACAAAATATCAAAAAGAGGATTTAAAAAAGATAAATAAAATATTCGACGCTGTCATACTAATGGTAATTAATTGTACAGCTATATCTAAATTCGCAGAAGAAAATATAATTATACAAGGATAAAATTAAATTTATATTATTATTCATAAAAATAAACTGCTTAGTAATTACTTATTGAATATAATAGATTTTTGTATAAATTGTATTTATAATGAAAATACTTTATTAGAATAATTATAATATTAAGTAAGATTTAAATCCTTTTCATATAAAAATATAAAATAGAGTAAAGCTCTGAAACAATTCCAACACTAGAAAACAAGAGCTATAAATTTTTAAATAAATAACTCTGAACTAACTGTTATATAATATTATAGTATAAATATATAGTATTATAGTAGAAATTCCAAATGTATTTTATGTTTAATGGACAATGTAATACTTAACTATGGAAATTCTCTGATCTAACTCCTCCACTCCAAGCTAGTTGTATTCGTTAAGCCATTTTATAAAATTTCTTCATAAATATTTATTTTAAAATCCAGTAATTATCTCATATTTTATAACTATTTTAATATTTAAGTTTTAAGTAATTTTAATCATTATACAATTTTAAGTTTTAATTAACCGTATCATTATCATTTGCATTTTAATTTCTTCTCATTAATTTTGTGTGTCACAAATATGTATTTTAAATTTGTTAATTATCTATTATCAACTGTATAACTGTATTTATTAAAGTTATCAACTGTGCAAAAATAGTACGTAAAGAATCACTTTCTACACATCTAAACAGAGATACAATGTTTATAGTTCGTAACAATCGTAGGTAATAGTACATTACGCGTCTAGAGCGGAAAGTTGCATTTTGCATGAGAGTGTGGAGTTGGCACCCGAGCAAAAGCGAGGGTATTAAAACCACACGAGCAAAGCAAAATGCAGTTTTCGCACGAGTTGGGTACCGTATTTTATCTACAATTGTTGGATTTTAATAATAAACGCAGAAAAAAAAAACAGTTACTTTAATTAAACAAACAGAAAATTAGTTTTGTTAAATGTAAACAAACATGCTAATCGAGTGATAAGGTAAAGAATTCTTATGAAATGCGCATGCACAATTAATACAACTGCGAAATGAATCACTTTCTACGCATCTAAATAGAGATAAAATGTTTATATTTCGTATCAATCGTAGAAAAACATTTTTGGAACGAAGTTCCTGGCACGTTTTGGATCCCGGGAGTGAATCCAAAAAAACGACCCTCTCACAAAACCAAGCGTCACGAAATCTACCGATGACTATAACTTGAGTAAAAGATGACCGAGTTAGTTGAAATTTGGTACTCATGTTCATTTTACCAATAGCCAGAATGAGTTCGTTGGGCAACGTTATCCGCCCAAACGTTAATGCGCAACGCTCGCGTAAACGTAAGCTTCAAATTTTATGAGACAAACAACTTTTTAAAATATTTTTTTTGTAAAACAAACACTGACACTGCTATTAAGTGATAAAGAGTGCTAACTTAATTAAAGCGGACCTAAACGTTTAAAATAAAGAAAACATAGTTTTTTCAACCGATATCTTAAGTTCTAACGTAACGATTTTAATTAAAACATCTTACACATCGTCTAAAGTACAATTGAAACAGGCATGAAAAATATCAACCTGATACAAGCAGACTTTTTGAGTAGGGAAGAGATATATTTTATAATTTTTTAAATTAGTCGGCCTGTTAGAAAACAGTCCTATTTACTTCCAACTACAAACATACTCTTTAACTATAAACTCATCATGATAAACTTTTTTCTCAATATTCAATACATATTTCTTGTAAGACGCTAGCTTTAATGATACAAATAATGATTTTCTTTTAATTTTGCCTTAACTCCGCTAGGTACAAACAGTTAGTTACTTTTAATTTTGTCTCTTTTCTAAATCCACCATGTATAAGTAGTTAGCAACGTATACATACTTAGCAGTGTGATTTTATAATTTATATTTAATGAAAAATCTAAGGAACTTCGTTCCTACCGGGTGTCCCGCGACACCACACGTATTTTTCTTATCGCTGCTGTAAATGGTTAATACCAACTTAGCTGATAAAATTTTTCAAAGAAAGGAAGAACTGCTCTGTCAATAACTAATTAATCCACAATAACTATTTGATCCATTAATAACTAATTGATTCATTAATGACCACCAACTTGATGGTATCCTTACCTTATATCGGAGTTATTTCTGACCATATAGAACATATTTTCACTAGGGATTGACATAACATAGCTACCAAAATAAATACATTTATTCATTACGTAATATTATTCAAATTTAAAAAAATGTTTACTGGAGAAATGAAATTTAAGCTATTAAATGTTGAGCGTGTAATGCAATTTTAAAATAGGTTTAAAGAATAAATAAAAATTATTCATCTACAGTTGCACCGTAGTTAGAGCAATGAAGCGAATACGCTGGATCCCTCAGATTGTGATTAAATTCTTGTCAGTGGGGGTAATTTTTCTTCTTTTCTCTTTAATAATGATGTTTTACTTATCCTTGTGCTATAGCCCTTGAAGGACCTAGACCACAGCAACCACCTTTTTCCTCTAGTTGTCTCGTGACAGCTTCAATTCTCTTAAGTTTCGCATCTGCAGTTTCCAAAGGTCGTTTCCACAACCTCTATAACCATGGTTTCTTTTGCTGTTCTTTCACTGGTTGGTGCTCATCTGGTGTCGAATTCATTATTTTCCTTGAAACATTTGCGGTGGCTTGGACACAAAACAGCGTATGGAAGCTTGTGTCCAAGCCAACGTTGCCTATTTACTGTAATGTAATTGATGGCCTGTTGTCAAGTTGTGCTAAATCCTCGGAGATACTATGCACCTGCCATTATGATTGTATACGGCCCCTATTCGGACAGTATTGCTGCCCTATTATGGCAGCTTTTCTTGTTCCTGTCTGTTTTTGTTCCTATGCACATTTTAGAATTTGTTTCCTTGCTTTCTAGCATTCACGCTTCAGAGCCGTAGGTGACAACCTGCTTGATAAAGCTAGATATGGGAGCGTCTATGGAGGTCATGTTAAAAAAATAACACAAACAGTCTCTCCACGTAAATTGATAAAAGATTATTGCAAAATCAGCTTTCAGCCTTTGAAAGGCCATCATCTGTGCCTATTGCGGAAAAAAGTTACAAAAATTACATTAATAAAAAGATTTAGTTTGTGGCGATTCTACTTCATGTCGGAGATCGACGTGACTGCGTCTGGAGTGTGTTGTCTTGAAAGCTGCTGTGGCAATACAATTTTTTTAATTTACGTGGAGAGACTGCTTGTGTTATACTTTTATATACAAGAAGTTTCAAATTGTCTGATGACCTTAGCAGCTTAATAAAACTGTAATAGCAACTGTTACTTGCCACTATTCGTGTTTTCATATCCTCCCAAACTTCCTTGTCTTCAGTGATTACTCCGCTTAAGTATTTAAATTGCTGGACTCTATGTTTTTGTTTCGAATGTTGATAATTTACTTGGGTAAATGATCAACTAGGGTCTTGTCTTGGTTGATTTCCCACTTTACTAGCTCCTTCCTTCAAGGTGTCGGCTGTTGATATTTTCATTCAGCACTCTGTGTATTATTATATATCTCTACAAAAGCCATGATATTAAACTTGCAAAAAAAAAAAAACATTGTATAAAAACCAAGATTACAAAGAAAACAACAACTAAAATGTTGAGCACCCTTTTCCTCCCCATCCCCCAACCTAAAAGAGTTTTTGTGTGGTATGTTTTTAAAGCGGTTCCTACGGGTGACGGAGGGGGGTGAAGGAAGAGGCTGTTGTCCCGGGTGAAGGAGTCAAGGGATGAAGGAGTGCTTTCACTTGTTGCTCCGTTTTCAATTGTTTAATTTTGTCTAATTCATCTCTGGTTCCCCTTCCATTCTACTCTCAACCCCCCCCCCCCCCCCCCCATCTCCTTCATCCCTACAAGTATTAACTCCGCCCAACAATACAGTCTCAGTTTCCACTCCTGATTCAACTTAAAACTTTCCACTTCTCTCTCCCCTTTTGTTCAAAAAGCATTCCACCGAAAGGGATAGGGTAAGGATACCGAAACTAAATTTCGAACCTGCAATTGAGTTTAATTTTGAAATGTTACAAAAAGTTTTTGTTTCACGGCATATATTATGTACTTTATACTATATACTCATTATAAAGTATAAATATATTATAATTCCTCTTTAGTATGTATGGTTTGAAGTACAAACTTCAATATATATTTGCTAAGTTGCACTTATACAACTTCTACAAGTCTAGAAAATATATATATTTATAATAAGTTATTCACACATAACTATTATATCTGTGTACTTACATTTTATTACCTATAAGAACACACAAATATATAAAACATTGTAGATTAATTTAACTATGTATTCACATTTATATTGATTTATTGATATCTAAATGTAATGGGATTGAAATTTATTTCTTGCCCTTTCAATCATATTTTATTAGACATTTAATTCATGTTGTAGTTTCAAATAAATTATCCTTGTACCTTTTATTAAAGAATATTATTCAAAAGCGTTGGTCATCTATACAGTAGGTTGTCGAGGACGCGGTCGTTTAATAGAGTTGTCGTGTTTTGAAGAAATTTATTTTTGTCATTGTACTCTATCTGTTGGATTCAAATATGGAGGGGGATTTATTACACTGCCACAATTAATGTATCAAAATAAAGGAGGATGAATGCGTATTAAGTTATTATTAGATAATATATTTATTTTTAAAAATAGTTTGTGCAAATAATATTTTAGAGATACGTCAATGAGCATATTATTGTGCTTTTAAAGACGTAATGTAGTTTATTATTTTTCTAATAAGTTTATTTGGATTCCCAATGTGGTTTAGTTACGCATTAAAGTGTTAGTCCCTGATGTTTCACTTCAATAGTTAAAAGCATTTTTGTGTTCTGTTTGAAATAAAAGCAGTCCACATTAGAGTGCACATAGTTCGCGTCCCATCATACACAGAAGAATGGAGGTACAACGACTGACAAAAACAAGTTTTGAATATAGAAGGGTACGTCCAGAGTGCACGCTGAATCCGATTCAGATATCGAAAAACGGCAGGTGATGGCTGCTGTGGAGGCAGACTGAAATAGGCGCATTCATAACGTAAACACAAACACGTAGTTTGGCATATAGCGTGCTTGTTTATGGTCACAGAGAGAGTTCATTTAAAATTAAAATATAAAAGAATTGCTATTTATGAAATCAATAATTTAAAGAGTGCATATGAGAAATACCACTACTTTTCGAGCAGTTAAAAAATTATAGATGTTAGGCTCATATGGTTCTCACCTTATATGAGGATCTAAGTAATATGATTTCCAAAATTGTCGGAAATGAAAAAGTATAAATACCGAAAGGACCACCCAAAAAGGGAAAATAAAGTAATACGAACAAAAGAATTGGTTTAACGAACGAGCATTATAATATAAAAAAAAGAAATAAATGTGGCACATGCCACGATGTAAAATGGTAACCAGCAGTTGTTTTACAGATTTAAAAGGAAAGTGAAGTTAAATTAGATTAATTGTCTGTATTTGTTCCGAAACCAAATACAGACAATTGATCATAAAAAAAGGAATTTAAAGAAGTGAAGCTTCATTCACACAGGCATTCATACAAGTTAAAGTTAAGTTATACAAGGCAAAATTGTTTCACACCAAAACAATCATTCACACTGAATTTAAGTTAATGATACATAAATTTTAGATAGTAAAATGGGCCTAGCCGTGGTGACTTGGCTGCCTGCTGCGACGATGGCTGCAAGTTGCAAGTTACGATGTCTTCTTCCCGGACTCGGTGGGAAGAGAAGATGTGAATTAAGTTTATAGATGTAGCTGAGGGCCCTGAGACTAAGTTAATTGAAAGTTATTAAAACATGAATATTCGGAGACTTGGAGACACGTGCACTGCACGTGCACGTGTCCGGAAACGCTTCTACCAGAAGCGATGTGTGTCCGCGCTCAGCTTGAGGTTCAGTCCGTAGTGCGTAGTTCGTAGTAGTACGTGTGAGTATCGATATACGTATACGTATATCGAGTCTGGGAAACGATATCCGGATTCCAGCGAAGAGATGCCTTTCTGAATGTAACAAAGGATGTTCTGTATGAAAGAAAGGAGGTTGCATCGTGGTTATCCCAGTAAACAATGCTATTACGTTATGTATAATAAATCAAGTTAAAAGAGATTTAAGTGTAGAAAGTGATGTGTTGGTTTGAAGAAATCTTGTGCTAAATAGTGCCATTTCAAAAGAAAGAATACATTATAAATAATAAGGTAAAAAATGCAAATAACAACTGTTGGTCTCCAACAATAGAGAATAGGTTTCTTCCAATATTTTAGAATGGCAGTGGAGACAATCTATTAAAGCAGACCGCACACGGTCAATACATTGATCAATGCAACAAGGTCAATATTCTATGTCAATCTACCTTCAATATTTGTTTTACCGCACACGGTGTTTTATTGATCAATATCTGGTTCAATAAGTCACCTCATTTAAGGCTCAGTTTCATCCATGTTGTTTGTTCACTGTGCCAGTAGTAGAGTAAATAAAATTAATAAAAATAAAAAAACAGTTTTAGCGTTACTATTTTTTGTTTTTTTGCCACAAAACGCGCTGTTATATTAAAACTATGGATAAAAAAGAAAGATACTGCCATGTACAGTTACTTAAATAAATTGTTATCACAGATCAAAGTGATTTTTTTTTATTAATCAATAAAAAAAAAACCAGTAGTTTGTAGTTACTGTATAGTCTGTGCACGCTGATAGGAGTCAGAATCTGAAACAAGAATGATCTAAACATTCCTGTTCGCAAGGCTGTTGGTCAAACCGACAGAAGCAGACACAAGAAAATTTCTGTCCAGGTGTTTTTGAAATCGGAGAACCGATACCGTTACCTTCGGTAAGCTCGGAAGTAATAGATCAATAGAAGGCATCGTATCTTTCTGCAACATTAAACGAAGAAACTAGTAGAAAAAGAACAAGTTGTGTTATTTGCTTTTAAGGTATATACGGCTTTATACGTAACTAATACTGCGGAGTCTTTTAGTGACCAATTTGTATCGCCCTATAGGGGTCCAATGACACCCATTCCAATCCAAACTAACCAAGTTCTTTGTGTGAATCACTGCTTTAATGACTGTTGAACTCTAGACATGTTGGCTTTTATAAATATTAACGAATATGCTTTCGAGTTTTGCAGACAATAAATAACTTTATTTAGCAACAAAACCAATCATTCTTTACAAGCCTAATCTATTTTTGTTTCAAAATGTGTTAATTGTATCGAAGCCCAGTGAAGGGTTTGTAGGAGAAGAGAAGTGAGTGATTAACGGGAAGGCCGTGGCATTGTTCTACGTCAGAGCTACACCGCGGTCCACCGACCCTCGACCGGAGTTTCGCTTTATTGTATATCGGACAAGATAATTAATTAGTTGGAAGGCAGAGCGAGACACCGCTTGTCTGCACCGCATTGCATAATCGCAGCCCTGTTCCATGTATCTTGGCCGCACAATGCGCAGTACTAAACGAGTATAGTTTCAAGGGTTGTGGTCCGGACTGCACAACTTCTGTTTCTACCCCCACTTCATTCTCTCCTCACGCAATTTTGTGTTTTGCTGCTTAATTGCTTGTAATTCCCTGGTTTTGGTATAATTGTTAAATCTTTTACAAATTTTGCAACTTGTTTCGTTTTATAACTAAACCGAAATAACTAATAATACTCGTAGATTTTAATTAATGACAATAGATTTTAATCGAACTATGTAATTCGCATTAACCATTCATAAGTTCCTATAACAGCCATTGTTATCTTGCTAATGAGGCGATTGCTCCTTTACTTGACTGATGTTGAACAATACCAACATATGTCTTGTACGGGAAACCCAAGGACAATAATAGATAGATATAATAATTTATATTATCAGTTGAACATAATCTATTGTCTTGTAATTAATCAACTAACAAGGTTTCAGAAGCAAGTAATTCTCCCATGTAGTAGGTATAATATACCCGTGCTAATCTGCCTTTCCATGACATTGATTTGTTAGGACTCTTTCACTGTTTCTTGATTAGTTATTTCTCCTCGCTTTCTTGCTTTATCATAGGTATATATTGTAAATGAACAATGGAATCAAGTACCTAATACCCCTCCTGACAATGAAATCAAGTATTTAATCCATTGTTTGATTTATTTTTTTATAAATTCACCTTTATCAGTACCTAGCACTTTTACCATCGTAAAATTTATCTTTTTCTTCTATATGATAGGTCTCTTTAACCTAAAGATGGTATTACAAAGCGTCATTCCAACCAATTGAACTAGCTTCCTGGGGATACCAAATTCTGCAAGGGTGGTCATAAAAGAACCTCTTCTAACTAAATAGTACGCCTGCCTTAAGTCTATTTATAATTTACAGTTATCCACGTTGTAGCAATGCCCAGAATCTGCCTCAGTGTGAAGATCTGGTCAACTGTTCTACTCCACACTGATATTCTCTCATGTCCTCTCTGCCACTGGAGAAAGTGTTATGGAAAGAACATTAGCGAAGAATTTGTGCAGTAGCAAGGTAATACCTCGATGGTTCCTACATACAGCTTTGGCTCCTTTCTTGTGCATCATATTTGGACATATGATGCGCAATTGACCACTCTCATGTGGAATTCTCTGATGGCCACTGACCACTCATGTGGCATTCTCTCCAAAAACATTAACATATTTAACAGCTCCCGGATTTGGCCCTTGCCGCGTTCCCCCTCATGTTTCCAGAGCTCTTCCGATATACTGTAACAATACCTATATTGTACTAATTACAATACCTTATTTACAATTACCTACATTGTACTAATATTTAATTAATTAACTTTGGGAAAAGAAAAAAAAAATTCCTCAGTTTATTTCATTGATGTACTTGCTAATCGTATTGTAACATGTCAATCGATATGACTTTACTCAGAGAAAATAATTGAATGTTACTAAACATTACGTCTAAATGATGATGACAAATATTTGACATTTCTATGGTATTTTGTCGTCTGCAATACTTGTTGCTTCTAGTTTGACTCATGTTATGTTGAAATGTGTTGAGGGAGTTATTAACCAGTCCTACATCAAACAGATTACATTATGTGATATGTTCTGTACAAAGATAGATAATATAGAGGTATTGCTTGCTGTTATATTAGTTAAGAGACAGGTAGATCTCATTTAGCCGAAAACTATTGAATAGAGATGAATAATCGCAATTGAAAATCTGTTCCTTTGAAGTTAGTAGTTCTATACATCATAATTTATTTACTTATAGATAATTGTTATTGGTATAAGAAAGTTTGTTGTAATTATGAGTACCAGATAGGAGTAAATGAGGTCTTCTCGTTAGGACGCTATCTTAACTACATAATGGCAT
Organism: Gerris lacustris; assembly: GCA_951217055.1. Taxonomy (NCBI): domain Eukaryota; kingdom Metazoa; phylum Arthropoda; class Insecta; order Hemiptera; family Gerridae; genus Gerris; species Gerris lacustris. Next base: position 32,845,519 of record OX578283.1, on the reverse strand, counting down.
ACATACATACATAATGGAAAATACGAATTTGAATATGACACTCTCTGCCGTTTTGTTCAAGCCATTATTTGCTTCCGAGCTAACACAAGGCTAAGGAATGATTGACATCATTTTGAAGAACGACTTTTTTAGTATCTCCAAAATTCATAGACATAAATATATTTGAAGCATCAAGGAACTTTTTATGATAGGACATTGCCTTCTCTTCTGCACGTGCATGAACTTTTTGTTATGCATGCCTATATCTTTGATTGTACTCATTCCATGCTTTCAATTATAGGACGCGAGGAAGCTATGCTAATTGGCAGTCTATTTCTATTTCCAACCTGTTGTTCTACTTTATATCAGTTCTCAGGTAGTTCGGCAACTAATTCATTGTATATGACTACTTCATAGATATTTCCAGGTAATAAAAAGTATATTCTGAAAGTATTTCTAGATTGTAGATAGGTTTAATGTGCCTATCTACTACGTGGATTGTATGAAGGTACGAAAAACGTGTTCATACTTTCAAATTAATCTTTATATATTTAATATATATATATATATATCTATTAAATATAAATATGTTGAATAAATCACAGACTGACTCTTAACGGAAACGTAAATAAATTCTAAACTATCCAAACAGAAAAAATAATCTAATACTTTTTTTTAATAAACAGAACCTGGCTGATGCAGAATGTGTAAAGAAAAAAAAATCAGAGCCAGAGAAGGTTATAATAAACCAAATAGAACCTCTTTGTTTTGTGTATTATTAAAACAGTTGAAATAAAGAAAAACATTTTTACCGTATATTCCTAAACATTTTCTTTACGATAGTCTTGCAACATTTAGTTTATGCGTTAAATATAATATAATATATATATATATATATATATATATATATATATATATATATATATATATATGTGTGTAGTATATATATATACTTCTGTATACATAAAAATGGGAAGAGTAAAAAGGGAAACATTTTTCTAACTTTTATTTTTATATATTAAAAAAAAGTTGTTATAAGGTAGAGAAAAATGAAAAACTAAATTTAAAATCCTGGTTATAAAATCGATTTCTTCCTGCTCGTCACTCAACAATCCATTTTCATACGGTATAAACATCTATAACAATAAACTATAAAAAAGAAATATATATTATAGCTAGAATTTATGAGAATGGTGTTATGATTTTATTAAAGGCAGTATGGAAACTGAAAATATAGCCAAAGTATAAAGCTTGTGTCTACTTTGTTTTACAGCCATGTTCTTTATTGAGTTTTACTATTTTAAAACAATAAACTTGTACTTTATGTCAAACTGAATTGGTTTGAAATATTACAAAGTCAAATGTTCACAGAATAAATTTCACGCTCGATATTGTTAATGTTTCCTAGTAAAAATTAAAATCTATTGGTACTTGCACGTCCAAATAGAAATTTTTATACCAGTATATAATCATAATTTGGCATTAAACTCAATAACCTCATATGGTAATTTCATAAAATACTATTGCCCTTTTTCTAACTTATTATTATTAATTTTTCTTCCGAGCTTACCGAAGTTAACGAAAGGTATGTATGTGTTGGTTCTGAAGAACGAAAATGTTTAATGTCTCTGAGTTTTAATCACTAGAGAAAATTATTAATACCGTCTCTGTCAGTCGGTCAATCTATATGTTGTATAATTTTGCGAATCAACATGTAATAACTTCTCGTCCGATTTTAATGAAATTTGGATGTAAGGTCATAATTAGCCCTTTTTGGTCCCATATAAGTTTTATTTACGCATATGTCTTTGCCGGAAAATAACCAAATTTGACAACAATATATATACAACAATAGGTAAAAGCGTAACATCATTTAAAAAAATATATATATCTTGGATTTTAATTATAGTTACACGTTTTTTGTGGAGCCAAATTAAAGTGCTAATAGTTTTTATCAATTTCTGTCGGTGGTATTTATTCTGTGTACGACTCCTTTACATGGTAATATTGCTATCTATTAAGGTAACAACAACCAGTACCTACTGCTTTGGGCACTTCTTTAGATTGTTACTCCCCTTATTAAAACTACAGAGGAGAGTAACAATCTAAAAGAGGTGTACGGAATGATCTTCTTTAGATTGTTACTCCCCTTATAAAAACGGAAGTATGATATCCCTTTGTCCAAAAGTACATTGGACTTAACATCCCTTTTTCTTTATAGTTATTTAGTCAGTCATTTATATTCTAAAACAACATAGGGGAGTAACCATATAAAGAAGTACCCTACTTTGGTACACTCAATCGGAAATAATAACCAATAGCATGTTAGCAGTGGTTGCACTTCATTGCCCTCAATTGGTGTTAATACTCAAAAGAATGTTTGCAGGAGTAGCACTTGCTGTTCTTAATTGGTGGTGAGACTCAAAAGCATTTCAGCAGTATTGCTTCTGCGTTGTCCTCAATTGGTATAGTTGTAATAGAAAGCATGCAACAGTATTACTTTATTTTCTTTTGCTCCCCTTAATTTTAAGTAATATTCGAAAGCGTATGGGAATAGTATATTATGTTACTAGACTGTGAAGTGAGTTATACGAAGCCAGACAGTAAATATTGCCAAGGTAAAGAAAAAACACTTCCCAGTCGTGTAGCATATGCTATTTTTTCCGAGGTAGCAGACAATGAAAAAAAAAAAAAAAGATTTTGATAGCAAATAAAAAAAAAGTTAAAAAAGAAACCTAAAAGAGGTTACACTATAAACAATAAGATAAAACGCATTGACATCTAGTGGATTTTAATCGTACCTACTAAGAAGCATGTCTACTTGATTGCAGCGCTAAAAACGGCACTTTTGATAACTACCCAGGTTTTACTTTTTCCCCTAGGATGTAAAAAATATTTTGCCTCGCAGGAGGTAAATAATCTTTTCTGTACAGTTAAGGAGTAATGAAAAGATTGTTTAAGTCCACGTAATGAAAAAATGGATTTTAGCTATGTTTTTTAGGCTCTAAAGTTACTTTTTCATAGCCTATCATGGAAAAATAATATTTTGTTTCTCAATTAAGGATAAAATTCATTCAATAAAGGATAATGAAAATTCTAACCTTACCTTTGTTCAAATTTACTTTACTTACCAATCTTATTATTAACTTATTTTGCTAACCTGTAAATGAACTAACAGCCCTAAATAAACAAGTGCAATCAGAGAAAATTAATCTTATTTAGATTAAAGTAGGTACTCTTAACATCGAACTCTTTTTAATCATAATTATTTTATGGGATAGCACGCTACATGTGTACACTTAAAATGAACAGCATAGCATTTGAGTTATTACTTCATTATAATGTCAATCTAAATGTATATATTTAGACAAATAATAGTTTAGAGTGTATTTTGGTGCATTTTTAAGCTTTAGGTGTCTATCATAAACATTATTAGAAATTGTCAATTGGAAAGTCACGTAGCAATTTGATTTATTTATTTTTATTCTTTTTATATTTTTTTATCTCATGTAAATACATATATATTTGCCTAAAAAAAGGCCTAGTCTTCAAAGAAAAAAAGGGGGGCTATGAGATACCCCCCCCCCCTTCCTTGGAGCATTTATAGAAAGAGGTAGTGATAAAGAAGAGGGGGACATCCAAGGGTCCCGTGGGAAAGAGTTGGGGCCGGTGAGAGTTCTAGAGGGGGAGTTGTAAATCAAACTAGGGCCCCCTTCTATTTGTATTTATGAGACGGGGTCCCCTTTCCCACAAGAGAGGACCCCCTCGGAATTTCTTTTTTTCCCCTAGTTTTTTTTTCACACCCTTCTGCCCGACGACTGGCCCTGAATTTTTTTGTATGTCCAGTAAGGTTTTTCACCTGCTAGAGGACGGGAAGGGGGACTACTTTTTTATCATGACCTAGTTCCGTATAACCGAACTTTTTTTAAGAAAAGAGAAGTAGGTTTAACAGTTTGTTGGAATTTATTTCTGTTCTGAACTTTTAAACATATTTCTTATGAAGATCTAATTATAGAATGAACAATTAGTCGGGGTGGTTTCCTAACGAATTTAATTGAAGGAAATTCGCCTTTTGAAATCAGATAAATGTCCCTAATAAATTAAAGTGAAAATATCATTTATTTATTTATTTTTTATAACTTAAAGTAGGAAAATACGCGGTTTTTTGCGTTTGGTCCCGAATCGGCCCAAACCGACTAGAAAAATCTGAAAAGTCGAAAAAAATTATTTTTACCCCCCTTAAAAAAATAAAAATGGCGGACGCAAATTTAGGGTTTTCTTCGAAGGGCTATTGCGGCTAAACGGCAAGTCCTATTGAAAAGCGGATAGCACCACCGGTAACTGATTTTAAAAGATCTACAACTTTGGTCCTATGACTTTTTGTCGTACGATCAACGGTTCAACCTTAAATCGAGTAAATTTGTTAATTTTTAGTAAATATTTTGACTTTGAGCTCTCATGGGGTAAGTAATTATGGGTCGATTTAATTTCAGATTAGGGGTTTTGAACCCCACATTAATGCTCTTTAAAACGAGTATTTATTTTTCAAATTATCTGTCTTTAATGCCGAGAAAAATTAGTATTTATAAAGAAAAAATAATAGTAAAAGTACCCTCAATAACTAGTATAACTGTAGAGGTGGATCCTTCAGGGTATATAGAAAAACAGGTTTATTCCATTATGTTTTTGGCAACGTTTCGGCCATATCCGGCCATTTTCAAGCCTACAACAACATAATTTATTTAATAATGTCATCGTTTAAATAAATACAACACTTAGAGGACAATAATTGAGTATAAGAAGAAGTACCTAGTAATCTACACTTAAGGAAGTGTTGTCATATCAGTTGTAAAACATAAATATATAGGAACTATACGGTTCCGTCGTCTAATAACTTCCGAACCATAATCTATTACGATCTATTAAATTAAGAAAAGGTAACATAACACGTAAAACAATAGTAACAATGGTAACATTGAACAATAACATTAAAATTTAAATAACAGGATATCACAGAGAATTAATTTAACATAAATAAAAAAGGTAGTAAGTACACAAATTTGGGGGGCCCGGCGGCACCCCTAAATATTTTTTGACAGAGTCCGAACTTTGCAGGTGCTTCATTGGTCATAAAAGGCACCTTTTCCACACTAGGCCAAACGAAAAGAAAAAAAATAATTTTTTGACCCCGTTTTCAACCCACCCTATTGTACATGCCGATATGATAATAATTTGATTAGAGACGTTACTGTTATCACTCCCTTGGTATTTGTGATTACCTTTTTTATTTATGTTATTTAATTTTCTGTGATATCCTGTTATTTAAATTTTAATGTTATTGTTCAATGTTACCATTGTTACTATTGTTTTACGTGTTATGTTACCTTTTCTTAATTTAATAGATCGTAATAGATTATGGTTCGGAAGTTATTAGACGACGGAACCGTATAGTTCCTATATATTTATGTTTTACAACTGATATGACAACACTTCCTTAAGTGTAGATTACTAGGTACTTCTTCTTATACTCAATTATTGTCCTCTAAGTGTTGTATTTATTTAAACGATGACATTATTAAATAAATTATGTTGTTGTAGGCTTGAAAATGGCCGGATATGGCCGAAACGTTGCCAAAAACATAATGGAATAAACCTGTGTTTTTCTATATTCCCTGAAGGATCCACCTCTACAGTTATAAAAAAAAATAATTTAAAATTCCGTAAATACCGTCATGTTTACGTTTTTAAGAAATAATCATGTTTTTTATTATTATAGTTTAATTGTATAGTTAAACACAAGTATAAAGATAAAGAAAATATAAACAAACAATAAATAATTAAGTTTGTTGTTCGAAAGGTAAAAGATAATAAATACAATAGTTTCCGGGTAAACACACTTTGGAACCTTAGATGTAAACAAAAATGTCCCCTCTCTTTCTTCACCCACTCTCCTTGACGTCAGTTACGTATACAGCCGTCGTGCACTACACGCCTCCCGACATTTATTAAGGTATAATTTTATTCTTATGTTAACTATTTATTTAATTGTTTTAATTACCATATTATTGTTACTACAATTGTTTTTAACCGGTTGGTAAATTCTATATTAAGAAAATGTTTAGTTTATTTAAATGCATATTTTAATTTATTTAAATATATTTTACTTTATTTAAATGAATATTTTAGTTTATTTAAATGAATTTATTACTTTTTTAAAATGAATATTTTAGTTTATTTAAATGATTTTTTTAGTTTATTCAAATGAATATTTTACTATTTTTAAATTGTTTTTATTATCATATTATTATATTACTAGAATGAACTGATTTATAGTTTGCTAAATTCTACATTAAGTTAATATTTCAGTTTATTTAAGTGAATGTTTTACTTTATTTAAATAAATGTTTTAGTATATTTAAATGAATGTTTTGCTTTATTTAAATGCACGTTTTAGTTTATATAGGGGAATTTATAGTTAAGTTGTGTGTTCTAGATTATAATGAAGCCCCTTAATATGTCAAATTATTCCGACATTGCTTTCTTTTTATATGATGTAGCTTAATTATACATATAATTATAATTTCACCTCGACCTTTTCTACTTATATTTAATTAATTTAGAGTACTAATAAATAATAAAATAAATTAACTGAGGCTCCATCTTTATTATTGTTATTATTATAATTCTGTAATAATACAAATAAAATATAATGTAATTTATTCCATGAGAGGGCCTACAATTTACTCTAAAACACTGTGACATAGCCACCGATTCCTAGCATGAAGCCTACGGTTACCACAATCTGTTCTACCTTAAGTAGAGTAAATTCGATCAATGTGTGACAATTATTGTCCGATTTAATTTTCGATTTAGGTGCTTAAACCTCAAACTAATGCTATTAAATCGGGTATTTATTATTCTATTAATTTGTCGTTTTTTCTGAGAAAAATTAGTATTTATAAAGAGCAATCAAATTTAAAATTTCATAAATTACTTCATTTTAACTTTTTAACAAATTATTATTTTTATAAGCTTATTCTATAGTGCAAAACAAGTATATAAAGAAATATAAAAAAAAATATTGAATTATAAAATTCGTTCTAAGGGTATGTAAATGAGAAATTTAAATTTAATTAATCAATTCATTAATTAATGGAACTAAACTAATCACAGTTAAGATAGCTAAATATTTTATTCAAGTAAGAAAACCATCTTCGGAGGAAGCAATATTAATTCCAAGAATAACTTTAAATTTGAAGTCAGAAGAAATAGAGGTGTGGAAATAATGCATTGAAAGTTCCCCTTGAAATTAGCTTACTCGAGGGCAATAAATAAACTAACTATAAATATAGTATAATAGTAGTAGTAAATAATAGTGTAGTAGTTATATTGTATAATAGTTCAAAACAAGTATAAAGAAATATAAACAAATATTGATTATAAAGTTCGTTCTAAGGGTATATAAATGAGAAATTTAAATTTAATTAATCAATTCATTAGTTAATGGAACTAAATTAATCATAGTTAAGATATCTAAATATTTTATTCAAGTTAAAAAAAAACCATCTTTGGAGGAAACAATATTAATTCCAATAATAACTTTAAATTTGAAGTCGGAAGAAATAGAGGTGTGGAAATTATGCATAGAAAGTTCCCCCTAAAATTAGCTTACTCGATGACAATAAATAGATCCCAGAGTAAATTATAATTTTTTGTTTGTGTGAATCTCAAATTATAAAGTATTATATTTGATGAAATGGCCTACTCAATTAAACAATATGATAGTAATAGGTATACAGTAGTAGTAATAGAGCCACTAATTAAAAATTAAAGATGGTTCTTCAATCTTTAGAAAGAGTAAGAAATTGTATACGAAGTGACGTACGTAATAATATCTCTTAATGGAGTTGCATATATAACAGATTTTATCTACGATTTACACGAAATATAAGCATTATATCTCTGTTTAGATGCGTAGAAAGTGATTATTTACGTACTTGTATTCATTGCGCATGCGCGTCTCATGGTTCTGAAGAATTCCTCTTCTTTACCACGCTAGCGCGGTAAAGAAGAGGAATTCTTCAGCTTTACGAACGATTAGCGAGTTTGTTTACATTTAACAAAACTAATTTGCTATTCTTTTATTAAATTAACTGTTTATATCGAGTTTTTAGTGAAAAACAATGAATGAATCAAGTGGCTTTGACGAAAATATAGAGATTAATACTCCTCCAGAAAAACTCAAGATTAATGCCATCTTTATCAAGAGAAGAGATACGAACTTACATACAGCAAGTTTATTTTTTCTGTATTTATTATTTAAATCTAACTATCGTAGATAAAGTACGGTACGCAACTCGTGGGAAAACGGCATTTTGCATTGCTCGTGTGGTTTTACTACCCTCGCGGTCGCTCGGGTGCAAACTCCACACTCGCATGCAAAATGCTACTTTCCACACTCGACGCGAAATGTACTATAAATGACCTTAATGATTTTGTGTATCCTCCTGAAGTACTTTTTAATAGCGAGCAATATCTCTAATATTTTAAGGCATATCTGAACTAAGTATCTAAATATTTCATTCAAGTTAGATAACCATCTTAGTTATATATTATATTATATTATCAGAGTTCATTAGAAATAAATCCCAGGGTCAAACATATCTTTTGTTGGTGCGTGGATCTTAGAAACATGTCTTAAGCCACGGCCAATTTACATCATAGTAAATACAAGTTTTGGTACCGTCTGAGAGAGCTACAGATGGAATTGCTTATACATGGAATATTGTTTACGATCCATTACTACATAGTTAATAGTATTTTGTGTAATATAGTGTTTGTTTTAAGGATTACGTTTTAGTTTTAGGTGTGGCCTAGCTATTATGTTTCCTCCGGATGGCGAGGAAATGGCGGAGTTTCATTTTATCCTCATTTTATAATAATTTTGAAAGAAGTCCTGCGTTATTGTGGGAGGGCCCAATTTCAAGTAATTGTGTTTGTGTGTGTGTGTGTTTATATATCTATATATATATATATATATATATATATATATATATATATATATATATATATATATATATATATATAAATATATATTTGTTTATAATATTCAAATAATTCTTAGAAGTGATTTTCAGTCTCTCCCTGACATTCAAGCAGGGAAGATTCTCAGTACATAGAGTAAATTCAATTCACATGTATATATAATAAAGAAATGACGTTAAACATTTTATTTTAAAGAAAATAATAGTGAATGTAATTATATTGTGACTCATGTGATTTGAAAAACTATAAGGTAATTATGTTTTGTTTTTTATTTATAGAAAAATATATTGCAGAAAATTGTTAACTTTAATTTAATTTTAAAGAAATTTTTATTTGTTAAAAATTGTTAACTTTAATTTAATTTTAAAAAAATTTTAATATTCTGAATAATCTATTAATTTGTCAAAAATTGTTTATATGTTATAGCCTGAACAAGCCCCAATGTGGAGGGCGAAATATAGCATATTTTATAAAAAAAGAAAAGTTATGTTTTATATTTAATATATAAAATACCTTTTCCAAACAAAACCCTGTACAAGGCTAAATATTTCCGTAGAGAAAATTGTTAATCAAGTAATTTATTTTAATTTAATGTTAAGCAATTTTTATTTTTTCTATATCAAGCTAAACAAATAATTAAGTATATAGTATTATATTTAATGAAATGGCCTACTCAATTAACCAATATGATAGTAATAGACCAAATGCAAAGTGTAGTATAAGAGCTTCGCTTCACTCAGCTAAAATATATACTGAGTTTATAAAATAGTTATGACAACTTACGAGCAAAATGTCCAAACTTAAATTTAAACGCTAAAATGATAGTTTCTAAACATAGTTAAATAATAAACTAGGAAAACTAACTTCACTATTTGATCAACTCGGCATTTTTGGAAAAACATACCGGAAACCGTCACGGTCCGAGCGGGGAAAAAGCACTCCTTTTTGACCCCTTTTTTTATCCGGTTGACTTTTCACCGCAAAACCAGTAAGAGGGGGTGGATTGAGAGAAGACCCCTGGGATAAAAATCCACACTGAAACAATGTTTAATTCATGAACCCAGTCCCATCGACTTGCCTTCATACCAACCAACAAAAACCTCTTTACACCATCTCAGTAGCAAAGGGAGGGGAGAGAAGTCACCGATAAATATATATATATGTTGAAAAGGAAACAAAAAAGAAAGGCGGAAAACGAATAAAAAAGTGTCCCTTTCTTTTCCAAACACTGTTCTCAACTGAGGAAAAAAGGAGAAAATAAAGCTTCTTCTGATCACAGGAAAGCGAAGAGAGAGGATCTTGAATAAAATTCTAAAAGATCTTCTACTCTCCAAGTAAGGCAAAAAGCCATAGGAAAAGGATGAAGATGGAAATACTTGGAGAGTATCTTTACTAGATCAAGATTTTCATCTCCAACACATCACTCTACACTGCCACTCTCAAAAAACTCCTTATACACAATAGAATAAAAGAAATATAAATAGAAATCAAAATACAATATCATATAGATCTTGGTTAGAATTAAAAAAATCGGGTACGGGGTACCTCGGAACTTTTCCTCACTTCAGAGGCCACTAAAGTGGCCTCTCCTGCTGCGAAGCAACCGGATAAAAAAAGGGGTCAAAAAGGAGTGCTTTTTCCCCGCTCGGACCGTGACGGTTTCCGGTATGTTTTTCCAAAAATGCCGAGTTGATCAAATAGTGAAGTTAGTTTTCTTAGTTTATTATTTAACTATGTTTAGAAACTATCATTTTAGCGTTTAAATTTAGTACCTCGGAACTTTTCCTCACTTCAGAGGCCACTAAAGTGGCCTCTCCTGCTGCTTCGCAGCAGGAGGAAGCATTGGACGTGGTCAATACTTGGATGGGTAACCGTTCTGAACAAACTGATTTATTATCATTCTTAAAAAAACCTTATTTTTAATACCTATATTTTATTTAATTATTTGAAGTTTGGCGGTATTTTGACAGATGTAAACAAACTTTGACGTCACCAAAATGATCGCACTAATAAATAATTATATTCACTTATAACTTTAAAACTAATTAATAGAATTTCATCGGGTTTTTTTATATTTGTTCCTTAATTTTTTCCGGTTCCAACGATATGCTATAAGTCAAAAACCTATATGTAATTACAGTATTATTAACTGTCAAAGTTTAAAAATTCAAAAATTTATAACTTCAAAATGGCGGCCAAAATCAAAATGAAATTTAGTGGGCTTGTTTGTCATACAGAGAGGTACATTCGAGCCAACTTTCTACTCGATCAGGACCATTTTCGATTTATTACGGTTTTTTTTAATTTTTGCTGACTCAGGAAACTGGGTTCATGATGGCGGAAAAAGTTGATTTTCCGGGCGGCACAACTACAGGTTAGGACTGATTTTTCTGCTAAGTTTCAACTCTCTTGGTTAAATGCCTTGGGCGCTACGATGATAACACACATACACACATACATACGTCATGCTGAAAACCACTCGCAGGAGGTCTTAAAAACACCTAAAACGGATAATTCTGTTGAAATCTCTAAAAAAAAATGTTTGGTGAAAACAATACCTACTTTTCCTACTATTAGTAGTGAGGAAAAGTAAATGAATTCTTTTTAATTAAAAATTAGAAATATTACTATTTTTGATCCGATCAGCTGTTTAAGATTAAAATGCACGCTCAACTCAATATTGCAAGGAGGCAACTGCAGTGCACACCTAGTTATGTTATTATTTACTGATAAAAAGGAAGTAGGATTAGTGCAGGATATATGGCAGAGAGATGATGTCAATAGAGTGGCCACTATCATAATGAAGATGACTAGACTGCCCCCACTAGCAGAGATGATCTTTGGAAATAAAAGTGTAGGGTCAAAGCAGGGAGATCTACAAATAACCAGATGATCATTGTTATCAGGCAAGCTGCATAGAGAATTACTATAAATATAATATAGATCTAAACCACCTATTCAGATGGGTCTACGATTCTGTTGAGGCAGTCACTAGTAAATGCAATTGCCCTGAAGTTTCCATTTTGTTTCCATTATAACGTTACTTAAGTAATGTTATCTATTAAATTAGTCGTAGTGTCCTTTGATATTGTTATATTGGATACCATCTTGTCTGTATTGAGCAATTTAAGTGCTCGCATGGCATGTTTTTGTTGTCCAAATGTGAGTAAAATATAGGTACTTCATAGCCCAGCTTTGAACGTCTCTCTTTGGTTTATTAATGTGTACATTAGGGTGGGCCTTCATCATAGGGGTAAAAAAAAAAAAGTATTGAAATTTTGTTCTCCCAACCCCTAACTTTGTGCGAATACATGAAAAAATGATTTTTGAAAAGTTTCAGGTCAATCGGAAAATTTTAAATGGTGCCGCTTTTTATTTGAAAATTGGTATATAAAAAAATCAATAAAATAGCGGGTTTTTTTTCTAGATTAGTGTGCATTCCTGAGCCCCAGGACCGAGGGTTCAGGCGCAGGAATGCAGATTAGGGGTAAGGTAGATGAGAGTACATAAAATTAGGGTTCAATAAAGAATATACTGAAAAAAACTATGACTAACATCGTAAACTAGAAACAATTAAAATATTTGAATGTATAACATCCAAATTTAAACGGAATGATGACAAATTTCCACTATTTCTGCTATTTTATTATGTATGTTATACAATGCACGTTATTGCTTTATGAATATTTTAATAAAATCAAACATTTTTCCTACTATTTTGTACTGTTACCTTAAATTCATAATCAGCGACCCCCAAAAAAACTTTGGTTAGATGTTTAGTTCTTAATTTATGTATAATTATCACGAATTATATATATAAAGTGGCTAATCAGCTGATCGGGTTATCAAAATGTTTAGGCACTTCCAGACCACCTAGAGACTCGCGGTTTTTTGCGTTTGGTCCCAAATCGGCCCAAACCGACTAGAAAAATCTTGAAAAAAATGAAAAGTCGAAAAAAATTATTTTTACCCCCTTAAAAAAATAAAAACGGGGGACGCGATTGAAGGGTTTCTTCGAAGGGCTATAGCGGCTAAACAGTAAGTCGTATCGAAAAGCGGATAGCACCAACGGTAACTGATTTTAAAAGATCTACAATTTTGGTTCTATGACTTTTTGTCGTACGACCATCAGTTCTACCTTAAATCGAGTAAATTTGGTCATTTTTGGTCAAATTTTGACTTTTAGCTCTCATGGCGTCCACGATTATTGGCCGATTTAATTTTCGATTGGGGTATTTAAACCCCACACTAATGCTCTTTAAAACGAGTATTTATTGTTCAAATTATCTGTCTTTTTTGCCGAGAAAAATGAATATATATAGAGAAAAAACGAATTTAAAATACCGTAAATAACGTCATGTTTACCTTTTTTTAAATAAATAATACTTTTAGTAAGCTTATGTTTATGGTTATGTTATAGTTAAAAACAAGAATAAATAAATATAAATAAATATTGAATAATAAAGTATGTTGTTCGCTAGGTAAAAGATAATAAATACATTAGTTTCCGCGAAAACACACTTTGTAAACAAACGCCCCCTCTCTTTCTCCGTCAGTCTCCCTGACCAGTCTTACGTGTCCAGCCGTGGTGTGCACTTCTACTCCCCAGATCTTTTGTTATACTACCGACATTTATTAAGGTATAATTTTATTCTTATTTATTAAATTGTTTTTATTACCATATTATTGTTACTAGAATTGTTTTTAATAGGTTGTTAAATTCTATATTAAGAAAATGTTTTAATTTATTTAAATGAATATTTTAGTTTATTTAAATGAATTATTTACATTATATTAATGAATATTTTTACTTTATTTAAATGTATGTTTTATTTTATTTAAATGAATGTTTGTTTATTTAAATGATTTTTTTTACTTTATTTAAATGAATTTTTATGTTTATTTAAATGATTTTTTTTTACTTTATTTAAATGAATTTTTATGTTTATTTAAATGATTTTTTTACTTTATTTAAATAAATGTTTTACTTTTTTATTGAGTCGAAACGTCTCTTCACTAATAAAATAACTTCTGAGTTTAGTATCTTCTTACAACTCACCGTCCATCATAACTACGTATAATAAATGTTTTACTTTTTTTTTAATTGCTTTATTATCATATTATTATTACTAGAATGAACTGATTTATAGTTTGTTAAATTCTATATTAAGTTGGTATATTTCAGTTTATTAATATGAATGTTTTACTTTATTTAAATGAATGTTTAAGTTTATTTAGGGCAATTTATAGTTTAGTTGTGTGTATGGCAAATTATTTCGACGCCATTGTTATCATTTTTATATATGATGTAGCTAAATTTATATATAGAATTATTATTTCTCCTTGACTTTAACTACTTATGTTTCAATTAATCTCGAGTACTAATAAATAATAAAATAAATTGACAAAGGTTCTATGTTTATTTTTATTATTCTGTAATTTAACTAATCAAATATAATGAAATTTATTTCATGGCAGGGCCTACAGTTTACTCTAATATATTAACACTGTGACACAGCCAGCGATTCCTAGCATGAACCTCACGGTTACGACCATCGATTCTACTGCTTTTTCTCAGAAAAATTACCGCTTTCCAACTATATAAACCATATTGGATGTTGTCAACCAAAATTTCTGGTCAAATTTTCCGGCCTAAATTTGATCCTTTTGAAATTCATTTTCCCCAAAAATGAACCAACTTCAAAGAAAATGTGTATATATATGCTTTATTTAACATCAGAAAAAATAATGTGGAAGAATTTTTGAAAAAATAAAGAATTAAATATTTCTTATACACGTAACACATATATTAGAAGGTTGTTTTAGGTTGTAACCTTCTGCAGGATATTTTAATATTTTTTTAAATTACATAAATGTATATGTCACTCAATATATAATTTGGGTCAGAAAATTGTTTTCATTACCTATCGGTGTAAACATTAATTAGCTGTAATTAATTAATTAGAGATTTATATTTGAGTTTGATCCATGTTGGAAAGTACTTATAGCGTGCTTATGTGAGATCTTCGTAAAATTTTGAAAATATAGATTATTATTTGCATATTTCTGTATAGTGTAAAAGTAAATGTGTTTGATTGTAGAGTAGTAAATATATTTATTTTACACGTTTTAGTTTATTTAGCAAAATAAAGAATAAAGTAACCTAAAAATTAAAGATGGTGGCTCAATCTTAAAAAGAGTGAGACATTTTTTTAAAAAGTGGCGAATTAACATCTCTCATGGAGTTGCATATGTAACAGATTTAAATGACCTTATTGATTTCGTGTATCCTCCCCTGAATCCTCCCTGTATCCTTTCCTGAAGTTCTTTTTAATAGTGAGCAAGCAGCCAATGAGCGATATTAGTAGGCACAAATGAAAATGTAAATGAAATAAGTAAATAAATATTAGAAAATTAAATGGATCACAAAGTGTATGTTACAGTTCGGATACAGAAGTTGATAGTGACATTACGCTGGGGGGGGGGGGGGGTCAATACATAGATGTGTCAATATTGAATTGTGTAAGCCATTCAGGTTTACCAGATCATAGGTTAACTTTTCAAGAGGGTGCAGATGTCATATTAATGAGAAATTTAAATTCCACTGATCAATTCATTAGTTAATGGAAAGAAACTATTATAGTTAAGATATCTAAATATTTTTTTCAAGTTAGAAAACCATCTTCGGAGAAACAATATTAATTCCAAGAATAACTTTAAATTTTAAGTTGGAAATAGAGGTTTGGAAACTATGCGTAGACAGTTCCCTCTGAAAGCAGCTTACTCGATGACAATAAATAAATCCCAGAGTCAAAAATTATCTTTAGTTGGTGTGGATCTCAAAGTTTGTAGTATTATATTTGATGAAATAGCCTTCTCAATTAACCAATATGATAGTAATAGGTATAATATAGTAATATTACAGCCACTGATTGAAAATTAAAGATGGTTGCTCATTGTTCAATCTTAAGAAAGAGGAAGAAATTGTATACGAAGTGACGTATTAATACCTCTTAATGGAATTGCATATGTAACAGATTTAAATGACCTTATTGATTTCGTGTATCCTCCTGAAGTAATTTTTAATAGCGAGCAATATCTCCAATATTTTAAGGTATATCTCTAATATGTATCTAAATATTATTTTCAAGTTAAAAACCCATCTTTGTTATATATTATCAGAGTTCATTAGAAATAAATCCCAGGGTCAAACATTATCTTTTATTGGTGTGGATCTCAGAAAAATGTCTTTAGCGCCGGCCAATTTTACGTCATAGTAAGAAGTAGCTTCTTCATTCAAGTTTTGGAACCATGTGAGAGGGTTACAAATGGAATTGCTTATACACGGAACATTCTTTACTATCCATTACTACATAGTTAAAGTATTTTGTGTAATTATATTATAGTTTTGGGTGTGGCCTAGCTATATGTTTCCTCCGGTTGGCGAGGAAATTCCTATTAGGGAGGCGGAGTTAAATCTTTTCCTTATTTTATAATCATTTTGGAAAAAGTCCTGTGATATTGTGGGAGGACCCATTTTCAAGTAATTTATTTTATTTTAATATTTAAGCCATTTTCATTTTCTATATTAAGCTAAACAAATAATGAAGTATAAAGTATTATCCGAAGAAAAGTGAAGTATAAGTGTTATTCGATAAAATGGCCTACTCAATTAACCAATATGATAGTAATAGATATAAAATAGTAATAATACAGCCACTGATTGCAAGCATGAACCCCGCGCTTCGCGCGGGGCAAATGCTTGTTTCGTATAAAACGGAAGATTTTTCCCGCCATCCTAGGGCCGCCATTTTTTTTAATTTTTTATTTTTGACTTCAAATTCGTAATCAGCGACCTCCAAAACCCTTATTCCTTGTTTGCAATCCAAAATAAAAAAATAATGCATAAAAGATATTCAAACTCAAAAAACGGTATTTTTCGTTCAAAATGTGGCTTGTGTTATAGCTTCATTGACTCCACTAGTATGTATGTAACTAGTTTAAAAAAAAAACTATGATAGGTATTCATTGTTAATACGTATTAATATGAAGCACATAACCTGTAGTACCATTTAATGTATGTTAAAACATTAAATATTGTTCATATGATTAAAATAATTACGAAATTCATACGAAAAACAAAATTTTTCCCCTATTTTCACTATTTTGCTGTGTACGTATATCTCTAAATATTTTACATCTTTACTTATTGACTTACTTTTGAGTTATATTAGTTAATATAAGTATATAATTTATGTAAATAATAAAAAAAACACGAATAATATTGCATTATAAACGTGATATTTTGAAATTTTCTATGAAAAATCGCTATTTTATTGATTTTTTTATATACCAATTTTCAAATAAAAAGCGGCACCATTTAAAATTTTCCGATTGACCTGAAACTTTTCAAAAATCATTTTTTCATGTATTACCAAAGTTAGGGGTTGGGAGCTAAAATTAAAAAATGTTCATTATTAAGGCCCACCCTAGTGTACATAATCTGACCAAAAACCACTTGTGTGGTAAAAAAAACACCCCGCCAAGTCTGTGGTCCAAAAAAGTTGTGAAATCAACTTTCTGTCCCGCCAAGTGATGGCATTCTCCTGGCCCAACACTGTCAACTTAAATATTTATCAGCTTCTTCTCCTTGGCGGTGTGAGGAAAGCCTTTTAACAGTGTTGTTGAAGGCTCTATCACAATGATCATTGCAGTAAATCTAAATATGATTACAAGTACCCTTAACTCCTTTATTGCATCAGCTTCTTATCTCCAACCTAGAGAATGCACTATCGTGCGGTTTAATGTGCCTTTGCCACTATTTAGGACATTTGTCTTAGTCCTATTACACCGATACATTAATTTTCTCTTTGTAAGTCCAAAGGTTGTTTTTATTCAGCCTAGTACACACTGGGAAACTATCTCTAACAACACAATTGTCATCGTGTCTCGTCAACCGGCCACAACACTTCAACACTTAACATTTGAAGATATTAGATTATTGTATCAGTGCTTTCATTTCAAATTTGCTAATACCAAAGGCAGTTTGTAGATACATTTTTACTTCAACAGTGAATTTGTTAATTTGGTTTAGACGTGGAACAAAGTTGGCCAAGATTGTGTATCCAAGTTTATTCGGACTCTTAAAACTAATTGTTAATTTCAGGTTATTTGTGTTTGATATTCAGGTATTAGTGTTTGATACTCCGACATCAGTTGATTAGTTTTAAAAATTCCTGAGACGTAATAACCTGTTAAAAATCAATTATATTTCGTACAATTCCAACTTAGTCTTCTTCCCTCTAAGAATTGAAATGCAACCAATTCTTCAAGTAAAATTGAAACATTAAAATTAATTAATTTCCTTTCGTCGATACGGAGAGAGGAATAATATCATTAAAAACGAATTGGAAAACCCTCTGAAAAAGAAGCATTTTTTTACCTTTTTTCTTGTCATTCTACTCCTCCCAGCTAATGGAGGATCTCCATCTCCACAACCGACATCAAAAAATAATAATAAAACGACGGGGTTAAAAAAGGATCAAATTTAGTACGTCAATATTATGTGTATATATATTATATGTATACGGTTATTACTCATCTTTCTACCGGCTTGTTAGTGGATAAAAGCAAACGAATAATAGACAAAAAATATATTTCTATTCAACAAAATGTAATACTGTGTGGGAGGAAACATTTTTAAAAAATTATATGGGTGGAGGAATTTTATTTATATTTTATAGAATACTTTAATGGCAAAATTTCAATAATAACTAACCAATTCCGTGGGTCATGGATGTCTTGGATCGTCTTTAGATTGTAGAGGAGGGTAACAATCTAAAGAAGGTATATTCGAAATGTTCTTGTTTAGACTGTTACTCCCCTTATAAAAACAGAAGTGTGATATTCCTTTGTCCCAAAGTACATCGAACTAAAAATCCCTTTGTCTTAATAGTTATTTGGGTAAGTCATTTATATTCTTGAAAAAAACGTAGGGGAGTAACAATCTAATGAAGTACCGATGACTTGGGGTTAGCGTGACGTTCTGTAGCTGTATAAACCTTTCAATAGACATGACGCAACTAGTTAGTAACCACTTTACTTAAGCAGCTACCCATTTATATGGTGATGCTGGATATATATTGGGCATAGGGGCCTTTCCCGTAGGCGGGAATAGAACTGGGACCTTCCGCGTGAGAAGCGAATGGAATAACAATGAGCTACCGGGTATAATTGCAATAGTGGCTATCTTAAATTTGTTTCAAAATAATTGATTGACTATACTCTTCATCTAAAACTTAATGCACGATGAAACGTATAGATCCTGTGTATCGTATTAATCCATTGTTGATATGAAAAACATAGGAAAGCCAATTAGTAATGCACGAAATAGTATATATATTAGAGTGTAAGTCAGTTTTCGCGAAGTTGTTATGTTTTTGGTAATTCTCTCTTACTAGTTATTGTTGGCAATTATCTTATTCTTAAAACTATTTAAATTTGTTTAAGGAAATTTGATAATGATAAACTATAATGTTCAAGCTGCTATTTCACACAAACTAATTATTATTAATACCCGAAATTCCGACATAAATAAGTCACTTTAATAATGAGAACCTACTAAAGGAACAAATTACGAGCAACAAGAAACTTAATTCAAGTAAAATTTCCTGGAAAATGGTTAATTTGTATTTTCCTGTATAAATCAGGTGATGTCTGGAAATAAACAGAATCATTATTGAACTTAAACACTAGTTTGCCAAACTCTCGACTTTAACTTCACTTTGGCATTAATTGCAGGTATACTCTGAGAATTATCATCAACTCCAACACCACATCTATATTTTATCTTCTGATAACATTCAAGAAAGCATTATATAGAGGTCTAGCCTCCAAAATGCAATTACTATTTCATTAGTTTGGTATTGGGACGTTTTATCGTCTCTAAAATTATTAGATTATAATGAAATAAATGATAATAAGTGAAGATAATTATGATTTATAAGAATATAATACTGAAATGATAACACTGTTCTGCAAAAAAACAAAAATTTTCCGAACATTAGGCGCATTTTCCGGGAAAACTGTACGTATAGGAGAAATGACTTCAGATTCGGACTCAGGACACCAAAATACTTCAGAAAAGAACATTTTCATTCTGAGGTTTTTTTTTTTTTTTTTGCAGAACAGTGTTGTATTTCAACGAAATAGTACTCGCATATAAATTAGTTTTTGTGCCTGTATAGTTGGATAATTTTAATTATCAAGAATTTGAAATAAAATAACAATAATGATCTTAGACAAAGGCTAATAATACTATTGAAAGTATTATATTATAACTTTTGGACTAAGACATTATAATAAAATGGTCTTAGAAAATCTAGTACATGTGGTATTCCTTGAAAAATACCATTTAAAGGAATGTAGGGTAAACATAACAATTTAGCTATCCTAAAAAGTTATTTAATTATTTCACAGTCGATATTCACCAATTTTCAGATGTGATTTTGATTATTTTTCTTCTAAAATAAGTTCTACACACAATATTTGTAATTTTTTATTGTAATATAAATCATCATATGATGTCCGTAAATAAATTTATCTACGATTGATACGAAATATAAACATTATATCTCTGTTTAGATGCGTAGAAAGTGATTTACGTACTTGTATTCATTGCGCATGCGCGTCTCATGGTTCTGAAGAATTCCTCTTCTTTACCAAGCTAGTGCGGTAAAGAAGAGGAATTCTTCAGCTTTACGCACGATTAGCGAGTTCGTTTACATTCAACAAAACTAATTTGCTATTCTTTTATTAAAGTAACTGTTTATATCGAGTTTTTAGTGAAAAACAATGAATGAATCAAGTGGCTTTGACGAAAATGTAGAGAATAATACTCCTCCAGAAATAATTAATTCGGCAAAAAATACAACTCAAGATTAATGCAATTTTTATCAAGAGAAGAGATACGAACTTACATACAGCAAGTTTATTTTTTTCTGCATTTATTATTTAAATCTAACAATCGTAGATAAAGTACGGTACGCAACTCGTGGGAAAACGGCATTTTGCATTGCTCGTGTGGTTTTACTACCTCGCTGTCGCTCGGGTGCAAACTCCACACTCGCATGCAAAATGCTACTTTCTACACTCGACGCGTAATGTACTATTAATTGAAGTGGACTGTATAAAAAAAAAAACAAAAAAAAAAAACGGGTGTCGAAACTTTTCAGTACCAAACCTATAAATAAAAACTGATTTTATATTATGTGAATTGAAATTTTGTTTTTCCTTTAGAAGTTAAGTCCGTTATAGTGAGGCAATTAAATGTAAATAAACTATAAAAAAAATCACAAGTAGATTTTTTCAAAATAGTGGCAGATATTAAGATAAAATATGAAGAAGTTTCTTATCTCATAGAAAAGTATCATTTGTGGGAATTTTAGCTCAATCGGCGAAATTGTTTTTGAAATTAATAAGCGTTATAGTTTTAAAGTTCAAAGGTATAATTGTAAAGAAATATAATAAAGAGGTATAATTGGTGCAAATTTCAGCGCAATCAAAAATGCTGTCGGGTCATGCGTGGCACAGACAGATACACACACAGACATACGGACATCCAGTTAAAATTCACTCAATTCGTTTTGAAAACAGTAACTAGCCCACCCTCCAGGTATCCCATCTACATAAACGCCCCTCACGCAAGATGACGCTTGGCAGTGCTGCTTTCTGTGAGCTCTTTCGCCAAATCACTAAAATGCGCGAGAACATATATGATTGTCTTTTATAGCCTATCTATATTAATCTTAGTATATTCATATATTTAATGTTATAGTTATAACTATTCTATATCTAACAATATATTTAACAATTAAATTGATTTAAGTATTACTCTTGATCTTGTGTTTGGTTGTTAGTAGGTATCATCAGTTATGCCTTATCTATCTTAGTGTATATCTTTAGTTCGTAGTTAATTTACCTATTCAGCTCCAAGACCATTTTATGTTATACTAACGGAGGAAATTATTCAGTGCTTGATCAATTACATAAACAATTGTATTAAATAATAACAAATAGTTATACGATGTTACCGATTATATATTTAACTGCTAGTCGATAAAGTAAGATACAAATATAATATACACAGTTAGATTTAGACAATAACAACTGATAGCTAACGGTATCTTGATTGATTAGTATTAGTGAAATGTGGTTTTTATTATGTAAAACGTATTCATTACTAGTCCATCCCCGCGCCCCGCGCGGAGCGCATGCTATGAATCAGTGGCTATGTTTCCTATTATTGTGTTGGCCAATTGATTAAATATACTTATTTATATTCTTAAGCATTATGTTTGATGATACATTTTTTTTTTTTTAACCCTCTTTAGCCCAAGCATGCATATTTTTGAACCACAGTGATTTCAACCACTAATACCTCTGTATCGGAGGTCTAGTAAGGCATATATGACTTTTAAAAAAATAATTCATCATCTCATTGTTTTTCAAAAGCGTTTCAAAAGTATGTATCTTGAGAGATACATCGGGCACGTAAGTTTTTACACCTGTATCTTGAGAGATACATCGGGTACTAAGTTTTTTACACTTGTATCTTGAGAGATACATCGGGCACGTAAGTTTTTACACCTGTGTCTTGAGAGATACATCGGGCACGTAAGTTTTTTACACTTGTATCTTGAGAGATACATCGGGCACGTAAGTTTATACACCTGTATCTTGAGAGATACATCGGGCATGTAAGTTTATACACCTGTATCTTGAGAGACACATCGGGCACATAAGTTTATACACCTGTATCTTGAGAGATACATCGGGCACAAACCACATCCCCGGCCGCCTACATATAGGTACTGAAAAAAATGGGGGCTGAAATAAAACACACTTTCATTTTCTTAAAAAAACTTTATAAATAAAATTATATTGTACATATTTATTTTAAACTAAAAAAGCTTTATTTAAATAAAATTATATTGAAATATTTATGTAATACTACATCACAGATAAATTATGTTAGTGAATATTGATTCGCTGGGACAGCACCTCTTCTTCCACGTTCTCATCATCTTATTCCCCACCAGAAGGAATTCTCTCTTTTGGGACGATGGGGACGAGGGACATTATACGACGTGTTCTTGACGAGAACATTGCTTTCTGTAAAATCGAAAAATTATAAATAAATAACAACAATTTTGGTAAAAGAACTCTTTTTGTAGTAAAACACATGCCCACTGTATCTTCCAAGATACACTTTGATAAACAACTGTGCCCAGTGTATCTTGCAAGATACATTTTTAAATTACATATCAATAACAAATTAGGAAAAATAATCCGTCAACTTTTGAAGAAACTAAAGCAAAACAATCATAATTTATAGTAAATAATAAAAAATCATCAAAAAGAAATTGAAAATCCAATAAATTTAATCAAGAAACTTACCATCTGTCCAGACTGCATCATTCACCGGTCTCTTCACAACACAGAAAACAAAAATATTTTTTTATTACCTTTTCGATTGAAACCTTTGTCAACCACAGCCATCTTTATAGCAACAAGAAACAGCTAATTTAACAGTTTCATTACTTCTTATTAAATGATTTTAAAGCCACTTAGTGTCAATAATAAAAGGGCAATAATAAATTCAGGTAAATTTGAATTATTGAAAGAGAGATCAGAGGCACCCCGACTCTCTCCGTGGCACCCTAGGGTGCTGCGGCACCCACTTCGGGAACCCCTGATCTAACCACTTCTACACTGAGAGAAAAAACATGTAAAAAAAGCAGGATTTTTAAAGATTATACGCGTACTTTCCTGCGATATCAGCCTCAGGATGACGGTCGTTCTTTTTTCCATTTTAGAGAATGGCTTTTTCATTCATACATTTTTCCAACCTAAGCTCAGGGGAAGAAGCAATGCCGTACTGTCTTTATGCAATTAAAGCTTATGCTGGATTTACTTTAGGCCATATCCTTCCCCCTGTTCTTTTGCTAGGAGTCTCGCACTGCTTCTTGCCAATCCTATTAGGATATATTCCCATTCCGTCACGGCTTTTTTACAATACCCCCTATTTTTTTTACTAGTAGACTCACTGCTTCTTGCCAGTCCCATTAGGATATATTCCCATGCCGTCACGGATTTGTACAGTACCCTCCTGTTTATTTGATAGTATCCTCACTGCTTCTTGCCAGTCCCATTAGGATATATTCCCATGCCATCCCGGCTTTTTTTACAGTACCCTACTGATTATTTGCATGTAGACTCATTGCTTCTTGCCAGTCCCATTAGGATATATTCCCATGCCATCCCGGCTTTTTTTACAGTACCCTCCTGTTTATTTGATAGTAGCCTCACTGCTTCTTGCCAGTCCCATTAGGAAATATTCCCATGCCGTCCCGGCTTTTTTACAGTAACCCCCTGTTTTATTGCAACTAGTCTCACTGCTTCTTGCCAGTCCCATTAGGATATATTCCCATGCCGTCCCGGCTGTTTTACAGTAACCCCCTGTTTTATTGCAACTAGTCTCACTGCTTCTTGCCAGTCCCATTAGGATATATTCCCATGCCATCCAGGCTTTTTTTTACAGTACCCTCCTGTTTATTTGATAGTAGCCTCACTGCTTCTTGCCTGTCCCATTAGGGTATATTCCCACGCCGTCACGGCTTATTCCCAGGTACTCCTTCCTTGGTTTTGCCAATGCTATACTGGCTAAATGTATGAACATCTAAATCAGTAATTTAGATTGGTGTAAGACAGGTTGTCTTTCACCAATCTGAAGTGGCGTAAGTAACATTAGAATGTATACATCTAGCCAATGTGCATAGCTAGATTATGATTAGGTAATGAACAATGCAAGCAAAAAAAAAAAAAATACATTAAATATTTTCTATATTAAATCATTTGTGTACAAAAAACTTACTGCTAAGTATACAAATTATATTTATTGTTTTGTTATACATGATATGGTTCTGTATCAAAATCTATTAACAAATTAAGGCCTAATGTATTAAAAAACAGATTTTAAAATTAATATTACATTAACATTGTTTTGTTTTATGATATGTAGTCCAGTCAAATGGTGCACAAAAAGGGCTCGAAGTGGAAAGTTCTGGTGTAATTGTTTTTAGTGGTTTATGTTATGTTTTTTTGTGGTGCTCAACACGAATCTGAAGTTGTCCAACAAAATTTCCCCCGGCAAATATGAGAAATCATCAAAAAAGAATATGTATTAGTGGTTATATCTTGCAAAGCAATCTATTCACACAAAAAGTGGTCCAGTAGTAAAATAAAAAAGAGAAAATAACTTTCAATTTATGTCTTCAACATTTTTTTGTACGTTATATGGTTTTCACGCAATTGGGAGTTGAAATATCGGTAATTTTTGAAAAAAGACCAGTCATCCACCATGACTTAATGAGCGAATTTTCAAAAAAATCGACGTATTATTGGCTTATGATTATATACGAAAATTTTGTTTTAAAATTTGGATAGGTGAAAAAAAAATTGGTACACAGGGGTATGGGGTACAAAAGTCAAAATAGTATATACCCTTCAAGATGCATGTCGTTGGAAAGCTCTTTAAGAGTACAGTAATTGTTGTTATGTACACTTTTGTCATATTTTCATATAAGGGGGGGGGGGGGATAAAGTGGAAAAAACATGTTTTTATGCTATTTTTATGTGTTATTTGTTTTACCTCCCTCTTATATGAAGATATGACAAAAGTGTACAAAACAACAATTACTGTACTCTTAAAGAGCTTTCCAGCGGCATGCATCTTGAAGGGTATATACTATTTTGACTTTTGTACCCCGTACCCTATATACAATTTTTTTTTTCACCTATCCAAATTTTAAATCAAAATTTTCGTATATTATCATAAGCCAATAATACGTAGATTTCATTAAAGTCATGGTGCATGACTGGACTTTTTTCAAAAATTCCCGATATTTCAAGTCCCATTTGCGTGAAAACCATATGACGTACAAAAAAATGTTAAAGACATAAATTGAAGGTTATTTTTTCTTTTTTATTTTACTACTGAACCACTTTTTGCGTGAATAGATTGCTTTGCAAGTTATAAGCTGAAAACCACAAATAAATATTATTTTTTGATGATTTCTCATATTTACCGGGGGAAATTTTGTTGGACAAATTCAGATTCGTGTTCAGCACCCCAAGAAACATCAAATAAACCACTAAAATCAATTACACCAGAACTTTCCTCTTCAAACTACCATTTGACTGGACTAATGGTTCTTAAACAAAAACTATTAAAAAATTAAAGCATAAAGTATAAAATAAAAAATGAATATTGTCTATATTTACATTAATAGTAATAATACAATTTATTGTTTTGTTTTATGATATTGTTCATTGTTGAAAACTATTTACAAATTAAGGCCTAATGAATGAAAAAAAATAATATTTTAAAATTAATATTGTCTATATTAAACTTTTTTTATAAATAAAACTTCTTGTTAAGTACAAATTACTACTAACAATGTTTTGTTTTATGATATGGTTCTTTAACAAAAACTATTAAAAAATTAAAGCATAAAGTATAAAATAAATAAAAAATTAATATAGTCTATATTTACATTAATTGTAATAATAAAATTTATTGTTTTGTTTTATGATATGGTTCATTATCAAAAACTATTAGCAAATTAAGGCCTAATGAATGAAAAAAAAAAAAAAAAAAAAAAAAAAATGACATTATTTTAAAATTAATATTGTCTATATTAAAAAAATTTTTGTACATAAAACTTCTTGCTAAGTACAAATTACATCAAACATTGTTTTGTTTAATGATATGGTTCTTTATCAAAACTATGAAAAAATTAAAGCATAAAGTATAAAATAAAAAAAAAATAAAAAATTAATATAGTCTATATTTACATTAATTGTAATAATAAAATTTATTGTTTTGTTTTATGATATGGTTCATTATCAAAAACTTTTAACTAATTAAGGCCTAATAAATGAAAAAAACAAAAATTAATATTGTCTATATTAAAAATTTTTGTGTACTTAAAACTTACTGATAAGTACAAATTACATTTATTGTAGTAATGAAATTTATTAGTCCACATAATATTATAAGTCCGCATTGCTTTTATGTGCAATATTTCACCTCCTCTTGAGGCATCTTCAAGCCTTTAATTTTGTTTTCTCGTTTTATTAATAATTTGCTAATCCTATCGATTTCTATTTAAAAACAGGTCTCCTGCAAGCTGTGTATATCCACATTGTCATTAATTTATTATTAATATGCGTCAAAAAAACTCTTTAATTAATCATTTTCTCGTTAAGAAAACATGTTATTTGCAAAGATAAGAGCTCTTATCAATAAAAAGTTTGCAAATAACATGTTTTCTTAACGAGAAAATGATTAATTAAATAGTTTTCAGTTTTTTTTAAGCATATTAATAATAAATTAATGACAATGTGGATATACACAGCTTGCAGGAGACCTGTTTTTAAATAGAAATCAATAGAATTAGCAAATTATTAATTAAACGAGAAAACAAAATTAAAGGCCTGAAGATGCCCCAAGAGGAGGTGAAATATGGCACATAAAAGCAATGCGGACTTCTTTATTAAATACCCTATAGACCTTGTACAAAAAAATGTAAAGATTTTAAAATAAAGGGTAAAGGACTAGGATGATGTATATATTTAATATTATTCTTTTCAACATCAAAATGACTAATAGCATTAAAGTTCTTCAATAATTACTTGAATACACTTAGAATTAATTTACATTTAATATTAATTTTAAAATTTTAAGAGTAAGGGTAAGTGAAGTAATCAGGTAACTCTTGACAATGCAGTCATACATTTTCATAGTAACTATTTACAAACATGTTGACAGGATGTACATATTTGAGTAAAAAGAGCATTAGTTACACAACAGTCCTATATATGTAAAAACTACTAATTACACCAAGCTTTGATTTATGTCATAATTGTAACTTTTAATGAAATAATGACATACATTTTATTAGGCATTATTTTAAATTTTAATCTGAAGATTGGTCAATTCTTAGTGTAATTTGTATTTTTTAAATATATAAGACTGTTGAGTAACTAATTTGCTCTAGAAGTCGGTTCTAGAAGTAATAAGTTTTTATAATTGAGTAAACTTTGAATCATTACTCAATCAACAGGATGACGCAAAGTAACATACATTGCAGAATCTGACATCACTGTCAACGTATTGGGAAAGGAATTAAGTAATTCATTAAATCTGAACCAAGAAACTGCATCAGTTATTTCTACCTCATAAGCATAAACATGTTCATTAAAACACATTGTTTCGTAGTAATGTAAAAGTAAATAAATTTCTCCACTAGTCGTAGTGACTATGTCCTCGACAGATGCGAATACAGGTAAGAATACCTGCTCACAAATGTCTACAGTTACAACAGAGGACTTAATAATTTTAGTGCCCGCAGTTTTTATCCAGTTTACAGAATGATACTTATCATTAGTCATGTCAATTTCAAACTGAGAAGTAATTGCAGCAATTACTTCTTGGTTTAAATCATATTTTTTACTAAAAATAAAACGTGAGCATTGGACATCTCTCACCAGCAAATCATTTAATATTAATTGGTTTTTAATTGCTATAGTTTTACAAATGTTAATTCTTGTGCTAGTGGAGTTAGCTATTAATTTTGATATTCTGTGACGGCCCTCGAACCGCATGGTCCATATTTGAGTCAATGGTCCAAACCTGGCCAACATTTGTGGGTAATGTGTCAAAAAATGAAATTTAGGTTTAAGTGTAGATTTGGTTAATGCAATATAAAGATCATTGAACTCTGATATGTAGTAGTAGTAGTAGTCTAGTACTTTCTACTAGGACGGGTAGGACGAACCACTTGTTCGAACCTTGCAATTAGGCCATCATTCAGGCCCTTTTTACGCCCCGCGGTAGAGAGTTCCAGCCACTTCACACATCATACATATGTACATTTGTACCGCCGAAGCGAGTATGATGTGATCAATAGTGAGCCATATAAATCAGAGTGTCACGGCGAGGAATCGAACCCCGTCTCGTTCCACTCGAGATTCAGTGATGGCCGAGCAGACGTGGTTTAACTCACACGGCTACGCTAGCTCCCTGAACTCTGATATAGTATGTGCAAATTGATTGGTGGTATCCGGAAAAACTCTCGAGTTCATCAGGCGATCAGTGATTTTACGCATAAGTAGGAAAAGAGCCCATACTCTATCACCTTCAGGGACATAATAGCCTAAAATTAGGCCAACATATCTGACCAGTGTGAGCATTTCGGATGCTGACGTTTTAATCGTAACAGTTTTACCGTCTAACTTGATACAGTTGCTTGGTTTGGACGAAGAGTCAGGACCATAGTCGAAAGAGACCAGCCTGGCTTTTAAAGTTTCTACATCTATCGCAGCGACATCCCTCACAAAATGATTTACAATAAAATTCATAACATACCTACAGCAACCTTCTAACCAATCGTGTAAAACGTCAGTCGCTACATGCTCGAATAAATTAAAACCTTTTATGGAAAGCAAAACACAACTTTCCTTGATTCCAGTTTTTGAAACATCATTTAATAGCAACTGTTCTTTATAACTTTTTAAATTTCTAAGCAAGGATTCCTTTTCTGTGCTAAGAACGTGCAATTGACTTTTACTTACATTGCATATTCGACAACAATATTGAGCTACAAAACTTTCTACGAACCCTAGTATACCATTCAAACCTAGGTTGTCACCCGAAATAGAGCAGACTACGAACTTAAGTGTCCCTGAGAACACCTCGGTATTTATTGCTACACCATTGGCTCTTAAAAAGTTTAACTCTTCAATGATTTGTTTGAACATTAGAGCATTCCCAAACTCAAGTCTGTCTGAAGAATGGAAAAGGGCTAATAAAAAAATGTAACTAAGTTTAGAAGTGTAGTGAGGTGGAAGGGATGGAAGCGAGGTGTAGACACCACAAAGCTTGTGTATGCCAGCATGAGAACCGAGGGGATTACCGATTTCAAAATCATCACAGTAAAGAATTATTGGAAGGATCAATTCATTAGGCTCCCCACGAGCAATGCCGCATACAGTTTTTTTCCAAGAAGACGCCTCCATAACATTTGTTACAGCAATATAAGGGTCTTCAATTACAGACAGTGTGGCCAAGTGCCGCAATGTATCAGTCATAACATCGACTTTACTGAAAAATTTTTGGAGCACATCCCTGAGAGGGATGACTTGCATGGTGCAAGGCATTCTTTTTAAAGTACCCCCCTCACTGGCATGCCTGTACTCATTCCTATACCCAATAACTATTTCTTGAGGGCGAATGAACATCCCTGTGGATTCTAAATTTTTAAAACGGAGGTGTTCGGTTCGATATTTCTTTATTATATCGGAACTAATGAAAGATTGAAGGGATCTATTCCTCTCTACCTCGTCTAAGTTGCACAGCTGTAATATTTCTTGTTTAATACCTTCTTTCAAAGGATCAGACAATAGGTCTCCTAACCCGTCCACTACTAACTGGACCACATTTCGAGGTACCAAAGGGTGGCTATATAGTTTTGATATGAATGCATTGAGGCTAGCATTAATAACATTTTTTAAACTACTACTTTTCTCACCATGTGATGTGGTGGCTACACTTGGCATAGGAGTATCCTCACTTTGAGAGGTATTAGGCTCTTCAGAGGCTGCAACAGACGGTGTCAACTCGGTAATTGAAGGAACAGGTATTTCATTTTTTTCAGAAGGACAGACAGACTGAGTTACTTGATTAAGAGTTACTTGAGTACTTTGATTAAGGTGAATCTTAAGGATGTGCTGTTTGAGACTACGTGCTGTGGAGAAATTACGGGTACATTTGTCATTTCCGCACTCAAATTTGGGATTAAAATTGTCAACCAACTTACAGATACTATTTTGATGAAAGGTCAATTCAGAGGGGAATTGGAATGGCTTTTTACAACCGTAACACCGAAGCATGACTGGTTAGAAGGTTGAATGTTATAATGTAAAATAAGTTTTTTAACTTACAAAGAGTCGAAATGGTGTAGAGCTATTCGGACGGTCTGGGTGAGCCTGTCGTGCTTTGTGGTTATGTTGTAAATGCCTTGTTGGATCAACAGCCACAATGCCTCACTTTCAAAAGGGTATTCCAGGCCAGTGGTCATGAAGATCTTAAATGCGACGTCCACTGCTTCTAAGAGAGACGTGAATTTGTAGGTAGTACTGTCAACAGTGACAAATACACAGGAAAAGTTTAATTTGTCGTCGCCTACTGCAATAACCCACGGCTGAAACGGGAGGTTGTAATTCTTCAGCTTACTCCTCCGTGCGGCTACAGTCTCGTCCAAATGGTCTTCTCTTGGTATTATTTTTATAAAACTTTCCTGCACCTCACTTCGCGATGGACGCCAACCACTACCCTTTTGTCTAGTGCCTGTAGAAAGGGACAGCAACGACTGAAGACAGAAGAGGAGCACCTGTGAGGTAAGTTCATCAGCTGAATCCTCACTGTCAACTGTTAAAAAAAGAGAGAAGAAAAATTATAATTAAACAAGCAGAAAAAATTTCGCAGCAAATCAACAAAGATAAATAGTAACTAACAAGTAGCAATTACAACATATTAATGGCATAGGTGAATGAATAAGTCTATCAGTCAGTAATTAATTAAAACATATTGATGACATGGGTAATAATTAAACATTTTAGCCCAAGCAATCAATATATAAGTTAAACAATAAGTTGGCAAGTGAAAATTGTGCATTGTGAAGATCCTACTGCCATTAATAACTAAGACAATTCATCTAAGAAACGTAAAAGGAGTTGTTTCCATTACATATCTATCTGATGTGATATATAAAAAAAATTTGCAGACAACTTTTCAGGAGCGGTAATACATAAAAGTGTAGTGCTAAATAAATTTTTCATTTACCTGTTAGTAAAGACAGATAGGGGTCTATGTGAGGCCTTAATTCTTTCCTCTTTGCCTTCTCTTTAAATGTAGCTAGTAGTGACGTGTGGAGGGCAGCCAACTTCAGATAAAGGCACCTCTCTTTGCCCGGGTACTCCCTATTGAAGTCTGCTAACAACTGAAACACATTAAAACAACAGTATTCAATTAAAGGCTCAGGACTAAAACCAGAAAAAAATATATATATATAAATATATATAAACAGGGTGGCCACGATAAACTGACTCACCCTGTTATCTCTTTCATTTTTGAAGGTAGAGAAAAAATTTAAATGGTAACTCACCATTCGCGTAATTTTATAATATGATTTTCAAAAATATTTTTATCTCATAGTTTCGGCGTTATCTCTCTCAACTTTGAAATCTTAAATGGTAACATAAATTTTTTAATTTTTTTTCTAAAATTATATTACCTTTGAAGAAAAATGAGCCTTGAATCAACAAAATCGGTTGAGAATTGACAGAGATATTCTGTTTTCAATATAACAAAAATGCTATCTTAATCTAAAAAAAATAAAAAAATCTTAATTCTGTTTATTTCACTTTGCTTTTCACTTATTAACGTTTGTTGAATGCATTTAGTGATCAACCTTTTTTTCCATTCCATTCAGGACAACATGGTTAGTATGACCTCTTTTGATCAGTGTTCCGACAATTTTCCATTTCTCTACAGTTTAAGGAAGGAATGGAAAAAAGGTTTGACTTTTGATCAGTAAATGCATTCAACTAACCAAAATAAGTGAAATAAACATAATTAAGATTATTTCATTTAATTTGCGATTTTTTTGTTGAGAGTATTTTACATTCTAAAATAGCATTTTTGTTATATTGAAAACTGAATATCTTTGTCAATTCTCAACCGATTTTGTTGATTCAACGCTCATTTATCTTCTAAAGCAATCTAATTTAAGAAAAAAATATACAAAATATAGGTTACCATTTAAGATTACAAAGTTGAGAGAGATACCGCCGAAACTATGAGATAAAATTTTTGGAAATCATATTATAAAACTACGCGAAAATCCAAGGTGAGTTACCATTTACAATTTTCTCTATCTTCAAAAATAAAAGAGATAACAGGGTGAGCCAGTTTATCGTGGCCACCCTGTATATATAGGCACTTCTTTAGATTTTTACTCCCCTTATAAAAACCAAAGTGTGATATTCCTATTGTCCCAAAGTACATTGGACTAAACATCACTTTGTAATAATACTTATTTGTCCGTCATTTATATTTTAAAAAAATCATAGGGGAGTAAAAATCTACAGAAGTACAGTATGCATAAAAGCATTAGGTACTATGCTTACCAGTCTATAACCATTAGGCGATTGAATCGCAGGGTACAGTTTAAAATACTCGTAAACCGCCAGTCCAGTTTTCAACTGCTTTTTCCTGGCCTCATAGCTAGTTTGCCAATTTTCTTCTACCAAGTGCCAGGGCTGCACTGATGACTTCAACAGTTGCAGGGCTTCTTCTTCTATCTGGTTCGTCTTGTATTCTTGCTCTTCCACTAGATGTGAATTGGGGGTTGTTGGCCCTGATTGACGAGGGGTTCTATTAGAGGGTGGCAAAGTACCTTTTCTTCGCTCCTTTCGCTTAAAATAATTATACGCCTCTTGAAAGGATCCAGAGGCGTTCCTTTTCGCCTGGAAATTCTGTGCCTTTATGTAGGCGCTATAGTAGAGCGTGTGGTCCTCGACCGGGAATAAGGTAAGGACTTCCTGTACCCAGCGGGTGAACTCCCCGCTGCTTATTAATCTGGCTGGGTCTGGATCCAAGACGCTGTTTATTACTTGTTTGGCAATTTCTCTTCTGTGCCCGTCAGGGAGCCTTTTATCGTGACCCCTTAATGCCAGTATGTCTCTGCCTGTACGCGACGATTTCAGCACTTGATACACCTGTAACACCCAGACAAACAAGAGAAATTAATTAAGTGTAGGCAAATAAGTAATAGTTACTATTATTTATTAGAAATTCAATTTTTATAAGTTTTTGGTAATATTCATACTACTGAACGTTTAAAAATTATAATTACTATTTACAAAGGGAGACAGACAGAGAAAAATATACTTCAGCGCCGGGACTCCCCCTCATTTCCAGTGTACTGGAGCTCTAACCAATTAAGCTACACTGAAGAATAATTTCCTCTGACGATATCAATACCTAATCCCAAATTAAGCTTTCAAATTTTTCTACAAGTCTTAGAAGTCAACAAACGACAATAGAACTAGACCGAGAAATACACTTGTAATTTGGAATTAGGTATCGATATCGTCAGAGGAAATTATTCTTCAGTATAGCTTAAATGGTTAGAGCTCCCGCACACTGGAAATGAGGGGGAGGTCTGTGGTTCGAGTCCCGGCGCTGAAGTATATTTTTCTCTGTCTGTCTCCCTTTGTAAATAGTATTATTTATTAGTAGGAAAATAGTATGATATTCAATTTTCACACTAATGGACAACTTGTTTCAAGGGAAAAAATAAACTTTACATTAATTCATTACACCAAGTTAATCCTAGGAGTAATGCTGAGAAAACGTTGGGGCAATGTTGGGTTTAATTATAACCGACATGTATAACATAAAATGTTGTCAAAAGTCAAAACAGATTTGAAATAAGAGAAATTAAATTTTAACAGTCACATTTTAAAGTCAGTCTAATCTCTGCCCAAAATGTAAAAAAATCTCAGATTAACAAGTACAAGTATTGTGAAAAATTGTACTCAATGACAACCTGAACTTAAACAATAAACAAAGTCAAACACTTACATAATTGTTGTCTAATGGGTCTGGTTTTGGCGAGGGCGGGCTGGACAGCGGGGAAGAACAAATGTTGGTATCCAATGATTGTCGGGATCGCTTTAGAGGTGCCAAGGGCATTACACTTTTCTCCGGGATATGAGTTTGTAAATTTGAATAAATTATGTCATTATTATTATTGTCATTTAAAGTAGAGTCTGATGCAACAAAATTACTGGTGTAACTTTCGTTTAAAGCCTCTAATGCCCGGAACCCGAAATCATCCCTGTCATCATTAACCGGCTCAGTAGGAGTTGCTGATGTCGTCGCACCCTGCAACATTATTGAAATCAAGTATTAACAAATTATAATAAGCAAACAATAAACAATCGAGGGAAAGCTAAGTAGGGAAGAAATATATTTAGATATCAATAAATAATGTAAAAGCAATAACATAACAATAAAAAATAATCAAAGAATTTAAATATACCAAAATTATAACATATTAAACATTATTAATTACAACATATTAAAAAATAACACATTTTTGTTCTATTCTTTTGATTTTTTAAGTTTATGTACTTAGTAAGTTGTAAAAATTCTTTGTTACAATTTCGGTATATTTATATTACAAATTAACTCCATGTCGGATTTAAACTTAAATCCAGCTATTAATAATCTTTAATGAACTAATACTTTTAGCTAAAAGTGAAAAATTGCCTCTGTTTTAACGATTCTTTTCCTTTTTCCTATTATGGGTAAAAAAAAAAAAATTCACTTTGTAACTTCGTACTGACAAAACATTATTTAGTGGTTTATATTTTTGTTACTATTCCGATGATAAACAAAACAGCGTTAATTGTAGAATACGAATATGGAATAAGAAAAAAACAAAAAAACATTTACTTACAGGAAATCTATTTTCAATAGCGTGGTCTTGGTCGAGTTTCCACGGTTCCCAGTTTTTCATAAATGTCAACCTTGGCCCAACTTTCGGAATTAAGCACGCTAGCAAATCTGGAGTTAAAGACTTGAGAGTGTGGAAGTTCACTTCGTTATCTGCACTTAAAAAAAAAAAAAAGATACTGAATACATTTAACTAGTGAAATAATGGGCTGGGAGGCACTAGGAGCTATGTATTAAACTTATTACAAATTCACAACAAGGTGAATCCTTGTTCGGGTAAAAAATAATAATAATTTACATTAGTTTCCTTCTAGGCCAGTGGTTCTTAACCGGGG
This sequence comes from Gerris lacustris, assembly GCA_951217055.1. NCBI lineage: Eukaryota > Metazoa > Arthropoda > Insecta > Hemiptera > Gerridae > Gerris > Gerris lacustris. Next base: position 32,809,513 of record OX578283.1, on the reverse strand, counting down.
GGGGGGGGGGGCGCGGCCCCCCAGGGGTTCTTGGAAGGTATTTAGGTACAATATGTATTATATTAGGAGATTTTATGGGGGCCGTGGTTACCAAAAGGTTAAGAACCACTGTTCTAGGCAACGTATGTATACTACTACTAGAAATGTATACTACTTTAAGACTAACTATACGTAATATTTACGTGGTGACTTAATGAAAAATAATTGTCAATCCTCACTAACGCATCGGGTAAAACTGAATTGAGTCTGTAATCGGGAAGGTATAGACGAAGCACTGCTAGAGGGTGGAGATTGTGTGGTTTACAGTTTTTCTGTGATTCACATTTAACTAAAACTGTACGTAATTTGGCTGAACTGAACGAGATGATACGGTCGAGAATCGCTTGGCGGCACAACTTTGCTTAATTTATACACTTGAGAGATTATATCCCTTTGTCAAACAGTACATTTGTATGATTTAAACATTTGAGAAATTATATATGTATGATTTGTTCATAGGAGGGTTTATATCCCTTTGTCAAAAAAATACGTTAAGAGTCAAAATACGTTAGAGTCCGCCATCTTTTCTATAAACCGTATCATATTGTTCAGTTTTACCCGTAATTTATACGTACATTTAGCTTTCTAAGGTTATGAGTAGAATTATTTCTATTATACTCCCTCTCTCCAAGAAGTCTCCTCGCGTGTATGCATGTAAATGTACCTTATACGGTACTTCCTTACATTGCAAATCTTAAATTTAAATTAAAATTAGGTATTTATTTAATTTGTCTAAATATTAAATTATTTTCATAACCGTTGATTTATTTTATAATTAAATTTAACTTAATTAACATGTTACATAAGAGGCTTCTTGAAGTTAATAAAGATAGAATAAATTATTAAATGAACAAGCAGAAAATAAAAGTTGTACTTACCAATAAATACTTGGACGTATTCTTGAAGGCCCCATGAAATTAATAACCTAGAGACGTATGCATCTCCACAACTTGCATCGCTACTCGATGTCATGTTGTACATTTTTAACACTCACTTTTTCAATATATAACGATAGTATTATGAACAACTCAATTTGAAAAAAATATAAAAAAAAGACTGAAAAACTTTCATAGATAATTATAGAAGAGAGAGATGTACACTTCGCCACAGCTACACCGGTATTGTTGTAAGATTAAGATGGCGAGGGCAAGGGTACTGTGTAGAGGGTACTGAGAGGTGAGGGAAAAAAGCTTGGAAACCTCCCCACCCTCGAAAAAAAGGCTAGTACAAACTGTTCTAACCCCCTTCTCTCGCGTGATTGTACCCTTCGACTCCTGCTTCAAAAACGTGATTATGTTTTTTCCTTGTATTCAGGTACAAAACCGCGATGAAATACAAAACAGACATGACACTTGTTAGGGTTGTACTTTTCACAATAGACCTGCTATTTTAACAGAAACAACTTTCTTCTTAACACTAAATACTTTTTATACAAGAATTTTACCTGGTACCCGGGCTTCTTTTCAGACATCACAACTTCTTTAAACAACTTAACCGGATATATTACAAATAATGCAAGGAAATACTGGCATCAATGCGTCCCCAAGCTACACGAGGAATCTACGTTTTGCTGTGTGTGGGCACTTAAAAAGCGAAATACACTAATTTTCAAGGGCCCCTTCTGAACTTAAAACGAAATTTAAAAATAAAAAGACGGAGGTTTCTTGTAAATTTAATTCTGCACAAGTTAATCCCAATTTGTACACTCTACGACGATTATTGACGGCACAATGTAGGAAATAAAATTTTAAGATCTTAATATATTTTCACCACATTGAGCCTTACTTATTAGCCATGTGAAGTAAAAATTGGTTTCAAACTGTACAGAATTAAATGTGTAAGAGACCTGAAGTGTTAGATTTTTGTCATTTTGCTTAGAACCAATTATTTTTACATGTTAGTTGCTTCTTAACCGTTATTATTGGAACGAAGTTCCTTATGGCACGTTCTGGAGCCCGGGAGTGAATCCAAAAAAAAAGACCAAAATCACCGTCACATAAATAACCGTCACAAAATCACCGTCACGCAAAAACCGTCACGAAATCTACCGATGACGATAAATTGAGTAAAAGATCACTGAGTTAGTTGAAATTTGGTACAAATGTTCATTTTACCAATGCCCAGGCTGAGTTCGTTGAAAAATGTTATCCGCCCAAGCGTTCACGCGCCACGCTCGCGTGAACGTAAGCTTCAAAAAGACGGGAAAAAATGTTATTATGGAAGCCTGTTACTTGACTTGTTTATTTTGTTATATGTCAAAATGTCACTTGTTTTTGTAAACATCGAAAATATAATCACGGTCTTATTAAAAGTAAAATTGATCTGTGCTCACGCTTATTTCAATATATTAGGTATATTATTATAATACTGCGTATTTAATGCAAGAAAAAATTCTAACTTCATCTATTTAATAAAATATTTTAACTTCATCTAGACCAAAACCTTTTTTAATTTTTTTTTTTTAGTGAAACGAACACCGACACTATTATGAAGTGATATAGATCGCTAAATTTATTAAAGTGGACCCAAACGTTTAAAGCAAAGAAAACAACGTTCTTACCGATATCTAACGTTCTAACGTATAACGATTTTTATAAAACTTTTTACACATTGTCTAAAGTACAGTTGAAACAGGCATGAAACATTTCAACCGGATTCAAGCAGAAGCTTTAGAGTAGGGAAGAGATATATTTAATAATATTTTAAATTAATAGGCCGGGTAGGTAGAAAACAGTCGTATTTCAATCCAACATTCCTTTAACAAACATACTCCTTAACTATAAACTCATCATGATCAACTTTTTTCTTATATTCAATATATATTTATGGTAAGACGCTTGCTTTAATTATACAAATAATGATTTTCTTTTAATTTTACCTTAACTCTGCTAGGTACAAACAGTTCGTTACTTTTAATTTTGTCTCTTTTCTAACTCCGCCATGTATAAGTAGTTAGCAATGTGTACGTACTTAGCAGTGTTATTTTATAATTTATATTTAATGAAAAATGTAAGGAACTTCGTTCCTACCGGGTGTCCCGCGACACCACACGTATTTTTTTCATATGGTGAAGAATCAAGTTTGCAAGTGACAAAAACTTTTATATCTTTCATATACTTTCTTTAAATCCAATCACATTTCCACTTTTTAAATGTACAGATTAGAAAGAAAGTATTCCCAGTGGACTTAAATATGCTATCACTTGAATTCTTGAGAAGAAGAACTTGGTATCATTTCCATACTTAATTTGTAAGTACAAACTTTATGAGTTTGTTTGTCAAGCCCTTCTTTTTGTTAAGTCGAAGGAATTGAAGAAATAAGATCCTAAAATCACAATGTAGAGCACATTTTTCCTTAAAACGTAAAAGAGTGTCCCTTTTATCGTTTCATTTTAATTTGATGTTTGTTATTATTATTATTGTTACTTTGTTCTTGATTCAATTGTATTTTGTTTGAAATTTTACCAGGTTCTAGAGGCGTTTCCAATAACTTTTGTTAATAGAAACGCCACAAAAAATACGCCTTACAAATTTAAAATTACAGTAAAAATATCATAACAAATCTATCTTTATATGTGTACTAAATTATGACACGTTATAGGAACAATATTCCTATAAGTTACTGTGGTTATATAAGACAAATATGGTAATTCACATTATACAAATAATCAGATTTACTATAGCGACCGTTGCTTATTAGGAAACGCTCATTCTAAGGAAAAGAAAATAATTATAAAAATAGTCTGCCAATTAGTGTGGCAGCTTCGTCGTATTCTACAACGTACTTAAATAATGTTTTATGCTTTTACAACCTTAAATTAAACTAGGCATCGCGTGGCTCTATCATTGAAGCGAGCGTATAGTGATAAATATGTATTGAATATTGAAAAAATAGATAATCATGAATCATGATGAGTTGATAGATAATGGGTATAGTAGTAGTACAGCGGCTAGTAGTAAGGGAACCACCCTACATTCTTACTATTCCTCTAACCACACTCCTTTTCAATTATTATAAAATGTATCTCTTTGCTACAAAAAAACTACTGCATGTATAAAATTGAAATTTTGCATGCCTGTTCCAATTGTGCATTAGATGGTGTATATGAAGTTTTATTAAAATCGTTACGTTAGAACGTAAGATATCGGTAAAAAGGTTGTTTTATCTATTTTAAACGTTTAGGTCCGCTTTAACAGTTTTAGCGATCTTTATTAATTCATAGCGGTGTCGCTGTTGGTTTTACTAAAAAATGTTATTTCAAAAAAATGTTCGTCTCATCGAATAAGTGATGATAGAATTTTTTCCCGTCCTGAAATTCCAATTTTAAATTTGAAGCTCACGTTTACGCGAGCATTGCGCACGAACTCTTGGACGGATCACGCTGTCCAACGAACTTAGCCTGAGTATTAGTAAAAGGAACATGTATACCAAATTTCAACTAAATCGGTCAACTTTTACTCAAGTTATCGTCGGACACGTAAACGTTACTCACAGACAGACAGACAGACAGACAGACAAGATGCATATTTCGTTGAATGTAAGAAGCTCGCTTACGCTCGCTTCAATTAAAACCTTTGTTATAAATCTGGGGCTATCTGCGGGCCACTTCCGACTAACCACCCAAATATCATTCAAATCAGAAGAGTAGTTTTGAAGATATAGGTGTAAATAAATTTATATGTTTGTGCGTATGTGGACGAGAAACAAATGAGAGCTGGAGGTTGAAACCTATATTGGACCAGGACCCACAATGGACCAGTTATGACTTACTATCCAAATTTCATTTTAATCGGACGAGTAGTTTTTAAGATATGGCAGTTCGCAATAATTGAGTGACAGACACGGAACTACAAATGTTCCCTGATGTCAGAAACAGATTTGTGTCATGGAATTATTTAAATCGGAGATATAACAATAATTATTCGTTCTTCAGAACAATCTCATATAGCTTCCGTTACCTTCGGCAAGCTTGGAAGCAATAAATTGTTTACATTTTTGTAACATTTATATATTGTAATTATGTTACAATAAAAAATGATTATTATTAAAATCAATTTGTGAAAAAGTTATTTTTAGGAAAATAACTAACTTTCAATTAATGTCTAATTTCACTGTCATTATTTTTACTGCAATAAGTTAGTCTAAAACTTATATCAATACAAGCTTTCTAATGCTATTTCTGTTTCTAAAAAGAGGCCTCAGATTCAAATCCATCAGGACTTTACTTTTAATATGCTTTTATAAACAGCCAGCCCTATTTATGCTATAAAACAGAACTTATAACGGGGCCCTTACACTCTTAAACATGTTTGTCAATCCTTTAAATTCGCTAAAACCGAAACATAAAGATATCAAAAATCCTCCGATTTTTAGCACACTAACACCCCCCCCCCCCCCCCAAAAAAAACAAAACAACATGTTGTTGGTCTCTATAACTGCGTACGTTTTACCTTATTATTCTTACTTTTCCTCAACTATGGTGGGAAAAGTATTATTTTAAATAAAGTGTTGCTTAAATTAAAGTATTATTTTAAATTATAAGTGTGTGCAAAAAAGGCATCCTATACTTATGTCAGTAAAAGGTAATAAATTCAATGCAGTATTACAGATTGCTTGGTTCTCATGGTGTCTCAGGTGTAAGCAGTGTAAACTACGTTACTAAAAGTGAAAGTTAATATGTCTTAAGTTAATATCTAAAACCCTCTTTAACTATTTTAAGAGATATTTTTGGAATTATTTTTACATTTCTTTGAAATAAAAAATAATATAATCCTTCTTTTCTGTAGTGTATTTATAAAAAAAAGGGAAAAGAAATTTAGAATTATTCCCCTAGTGCCCTAGATTAAACTTTTACTACTAAAGCAAGGATTAAGTCAAGGGTTTGTCTCCCCTGGGTACAGTAGATTTGGTTTTACCCTTACAGGTAAAACGTTGATTTCTTCACTCATGAAGATCTTTGAAAAACACATCAGGTCTAAAGTAATAAGTATACCATTATGAATTACTTAAAAAATATTTAACGGAAATTTACAATAATAATTATTATGAAACCTTACAAAAAAAATAAAAATAATAATAATAATGAGTCCTGTAAAGGGAGAAAATTGGTTATTGATTGTAGGTGTCTTACATGGAGAAAACCCAAAATGGTTGAAATTTGAAATAATGGATAATAAGATTGAGAAAAATTTTGAAGTTAACACACTGGCTGAGCTTACAAAATTACAGGAGGGAGAAGGATTATTCAGTTTCTAAACATGAAATATTTCCCTACCAGATACGAGCAATCTTGAAAAGCCTGAAAGAAATAGAAAAAGAAGTGACGGGATGAGTTTTTTACATTACATCCGGGCGTCCTAAGCTTTCCCGTGATTTGCCAGGGCAATATTTCATGCTACATCACTGAATAATACTTCTCCCTTCTGGTAAATTTGCAAATCAATACCTTACGGGCTAATTAATATTCAAGAACAGCAATTTTACAAACTCGTATTGCTCTTACCACGGACATACTGATTTTTCACTATTTCTAGTCAACCTGGCTTTACCAAATTGCAGGGAAACTTGCTGTTTGTACTACCATACCAGACTTGTGCTTATAAGTACCGACATATTTCTTATAAGTACCACCAGAGTTCATGTCTCCAGGCTTTTTAGGAAAGCAATTCTCCAAATTGTAATTAAACCGGCCGGAAGGTTGAAATATTACCAATCTCATGCTATTTTTTTAAAAAATCCTTGATTTATGAACTAATTCGAGGCTTTTTGAAAATGCCATTCCATTACGTGCTCTCTCCAAAAAAAAATTTCTCTCAGTGTAACATCCTCTATCTTCAGTTAAAAAACTTAGTTTAGTTCTAAGTTTAGTCCCTAAAAATAAACCAAAAGCCTTACGCTTCACTTTAGAAGATAGGTTAATTAGATACTTAAAGCCACTTTTATAAAAGTTAACAATGTTCTAATTTTTCCTTTTTATAATTTTTTAACAGCATTTTTTTTCTTTCTCTTAATAAAGCACCGTTAGAAAAAATGATGATAATCTCGACCTTTAGAAAAAATAAGAGGTTTTTCTTTTTTTTTCTTTTACACCCACTTCTACCTGAGAGATTTTTTTTTTAAAAAAAAAAGGATGGAGTACCTGAGTCTTAACACATGACCACTCATCTATAACAACGAACAAAAAAGAAAATCATCTTTTCCTTTAACACTTGGCCGCTGTTATCTTCACAAAGAAGCCAGGTCCCTCCCCCGAGTAACTTGAGGATAAAGGATAAAGGTGGTTTTATTACGTCGGAGAAGAAGGACTTTAAGGTTGTAGGTAAGTTAGAGTCTTTTCTAGCTCGGTGCAAAGTGCTTGCCTACGTAGGTAGTTTTTTTTGGTAAAAGTTTAGTGGTTTAGATTTCCTCGAAGCCCCTAGTTTTTCCCAAGGTCTAATATAATCTGTTTTTCCTGTGAAGGAGATAAGGCATGCTTTACTCTGCTCCCTCATTCTAGGGGTTTTGTCCCTTGGCTTGGTTTTTCTCTTCTTTTTTCTTCCGTCTCCTTCGCTTCTACGTGAAAATTCAAACCCTCTTCTTCTGCCACTTTTCCTCTGGTAAAGTCTTTTAGAAAAAGAAGCAGCCGCTGCTTGCTATACGTAATTATCCCATTACTTTGTACGACTTTATCATCTTCATATTATCCTTTTCAGTTAAGAAAAAAGGACCTCTCCTCTATTTTCTTCTCCCCAATTTTGACTCTTAAGAAAACTTAATCTTTTTCCATAAAAAAGATTTCAAAAAATTTCCCTACTTTTTTCTTTCATTTTCTATAGAGTGAAATTAAGATGATTTTTCATCCCTCAAAAGCGAAACTACAAAGCTGCCCGACTTTCTCTTCTATCGTATCTTTTTGATTTCCTTCTCTAGACTTTTCCTTTTTAATTTTAATTTGAATTTCTTGTTGTTTTTTTATTATTTAAATAAATAAATAATAAGGCCTTTTGTTAAATAAATAAAATATTTTGTTATAACTTGAATATGCTGGAGAGAAACAATTTAAGCACACATTCATGTTTATTGTCAAAAACATAGATAATTTTACAGACCCCATAGATAATTTTTACAAACAACTTTTAACTACTTTAGTTGACCATCAGGAAACATCAGTTAGATAAAGGGGAGTTCAAGAAATCGTGGTGCTAAAGGCATGGGACATTTCGGATCTGCCATCTATAGACAAGGAAGTAAACCGTAGAATAGTATTGAGAGGGAGAGCTTTCTACAAGCCATGTAAATCGAAGAACTTATGGCGCGGAATCGAACCCTTGACCTCGTGCTGCTCTCGATTCATTGATAGCCGAGCAGACGTGACAAGTGTCTTTAGGCCCACGGACACATAGACTCCCAATATAAATAGTATATCAATTTTAATTTGGCTTATAATATTTGTCGAGAATTCAAATTAATGATGTTTTGTATTTATTTTCAGGTTGGCTGGTTGAAAGCTGAAGATCAAACAGTATTGAGTCTGCACACTAAAGTCGTAACACACAACTCTCGTATCTCTGTGACACATGACAATCAGAGGACATGGCGTCTTCACATCAGACAGCTCAAAGAAACCGACAGGGGATGCTACATGTGTCAAATTAACACCTCCGTCATGAAGAAACAAGTCGGCTGTATCGACGTACATGGTGAGTGTATATTTATTTCTCACATAAATAGTAATCCATTGTCTGTTATATTATTTGTAGCTTTTCCTTTTTAAAAGAGCAGTGCAAAAGCATAACGTATAAATAAAATAGTATGTGGTTTTACTACTTCGCGCATAATAAAACATTCGTTGTTCTACGAGTATCATATCGAAAGGTCTATTCTCGCTTTTTTTTGTTCATCCACGTCTTGAGCTAAAACACTCTCATTGCTTTTCTTAAGACCATTTTCCATTTATCTCTATCAGCTGCCCTTGATCTCTATCATTGCTATCAGGCCATATTCCGCATTTTTCATCGTCTCCTTCTTCTTCGATTGGATTTGAGATTGATACAAATCTTCTTTTCGCATTTTTGTTTGGATATCCTTGCCTCAAGAAATTTTATCTGAATAAATATTAATACATCTGAGATCAGAACGTTCTTTCCTCCAGTTGTTAAGTCGATATTTACTTCTATATTTTACAACTAGTCTCTTTATGTTCTGTTTATTATTTTCTGTTTCGATTTACTTACTATTAAGCATATATTAGGGTTATAATTGGCTGAGTTCGTGATAAGATCGTTCTTAAGTTTTAACGAGATTATTTACGGTTTTTTGGAAGTTGAAGTGGCTTAAATTGCACGGGAGTGCTCCGAAAGGTGTTGTTGTTAAGTGATAGTGTTATTTCAGCAAATCTCCGAAGAAAATATTAATTAATCAAATATACAAATTGCGTATTAGTAATAGTCTATAAAAGTATTGAAAATTACGAAACGAGTTAAGTTAAGAATATATCGATTTATATTAAAGTCGATCTATATGTTAAACGGATAGGGATTCGACCCTTTTAATGATCGAAACTGCTATCAGTTAGTCAAATTAGAGTCATATACCACCTGTTGATTTTAACTATAAAAATGTCGGCAATGGGATCTGAAAACGAAAATAAAATAAAAATGACCATGGAAGAAAAGATTGACTACATTTTTAAGAAGATGAGTATGCTAGAAAATCTACAATCAGACGTAAAAATGTTAAAAGAAAACCTAGATAAGAATGTAGAAGAAATCAAGCAAAGAGTAGAAGATTTAACTGAAGACGTAAGAGACTGCAGAGAAGAAACTAAAGAGCTAAAAGTAAACCGGAGGTCGAATTTAGTTATATTCGGTCTCACGAATTACAACAAAAACGAATTTATTGATGAAATAGTTACAATTCTGAAAGAAATAGACATCGACGCTAGGAGATATGACATAGTCAATGTCAGGCCAGTTGGATCTCACAACTCTAACTCTTATGACACAAATGTAATTACGTTAGGCTCACACTTCCTGAAAAATGATATACTACGTAACAAATATAAGCTTGATGACAGTGAAGCCTATCGAAACATTCGAATTAAAGAGGATCTGCCTCTCGAGATAAGAGAAAAGAGGATCGAACTAAACGAATATAAGAAACTACTAAAGAATAAAGGCCACAAAGTGTTAATAAAGTACGACAAACTTATGGTCGATAGTAAAATGGTTACTCTAGAAGAATTGAGAGAAGATGAAGGACCTGTCCGGAACACCAAAAGGCCAAGAAGCAATGAAGTTTCACCAGCCGAAAATGCTAAGAAGAAAGTGCCCGAGGCTAGGAAAAGAGGTAGAGGAAGAGGCCGTGGACACAGTAGTACTAATGTAATAAGCGAAATATCGACACGAGCAAGGTACGGCAATCTAGATCACTTTATAATGAACAAACCTGAATTATGTCAAAAAGAATTAGCCAGCACTAGTGGAAGGACAGTGGACAGGAACAGTGAGGCAGAGCAAGCTACCAGTATGGTGCAGTGCAAAGAAAAAGAGATCATCTTGGACAATGGTAAAAACAACGGAACAAAAGAAGAAGAAGTGAAAGAATAGCAATTAAGGAGGAGAAAGAAAAAAAGGAAAAAGAAGATAATAATAGGCACGTTCAATTGTAGAACTCTTCAATCAGATGATAGATTAGTAGAATTCGAGTATGCTATTGAGAGAAAAGAACTAGACATCATAGGCCTTGCCGAAGTGAGACGGAACTATGAAGCTTTTACAGATCTTAAAGGAGGGTTAACCCTACTACACTCGAAGGCTGAGAAAGGAAACCTTGGTGTGGGTTTCTTAGTCTCTTACAAGGTTAAGAAGAACATTATAGACTTTAAGCCGATAAACGAGAGACTAGCTATGTTAAGTATCAAGTTTGGTAATAACAAATTAGCCTTTGTGCAAGTCCATGCACCTACCAGAGACTGTCCAGATGAAGACTTAGAGCACTTCTACAACAAACTAAATGCTGAATACGAGGAAGCTAGAAAGAAATATAGCAAAGTAATTATCATGGGCGACATGAATGCGAGAGTCGGCGTTCAAGAAATGAACGAAGAGGAAATAGTGGGGCCACACGGGGTAGGAAGTCGAAACAATAGAGGAGAAACTCTTATAGAGTTTGCTAACAGCAAACAGATTAAAGTAATAAACACCTACTTCGAAGGAACGCTAGAGGACAAATGGACTTGGTGCTCACCCAGAGGTCACAAGTTTGAGATAGACTTTATGTTATCAAGCGATATAAACATGTTTAAAAGACTATTTGTGGAAAAAGAGTTAAAATTCAGCTCGGATCACAGATTGATAATTGCGCAGCTAGAGATAGACCCAAGAAAATACTATATTAGACAAAAGGAACCCAAGAAGAAATTAACAATAAAAGGAAATAAAACAGAATACAGCCGATATTTATCAGAAATGTTTGAAAATAATAATATAAATGATAAAGACAAAATAGAAGTAATTTATAACAAAATACTTAACAATATTTTGGAAGCAGTGGAAAAAGATAAGGCTACAAATATAGAAGACAAGAGGAAAAGAAGCAAGAAGCTGTCTAAAGAAACAATTAAGCTAATAGAAGAAAGGGAAAATATCAACAGAATAATAGATAAGACAGAAGATATTAAAAGGAAACACACTCTAATTAGGAAAGAAGTTAGAAAGAAAATAAAAGAAGACATCAAGAAGTATGAAGAGGAGACCATAAACAATATTATGAATGAATACGGGTCTACAAAAAGGGTGGCAAAAGAACTTTCAAAGGTTGACAAACAGTGGATGCATAAGCTGGAAACAACGAAAGGTATAATAACACGAAGAAAACTAATTCTAGAAGAAGCAACTGACTTCTACAAAAGTATTTTCAAAGGTGAAGAGGTAAGTGTAGATGATAAAAGTGAGGCTAGTGAAAATGAACCTGAAATACTGAAAGAAGAAATAAGAGCTGGCATTAAGAAACTAAAGACCAACAAAGCCCCAGGAGATGATAACATATGTAATGAATTGCTTATATACGGAATGGATGCCTTGATAAACCCATTGCACGCTCTATTTAATAAGATGCTCAGAGAGAGGAAGGTACCCCACAAATGGAAAGTAAGCAAAATAATACTCATACATAAAAAAGGAAACAAGGAACTGATCAATAATTATAGGCCGATCAGCCTAACTTCAGTATTTTACAAACTTTTCACCGGTATACTACAAAAAAGAATGATTAAAGACATATATGAGTCACACTCAGTAGAACAAGCAGGATTTCGCCCAGGATTTTCGACCAACGACCATCTTCAAACAGTGAGACAGATATTAGAGAAATGTAATGAATATAATGTGCCTATATTGATGTGCTTTATCGATTTCAACAAAGCATTCGATTCATTAAAACATAGTGAGATATGGATTGCGCTCAAAGAAGCTGGAATAAAAGAAGCATATATACAAACGATAAAAGAAATCTATAAAAATAGCGAAGCATACATAGCCCTAGAAAAAGATGGTGAGAGGTTCAAAATAGAGAGAGGCGTAAAACAAGGATGCCCGCTTTCATCCATTATTTTTAATTGTGTGCTAGAAAAAGCTTTTAGAGAGATAATATGGAGCGAAGTAGGTATTGATGTTCATGGCCGTAAGCTGAGCAACCTAAGGTTTGCAGACGATGTTCTTCTGTTTTCTACAAACGAAATTGAAATGAAAGGCATGGTAAACAATTTGATAAAAACATGCAGAAAATATGGACTGGTAGTAAACTGGACAAAATCCAAATTAATGTCAAATATAAGCCAAGATGCATTAGAGATGGAAGAAGGTGTGATAGACAATGTCGAGGAATATATCTATCTTGGTCAGCTGATCTCTCTGCACGACTCAATGAATAGTGAGATAAAAAGAAGGATTAAAATAGGATGGAGAAAATTCTGGCATCTTAAGAAAATCTTTAAAGGCTGTGTATCTGAAAACATCAAAGTAAGAACCTTGCAAAGCTGCATTTTCCCAGCTATCCTCTATGGAAGTCAGACTTGGGCCTTAACCCAAAAATTGGACGAGAAGCTAGTTTCCGCGCAATGCCAGATGATAAGAGCTATGACTGGCATAAGCAAGATGGAGAAAATAAAGAATAAAGAGTTAATAAGAACATACGGAGGGAGAAGTCTAATGAAAGAAGGCCACAAGATAAAATGGAGATGGGCTGGACACGTGTACAGAATGGACACGGAAAGATGGACTCGAATAGCCACAGAATGGACTCCATATGGATGGACTAGGAACAGAGGAAGACCGGCAAGAAGATGGGCAGATGAATTTTCAGAAAGAATAGGAAAGTTATGGCATAGAGCCACTGCAAATAGGCAAAGCTGGAAACAGGCAGTACAATTTCAAATAAGATAGCAGCACTATGCAGACGAAAACCTCACAATTACCCCTAAAAAGGGAGGATTTTGCTTTATTAAATAAAGTGTCGATGAAGCTATAATAATAATAAAAAAAAAAAAATAAGCATATATTAAATTGTGATACCTGATTTGATTATCTTCATTTGATAAATATTTTGAACATAATTTAAAATGACAATTTTATCCATCCAGACAAATTCTGAGTTGGAGTCATCCCTAATCAGTTTATTGATTTACTTTAACTAGCCCAAGTTGTCTCCTTAACCCTAGAATGACACCGGGGGTCTGTATGACCCCAAGTAAAAGAGTTTAAGCGCAGAACTTATTTCTGTGAATCACAGATGTTTTTTTTTCCTTGTCTAAATACTCTTTGCCTTCCTGCCCCCCTATTTCACCAATCAAAGGTGTCAGTTTCTGCATAATCTTTGTACAGTGAGCTTGTCAAGTGCTTCTGGGGCTGGCTTACCCACCAACTTTTTTTAGCCAACACTAATTTATAGTTGCTCTAATCAACCCTCCATGAAGATGATTCTATCGATCCTGACACAGGCAAGCCTGAAATCATCATTAGCTGTAATAAAATAAAAGGTGGGACAGATTCGTTTGACCCGCAGGTGGCCTCAGCGGTTTTTCTTTGGTATGCTCGATCAGGCAGGTGTCATCGCTGCTATTCTTCATTGTATGGCCAACTGGCAAAAGAAACTACCACGGAAGGATTTTATTTTTGAATTAGGCATATCCCTAGTCAAACCATGAAGGAAAGGATTAAAAGACAAGAATGCTATGCAGTGATTGCCATGGTGCTATTTGTGATGAGCATCTGTCCTTCAAATGTTTAAAATGCTAAAAGCCTCACTGTAGACATTTTGTATAATTTTGTGATTTTTTGTCTTTTATTGGTTCCTTTTTATAAAAAAAAATAGTAGGAAATTTGTTTTCTGGCCTTTTTTTAATTTTTAAAACCAACTTTGTTACAACAAAAAGTTACTTTCTTTCATACCTTGTTTCATTATATAGAAATAGTTTATAAGTCAATAAAATTTTTAAAATTTTATTTTTCCTTCTTCTGTTCATTGTATTGATCCTGTAGATTGAAATTAATATTTTTATATTACAATAATATTTCACTCGTTTCAGGATAAAGGTAAAACCTAGGTGGGGTCATATAGACCCCACGGTGTCTGATTAGAATGTGGAAATAACGGTGTCATTCTAGGGTTAAGTTTTATATTAATCAGAATAAGGTGCAAGATTTTTACGATAATCATTTAGGGACCATGTAATTATTCGTCTGATAATTTTAGGGATTTACTCTAACTTGCCCTAGTATTATCTTAATTAGAATGAAGATACAGGATTCTTACGATAATCATTTAATAATTTAATTACATCTAATAATTTTAGGGATTTACTCTAAAACAAATGGTGTATACTTTGTAGGTAATATACAATTAATTAATACCTTTGATGCTAAATAAATAGAACGGACAGAACGGGCACATGAGCTGTCCCGGTAGTGTGTATGCTATACTGGACCACGTAAAGGGATTGTTAGGATGAATTGTCTTTCATATGGAGAAACAATTTTTTTTTGAAAAGTTTGAAATCCGCGACAACGCAGCCGAGGCTCGGCCTTCCCATATGTGGCAAATCCCTGCGTCGAGTTGTAATAGGCCTTATATTTTTGAACACCATATCTTACAAACTACTTTAATTCTTAACTACTTTAACGATTTTAATTCTTAAAAAATTCTTTGGCTCTGAAACTTTACTGGAAAAGGTACAAAATTAAGTAACTATGGGCAAAAATTGCGTTTTTTGGTCGTTTTGCTTCAATAACTTTTAAAATAATAATTGTAGAGTTTATTGGGCGACTTTTGTACATCTCGCAAAGTTTACTAATAGTCCAAGGGACCTCGTTTTTTTTGTTTATTTATTTATTTTAATTTTAATTTTTTTATTATTAATCACCTGGTTTTAAAGCCCTTGAAAAGTTGTAAAAAAATTAACTTTTTCACGTAGTGAGCTTGTTTCTCCCTGACTCACATGATCATTTTTTCATCACCCATTTTTTAAATAAAGGAAAAAACTTATGAATTTCTTCTAGCTGGAATAAAAACAGCTGTGAACCTTTGCTAAATTCTCGCTTAATAAGTGTATGAGGCAATTATATGACATGACATTTTATAGAAAAGACTGTTTTATTCTTCATTTATATACATTTTTCTAATAATAAAAAGATTTAATCCCTTTTTAACGAGCATTTAGGTTGAGATTAACATTAATTGTGTAGATAAGCAGAATTTTTTTTTTTTTTTTTGCTAAACTACATATTGATTTTTCTCTGCTTTTTGGAGCTGTTCTAATTTAGGATACATTCAATATTGTGAAATGAAATTTAGTGATTAGGTCATAATCATTCTATTGTTGGTCCCATATAAGTTTCAACCTTCTGCGCTTATTTGTTTATCTTCCTCATGCTCACAAACATACATTTATTTACACCTACATCTTTAAAAGTAATCATCTGATTTTTATGAAATTTTTATGGTTTGTCGAAAGTAGCATGCAGATAGCACCAGCCTAATTTCAACCGTCTGCGCACTTTAAATCGTGCTAAATTAATAAGTCTATGTACTATAAAACCCCATGGTTAACTGACTCACTGACTGATATTAATGTTAACCCACTTCCAGAAGAGCAAAAGAGACTTGCGGTTTGCGCCATTCGACGCGCAACGTCCATATTGTGAACTAAAATAATTATACAAAGTTCACTTTACCCTCTCCTTCCCCCTTTCAAAAAAAAAAAATGGCCGACTTTAAGCTGTATTGGGGACTTATTGCGGCTAAACGGTAAGTCGTATTGGAAAACGGATAGCACCAGCGGTAACTGATTTTAAAAGATCTACAACTTTGGTCCTATGACTTTTTGTCATATCATCATCGGTTGTACCTTAGATGCTGATAATTTTGGTATTTCTTTTTTTCCTTTTTGTCTTTGAATGGCCATAGTTTCTATAATAGTTGACTGATTTTATTTCTGATTATTATTTTATTAGTTCATCCTATTTGCTGAGAACATGAGAGTAAACTTTTTCCTGAGTGCCGTGCCACGTGACCACATTTTTTGGTATATCATTTGAAAGGCCTTGATATGTACAATAACGCTATTTTATTGGTTTATTTTTTTTTAAAAAATGTACTCGTACTTTTACCTATTTTTAATTTTGTTGCAGGTTAAAGGGTTTAAATAATTTTTTATTAGGTTTTTTATTTATATTTATTTATTAATCAATTAATGCCCTTTTTTATTGTTTGTTTTTCAAAAATATAATTTTGGTACCTCAAATTACAGAGTACAAATGTCAAAAATAATCTTTTATAATATGATGTATATCGTTGAAAAGCTCTTGAATAGTTTTTGTTACGTCCTATTTTGTGTTGTTTCTAGTTTTGAGAGGGTAAAATTTAAAAAAAATTGTCAATTTTTTTTTTTTTTAGAGAATAATGGTTTGTTAAAAGCATAAAATCCATGAAGTAAGTGAATAGGATGCGAGGAAGCTATGTGCCACACTAATTGGCAGTCTATTTTAATGTTTTGTTATTGATTGTTTATATTTGATATAGTCTTGACACAGAAATATAGAAGACGTTTTTGTTGGTTTTTCAATCTTATAAAATCGAGTTTTCTATAGCTTTCTAAGTTTGATTATTTTCCGTAAGCTGGTTATATTGTATTTTGGGGTTTGAGAACCTTAACACGGAACAATTATAGTATATATTTTTAATACAGCGTTTTATTTCTGGAATAACGTTGGAGGGTTATACGATATTTAATACGTTATATTACGTTCTGAATTTATTATAGATCCTGGTTACAATTGTTACCTATCACATTTGACATTAAAATTTATTGATATTTTCTTTCAATTATTCGTCACTTAAAGAATGTATATTGTCGCTTTTGTAGCTACCATACTACAGTAAATATATATTGTCGTTTTTGTAGCTATTATATTAAATATATATTCTCGTTTTTGTAGATAAGTACTATATAGTAATATTATAAGTCAATTTAAGAAGTATATACTTTATTCTTTTGTAGCTAATATACATATAGTAAAATTATAATGTAATTATTCGTCAATTAAAGAGGACTATAGACTTGTCACTTACGTTATAATTTAATTAAACCAGTTATTAATTAATTACATTAGCTGTTAATCCCTTAACAGGTTTGTATAAAATGATGTTTTAATATTGCGTTAATTTTCAAATGAAAGTTTAATAATAGAGTAGTTAAAAGACAGAGAACAAACTAAAGAAGAGAAAGATTTACTGTAGAATTAAGTCGAAGTAAGAGAAGGAGATGAAACTTTATTACTTCAACACTGTAGCAAAAGTATCGAGTTCTCGAGACACGATACTCTTCACTTCTCTAGATACGATGCTGTTCATTTCTCAAGATATGCTGCTGTTCACTTCTCAAATCTCGCTGCTCTTTATATTTCCACAAACTTATATACCTTCCTTTACTTTTAGACTAAAACTTTCTCATAAAGTCTTATCTCTGTCAACAAACTAAGTTTTAAAACAAAAAAAAAAAAAAATATACCTTTCTCTTGACGCATTCAGATTTATCTTTCTTTTCCCTGTTTTATATATTTATATCATTTTGTACAAAATTATACATAAAAAATAAAAGAATATTTAATAATAATTAAACATTATCAAGTAAGTATGCATCTATATATTTTTAATATAGCAGTTTTATTTTTGAAAGAAAGTTGGAGGGTTGAACTATATTTTAATATAATGTTTTTATTTTTAAGTATCTTTTTTATTAAAAAAATATGAGGGACGTGGAGCCGGTCTGTAAAATTTTATGAGAAAGAAATATTTATACCGCTTTAATTGAGCCTTCTCGAAATTGAATTTGATTAAAAATAAAATTATCATTTTTGAATATTTAATAAAGTCTGGTGAATTATTTAGCATTGTACTAGAAAAGCTAACCCGTTTTCTTTATTATAGGTGTTTTTTTTCCCTCGTTTCCCATTTTCCTTATACTTTAGGTTTGGTTTTTCTTATTTTTATTATAATTAATATATTATAACATATTTAGCACTTAGTTAAACATTTTGTGCCAGCTCATTAACATTATCTTGTATATGTATAAGGTATCATAGTAAAAATTTCCTTATGTTCAGTATTTTGGTATTTGTATAAGCTCAGTGACATTCTCGGTTATTTTCAGTGGTTTGCTATTATAGTACAAGGCAATTAAGTTACTACCAGAGTATCAGAGTGTATTGTGTGATTCGTACTAATATAAGACAATTTAATTGAAATTCATACTGTGTTTATTAAACATTTATTCATATTCAGTTCTTTGTATTAGTATAAGAATATTTATTAAAAATCTCAGTATGTTAGATGCTTATATTATTACTAGCTGAATACCCGTGCTTCGCTACGGGGTGTTTTATTTTCAATTTAATGGATTTATAAACTACCATCAAGAAACATTTAAATTATTTTACAAAGCGAGAATATCTCGATTCTATCCCTCCCCCTTATTTCTATACCCCCTCCCCTTTGATAAGATAATTTGCTAATATCCCAAATTAGTAATTTATTCCGACTAAATTTTTAAAAAGGAAAAGCAGTGGTATTTTCCTTCTGTAAAAAAATAAAATATTA
Organism: Gerris lacustris; assembly: GCA_951217055.1. Taxonomy (NCBI): domain Eukaryota; kingdom Metazoa; phylum Arthropoda; class Insecta; order Hemiptera; family Gerridae; genus Gerris; species Gerris lacustris. Next base: position 32,790,343 of record OX578283.1, on the reverse strand, counting down.
TTTATGTATTAATGTTTTATTCAATAAAGGTATTTAAAAAAATAAATAAATAAATAAAATAAAAATAAATAAATGAATAAATACAAAATTTTAACCCAATCGGATAAATGTACAGACACAACAATTATTAGTTTTTTATACATAGATATAGATATATTTTTCCATTTTACCCCCCTAAATGTACATAACAATAATTGTACAGCACTCTACAGCACTCTTAAAGAGCTTTTCAACGGTATGCATCGTGAAGGGTTTTCATTACTTTGACATTTGTACCCGTAATCAAAATTTCGAAAATGCATAAAGTCAGTGACCTGTGACCTTTCCCTTTTCCCCTTGCTTTGAAGGTCAAGTGTGCAAATTTTCATTGATATCGGAATAAAACGGTAGATTTGAATAATGAACACACACACACGCGCCCGTTCGCGCGCGCGCACACACACTTACGTTGACATTTCCATTTTACCCCTCTCCTAAATGAAAATAATGACAAAAACGTACATTACAATTACTTTTCTCTTAAAGAGCCATTCAACGATATGCATCATAAAGGGTACCTATCAATTACTTTGACATTTGTACCCCGTACTCCTATGTACCAACATTTTAACTTTATAATCTCATGTAAGCAGTACACTCATAGACACTCTTCATTTGTATAAGATAAAAGACACTCAGACACTCTTCATTTATATAAGATGTAGTTATACACATTTTTCCATTTTACCCCCTTCTAAATGAAAATATGACAAAACTGTACATAACAACAATTACTGTACTTTTAAAGAGCTTTTCAACGATATGCATCATTAAAAGTATTCATTACTTTGACATTTGTACCCCGTACTCCTGGGTACAAAAATAAAAATTTCGCAAAATCCTTTCTTAGTGCATGCCTATGATATGAACCGAGTATATCCTCAAAATTTCAAGTCTCTCGGTTAAGCAGATTTTGCTGTGCGTTGATTCTATGTCAGTCAGTCAATCAGGACATTGCCACTTATATTATAGATTATTATTACGCAATTTTTTAATAAAATTTAGAGTGTGCTGAATGTTTTACATTAGTATAAGGCAATTCGTTAAAAGCCTCAGTATGTTCAATGCATTGCATTATTAGATGGAAATTAAATACAGTTAGAGGTGAGCTAAATTCTAAATGTTTTACATTAGTATCAGGCAGTTCATTAAAATTCTCAGTAAATATGCCCTGTATTAATATTATAGGAAAATTAAACAGTTAAAGTGTGCTGAATGATTTACATTAGTATAAGAAGAGTTCATTATCAATCTCAGTTTGTTCAGTGCTTTATAATAGAAAAGAGCAGTTCAATAAAAGTCTCAGAAATGTCCAATACTTACCTCGGAAATTTAAACAGAGTTCATTTACAGTTTCAGTATGTTTAATACTTTATTTTAGTATAAGTTAGTGCAGTAATTGTAGCGTGTTTACAGCATGTATAAAGTATCAGACTGTTTTCAGTGTGATGCAAGGCTGTAAGTAAAGTAACAGTCTGAATATGTTCAGTACTTTGTATTTCAATAAAAAAGTTGAATAGCTTTTTTTGTTTTGTTCTTTCTTTTACGCTCCGATCAACACATCGATAGGTTTTACAGGATGGGTATCCAGTCACTTTACTCATCGATGTGAACATCAGTGTGATAAGTCTCACCTCTCTAGTAGGGTTGGGACATCGATAGGCAAACATCGATGTTTTCGATACATCGACATCGGTCCTCCAAGCTGAAGAGCAAAAAAAAAAAATACTCTCCTTTTCGCCCCCCATTTTCGTTGTCGTCATTTTTTAGGCTGCCATGGATCGATTACATCGATCTTTTCGATGTTTCAGGAAAACATCGATGTTGACCGATACATCGAAAGATCAACATCGATGTTAAACATCGATTTTTTAAAGTCCGATACATCGATGTTTTCGATACATCGACATCGATGTCCCAACCCTACCTCTAGTATTCTAACTCACCAGTAGTGTCAGTATTTAGACCTAGGTTTCAGGTGGCGAAGTTAAGAGCACACTGGCCACTCAGCTACGCGCTCTTTTCCGGGAAAATCGTATTTTAAGGACGTAATGTCTAATATAATATGTTCTGTAGTTATTTAGAAATGTCTCGAAATTACAAATCCGTCTTTGTGGAAATAATTAACCACAAAGCTCTGTTCAACACCTAGGATTCTCTAACTTAATTATGAAATAAAATGGATGGCTCATTAGAATCTCGATCGATACCGGTGTATTTACCTGTAAATAACCGGCCTTTAATCTTTTTCGTTACCACGATGGGTTACCTCATTGATCGGTTTTGGTGAAAACACTAGATATTTGCATATTTGCATTGTGTAATAGAGAGAGAAGAAAGGAGGGCGTGGAGTTTATCGCCACTAGTATTTTACCGGATTACTCTTCTCCTTGCCATTCCCTTCCGAGCGAAATTTAATAAAGCGACACCCTCCTACTATCCCGCCTGTAGAAATCATGATATTAAATTCCGTTGCTTAGATTAAAAGATAAAAATCCCTCTCCAAGGACTAGGATGGGATCGCCCAACTCCACTGTAAACATCTCCCCTTCTTAGGCCACAAGATTATTAAAACAATGAATTCGGAGTTTATCAACGCACTCAAAAATAGGATTCTGAATAATAAAAAAATAAATCTTACTCGATTTGTAAATGAACACTTCTTGTTGATTTTTGTTCGTAGAAGTTTTTTTTTTTAAGAATTATTAATCGTGAAAAAGATAAAACCATTTTTAGGCGATTTTATGATGATCCTTGGAGAATGATAACTAAACAACGCTTCTGAGAAACTGCTTGAAACTGTGGTTAGATTTGTAAGCTGGGGATTGGTAGACAATAACAAGGAATTAATATAATTCCTCCAAAGAGGATTGTTAATTGGGGTTCTGAATTAAGTGGTGGTTATAAAATTAGTATGCCACGGGCCACGGTGCTCTATCGTGTTGGTGGTAGTTAAATTTCTAAGCGCATCTACAGAAGTTTTCGTCGCAAATAGATTAGAATATTAGAAAGCAATAGGGTTGAGCTTTATTTACTGGTTGGTTGATAAGGAACGAAAATGCTAAATAATTATTCATGCTTGTTAGGATAATAAGTGATATAAACAAAATAAAAGACTGTATCAACCAATTGTATCTTGTAATTTTGTAACAATTATATTGTATAATGTTAAGTTGATTAGATAGCAGCAGTTCTGAAATCGATGGTGTCAGATTAATTATTTATTTATATTTACGAAACAGGTTGATAAGATTATAAAATCCAAGGTTTTCGAGGTGGCCATGGTTAGCAGATTTTTAACTTTAAGTTAGTAAAAAGTTGCTAAATTCTGTGTTTGTTTTTAGATTATGGTCCGAAGTTGATAAAGGTTTAATGGATAGCATCTTTTCAAGGGAAGGTATTAAAGTCTATTATAATCTGTAGATTAGTTACTGAGAGTACTGACTTCAGGTTTGTTTTATAGAGTAGTAAGAAAGGTTCTAAAGTCTACTGTGGTTATCAGATAAGTAAGCGAAGTTGCTGAAGCCTAATGTGGTTTCAGCATATAGGAAGTGTGGGATTAATGTCTGTTAAGTTATGTAGATTAGTAAGTTGCCTTACAAACTTTTGTTTTTGTTTAAATGAAAGTGCGCAATGTTGCTAAATAGACTTGTAAGTTGCAGTGCTAACTTTTGTTTGATTGATTAGTTAGTGACGAAGCAAAACAGTGAGTATAGGTGCGTCAGCTTCAGCTTAGTAAGTAAGGATTTAAAGTCTACAGTGATTAGTTGATTAGGTAGTCACATTGCTAAAATACACAGTGGTAGTTAGTGTGTTATAATCTCGTTTAGTTTCTAGAGTTGTAATCTGCAGTGTTAAATTTAATCGTATATGCAATCTAATCCATTATTAGTAGATTAGTTTCAGTGGAGATGAATTTTTAATATATAAATAATTTTAATATCTAAATCTTGTATGGTTGGTAGAATAGAAACGATAGTGCTGGATTATGGGATGAGTAAATTCTGTATGAATATTTTATTTCCTGCTGTAAATTTCCAAAGAAAACGGATGGCACTTCATAAGTTCCATGAAGAAATCTAATTAATAAATGTTGATCAAATGCAATGACCAATGAAACGAATTTTTTTAAAAAAAATATACCCACCTCTTAGAAAAAACTAATTATATTAATACTAATTATTGGATGCGTATGGTAACTATGGTCTAATTATGGTTACGCTAACTATGGTTAGCGCAACAACGCCAGAAACCCATGTCAAAACATCGGCATATCTGGTGAGTTCGAATCTCAGAGAGATTAGACATGTCTTTCACTGATGATCACATACTTTGATGACTGTAGTCTTGTAATAACCTAATCCTGTGTTGATTGGGACGCAAAAGAAAGAGAAAAACACAAAAGATAATAAGAAACTTCTATAAACCTCGCAATTTCAGTTAAGGAGATGAACCGATGTTAAAGTATGCGCAAAATTTAAACCCTCCGCCTGTTACTCCTTTTCAAATTCTCTTGTATAATCGTCTTTTAAACATTTATAAGTAGGTCCTATGATGTCATCACAATTATCAGTCGATTGGTTTCTCAAAGCCTGAGGTATTACAAAACCCAATAGAAGGTCACTAAATGGTTTTTCCAAGTTCCCTAGTCCCTTAATCCTTCATGTTATTTTTTTTTTTTTTTAATTTTAGCTCTAATTAAAGTGGTCTTACTCTTTTCCACATCTTCTTCCTTGACTCTTCCTTCGACGTCTCATCCCTTCATCTTCGTCAACACAGAATATGCTTACCAGACAAATGGATTATAATAACCATTATATGTACAAATACAAAACATCTGACAGAATCCGAGTCATACTAGACGTTCGGGACACAAAAAGAAGTCGCTGAAGAAAGTCGAATCTCACTCGGGAATCATCGTTCTGCTTTACAGACAACCTCTAAAACTTTAAACACGCACTCTTTTAACTCCCTTTTCTCTACCTTTTACTTGTACCAATTTAACAAGATAATAGGTTAAAAGAATGCTTATTACGTGGTACAATAATTTATAAACTGTCTTTACTATCTAGTCCTCTTTAATTATTATGAACCAACACAAAGGCTTATCTTAAATAACTAATTTATCTTTTACGAAATTAATAATAATTAGATCGCTTTTATTAGATACTTTAAAGCATATTCCATTTTAGGCACTACATTATTATTAATACATATTTAATATTGCCAATTATTAATATAGTGTTTATGAATTTGATTAATAATAAACTGAATATTTTATAATTAATATTAATAAATATTAATTACTATTAATTAATATTAATTAATATCCAGCTGATTTTCTCAAGATACATTATTTGAACCCTATAAGTCAACATTTTAATATTGTCTGGTGCAGAACTTTTTTCGATTTTCCAGTATGACGCGTCAAAGTTATAGGGTTCAAATAATGAAAAACGCCCCAAAACCAAAAAACATCACAGAGGAAAACGGTGTCAGACTTGGCCTAAACAAGCCATACAAAGAGGTTTGGAAAGAGTATGTATAATTGACTTTTTTGACTATGGGCACAAATTTAATTAAAAAAAAAAATGGTTATGTTGCAAAAATCAAACCAACCGCCTTCAATTAAAATAATACTCAGATTATGTTATAGATTTTATAATTTTCTACGCAAATATATTACAGTGATGACTGGACTGGTAGAAAATCCTAACATATAATTTTTTAAATAAATTAATTGGTAAGAAATGGTTAATTTGACCACCGGTGGATCATGTTATGATAATAATATTTATTAAGACCATTAAAAGAAATGTGGTTTTAATAATAATATTTATGTAATGTTTTTTTTATTTCAAACTGCTGGGAATTCTTAAAATACAATAATATAAATAATGGTGTCACACCAAAGAAGATACTCAATACCTATTATAAAAATATATTTCTCATTTAGTAAAAACACTGATCATGTGTAAAATATTTGGTACTTATTTAGATTGTTACTCCCCTAAGTTGTTTTAGAATAAAAATGACTTTGACTAAATAACTATTAAGAAAAAGGGATGTTTAGTCCAATGTACTTTGGGACAAAGGAATATCCCACTTCTTTTTTGATAAGGGGAGTAACAGTCTAAAGAAGATCATTCCGTACACCTTCTTTAGATTGTTACTCCCCTCTGTTTTTTATAAGGGGAGTAACAATCTAAAGAAGTGCCAAATATTTAAACTCGAACTTATCTACTTACCTAGCTTTGTTTTTAATGAAATTACATTTCAATTTAATATATTTTTATTTTCATATTTTTTTTTTTTTTTTTGATTTATTGCATTTTTTATTCTAAAATTATAATTACTAGTCGTGTATAATATGTGCACTTATTCCATTTCAATCACTCTTAGGTTTACGTGATAATATATAAACAATGTAAAAATAACGAAATAATTGAATGTCTATTTTATTTTTATTTCTATTTTGTATGAATGTTTTATACATGTCTATGTTTAATTATTGTATTATTTTTGCTGTATTAATAAACATTTGTATGTGTAAGATGTTATTATTATTATGAATAGTCATAGTCGAAAAGACCTTGAGAGAAATATAGACAAAAGAGGGTTGAATGCATAGTGTAGAAACAAGAGGTGGGGTAAGGCCCGATCGTACTCGACTCCTCTCTCTGCTTCGGTCTCCTGCGGAGACTTTTTTTGTGTCCCGAACGTCTAGTTCCGAGACATTGCCAATTCCTACATAAAGTGACTCCCAGAAATGTATAACGCGTTCCATTACGACCCTATAAGTTTTTATAACTTTTTCTGTGTAAGTCTTTAACATTGTTTTGTAATTTTTATCCTTTCCTTTTTAAATAAAAATGGTATTATTATTTTTTTAGACAAAAAGGATGTTTCTTAGAAAATTAAATTCTACATTGCGATAATTTTCCAAAGAGAAACAAGTAAAAAAGTTGCTCTTTTCTAATGTAAAAAAGAGAAATAACTAAAAATATCCAATTTCACTGCAGTTCTTTAAGACTAGGTATAAAATTTTAGCATTGCAGATTGTGATTATTTTTTAAGAAGTCTGTTTTTCTTTGTTAGAGATAAAACTATGAGTTCTAACGCTTGAGCTCTTACTAGTTCTGACGCAAGATAATTGCGTTTAGGATCTTGTCTACAAATTATCTTGTGTTTTTTAAAAAAAATTTCTCCTTATCTGTATCTTTGACATTATCGTTTTCCTTCTTTTCTTTATTGTTTTAAAACACATTTTGTAAATTTAAGGGAAATAATTAAGTAAGACTCTTGTAGGTGTATCATCTTTTTTTAAGACTACATTAAACTCTGTCTTTAGCAGTTGAAGATTTCCATGAGCCAATTTCCTCCTTAGCTAATTATGTTACTAGGGAAAGGAGCCAAAATCTACACTTTGTTTAAATTCCCACAATGTGTTATTGCTGGTTCTGATTAGTATTGCTTTTATTTTGTTGCATTTATTAAAATGCAGGTTGATATCAACAAAATGACAAACACTATTAATAGTCACTCACATTTTTATCTTTAGCGACTCACGCATATAGTGTGATTGTAATGCTAGTAGTTCTGTGCCTAATTTTCTTACTCCTTTTTAGTGCATTGTTTTATAAAAGTGTGATTTAAAAAAAAAAAAAAAAAAAAAAAAAAAAAAAATTATATTATTTTCTGTTTTTTATTCATCGTCACATTAAATCTTGAAATCTATTATAACCTCACGTAGCTGTCAGTGGTGGTCATCATTAAATTTCGTCTTGTAAATCTTGGATTTTTTAATTTATTGACTAAATGAAATAATTTTGTTACACCAATGACTGATTATTATAATGTCATCCGGAACTGCTAGAATTTGCTCTACCCAAAAGGAGTCTTTGCCGTGTGGGACCGTGGGCCTAGAGGTGGACCTATGCTCTCAGATGACAGGAGGAGGAACAGGATTCAAACCGAGCTTTCTCTGCCCTACAAAATATTAAATTATTTAGAATTTTGAGATTTAATTAATATTTTGGTGCCCTCCAAGAATATGGTCAGCAAAGTACGTTCACGGGAAATAAGCTTGCTTGCTGCGACCATGGCCCACCCATTATGGCGGACAAGGTGATTTTCACGATCCTGAGTACAAAATTAGCTGGTAGGCTAAAAATCAAGTTGATGTTAGTTTGTAACTTAATAGTCAGTCATACACTTCTTCTCTATTAAATTGGTCAACTATCTAGGGACAAACTGACTTCAAATAAATTTTTGGTTTACTAACTAAATTTGTACTCAGGATCATGAAAATTATCTTGTGTAAAAGTTTTTTTTGTTTTTCATAATGGACGGTACAACGGTCTTTTTTGTAACAGTTTGTGTAATCTATGTCCCGTGGTGGAAATAGCCATCCACATATTCTTGAAGGGCACTGTGGTAGAAAATAGAAAATAGAATAACTTGTTACTAAAATTTAAATAATTTTAAACACAATCGCATTATACATAACGTTTATTATGTTATTGATATAACTAGTAGTTTCTTTCTAATTTTGTTTTAACGACATTAAAAGATAAATATAGATCTGGTGTTGAAGTGGCCTCAACATAGTACCTGCTATTAATTCTCAAGTGAAGTTAAGTTAAGAGTTTGACTAACTTGTGTTTAAGTTTAATTATGACAGTCACAGTCTATTTCCAAACAGCTGATTTATACAAGTATTTAAAGTAACCATTTTCTTGGAAATTTAACTTGCTTTAAGTTTCTTGTTGTTCTATTACGAGGTTTTCAATATTAAAATTATTTATTTTCTGAATTTCTCGTATTTTCGAGAAAATCTCTCTTAGTTTGGAAGCACCTTGAACATTTTAGTTTATCATTAATAACTTTAATAGTTTAACGGAACTAAAACTAAATTGAACAGCTTAATGTATCTTAAAGTAACAACTTAATAACTAGGAAGATGGAATAAAAGAAACAGCAATTCTAGAATACTGGAATGTGGTGAAAGGTAGTCCATCGTTTGATATTTTTTGTTAATTAGGGGCAACTTTATCCACAAAAGTTGAGTTTATACACATTTAAACTAGTAATTACTAATAAAAAAAAATTATGAATGATTAAGTTTAAAACATTCAAGAAATAATATATGTATAACATATTATGGTCATATCTTACCTAGTTATCCGTCTGCCTGTCTCTGTGTTTTTTACAAAAACAGAACTCAAAAAAGGTTTGAGGTATTGAGTGGAAACTTGGGCCAAACCGAACCGTTATTGAGTTTTATGTTTTTGTAAAAAACACGTACAGACAGACGGAAAACTAAGCAAGATAGAATCATAGATTATATGAGTAGCCGAATTCCAAACGCAGCTATATCCAAAAAAATTAGATATTGGTACCCCTGGATTTGTTTGTTAAAGCTCTACAAGGTTCTGCAGTCAAACCGTTCCAAAAAAATTATAAACCTATTAAAATCTAGATTGAAATATGAGTGCGGTTACAAAAGCAGCTATATCCCTACTGTACTCGGATTCAAAAGAAGCTATATCCATAACTGATCCAAAAACAGCTATATCCTATGTATACATTATAGAGTTACTCTGAGTAAGGCTGCAAAATCATCTATATTCTTCTTTTAAACAGAAAAAAATATGATAGATGAGAAAAAAATATTATAGTGGCTATACACTGAATAAATAATAGTTTAAATAATTAAAATAATAGTTTATAACTGCTTAATTTATTGGATATAACTGATTTTGCTGCAGTACACAAATCCAACATGGCGGTGGGTTTGGTTGCAAAAGTAGCTATAAACAAAAAACTGTGACAAAACCAGCTATGTGATTATTTCTTTTGTTTATTAAAAAGAAAATAATAGCCTGAGATTATAGGGCTTTTGTCCACCAAATGAATTATTAGTTATTGATTATTTAAAAAAAAAAAATTAACCTGATAACACAATTTAGTGAATTGCTAGACGTTTTTCGTGCTTTGCCAAAAAAAATTTCAAGTGGATATAGCTGCTTTTGAAATTCAGCTACTCATATGTTATTTTTTAATGTTTTAACTTAACAAATCATGTACTGAAGTATGGACTAGTAATTAATAGAGATCCTGTGAATTATGAGAGAGTATTGTGATATGGTAAACATTCGTATTTATGATTGTGATGGATTTAAAAGTTTTAAGGTCCCTTTAATGAATGTATGTCTGTCATCTGTGCAGACTAAACTACTGATCTTCAGTGATGAATTTGCTGAAGAAAATCCAGGTGTTACTTTCCTATCAGCACTTTATGATAATTAATACTATGACACACCGGTATGATAATTATCAGTGTATAACATGTCTCACCTCAATGGGATTTAAACCTGGTACGTCGGAATTTACCCTTATTTTTGAGTACGCTAACTTCTGTTCGTATAGATTTCTCTTGACTTAACTATAGTCCATTTTTGGTATGAACACATAGTAACATTGCGTTTAATTTAAACTCTGATAATTTAAAATATCGCATTATTGCGCTCAATGGTAATGGATAATTGGCACACAAGTATAATACGTGATTGGTTTTACGTTTAAAATTTGAGTCACGAAATATTTTATCCAAGAATATGTATACATATACATCAAGCTACAAAATACCAGTTTCAAAGTAATACTCATAAAATAGTAATAAAAATCGACACTTACAGAGTTCAGTAAGGAAGTAATATTGGTAAATGCCTACTTCATCTGTCGATTCGACTACTTTGAGAGTCTGTACACTGCTTGAAGTAAGTTGTAAACTTAGTTTTTATTACTTAAGTCTACTTAGAGGATCTACTAAACCACCGATCCGTTACTCCGCTATAAAATAAATATACTTTAGGCAATGTAATTACGTAAATTGATCTTCAAAAGGCAATTTGAGAAAATTTGTTAATTATTTACTATTATATTTTTCATAACACTATTCCTTTCTTCTTATTTTACTTCTGAGCTTACTGAAGATAACTAAAGCTTTGTGATCATTCTGAAGAATGATTTTTTTTTCTCCAAATTCAAAAATTTCTGGACAGATATCCGTTTCAGACATCAGTTCTGTCAGATTGTCGATCTGCCTGACTTACTGTCTTTCAATATTTTTGCATATCAACCTATCTTAAAAAAAATGTCAAATTTTGATGAAAGGTCATAATCGAATCCAGCTTCCTACATTCAATGAATATGCATCGTGCATGTGTGGGTCGGAAACGTGTGACGATAATATTAGTACAAGTCTCCGATTTTGGTGACATTTGGTGGCATGTTCATTTTACCAATGTCCAGGACGAGTTCGTTGGACAATGTTAACTGCCTAAGCGTTCGCGCTCAACGCACATTTTAAATTTTAAGACGGGAAAAATTCTAACTTCATCTATTGAATGAGACAACATTTTTTTTCAAATACATTTTTTTAGTAAAACTTACAACGTCACCGCTATGAAGTGTTAAAGATCGCCAAAACTATTAACGCGGACCTAAACGTTTAAAATAGGTATAACAACGTTTTCACCGAAATCTCACGTTTTAACTTATCGATTTAAATAAATCTTCACTTTAATTTATCTAATATACTTTTGAAACATGCATGTAAAATTTTTACCTGACACCAGAAGAAATTTATGTGTAGTAAAGTGATAAATTTTATAATAGTTTAAATGGAGATGACCGGTTGTGAGGGTTAAGGAATTGTCCTGTTCCTTTACTACACGACTCTTTACTTCAATAATCCCCTTTAACCGTCAACTCAGCATGATTAACTCTTTTCTTAATATTAAATATTTATTGTATTAAGCTCGCTTTAATAAAGAAGCCACGCGATGCCTAGTCAGCCTAATGTTATAGTCCCATATTTATTTTATTTTCTAACCATATTATTTTCTCTTCCGCAAGAGCACAAACTATTTTGTATAAACATCTATATCATTAGAATTACTTATCTAATTTTGATGAAATTTGGAGGGTTTGTAAAAAGTAGCCTACAGATCGCACCATATTACTTTCAACAGTCTTCGCAAATTTAATATTGCTCAATTGATACTTTTATTTACGCAAAAAGAAACAAAAAACAATTGAGACAGTTTTAGAATGAGGGAGGGGGAATTAAATAAATTAAATAATAGGTCGTAAAAGCAAACCATCTCATGAAGAAGCCACGTGCCTCACTAATTTGAAAGTATAAATATATATTTTAATAAATTTCTTTATTGATTTTCAATAAAGAAGTCTTAAATTATATTTAGAAATTTAAAATAAATAAATGATTATGAGTAATTATGCTTAGCAACAATCAAATTATAACAACTGACAATTATCAAAACGGGGGAAAGCTTTTTCAATTCTAAACGGGAAAATGGTATTTTCACATATAAACTCTTGATTGTTTAATTAATATACGATAAAATCATTTTGTCGAGGAAACTCAATTTAGCAATTAAAGACCAGATAAGTATCACTGAATATTTATTTAAAATTAAACTTGATCAGACTGAATTAATTGCTTCCATATGTGGAAAAAAAAAAAACTTTTTCAATAATTTAATTTTGTAATGTGTGTGTTCTAAACAAATATAATTATTAAGGCCTAACTTTATTCTTTTTTTTTTTTGTTACATACGGTTAAATTAAATATACCATATTCAAAATATAATTGGATTAGATCTGGTTTTGACTAAACATTTAAACGAACATCTAGAGATTTCATTTTTATAATGTATTATTTGATTTTTTAAAAAAAGCAATTTATAAAACGAAATATTTTGAGAAAGTTCGACCATTCCTCTATATTGTTTGAAATGTTGGTCTTATCTTCGGCTAATATCATGCTAACAACACTTAAATTAAAATCGTTTTGACATCACGAAATGATACAAATTACTGCTTGGTATTTTGGATTTTCGGTCAAATCTTTCCCTCAACAATAAGCTTCAAATTTTCAATGTAATGTTAAAACCATCTAGGACTCATCTGGAAGTTTAGTGAAGCCCTAAGCCTTTTAATCCCCATCGAGTCTAAATCCTTCCAAAAATGATCTAATCTTGCGCTTCTAACCTTTACCTCCACGATGATACTAAAGTTACATCAAAATCATTGTGAGTGGAAGTTTAGACTTCTTGTATAACTCCCATCCTCGCAGTCTAAGCTAGCACATCCTTATAGACGTCTCAAGAAACATTGGTCTAGAAGCTATTTATAAATTTTTAATTTTTTCTTAATATTCAATCTTAATGTTATTGCAAACATGCTAATGTAATTTATTATTATTATTATTATTTATATTTATTATTAAACCATTTGCTGCGTCCGCAAGTTTACCGAAGCTGTTTTGATCGTTCTGAAGAATAAAAATATTTGATGTCTCCGATTTCGAAAATTCTAAGACAGAGCAAAACCACTTGGTCACAGGGTATCCAGAAATATCGATATTTCTTCGCCCTATAAAAAGTATCAATAATATTTACTTAAAAATAAGCGCTGAGTGATATTTAATAGTTGGTGGCAGCATATTTGAATAACCTTTATATTATTTGTTTATTTATGTTTATTATATTAGTTATTTTTTTATATTTTTGTTTGAACTTTGTATTTTGTGGTTTTAAAGATATAAAAAAATACGTGTGATGTCGTGGGGCACCCGGTAGGAACGAAGTTCCTTATGCTTTTCATTAAATATAAATAATAAAATCGCTGTAATAACTACGTATACATGGTGGAGTTAGAAATGAGACAAAATTAAAAGTAACTAACTATTTGTACTAGCGGAGTTAAGGCAAAATTAAATGAAAATCTTTTTATTATCTTTGAAGCAAGCGTCTTTCAATAAATAATGTATTGTATATTGAGAAAAAAGGTAATGATAAATTTATTGTTAAAGCAGATGGTTGTAGAACGAAAAAGAACTGTCCTCCCAGTACCCGTCGGCATATTACTCCAATTAAATATTAAAATAAAAAATATAAATCATTAACTCACAAAAACTTCTGCTTGTATCAGGTTGAAGTGTTACATGCTTGTTTCAATTGTACTGTAGGTGATGTATACAAAGTTTCGTTTAAATTTTTACGTTAGAACGTAAGATATCGGTAAAAACGTTGTTTTCTTTATTTTAATCGGTTTGGTCCGCTTTAATAAATTTAGCGATCTTTATCACTTCATAGTAGTGTCGGTGTTCGTTTTACTAAAAAAAATTATTTATAAAAGTTGTTTGTCTCATTAAATAGATGAAGTTAGAATTTTTTTCCGTCCAAAAATTCCAATTTTAAATTCGAAGCTTACGTTTACGCGAGCGTTGCGCGTGAACGCTTGGGCGGATAACGTTGTCCAACGAACTTGTCCCTGACATTGGTAAAATGAACATGTGTATACCAAATTTCAACTAAGTCGGTCAACTTTAACACAAGTTATCGCCATCGTAGATTTCGTGACGGTGATTTTGTGACGGTTATTTTGTGACGGTGATTTTGGTCGTTTTTTTCGGATTCACTCCCGGGCTTTAGAACGTGCCATAAGGAACTACGTTCCAAAAATAAAAATATATTTACTATATTAGAAAAATAAAAAGTATTAAACTTTGAAGAAATAATCATTTTATAATAATACCAAGCTATGAAATGAAACAAAAGCAAGTTTTCCTTGTTAGAGTCTCTAAGAATAATAGAAAATAAGTGGATGCTGTGTATTATAGACTTTTTTTTATAGTATATGTTAAATCATGTTGTTTGATTTTGTTGATGACGGCAATCGGGTAGTTAGTGCCGGTTCAATTTAATCGATGAGTTTTCTCTTGTATGTCCAGTATAAGTAGACATTCTGGCGCAGTCAAGTAGTCAGCAGGAGTAGATGTAAAATGGGTTATCTGGGACAGCGTAGCAGTTTGGAAAAGAACAAATGTGTTGGAAGAGAGTGGGCCGCTCGAGCACGCTAACCCGTGCTGTAATTTCTAGACTCCTACAGTTTCTAGGGGCCTCACAACCCAGTTTTCCGACCTATCAAAGCCGACGGGGAGGAAATCCCCACCCGTTTTCCCCCGGGCGGACTTGGTAATGACCCGTGACAAAGTCACTCCTGCACCTCCCAACATGAAGTGAGAGGGACGACTTGTTTCACTCTGACTTTAAAACTGAGGCCGGATTTGTGATAGAGTCGCTCAGGCTAAACATAGGTCAATCGCGATAAACAGCCTATTTCACTCCCCGCTACCGTTGTATCCGCTTCACGACGCCATTATTCGGATTAACAAAGTCCTCTGCCACAACTCTTAACAGCTTCTAACTATGCCGTTAGCTTAGCATTCAATGGAATCGCCGAGCCTGACACTTAGGCTAAATAATTATGCATAATTTCTGACCGCTAAGTAAACAGAAATAATTTAACTCGACATTTTCATACAATTTTAATTAACCGGTGATATTATATTTATTCGTTAGAGTAAGCGATAGATATAGATGTTAATAATTTATTGGGACATCTTTGACCTATTAAACTGAGGTGCACTTGCACATCCATAGTTATTTATTATTTTTCTAATTTTTGTTGATTATTTTCTGTCAATATAATTCAGTCTCTTTTTGACATTCATACAAAATCAATGTGTCGATCTTTGTGTAATATGTTGTGTTACTTATTAGCATTAGTTGCGCGTTGCACCCCGCAAACTGGTGACCCCGTTGACCCGTTGAACCGTTGAACGTTGAACGTTGAAGAATAATTGTTACTCAGGAACTACGTAAAGGTCAGTTAAATTTTATCTGCAATTATAATAACATCAAATATTTTTTTTTAAACATTTGACAGTTTGACATAAAAAGTTTTATTTCAATAAAAAATTAAAAAATGAATGATTCACTCATTAATTTAGAAGACGAGGAAGCTGGGACATCCCAAGTAGCTACTGTTGCTGTAAAGCTACCTCAATTTTGGAAAAATCGGCCTGAATTATGGTTCATTCATGCCGAAGCAAATTTCGAACTGTCAAAAGTGACGGCAGATACAACGAAGTTTTATCATATAATAAAAACATTAGAGGGGGACATGTTAGAATATGTTTCCGATGTAGTTTCGCAACCACCCGCTACTGGAAAGTATGAGGCGCTTAAAAAATCTTTACTAGCCGCATTTTCAGAAAGTAGTGAGAAGAAAATCAGACGTTTATTAAACGAAATGGATTTAGGTGATCGCAAGCCATCCCATCTGTTGCGACAAATGAAAGATCTGGCTGAAGGAAAAATTTCAGATGAAGTTTTGAAATCATTATGGATAAAACATCTACCCTCTAATGTGCAATCAATTTTATCAGTTAGCAATGAAAATGTCACGACTTTGGCAACCATGGCTGATAAAATATTTGACTTGAGTGACACAAACGCAACTGACAAGACAGTCAACGCTGTAACTAAACATAGTAATGCTTCAACATCCACCGAACATAAGGAACCAACGACATCAGCTACGAATCTAGGAGAAATGATGAAAACAATGCTTAATGAGATGACAACTCTGAAATCGGAGGTTGCATACTTAAAAGGACGTTATCATCAACCTTACCGTAGAAGATCAAGATCCCGAGGTCGTTCAAATTCAAGAGCTAGAGAGCGAAAGAGCGGCAACTGCTACTTCCACGACAAATTTGGAAAGGATGCACGTAAGTGTACAAAACCTTGTGCATTTAAGCAGCAGGAAAACTAGCAAGCCAGACTGCTTCAGCGGCAGGAGTAACTGGCGTAACACGTAGCCGCATGTTTATAAAAGATAAAAAATCAAATCTTCGTTTCCTAATAGATTCGGGAGCGGATATTTCGGTTATTCCTCCCCAAACAAAATTTGAGAAGCGACCAACTAGGACAAAACTATTTGCAGCTAACGGTTCACCTATAAAAACGTACGGACTAGTGACGTTAAACATAGACTTAGGGTTACGTAGGTTATACAAGTGGACATTCACAGTTGCTGACGTAGGTAGACCAATTTTAGGAGCTGACTTTATTAGTAAATTTGGACTCATAATAGACCTGAAAAATTCTCGACTTACTGACAGCTTGACAAGCATTTCAACCAAAGGAGAGACAGCACAGACACCACCCGTGACTATACGATTGGTACAAGAAAGCGATAAGTTTTATGAGGTGCTCAGAAACTATCCAGAGCTACTGCATGAAGAAGACGTGTTTCGAGAAGCGGTAAAACACTCCACCACCCACCACCTCCAAACGGTTGGAGCTCCTGTGTACCAAAAGTTCCGACGTCTGGATCCTGCTAAACTTAAGGATGCCAGACAAGCCTTTGATGAAATGGTTGCACAGGGGATTTGCAGACCATCAAGAAGCTCCTGGGCCAGTCCTTTACATATGGTGCGCAAGAAGAATGGCGAATGGAGACCTTGTGGCGACTATAGGAAGTTAAACGCAGTTACGGTGCCGGACAGGTACCCACTTCCCCATATCCAAGATATCACAACAAATCTTCATGGAGTCAAGATATTTTCCACCATAGACTTAAGAAAGGCCTATCATCAAATCCCAATGGAGCCGGCAGATATACCGAAAACCGCCATCACCACACCATTCGGTATGTACGAGTTCATTAGAATGCCTTTTGGACTACGCAATGCCGCACAGACATTTCAAAGACACGTCAGGCAGGTGCTAGCTGGTCTCGATTTTGCACAGCCGTACCTCGACGACATCCTAATAGCGTCAGAGAACGAAGAGGAGCACATAGAACACCTCAAGTTACTCTTTCAGCGATTAAGCGAGTACGGTGTAGCAATCAACATTGCTAAATGCGTATTTGGACAACACCAAGTAAGTTTTTTGGGACACGAGATCTGTAGAGAAGGTGTGAAACCACTCACTAAGAAGGTTGAAGCCATCAAGAACTTCCCTAAACCTCAAACCATACAAGAGCTTCGCCGATTCATTGGCATGGTGAACTTTTATCATCACTTTATACCGAACGTTTCTCGAATTCAAGCACCTTTGACAGCACTGACGAAAGACGCGAGGAAGAAAGACCAAAGACCGGTACAGTGGGACCAAGAAACAGACAGAGCTTTCAACGAATGTAAACAAGCCTTATCAGACGCGACAGTACTGGCATTCCCCTCGACAAACGGACAGATGTCACTTATGACAGATGCATCAGACGTAGCTATAGGAGCCGTGTTACAACAACGAGACGACAATGCTAGACCGATCGGATTTTTTTCGAGGAAACTTACTGCAAGCCAAAAACAATACAGTACATACGATAAAGAACTACTGGCAGTGTATGAAGAAATAAAGTATTTCCGCCACCTTTTGGAGGGACGAGAATTTACTGTATACACTGATCAGAAGCCCTTAACGTATGCATTTCAACAGAAAACAGACAAAAGCTCACCCCGACAAATTCGACAGCTAAATTTTATAAGTCAATTTACTACTGACATCAGACACGTTTCTGGAAGTAAAAACATTGTAGCGGATACACTATCTAGACTGGAAGAAGTATTTACGGGACAAACAATTAACTATGAGACATTAGCTAAGTTACAGGAGACAGACGATGACTTGCAGAAAGTTTTACTTGACAATAAGACAGTCGTACGACTTAAACTGACTGACATCCCTAATTCAAAATGGAAGGTTTACACAACAACGGACGGAAGACCTTTTATACCCGAGGCAGTACGAAAAACAGCTTTTGATTTAGTTCATAATCTGGCACATCAAGGAAGAAGAGCTACATCCAAAGCTATTAGGCAGCGATTTTTCTGGCCGAAGATGAATGCGAACATCTCTTCATGGGTTCGCACATGCATTCAGTGTCAGAAAAATAAAATACATCGCCATACTAAAGCCCCACGAGGAGAGTTTGTTGATGCGCCACGATTCGCACATATTCATGTAGATTTAGTGGGACCGCTTCCCCTTTCAGACGGATGCAGGTACCTACTAACGTGCATTGATCGGACAACACGATGGTTAGAAGCAATACCACTGAAAGACATTACAGCAGAAACGGTAACCCAAGCTTTCTTTACCGGATGGATCACGCGTTTTGGATGTCCTGAAACACTGACTAGCGACCAAGGAAGACAATTTGAAGCGACAACATTTCGGAAGCTTATGGAATATTGTGGCATAAGTAAAACAAGGACCACAGCCTATCACCCGGAAGCTAACGGAATGATAGAAGCGGTACACAGAACACTGAAAGCTGCAATTAAATGCCATAACCCGACAAAATGGACTGATTCACTACCACTTGTGTTACTAGGATTAAGGACAGCCTACAAAAATGACTTACATGCCACAACTGCTGAACTGACATACGGACGCAATCTAAGACTCCCTGGACAGTTCTTTACTAAGACCGACTTAGGCCGAATAGACGACGCTTACGTTAGCAAGTTAAAAGAACAGGTAGAGAGGATTAAACCGCAAGGAAGAAAGAGACATGGAACATCTGCAATATTTATTCACAAGGACCTAACTGAATCAAGCCACGTATTCGTACGAGTAGACAGAGTGCGAAAACCATTAGAAGCACCCTACGAAGGCCCCTACAAAGTTATTGCTAGAGAGGCAAAGTGGTTTAAAGTCGACGTCAATGGCAAAGAAAAACATATTTCAATTGACCGTTTGAAGTCGGCGTACCTAGCAAACAGTGAAGAAGCAGTTCCGAAGGCTAAGAAAGTCACCTTCGCCCCTAACTCGCCCTAAACAAACAACTTAGAGGAAGGTCACTAAGGGGGGAGGTATGAGGTGCACTTGCACATCCATAGTTATTTATTATTTTTCTAATTTTTGTTGATTATTTTCTGTCAATATAATTCAGTCTCTTTTTGACATTCATACAAAATCAATGTGTCGATCTTTGTGTAATATGTTAAGTGTTACTTATTAGCATTAGTTGCGCGTTGCACCCCGCAAAACCAATTGTTTCTACTTGTTGGAGTAAATTAATGTTTATATACAATTATTTTTGATAATTATGTTTATTTAAATAAACCCAAATAATAACGCAGATTTATAGGTATGATGTGTTCTCATACGACACTCATTAAAAATTTAAATAATAGCACTGTTCTGCAAAATTTAACTAATTTTTGGGCTCCAAAAAAATGTTATCTGAACTCTATGTTTTCGAGGTCGCTGAATCCGAATTTGAAGTCAAAATTTTGATTGAAATCAAAACTTTAAGTACAGTTTTCCTGGAAAATTCGGCCAAAGTTCGGAAAAATTGTGTTTTTGGGGGTTTTCGGCCCTATTTTTTGCCCAAAATAATAAATATTGGGCGTTTAATTATCTTCAAACCATGAAGAACTCGAATCTAAAGTAAAAACAAATCGGGTACGGGACCTCAAAACTTTTCCTCACTTCAGAGGCCACTAAAGTGGCCTCTCCTGCTGCTTCGCAGCAGGAGGAAGCAGCCGTTCTGACTTAACCGTTCTGAATTAACTGATTTATTATCATTCTTAAAAGAGAACCTTATTTTTTATACCTATATTTTATTTAATTATTTGAAGTTTGGCGGTATTTTGACAGATTTAAACAAACTTTAACGTCATCAAAATTATCGCACAAATAAATAATTATATTCGCTAATAACTTTTAAACTAATTAATGGAATTTCATCGGTTTTTTTAAAATATTTTTTCCTTACTTTTTTCCGGTTCCAACGATATCCTATACGTCAAAAACCTATTTTTATACTTTCGGTATTATTAACCGTCAAAGTTTAAAAATTAAAAAATTGATAACTTCAAAATGGCGGCCAATATCAAAATGAAATTTGGCGGGCTTGTTTGTCATACAGAGAGGTACATTCTTGCCAAATTTCAACTCGATCAGGACTATTTTCGTCTTAAAAACACTTAAAACGGATAATTCCGTTGAAATCTCGAAAACATTTTTTTTGGTGAAAACAATACTTTTCCTACTATAGGTAGTGAGGAAAGTAAAAAGTCGATTTTCCCTTATAATAAGTTGTATGACCTTTTTGAGACATTATTCTAAAGAATTTCAATGTACGTGCCGAGAAGGAGGGGAGGGGGTACA
The DNA here is from genome assembly GCA_951217055.1 of Gerris lacustris. Classification (NCBI taxonomy): domain Eukaryota; kingdom Metazoa; phylum Arthropoda; class Insecta; order Hemiptera; family Gerridae; genus Gerris; species Gerris lacustris. The sequence goes on along the minus strand of OX578283.1, from coordinate 32,769,236 downwards.
AGAAACATGGGGGGGGGGAATAAAAAAAATAGAAAAACCACCACATGTATGTATTTTTTCAATTAAATATGATATGCTAAATTGTAATATTTGATAACTAACCCCCCCCCCCTCCCTTCCTCGGTCACATATATTGTAATTCTCTAGAATAATGTCAGAAAATAATCTCAAAACATTTGTTATATTACTGAAAAAGTAATAGAAATACAAAGACCCAATATGAGGAAAAATTGTTTTTTTATTTCTTATTTTTCAATTTTCTTAAGAAAGTAAGTATTTTAGATTCCATGAAGAGCACGGCTTGAAGATATTTAAACGCCCAATATTTATTTTTTTACGATTTTTTTGGGGCGAAAAATTGTGTCGAAAACCCCCAAAAACTCAATTTTTCCGAACTTTAGGCGCATTTTCCGGGAAAACTGTACGTATAGGGAAAATTTTGACTTCGAGTCGGATTTAGCACACAAAAATACTTCAGAATAGGACATTTTCATTCTGAAGCTTTTTTTTTTTTTTCAGAACTGTGTAATTATCGGAAAATTGGTATGTCCAAGGAGATTTGTGTTTTCTTTGAGAAAACAACGTGACAAGGAAAGTTAGATTGACGTAAAAAAATAGAAAAATCCGCTTTTACATTTAAGAAGAAAATTTATTGGAGAAATACGATTTTAAGGATCCTGATTCTTAGGAGGGAAAGCGAGCGTCAAGGGGAAACTGACGTCTCGTGGTTATCCGGAGTATTCCCTAGGTTGTCTGGTCGGTCTTTCTCCTTTAGCCGCAGTGCAATTAGTCCGAGGCTAGGGGTGGATATATACCGTGACCGGCACGGCAAACCAGTTCTAATTACTAGCGGACAGGGACTTTACCCTCCTCGCGCCTTCCTTACCCTTACCATCTGGTTTAGCTTCCAAGCAATCCCAAGATACAGGGGGAAAAGGCTTTCCTCATTCCTTTCTGCAAAAACCAATCCAATTGGTTGAAAAAGAAAAGGGGGGAAAAAACCCTCCTTCTCCTATGTCAATCCTGATTGGATGTTTTAGAATTCCAAGGACTTGTATAAAGAAGGATTGCTTCTAAACTTAAAAAAACAAAATAACTCCCTTTTAAATCTTATCTTTAATAAGTTTGCTTTTAGTAACATGAAATATCTTGTGATTTTTTTCGAAGAATTTTAGAATTTTCTTTTTTTGAAAAAAAAAACTATTGAGCCAAAGCTTTAAAGATCGAAGCTATGGACTAGCATCGCTGATTATGGGACCAATTTTAAATTTTACATTTCTATCTCGTGTATCCTTTAACATACAAAAGAAATCTTACTAATACTTATTTGAAATTTACTAATACCAATAGATTACTACTTTTACTATACTAAAAATATAAATTTAACGAGGTTCAACGTAAGGTCTAATATTCTAGTATATAAATCACGCAGTTAAAATTATTTCTTTAGAAAAACCTTTAGAGAGAGACTCATATTTTCAAGGAATTATTTTTTATCATTGTAGTAAACTATTTTCATTACCGATCAGCAAAATTAAATAGGTACAGGTTATGGAGTTTCGCAGGATATTATGGTTGCTATAAAAAGCAAGTTGAAACCAAGTAAATACCTCCGACCAATATAATATTATTAGTTTTCAGGAAATCGTCCATGCCGAGAGGGCAAGCTGTTCCCATTTGGAATTTAAGTTCAATAAAATTCCTGAGTTCGATTCAACGGCGTCATTCACCCAAAAATACTGTTAACAATAGGTAGTAGACATATTCCCTTACACTATTTTCTTAATATGCTAATTTAGTCGTTAATCTTAGATCTAATCGTAGATGAGTTAGAGCCAGCTGAAGAACCATTGAGACGTTTTTATCTTTAAAATAATTTGAAATAATAAATAAAACCATATTATCACTTATAAATACAAAATATGTTATAAAGAAAATGCGTGGTAAATATATAGAGTTAACAACACTGTTATCAATCAACAGAGGCAAGGAAGGTTATTAAATGGTAGGGCTAAGGCCTCAAGTAATCCCCTTCTCTCTTCTCCATCGTGGCAAACCTGCTTTTCAAAACCTCACGCTCAACCTAGGTTAATTTAAGGTTAAAACTGTTAGGTTGGTAATACCGGTTGTTGGGAATTACCCCCAGGTTGACTGGATCAAGGCAGTTCAGAGCTAAACCTTCCCCTACTTTATAAACTTAAAACCAAACCGACCTCTATAGAAACGACCTATAAAGTAGATTACATAGCTTGCCACCAGATCGCACCACTCTGTATATACACAAAGCGCTGTTGGTCGTACGTAAATTTTGCTTATAATTATTTTTCGATACTTCGAATAAAACCTTGGGGTTTAAGTATTTAACATTTTATATGATTTTTTATTTGTTATTATCTTCCTTTGTTAAATTAGATTTACCACGCCGAAGAGAGGGTTTGATTGAGGTAAACTTTGTTTTCTATATAAATTAAGTAGATAAATTGAACTAAATTCAAACTTTATCCAAGCATATTGTTTAAACTGCGAGCTAAAATAAGTAACACTCTGTATTAATAATATAATAAGAAATCCTTTCTATTTTAAACTATAAAGTTTAAATAATTATCTGACGCATGTAAACACAACAAAAATGCAATATTAAGTGGCATTTAACTTGACACTATCAAAAAATATGAATAAAAAATTTCAAGTCTATAGCTTCAGTAGGTCGGGAGATATACTCCAAGATGCGACGGACGGACGGACGGACGAACTTTTGGTAGCATAAGGGTTTCTAGGACGACCTCGAAACCCTAAAATCAAAAACATATTTCATATTTCGCTAAAAAGTAAATTAGTCCAGGAGGTAGCGTGCAAAAAAGTGTCTGACTAACATCAAGCTAGAATTTTGTATACAAGTCAATCGACTTAGTCGACCATATATTCTTTAAAGGCGCTAAAAGATTGACTTGTATAAAAAATTCTAGCTTGATGTTAGTCAGACACTATTTTGCACGCTATCTCCTGGACTAAATGTTTAATTAAGACAAAACTATACTTTTTAAAAAATAAAATAAATAAATAAATAAATATAAACACTTCATTTAGAATTTGATGAGTTCATAAAGTGCTTGTTTTGTATGCCAATTTTAAGGTTTATCCATTACACATGAGTAGGTCTCCAGGAGCTGTTGTGCCACAGAGTTAGTTAGAAGTACTAAAATATGTTATACGATATTACGTTGTCTGAAAAATAGCTACGTACATAATATCTAATTTATTATAAAACATATTTCAATAGTCTTCTACAGGTGATAGTTTTATTTGAGTACGTTTATTAACATGCTGATTGCATACTAAATTGCAAGATTAACAAAAAATACATAATTACAGTTACCCAAGAAACAACAGCTTATTTTCTCATATACGTAGTTTGCATTCTGATTTCTAAAGTCGATTTTGATGAATTTACTTTTTTTTAGGTTCCTGAGCAAAAAAAAGTGGCTATTAAAAAATATCTGTCTGTTGTCTGCAGTCTGTCATAATATGTAGTCAGTATATAGCCTGTCACCTGGGTCAATTTTATTTATTTTAAGGATTTGTACAATTTTTAGGTCCTTCGAAACTCGCTAGAACCCTTGCTACGTGGTTGAATTTTTGAATTTTTCTTAGAACTTGGCACGCATATGCCAAGTCCTAAGAAAAATCCTACGGAGGACTTGATGCAAAAATCATGTTTTTCATAGAAGGAAAAACACGAGGGGGTTTCTTTCTGGTTTACATCTGTGCTTTTGTTTTTCCGGTTCTAATTTCAAGATAATCTGCGGCCTCTACAAACCTCATTTTTCCTGTAGCTTCTCTTCTTCTATTATTATTTTTTTTTTTTTTTTAAATAAAAAATCCTTTATGCATATTTTCTCTTAAACCCCCTTTTGTCTTTTTATGGATCATAATGTGCCCTATACTTATAATTTCAATTCATAAAAAATTAGTTTTTCCTATGCTTCTCGGTCGCAATCAATTGTGGGAATTAAGACTGGGTCTTTAAATTTCCTTTCTCATTTTTTTCAATTTAAATTTTTTTTTTATTTTCTCATTATTTTAATTACTGTTCTATCTGCTTTTTATTCTTTGAATATTGAAATAATAGATTATTAAATCTATTTTATAGTAACTATAGATAATTATTCTTTTCTCTCATGACTGTTTTACTTTCTCATATCTGCAGTATATATAAAGGCAAAGTATTATGATTATGATGATATAAAATTCTTTTTTGAGTGTTTGATGGATTTAAACGTTTTAAGGTCCTCTGAGTCCTTGCAGATGTTTCCATAATTTATCTAAATATTATTATTAACTTACAAATTTGACTATTTTGTGTTGAAAACGACAATTATTAAATGAAAATTACCCATATCAAACATCTTTTGGCTGCACTGTCTGTAAGGGCTTTCCTAAAAAACTTTGTTTTGAAGGTTTTAGGCATTAAATCATCTTGCACGATTCCAGGCATCTTTATACTGATTTTTTTCTTTCTCCTTTTAACATTAATTTTAATTATTTGAATCTGTAGCCGTAAATTTCCATTAATTTCAGCTTCCTTAATATTTTAGATATTGGTAAAATGGAAGAAAGGATTAAAAAATATGGCAAACTTAAAACATATTATTTTCGTTTACATATTAAGACTAAATTTAAACCCAATAATAACTTTTATACACCGTTTAAAAAGCGTTTAACTCTTCGTTTGCTATTTTCAGGAAAGCAATATGTATTTTCATCAATATCTCGGAAACTAGATTTTTCCGGAGAAAATTAATATTATGGTTAGATTCGTATTTAAATGGACTATGATGTACAATTTTTTTTAAAATTAAAATTGTCGGAATCGTTTTTGAGAAATTCGGTTTTTTTTCCTTGGGTTTTCAGTGTTTTTGGGAAGTTTGTTCTTATTTTTATTCAATCCTTGAAACATTTTAGTGAATTGATCAACAGCAAATTAATAAATTAAGTGTCTTTGTGACATTTTATTAAAATATATCACAGCCTCAATCTTCAAGTACTTCTAAAATATGTACTAATATTCTTTAGCTTTTTGTAGAAAAGAGGCAAGTGGAGTCTATTCTTGTGATGTTTGTAAAAACCTTGTTCACTCAAAATGTGGAAAGACTTTAGGAGAAGGATACTAATCAAAAGTTGTATGCTAAATAAAAGAGAGTATCCAAATACAGAAGACGTCATCTATGAAATTTAGACGGATAAAAACAGGTTGTACTATCTTAATTAATATGCCGAAGGTAGGTATAGTTTAGAGGGACATTGGATGTAAATAACATTCTATAGATAAGATTTTTTTTCTTTATCGTTTAAAAAGATCAGCAACTTCGTTATTCTTGTCCAAATATCAATGTCTAAACATTTACATTATTTCAATTCAGTGCCATCAATTGAGTCCACTTGGCGTGATATCGCAGTTAAGTTAACTTTGTTTAGAGGTCAGGGATACAAGTGTTGCTGTGAAAAATCAAAAGTTCTATACAAAACATAACGATGTGCCTCTAATAAAGTAATGTTCTATATAAATCTAGATACCACAAATCGTTTATAAATAAGAACAATTTGAAAAAGGATAAATTACATTCTATTTCTATAGCTGGATTCCTTTGCTTTTGAGCTTTTACTTATTTTTTAATTTGATAGGTTTATAAACTACCGTCAAGAAAAATGAAAATTATTTTACTATGGAAAACATTTAAATGCCAGAGAGTTTTTATTAAATCCATCCCCCCCCCCCCCAAAGAAAAAAAATATTCCAGAAAAGTCCAGGTTAGGCCTTCTATATCCCCCCTCTCCATCACTGGTGTCTCATTGAATCCTTGGGTTGATTTAGAAAGTATATTTAATTAATATTTGCGAATATCCTTACGTATGCAAACATTAAAATTATTTTACTATGTGACAATATCTAGATGCCACAGTCTCCTAAATCCCTCCTCCTTATTTCTATACTCCCTCTGGGTATAAAATAATTTACAAAACCCCTAATTAATAATTTACTCTGACTACTGGGAAAACAGTTTTGAAATTAACCTTTCTAGAAAAGCAGCGGTATTTTCCTTTTATTCCCCTCCCCCCTGTCCTATCTCCCTTCTGTGTCCCTCTCTCCGTGTCTTATAGCATCCTTGGGTTGAAATTTTCTTTTATTAATATATGCTGACATCCTAAAGAAAAGCCCTTTCCAAAAGTATTAACTTCCAAACCTCAAAAGGTTCGTCTGGGCTCAATTCCCTTTCTTTTTTAACTTTACCTCTATTTTTCCCCTTGGGATCAAATTTCCGAAAATCCCTTTTTTTTAAAGAAGTCAATGTAATTAGGCTGCGTAAAGAAATACAAAGACCCCTTATAGATTCTTGCGCTTTTGTGTTTATCTGTAGCGTACCTTACCTTCAAAAGTACCCAACACAAAAATTTGAAACTTAACAGTTATATTTTGTATAATATCCCAAACACAGGAAATATATGGGGAAGCCCAAAAAATGTTATCCCTCAAAAGCTAGGGGTTGACTTTTTTAACGGAGATGCAGCATGTGGGGTGTTAAATGAAGGAGTATTACGCCTTGAGTACAAATATAAATTTATTTGGTATAGTTGTTGTACCAATTAATATTTTCGCCATGTGTCGTTAAAAATTGCGTTTTTTGGCCCCCCCCCACTATTTTTTTCAACAAATAAACCTGTAAATAATCATATTTATTCTTTGCTAAAAACAGAAGTGAACATAAGTTCTAGAAACAGAATAAACATATAAAATATGTTTATGAAATAGCACAATAACCTTTATTTAAGTTATGAATATTATATAAATCATTTATTAAATACGCAACATACATATTTATAAACAAGAGTTTTCAATGCCGCCACAGTCAGATAACTTCTCAAAGCCATTATACCCTTCCCCAAATTTGATTAAAAAGCTCCAATCCCTTACAAAATATCAAAATTATAAAAAGGCACAAAATAACCCCTCTCAAAATAACATTATGGCTCCAGTAAACACAAATTTTGTTTTTGTTTCTTATGCCAATAAAGAATTTGTTTAAAAAAAAAAAAACTTCTCAAAGGCAGATAATTTCAATTAATAAAATATTTTCATCATATGTTAGCGAATAATGAAGAAAAACATGAAAACAATATTAATATATATAAATATATATATATATATATATATATATATATATATATATATATATATATATATATATATATATATATATATATATATATATATTTATATATATATATATATATATATATATATATATTAATTGTTATAATAATATAGCAATTCTGTGTACAGAATAAAGTCAACTACTCCCGTGGTATAGTGGTTAGCACGCGAGACTCTCATTCCAGGGGTCAGGGGTTCGAGACTCGTCCAGAGGGAAGATTATTTACAGGTAAATCAACTGCCGGCCGAAGTCGGCAGTCGATTAAATATCTATCACAGGCGATTCTTAAAACAAAACTTGCAATTTCGTTAATTTCACATAAAAAATGTTTCACTTGGACGAGTCTCGAAACGCGAACTTCGTTTCCCGATGTCAATTTCATCCAAGCAAATTTACTCTACCGTGGCTAAAGAAGTTTCACTTCAAAAAAGATTTAAAGAATTTTTTCATAGTTACATACTTTATAAGAAAAATGTTTTCCCCAAAATCTTAATTATTACTTATCAAGAAAGAGGTGTATTCTATAACAAAACAACGTCTTCACACAAAAAATTGTAATTAAAACAATTGACCGGTTTCGTCTGTTCTAAAGCAGCCTTCTTCAGATAATCTAAAGGTTGCTGGATCGACTTCGAAGTGTACAAGTGAAGTCGGTAATATAACTCTGTTATTTCAATGAAAACCTATTTATTTACTTATTTTGTCACCTTTTTATATTTAGTTATTTACAGATTTGACCATTTCACTAGATTGTTGTTGATAAGACAAAAATAGAACACATTTAGTCATCTACTGAGTTTTGATGAAGCTCGAGTAATTTTATCAAATAAGCAATTTAATCATAACCCTGTGACATACATACTCCTTAAAATAGAAAGAACTAATACTTAGACTTTGAAAGTAATTACTGTCTTCAATCTTAGTAATCTTTAAAGCTTCTTTTTTTATGTTTATTTAATTATAAATTAACTCTAAATTGTAGGACACTAATGACTGGAACCATGAGTGAAAACTTGAATTCAATACAAATATATTTCATCTCTACTTTGAGGACTTTATATTTCCAACTTGACCTTCCAATATTGGATCGATAAGTTCAACTACACAGTTACTTCCTCTTCATTGCGGCAAAATTCAATTGTGACTCTTAACTTTTTCTTTACAATGTAATTTTCCTTGGTAGTCCCACCTATTTTTTTTTTTTTTTTACGTAAGGAAAAAAAATCAAAAGAAAATGACCAAGATAACGAACCAAGATGTAATCAAATCTTTCAGTCTACAGCACTTTAATGATGTAAGATCTGATTTGTGTAATAGGTATTTTTCCTTCGTCTTCTTAAGACACAATTTAAACATGAGAATAAAAGGTGTTGGGGAAAATGAAGAATGTGACATACTGGGCTGTGCTGGGTACTTTCGGAGATCACGAGCGTTACAGTCAGACAAGCGCAAGAATTTATAAGGTCGTTACAGACAGACAGTCAAGCGAAGGAATGTATAAGGGTGGGTCCTCGTTTTTGGCTTCGGACTGTAAAAATAAAATTAAAAAATCAGTAAAATGGTTATGTTCTGCTTTATTTATTAAGTTATTTATTATTGCGTTATTTATTAAGTATTAAAAAAAAACAAAAAAAAACAGTAGCATAATAAATATATAAACAAATCTTTAAATAAATAAATATAAAGCACATTGATGTTTTATAAAAGGGTCTTGAACTTAGACATTTCAAGAAAAAGCAACAACTCAAGAATGTAGTACCATTGCAAACCAATAGAAAGGACATCATTAAAAGAATGAAAGAAAAATTACAAAAAAAAAGAAAAAAAAAAAAATCAATTTTCTAAACGATAGGAAATTTTCAAAGATTGGATCGCACTGATTGTCAGGACGGCAGAATTGAAACGAGCTCGACTAGAGGAGAATGAGGGGAGAGCAGGAAAAACGGAATTGAGTCCACTTGGAAATTGTTTTTCAATTTCAAAACGAGACTATAAAAACTCTCCTGGACCTTTTTTCCCTATTTTTTCCATCGCCTCTTCTGCAAGTTTTTTTCCGGAAGTAAATTCTTCTTTTTCTTTATCGTAAAACGAAAGGATAGGAAAACAATGTCGGAATAAATAAATTGGAGTGAGAAGAAGAAAATAGGGGGATAAAAAATTTTAAAAGGGGGAAAAAAGTTGGGAAGGGGGAATTAGACGAAATAAAAGAAAATATAAATAGGAAATAAACTAGAGAGGAACAAGAGACAATAAAATATAAACGAAGTTCAATATATATATACCAAAGATTACTAAACTCGACGAAGTTAATGTGAGGAATTAGAACTTCATAATTCAATTAGCCAGCAGGCTACTATTACATATTACATACACAAATATACATAAATAAAATACTGAAAACAAATTGAAAGTAAAAGTAAAATGAAAATAAAATGTTCTAAGAATGCTTACATGGAGATGAAGTTAAAAATGAGACAGTGTTTATAAAGAAATGAGCATCAGAGAGATTAATTGTAAACAGAATTGAAAAAAAAAAGAAGATAATTTTCGGTGGTCTCTAAAAATAGTACATTACGCGTCTAGTGCGGAAAGAAGCATTTTGCATGCGAGTGTGGAGTTTGCACCCGAGCGACAGCGAGGGTGGTAAAACCACTCGAGCAAAGCAAAATGCAGTTTTCGCACGAGTTGCGTACCGTACTTTATCCACGATTGTTGGATTTTAATAATAAATACTGAAAAAACAGTTACTTTAACTAAACAAACAGAAAATTAGTTTTGTTAAATGTAAACAAACACGCTAATCGTGCGATAAGATGAAGAATTCATTATTTTAATAAAGGTAAAGAATTCTTAATTTACACACTAGTGCGGAAATAAAGAAGAATTATGAAACGCGCATGCGCAATGTATACAACTACGAAAAGAATCACATTCTACGCATCTAAACAGAGATAAAATGTTTCGTATCAATCGTAGATAAAAGTATTTTTGTCTTCTCTGCCTCTTTTTTTTTCTTATCCTTAGTCTATAATATTTTTATGAATAGTATAGATGCCTTGATTATGACAATATAATAATGTTTGCCGACACATTGGGCTAATGGAAGTTCTGATTTGATAAAATATAGAATATAAAATGACGTCACGTCACATCGAATACTGTTACATCTCAATGTTTGGGTGTTTTGAGTTATATACACCATTAGACAGAGAAGACCGAGTTCTATATGCCGCTAGGAGTTGTTAAATCTGTTTTCGACTAAGGAATAGAGTGTAGTATACTTCGCATATAGTACCATCTCCTATTACTTTACGTACAACATTAGGTTTACGGCATGGTCCGTGTCGAATAGGGCACACTCCAGACACACTACTCTAGACTCTAGATGACACTTCGACAAAAAGGTAAGCCGATTTCTCATACTTGTTACCATTTATTTGGAAACACCACATTCTTCGAGAGCCATAAGCATTTTTTAGAATGCGTTTTTCGAATATTCCCCCCTCTATTTTTTTTATCAAATCAGCGAAATATCTGAAAAAAAAATTTGTTATTCTTTCTCTAAAAACAAAAAACAAAAAAAAAACATGTTTTAAGAAATTTTTCATACGTATCATATTTTGTGAGAAAAAAAAATCTCCAGTAAACACATTAAAATGTATTATCTTCGGAACGGATTTAGCTAGACACTAGAGAGTAGTTTCATTGCGTTCAGACAATAAAAAATGCATATAAAGGCGTTTTTGTACGTCATTATAACAAATGGTTCCAAAGTTATAGCTGAAGTACATCTTTATTCAGGTTTAATTGGTTTATTCGCTAATGGTTTACCTTCAGGAGTATTCCCTATATTGTCTTTCTCTGTAAGCCACAGTACATTTTGTCCGATTAGAACTTTTTAGGAATGCTAAAGGAATCAAAGTAAATTTGCCTAGCATGTTTTTAAACCACAGTTACAATAATTTTATTAAATATTTAACCACTACTTATGTGGTTGCTCTTTGCTAGTGTTCTTGCATTTGAAGCAGAAGGTTTCAGGTTGGATTTCCGACCAGCAAAGGGCCCCACGCTCAGTGTTCACCTATAGCATTGCAACATTTGTTTGTTTAAACCTATTTTATTTCTTGTACTACATCGATTTAATTTGAATTTAACATGCATGTTCTGAAAAATCATACTCCAATGTAAAATCAAGAATCCTAGTCCAGTTGTTTATTTCGTTTATAAACTATTGGTGTATTTTATAAAATATATAAACATATATGATCAAGTGAAGTATATTAATTGTATTTAATATAATATAGATTGCATAAATCTATTCTATAAAATAACGGAAGAATAGATATATTAATTGTTGCCAGACACATTGCTTTAAATATTCAAAATCGTTGACCGAATATTTTAGCTATTATTGTTCCGGATTTTTATCAGGAAATAGTTTTCACCGTGGCAAATCAAATAGAATCTGGTTCCAGGTTGGCATAATACGATTAGCAATGTGGGATTTCCATATATATATAATAATTTTAGAGGAAAAAGTTTTATTTATTTTAAAATTTTATCTGCAGGATTTTTCTCACTCGAGGAACAATATTATATACGGTTACGCTTTTCTGTCATTATTTTGTTTGAAATATGATACACTTGCATGAGTGGATAAATATGTTATTCACTTGGATGTTTTAAAGTTATCATAATGGAAAATAAATGGAAGCATATAAGTCGTATTACTTTTATAACTTTGAAAATATTGATTCTTCCTCCTTGTTTAAAATTTCTCGTTACTGTTAAAAATACATTAACTCTAATTTAATGAATATTCAATCTTAGTTTTGCTATTGTAGAAAAATGAGAAATAATAATAAAAAAAAAATGTTTGCCAATTAGTGTGGCAGAGAACTTTAACGTTTTGTGCTTCCCTATAGCTTCATAACTAGAGAAAAACGTATAAGGAGTCCCAACAAAAACCCTAGTGTAAAAAAAAATAAGCCAAGTCGCGCGTAAAAAAGTTGTGAGATCATAGGTTTAGCCAAGTCTCCCACTGTCCGAGTAAGTTCTACTAGGTCTAATTTATCCAGTGCAAGTACATGATTTTTGTCTCTCCCTCTCTCTATTCTCTTTCACAAATCACTCTACACGTTTAAATTTAAAAACATTTTCTGACTTGGCAATTTACACACCACAAACTTAAATCAAATAATAAATATTATTTTTTCATTTGAGCGTTGCAGCACAAGGATACAAATTTGTATACGACACTGCATTTAATTTTAGCCTCTTTGGAGTGCGTTTTTACAGAAATTGGAGGCTGAGAAAGTATCTCCGAAACACTGGGTTAATGTTTGAGTTAAATCTTCCTCCAAAAAAAAAAAATAAAAAAAAAAAATAAAATAAATAATAATAATAATAAGGAATTGAAAATTAAAATGATAAAAGAAGGCAAATAATAAAGTATAATTAATTATGTCCACTCCGGTGAATATCTATCAGATCAAACACCCGAAGGGAAGTTAAAGGGTTACTTCCTGATTAAAACTTGTCTTAGCTCAAGAATTCAGGAAGCATTAAGATGGCAATTAGCAATTTAAAAGATAAAATTTAAGTAAATGATAAAGACACTTTCAATGTACAAAAAGGGATATTTTTAGATTTAAGTTAAATAAATTAAAGTGAAGGCAAATTAAATTACTATAAATATATAATCAAGAGTGCTCAAGTGACACTGTATGAATGCGAGGTTCCGCTGAATCTTAGTTCTACCTCTCCGTCGCTGATAATGACCGCTTCTATTTAATAATACCCAGCGTCTTATTAAAGCTTTTGTGGAGATTTTTTTTTTTTTAATACTTTGCCTCATTCAAAAATAAAATCAACTGGTCATTTTCGATGAACACATATTATAACTGTATGAAGTTAAGTATCATTCCCACTATTGGTTAGAATACTAAACGAATTAGGCCATTTATTAAAATCTTTAATTAAGGATTTCCAATTAACTTCAAAAACAAAGAACTCTACTAACTTCAAAGAAAGTTTTCCTTACTAATTTCCTGATCATATTTTTGGTTAGATTTAATTAAAACAATAATTTTGTTAATGTTGATTTTAGTTCGGTCCGAGTTTGACAATCACTGAGAGAATGGGAATTGTTTAAATATTTGCATTTAATCATATCCCGGTTCAGTTCTGTGTTTGAGTTCTCGACTCCTGTTCTGTCCCAGCGGGTCAGTGTAATTTTGTAAGTTTTCTAAACTTTGTAGGTGTGTTTGTGTAACAAGTTTTTTTTTCACCGAGAGTATAATAAAGTTAAAATTGGACTTGTTTTTTGGTGGAAGAAGGCCGCAGGTTAAGTTGTAAGTTTGTCGGTCGCCCCAAGGGATTGTATGACTTAGTTTGGTTTGTAAGCGCTTAACTTAACTAAGCCCCCTGTTTCTCTCTCTTTCTCTCGTTCTCTCCATCTTTGGAAAAACCAGTGGAAACACTTAACCCGCCTCTCAGCTCTGATTAAATTGACTTTTTCCAACACTTTCTTTTTTTTCTTCTTCGTTTCTTTTTTTTTCACCTTAAAACCCAATTTATTTTCTCAGTTTAAAATTAATTTGTTATCTTTAGTGGAACAAATATTCGGTTGTAGATTAGTTTTCTCTGTTATAGGAATGAGTTTTAAAAATAAGTTTTGTTATAGGTGTTACGCTACCCTTCAGTTGCTTGTCAGTATCTAACAAGCCCTCATGTCGAGTGCGCCTCCCGTACAATATACAATCCTCGTTTTCCAAATTAAATAATTATGTCCCTTCTGTTGTCATTTATCCACATTATTTCGCTCCAGTGCTGACAATCAGTGAGGTACAAAATTCATCTATAAACTATGATGTTGTTTTATAAACAAAGAAAGGGAGGGGGCGAGTGGAAGATAAAGGAGAGGAGAACAAAATACAAACTGCAAGTGTGACAAGTTTCAGCAAGAGAGGAATAAAGAATTTATACTAAAAATGAGATAAGGAAAAGTAAGGTAGGAAAGTTGAAAAAGTAGAGAGGAAGAGAAAGTAAAATGGAGTGAAGGTAGTGGATGGGAAATGTAGAGTTTAGAAAGTTGTGGATAGGGATATCGAGAATGTAAATGTGTGGAGTGTAGTGGATGGGATATCGATATTAATAGACCACAGAAGTGTGGAAGGTAGCATATGAGAAGTAAATACATGTCGAAAAAGGAACAAAGGTTTAAAAACAACAATAAATAAAATGCTTAAATAAAAATATACACAAAACGAACTTAAACAATACTTTTAATTTATTATTAAACTAAATGGCTCATTTACTGTTTATAATTGTAGAAATGGCCTATATGTTAGATGTAAGTTTGTAAATATGTTAGCAGCTCTGTAATATGAATTATAAAGGTTATTTATTATTTAAGTTTTTCAATCTTTTATGATAATCTTACATGGTTTATGTACCCGAGAGATGTTGTTAATATTACGTCATAGGGTATAATTCCTACGAAAGAGGTTGTAATTAAACATGCTAAAGGAAGGAGATTATTATCAGAATGTGTCAGGAAATGCTAGTCATAGTGAACAGGGCCCAAGACAAACCTGCCTCACAGCATATCTGGACCGGCCTCTACTGAATTATTTAACAGATTTTCTCAGCCAAAGGGCTTTAGTACCGGAGGCTAGAATTCCGAAGGGCCAGACGGTTAGAGGATCCTACGAGGTAAAGCCTCTTACAAGTTAATAGAATCGGCTCCAAGGCAGCTCAAGGCAAAGGGCTCGCCCTTAGAGGGTCACTTCCTAGCAACTCAAAGAAAACTACCGTCGAGGGAAAGAGGAAAAGAAAAATCCACTGATGCTACTGGTCAAGGGAAAAAATACCTTTTTTTTAACCTCAAATATCACCTGGTAAAGAGAACCTGGACACTAGGGAACCAAATATTCGACCTCCAAATAACATACTCGTAGAATATTGAGAACCTACTTCAGAAGAAAACCAAATGCTCAAAATAAGACAATTCTTTAGAATTTTAGAATGTACTTAGCAAGAAACTGAAGATATCTAAGGAAACAGTTTCAAAAACGCCCTTTACATTTTGCCTAACTATATTTTCCCTTCCATTCAAGCCACCACTTCATTAAAATAAGAAGAATTAATTTAGTTACCGGCGGGAGCAGTATGAGAACCAAAGATAAAGGAAGCATTGTAATAACTTTCAAGAAGTATAACTTTTTTTATGTCTCAGTATTTAAAAATTCCTAGATTGAAATCTTTTTCTGACTCCAGGCATCATTTTTGATCTAGTGTCTAGCTGTCGGTCTGTCTTTCTACATTTTAGCAATCTACCATTATCTTAAAAAATAGACTGCCAATTGGTGTGGCACTTAGCTTCCTCGCATCCTATCCACGTACTTTATTGATTTTATGCTTTTACAAGTCAATATTGTTAATTGGTTTGATTGTTTCCCCCGTGTTTTTTAATCTGTCAAAATTGTTTAGATTTTTTCCACGCATTAAAGTATCAGTTTAGCAAAAGTTAAAGAGCGCAGACGGTTCAAATTAATCTGGGGTTATCTGCGGGTTACTTTCGATAAACTATAAAAGTTTCATTCAAATCAGATAAGTACTTTCGAAGCTATAGGTGTAAATAAATGTATGTTTGTGCGCATGTAGAAGAGAAATAAATAGGCGCAGAAGGGTGAAACTTATATGGGACCAACAATGGGCTAATTATGACCAACCACCCAAATTTCATTAAAATTGAACGTGTAGTTTTTAAGATATGTTGGTTAGCAAAAATTGAACGACAGACCGACCGACAGACAGACCGACAGACACGGAACCAAAAATGTTCCCTGATGTCTGAAACAGATTTCTGTCTTGGAATTTTTGAAATCGGAGACCTTAAAATTTTTCGTTCTTCAGAACGATCACATAGCTTCCGTTACCTTCGGTAAGCTCGGAAGCAACAGGAGAGTAAACTTTTCCCGTGTGCCGTGTCACGTGTTTTTTGGTTTCTAATATTGTGTCGCATATCATTTTAAAGGCCTTGATATGTACGTTAAAGCTATTTTATTGGTTTATTTTTAAAATAATTTGTTCCGATTTTTAATTTTGTTGTAGGTTAAAGGGTTTAAATAATTTTTTGTTATCAGGTTTTTTATTAATTTTTTTGACATTTTTATGTTTAGGCTATGGAACATAAGTCAAAAACGTTACGTTACTTTTAGCTTAAAAACTCAGAAAAGTATAACAGGGAGTTAGAAAGCTATAGGAGGTGTGTAATCCAGTCTCCAGCTGTTGGGCCTCCCTCCACCGCACGCCATAGGGCTGAAGAGAGTCGAAAAGATTTAAACTATGACAGGGATTTAGGAAAGTACAGGAGGTTGTCATCAACTCTCAGCCCTCTCGGCCTACCTAGTATGAAGGCATTAACAATTCGTAGAAGGCGGACCGGTGCCTTTGAATTCAGTATTTTGTAATCAAGCCACGGCAGTGCCGGTGTGGAGATAAGAATAAAAATTATCTTCCATCTACTTTTATCAATTACTTGAATAAATTCCCGATTTTATTTCATTTTATGTCGGTAGTTTACGCAGAGCGTAAACATGAAAATGTCTCACTGTCTTGCGGACTCTTATGCAAGAAGTATTAATTTTTTTTATTTCTTTTTTAGAAAATAATTGCTTGTAAAAGCATAAAATCAATAATGAATAAATCAATTATCAGTACGTGAATAGGATTCGAGGAAGCTATGTGCCACACCAATTGGCAGTCTTTTTTATTTATAAACTATATCTTTCATATCTCATCCTTAAGAGGGGACCAACCTGGCATTTGCCTAGTAAATTGAGGGAAACCACAAACAAATTCAATTAGATTGGGTAGATACGAGTCTTTCCTAAGGTATTCTATTGGCAGTAAGGGATTTCGTTTATCGGTTTCTTTTGGTGAGTGGTCCCCAGATTTTGTCATTTGAGGCTAAGAGGAGTAATTTATTTCTTTTACGAATTTTTTAGTGTAAGTGTAACATTTTTTAATTTTGAGAAAAGGATGGTCTTGATTTTCTCTTTTTCATCTTGAATTTTAAGTTCTTGGTATAATTTGGGATATATACCTCAGACATTCCAATTGTATATGTGTTATACTTTTTTCTTCTGGTCAAGATAACATATTATAGGTGAATCTCTTAGCCGTCGCGATATTTAAAAAAATGATCTCCAATAAAAAAAAGCAAGAATGGATGTAACAAGGTATGGTACTAAGAGACAATTTAATTTTATATCTATTTTTCGATAAAAGGGTATTTTAAAACTAAACGTGGTTAATGTTGAGAGAAAAATATCTTGGGAGGAAATTCAATTTGCTTTAAAAATACGATTTAATAAAAATTATAAGTTTTCTTTAAGTGTTATTTTAGTTTGAGAATTTAATTATTGTTGGTTGTTTAAGACTTGTTATTTTTAAAACTAGGTTTTAATGTTGGAATCCAATAAGTATTTTTTATTTATTTTTACTTCAGCATCTAAATGTTTAAAAAAAAACTATTTTTATAAATATTGTGATTTTTCCAAGAAAAACCGTCCTCTGTTTTTAAATATAGGTTGTTTTAGTAGCTGGGTTATTTCGACAGAAAACAGTCAATGCTTAAAATAGCACACTGACCATATTAAATACGAGTATGTCTACAGCAGATATTTTATATTTCATAAACGTCCAAAATTTATCACAGATTACTTCTACTACTATATTTTCATTTTATTTCCATTTGGAGTGTATAGTTTTAATTTTCTTGACGTTTTATATATTTTTTGAAACAGAAGCAACTACAGCGGGGACAGTTAGTTATTTTATAAGCTTAATAAACTATCAAAGAGGAAATGAATGGAAAATATTTCACGTAAATCGAATCCCAACAAAAATACTTATGTATTGAATAAGTAGCTCGAAAAAAGTTGTGAGATCAAAGGTTTATCCCAGATTTTTTAATTTTTCCTTTTTTTGTATATTGAACTCTACCTATATTAAAAATGTCAAGTTTCTAAGATTGCTAGAAGAGCCTTAGAATTTAGTTGAGTCATTCAGTCAGTGTCAAAATAATAAAAGTTTTGGCTCATATAAATATCTTATGATCTAAAATGGTTGTAAAATGTTTACTTCTGGTTTAGTTTATAATAACAACTCTGATTTAAAATTAATTAGATGTATCAAAGTATCTGTTGGATAATAAGGGGGATTTGACTTAAAATACATTCAATTCATCAAAAATTATTTTTGAAAAAAAATAATACAATTTATTACAAATTATTATCTACTGTGCCTCAAAGCGTCCTAGTCGAGCTCTATGGTAGAGCATCGAGTTTTTGCCCCAAGGTCATGGGTTCGAATCCAAGTGGCCACAACGTATTATTTTTTAACTAAAACGCCCTACTTTTTTACGATTTACACGAAATTTTCTTTAATATTTTTTTATAATTCTGAAATCTAGAAGTTTTCAAAATCTATAAGCCTATTTGATAAAATTGCATATTCGTCTTTACTGGTTGTTATACAGTTTCTTTTATGTCAGTTCGAGGATTTCGTTTTATACATTGAAACTTGTCGAAGTGACTCACCCTTTCTTGACCATTGAATACTTTATGTAAAGGTTTACTAAGTTGATGGTATTTTGAGATAATAGTGCTGCATACAAGTTTACAACATGCATGTTGTTCTTCACTGATTTTCTCCTTGTCTCTAGTGAAAGGATGAGGGAAAATCAATCCCCTCGGTGTCTACCCGAAGAGAGACTGTGTAATGTGATAAAACCTAAATAAACTAACATAAGACCGCACGTGGTTTGTACAACGAGTTAGAGGGAATAGCTTGTGATGAATTAGCTTCCCCAGACTCTAGGATCCCACCGGCAAATCTTCTCTCTCTCACGGCCGCAGAGTAAATAAACATGAGACTATACATGTCGCCGTGGCAATGCAGTGCTACCAAATCAAGTTTGAGTCGAGACAGGAACAAGTAGCGCTTGTTCCGTTCCAAGGAGACGAGGGGGTGGTTTTGTAGGGCCGTGTTCGTGGGTTGGTACGCTTGTCGTTAGTAGGAAACCCTGGAGTTCATTAGTATAGCAGAGACTTAGGGAGGGAAAACAGGGGCTCGAGAGGGATTTGGCGGGAATCCAAAGGTTTCCAAAGCGGGAAGATATCAACATCAAGGCCTTAGTACCTCAGCCCCTATCTCTAAACCCTTCAGGGCATGACAAACATCCCGGTAATACACTCACCAACAGGCACACCGACAGACAGACATCAGGTTCTGTCTTCAGCAACTCACGTCGTCTGTCTGTCTGCAGCCCTTGGTACCCCTTTCCTTGCTCGACAAACATTATAATATATCCCCACCTCGTATAAACGCTAAATTTCGCACCGTTCTTAGATACCAGTACACGACTAATTTAAATCGAATTGGCATTCTAACTTTCAAAACAATAATCAAAATATTTATAATGGTCAATGTTTTATTAATAATACTTGCATAATTCTAATTTAATTAAGGTAGTCGCAATTAATTACCCCTATTTATTTTTTCAGACTATTTATTTTTATCCTATTTTTTTTTTTTTTTTTCGAAGCGGAATCTATCAGAAATGAGAACATAATTATCAATTTAATATTACATTTCATTCATTATTTTGTAAAAAAAAAATAAGATAAGTAGTAATTAATAGTGATACTGGTTGTTTGTTTCAGTTCCTCCCGACATAGTTTACGAAGAGACGTCAGCAGACATGAGTATCCAGGAAAGCGACAACGGTACCCTTGTCTGCAAGGCAGGAGGTCATCCCACGCCTAGAATAACATGGAGAAGAGAGGACGGACAACCCGTCCTTCTCAGAAAATCCAGGACAGAAATGTACAGGGGTAAGTTCTTATAATTTAATTAGTTTTAGTTCATAATATTTAATGTACTACATTTCTAACAATCAATTCGCACTACTATATAACTTGTATTTGGAGACTGATTTCGATCAGTCAGTACTAATATTTTAGCTATTAAAAATGGTTTTAAAGTAAACTTCATGTTTAATTTATTGAGTTAGGTTCTTCACAATTCCGGTATATATATTATTAATTTACTTTTAATGTTACTTGTGTATTTTGTGTTATTGAAATTTTAATTCTATTTCTTTGTATCTTTGTTTCTTATTCATAATAAATAAATCGTCTCAATGAACGATATAACCTGAGCAATATTACCTGCATATAATAACGAAATCAGTAATACAAATTAGGAAATTTAAATAAATTATAATATGTAATAAATTATATATCATCATTTTTCAATTAGTTTAATATCGGGTACAATCAAATAATTGGAGCTCAGTGGAAACTAACTCCATGCCCATCAAACGGACGTAAAATATTGTAAGTAGCAAACTATCTAACTTACTGCGACTCCATAAGAAAGACAAATTTAGGAAATTTACTCTACAACCGACAGACAGAGAAAAATGTCATTTGAATACGACCAGACGAATCCTTTCCCCATCAAAGTCAGAAAACGAAAAAGTGATCTTTGCAGAACACCTTATAGATCTATTAATTTGCTCCTTATCTTGAAATAATTGACCTTCATCACGTAAACCTTATAAACAAAAGACCTCTTGAATCCAGTACAATTATCTCCTCCTCCTAAGCTTTCAACCCCTCAGATGTCTTTTACATTATTAAATAACTTCCACCACAAGAATCTTCCACGACTTTATTACCTCTCAAATCCTTAACACCTTACAAGGAAAGGTATCCTATTCCTCACATACATATTCAACTCCGTTATAAAAATTCCTTTAGAACTAACAAACTCAATGGAACTTTTCTAATTCAATGGAAATTCACCACCATTGTGAATGATTCCTAAACCTTCAACCACCCTAACGTCTCATAAGCCTTCTCCCAGTGATGGGAAAAGTCCTAGCAATACTCTATCGCAGACTTTTTTCCGTCCTAAAACAATTCCTATACTTGACCATCAATTTGGTTTTTACACCCATCATTCCACCATTATCATTGCTTCCACTCTCAAGAATATAAGGTATTGCTCAGCTTTTTTTTTTCTAGACAAGACGCAAGTCTTGGCTGGTCTGCTTTGGAAACTACAGGGCATCCTAATAGATATTTTCGTGGAACTTTAGGATCCTTATTTTTATCTATCAGCCCTGTAAGTGATTGAGTACCTCAGGGCAGAATCATCGGACCTCTCCTGTATTCCTTTTTTACTCACGGCATCCCTTGACATCCTTCCTCGGTCCTTGTCACATTTGCAGATTACAAGGCTATTCTATCTGTCCACGAAATACCTCAAACTGCATCCAATAGCATATAAAGCCATCTTCTCCTTCTGGAAACTTGGCTAAGGAAATTGAGGATACCGACTAACGAACAGGAAAGTTTTCAAGTTACTTTTACTCTGCACTTGTCCTCCAGTCAGTCCTAGATTCCTCAATCCTAGACAGTCCATTACCTTGACCTTCACCTCGATAGACGACTTACTCGGCAACACCGTACAAAAATAAAACTTAAGAACATTTTAACACAATACAAGTTGCTGCTTTGCCTTTTAGATCGTAAATCCAAACTTACTTGAATAATAAACTTTGAATTTACAATTTAACCTTCAAGCTTGGACCTACGGCATACGCCCGTGGGATCCAAACTTTCTAATCTAAGATCCTCAGGAATATATATATAATATATATATGTATGTGTGTGTGTGTGTATGAATACACACATGTATAATTTTGGCAACCATCATCTCTTCATCGAGGTTAAAGGTCAGGTGTAAGAAAAGAGAAGAAAAAAAAAAAATTTCAAAATCGCTTAACACTGACGCCGTCCAATAGTAGAGAAATATTTTTGGGTTAATATATTATATATATATATATATATATATATATATATATATATATATATATATAAAAAATAAGGGGAAAATCGTTTTCTACTCCATTACACGTCCTTACCACATACTCCTTTAAACCTTCTGCTTTCCTTACCAACCTTTTCCACATATATTTGTATGTGTATATATATATATATATATATATATATATATATATATATATATATATATATATATATATATATATATATATATATATATATATATATATATATATATATATATGTGTGTGTGTGTGTGTGTGTGTATTCTAATATATAAATATATTCGACCTTGGTTCATCGTGTTCACCCCTACTTCCATCTTTTACTCTTGAAGGCCTTGGAAGGAAATATTAAAAACGTGTTCAGACTACACAATCAACATACCTTCCCTTCTACATCCAACTTACCAAGGAACAAGAGGGGGGGGGGGGGGGGGAGTGAAAAAGTGGAATTTTCCTCCGAGAAGAACAGCGAAATTTTCTTTTACCAACAACAGGCTTTCTTCTGTGTTGGAGCTTTCCACCGTCTAAGCTTACAAATCTAAAAATAAGGTCGAAAATGAGCGAAAAATCGGATCACGAACCAAGATAGTAAATGGAATTTAGATCATTTTTACCAGACTGAATTTACATTTTTTTAGGGATTTGTAATTTTCCTAGTCCATTCTTATCCTTTTTCTCATACATTCTTGAGTTTGATTGATTGAAAATTTAAGATATATATCATTAGTTGTTAAACTATGACCCACGGGCCAAACACGATCTAAAGAAGCATTTTAGCCATGGTTAATGTGGCTGTAGGTCGTAGGTCCTAAAAAGGGTACTTTTTTACTTAAGCACCCCCCTATAGCCGTTTTTCTTAAGTTATTTAGATAAAGGAGATTCTATTTAAAATAGCGTAATAAAACTGCCCCAGGAGATACAAAGAAAAAGATAGAATGAAAAATTTGTGAGTCAATTTTTGTGGCATATATTGTGGCGTCCTCTCACGTACTTTAATGATATTTTGTTTTTACTACCAATGATTGTCTAATTTATTTAATTTTTCCCCCTCTTTACTTTATCATAATATATATAAAGGTAAAGTACTGCGATGTCGCGAAATTAGGTTTTGAGAATTGACGCCCTTTGAGTCCGAAATAGTGGTTTTTAAAAAAATGGCGTTCTGTGCAGGCAAAATCGAGAATAAATTTAGCTCCAAATGTAGGTGCTCTGCCCCTCCCTCCCCCCCCCAAAAAAAAATAAAAAAAAGCTCAAATTTTTTTCTCTGAAACGGTTTCGACGATTTTGTTGAAGATCTAAAAAAACTAGTAAATCACCTGGTGAATGTTTAAATTAAATGTAATATTATGGATTTTAAATACAGTATCAATATTTCTAACTTTCTTAGATAGAGTATTCTAAATTTATCTATTAGTATTTAGTCTTTATTTTATTACTTGAATATTTAGTTGCCGAATTTCTTTATTTCTTTCTTTAATTTCTTTATTGGTCTTTATTCCCCCCTCCCTTCTATATTCTTCTACAACTACTTTCAATACGTTTTCACACTGAAATACACCCCTCCCCCCGTGTGCCGAACTCAAAAGGTATTTCAAGGGAAAAAGCGGAAAGAAATAGGAAAGGCGTGTGAAGGAAAAAGCCTCATACATAATTTAAAGGAGGTAAAGGAACACGGAGAAAGAAGCGTGAAACGTAGCTATAATGTGTGATACGCATATTATTATATAAACGTGGCTTCGAGAAAAGTTTATTTTTGTGTTCTCGTGAAAATATTATATATTTATATCAGATCAGATCAACTTTTTTTTATAATCCCACCCCACATTATGTATCGTGCAAGAGAGAAATACATAATTCACATTTTTATCCAACTGTAAAAATATTTAAGATAGTATTTTATTTTTATACATTGTTTTAGTCCTGGAAGGCAACAATATGAGATTATTATTACAATATCAGACGGAGATGAGTCAATATGCAAATCTAGTAATGGAAGTCAATGTACCTACTGTTATGTTAGTCTATACACACATCTGTAGTAATGGTAGTCTATCTTCACATCTAACACTATACACACATCATATCGAACACTATAATATGATATGGGTCCAGCAGCTAAATTTTAGAGATAATTTTAAACTTGTATACTTAAAAGAGGAATAGTGGTAATTTACAAAACATACCAAAAAGAAAATCATTATTAAGCAAAAATAACATTACTTAAATGACGACCTCCATTTTCCCTGCACTGCTTGAGTCAATTGGTGAGGTCCATGTTTCCAAGATTCGGCGAGGAATCACATGAAATTTTCTCTTAATATTCTCTCGCAGTGCGATACTCCTCCAAACTATGGAAATAGTGATGACACACTTCGCTAACCGACTCGAGCAGAAAAATAGAGGACGTCATTTCAGTCGGGTTAGTTTTGCTTCATATAGTTTTATTATAAATTTCTATTATTTCCCTTTAAATAAAAATAAAAGATTCGACCCTTTATTGAGCTGCCCCGTTTCAAAAACCGCCAGTTTCAACTACTGAACCCTGTAGATGAACTAATATTAAACGATATAATAATATCATTTAAAATACAACTATTTTTTTTTTTTTCAAACAATAAATATCACAACGATGCCACAAATTACAGTACTCCTCAATATTACTTTTTGTCTTTGTTCTAAGTTAACTCTACTTGGTTCTCACCATCAGGTAGCGGTATACTTTGCTCCTCTATCTTCTGCTAATAATAGAGATCAGGGTTTTTTTTCATTATAATCAGATAAGCATAAAAACAACTATTGCTCTTGTTAAATTCTAACTTGTTTTGCGTCATCAGCTCAGTAATGTAAATATTAGCAACTCATAGACAACAAATAATTTAAAAACATTAAATCCATTTTAGATAGAGTGTCTAATAAATATTACAATCTACAATGCAAAATTTAAAATGTGATATTAAAGGGGTACTACTTTGGATTGATACTCCCCTATGTTTTTTTTAGAATATAAATTACTTTGACTAATGAACTATTGTGACAAAAGGGTGTTTAGCCCAATATACTTTGGGACAAAGGACTATCCCACTTCTGTTTTTATAAGGAGAGTAACTGTCTAAAGAAGAACATTCCGTACACCTTCTTTAGATTGTTACTCCCCTCTGTTATTTTTATATGGGGAGTAACAATCTGAAGAAGTGCCTTAAAGGGTTCATTTCATCAATTTTCCTTTATAAAATTGGTCGCTGTTAAAGAGAATAAATTCCCCTTTCCCTGATCTGGTAAATATTTTACTAATAAAAGAAAAGGAAAAAATAAAACAGAGAAAGAAGGTTTTTAGGAAACTCCGTTGAGTAGTTAGAATGGGAGGTCGAAGCATAGTAGCGGCTTAATTGAGCCGAAACTTTATTTTACCGAAACTTTGATTTTCGAGCGAAAGGTTGTTTTCCTCCGGTGGGCCTGTGTTTGACAGGAAAGCACTAATTGGAAATTTACCTAATTTTCCTTCGAGGCTGGATTATTGACGGGGGAAGGGAGTCGGAATAGGGGCGTTGAAAATTGGGGTTTTCTCTCTCAGACAAAAGAACCTTGACTGAAGGGTTTAGAGACGGGGTTGGAGGAGGGGAAAACGTTTAGAGCGTTTGTTGAAAAGAGCTTTCCCTCGGAGATCTGTAAAGGGTTGAAGGCAAAGTTGAATGGCTTTAATATTTTCCTTCCCTTAGGGCGTGAAAAGATAAAAAAAACGTCTTTTCCACTCAAATGTCTTGTAATATTGAACAAATCCTAGTAGCGTAGGTTGGTTTTGTTTGTTCTTTGTTTATTCTTATCAAAATAACAGCTCAATTGAGGTTTCGTGGCAAGGTGTCTTGAGTTTCCATAGGTCAAATGAATAAGCGTTTACAAAGTTTAAGAGAATATGGTTTTTACAATTCTGGATTTAGCACTTCTAAATGTAAACTTTTGCTTCTATGAAAACATAAATTTCCACGTTAACCCTAATAAATTCTTAATTTTAAACAAAACATTGATTGAAAACGAAGTTTTATTAACAATTATTTGATTTGAGAATAAATAGTGAAAGGAGTTCTTTAATGAACTTCGGCTAAATATAGCTTTAATTTATAAGAATTTACTAAAAAAAAATCTTGAAATTAACACATTATTTATTTAATGATTCTTTTTTAAGTTGATGGATGGTTAAGGTGCGGTAATGATATAAACAATCAGTTTTTATCCATTACCAGCTGGATACCCGTGCTTCGCTACTGAGTGTTATTTTAATTTGATAAGTTTATAAACTACCATCAAGAAACATTTAAATTTTTTACTATACGAGAATATCTAGATCTATCTCTCCCACTTATTTCTATACCCCCTCCTCTTTGATAAGATAATTTGCAAATATCCCAAATTTACCCCCCTCCTAAATGAAAATATGACAAAACTGTACATTACAACAATTATTGTACTCTAAAGAGCTTTTCAACGATATGCATCATGAAGGGTATTCATTACTTTGACCCCGTATTTATTACTTGTACCCCGTACTCCCGTACCCCTGTGTAAAAAAATTTAAATTTCGAAAATTCATGTAGGCAGTGATTTTCCCCTTGCTTTGAAAGTCAAGTGTGCAAATTTTCATCAATTGGAAATTTTCAAGATTGGACTAAAACTGTAGATTTTTATAAAGCACATACACACATACGTTGACTTTTAGATATATTTTTCCATTTTACCCCCCTAAATGCACATAACAACAATTAGTGTACTCTTAAAGAGCTTTTTAACAGTATGCATCATGAAGGGTTTTCATTACTTTGACATTTGTACCCCTTACCTCAAAAGTGAACACAATGCTTCCGTTACCTTCGGTAAGCTCGGAAGCAAAACTTAAAATTGAATGTATTAAATATATATATTAAATATATATTAAAAATATATTAAATGTTTATGAATATTGAAAGCTTGGATTCGGGACTAGTTATCGATTACGGCAGTTAAAAATCATTCTCCTGCGTAGCTTAGTTGGCTAGAGCATCTGTACTAGAAATACAGGAGACCCGTGGTTCAAATCCCGGCGCGGGAGTATATTTTTCACTGTCTGTTTCCCGTAGTAAATAATATACGAGTATTTGGCTTCCAAAAGGTAAAAATTGTCAAATAAAGAAGATTAGGCCAAATTTTATTTTATTTTATTTTTTTATACTGCGTACGTACAGCTTTCTCCTATTATATTACTTTTATTTATTTATAGATCGCCTGTATCCTGAGAAATACTGTATTATCATTTTTTTTCTTAGAACGTTGTGGTCCCCTATAATATACTATAATTTATGTGATACCAAAAAAAAATGAATGTAGAATTTCTTGTAATTTATTAAAATTTTAGTATGTTATATGTTAGATTAGTAGTGGATGGTAATTGATTAATATTTTGACATTTTTTTTATATTTTTATTAAAAAAAGCTTTACTTTAAATGTTTTATTTTGACTCCACCACTTAACACATATAACAGGCCTGATGATGTCTCTAATGAGACGAAATATAGCCATTGTTAAGAAATGAAGTAATTGTTTAATTAACCCCTCAAGATCCATCACAAAAATTATTGTATTATAATAGATTTTGAAACTATCATTGGAAAAATAAGTACCTACATTTTAAATAGGGAATATTTATATTATGTAAAGCAAATTTTTGATTTTTTTGGGGGTGGATAAATAAAAAAACAAACCTCAAAGAGATTATTTATTCATTAAGTATGCTTTATTAATTGAGGAATTTATTTCTTTTATTATCAACTTTTTTTTTTTGTTTTGTTTTTAGGAAATTCAGTTATGAAATGAACTGAAAATAAAGGATTTAAAATGTAATATTAAATTCATATTCAATTTGTTTAGTACATGTATAGATATATATTTTTTTTTCATTTATTATTTCTACCTTTAATCCAGAACAATTTCGGAGTTGTGGGAACACCATAATTTTACTTATTTTTGGTATTTTACCAAAATAACGAATGATACGTATATATTTAAAAAAGAAATAAAAAATATTAGAATGAATTTACTAAGGGGTGAGAGAGAGAGTGAGAGAGAGAGAGAGGGGGAGGAGAGGGAGAGAGAACACGAGATACTAAACTGAAAACTCTTTTTTTTCTCAAAAATTTAAAAATGCAATACATAATAAAATGAGTTTTCCCCCTCTACCGTTTAGAAAAAAGCAACTAATCACATTTGGAGTTAAAAACGAGAATAAAATAACATACATTACATAGGTTTTAGAATTGAAAAGAAGGGGAAAAAGATGGAAGAGTGATAGATAAAGATTAAAATTTATACTGACCAAAGTCCCTGAAGTTTTTCGAGGGGGGGGGGGGGGTAAATTAAACTCAAAAAACAAGGACCTCTAGTCGTAAAATAGTAATTCCCCTCCCTCTAGACTCTTTAATTTCAAAAAAGAAAAACCCCATAGTGAAAAATTAAAAGGGGAATATGAAATTCATATTTAGTGTTAGGGAAGAATCATGTTTAAAAAAAATGAAAACAAGTCAAGTTAATTTTGTGGTTTGTATATGAGTTCGCTTTTGTTTGTTTTTTTTCTGTCGTGTTTTATGTGGTAACAGAAAAACACAAGGGTTTTTTTGTTGTTGTTTTTTTTTTAAAAAAAAAGAACGTACTAGTAGCAACTTGTATTTTGTGGTTCTGTTTTTGTAATATCTTCCCATCTTGGTGTTTTTGTTATAATTAAGTTCAATTTGTCAGAGTGTTTACTTTTTTAAACGCCTATTTATTCAACTTGCTTTACATTTCCCTGCTATTTGTTTTGCTTAAAAACCAGTTCTTATTGGGCTGTATTTGGTACCTTATTGTTAGACGTATTTAAAATAAAAATAATCTAAATCTGTTATTACCACTTATAAACTAAAGGAATCGTATCGATCTTTATTAATGTTTTAATCCTTTATATTAACTTCACTTTTTGCCTGACGTCAAAATCTTTGGAAAGCTAAAGCCTCTTCCAGACATCCAATCGAGCTGAAACTTGGCACATAGACTCTCTACCAATACAAAAACATTTTAACAAATTAATAAATTAATTAAATTTAAAAATTTAAGTATAAAAATAAAATAAAAATTTAATTAATTAATTAATTGGTAGATATATAAATTCTTTGAAGGGAGAGTTAACCCTCTTCCAGTCATCGAATCAAGCTGAAACTTGGTACATAGACTCTCTACCAATACAAAAAAAATTAACAAAATAATAAATTTTTAAATTTAATTAATTATCTTTTAGCGAATTTTCGAAGAAAATTAAGCTATTCCAATGGCTTCAACATTTTTGTAATGCTGATTTTTGAAAATTTTCTCCATGGTAATCGGTTTTAGACCATTCTGAATCGATTCCTAAAATTAAAGACTTTTTTTTATGTATGTGTGTATATATATTTGTGTCACTCAAGACGATATCTTCCCTTAGGATGCACTTAAAAATTTTAAAATGTCTATAATATTAAAAGAAAGGATGAGTTCGTTGGCCAGAATTTTTGGAGTTCATTTAAGGGTCAAATTTTGACCATTTTATATATTATCATAAGCCAATAATACGCAGATTTCTCTGAAAATTCGTTCATTAAGTCATGGTGTATTGCTGGAATTTTTAAAAATAAATGAAATAACTATATTTAAAAAAGTGATATATTTTTTTTTGTTGAAATATATTTTAATTAATTAATTGGTGGGTATATAACATCTTTGAGGGTGAGTTAACCCTCTTCCAGTCATCCAATCGAGTTTTTATATTAAAAACTTGGTTTTTCTAGTATTATTATAATTTCTTGTTGATTAAAAACTGATAATGCTTTATGAATAATGAAAGACGTTAGGAATTGTAGCGTCGGTTTTTAATGGATTCAAAGAAACTTACTCTCTACGTAATATAATATTTGTTTATAGAGTTTTCTTTTTAATCCATAAAGATAGATGTAACCTTATTCTACCAAGGTTTTAAGTAGAGAGTTTTTTTTACTCCATAAAGAAAGTTCGTTTTTAATAGTTGTATTGACTGAGATTTTGTGGTAATCAAACATAATGAATCGTTTATATCACTTGTTGAAATAAATAAAACACTGTTATTATAAAATATAAGTTTATTGGTCTAAACCACAATTTTAATTTATTATAAATCACACCGGTTTCAGCCTCTAAATTACTAAAATATAACAGTTTATAAAAATATGAAAGTATGACGGCTATCTTCAGTGACTTATATTTCTAGAGTAATATAAGTCACTGAAGATAGGCGACATAATTTTATATTTTTATAACCTAATATATTTTAGTATTTTAGAGGATTAAACCGGTCTGATTTATAATAAATTAAAATTGTGGTTTAGACCAATAAACTTATATTTTATAATTACAGTGTTCTATTTCTTTCAACAAGTGTTATAAACTATTCATCATCCATAAAGAAAGATGTAACCTTATTGTGCCAAGGTTTTAAGTGTAGAGTTTTTTTTTTAATCCATAAAGGAAGATGTAACCTTTTTGTGCCAAAGTTTTATTAAATGGTGAGACAGTTTCTTTGAATCCATAAAGAAAACAGTGGTTTCACCTTATCTGGAACCTAATTACACCAAGGTTTAAACCTAATAAAAAGTATTAAACTTCCGTTTGAGCTCTTAAACTGAATTTCTTTCACATTTCGACTCGTCACAGGAACACCGAAGATGAAGATGACCACGAGTGGTTGAAAGCCGGCTTTGTAAATGTACGTTACTTTCGATATAAAGAAGTTTTCTTTAGTCTTAAAAAGGCCACTGCTCATAAAAGCACGTAAAAACCTCTGATTTGTATTTATTGTGTGTACGTACCACAAATGTTTCATATATCATGATTACTGCTCGCAATGATTTTCTTTCCGGGGGGTTTTACACACGAAGACGCAGGCCACTTAGGTGGGCCCATAGAACAAACCCGGGTTAGGGACCGAAATCTTCACACACTCGTGTGAAGATATGGTCGTTAACCATGACTCCCCTCCTGGTTGTAAATACAACCAGAAGTGTCATCGTCATGGTTTCCAGGCCGAAACCGGGTGGCGCCACTATTTCGAGGAGCTTCCCATTTGTTTAAACAATGCTGGGTGGACATTGAGCGGGGGGGCCTGGTCCGGGAATCGAACCCAGAGCTGCGGTCACCTACTGACCCGGCTCGAAGCTGCTTAACTTGCCGTATCGGAAGGCAAGCGCTCTAGCCTCCGAGCCACCCAGGCCCCTCTCGCAATGATTAGAAAAGAAAAATATTTTTATTGCTTACTTTATTTTAGTTAAAACCGTTATTATTTATAAATAAAGGAGAAATTATATATTTATTAAAATTTATTTTGCCATGTAAGTTTGATTTTAAAAATGCGATTAAAGAATTTTGTACTTTCGGCTTATGAAAAAAAAAAAAAAAAATAAACCGGAAATATTACATATTTTTCCTTTGTAATATTAATAAGGTCTTTTTCATAATAAGAACAAAATAAAACTTGTTAATTACAAAGTTGGTGCACCTGAAGGTTTAATTAATATATAATAAAGTATGAGTTAATGTATAAGTTTTAAATATACGAGTACTAAAAATTAAGTCTACACAACAATAATCTGTCTTGGTGAAAAAAATTTAAATTATGTAGAAAATGATAAAAAGGGGAAAAAAGTCAGCCAATTTGTGTGGCACATACCTTCCTCCAGTCCTATTTCGTATATACTTTAATGATTTTATGCTTGTACTACCTATTTTAATAGCTTGCACTCCCCGGGTTTTATATCTGTCAAAAATTTTAATTTTTTCATGAATATCAAGTAGCAGCGAGTATCAATTTAGAAAAAAATCAAGGGAGTAGAAGGTTGAAATTTATCTGCGCATACTCTGCGGGCTACATTCGATCTAAATTCCAAATTTCATAAAAATCAGATGAGTACTTTTGAAGATAATAGGTATAAACAATTTTATGTTTATAATGATGTGGAAAAAAAAACAAATGAGCGCAGAAGGGTGAGACTTATATGGGACCAAAATGGGCTAATTATGAACTACCATCCAAATGTCAATAGAATCGGACGATTAATTTTTAAGATATGTTGGTTTGAAACGGATTTCTATCATACAATTTTTAAAATTGGAGACATAAAACATTTCATTCTTCAAAACGATCACACAGCTTCCGTTACACTCGGTAAGGTCGGGAGTAATAAAAATACGTGTGGTGTCGCGGGACACCCGGTAGGAATGAAGTTCCTTACCATTTTTTAATGTGATGTCCCCTTTAATATAATTATAATATTTCCTAAGGTTGTCTTCAGGGGTATTAATAAAATAAAAAAGCTAATCCATATTCTTTGCTATTTTATTTATTTTTCTTAAGGCGATATTTCGTCTCCACATTGAGACATTTTCAAACCTTCATCAGTCATTTAATTAAATTACTATTCAGTAATAACGTCACTTTGTAAAAATTTAAACAAATTAATTAATTTAACAATGAGTCATGATCTTCCTGTGAGGTCAGATTCATGACTCTTCCTTACGCTTTTCATTAAATATAAATTATTAAATCACACTGCTAAGAATACCATCCTAACTACTGATACATGGTGGAGTTAGAATAGAGACAAAAATTAAAAGTAACTAACTGTTTGTACTTAGCGGAGTTAAGGCAAAATTAAAAGAAAATAATTATTTTTATCATTGAAGCAAGCGTCTTGCAATTAATATGTATTGAATATTAAAAAAAAAGTTAATCATGATGAGTTTACAGTTAAAGAGAATGGTTGTAGTAGGGAGGAAATAGGACTGTTCTCTACTAATTTATTAAATGAAAATACATCACTTCCACACACCAAAACTTCTGCTTGTATCAGGTTCAAATTTTAAATGCCTGTTTCAATTGTACTTTAGACGATGTGCATGAAGTTTTATTAAAATCGTTACGTTAGAACGTAAGATGTAGGTAAAAAACGTTGCTTTCTCTATTTTTAAGAGTTAGGTCCGCTTTAATAAATTTAGCAACCTTTATCACTTCATAGTTTCATAGCGGTGTCGGTGTTAGTTTTACTAAAAAAGCGTTCACGAGCGTAGCGCGTGAACGCTTTGGCGGATAACGTTGTCCAACGAACTCATCCTGTGCATTGGTAAAATGAACATGTGTACCAAATTTCAACTAACTCGGTCATCTTATACTCAAGTTATCGTCATCGGTCGATTAATGACGGTTGGTTTTGTGTCGGTCGTTTTTTTCGGATTTACTCCCGGGCTCCGCACGGTGTAACGTGCCATATGGAACTTCGCTCCAAAACTTTCTTTATACAGTAAAAGTTACTTTAGTGGAGAGTCATTTTCTTTATTCTTAAGATAAATAAAGCCTTCAAACTAAATATAATCCTATGAATTAGGGTGTCACAGAAATAAGTTTTAATAAAATTATTCATTGAGGTACAAAAGGATTTTCTTGTTTACTTATTGGATTCTCTTCCTTCTACCTCGGGGTCTACATTGCATTTTATTTTGGCAGGGAATCTTATCTTGTTCCCAAGATGACACGATAGCTCACTCTAAGCCTACCTGTATGTTATATCTAGGTATTCTAATCTCTTCCATCCTCTTGGATGGCGTCCACCGTATTTCGCTTCATAGATCCTTTTTATAAATCTATCGAAGTTCATCCCTTGAACATAGCCAAACCTATTTTTCCTCTTTTTCTTAAATGATACCAGATAGGTTAAAGTTTTTATACCGTGGTTTACCACCTCATCCGCTTACATAATAAAGTTATAACGTTTTCTCGTAAAATTAATTGGTTCTTTTGGCTAGATGTGTATCTGCGATTATAGATAGCTAAATTTAATTATCAAGTTCAACTGTTAAACCTTTATAATATGAATTGAATATGTGGTTAAGGTCACCAGTGTATTCGATTAGCAATTTATTTAGATACAATGCTCGGGCCCTCTAAAGTTTAGAGCCTTTAATATTTTTATTTTACTTTGATTGTACATTGTACATATTATATTATTTTAAGAAAGTCTAATTTACTTTAAAACTGTGAGTATTATTTGAGTTCCTTTACCACATACAGACTAATATTGTTTTATTGTGCACTAGGATTTAAGTGTTTGCGTCAAAGTTTCGATTAAAACATTTTTTAAATATGGTTATATAGCAATAATAATATAGTTGAATGTGGAAGTGTATAGGGATACGTGTCGATATATAAATAAGTTACAAGTGAGAAAGATTGCGGGATGAGAAAGTAAAATTTGAATTATTCATACATTCATAGAATAATTTGGAATAAAGAGAGTTAGAAGGAGTAAAGTAAAGCTACTTATATAGAATCCTTCCTCTACTACTTACTAAGTCTGGTTCTCTGCATTTCCCTAACATTCAGTTATGCATCCAAGCTTTATACATTTGAAGAAAAAAACCATAGATTATTTTACAGCTGGAGTTTATAAACAATATAATTATAATTTAAATATATAATCTGAAAGAAAAGAATAAAAGCCAAAGAAGAAGGGTCGCTCGATCAAAACTAATTCAGAATAGAAGAGGAAGAACTGAAACAATATCCAGGTCTAAGCAATCCGTAACTACCCAAGAAATATATAATCTATAAAAATAAACATTTTTGAAATCAACTGTGAAGGCAAGTGTGCCTGAAGTGGACTGTAAAGACTGTGGTAAAGTGGTTAACAGTCAATAAAGCCAGGAAACTTACTAATGTAGGCAAAGCTTGGATCCCAGCCCAACAATCAAACAGTGGAGACCCACCTACAAACAGAATTAAAATTGTAAATATTGCTTCGTACTTCTATAATTGTTTTAAAGAAGTAGACCAACCACTAGGAGAGTAATAAACACAAAAAAAGTTTTTAGTCGCCTTGTCATGTTATACAACTATTTAAAGGTCTTGACGTGTAGAAAAAGAATATGCAACTATTAAAATTTTACATTTAACTTAATCGTACAGAAACTGGCGATTATCGTGCGCGGTGAAGCGCGCCTTATTTGTTTTCTTTGGCTTTTATTCTTTTCTTTCGGATTATATACTAAAATTTTAATTATATTTTATATAAACTCCCGCTAGGGAATAGATGTAAAATAATCTACAATTTTTTTTCAATTCGATTTTTTTCTCAAATGTATAAAGCTTGGATGCATAACTGAATGTTAGGGAAATGCAGAGAAGCAGACTACTAGTAAAATAGTAGACTAATATTACTAGACAAAGATGTATCCTAGAGAATAAACTAGACAAGCCCGAGCCAAACTGGAAACATCCGGGAAATGTATCAAGCTTGCAAGGGGAGTCTGAAAAGGAGACTCCATATCCCTAAGTCTTTTTTTCTCCTCGCTCGAGAAGTATTAAAGTAGTGGCCTGGGGTACTTTTCTAGAATGGAGGAATACAAAGGGACAAAGAGAACTAAACGGTCAGGTACCCAAGAGGAGCCAATAAGAAAAGAGGTCGACCCCTAAGTAGATGGAGTGATAATCTAACCAAGTTCTGTGGAACCCACCAATCAGCATTGAATAGGAAAGCCAGGAATAATTTGGGAGAAGCCTATGCTGAGCGGTAGACTTAAGAATCTATAAATTTTAGCTGAATTTTTCATTTTGATTTTATTTTAAACATTATTTTTATAATTTATTATAAACATTGGTTAAAAATAATATTTATTTGCTTCAACTTGAATTTATGGAAATATGGATGAAATTATTTTTAATTTAAAGACGAAAATCTAAGTATAAATAATATAAAAATCGAATTATAAATAATATAAAAATCGAAGTATAAATAATATAAAAATCGAAGTATAAATAATATAAAAATCGAAGTATAAATAATCAATTTGATGTAAATAAATTTATATTAATTGAATAATAAAATGCTTATTTATAAATAGTCTGGAATTAGCGTAGTATTACAGTTTCCAGTAAATTTTTATGCGTTGTATATTTCATACACATTAATATTGTCAGTTTAGAAAATTGATTTTTCATTAATTTTATCTAAGGATAAGAGTTTTAAACTTATACTCTATACAAATAAAGGAACTTTCGATTGTGAAATTAATTTTTATGAAGTACACTCTAAAAAACTTTTGAACATTAATTAATAAGCGAAAATTAATAAATTTTGGTGTTGCACTTTCTAATAAATAATGAAATAAAATTGTAATATATATATTATTTTTTTTTTTATAGTTGAAAGCTATAACGGTAGCCATCTACACCTGTGGAAGTTGGATCGGCGGCAAATGGGTGCCTACCTCTGTATCGCCTCCAACGATGTACCTCCAGCTGTTAGCAAGAGGATCATTCTTAACGTTAACTGTAAGTTTTAAACATTAACTAACAATCTAATCTTTAATTATTGTATTTAATTACGTGAGTGTGGCCAAGCATTGGAATCTAATATTGACTTTAGGGTATTCTTGCATTAGAGGTTCAGATTATTAACTGATTTGTAGATTCATACGTAGTTATTAAAATAATTATATTTCCCTCTAACGGAAATAAGCAATAAAAAGAATGATCATTTCATTTTGAATAAGACACTTTTCTGTTAATGGTATTTAACTTAAATTAACATGAAATGGTCAATTTAGGATACCAAAGTCAAGATTTCGTTTTGTAAATATCAATCAGTTAATACTTTTTCTCAGACCACTCCATAATTAAGTAAAAAACAATTGAATAAAATCGAAGTATAAACAATCATAAAAATTATAAACACTCATAAAAATTAAAGGCACAAAGTAAAATTGACGATGGAGTCTGGAGGTTCGAGAGTGAAAGAAAATCCAACACAACCTCACTTGAACATGTACCAACCAGCGAACCAAAATCCTTTGTGTTAGTCAGAAAAACCGACAGGAGGTTGCAAGTCTCCCTCAAACAACGTCTTAGTTGTCAAACTAAACCCCTCGCGAACAGCTCGCTAACCGTTTTATTCGACAGTGTATACATAGCTTAAAACGATGGCGTTTATCAGAAAGTGGTCTTATAATGTTCAGACCCAACATATATAGTGGTGAGCTATTCGTTAAATTATTAAAGGATCATAATTCATTAAAAACCAATAGTCTGTATTGTTCGCACCAGGGGGAGGTTCTCCTGACCTGGCCACGAAATTGTAAAAAGGAATAAAATAAATAATAAAAATAGAAAATTATACTGAGTGGACTGTAGGTTGTATTTATAATGGATGTACAGAACAAAAGAAAATTAGTATATATTAATAAGAATGGCCTAGTAAAACAAAAGCGATTATCTGATGGAGAGGTGGAGCATGTTGAGTGTGCTGCAAAGTGAGGCTGATTTTCTCTGTTGGGCAGAGCACCAATGCTGGATAAGATGGGCAGAGCTCCTAAGCTGGATACCAGCAATAAATGAATAAATCACCTGGATACCAGGGTTATGAAATTAAAATGCCAGCATAAAGATCGTGGATTGCCACACTATACCACACTTGGTTCCACACACACTCACAATCTGCACTTGGAATCTTCCCTCCAAGAATTTAGGCAGTTAGAGTTTGAATATTCAAACTTGGAAGCAGTTCTGCCAGAGGGGTGAGATCGGAAGGTCTAAACAGAGATCTAAGTAGACTCGATCTCTGAATGATTCTGGTGCTCTGTATTGCAGGGTGGTGTCTTATTAAGTGTTCAAGCTACATTGAACATGTATTTTATTTAAACAATTTTATTGATGTGTTTATTTACTGTTTCAGTCGCTCCAGCGATCAAAGTGCCGAATCAACTGCTGGGTGCGCCACTGGGAACAGACGTTCAGCTGAAATGCTACGTCGAAGCGTTCCCCAACACAATCAATTACTGGGTCAAAAACACCGGAGAAATGCTCCTAGACGGGTAAATCTTAATTATCCATTACGCTTGTTCTAGTAATTAGTGTTAACTCTAAGTATCGAAATTAATTGCTTTAATTAAGCATAATTTGAGACGAGTTTACCAACTCGGTTTCCGATCGATCTCAACTCGAGAGTATGAGGTAACACAACCTCGAACCATTTTAGGTTAAATTAAATGATAAATTCTTACATTTAATAATGACCGTAACAAAGCAATCAATCCTGGCATGCAATATCTTGTATAATTACATAGAACTAGAATCATTTGGATCAAGCACGTACCTATATTTTATTGTAATTACACAAATCTAACTATAATGTTATTCTGATAATATAACTTGACCGAAGACTTGAAACATTTGATTATTGTAGCTAAAGCATTAAATTTTAGTTAGTTTAAACTGCTCTTTCAGTTCATATAATTACCCCTGGATCATAAATAATTTACCCCATAAATACGTTTCTAAGCAACATAAATATCTCTATTGGGAAGGCGGTATAAAAATAAAGATAAAAAATACATGTGGTGTCGCGGGACATCCGGTAGAAACGAAGTTCCTTACATTTTTCATTAAATGTAAATTATAAAATCACACTGCTAAGTACGTATATACAAACTACTTATACATGGCGGAGTTAGAAAAGAGACAAAATTAAAAGTAACTAACTGTTTGAACCTAGCGGAGTTAAGGCAAAATTAAAAGAAATGCATTATTTGTATCATTAATGCAAGCGTCTTACAATAAATATGTATTGAATATTGAGAAAAAAGTTTTAATCATGATGAGTTTATAGTTAAAGAGTATGTTTGTAGTTGGTAGGAGACTGTTTTCTACCTACCCGGCCAACTAATTTAAAATATTATAAAATACATCTCTTCCCTACTCAAAAACGACCTCTTTTATCAGGTTGAAATTTTACATGCCTGTTTCAATTGTACTTTAGACGATGTGTAAGAGGTCTTATTAAAATCGTTACGTTAGAACATAAGATATCGGTAAAAACGATGTTTTCTTTATTTTAAAAAGTTAGGTCCGCTTTAATAAATTTCAGTGTTCGTTTTCCTAAAAAAAAAAACATATATATATTTAAAAAAGTTATTTGTCCCATTAAATAGATGAAGTTAGAATTTTTCCCCGTCCAAAAATTCCAATTTTAAATTCGAAGCTTACGTTTATGCGAGCGTTGCGCGTGAACGCTTGGGCGGATAACGTTGTCCAACGAACTTGTCCCTGACATTGGTAAAATGAACATGTGTACCAAATTTCAACTAAGTCGGTCAACTTTTACACAAGTTATCGCCATCGGTAGATTTCGTGACGGATTTTGCGTGACGGTGATTTTGTGACGGTGATTTTGTGACGGTGATTTTGTGACGGTCATCTTAGTCTCAATCTAGACTAACTCGGTCATCTTTTACTCAAGTTGTCGTCATCAGTAGATTTCGTGACGCTTGGTTTTGTGACGGTCGTTGATTTCGGATTCACTCCCGGGCTCCAGAACGTGCCATAAGGAACTTCGTTCCAGCAAGTATAAAGGCGGTTTTCACACAAAAAAGAGACTGTTGGCAGAAGGCAGAAAAATTACTCTTCATTGAACCAAACCATCGCTTTATTGTTAAAAACTAATATGTATTGCTTCGCACCAGAGACACAGAATCATGCCCCGTAGTAAGAAATGTTGATCCCAGTCTCTTGTCGCCGGTCTCTCCCCTGTCATTTTGATGAGAAATTATTTCGAGTTCACATTTCGAATTCAAATGCATTCTATGTATGGCATGAAACAGTTTTTACCTTCTCGTGAAAAGTTGGCGAAATATTTAATCTAATACAT
The DNA here is from genome assembly GCA_951217055.1 of Gerris lacustris. Lineage (NCBI taxonomy): Eukaryota > Metazoa > Arthropoda > Insecta > Hemiptera > Gerridae > Gerris > Gerris lacustris. Next base: position 32,729,342 of record OX578283.1, on the reverse strand, counting down.
TTACTTAATAATATATTAAGGGTATTCGCGATCTCTGATTAACGATTTATATGTTAGAATTTTAATATTGTGAGGGAATCAGACCAGAAAACAAGTATTTGTTAAATGTTAAGCAGGTGGCGCTTTCAGTGGCTTGCAAATGCACTATTTGACAGTTTTTAGATTAGAGAAATATATTTACCACACTTATTTTTCTACCTAAATGATCTAAATCCGATTTAACTTCTGCCAAACTTTATTTAAATCACTCAAAGCCGAGTTAAATGTTAAAACGATATAACTATTTATTTGTAGAAAATGGAGGATCAGTTAACTAACTTAACTCACAACTCAGTTTAACACGTTAAACAAAAGATCAAAGATCATGAGCACCGCGCACCCCCCCCCCCCTCCTAATATGTTTAAATAAAAAACGACTACATAGATACGTATACAAAAAACCGTTCTTAACAATTTTTTTGGGGGGGGGGGGGGGGGGGTCTGATCTTACCAGATAGTTGAAACCTTGCCTACTATTAACAACTAGAATTCTTAAAAGACGGTTAAATTCTAAAGGTTTTGTATACCTCTACACTTAAAATTCTTGTATTTTTATTTGAATTCTTCAAATACAATATTGTATTATTATCATTTATTTGTTGTTCTCATTCTTTCTTCTTTCGCAACACCTCAGTTAAATAATTTTTACCACAAGTGAATTAAGTTATACCACAATTTTTTTTATGTGAAATAAATTAAAATAAAAAGCCCCTTTAAAAGTTTTTAAAAGTAAGAGATTGATTAAAATTATATATATATATATATATATATTTATATTATATATATAAAGTGGCTAATCAGCTGATCGGGTTATCAAAATGTTTGGGCACTTCCAGACCACCTAGAGACTCGCGGTTTTTTGCGTTTCGTCCCGAATCGGCCCAAACCGACTAGAAAAATCTGAAAAGTCGAAAAAAATTATTTTTACCCCCCTTAAAAAAATAAAAACGGAGGACGCGATTTGAAGGGTTTCTTCGAAGAGCTATAGCGGCTAAACAGTAAGTCGTATCGAAAAGCGGATAGCACCAACGGTAACTGATTTTAAAAGATCTACAACTTTGGTCTCTTGACTTTTTGTCGTACGACCAACGGTTCTACCTTAAATCGAAAAAATTTGTTAATTTTTAGTAAATTTTTTGACTTTGAGCTCTTATGGGGTAGGTAATTAAGGGTCGATTTAATTTCAGATTGGGGGTTTTGAACCCCACATTAATGCTCTTTAAAATAAGTATTTATTTTTCAAATTGTCTGTCTTTATTGCCGAGAAAAATGAGTATTTATAAAGAAAAACTAATTTAAAATTCCGTAAATACCGTCATGTTTACGTTTTTAAGAAATAATCATGTTTTTATTATTATAGTTTATTTGTATAGTTAAACACAAGTATAAAGATAAAGAAAATATAAACAAACAATAAATAATTAAGTTTGTTGTTTGAAAGGAAAAAGATAATAAATACAATAGTGTAAACACACTTTGGATCCTAGACTAGATGTCAACAAAAATGCCCCCTCTTTTTCTCCGTCAGTCTCCCTGACATCAGTCTTACGTGTCCAGCCGTGACGGGCACCTCTTCTCCCCACATATTTTGTTATACTACCGACATTTATTAAGGTATAATATTATTCTTATTTATGTAATTGTTTTTATTAACATATTATTGTTACTAGAATTATTTTTAATAGGTTGTTAAAATCTATATTAAGAAAATGTTTTAGTTTATTTAAATGAATATTTTAGTTTATTTAAATGAATTGTTTACTTTATTTTAATGAATATTTTACTTCATTTAAATGAATATTTTACTATATTTAAATGTATGTTTTATTTCATTTAAATTAATGTTTGTTTATTTAAATGATTTTTTTACTTTATTTAAATAAATGTTTTACTTTTTTTTAAATTGTTTTATTATCATCTTATTATTACTAGAATGAACTGATTTATAGTTTGTTAAATTCTATATTAAGTTATTATTTCAGTTTATTTAAATGAATGTTTTACTATATTTAAATGAATGTTTAAGTTTATTTAGGGCAATTTATAGTTTAGTTGTGTATATGGCACATTATTTCGACGACATTGTTTTCTTTTTTATATAATGCAGCTAAATTTATATATACAATTATTATTTCTCCTTGACTTTAACTACTTATGTTTCAATTAATCTCGAGTACTAATAAATAATAAAATAAATTGATAAAGGTTCTATCTTTATTTTTATTTATTCTGCAATAACTACTAATCAAATATAATGAAATTTATTTCATGACAGGGCCTACAATTTACTCTCATATATTAACACTGTGACACAGCCAGCGATTCCTAGCATGAACCTTACGGTTACGACCATCGATTCTACCTGAAATAAAGTAAATTTGATCAATGTTTGTTAAATTTTTGACTTGGGGCTCTCATGGCGTGAGCAAATTTTGTCCGATTTAATTTTCGATTCGAGTGCTTGAACCTCACACTAATGCTATTAAATCGGGTATTTATTATTATAATTATTCTATTAATTTGTCGTTTTTTCTGAGAAAAATTAGTATTTATAAAGGACAAACAAATTTAAAATTTCATAAATAACTTCATATTGACTTTTTAACAAATAATTATTTTTATAAGCTTATAATACATAGATATATTTATTATTATTATATAGTTATATTGTATAGTTCAAAACAAGTATAAAGAAATATAAACAAATATTGATTATAAAGTTCGTTCTAAGGGTATATAAATGAGAAATTTAAATTTAATTAATCAATTCATTAGTTAATGGAACTAAATTAATCAAAGTTAAGATATCTAAATATTTTATTCAAGTTAGAAAAGACCATCTTCGGAGGAAACAATATTAATTCCAATAATAACTTTAAATTTGAAGTCGGAAGAAATAGAGGTGTGGAAATTTTGCATAGAAAGTTCCCCCTATAATTAGCTTACTCGATGACAATAAATAAATCCCAGAGTGTTTGTGTGAATCTCAAATTATAAAGTATCATATTTGATGAAATGGCCTGCTCAATTAAACATTATGATAGTAATAGGTATACAATAGTAGTAATACAGCCACTGATTAAAAATTAAAGATGGTTCCTCAATCTTTAGAAAGAGTAAGAAATTGTATGACGTACGTAATAATATCTCTTAATGGAGTTGCATATGTAACAGATTTAAATGACCTTCATGATTTTGTGTATCCTCCTGAAGTAATTTTTAATAGCGAGCAATATCTCTGATATTTTAAGGCATATCTGAAATAAGTATCTAAATATTTCATTCAAGTTAGAAAACCATCTTAGTTATATATATATATATATATATAATATTATCAGAGTTAATTAGAAATAAATCCCAGGGTCAAACATATATCTTTTGTTGGTGCGTAGATCTCAGAAACATGTCTTAAGCCACGGCCAAATTACATCATAGTAAATACAAGTTTTGGTACCATCTGAGAGGGTTACAGATGGAATTGCTTATTCACGGAATATTGTTTACGATCCATTACTACATAGTTAATAGTATTTTGTGCAATGTAGTGTTTGTTTTAAGGATTATGTTTTAGTTTTAGGAGTGGCCTAGCTATATGTTTCCTCCGGATGGCGAGGAAATTCCAAATTCCTATTAAGGGAGGCGGAGTTAAATTTTATCCTCATTTTATAATTATTTTGGAAGATGTCCTGTGTTATTGTGGGAGGACCCAATATCAAGTAATTTATTTTAATTTAATGCTAAGCAATTTTCATTTTTTCTATATCAAGCTAAACAAGTAATTAAGTATAAAGTATTATATTTAATGAAATGGCCTACTCAATTAACCAATATGATAGTAATAGATATAAAATAGTAATAATATACAGCCACTGATTGCAAGCATGAACCCCGCGCGAAGCGCGGGCGAATGCTTGTATATATATATATATATATATATATATATATATATATATATATATATATATATATATATATATATATATATATATATATGTACATACTCGTACTATGTACTTTTTTCTCAATATAGGTTGAGAACATGCATGAACAGCTTTTGCAAGAGTTTTCTATCTTTCTGACTCGTTTTTTTAAAGGTTTTTCGGAGAAAAGAGAAGCATGGGTTAGAAGTATTTTCAATGAAAATTCCTTTTTCTCCTTCGACAACGGCCATTGTCTGAGAGGGAGGGGAGGTGGAGAGGTGTGGAGTCGTAGAAACGAAACAAGAGAGAGTGTTGAGGAGGGTAAAATAAAAGCTTTAGTTGATTTTTATTGGTTTTTAGGGTTCTGAGTTCTTCTACTTTTCTTCTCTCCCCTATTTTCTTCTTCGGCAGAAGTAAAACTGTGGAAAGAGAAGTAATAAAACCAAGAGGGGTTTCCTTCTCTGATTGGCTTTTGAGAACAAGAAGGACTTATGTGATTGTGTTGAACTGCCCCCTCTCTCCGACGGTTTTGCTCCGAGAGATTCCTGTTGAGGTAGTGTTTGGAAACCGACTGAGATTGTGTGATAAAAACAAGGGAAAAAAAGTAGTTTCAGTTGCCAATCTGAGTTGTTTAGAAACAAACCCCAGATAAGTTTAAGGGATAGACAAGAGTTCAACTAGAATTCATACGGCCAAACAAAATCATCCTAAAATAATTTCGATAGGATTTTTAAAAAAAATTGAATACAGTAATGAAACAATAGTGAGAAGCGAGCTTGATCGACATAGAGAAAATAATTAATAAATATAAATTACAAAAATGGAATTTAAAAATGAGCAGCAAAGACTCCTAACATTCAATGACTTATTTGTACTCCCACAAAGGCCCTTAACCTTTTCGTTCTTTCCATCCGTCTGTCCGTCTATTTAAAGTAAAAACATAAACCTTATGCATGTGCATATTGGTAAGGGTGGGGATATGAGGAAGTGTTTAAAAGCAAGCAGGAGTAACAGCATTCCCAAAAATATACATAATCACCCATTATATATATTTTATATTATACCATTATTTACCCTCCTTTATCATATTATAGTATATGATCACTTCGTCTAATTTTTTTCATATGTTAAGCCTCACAAATTGTCCTTGTTAATTTAATTATTTATAAGCTTTAAGGAGGAAAATGCCTCTAAATTTAAAGGAAAACCCATTTTTTTATACAGGGTGATCCAAAAGATCGAAAACGGCTTAATATCTGCGATTATAATTGAGATATTTAGTTCCGGTTTGCGGGTATCTTTATCATTTATAAAACAAAACTACTTTTTTTGTGGGTAATAATTTTTTCCGTCACATTGGTTGCCTCTATATTGGATTCAACTTTGAACTTTTAAATTGGAACACCCATAAAGTGATACATTATTGGAAAGGCATTAAAAAAAGAAAACATTTGCCAGAAAACCCGAGCTTTCTATCTACTCCCGTTCCAAAATGACGGATACCCAAATTTTAAAAATTTACTCTTTTTCTTATTTTTAATAGTTTAGTTAGAGATAAAAAAAATCGGTCCGAGATAACTCAGAATAATTTTCTCACATAATTTCGGACCCAAAATTTAGAAAACATAGTTAATCATCAAGTCATTATTTCCAAGATATTGATGAAAATAAACCTGATTTTGTTAAAAATCGAAATAATAAAGTAAACAACCACCTGTTGAACATATTATAAATAATATAAATTAACTAAGCATCGCGTAGGTTTATGCAATAAGAAGGAGCTTAATGCAATAAATATTTAATATTATATTCATGTTTTCTAGGATCTGGGACCAAGATTTTTATATCTAATTAAACTATTGAAAATAAAGAAAAAAGAGTAAACTTTGAAACTTTGATTGACCGCCATTTGGGAAAGGGAGTAGATAGAATGCTCGGATTTGCGGTAAATGTTTTCTTCTTTAAGACCTCAAAAATTTATCACTTTATGGGTGCTCCAATTTAAAATTTCAAAGTTGAATCTAATATGGCGGCAACCAATATGGTTGAAACAATTATTACCCACCAAAAAGTAGGTTTATGTAAATGATAAAGATACCCATAAACCGGAACTTAATATCTCAATTATATCCGGAGATATTAAGGCGTTTCCGAACTTTTGGATCCCCCTGTATATTTCACCCCAGAATGAATAAGAAGCTAAAAGCTAATGGCGAGATGCCGTATTACAAAGTATTATAAAATAGTACAAGTGGCGAAATGAAATGATAACTGCACATAATATATGTGGCGGAGTGCGCCCGGGGTAGTGGTACACTGGTTTGTATAAACAATTATGGTTACGTCAACAACCCTTTTTAGGGTCCGTAGGCAAAACCAAGGACCCTTATATTTTCCTGCGTGTGTCTGTCCGTCCGTCCTGTCGCATGCTCTCACGGCTACACTTTTCGTCTGATCACTTTGACATTTGGCATGTATGTGTCTTGTACCTGCCCACATATTTTAAAAATATAGCGACTTAAAAAAAAATTTGGGTAAAAAAACTTAAGGGTTAAATTTTTTTTTTCGGCACCAAGAGGGGTATCATATGAAAGGGTACGTCGAGCTGATTACAAAAATATATAATTCTTTGGTTATAACTTTGATTGGGCGAGCGTAGGCAAGTTTGAAGTGGGTGTGAAACGTGTCCTCCCCTTCTATCTCGCTTATGTGAAGTGCAAAAAATCTGAAAAAAATCCTGATCATTCTTCGACCAAAAGTAAAGATACCACTTTTTGGAAATTTTGAAAAAAATATTATTTTATTTTTTATTGACAAAATACGTTTTTTTATAACTTTGGTCTTTTCGATGTATTTATATGATTGTAGTCCGGTTCTGTGGTAAAAAAATACTTTATCAGAAGTTTGTTTATGTGTTTTGAGAATATCAAACCCATAGGAGAGTTCAAAGTAAGCTTTTTAGCATTTTAAAAAACACCATCAATAGGGTACTACTATTAAACTATACAGTGTGGCCTATAGACACTCGCTGTGTGCTGACTAGCACACGCTTTACCTGTTTATTGTTAGTGTGGTTTGACTTACATCAATGCAATATTTATTATGTCAACAAGTTTATTTAAATATTGCTCGAGTTGATAAAAAAAAAAATAGCGCTCCAAGCTGTAGAAAAAGGGAGATAATAAAAACAGAAATTTTCCGTTTTAGAATTTATTTTCACAAGATGTCTCAGGGAGATTTTTATTTAAATATTTCAACATTTTAATCAATATGTTTTTTAAGGGTGACTGATTGAAAACCTTTTTTATATTTTTCTAATTGTATTAAAAATATTTTATATCTCAATAATGAAAACTAGATGACTAGTTGCAATTTTTTTATATATATATATATATATATTTCCTTCGTTTATATTACCTAATGAGTTACAAAAGAAAATTATAGTAATATTAATTACATTTTCTTTAAAATCGTCTAAAAAAAATAATGACTTAATTGAATTTTCATCTAATTAAAAGAAAGAAAACTCTTACATCTGTAACTGAGTTTACGACATTTTTAATTTTAAGGTAATTACATTTTATATTTTCAACATTTTTCGAAATAATATTTAAATTATGTAAAATATCTACGAGAAGAAATTAAAAAAAGACGTTGAACATTTTACATTTTTAAGTTTGTGTTTTATATGCATTGTTAAGCTTGAACTCTGCTTTAATCTTTTCTCTTCCAGGTCTGTTAGAATATTTCTTGTTATTTCTTCTGCGCTTATCAAAGGTAACAGAAGCATTGTGATAGTTCCCATCCATTGTGATTTTTGTTTTATTGGTACTTTTAATTAGGAGACCTCTCTAAAAGTTAGAGAGGTGATCTCTTCTGATCCTCTAACCACCTTTAACAAATTTCGTTTTATTTTTCAGAATTCTAAAGTTTCTTGAAAAAAATCCGTATAAGACCTAAGAGAGCATTTTGTCCTTTTCGGCTTGTAATTTTTTCCCTGTTATCATGATTTTCCAAATTTTCCTCATTCGTGTTCCAGGAAGCGCTTGTTTGTCCCTATGTAGATAATTTAGTTAGGCTTTGAATGAGGTATTATGAATTGAATTAAACATATTTACCACGTATTCTGTCAGAATTGGTGAACTCATTGCCTCTTCATGGTTCTATTATTCCGGAAATACTCTGCTTTTGGACATTTTCAATTACTTTTCCTTCAACTCATCCTGTTTTCAACTCATTTTTTATTTCAAAAAAATATGCGACGTATTAGAAAGAATTATTTATTTTAGATTTGTTAAAAAAATATAGGGGGGGGGGGGGTAACCAAAACCCAATTTTTTAAGGACACACGACGCAAATATTAATTGGTACAAAATCGAAACCAAATATGTATTTATACTCAGGGCGTCCTCCTCTTTCATTTAACACTGCACATTACACATTTTACACGTAATTTTTTTTTAACCCCTTAAACTTCAGCCCCCCCTCCCCCCCCCCCCTCATAGTTTTTGGGCTGCCTTATATTATTTCCTGTGTTTCGGGATATTACACATAACATAAATGCAAAGTTTCAAATTTTTGTGATAAGTAATTTCGGAGATCAGGTACGTTACAGACAGACAGACGAGCGAAGAAATGTATAATTTAAGCCGGGTTCAGACGGAGTCGAGAAACAGGGCGAGAGCACTACTTGTATTGAGCATGCGCAACGACTTGCTTATTCAACACAGGGACTCACGACCCTCTACAGTTCACACGAGACCAGTATCCTCTTTAGTCGTCAGTTTATCCCTTGTTGTTTAATCGTGGCAGAACATGAAACTACGAAAGTTGTTTACGAACTATTAATACATGAGTTTAAAAATCACTTGAAAAATTCAAGCAATAAAAAGAAGAGGCGTGTGAGGGTTCATGGCAGGATGAAGAGGCGGAGTTTACTCGGTGCCACTAAATTCTATTAGTGGCACAGAGAGTTATCCTCGGAAAATCAAAACGGCTATAGAAACTTTTTCAGGATGGAGCCATCAGTTTTGGTTTTTGCTTAATGAAGTAAAAGCAGCGATTCAGAAAAAAGTCACCAATTTCTACATAATCAAACTTCATGTCACTATAAGATTTTTACCTACCGGTGATGCTTGGACATGTTGTCTCCTCTTCGGTAGGAATACGACTGAAACGGTCGTTCTATCTCCAACCAGTCGGAGTGAGCACGGCCTGACTTCGAGGGCGGGCATGTTCCCCACACCCACTACTAATGATTCACGAGGGGTAGTGATCACAACCGGCTAGCTGACGGGTAGTGCTATTGACCGGTTCACGACTCCGTCTGAACCCGGCTTAAGAGTCCTCGTTTTTGCCTAAGGACCCTAATTAAAGGTTTATTGGCTAGTTATTGATAAGTTAAAACCGATTTCTTCAAAATTTTAAATAACGATTAATAACTTATTTATATATTGTTATTTAAATAATTATTTTAATTTGTTAATAGTTATAGTATGACGTGGAAATAAAAAAATAAAATATGCATGCAATATTGCTAAATTGCAAAGGGTGTCATACCTTAGGATAGAATTGAAATATTTAAAACGAGGGAATTTAATCATAAAATCTATCCCATATAATTCATTCTAAACTTTCTCGTGTACGAGTCATACACGTATCGGCAAAAACCTTGTTTTATTAAGTTCACTTCTCTAAATCTCTGATACGTGTATTTCTCGAAATCGGTTCTGACGATTTTGATGGAAACATACTAAGAATGTAGTCCTTCTAAATACCAATCCAATCCAACCATACAAATCGTTATTATGGGAAGTAACTGTAGAATATATTGAATAAAATGTATGTGACTCCGCTATAAATCGAACATAAACCATGTAATATACACAAACCACATGTTAATAAAATGTTATGTTATTCAATGATTTATCACTTTTTAAGTTTTAAGAATAATTATAAATTGTAGAACATATTTTAGGGTTTATTTCAGCATTACTGAGTATAAGAGAAATGATCTCCTATTTGTTTTAAAATTAACAACACACTATATACTTTTTTATTTTCTTATATAACATGTAGTAAGTAGGGTATAAGTGTTTCGGAATTGAACGCCACTATTTTGGAGATGTGATTGCAAGCACAAAATAAACAAAAAACTTCCTACGAATATGTCTCAAATTTATTTTTTTGTGGGACTGGATAGTCTATGGTTTATATTGCATCAATTGTTACGTAAGAAAAAGCTGCACTAACTATCAAGAGTGGTTCTGATGTTATAGAACTTGCCAGAAAAGCATGGATCCGTCGTACTAAAGGCTGCATTCAACAAACCTAACATTTTTAAGAACCGACGTATCTTAAAAACTACCCGTCCGATTTTATTCAAATTTGGATGGTAGATCATAATTTGCCTGCAGTTAGTCCCACAAAGGTATCAACCTTCTATGGCCATTGGTTTCTCTTCCACATGCTCACAAAGTTTTTTTGTTAACACATATTTTATTTTTACCTCAGTTCTTTCTGTCTTTTTACAACTAAAATATAGTTTTTTTTAAAAATCTTGTTCGCAAAAAACTTGGTTTCTTTAATTTTGCGCGGAATGCCGTGACAAGATAATGTTGGTGTTTAGACCTCGGTTTCGGGTAAAGTTAATAATAATAGTAAAATTCTCTTAGATTATGCCTATAAAATATAAAACTGAATAAAAATGATATGAAAATATTTCAAGAATTATTTGTCTCCCTGGGTTTTATACTGTTGTAATAAATTTCTTATATGGGTCAGTATTGAATATTTAATGCCAGCTTACACTATTAAACGTTTTTTTAGTAGATTTATAGTAGGTTTTAATGCTATTATTGACATATCTCGTGAAATTGCTCTAGATAATTTAATAATAAAATTATAAATAAATAAGGATTCAGAAAAATAGTTATAAACTTATTAGGTACACTTGTTAAAAAAAATATTTAAAATGACTGATTGCATTATGACATCAATAAAAAAAATGTTTGTCACATGAAAAAGTAGTATCACACAAGGCTTTCGAGGTCATCCTAGAAACCCTTATGCTTTTGAGTTCGTCCGTCGCATCTTGGATCATATCTCCCGACCTATTGTAGCTAGAGATTTTAAATTTAGTATGCAGTTAAACTTTTTTTACCCAAAAACAGGAAAAATATTGTGAACTTCACAACTCGAAATTTTTTTGATGAGCAAACAATTGTGAACTGATCTTAATTTTTTTTTTTTTTTTTTTCGAGTGGGGTATCATTTTAAAGGTATTGAAGATTATATGACAAATAGATATCGCGTTTCCAAAATAGTGGCCATTTTATACCTGAAAGAACAAAAAAAATGTCCCACCCCGCTATCCCAATATGCACCAGGTCCTAAAAAAAGGGGAAAAATACATAAATATTCATCTTTGTCAGCCACTGATATTTCCGGGAGTAAATATAAAAAAGTTGATTTTTGGAAATTAGGTGGCCGTAACCATAGTGACCCAAAATTTTTATTTATTGTAATTTTTGAGTGAAGAATCATTTTAAAAGTATTGAAAAGTAAATCACAAATATACATCGCGTTTCAAAAATAACGGATATTTTACCCATAATAGAACCAAATAAATACCTGCTTAAAATTCTATAGGATAATTATGTACACCTTGCTCATAAAGTGTAAATTTTTATTACTACGTTTTTTTACTACGTTTTTATTAGCTTGGTTTCTTGTTTGTTTGTTTGTTTGTCCGGTACAAATCTGGCAATTGATTTCTAACTAACTTCCCGAATATCTAGACATTTGAAACTTTTAGCATAGCTCAGCACACGATGACAATACATTATTTTAATACTTTTACCCATCTTTCAGCAGAATTTAATTGGTTTTCAGCAAATTTTGCTGTACGGAAAGTTAGTTCGGAAAAAATCCGCAAGTTATTTTATTTGTTTTGCCATATCCCATATTTACGCAATCTCCATTTTGACGGGTCTCAAATTTGTGATAGATAAACATTGAATGACAGCAAAACAGGAAATATCGATTATATTATTTATATTATTTCAAATATATCGATGGCACGCTTTAGATTTGGTGTTGGGGAGATCCGTTGTACAAAGTTTGTCCTTTTATAGGTTTAAGATCAGCTCTATAGTTGGTTGTCATTTATGTGAAGTAAATAAATTAGGATTTTTTTTTTTTTCACTAACATTATATATTATATAACAATAACAATTATATTATCAACATTACATACGATTCAACCGAAAATTTAAAAACGTAGTATATAAAAGTTCTTTTTATCTTGAAATTATACATGTTTTACTTAGGAAAATAATCCTACCGCGGGTTTCCGCAAGCCAAGCGAATTTCCATTGGAAATTTGTAGTTCAATGTTGTGCATGAAAATGAAACATTATTATTATTATAGATGAAGTTAAATAAAAACTTGAATCCTGTAAATTTAACTTATAGTTTTTTACTTTATAGTTTCAAACTTTTGACTTTAATAACTCTTAATTATCATATATATATATATATATATATATATATATATATATATATATATATATATATATATATATATATATATATATATATATATATATATATATATATATATATATATATATATATATATATATAAAGAGAACTTGTGCCAAATAACAGCGTGGGAGAGTCGACTTTCCAAATTTAAATATGCGAATGAAACACTTATTCTATTGACTTTTTTAGTTTAAGTACCTAACGAAGGGTAAAGTTGTTAGTAAAACAGTTAAACCGTATACTCGGAAGGATTACGTTTTAGATTTGCCACGTGCAGGTAAGTCTGGAATAAAAGCCTCTTAGATTTTCAACGGCCCCTAAAAACTTGCTAGTGAGGGAATTGTAAGCATTGAAGTTCCAATCACGTTCTAGTTTCTTTCCTTGAGTTACTCGTGCTTAGTTCTCCCATTCACTTAGGACTTGACTCAGGAGGGGACATGATGTACAGAATCCGACTTCTTCAACTACTTCAGTAAAAAGGCTACTCTCAATCATTCCAGGCTTTCCTGTAGATAAAAGCACCGAAGGGAGAACTACACCCGACTTTTGGGTGTTCGGAAATGTTTGTAAATCTCGAAATAGACCAATAAATAAACCAAACGTACAACGGTAAGCTTTAAATGCACACATCCTTCAACCTAAGTGCAGCCAGTTGAATGCACGTGATATCTCACGTGTATTGCATATTGCATGAACTAGGCATTATGCTGCAATAAATAATGCCAAACGATTCCCTACAATTTTCCATTGTAGAGGAATATTTATTTCATGCTATTCAATTTGTTCATTGAGCTTCTAATTGGTTTAGACTGAAAACAAACCATTTTCAGTGCCTTTTGTGTTTCTGGTTCATAAAAATTCGATTAAATTTTATTCTAGTATAATACATCAACAAAACCATTAGACTGTTTGTTCCGACCACCTCCGCGATCGGAACAAGCACCTTGCTTCTCTGGTAGTTCATTGCTAATTGCTAAGGAGATCTGTGTTCGATTCTCGACTCCGACAAGAATTCCACTCTGTGTGTTGATGGGTTAATCATCTCTCAGCAGGCTCAGCGTTTTAAATATACTTAATTACTTAAGTGAAATGACGTTTATTCGCTTATGAATGCTGATTAAATAGTTTGTGCCACGAGTTATACGCTCGCTGATGGAAGACATGCGAACCACGTCCTTTGCATGTATTAGTTATGTAATTCTATCGACAAGGACCTATCCGCTGCACAGTGGGGTGAAACATAGAATTAGCAGGACATATCTCATTCTTTTTTTTTTGTTTTATCGAAAAATACCCTAAAAATGAACGAATTTACCATTTTTTTTTTTTTTTTTTTTAATAGGTGGTTCACAAAACCTTTACTACTGCGTTCCTAAAATACTAACCGTTTAACGGTATGGTATAATCAGTCAACTGTGTAGCACTAAAAATTAAAAATATATACAATTGGAAATCGCTTTTCTTTTATTAAAAATCTATGGTATAAATAACAATTTTTTTTCTTATGATCTTTTCTTTCTGACCATTACTTTGACCTCTATAGATGTTTTTATCTTTGTTTTACTGCAAAATAATAGGTTTATAGAAAACTAATTTATAGAACAACAATATTCTGTTTTACAAAAAAAAATAAATAAAATAAAATAAAATAAAGGAAACAAAATACTGTTCATAAAAATATACTATTCAATTATTATTACTACTATATATATATTTTTTTTTTTTTAATTTATTTATTATTATTATATTTTTTTTTTTTTTTAAACATGGATGAAATAAATTGATATAGAAGTAGCTACTAGTAAACTACTTTAAAATAATAATTAAGTAGTAATCTAGTGAAACTAATAATTTTAAGTTAATATAAAGCCAAATGTATACACCTAATGAGCCAAAAATAAAATAAATAATAAAATTAAGAATCCATATTAATTAAATATATTTTACACTTAAAGAATATTTTAAAAATATCTTTATAATTTATTTATATTATTATATAATTTATAAAATTTATAATTTATTTATGTCTATAATTTATATGAATATATGACACTAACATTTAATTATCACAAAATTAATAAATCAAAAAAGCAAACTAATGAAAATAACAGAAAAAGTAAAAATTGTATGAGCTTGCAACTCTATATCACTAAATTGTAACAGACACCCTGGGCAAGGTGGCAGGTAGGGGCAGATAATTTTAAACTTTTCTTGTTTGTAAATAAGTATATAAAAGAGGTGAACTCCAATCTTTGGCACACTTTGGCACTTTTACTTTTACAAGCTGAATATTTGGGAAATATATTATACATCATGGGGACAAAGGTCTTTGGAAGAATTGAGTTAATTTTTTGTTTTTAAAATAACAAAAGCAGTTTGTGTATGTGTTATTATATTCTTTAGAAGGCATTATACCAAATTATTTTAATATATGATGCACATTAAGGTACTATCTAAGTTAATACAGTTAACCCAATTTTATTTATAGCAAAGCAATTTAAAAACAAAATGGCAAATGTGTCATTGTATATATGTTACTGTAGGGAACTATTCGTTTATATTTTTTAATATTAACTGTATTCTGTATTAACCAAGTAATAAGCAAGGTCTTACAACAGTTTTTGGAATTATTATCAGAAATTAAATTTTTCATCCATGTCCAGCATTTTCTATAGGATCGCCCCACTGTGCGCTGTAGGGCTAATCCGTCCGTGGGGTGTTGCACCGAGGATTATTATCAAACCATTTGATCAGAGATTGTCAGAACAACCAACTTGCTTGGTCCTATAATGATCAAAAAAGGAAACCTAAGAAATCTTTTATGATCTAATCAAGAATAATTCTTGATACAGTAATGTAATCTTTCACATCGAATAAAGAATTATTTGTAGATCTGATAGCGAAATCAAAATGCAACCTCAAGATCGAGTATAACAGTTGCAAGATATTAAAATGAAATGATGACAACAATTTATTTAGACCTAAAGGTTTCAAACAAATAGTTAATGATGAAAACGTTGAAATAAAAAACTTGCATGAATGATAAAATGATTTTATCGAATAAAATTCTATAATAATCTAATCAATCAAACATTTTTTTTTTTTAACATAAAGTTTTTTTTTCAAAACTTTTTGTCTTTAGCCTTTTATCTATAATAGGCCAGTCAAAACGTACATAAAAAATAGCTAAATTCGCAAAGCGTGATGCAGTTCTGGTTATATAATTTGTTTTTAGGACCAGTTAGGGTAGAATGATCCTAAGTTCGCAGCTCTTAAAAAGCTGCAAGTAAGTAATGCAAGTGCTCGTTGAGTAAAACGTGAATTATAATTATTTGCCATATAACTTGTAAACTATGTGTTTTTCGATACAAGTCGTTATTTCTATTTTTAAATTACAGTAAAATTTCGAGATATGACACATCAAAAATTGACATTTTTTCCACTTAATGGAAATTTTAAGTTTAGCTCTCGTTTCGGGCCGAATATCAGCATAAAACTACATAAATGTTAGACATAAATGTCTAACTTAATTGGCCTATAATGTTAATGAATAATTTTATTCACTCAAAAGAACCATATAACACACAATTTAAATTAATGTCAGGGGTCATAGAACTTATATATATCATAGAACTTTAATTATAATTTAACTGCTGTTTATTTAATAATATTTTAATCTTAAACATTCGGTCCAAAACGGTATGAGAATTTACAGTAGATACGTTTGTAACATACGTTGTAAGTCAATAATACCACTTGAGCACAAGTATGTTCAAACTAATATAGATGCTATCAAAACAGACCTTTGGAGCTGTACAAATATCAATATTACTTCGTGGGTTCAGGTATTGGATAAATTAATACAAACATTCAGGATCGGATATTTTAATAAAACAATATTATTAAAAACACATTTTCAAAAGATAAAACAAATTGTTTCCCAAAATTATTTTAATAAAGATTTTTTTTTTAATAGCATTAGTATGTATTAAATTATTGTGTTTATATTCAGTTATTTAATATCGTATACTAGGCTGTTTTATTTTAATGTATTTTTAATTTTCATTTTCATTTAACTGCATTTTATTAAAGAATAAAAATTAACGAGAAGCAAATACAATAAATAAAAACTTAATACAATATTATCTCTAAATCAGTGATAACGTAGATTTTATATGAAAAATATACATGTTGAAACTCATTTTGCTTCCGAGCTTACCGAAGGTAACGGAAGCTATGTGATCGTTCTGAAGAACGAAAATGTTTTATATCTCCTATTTCAAAAATTCCAAGACAGAAATCCGTTTCAGACATCAGGGAACATATTTGGTTCCGTGTCTGTCTGTCGGTCTGTCGGTCTGTCGTTCAATTTTTGCGAACCACCATATCTTAAAAACTACACGTCCAATTTTAATGAAATTTGGGTGGTAGGTCATACTAAGCCCATTGTTGGTCCCATGCAAGTTTCAACCTTCTGCTCTTATTTGTTTATCATCCACATGCTCACAAACCTACATTTATTTACTGCCATATCTTTAAAAGTAACCATCTGATTTGTATGAAATTTTTATGGTTTGTCGAAAGTAGCCTGCAGATAACACCTGCCTAATTCCAACTTTCTGCGCAATTTAAATCGTGCTAAATTAATATGTCTTATACTATAAAGCCGCCTGGCTAACTGACTCACTGACTGACATTAATGTTTACCCACTTCCAGAAGAGCTAGAGATTTGCGGTTTGTGCAATTCGACGCGCAACGTCCATATTGTGAACAAAAATAATTATACAAAGTTCACTTTTCCCCCTTCTTCCCCCCTTAAAAAAATAATAATGGGCGACTTGATTTTTAAGGTGGTTTGGGGGCTAATTGCGGCTAAACGGTAAGTCGTATTATAAAATGGATAGCACAAGTGGTTATTATAACTGATTTTAAAAGATCTACAACTTTAGTCCTATGAGTTTTTGTCGTATCATCATTGGATGTACCTTTGATGGTGATAATTTTGGTATTTTTTTTGTTTTATTTTTTTCCATTTTGTCTTTGAATGGCCATAGTTTCTATAATTGTTGACCGATTTTATTTCTGATTGAGGCGCTTGAATCTCACACAAATGCTCTTTAAATAGACTATATTTTATTTTATTAGTTCATCCGATTTGCTGAGAACATGAGAGTAAACTTTTTCCCGTGTGCCGTGTCATAATTTATAATTTTGTTGTAAGTTAAAGGGTTTAAATACTTTTTTATTTATATGTATTTATTAGTTAAATGAATGCCCTTTTGTATTGTTTGTTTTTTAAAAATATAATTATGGTACCTCAGAGTACAGGGGTACAAATGTTGTTGTTAAGGTGGTTTCTACGAAAAGAGAGAAATAAAAGTAGAGAATAACAAGATAAAGGAAGTTGAGGAATGTATATATATTTAGGAAGTCTAATAAATATTAAGGACGGGTTAAGTGATAAAAAATAGGAGGAAGGATAGGACTAGGATGGAGAAGTTTTAATAAATATAAATATCTATTTAGGTCGAACATAAATATGGAGTCAAAGAAAAAACTGTGGAATTCTACGTGTATTACCGTATGCTATACGGATGTGAGACTTGGGCACTGCCGGAAAAAGTAATAATGAGAATGAGGGTAACACAACGCAGGATGGAGAGAAGTATGTTAAAGATTAGTTGGAAGGATAGGAAAACAAATACTTGGGTTAGGAATCAAACGAAGCTTGCAGATATAGGTGAGACTATGATTGAGAGAAAATGGTAATGGAGTGGACATATCGTTAAAGTGAACGATGAAAGATACACCAAAGAAATGATGTTATGGTATCCTAGAGACAAGAAAAGAAATCAAGGAAGACCGAGTGTAAGATGGGATGAAGAAATGCGCTGGATTATAGATAGGAAAAGTTAATAATAGCATACCATAGAAATGAGTGAAATATATATTGTCAAGTTTACCTCTATAAAAATTAGATAAAAGGCAAAAAGAGAGATAGGCATATTTAATTAAAATCATATCAAGAAACGAGTTAATAAAATTTGGCCAGATAGATTTAATTGTACTCGAACAAAAACTAAATGTGTTATTATTGAAAATGTTGTGGTACAGATATTTTTATTGTTAGTATAGTTATAATTATGATGATTGTTATTTTTAACGTTAAGTAGAATTGTTTTGTGTACTAAATTATATTATAGTAAAGTTATACTTATTGTTGTTCATATTGTTATAAAGTATTGTTTTGTTTGATAAATTTAAGTTTAGTAAAGTTATATATTATATTATTAAATTAAATGCTAAGTAAGTGTATAAAACTTGTAGAGAACTAAAAATTTAACAAAATGTGATAAACAAATTAAATTAAAAGAAAGAGTATTTACTAAAATGTGGTAACTCCTACCCCATAAGCCTCGGTATATGCCGATTTAAAACAACTTTTACTGTATGTATATGACAAATAACTAACAAATAGTGTATTGATGTATTGTTTTAATAAAAGCTTATTATTAATATTATTATATTAACAACTATATTAATAAGAATGCATATTATACAAGCTAATCTTAATCATGAACAATTTGTACACTTAAATTAAACTGCAAACATGTGTACTTTAAATTATTAAAAGCCTAGAAAGAGAGAACAGTAAAAGAAAGTTAGAATTGGGGAATTTAAGATTTTTAAGTGGATGAGCTACAGTGATTCTTAGGATTCGTTTCATGCAAGCTTTTGCATGGTGCATTGCAGTGAGTAATTACACTGAACTAAGGTTGGATAGTGCACACTGGCTGCTTAATCGAAAACCCGGGAACAATAGGCACAGTTCTTCAAGTGTCCTTCAATGTGTGGCATGCAATCCGTGTGCTTTAATTATGAAAGTCCTTACAACTCCTGATTGCACGCATGACTTGATTAAGTTTCCAAGGAACGCATTAGAGTCAACTTGTCTACTGTAAATATTTACTTCATTCAAAGAATTAATTATAAATTATCCTGAAGTCTTTTATACTAAGATAGATATAGATATTTAGTCTATAGTCTTTTCTATATTTGTAATAGATTTCTATAAATTGTCTGATGGTAAATATTAAGTCTTGTGTGCTCCTATTAGTTCCTAATCCACTTTGAGAGTGTCATCCAAAGTATGTTTACTCTCTTGTAGATTGAGACCTTCTCGGAAACTTTCCACTCATTTGGGATTTCATTGCCCCTTGTTTTCAATGCTTTTCCATGGTATGTTCTTTTTAGAGTAGATATTTTTCTTCTGTATTTTGATATTTAATCATCTCCGGAGCAATGCAATCTATAACAGCTGCTTTAAATTATTACAATTCCATCACACAAACTGTGACGTGGTCTCGAAGAGGTAGAACGAAGAGGTATAAAAATAGAATAGGGAATGTATCACTGAAGATTAAGACAAAATCATTTTAAAAAACAAGGCATTTTCTCGCAATGAAAGGAAATTAAGTCTAGACTGGGGAAATAAAATAGAAAGATAATAATAACATTTAAGAGAACGGAAAACATAAAAAGTAAAAATAGTGATAGCGAGTTAAAGAGTTGGAAAATGAAATGGAAATAGGAACAGACAGAGAAAGTTTGATGCCAAATTTGAATTTGAAATGTTTGTATGAATTTATTAATATTTCCATGTATTAAATTTCAATTAACTGATACTGATACTGTTCGTGTCTAAACCTACCCTTTCAATTCTGCATGCACAATGCAGATTTACAATTTAATTTTCAAACTCTAAATTGAAGCCCGGCTGTCAGCCGAGCGTAGATTGGTTTGTTGACGTAGAAGCATAAGTATTAAAGCGCTTTATCAAAATACAGTGATATGGCTGCTTCATCGTTTGAGTGAAAACTGATATGAGAATGTTTCACTGATATTCAGTTAACGATACGCTAGTTAGAAAATATTTATTAAGAAGAATTAAATTATAACTATTATTTTTAAGGGTATAGTAGGTGGCATCACTCATCGTACGAGATCTATGGAATTCTAACAGACTGAGATACTCCAGGTAAAACATAATGAAACAATGTATCATCTCATACATATACGATGATACCAAATAGAATATAGAATTTAAAGTTTAAGTAGAAATATCTGTATTTCATCTTTAACTGGATATTGAAAAGTTTGTGATGACAATAAATCAAATTTAACTGTTATTGGTAAAGGAAATTGGTCTCGATGTGCAAAATACTCTCCTGATTTCGTAGGATGTCGTTACCAACATCCACCCCTTTATATAGAACAGAATTTTCACAGGTGTCCTAGTCGCAGTGTAGTGGGTTG
Source organism: Gerris lacustris (assembly GCA_951217055.1). NCBI lineage: Eukaryota > Metazoa > Arthropoda > Insecta > Hemiptera > Gerridae > Gerris > Gerris lacustris. The sequence continues at coordinate 32,708,519 of OX578283.1, read as the reverse complement.
GATTTACAAGGAAACATATACGATTATACTAAAGCCTGTAAAACAACCTTGTTGTAGAGGATTAGGTGGACTACAGGCCAAACCTACTTGGGTAAAGGTATTATAGTCGTACTTTCTCTGCAGGGTAACTTTCCTATTGCCCTACTGCCTTGTACTTGCTTCTATAATACTAGAAATAAACTTTTACCTTCTGCAATCCACACAGTTCAAGCTAGAAGGAATTAAAACTTGTTATATCACCACATTTACACAATTTACTTGGCATTTAAAAATATCTCTAACCATACATAAATTCTGACCACAATCTACGAGTAACAAATATTTTATCAATAAGTACGTATAAGTTTTTATGATTCTGTAACTTTTATTATTGTTCTTGTCCACTGTTCCACTCTTTTGCTTGGTTTTAATTTTTGTTATGTCGTTAGTTTTTCCAGTCATTATAATTAACTTAAGTGCTGGGATCTCCCTTAAACATTAGCTATTATAGATTTTTAGAGTATAGACTTGTAATTCTTTTTCTATAGAATCTATTAATTAAAGCGAGCGCAGCAAGCTTCCTACTTTAAAAAAAATACCGTGACAGTAAAGTTTGCTCTTATTGCAACAACTCAAGTTAAAGTTGACCGATTTAGTTAAAACTTAGCATACATGTTTCATTTACCTATGTTCAGGCTGTGTTAGTTGAACAGCCTTATCCGTTAAAGATTTCGCGCGCAACTTCGCATCAAATTTTCAAATTTGGAATTTTGGGACAGGAAAAGACTCTAACGCCCTCTATTCGATGACTCTTCGCTTGGATGTTGTTTCTTTCATATCTTGCTTATTCAAGCAATTATATCGATGCAATCTGTAAAGCCCATAATGTCATCATCTTGAATTTACCACATAAGGCTCTTCTTTTCATTTACAGACCAGCACTAATTACTTCTTTATAGAGAAGTATGTCTGAGAAGAGCTATGTGGCCTTGTAGTCTGTTGCCATTATAATCAAAGGTCCAGTGATAATTCTACTTCAAAGACTTACATATTTCTTGTAGATATTACTTAAATTCTAAATAGCTTCCCTAATCAATAATCATGGATGGACCATCTATTTTTCAATATTTAGTGGGAATATTATTTGCCTTCTACTTATTTACTAAAGAAAACCCATCTATATATTATATCCTTAAGTGTTTACTAAATTTAGAAAAAATATTTTATATTCTTCAATATTTTTATCGTCTGATAACTATAGATTAATATTTCGAGGGCATTTACCTCTTCTATGAATCAGATACTCTGAGCTTCCTTGCCGAATCATTTTTTTCCCTGGTTTTCAATTCAATAGAGTATATTTTTGTACAACTTTTGTTGGTATACCTTCCTCCTTGCCTCTGTTAAAAAGATTTTAAGAATAGAAGAAGGTTTGTGGTACAAGAAGAGAGTCCATTGTGCTCGAGGACTTATCAAGAAAAACCTTATTGCCCTAATTGGGTCTGCTTATCCTACTCTTACAAACTTAGCTTACGCTCTATATATATATATATATATATATATATATATATATATATATATATATATATATATATATATATATATATATATATATATATATTCATTTTACCCAAGGTACATTGCAAACTCTACTAGGGTCTTTAGAATAAACCAAATTGACCTTCGTTCGGTTCACAATGTTATAATAAAAAAAGATTGTCCGTTTTTTCAATTCTCCTTATCATATTACATTTTTATTTACGTTGAATTGTAATGGCTCTAGAGATTTTTATACACACTTTTTTTTATAGTAATTATGTAATTATGAAGCCGCGATGTTTTTAATCTTGATTGATTTCAAATTTCTTTAAAAATCGATACATTATTTATTCTTTCATATTTAATTAAAAACTATATAGTGTGTACTCGAACGAAACCGCATCACTTCGAGATCTTAAGGGAAATTACACGCTGGACGAAAGAATTCAACGTGGATCAGCTTTATTTTCAATGTATTCGCACAAAACATTAAAAATCATAATATTTTTAAGTTCATAATTTAAATTCTCAAATACTAATAATCTTAGTATAAATCATTTTATTGGAATTCTGCGTCGAATGAGGCCAATCCTGATTTGAAATACAAGGTAAATTTAAAAAAAATAAAATCAGGAACGTTGATGGAGGGACATCAGCGTGGACTAATTATATGGTATAACATTGACGTAGAACTATGACATTTTGCTAAAAATCATGTTTTATGACATTCGACGGATAATTCGATGATTTACAAGCTTTGCTTCAACGATTTTTATGGTATGGAGCGCATTTTTCTCAAACACACGACGAGTTTATTTTTCTTATGACTCGCCCTCTACATATTTTTCTTTGCAATGTAACTCTAGTTCTACCTAAATTGGTCTGCTCTTTTACTATTTCTTTGACTCTATCTTTAGCTTTCATATTTTATCTCCATTTTTAACATGTATCAATTATTTTGTTGTAATTTTTTAACTGTTTCTTTATTTTATTAATTGTTTATTGATTTGATACTTATTTTATTAATTTTTGATTTATTAAAGTCTTATTTAATTTCTTGTTAATCTTTTTCTTAGCTTATTAGTTAATATACATTTATCTTTTATTTTTGTAGGCTTTGTTATTAGCTTTAATTTGTTTTCTTTTAATTTCAGTTTATTTATATGTTTGTAAGTTTTAACGCTTAGTGTTTGTTCATAGGCACTGATAATGGCTTTATAAAAGCCGAAAGCTGCTTTGATAAATAAACAAGTATTATCTTCCGTGTAGAGACTGTTTCTTTTGATTTATGATGAGTTTATTGTTTTTGGCGTAAATTTAGAAAATGAAGGTGTTTCGAATCATTGACGAGGATGTTGATAAAAACTTTTATGTTCAGCTGCTAATATTCTATAAGATCCCAAATTAGTGCGGTTTCGTTCATGTACACAGGACACCCTATAGAATTAAGCAGTATATAAACTTATATATTTACGCTAAAATGAATGTATGATAAAATCAACTTATTGCACTAGTGTTCCATTTCAGGAATGATGGATACTGTTGAGAGGTGGTCATTAAATAATGACTGAATTAATTAAAGTGAATACTTAATATCTCAAGGTGGTAGAGTATTCAAATACTGCTGTTTGCTTGTATTTATCTTGACTGCAATGTAAATTTCCCTCCGATCCTCTATAAGTAGAGCTTTTCCGAGTCATATTTCTAGAGAAGCTTAAAATCTCATTCATCATCATTATTTATTTTACTAGTGTAAACCTTCAACAAGGTATTTAAATATCCATAATGTAATAAAACTAAGTTCAAAATTTCCTTGTTAAGCTTTTCAAAAAACATTCTATTCTTTTTGAAGTAGAACATTTTTTTAAAAAATGAACTTTTGAAGGACGTGTAATCTATTTATATTTAGTGAATAACTAGAAAAAAAGCTTTCCCTCGAGAAAAATCTATTTTCCGAGATTTTTGCACAAGATTATGTAGAATCGATAATATAAAAAAAGAAATGTATGACTTTATTCTTGACTGGTCTCAAACTAACTGGTTTTTTTTCTCATATTTAATAATGACATTTTGTTTCTTTAGTATTACTTTTATTAAACTTTAACTAAGTTTTAAAATTAAAAGGGAATTCTTATTTAAAATTGAGATAGCCGCGTTTCATCTGTGAGTTTTATTACACAATTTAAGCTTCAATCTACTTCTACTTTGATAGCTAAAGTTAGATTGCTGTTTACCCTTAAGCCCGACCATTCCCTCACAGCAAGAAATATTTGCTAGATCTGTAATACATTATATCAATTCAAACCTGGTTTTATGTACCTAGTCGAGTTTATCAGTAGTACTTTAGGATTGAAGTAAACTGATTATATTCTTGTGGTAACTTTTCATTATCTGACTAATTTATTACTCAATTAGTAAAACTGCATCCTGAAGTTTATTTTATGTTTATACATTTGAAATTTGTTTAATTGCATTATGGTATCGCATAATTAAGCAAAACTATGTTAACAATATCAGATTGATCTTTATTATTTTTATATTATTATTGACTATTATAAGAATGTAATGAATACAAACTCTCTAATGATTATTTACTTTGATTTAGCACTAAAAATGTTACACCTAAAACCAAATATAAATCTGAGCACATGGTAGAGCACAAGGCCAAGTTCCAGCAAGCATGGAGTGTACCTTTACTTGGACCCCAATTCACCCGGGTTTACCCACCCTCACATCTTTGCTTCCTCTTTATATGGGCTTCTGAAATTCGGTTTAATGTATAATATGTGTATATGTATATACAGCGGCATTGCTCCCTCCAGTGCCTCGTAAAAACCAAGAAAACCGTCGTCTTGGTCCCTTCCTTCGTGTTAAGTTCTATAGACTCAGGATTAGTGTCGCTCCATCATATGTATATACCTTACTGTTGACATTGAATTAAAACTGCAGATCATCAATCACTGTAAAGCAATCACTGTGCAAACAGTTGTTAGTTTGAAAAAGACTAACTAAAAAAATCAATCATAATTATCGAGTACTGTCTTTTATGTAAGTATGAGTGTGAGTATATAATTTTGAAATTCTTCGTATGGATGTGCGTATGGTGTGTCGTATGAATTGGTTGTATTAGATAAGATAAGATTATATAAGAGAGAAAAATGGGCAGAGAAGTTGGCACTGTCAATTAATGGATTGGTATTTACCAATCCATCCCAATCTTTAGTGATGTGTTGACAACATATCACCTTCAACCACTTTTACTCTTCCTTACATTAAAGGAAAATTGTTGTTTTAAAAAACAATCCTAAACCGAGATTTCAATGGAATTATCTTCATAATAATATAATTGTGGATGTCTTCATGACAATTTGAGTAGTTTTTAGCTGTCTGACTGTCTATCTGTCTGTATATGTGTGTGTCTGTATCACGCATAATTCCAACAGTTTTTAAGCAAGAAAGTTGAAACTTCAAATCAGTCATTGATTCAAAAATCAGTCCATCAGTCCTTACATGCAGTTGTGATGCCCGAAAATCATAAATATGTGACGATATTATCTATATATTGAAGATAATATAATATAAGAATATATATATATATATTCGGTCGAGTTGAGCCGCCTGCTATATACATATATATATATTATAACAAAAACCAGTTAGTTTTTCGATCAACTTATTTATTTCTGTCATTTAAATAACAAAAATTAAAAATTGGACCTTTAAATGACTCCCCTCCCCCTTGAGCTCCCCCCCCCCGAGGACATTTGTATGTTGCAGGAGGGTATTTTAATCAACAACTGTGCAAAGTTTCAAAACATCAGGATTTTTTCCTCTTGTTTGAAGATTGTATTGCTACTTTGACTGAACTATATCGTTGAAGACGTTAACAATCAGCAGAGTGCAGAGAGCAATTGTTTTCTTTTTTGGGGAAGGAAACAACTAAGGGTTTCCACTCGAATGAAGCTGTTTGAGTTAAGTAATCATTTATTTGTTGGGTTGAAACATCGCTGCGTGGAATTCATTTAATTTAGACGCCAGATCTACTAGCGTCAGGTAGGCCACGTGTGGCGTAGTACGACTATACCCTGTTCTGCGTCAATTCTTGGGATCTCTTATACTTTGTCGGTTAAAAAAAAAATTAAGTTTTCCTGCCCTACTTCTCAATGTGCGTGGATTAACGTTTTTATTTACAACAGATTACTAGTCTCTTAAATCATTTGTGAATTTTGTAACCCCACTGCAAAGGACTGAATGCAGAGAGTTCAAAAAGTGGTCTCATAGATCGTCTTATTAAAATATATACACTTTGATTGAACTCCTCTGAAATCTGTCTCCTCTTTAAAAACTACCCTGATTGTTTATCCCACTTTCTTTTTTAATGCCCCACAAATAAAGAATTTAATTTAAATAAATGATTCCTCTTGTTGCAGGGCAAGTATATTGTATACATTAAACAATGTACCGCCGTACTGTTGCTGCAACCAATCTTTTACGCATCTATCTGCTATTCAAATAGATTTTCACATTAGAAGTTGTATTGCCTGAGAAAAATGTACGCAATTTATCGTAAAATAATTTTATAAATGACATTATTCCTTGTGATTTGTTTCCTTTCTCTTAGAATAAATGTAGTCTTTTTAAGTAACTCCTTAGATATATAAATATATATACTGATCTCAAAACATCTGCGTTATCCTTTCTTCTCGAGTACTTTTCGCTCTTTACTTAGAACTAATACAGCACATTTATATATCTTTGTTCAACCGAAGATGCAGCGACTATCCATGGTTCCATCTTCCAGACATGTTTTAGAATTTATACTGTTAGATTTCTTTACTAGCTCTTTGTCTAAAGTAACTTAAGGCGATTCTTGATAGAAAACCTTTTTTTCTTATATAAAAATCCAAGTAGACAATAAATCTCGATACGGCTCTCTATCTTTTTCCTCTGACAAAGTGCCGAACCTAGTGAATCCGATGCATTTTTCATGGTGGCAGCGTCAAGTATATGAAATCCCTATCCTTAGGTTGCGTTTCGTTTTTTCTTTGTTTTCTTTGACACTTCTACAAATAACAAAGTTTAAAATATAATAATAATAACAATAGAAAAATAAATTTTCCTACTTTTCTATTTTCTAATATTTTTTGTCACCTTTGATATTTTCCACTGCTTTTAATGTCTATATTATAGAGAGTATGGTAAACAATTAAATGCTTTTAATGATTTTTTTTGTTACTAATTATATTATTGCAAAGGTCACGACGGAAGTCATTAAAAAGGTAATGGCACTTCATCTGAAGATTAGTTACACTAATTGAGTCTATAGTGAGAAAAATACAAACAACTTCTTAAGAATATGTTATTGCCTCAACGTTCTTCAAACCTCTTTATTAATAGATAATCGCTAGAGCCTAATCGGTGGTTGTATAAAGAATTACGTATCATAATTGCTGTTGCTCCAATGGAATCTAAGGTAGAATAATTGGTTCGTTTGACGGTGGTCTTCCATTCGAAACTTTAGTTCGTTGGAGGGGGATCTTTCGTTCAATACTTTGGTTCATTAGTGGTAGGTCTTCCATTGGATACTTACGTTCGTTGGTGGTGGTTCTTCCACTCGGCAGTTTGGTCCGTTGGTGGTGCGTCTTCCATTCTATTTAGTTCTGTCTCTTCAAAAATCCTCTTCCAGTTTGGAAAGCCTAATCAACATTATATTCTCTGATTTAGCTGATAGAATGCTTTCATTCTTGTCCAAAGGTCCTTGTTTTTGTTGCCCCATCTGTTTGAAAAGTGTGACTCCTTGCAAAACGTCGATGACGGAGTTAGGAAAAAATAAATCATTCAACATGGCGACATGACTTTCCGACATGACAGTCATGGTAATGCCTTTTTCCTTCGATGAAGTAAGGTCCAATAACTGCCCCCTGCACTATAGCGCACCCACGCAGTAACTCGAGGGATGTGCACTGAAAAAAATTGTGCATATTTCTGTGGGTGTAATTTATGGATATTTGGATGATACAACTTAAAATGTTTGAAACAAATGTCCTAATTATATATGTTAAATATTTTTTGAAAAATATAATTCTGAACATAACAACTTACATGTAAAGGCTCTCTCGTGAATGTTTCTCAGGTTTTTATCAGCCCAGTATATGAAATTTTGTGGGTTAACGAACTCATTTAAATAAAAATGGTTCTCATCACTTGTTAACAGAACAGAATTCTCATTCTCTTCAAGCATGGTGATCATTGTTTTACAAAAAAATCTTGCGAAGGGGGTAATCACTTTTCTTTAATTGCTGGCGCACAATCATCTTGCATGGAGGAAACTTCAAATTTTGCCATAAAATGCGACGAACAGTTGAGTGAAACAGGTTGAGGTGTGAAGCGCGCAGCCGAACCGAACAGTTTGGGCTATGGATTGTTGCAACCCATACTCTTTCAATGATTTCAGCGTTCAAGCTTTACGGAATGAACCTCTTTTTTATGCACAACATTTCTCGTCTCATTAAAGATTATGAGCCCAACGTAGAGTGGTGATTTGATTAGATATGACACTACGATGTGAGATGGTGAAACGGTGGGGAAGTCTCGTTGGCTTGGACTATCGACTCCTCATTCACGAAAAACCGAAGCACTGCAAAAGGGCTCTATCTATATGATCCAGACCATTATGGCGACTAATTAGATTCTTACGGACACAGAGAGACAACTCCCATCCCTCTCCGGCTACCTGGTTCGTAGCACGACCTCTTTCAAAACGATCCTACTTTACTGAATGGATGAAGTGTGTGTGTGTTTTAAATTATCAGAACTTGTAATATTACAATTTGTATGTATAATATCAAATTTAGTATGCAGAAATATAGTTTACAAATAGTATTTTGTAATATAAAAACTGAGAATGTCTATTAAATTTATACTTGAAATGAAATTAATAAAATTGAAAAACTTGGAACATGGAATGGTGTAAAGCTGTTCAACACCAAGAAAAACAAATAAATAAAATCAACGATAGTCTGAATAATTTTAAAATTCGAAAGAGATAAAACGAGAAAAACATAAAAAAAAGATTCACCTTTTATCACGGCGAGGGTTTAATATCGGTTCCATTATACAAATGGTTTAGATCTCGTTCCAAATTTCTCTTTCTGAAGATTCCAACCGAATAATTTCTATAAAATGGGTGTGGGATATATTTTTCTGTTAAATAGGGGGATAAAACTATTCGATTATTCCGAACAATTCCGGATATGGTGGGTATTGCTGAAAGGGGTGTTTTGGATGTACCAAATACAACGGATATAGGATTCTAGGAAAGGTTTCAGAGCCTGTTATACCGGGACAGGTGCTTAATGGAGCAAAGTTTTGGCGGGGTGCCCGAGATTGCGCTTCCCCGCAGTGAAGGGCGCCCTCGCCAGATTACAAGGCCCGGAGGTTCATAAAGCCGGTCTAACTTGTCGGGGATCTTGGCTAAGTATCCTTAGTAGGGCCTCTAAGCCCCTGGACCTTTTAAAACTATTTTTTTAAAGACTAATTCTAAACGACTTAGAGGCATTGGAACACGACAGTACTTCGCTCTTTAGAAAATACTTGACGCAATTAACATCCTCTTACATTTTGTTTTATTATTCATTTAATCTTTTTATTTCAATTTTTTTATTCTTTGAAAACTTTTATCGCCTTCTTTTAAAACAAGTGTTTTATCTGTTCATTGACGATAATAATGTTCCATAACAGTATTAACTATTCATACTGGAGATTCCGGAAACCATTCAATTTTCTCCACGGCCTTGGTTAATGGGATGCTTCTAAAGTTTTTCTATAATACCATACTGACAAAACCTCTGTCTCGTCCATTTTTAAATTGAAATAAAACAATGGGTTGAATTGGCTATGAGGAATTCACTATGAGGCCCGTCCAAGAGTCGGCGAGTGGGAGCAATAGTGTGGGGAGAGTGAGGGAAGATCCCGCCGAGTGACAGAATCTACTGTTTTGAATCTCATAGATGTAACTCATTCACGAAACGGATTCCGTAATCCTTGTATGTATAGGAGCTAAGTTCGTAAAATGTTGTCTAAATAATAGATCGTAATTAGAATGCTAATTGGAAATGATCTATAGTAGAAAAGTTTAGTGTACAATTTTTATTGATTATAAACAAAACAATTATTTTTTATTCTAAAATAAGAGAGAAAATTTTCTAAAGAGTATAATGAGAAAGAAGAGTTATAGGTTAATATTCATAACATTTTCTTTAATTTTTTTTTTTCTTTATAAATATTGAAAACGCTTAATATTGCTAATGCTTTTTTCTATTCTTGTTTTCACTATTTCAAAAAAATAATTTCAATAAATTAATAAGTGAGAGAGGCAAAAGGAGGAAAAGTTTGTGAGAAAAGTTTGTTTTTTCTTAAGAAGGTTTAGGTTGTTTATATCTCTCTGTTGAAAATAAAAGGAGTTAAAGAAAAGTAGGCTAGAAAAAAGTCAAATTTCACGCTCTGGCAACTGCTGGTTTTCGGGTTGACTCCGTCCTACACTTTCTCTTGCCTGGTTTCCTCACTTTCTTACTGTCCTTAGAGATACTTTGCCTTTAGGGAATTACTAAGGAGACTTTCTGGATCCGGAAATAAGAAAATTCAAGAATATCTCAAAATATATAAATATTTTTATGAAGGCCCTTATTTCTGCTATATGTTTAAAGTGTATATGTTTAAATGTATTATTTTCAACATCTTGACTTTATGCAGCTTTCATTACCGCAAATGTAGTTCTAACTCAATTTCATCGAAGGCATTAATCCATAATATTATATCATGGATCAATGCAAGTAAAAATAAAATATGTGTGGTGTCGCGGGACACCCGGTAGGAACGAAGTTCCTTACATTTTTCATTAAATATAAAATCGCACTGCTAAGTACGTATACGTTGCTAACTACTCGTTCCAATAAATATTTTTGACTCAATTAGAAAATTATTATTTGTAAAATTATTACATAAAACTTACTATTAAATCCCTTGATACGCTTATGAGCAATATTATTTTATTACATCAATTTATACTTACATATTTACGGTTTTACTGGTTAATAATTTAACATAGTCGACACTGTCAATTTCTGACGATTCCCTTGGTGCACTTTCCATTTTAAACAATATACGAATACTTTTCTCAATGATAGAAACAATAATTGAAAAAAAAAAAAGCGCTGTTTTGTGTGTAAATAACAAGTTTGACAGGAAGAAGGAGTAAGAGAGAGAGAGAGTATAGTGTGAGAGTGAGATGGAAAGAAAGAAGAGATGGGATTGCGCACGTAAGGATATACCAAAGGATATACCACCGCGCATATATGATATACGCGTACGTAAGCCATATACATATATGCGATAAGTGTATATTAGAGGGGGAACTACTCTACATTCTTAATATTCCACCTACTAACTACAAACACCGCATCAATTTTGGACATCAACATTTAAAAATTGTAAGAAATATATCACGTCACTGTAAAAACAACTGCTGCTTGTATCAGGTTGACATTTGACATGCCTGTTTCAATTGTACTTTAGACTAGACGATGTATATAAAGTTTTATTAAAATCGTTACCTTAGAACGTAAGATATCGGTAAAAAGTTGTTTTCTTTATTTAAAACGTTTAAGTCCGCTTTAATAAATTTAGCGATCTTTATGACTTCGTAGCAGTGTCGGTATTCGTTTTACTAAAAAAAATTATTTATGAAAGTTGTTTTTCTAATTAAATAGATAAAGTTAGAAATTTTTCCCGTCCTAAAATTCCAATTTTAAATTTGAAGCTTACGTTTACGCGAGCTTGCACGTGAACGCTTGGGCGGATAGCGTTGTCCAACGAACTCGTCCTGGGCTTTGGTGAAATGAACATGTGTAACAAATTTCAACTAAGACGGTCATCTTTTACACAAGTTATCTATCGTCATCGGTACATTTCGTGACGCTTGGTTGCGTGACGGTGATTTTGGTCGTTTTTTTTCGGATTCACTCCAGGGCTCCAAAACGGGCCATAAGGAACTTCGTTCCAAAAATACGTGTGGTGTCGCGGGACACCCGTCAGGAACGAAGTTCCTTACGCTTTTCATAAAATATAAATTATAAAATCACTCAACTAAGTATACGATGCCAACTACTTATACATGGCAGAGTTAGAAAAGAGACGAAATAAAAAGTAATTAACTATTTGTGTTAAGCAGTGGTAAGTCAAAATAAGAAGAATAGCATTTTTTTTAAATGAGCATTGAAGAGAGCATCTTGCAATAAGTATGTATTGGATATTGAGAAAAAAAGTCAATAATAATGAGTTTATAGTTATATAGGGTGATTGTAGTGGTTGTATAGGGAAAAATCCTGTTTCGGTTCTACCCGGCCTGAATTTAAAAATATTATAAAATATATCACATCGCTACGCGAAAACATTAGTCCCCAGGCCACCATAAGAAGTGAGTCGCGGATTGATAAAGTTTTCTTACCTTATGGAATCGCTTATTTATTCCTTGTCCACCGATGAATTGGGTATATGTCAACTGGGCGCTGGGCCATTTCTTTTTTATTGACATGCCAAACATGCCCCTCGGCGGGAACATTGAAAAGAGATAGATAAAGTTTTGATTTTCACAGGATCGTTTGATTAAATTATTTAGAAACAGTGGTACAGGTGGCCACCGATACGAGTGGGCCGTTTACTTTTCAACGTCCCCGCAGAGCGACATGTATGGGCGGTGGACACCCCAAACGGCCCACTCTTATCGCTGGCCACGTGTACCACTGTTTTTTAAATAATTTAATTAAACGATCCTGTGAAAATCAAAACTTTATCTATCTCTTTTCAATGTTCCCGCAGAGGGGCATGTTTGGCATGTCAACATAAAAGAAATGGCCCAGCGCCCAGTTGCCATATACCCAATTCATCGGTGGACACGGCATAAATAAGCGATTTCATAAGGTAAGAAAACTTTATCAATCAGTGACTCGCTTCTTATGGTGGCCTGGGGACTACATCTGCTTGTATCAGGTTAAAATTTTGCATGTCAGTTTCAATTTATTGTACTTTAGACTATGTGCATGAAGTTTTATTAAAATCGTTACGTTAAAACGTAAGATATCGGTAAAAATGTTGATTTATTTAATTTAAACGTTTAGGTCCACTTTAATAAATTTAGCGATCTTTATCACTTCACAGCGGTGTTGCTGTTGGTTTTACTAAAACAAAATATTTATAAAAGTTGTTTTTCTCATTGAATAGATGAAGTTACAATTTTTTCCTGTCCTAAAAATTCAATTTTAAATTTGAAGTATACGTTTACGCGAGGTTGTGCGTGAACGCTTGGGCGGATAACGTTGTCCAACGATCTCGGCCTGAGGATTGGTAAAATGAACATGTGTACCAAATTTCAACTAAATCGGTCAGTCAACTTTTACTTAAGTTATCGTCATCGGTGGATTTCGTGACGGTCGGTTTTGCGACGGAGATTTTGTGACGGTCGTTTTTTTCGGATTCATTCCCGGGCTCCAGAACGTTCCATAAGGAACCTCGTTCCAAAAATAAGAATTCTTATTCATTTTCTTGATATAAGGAGAAATTATTTTATAGCTTTAATTTCTAATATATTAAGTCCCCAAATGCTTGAAATGAATGGTGTGTATTGTGGATAAGGTAGCGGAAGCATTGAGATCATTCTGAAGAACGAATTTTTTTTGCCTCCTTCAAATTTTTCTGTATAGAAATCCGTTTGTCATCAGGGAACATCTTACCTTTCTGTCTATTTGTAGTTAAAAAGTTTTGCGAATCATTAATCTTGAAAACTATTCCATAAGAAGAAATTATTTTATAGCCTTAATTTCAAATACGTTACGTCCCCAAATGCTTGAAAGAATAGTGTGTATTGTGTATAAGGTAGCGAAAGCATTGTGATCATTCTGAAGAACGACTTTTTTTTGTCTCCTTCAAATTTTTCTGTATAAAATCCGTTTGTCATCAGGGAACATCTTACCTTTCTGTCTATTTGTAGTTAAAAAGTTTTGCGAATCATTAATCTTGAAAACTATTCCATAAGAAGAAATTATTTTATAGCCTTAATTTCAAATGCGTTACGTCCCCAAATGCTTGAAATGAATGGTGAGTATTGTGTATATGGTAGCGGAAGAATTGTGATCATTCTGAAGAACGACCTTCTTTGTCTCCTTCAAATTTTTCTGTATAGAAATCCGTTTGTCATCAGGGAACATCTTACATTTCTGTCTATCTGTAGTTAAAAAGTTTTGCGAATCAATAATCTTAAAGATAAGTAAGTTACTAGAATGTGTTCCTTGTGATTTTTAATTCTTTAGAAGTTGGGTCAATTATGGAAATAAAAGTCTTACTTTTGCAATATTTCGATCACTCCTTGGATCATCAAGCTGACTGTCTAGACTAGACGATTACATCGTGGTTGTTATTATTACTCTTTGCAGTATCAACTCGCTGTAGTGGTTAAGTTCAAATGGTAAAAGAGTGGAAGTAAAAATTAGAAATGTGGTCTTTCAATAATTTATTTATTCATACTAATTGTGCTGTAAACAGAACCTGTATTCAGTGAAATGACGAGAATCGCAATGATTCAAACCAAAAATTGTTTAAAGTTCAAACAAGAATTTTTTATAATAACCATCACGATATAATTTTCTAGACTCTAGACTCTAGACAGTCAGCTTGAGAATGATCTAGGAAGTGATCGAAATATTGCAGTAGTGAGGCTTTTATTTCCTTAATTGACCCAAAATCTAAAATCTAAAGAACTAATCTTAAAAACTTCTCGTGAGATTTGTTATTAAATTTAGATGGTAGGTAAGAATTAACCTATTGTTGGTCCCATATTAACTTCTGCGCACATTGCTTCCTTCCGTGTGGGCACAATTATGTTTTTATTAACCACTAAATCTTCATCCGATTTTGAAGAAATTTGGATGGTTTGTTGATAGTATGGATATATAACAGATGTTCCCATATTCATTTCAGCTGTATGTGGTAATTTAATACTGAAAGAGTAAGTGTGAGCATACTGGGAATCGAAACAACAACTTTGTTTCATCAACACCTATATCTTTAAAACATCTTATCTGATTTTAAAGAAATTCGAATGGTTTGTCAACAGTAGCCTCAGATCGCTCCATATTAGTTTTAAATTTAATATTGCTTAAAAATAAGTGTTACCTTACTGGGAATCGAAACAGATTCGAATCTCATGTCCCAACTATTCATCCAATAATGCGAGGAAGCTATGTGCCACAAAAATAATTGAACGTGTAATATTAGAACACGAATCGCACTAGCCAAGTGGATAGTGTACTCGCAACTGTCTGAATAGGTCTGAACACCGACGAGTATCAGTTCGAATCCCAGTGAGTTAAGACATATTTCACTCTGATGATCACATCAAGTAGAAGCACTTATAAGCAATCATATTTTGTTAGTTTATTATAATATAGCAACCAAATATATTCTTGAGTTGCAAATCTATAAGTATATCATCTTGTTTTTGTTTGCTCCGTTATATTTGTACCAGTGCTTCCCCAGATAGAGTTTTTATGACTTTGTTTTTATGGCTCTTTGGATAGAAAGGTAGGGGAAGGGAGAGGTAGAGTATATTTAACGGCTGTTAATATGAGTAACCCCCTCTCCCCCTAGTAAAAACACGGGCCCGGCTAACGGCCCATAAAAGGCTTCATATATACCTACACTACTCCCCTAATATTTTTTTCTTTTTTAACATTATTTATTATTATTTTTTGTTGTGTATGTATATTTTTTTATGATCTTTATTATAGGTTACCTTATACATCTATGTTATGTATATATAAATACAAAACGTCCATATATTTACATAGAGATACATACTTTATTTATTTTTTAGTGTAGTTATTTTTGGAGCTTACGTCTGGTGTCATAATTTTTTTTTTTAACTAAAATTCTCCGATAACTTTTATGTATCGGTTTTTTATATTATTTTTTTAGGAAAAAATAAATAAAGTTTTATGCTTACGGAATACATTTATATTATTTCCTCTTGCTCGTTTTAACAACAATCAAATTTTTCCTAATGGAAATCGTGTCTTTAAGTCCGATATTTCGATTTTGCTTGGGAAAATCCTGAGTATTTACCTCGACTCAGTATATAAAACAGAGTTTTCTATTATAAATTACAAAGTTTTCATAAAAGTAACTACATTGTGTTCTGGCAGTGGAAGCATACAAACTTTCTGTTTAAATATTCTCTGATTTATTAGATGGATTTATTATTTTTTAATATTTCTCATAAATGTACCAAAGCCTCAAGTATTTATTAATATTTATTTATTTTACATCATATTTTGACACCTCAAACAATTATAATAAAATATTTAACGTTCATCGTTCCATTATAAATCGGAGTTATATATTATATTGTACTTCCTACATTAATATACACCATAATTTATTTACCAAATTATTACTTATTTCTTTTATAATTATAACTTAAACATACGTAATTGAAAAACAGGTGTATTAGGTGGTATAAGCAAGTGCATATAATTCTAGTTAATATTTCCAAATCATACTTGCCAAAGTTACTTTATTAACTACTCTGCGAGAATTCCACCTAACTAACCCCGAGCTATGAACATAATAATTCCTTGCCGTATGTTTGTTGCGCTGGTGGTGTTCGTAATTAAGCAAGTACAGAAAGTCCTTTATTAAAAAAAAGGCACTTCTTTAGATTATTACTCCCCTAGAGGGGAGTAACAATCTAAAGAAGGTGTATGGAATGTTGTTCTTTAGACTGTAACTCCCCTTATAAAACAGAAGTGTGATATTCCTTTGTTCCAAAGTACATTGGACTAAACGTCCCTTTGCCTTATACCGTCATTTATATTCTATAAACATAGGGGAGTAACAAGCTAAAGAAGTACCGAAAATAGAATTCAATGTGATGGTCAGTATGAAACGAATCTCGCTTTCTTTGGATTGGAACCAAACATTTTTGAGTATCTCAATAAATCTGCCATGTCGATCAATCCCTTCAAGTTTTACATAAGTGTTTTGAAACTTCTTTATGATAAATTACATAAATCGTATTGCCTTCTTTAACTAATAAGATGAGAGTTTTTGAGATGTAGGCGACTCCGTGGGGGCAAAGTCTAGACGCTTGGATTATATTACAAAGAATAAGGTAAAAGATTAAGGGAAGACGTTAGCGTTTTATAAAAAATTGAGTTGAAAAAGAAAAGATAAAAGTATCGTTTCCAATATTAGTATTATAAAGCGGTAAAGGAAACAGAGCCGAGTCTTCCCTAGCTTCTCTACGCGGCGCTTTCTTCTCTAGCGCCTCGTAATTTCAAACTGAAACCGTTTCCTTGTTTAAGATTCACTTTAAAGCGTTTGAGAGTCGTGCTGTGAATTTGAAAACAGGCTGGGGAAAGGGGGAGCTTACTTCCTTGCAAGGTAAGAATGGCTAGGGGGTGCCTTCAGCCTGACTTTATTACTCCACTGTGAGGGGGGTCAGTGTCCCACCGAATAAAAACTAATCTAATATTTATAGCCGGGGATTTTTTTCTTCTTCTTCTTCCTTGAGTATCTTTTAAAGAAAGAGGTACGAGAGAAGAAGGTCGTGAAATCGGATTTTATATATGTATATTTTAAAAAAGTAGCCAAGTAAAAATAATTTCCTTTTCTTTTCCCTGTCCCTTTTTTTATATTATTTTTCTTCTTTTTTGTCGACTTTTATATTAAGTGAGAGTATTAAGAACGTTTTAAGAAAAAATATATTTTGTAAAGTATTTTTTCATCTTGAGAGAATATTATATAAATTAAAGAGTTAATTATTTTAATATAGGCTAGGTTGTAAATAAAATACAGAACTTAAGAGAACGGGATTTATTGCTCACCTGCTACTATTTAACTTGATGTTAAGTAAAAATCCACTTGTTTAAATACGAGTATTATTTCTTTGCTTTATATTGTTTCAGAGCCAAGTACCAGATAAGAGAAAATCGGTCCAGTTACAAGGTGTTTATGTGGCTGGTCATCAGATCTTTCGGTCAAGCAGATATCGGGACATACAACTGTGTCTCCACTAACTCCCTTGGACGAGCCGAAGGCACCCTTAGACTCTACGGTAAGAAAAATGTTCTTCTCTTTGCTTTATAGTAAGTTATTTGATAGCAAGGGAACAATTAAAATGTAATTTAAGTAATACACGTTACCCCAAAGCTGTGTAACATAGTTGCTGGTAAACTCTCTTAGTAAACAGGTATCCATGTCCAGTGGCGTAGGAATTCATTTTTGACGGGGGTGGCTCGGCACCTCCACTAAGGGGGGGATGGGGGGGGGGGGGGGGGTGGTACAATAAATACTCTTTATCAGTGCTCGATCTCTAGAAATTAAGGTGCCAGGCTACAACCTACCCTCTCTCTACCCCCCCCCCCCTCTCCCGCTATAGGAGGGGGGTCCGGGGGTCCTCCCCCGGGAAAATTTTGGAAAATAAACGTTCAAAAACAGCATTTTAAGCAGTTTTAGACAGAAACCCATGTACTAATTTTTATTTTATTTGTAATTTTATAGCACCTTCAAATCTGACGGGGGGGGGGGGGGGCTCAAGCCCGATAGCCCCCCCCGTTCCTACGCCACTGTCCATGTCTTGTTGCTATGGTCTATACACAATCTAGAGAGGCAGTCGTATCGAGCTCGAAGCAACTCCGGGTCATTATTGAGGCATTATTCTACCGCTTTACCGTTTTCCTTATTTCTTATCTTATCATCTACCGACCTTACTTCATCTTTCTGCATCTAGCCATCACATCTAAAAATGGTTAATTTTCAATATTCTATTTTATTTAAGCATAACCAACATTTACCTTAAAAAATACAGTCTGAAGGTCTGAACTTAGGCCTTGTGATCCTCTAGTTATATTTCTTTCGCACGGTATTTTTCGCGATTCTCTAGATCAGATGTTAAAATCATTGATGTAAAAATTCCAATAATAAAAACAAAGTAATGACACTAATCAAAATTCCAGCCCTATTTGTTAATAAGACAGTAGGAATATAATTTGAATAATTTATTAAGTAATTTAAATACAAATAATTTTTAGATATCAGAAAGTTTTAAACGAACACATTAGGTGTTAAATTCCTTTAACATGGGAAAGCAAGCTTCGTTCTAATAAAATATATAGACGGAATAACTCCGAATTGTTGTTGAAACTCACTCGGTAGTAAATACAACCGTTTTTCTCATCCGGCTGATCATCAGTGGCAGTCTAGATTTCGATAATGCTCTCTATTTTGCGCATCGTTTCGTCAAATTAGATCATTGACTATGTTAACTGAAGGAAAAGCCGGAGGGAAACTTGATTACCATCAGGCCTCGTTAATAACCTTGATATCCTTGGGAAAACTCGTGAAGAAGCAAGAAAAGGCTCTTTTCGGTAGAATCGGCAAGAGTTTTGTGGGTGTATTAGTGGTGAAGTTTGTTAGCGACGCTTTCTCCCTCGAGTTTCACGGGATGATGGGGAGTAAGGATGTGTCGGAGTGGAAAGGGGAAGAGTAAACAATGGTTTAAGCGTTAATTGGAGGGGAGGATTTGGGGGAAACGTTAAAGCGCTTGAGGAAACGCTTGATTGGAGGGGGACATCCTTCATCCTCCGAATCCCAGTTATCTCCATGTTTAGGTTGGGTTGTACATGAAGGTGTGTGTAAATAGTGGGAAATCTATGTTTGTGACTGAACTAAACCGTCTTGCTCCGGCTGACAGTTACCTGAGCTTGGTAACAGCCAACGTTTGTCAACCGGTCCGAAACATTCGCTTCCATGGAAGCCTTCCCTATAAAAACAAGGTTAAGAACCCATGTACAATCAACTTTATCATTGAAAAGCCTCTTTGGTAATTCTATTTACACCAGCGCGAAATCTGAGAAAAGCGGAAGAGTTAACGATTCCAAGATTTCTCTAAGGTTTACAAACCAAGTTTAATTATAACCATGAAGCAGATCTTCGACTTCTAGACGGATTCTCTCTACCACTTGAAAGCCGAGAAGCAACATCTGAAGAAGACATGTTTAAGTGGGAGACATGTTAAGAGCCGTATAATCTACCTATCAACGCAGGACGCATGGATCCATTACTAAAGTAATACCAAACAGAGCTTCCTATACATACATTTTACATTGATCATCCCTGTTTAACGAGATCTTCAAATGTTTTCAAAGCGTAAACTAAAAACGTAATTTGTTGTTTTGTTTGATAGTATCGTAGTCTAAATTTTTAAATAATAATTTTTAAAATGTTTATAAAAATTAATATGAATTTACAGAACTTTAGAGGGTAAAGTAAAAATAAAGAAATGGAACCTCAAGATAATGTAGCCCAAAAATAAACGATTTAAATACAATTATTAACGAAAATCTAGTTATCGTTTCTTTTATTGATGTTACGTATCTCTTATTATATAATCTTTAACGTCGAACTGAGGTTACTTCTCCTAAACGAGGATTTCACTTTTTACGGATCTGTCCTCCTGCATAGTAAGTAAGAAGGTTTACTAAACCATGTTTGCACCTGGGACATGCATGTGAGGTTTTACTTTAAAGTAGGATGTTCTCATGATCATGAGCGCCTTCGCTTCTTTCGATGTTTTTTCCCAAGATGTCGGAAAACTCAGAATACTGTGGTGTTAATCAAGAATATAAACTAAAATTATACTAAATAAAATACAATCACTGAGCTGAGCGAAGCGAAGCTCTTATACTACACTTTGCATTTTTTCTGATGCATACTCCTCCTGAACAGCTGAACCGATCCTCACATAATTCGGCACAGTCATAGTGACCAACCACAGGAAGGTATAAATATGAAATGGTCCAAATCGTACACAGGGGTACGGGGTACGGGGTACGGGGTACAAAAGTTTTCTCCTGAACGGCTGAGCCGATCACACAAAAATTCGGCACGGTCATAGTGACCAACCACAGGAAGGTATAAATCTGAAATGGTCCAAATTGGTACCCGGGGATACGGGGTACAAAAGTTAAAAGTAAGTAATAAGTAATTTAATAAGTAGGTAAGGTTAGTAAGTTAAGTAAGTTAATATGCCCTTCAAGATGCATGTAAAAAGCTCTTTAAGAGTACAGTTATTGTTGTTATGTTAACTTTAAAAAAAAAAAATAAATAAATAAGATTAATATGCACGCTCGAAAAAAATGAAAAATAAATAAATAAGTAAGATTAAAATGCACGCTCAGCTCAATATTGCAAGCATTGCACACCTAGTTTATTTTGCCCTAGGGTTCCAAGCACATGGTTTGTTTTGTAAGTATTATTATTTGAGCTAACATGAAATTATATGTATTCCTCCTAGGAAATATACTCTGTCTCTTTCATTGTTTTAATTTTATAATTTGAAGCGCTTTGGGCCCTAGGCAAAGTGATCACATTACAAACTGATTATAATAAGCAAAAGGTACCACCGGAGGAAGTAAAACTAAAAAAAAAACTGTTTCGGCCCATAGGAAGCGAACTCGGAACCAACACAGAGGAGAGGAAATAAGGATATTAAATTTAAATAATAAATAATTTAACACGATGCAAGAATATGATTATATTAAAGCAACACCAAGCAGTAAGCAAATGTTAATAAGCATATGCAATATTCTATTTAGCTTACAATATAGAAAATAATAAATTAATAAATAACAATATAAATAAAATAAATATTAGTACATATTATAACAAGCATTAGTTAGCAGGACATGGACATAAAGCGAGTTAGTATGCAGTAAGAAAAAAAGGGGAGATAGTCACGTTAATAGGAAAGGGATCCAGCCAGCTGGGCTGGCTTGAACAAGGACACAACAAATACTTCCAGCTGGTCAGGAACAGGGGACCTACATATAAATGAATTAAACTTCACATAAGAATATAAACAAGTTTGGGTAACAGTAACAGTGAGTGACGGGCCAGGTTACTTCACTAATAAGCTAACAAATACTAAAATTATGCGTCGAGGTTGATTGTGCCTGGCTGTGCAAAACTGCGATAGGTGAGACGCGTCGAAACTACTCAGCACACGTAGCAACTTTAATGTTGCGAGTTATTGCTAAAGTTTGCCAAATAATTCATAAAAAATAACATAAAACCTAAAATTTTTCTCATTCGCCGGCTTGTTTCAATCGGTAACCGTCTGGGGAGGTTTTTGTAGATCCCACATAATCAGCACTGTAGCCGTGCGGTTACAAGCCCTCGCTAGCCAGGGCTGACCCCGGTTAGGTGCAGCGGTAGTGATGAATTAAAGATGGCTGCTTCAGCTGAGGTATGGAACCTCCTCTTGGGAGCCTGGTTGCAACCTTCTTTAGTTGATTTTTCGTATTCGTAGTGTATTACCCTTTAATCTAATTTATTCTTCAGTGTTACTCAGGTCTATAGGGTATTAATAAATTTTATTGCTACTCCATGTTTGACTATATTTCACCTCCTTTGAGGCATCTTCAGGCCTAAAAGAAGATTTTAAATTTATTTATAGAATGATGATGTAGATCGATAAATAAATTTAAAATCTTCTTTTAGGCCTGAAGATGCCCCAAAGGAGGCGAAATATAGCCAAACATGGAGTACCAATAAAATTTATTAATACCCTATAGACCTGAGTAAGACTGAAGAATAAAAAAAGTTTATTTTTCGTATTTATAAACCTGAGACTGATGCAGACAATCACAGACAGTTGAGAGACTTCTGTGATGTCGAAGAGGAGGAAAATGTATGATATTGAAGTTGTGTAGTGATAGACTTAAAATAATGTAAGGTACGTAATAGCTAATAACTTATAAAAATAAAAAATGCAAAAATAGTATAGTGGAGCCAAAACAAAATTATTAACAAGACTGTGTTTATGATGGTACACTAAGTGATTGTGATGACACATTAGAAAATAATAAAACAACTAACTTGAATTATCAAGTACATAAATGAGTTCCGATTGCTGCCTTTCGTAAAGTAATTAGGGGAGGTAAGGTGAGGTTTACTTTCTGAGGAAAAAGGATGTTCGCCGACACACAAATGATCACAATAAACGGAATATTGATAATATTTAACGGGCATTTTTTTTTATGCATTAGTACTGCGTGGGCCAGTTCCAAGCTATTTTGATCACACTAAGTGGCGTGCACTATGTTTATATATTTATAGTAGATGCCTCTTAATATGATCATGGTTAGTGTTATCAACCGCTTAGTGTATGTAATCGATATAGCCGGCCCCAGACAATACCAATGCATTAAAACAATTCCATTTATTGTAAACAGTATCTCGTTTAATGAGATCAAAGTCGAGATCCTTGGATATATGTATTCAATCATATTCGGAGAAACGACAAGTCTTTATCCGGTGGTACCTTTTGCTTACTATTATTAGTTGGTTAATGATATCATTTTGTCTATGTTCCAAAGTGATCACATTATGTGTCCAAAGTGATGTATATATTCAGGTACATATATACATATAGAAATACATAAATATATTATTTATAGTGTATCTAATACATAGTTTAATTTTTTCGGTAAACCAACTTTTTCTTTCTTGGTATTCAAATATACATCAGGCTATTTATATTTTATAAATAATCTTTTTCTTTCTTTCTCTCTCTCTCTCTTTCTCTCTCTCTCTCTCTCTATATATATATATATATATATATATATATATATATATATATATATATATATATATATATAATGTGTGTGTGTGTGTGTGTGTGTGTGTGTGTGTATGTGTGTGTGTTTGTGTGTGTGTGTGTGTGTGTGTTTGTGTTTATAATTTTTTGCTGAAGATTTGTCGTTTCTTGCATCTGTTGTTTTCATTCCACCTGCGTTTTCATTTTAATAAAAATAAAACTATGTATGTAAAATATAAAATATGTATGTTATAAAATTGAATACTGGGGAGCTTAGTTTTCTACTTGAAATATGAAAACATGTTCTTACACAAAAATTCTCTGAATTAAATACAATATATATATATATATATATATATATATATATATATATATATATATATATATATATATATATATATATATATATATATATATATATATATATATAAACATTTATTTATTTATACATATATAGTACTATTGTCTATATAAAATAGACTGATTCTAAGGTATATGGTTCAAGAATGTGGAACTCAATTATATTCTTTTTTTACAAAAGAAAAATACTTTACTACAACAAAAAATTAAGTAAAATAAAAATAAATAATAAATTATTTCGATTTCTGTAGGACTATTCCCCTACAGGGATCCCCCCTTTCTTCAGGAAGTTGTTCGAAATTAACAACTTTCTTGATCTTTTCGCTTGACTTCTTTTGATCGACCATCTTAGCTTCATCGTTTGTGGTGACTACAACTGTATAATATGCCGGTTTCAGCCTATCTTTAGAAACCTCTTTTTCTTTTGACCTTATGGCGATTGTGAACGATTTTCTTTTTCTTACGGCATTTCTTTTCTTTACGGCATAAGGGCCTGTGTATGGTTGTTGAAGTGGTTTCAACTTCTCTCAAGAAAACATGAATACATGTCATCAAATGTCGTGTCGCGATGATTTGTCCTTAGTGTAATGTGATACAGGGGGTGCTTTGATCTTCTCCATGGCTGTTTTCAGACGCAAAACGAAATCATTTTCGGTGTTACTAAATGTTTGGTGTTCGAACAGTTCTCGCGGGAGCCTTAATACTGTGCCATTAGCAAGTTCAGCAGGACAAGCGTTTAAATCTTCTTTAATTGCGGATCTAATACCTCAAAGTACTGCTGGTAACGCATCCATCCAGTTTTTGTTGTCATGGCATTTTAGTGCTGTCTTTAGATGTCGATGTAGGCGTTTGACCACGCCGTTTCCTTGCAGGTAGCTTGTAGCTCTTGTTTATCGTGCTCCTAATAATTTGCTGAGTTTTTTAAATAGATTTTATTCAAACTGTCTCCCTTGGTCTGTAATGATTGTGACCGGAGCGCCGAATCTTGCTATCCACTGAGCATAAAAAGCGTAAGCTACTGTTTCAGTGGATATTTCTGCCACTGGAATAACTTCTGGCCATCTTGTGAATCGGTCGATGCATCTTTGCGTGGCCATGTCGCGCAATCTTGGCTAATACTGGGCCAGACGAACCGTTAATATACGAACGGCAATATTTGAGGCGTCTGTCATCAAGTATATTTGGCCATCTGGTCGAGGAAAGGCTAGTGCTGTCACATTTGAGAGAACCTGTTTACATTCTTTTAATGCTTGTACAGTATCAGACAATGGGAGTTTGATCATTTTTCTTCTTCGAACCTTTTGTCAGTTCAATGAGGGGTGCTTGAATTTTTGATATATCAGGTACAAATCAGTGGTAAAATTTATAAGAGCCATTGTTGAATGGTCTCAGATTGTTTGTAATTTCGTATGCTTTGGACTCGTTCTAGTAGCGGTTTAAATCCTTCACTTGATAGTTGATATCCTAGGAATGGTAAAGTAGATTTACCAAAAACACACTTTGAGGCATTAAGAGCTATACCGTACTATTGTAATCGTTCAAATACCAGTTGAATGTGTTCTTCCTCTGATTGTGAGGCTATCAGTACGTCGTTTATGTAAGCAAACACGAAGTCGAGACCCCTAGGTGCAGAATGAATAAACCTTTGGAAGGATTGTCCTGGGTTGAGCAAACCGAAAGGCATGCGAACGAATTCAAAAAGACCGAAAGGTGTAATCACAGCAGTCTTAGGAATATCGGCTGGTTTGACCGGTATTTGATGGTAAGCTTTTGTCAAATCCAAAGCAGAGAAAATTTTCTTATCAGCTAGACCATGAGTGATGTCATGTATATGGAGTAGAGGATAGCAATCTGGTACCGTTTTGGCATTAAGCATCCTATAAACTCCACAAGGGTGCCAGTCTCCATTCTTCTTTAGCACCATGCGTAGAGGACTAGCCCAGTTGCTTTTTGAAGGACGACATATGTTTTGAGCTATCATAGATTCAAATTCTTTTTTCGCATTCTGAAGTTTCTTCGGGGATAAGCGAAGAGCTTTTGACATGACAGGAGGTCCAACTGTTTCAATATGGTGAGTGGTATTATGTTTAATTTCGGCAGGAAAAAAATCTTTCATGATGGTGGTTGTTCTCATTAGCTGATAGTAAATGCTTTTTTCTTGAATGGCTCTTATATGGATTGGTTGTCCATCGTATGTTGTTGCTTTGGATGATAATTGGGTCAAATTATAAAAACAACAACAATTTCTTACAACAATTCTTATTTTTGAGGTCTACAATAAGTCCAAAATGCGTGAGGAAGTCGGCTCCTATAATAGGATGCGAGACATCAGCAACTAGAATTTGCCAATTAAAATTTCTTCTAAGACTTAGATTAACTGTGAGAAGTTGTTCTCCGTAGGAGCTGCAAAGGTGGGGTCAGCTTTTCGTCTTCGACATTTATTAGTTGGTATCACAGAAAGATCGGCACCAGTATCGATAAGGAATCGAAAACCTGTAGTCTTATCTGTAATGCACAGGCGGCTAGATTGGCAGTTTCCCTGGTACGAACAAGGTTTGGTACATTTAGTAGCTTTGTTTCTAAATCTATAGTGATAGTAGCATATTGAGTTATCCCATGTTCTTTGTCTTGATTTGGATCTAGATCGGAATCTGGAACATTGTTGGCAGGCTACAGTTTATTCATTAGATCGACTGTCTCTAATTGCGGTGGAAATGCCATCCATTTTTTTATTTAATGCAGAAATTTGAGCTTGAAAGTCTTAAGTTGGAAAGCTTGTAGATGATAAAGTGGTAGAATTTAGTGAAGCTATTTGATTTTGAGTTACTTATCAAATTTTCGACAACTAAAGACAGCACTAAAATGCCATGACAACAAAAACTGGATGGAAGCGTTACCAGCAGTACTTTAAGGTATTAGATCCGCAATTAAAGAAGATTTAAACGCTTGTCCTGCTGAACTTGCTAATTGCACAGTATTAAGGCTCCCGCGAGAACTGTTCGAACACCAAACATTTAGTAACACCGAAAATGATTTCGTTTTGCGTCTGAAAACAGCCATGGAGAAGATCAAAGCACCCCCTGTATCACATTACACTAAGGACAAATCATCGCGACACGACATTTGATGACATGTATTCATGTTTTCTTGAGAGAAGTTGAAACCACTTCAACAACCATACACAGGCCCTTATGCCGTAAAGAAAAGAAATGCCGTAAGAAAAAGAAGAAAAACGTTCACAATCGCCATAAGGTCAAAAAAAAAAAGTGGTTTCTAAAGATAGGCTAAAACCGGCATATACAGTTGTAGTCACCACAAACGATGAAGTTAAGATGGTCGATCAAAAGATGTCAAGCGGGAAGGTCAAGAATGTTGTTGATTTCGAACAACTTCCTGAAGAAAGGGGGGGATCCCTGAAGGGGAATAGTCCTACAGAAATCGAAATAATTTATTATTTATTTTAATTTTACTTAATTTTTTGTTGTTTGACAAAAAAGTCGGTCAAAGTATTTTTATTTTGTAAAAAAAGAATATAATTGAGTTCCACATTCTTGAACCATATACCTTAGAATCAGTCTATTTTATATAGACAATAGTACTATATATGTATAAATAAATAAATAAATGTTATATAAGCAATAAAAATCGTAATTTTTTTAATTAAAAAAAAGAAAAAAAAGAAGGAATACTCATAACTGACAAATAATTAAGATTATTATCAAAAATAAAGGGACAATGTGACTTATAAAAATTAAAAATAGACTGCCAATTAGTGTGGCACATAGCTTCCTCGCATCCTATCATGTACATTAATGTTATATTAACATTGAAATCATTGTTATATTACTTTATTGTTAGATTGTTTATTGTGTAAAAACTATTTATAGTTTTAGCGATCTTTAACACTTCATAGCGGTGTCGCTGTTGGTTTTACTTAAAAATTGTATTTGAAAAAAATGTTTGTTTCATTGAATAGATGCAGATAGATTTTTTTCCCCCGACCTAAAATTCCAATTTTAAGTTTGAAGTTCACGTTCACGCGAGCGTTGCTCGTGAACGCTTGGACGGATAACGTTGTTCAATGAACTCGTCCTGGGCATTGGTAAAATAAACATGTCTAACCAATTTCATCAAAATTGGTCGACATTTACTGAAGTTATCGTCACACGTTTCATAATTCGCGGACACTCAAACCGGACAGACAGACAGACAGACAGACGCGAGACCAAAAATGTTCCCTGATGTCTGAAACGGATTTCTGTCTTGGAATTTTTAAAATCGGAGGCATAAAAGTTTTTCGTTCTCAAAAGTGAACACTGCTTCCGTTACCTTCGGTAAGCTCGGAAGCAATATGTATAAATTGAAATACAAATTAGCCCCGTATCTGGTTAACGAATTACTATCTTTTATCTATTATTTAGGCAGGGAAAACATCATAATATCTCCGACCATTGCGGCCTAAACTCAGGCTTTCCCTTTAAAAGTTACGTAAATGTAGGTAAATTGTCTTAAACTTGTTAAAGTATTCACAAACATTTTTTCACTTTGAATCGGAAAATTAAATTTAATGCTATTTTTCAGCAAATATCTGTAAACATTTCTGCACTACAATTGATTATAATGAAGTACATAATTCGCCTTTGGACTATATTCAGAGAACTATGCCGTGTGGTTTTGATTGCCGGTGGTTGGGTGAACTTTTATCTGTCTCTCATGAAATAACATTGAGAAATGATTATAAGTATAGGTCTGATTGTATTCTTGCTATTATATGGTAAACTATACTTTTATTAAATTCAAGATTTCGGTGTTAAGAAAAACGTATTATTACTTTATAACAAAAAAAATGTACAATTGAATTTGTTCTGAAAGTTTTGTTTTCTTTCTCTTTTCATCAAATTAGATTAAAATTTAAATAAAATAAAATGTAACATATTATATAAATTTGCTGCTATTAGGGTGAAAAACAATTACTGTAACTTTATTAAAGCATCAAAACTTAGCTTTGAACACAGTTTGGGGGGTTTGAAGAAGGTTGCAATGGTAAAGGTTTTATCGGTTTTATTATTTAATACTTTATCAATGTGGTGGAGCTGTAGACATTGGAACTTGTGTGGCTTTAGGATCTATACGATAATGGCGGTGTGCCAGTTGTAAGTTGACAGGAACAGCTGTGGCTGGTCGAGCCGTAATTGTGGGATATGTGATAAATGGCTGAACCATGTTCGCAGAAAAAGAATTGCCCGATGATTGCTGAGAAGGAAAAGAAGTGTAAGAGGTGTGCTAAGGAGGAAATAAAGTGTATGATGGTTGCTGAGGAGTAAATTAAGTGTAAGATGATTGCTGAGGAGGAAATTTAGTGTAAGATGGTTGCTAAGGAGGAAATTAAGTGTAAGATGGTTGCTAAGGAGGAAATTAAGTGTAAGATGGTTGCTGAGGAGGAAATTAAGTGTAAGATGGTTGCTGAGGAGAAAATTAAGTTTAAGATGGTTGCTAAGGAAGAAATTAAGTGTAAGATGGTTGCTGAGGAGGAAATTAAGTGTAAGATGGTTGCTAAGGAGGAAATTAAGTGTAAGAAGGTTGCTTAGGAGGAAATTAAGTGTAAGATGGTTGCTGAGGAGGCAGTGGCGTATATAGGTTAAATTTCGGAGGGGGCCAGGATTTAGTTTGTGAGGGGGAGGGGGGTGGCACTACCGGGTTCTGGGGGGTATGGGATATCGGATATGGAATAATTTTGAAAATTTGGTGTCTGAAAACACTGTTTTAAGCATAGTTTTGATGAAAATTTTAGCATTCTTATAAAGGATTTTTCTCTAAACCTTTCTTTTTTTTATAAAGTATAGCAGAAAAATAAAACTTAATCAAGCTCGAATTAAAAGCTAAAAGTCTCTTTAAAACAGTGCCTTGAAAGGTTACAATATGTTGTGATTTTTAACCATGTTGTCTTGGATTAAAAAATAATATCCAAAATCATTATTATAAATGCCAACTTCCTACATATAATTTACCAGTTGAGCTTTGAGCTGAATCAGGACCAAACCCAAGGCTGAACTATTAAAACTAAATATTAAAAATTACCTGAAAACTGAATAAGAATAACACTAGCCAATCCTTATCGGTGATCGGTGTCACGTGCTAGGTACTTTGTGCACTTATTACTCTCTCTTTATCAACACAGCCCTTTATATCAGTCAAAACAAAATTTTACTTTCTTCCCCTCTACAAATAACAATTTTAGCATATCGAATGAGGTGAACTCCTTTATTTATCTTTCTTTGGTGTGATTTTATATTGTTTTTAAAATACATATATTTAGTATTATGGTAACTATATCTTTCAAAAATTAAAAAGAACTGAGAAATTTAGATCTTACTTATTAATACATCGATAATTATTAAAATAGATTTAATCTATGATCATTATCTGACCACTTTAATTGGTAAAATTACCCCTCTAAAAATAGTGGAAAGTGTTTTATATTAAACAATTAACTCTTGCATTTCTTTAGAAGTGTTATTCAATCTGGCTGTTAAAATAAGCAAAATTTGAATACAAATATAATTTAAAGCTTGTTATTAAAACTTTTTTTATTTACGTAATATAATATAAGTAAGCTTTTTAACTAAATATATCTTAAATACGTTTATAATAATATTTAATATACTCGTAAAGTTTACAGACATTATAATGATAACATCTTAAACACACCCTGAAACCTTAGAGTATTTAAGAGATTTTTTAATTAATATTACTCAAAAAGAATTAACAAAAGAATAATGGAAATTAAAAGAGACGTTTATTATTCGCTTCTCTGATTAGAACTTGACATTATATAATATTAACCCACCAAGTTCCATTAAAAATTAACAAAATTAAAAAAGTCACTGACGAATAAGAATGTTACTTAAGAGTTAAGTAATAGTATATTTTAATTCATTAAATTTCCATTTGGTCGACGAATTTAAAATTTGTCATACATGTAAAATTAGAAGAAGCTTATTTTATTTTAATTCGAGGAGAAGTTATGAAGTGAGAAGTTATATTATATTTTGAACATTAACCGTTGTAATGTGAATGATGATTATCATCATTTTTTAATCTTTTGAAGATATAGGTCATATAGGTGTAAATTAATGTATGTATGTGCGCTCATGCAGAAGAAAACAAATGGGGGCAGATGATTAAAACTTACATGAGACCAACAATCGGCTAATTATGACCTACCTTCCAAATTTAATTAAAATCGGGCGAGTAGTTTTAAGATATTAGGTTGGTTCGCAAAAATTGAGCGACAGAGAGACATGGAACCAATAATGCTCCCTGTTGTCTGAAACAGATTTCTGTCTTAGAATTTTTGAAATCGGAGATATAAAAAATGTTTTCTTCAAAACAATCTCATAGCTTCTGTTACCTTCGGTAAGCTCGAAAGCAAAAATAAGTAATCAAATATATAACACCATCTTACTTTAGAACTAAAACAATGATTAAAAAAGCTACGCCTAAGAGAGAGGCAACTTCGAAAAAGTCAGTCATTTTTATGACCGGTGTCATAAAAATTACTGCTGGAATCGTAACTATTGGCTGGTGAAGATTTCTACGTATTTACAGTAAAAATGTGGTTTCCTTCAGTTTATCACTTGAAATTTAAAAATAAATTCATATTAACTAGATACAGCTTTTCATATGTGTTAAGGGCTTACATACTTTAACTATTTGCCCAAACGTGTCTCTGAACCTTGTTGATCAAAACAATTACAACTTGAATAACTGGCCTATACATGCTCCAACAAGTTTGCACAAGGATATACCCTTCCCGCAATATAAAGGGGGTTTTAATGTCTTCAACATAGTTTCTTAATTTGTAATTTGGTTTCATAACCATTGATCCGGTCTCTTAACCTGTGATTCGGTCTGTGAACCTGCCCATACACTGTCCAACTTTAAGAACAACGAACAACACAATCAACTTGAAGTGATTCAATGGCATATTTAATCTAGGAGGAAAAAACTAACTTGTTCAGAATAGACCTTGTTTGGTGTCTGTCTGTCTTGGATGGTAGGTCTTAATTGGCCCATTGTATATTTATTATTTACCATGTAAATATATGATTCATAAAATTAAAGCAAACATATCAAAAAGAGGGGAGAGGACTGGAAGGTTTCATTTAGGTTAGTGTCGAGAAAATTGAGATTAAACCAACTTTTCAGATAAGAAGGCTATAGATTAAACAAGGCGCGTGGGAAAGACGCGTGCTGTGAACCCAGCTTTTAAAGTCCAGTTCAGATAGCCTTGCGTGAAGGTTATATCTAAATCCAGGGACCGTAGATGATCAACTTGAAGTGATTCAATGGCATATTTAATAATATTAACGTCACACGCGCTTAACCTCACGTCTTTATACTGCACGTAACTTATTCATACAGATCAATTTAATAACTCGGCAAATGAAACAAAAATAACATAATATTAAATTTAAATGGATTATTAATGGGTTGAACCTCAAAACCGACTCTTGCGTTGGAATTTTTGCAATACACATAGAATATTAAGAAAATAGTTGTTATTATCTAGGGTCTTTCTGTCCGCGTGGACAATCCGCTTCCTGTTTTACACTTCCCTTAACCCTTCGTGGCACGGCTATAATAGTGGACAAACAAAGAGGCACAGGCGGCGCACTTTATGCGCCAATGCATTTTTCAAACCATAATTGGTTAAATCCAGATTTTCTAGATTTAATTGAGTTTTGGAAATGTTGAAGTAAAAAGTCAATTGATGTATTTATTACATATTTATTTTTCAATGATATATTTAATTATAAAAATAAAAAAATCAGTAATTACTCCTTCAGTGTTCTGACTTAGTATCGGGCTTTCAATCTTAATTATCAACCCTATTAATTATTATTAGTTGTCAAAGTCCTAAGATACAACCATCATCCTAATCCAACATTTCATGCAAAACCGAAAAATATTGATCGGATGGCATAATTTTTCTATACCGGACATGGTGGCACGGGCGGCGAATATAGTACATCAAGCCAAATAAACACGGCAAAACAATGCAGAACGAAGCAATAATCAAAGGAGACTGTTTCATCTGTTTTAGGGGTCTCTAGTGGTAGGGTAAATTGAGGTATCACCGTTAATTTAAGATCCATGGTTCAATTCCCGGAGAATATTTATTTTTGTCTCTCGTTTTCCCTTTCTAATTCATGTAATACTGAGAAATGTTAATTAGGTTTGCTGAATTTTCCTTGATATATTCGTTAAATTTTGCTTCCCAACTTTATCCTTGTATTCTATTCTTTTATTCGCCTCCATTTTCTTTAATGTTACAGCCATTAATTTTCTCTCTCTCTCGTAGAGCAAGGAAATAATATATTATATTTGGTTTTTAAGTGTTAATATGAATAAGGAACAATCAATTGAGTTTGGTTAAAAAAAAAATAAAGTAACTGTTTTTAAAACGTTTAGTTTAAAGTAATGTTTAGGTAATTAGAAAAATATAATATTTATAAAGTGTTGATAAAGATGCTGTTTTGTATGTTAGAAGGCGATAAAGAAGAATAGTGAAGGATATTATTAACTTCCGAAATTATGTTCTAAACTGGAGACTTAAATTCTTTTGTCAAAGAGACTTCTGAGTATGGAGGAGGTAAAGTTGTAGTCGGTTGGTTCTCGTATGGTGGTGGTGACGTTGATTCTTCGTTTAGGGGTTTGTAGGGTTGATGGGATTCAGTGACATCACCACTGGATCTACTGTCTGAAGAGACCACGTGTCTGGTTATAACCAAAATCCCACCTGCTCTTCTTCGAGCAATCATACCATAGCAGCAAGCAAAAATACAACTGTAAAAAAACAAACTTTATTAATATATAATTTCAAGATAAAAAGAACTTTTTATATACTACGTTTTTAAATTTTCTGTTTAATCGTATGTAATGTTGATAATATAATTGTTATTGTTATATAATATATAATTTTAGTGAAAAAAAAAAAAAAAAGTTGCAAATTTATTTACTTCACATAAATGACAACCATCTAGAGAGCTGATCTTAAACATATAAAAGGACAAATATTTGTACAACGGATCTCCCCAACACCAAATCTAAACCGTGCCATCGATATATTTGAAATAATATAATCGATAAATAATATAATCGATATATTTCCTGTTTTGCTGTCATTCAATGTTTACCTCTTAATAAAAAATCACAAATTTGAAATCCGTCAAAATGAAGATTGTAAATACTATGGGATATGTCAAAACAAATAAAATAACTTGCGGATTTTTTCCGAACTAACTTTCCATACAGCAAACATTGCTGAAAACGAATTAAATTCTGCTGAAAGATGGCTAAAAGTATTAAAATAATGCATTATCATCGTGTTCTGAGCTATGCCAAAAGTTTCAAATGTCTAGCTATTCGGGAAGTTAGTTAGAAATCGATTGCCAGATTTGTACCGGACAAACAAACAAACAAGAAAACAAGCTAATAAAAACATAGTAAAAAATGTTTTGTATTTATTTAATCTAGTTTATAATCAAAATCTCTTTACACACATACACTTGACTATTTGTGATGGAGACAATGTAAGTCTAGATTTATCTATAATCTATATGATTAATAATTTCTCAACAAAGTCTTAACCATTTTAAAGACACAGAAATCACAACGATAACGAGAGAGATGTTAACAAGTAGTTTAACATCTACAAACATAAAGGCTTTGTTTCGGAGGATTTTAAAATAAAATCCGAAGCTGTACTTAACCTCACGTCCAAGCTGCAACCCCGGTTTAGTAAACTTTCTTATAGTACTCAATCAACTAAGCAGGCTAACAGACTCACAGAAACTGAGTACCTTTCTTAGGAGAAGTAACTAAATAAAAGTCTCATGTGCCTTTTCATATTGCATAACTTGCAATATTTCTATCAAATGAACTTTATATTACTTTAAACTAGCAATCTGGCATTAAGTTCTAACAAACTAGCAATGGAAAGTTTCCTATATAAAAATTCCCTTAAATGTCATTTAAGCTAATACCTGCCAAGAAATATTAAAGTTTTCATATTACAATATATTTCTTAGTTTCAAAAATGAATAAACTGATTTGAAAATTGGTCTAAAAATCCAGACACTGGTTCTAATATTGAGACAAGCTATTTATTAAATATTGACTATGAAACAATTGGTTTTTACAATTGAATAAACTGGTTTACTAATCAATAAGGGAAATTGTTTCAGAGAATAATTTATTCAGCCACAACTGCAAAATGACTTTTGAGAGACTTTTGTCATTAAAAAAAAAACAACTATAAAATAATAAAATAAATAAATATTAAAAGACAAAATAAAATAAAAATAAATAACATTAAATAATACCTGTGAAATTAAGGTAAATAATAATAGTAGTAGAATAAAATAATATCATTAGTAGGTTTAAAACATTTAGGGGTTAAAACATAATTCTGTGAAAACCGCATTCGCCTATCATGCAGGAGGTCTCGGACTCGATTCCCGACTTCGGCAAGGTGCCCCACACTCGGTGTTAACCCAGCATTGCTACATAAATGAGTAGCTACTTAAGTGAAGTGGCATCCACCCGGTTACGGAAGGAAATACTAAAGTTAATGCAGCTGAATCGACACAAAAACCCCGTCTCATCCATTACATATATAGTTGTTTAAGCCCTTTGGTAGGGCCAAGCCCATAATGGCTGTTTTGCCAAATATTATTATTAGGGTCCAGCACCTCACAGCAAATACTATTACCTCATAGATGTCAGGATATGATAATATTTAGAAAACTTACTGCCTTATACAGGTTCTGACGAGTACTATGATTACTAAGGAAATTAATGCGTATATGTATTGAGTGGTAGGATCATCTTCTTTGACGATGGTTATGGGCTGTGCATCAATAAATTCTTCTCTGAAGTGCTGTTCTGTGTACATTTTTAGTGAATAAATCCAGGTAAGATTTAAATATCGGTGGTTTTTTTCAATCCTAGTAGGCAACTAAAAAAAAACAGAAGTTTAGTACTTATTTATAACAACGCAACACACAAACAAACAGACACTCCTCTTTATATACTATATATATATATATATATATATATATATATATATATATATATATATATATATATATATATATATATATATATAAACATGAAGCGTAAAACATATTTTTATTAATAGATCATACAATTTTTGCAATTTTATAAATGAAAACGAATATGAGTATAACAATATAAAATATTGACATAAAAGAAGTACACAAAAGAATTGATTGCAAGAAAAATTTAAGAACCCAACAAAAGTATTTATACTTCTCTTCGTTTGTTCTTTAGCTTTTTTTGACAATCAAATCTTACTCCTCTCCCCAACTTTCTTTATATTTGTATAAATGTAAAGTATAAAGAAGAGTGTTTGTAGGTACCTGTGTGTCTATGGGTACCTACCCACTGATGGGTATGTTGATCTTCTATACAAATCTACTGTTTTATTCTGATCTTGATAAAAATTTGTTCACTTGCCCTTCAAAACAAAAGAAAATGTCTCTGTCTAGATGATATTTCCAAATTATAATTTTAATACATAGGGGTTCAAAAATCAAAGAAAAAGACTCATAATGATGCATATTGTTGAAAAGTTCTATAAGATTACAGAAGTTGTTACGTTGTATTCAGTTTTGTCATATGTCCATTAAAAGGGGGGTAAAATGGGGGGGGGGGGACAGGAACAAATGCACTTTATTTAAAACTTAGCAACATTATTATTTTTGATCAGATATTAATGAAAATTGGTAGACATGCCTTATTTGATAATTAAATAATGTTTGTATAGTTTAGTGCTTTGGGTACAAATGGTAACTAATGTATGTTTTAAGCTTATGTTCGTGTTTAAGCTCATTTAGTAGACCTGCGAAAGTTTTTTAGTGACTGTTTTTTTAAAAAATATTATTTTGGTACATATTAATAGTAGATGGGTGCAAAGATCAAAATATTGCAATTTTATCTTTTTTACATGGGGGGATTGGTTGTAATGTGTTTTAAGCATTTGGTTGATAAGCTGTTTTGTATATAAATATAATGGAAGAATTATTATTCATCATTTTCTACTGTTATTATCGAGACCTTCACAGCGATACCTCATTTGCGTTTTTTAAAAACTCTTTCGACGAAAAAAAGGAGGGTAAAATATTTGGGGGGGGGGGGAATCAAAATTCCCTCAACACAGCACTGATTCTAGAATACAGAAACGGTCCTTTTTCAATGGGGACATATTTTAATACTTCCTACCGTATATGCTAAATCTAGCTCCGTATTACTTCTTTTATTTCAAATAGTAAAAACTGGTATTTATAAGTGTATTTTCGGTAAAATGTGTCATTAAGAATTTCGTTTTTTAAGTTTTATATGAACAGTAGAAGCTATAAATATATTAATACGCATACTTATTACGTATTTATTCTTTAAAACAATTAAATTAATTTTCCCTGTTAAACTCTCTGTTTTCAAGCACGGTTA
Source organism: Gerris lacustris (assembly GCA_951217055.1). Classification (NCBI taxonomy): domain Eukaryota; kingdom Metazoa; phylum Arthropoda; class Insecta; order Hemiptera; family Gerridae; genus Gerris; species Gerris lacustris. Next base: position 32,671,396 of record OX578283.1, on the reverse strand, counting down.
TCCAGCTAGTATATATATATATATATATATATATATATATATATATATATATATATATATATATATATATATATATATATATATTGCCCGATTTGTTTACTTAAAACATATATGTAGTAGAATGACACAAGATTACTTACAGATTTTTCTGTGTGCAATTTAGTATGTATGTGTTATTCCAAATCTCTTTGTTCCAACTGAACTACACCAGACTAAATCAACATACACAAATTTATTTCAAAATATCAGCTAATGATTAGTTATGAGATATAATTATACTTGTTATCTTTATTGTGATAAGAAAACTTTAATGGAATATTATTACAGAGATGTTATCTAGTTAATTATTGCTGTGTTTTACCGCTTTATCTGAATTATTTTGATAACATATTTTGCCTATTACAAGTAAACAGTATTTCTTCATGTATTTCATATTTTATTTATTTATTATTCATATATAATTTACCTTATCATATTTAGTTATGTGTATTTAGCAATATTTAATTAGCAATATATCAGCAGGAAGTATTGAGTTGACGATAAATAAATCAGATGCATTTTTAAATTTATAACATTATGTAGATTGTCCCCTTGAAAGCGACTGATGGCTTTATTGATTTGAACTAACTTCGTGGCTCACATCAGCCCGTGAAGGGCCTGGGCCTGCCAAAGGGGTTATACGCCTATTTATACAGGGGGTTCCAAAAGCCCCCCCCCCCCCCCCCCCTCTTAGCTTTTGAATAGTTTCAGATAAATTAATGAAACTTGAGGGATCCATACCATGTAAAGAGAAGTTTGTTTTCATGCAATCGCGCACTAGGGGCAACCACCCACTTGGCCCCCAGGTCACCCAACTAAAATTTCAAATTGGAGTTTATTTTTTTGATAGCATATTTGGATTCTACGGTAAAAAATAATAATAATAAAATTTTACTTGAAAGTTTTTTTTTTATCTGCAATTTTTTGCGACCTGCGTGGGGCAAAAGTGTAAAAATGTTAAATTTCAGCGCCTGGGGGCAAAATGGGTGGTTGCCCCTAGTGCGCGATTGCATGAAAAAACTAACTTCCCTTTACATGGTACGGATCCCCCAAGTTCCATTAATTTATTTCAAACCGTTAAGATTGTATAACGATATAATGTTATTTTTTATGTCCCCCCCCCCCCCATCCCCCCTAGAGGGGGCAAAATATTGGAGATAGAAAAAAATAAATATTTTTCTACGTAGAATCTAAATATGCTATCAAAAATATACACTCCATTTTGAAATACAACTAATGAAATACGACTCGGTGTTGACCCAGCATTGCTATATACATGATTAGCTACTTAAGTGAAATGGCATCCACCCGGTTACGGAAGGAAATACTGAAGTTTATGCAGCTGAATCTGCGACACACTATTGAACATATTGACACACTATTATTACTACTGCAATTTGTCGTATTCGCTGGTTTCCCCTTCGCCGTTCAGTCAGGTGGCAGGTTCTAAACAGAACCAAGGTGATTCATTTTACAACAATTTCCCGCCGACAATTTCCGCTGTTAAACGTTTTCTTGTAATTTAACCATAAACTTTTTAAACAGTTCACTTTTTTGTTAATAGATTTTTTATTAAATTCTATGCAAGTATCATTTCAATGCAAGTAAATGCATTGACAACATTAAGTTGAAGTTATGATCTTTCACTGATTTCTGTAGAAGACTTTCACTTCACTTTCATTTTTCATTTAATGCGAGGGGTAGAATAATGTATCATTCAAATGAACTTGAATAGAACACAAAACTAGAATAAAAAAATAATTTTGCACAAAAATATCGCAACGATTCTCTCCCTTGGAGTAAAGTAACAAAACAAATAAGTTGGAGTAAACAAACAAAACAGTTTTCGTATAGCAGTAGAAATATATATTTAAAAAATAATATTTAATAATATACAATGTAATTATTAAAATAAAACAATTACTTTTTGAATTAATAGAATATGTTCAAAATAAAAACAAAATAATAAAAAATTATAAGAGAACTTGAAGTGAATTAAGAGAGGACTTGAAAAGAGGGCCGCTTTAAAACTCGAATGAAGCATGAAGCGCCCCGCAAAAAAGTTGGTTTGGAACCAACTTTTGGAGCATCCGCTATAAGTAGGCCATAGATGAATCTGTACGCGCTGAGCTCCGCTTGCTGTAAATCCACCTTAAAGTAGTTGATAGTAAAAATAGATGTGACAAGATAACCTAATTCGTAGGCTTCCACGGGGAGCCTCGTAATACATTTGTTGTGTTGCTAACTTACAGGTTTTTTGGTGAAATTCGCATCATATGGGATGTGGTTTAATAGTCATGTTTTACTCGAAGGTACCTCCAAATAAACGTAGTGGCGTTAGACAAACAAAAAGAGGAAAAAACGAGTATCTTTATATTTTATTAATGCATCGAGTTAACATCACGATGCACACTGAATATACTTCCTGAAATGAAAGTCAAACATTGGACTTCAATAACTCCGTGATGTCATAGATTTTGAGAATAATCGAGTTTTATTCACCCCATTCAAATGCATCAAAATCTATGAAGACTAGACAATAGATCTGTATATAGATTATAGATGATATTTTAAGTTACCACACTTCTAAGAAATTTAAGTTACGTTTTAGTTTAGCTAATCGAATGCTGATAGAAGTTCAATTACTGCAGCGGTACTTTAATTTGTTAGCCACCAATATCTATAAAACATTTTTCTAACTTAGTTGAGGGTGACTCCGCAATGCGGCTTTCCAAACCCAAAGGAAGTGTCTAAATATTAATCAAATTCTAACTTTTATTTAAGAAAAAATTCTATGCATGAAAAGGTAACATTGCCAAAGAGTTGGCAATATTCATTTACAAGATGCCAATAGTTAGTTGAGACACAAGAACTGCACTGATCCAAGGAACCGGCAACATTTTTCTGTGATGTAGTGCCGCCCGATGTTGACGAGGATTTATCAACTTGTTGACGGGATAAATGACATCAACACCGCCGTCAACATGTTGCCATTGTTGCCCTAGTTTTGAAACTACTATTTTTTTTCATTTTATTTTATGACTTGAATGTGGCGATTGTGACCAGATGTTAATTATTTTATTTTAAAATAAATAAATAATTTTCTTTTATGTGAGGGGTCTTTTAGATAATTAGTCATTAGAACCCCGGAAATCAGAATCCCAAAAATCCGAAAACCCTCATATTCCGAATAACTTTTGGGGAAAAAAAGAAGAGACATTATACACTGACGGCTTTGTAAAATTTCCCGGGACTGCTTTGAGCTGCCGCTCTGTGTTTCTTAAAACCCTATCATTCTCAGTTGTATGTAATTTATTTCCAGCAATAACTTTATACCTGTCCCCTACATTTCAATTGATCCCATTCTTTGATCTTCTAATTATTCTACATTTTTTTAAACATAAATACCGGATATTCCTTATATCGGAACATAGTAATATACCAGGAACAATTTTATAAATGTTAATAGATAATAAAATCAGAAACCCCGATAATCCGAACTAGCCCTGGTCCCAATTGGTTCGGATTTGTGGGGTTCCACTTTATGTGTATTTCTTTTTTTCGTCTAACTTTAACACCTAGAAATCTTTAATAACTGTCCAAAATTTTGAAATATAAACAATACTGTTTCTTTTATACTGTTTGTTTTGTTTCAATACTGTTTTTAAGAACGTTAATGGTCATATATTGTTAATTTTAATTTTTCCATTCGTTTATTTGTCGATAGAGCTGGCGGATTCAACTCGGAAAGAGACCTCTAGAAGCAACAGTCAGTTAAAGAATTCTGACAGTGGCGCAAGTGGAATGAGTCTCCACTTCAGCGGTCTTCTAACTCTCTGTTTCGCCGTCTACCTTGCTGTAAAGACTAGATCTTAACCCAGAGTACGTTAACTGGTTCGCCGCGAAAAACCATCGGCCTTAACGACTTCTCGACTTTGACTGTTTTTACAAATAAAATTAAGGTTGATTTTCTTAAAAAGAAACAAAACTTTTTTTTTTTATTTTATCGATGTAATATAAATCATTGTTTATCTAGCGGGGAATTTGTTAAATCGACGAAGATAATAAGAGGGGAAAAAATTAATGGCTTTTTGCTTGCAGTAGCTTCCAATATCTTAAAGAGATGAATTCTGTGGTGATAACGTGCAGCATTAATCTACTTTGAAAATGCAACACAATTAAGACTTGAGGCAAATAAATCTCTTTGCAGAATATATTTTATCAGTGTGAGATAAGTGCAAATGGTAATTTTGTTTGATTTTTTTTAAATTAATCTGGCATAATCATTAATTTTTAAAAAATTTAAAAAATAGGATGTTTCAAGCGAAAAACAACTTTACGACACAGGTAAGAGGTGTAAAGCTAATGTAATAATATAGTGTCCATGTATTTGCAATTAGCAACAACAATAAAATATATGTTGTGTGTATTGAATTGTATGAATATGGTCTGTGCTATTAAATTTAAACAAATATTTTTTAATTGACATCTATTATTTTGTTCAAGCTTTTATTTATATGTTGTGAAAGTTGTAAGTTTACTGTAACTAAAATGTATAATCTTGTCATATCTGGTTCAATTCTAAAGATACAAACACCAAAAATGTTGTATGAATCTCTTCGAGTTTACTATGTTTATATCTAAGATATTAAAGGAGTTAATCTTGGTTAATATACATATATGTATATGTATATATATATATATATATATATATATATATATATATATATATATATATATATATATATATATATATATATATTTATATATATGTATATATATATATGTATATATATATGTATATGTGTATATATATACTTTATGTGGAGTTTACCTGCAAGTTTTTACTGAATTAAGTTACTGACTATTTAAATTCATAACAATTTTGACTTTTAAATATTTTATATAAATTAGTTTCTTATTGGTTGGAAAATTTTGAAACATATACCTCATTATTAATTTATTCTTCTTTTGATACCTTATTATTCTACTTCTCAATCTTCTAAGTCTTCAGGGATGAATTAATAAACAATATTACTAGTTTCTTATTACTTTTATAATAGTGGCAAGCTTTCGCCCATACCTGAGCATCTTTACAGCACATTTTCACTAGTGAAAATGTGTTGTGATAGTTACTCACTCCCAAACAAGTGAATCGAAAACTCTGAAGACTCAGTTATGTACCACTTTACATTGATAAAGGCCTGAAGATGCCTCAGGTATGGGCGAAAGCTTGCCACTGTAAAAAAAAATACGTGTGGTGTCGTGGGACACCCGGTAGGAACGAAGTTCCTTACGGTTTTCATTAAATATAAATGATAAAATCGCTGTAATAACTACGTATACATGGTGGAGTTAGAAAAGAGACAGAATTAAAAGTAACTAACTATTTGTACTAGCGGAGTTAAGGCAAAATTAAATTAAAATCTTTTTATTATCTTTGAAACGAGCGTCTTTCAATAAATAATGTATTGTAAATTGAGAAAAAAGTTAATGATAAATTTATAGTTAAAGCAGATGGTTGTAGAATGAAAAAGAACTGTCCTCCCAGGCCCCGTATTATTACTCCAATTAAAATATTAAAATAAAAAATATAAATCATTAACTCACAAAAACATCTACTTGTATCAGGTTGAACTGTTACATGCTTGTTTCAATTGTACTGTAGGTGATGTATACAAAGTTTCATTTAAATCTTTACGTTAGAACGTAAGATATCGGTAAAAACGTTGTTTTCTTTATTTTAATCGGTTTGGTCCGCTTTAATAAATTTAGCGATCTTTATCACTTCATAGTAGTGTCGGTGTTCGTTTTACTAAAAAAAATTATTTATAAAAGTTGTTTGTCTCATTAAATAGATGAAGTTAGAATTTTTCCCGTCCAAAAATTCCAATTTTAAATTCGAAGCTCACGTTTACGCGAGCGTTGCGCGTATACGCTTGGGCGGATAACGTTGTCCAACGAACTTGTCCTGAACGTTAGTAAAATGAACATGTGTACCAAATTTCAACTAAGTCGGTCAACTTTTACTCCAGTTATCGCCATCGGTAGATTTCGTGACGGATTTTGCGTGACGGTGATTTTGTGACGGTGATTTTGAGACGGTGATTTTGTGACGGTTATTTTGTGACGGTGATTTTGGTCGTTTTTTTGGATTCACTCCCGGGCTCCAGAACGTGCCATAAGGAACTTCGTTCCAAAAAAAGTTTTAAAAAATATAAAAACTAGTAATATTGTTTTTTAATTCATCCCTGAAGACTTTCACCTGAGAGAAAAAAAAATACAATAACATATATTTCATTTATAGTTAAACAATTTTAATTAAGAAATTATATAATAATATAAATTTTGGCTTTTATTGCATACTGTATAATTTACATTTAAACAAAATCAAATAGCGGGATAGAAAGGTATTTTAATAAATTAATAAAAGTTAAAAGAAATAAATTAAATAATAATTTAACCGAGTTCAACTAAAAATATTTGATTTTAATATTTAAACGTAAAGTAGAAAGTGGATTATAACATCGATATCTTCCGACTATCATTGTATTATATATCGTTTGTATGAATATTGATTAAATAAATTAAGATTTGAAATCTAACAAAAATTGTCAAAATAGTTCAGGAAAATTGCAAGAGTTTGAAAAAATCAAATTTGCATACAATGCTCTTCTTCTTAGCAGTAGAAAATGGAATTTGACTATGATTGCATTGTTTTTATAAAGTTTTTGCTGCATATTGGAGAACCCGCCCTTCCTTTGAAAATGGAAGTTGACACAGTAGAAAAAAAGAACTAGCTCTGGAATTCTGTGGCAATTGAAAATGGTAAAGCGTGAGAAATTGTTCGCTGTCTCGAAGCACGTAGCCAATGTACCGCAAATATATAACTATTTTTTTTCCTCACGTGGAACGTGATAACTGCAAAACGTGATATCTGATATTACCCATTTGTTTTTTCTTTTACTATCTCATACGGAATAATAAATATCAATAAAAAGCAAGTTATTTAAGTCATTTAAACTTTAAACTATTAGGAAATAATAGAGAGGGATGTTCTGATAATAAAGAAAATCATGTGATAACAAAGATTAAAAGCAAACAAGTTATTGTCTAATACTTATTCTCATTTACTAAAACGTTATCATAAAAATTTAGTTGGTATTTATTTCATTGTATTACCTTAACTTTATCTTATTTATTTATTTATTTATTTGAACGTTACTTTTAATCATAATATGTTACCGCATTAATAATAATGTAGAAAAATGAACAGATATAATTTTAAATAATTTCAGATTCTGGTTTTTCCAAATTGTTTTTCCATTATCAATGCGGTCATAATTCTGACTCTCATTATCAATTGAAAAATAATAATATTACGATATTATGTGAATAAAGCTAGAGACATTAATTATTTAATTAATTTTTTTTATTGTATACGAAGCTGAATTTTAACTACCAGTTCTCTTCATTGCCGGAGAGACAAGTAGCTGTATTTTAAATCTAGGGTAAAATTGAGAATTACATTTAAACCAGTGCTTTAAACCCGTAGTTAATAAAATTGAATATCGCTCAAAACGCGTTTTTACGAGTCGAAATTTAAATTAACTAAAAAAGTACTTAACTTAGTCCTAAATTAGTGTAATTTCGTTAGATTGCAGGGAAATTATATCGATATTGGTATAAGGCTTATTAACAACAGTACAAAATGTACTAAAAATACCTTACTGCCTATTCCTTTAAAGAAAAAAATTAAGTTTATCTACGATTGACACGAAATATAAAAAAAATATTCTGTTTAGAGGCGTAGAAAGTGATTGTTTAAACTTTAAATTAAGAATTCTTCACCTTTATTAAAATAAAGAATTCTTATGGCACGATTAGCGTTTTTGTTTACATTTAACAAAACTAATTTGCTATTTGTTTAATTAAAGTAACTGTTTTTCTGTATTTATTATTAAAATCCAACAATCGTAGATTAAGTACGGTACGCAACTCGTGCGAAAACATAATTTTGCTTTGGTCGTGTGGTTTTACTGTCCTCGCTATCGCTCGGGTGCAAACTCCACACTCGCATGCAAAATGCTACTTTCCGCTCTAGACGTGTAATGTACTATTCCAGTTTCTCTGATAATCAATTGCATTTTTCCTTGAGTTCTTCTTAATTTTCTATGGTTTCATTACTTCTGACGGGAATGCAGAAGCCGTTAACCCATCTGGGCTTAATACCAAACATTGATTTAAAGAAAGACTGTTTGATGCCTAAACAATGGGTTTTTAATTTTAATCGATACGAAATGATTAAAAGAGACAATGATAATACATCAAAACAGTATTTGAATAGATCAATGATGGAGTCTTTTGCTTAAGAATAAAGAAATTCGTTCCTCCTTTAAAAAAGTTTATAATAAACAGAAGAAATGAAAGATAGGATATGGAGCGTGAGTGGAGGTCATCATTAAAAGTAGAAGAAAAAGTCTTTACACGTAAAATATTTATTTAAAAATCAAAACAGCTTTCGGCCTCCATTACTATCTTCAGTGCCGTAAATCAACTTAAATAGCTCATAGGGTGGGGTGAGTCATGCAAAGCCAGACACTGGCAAGAGACTCACTGTCATGTGCCAGTGACTTACTGAGGCTGACTTCAACTCTGTCTTAGTCTTCCGATCACTAACTTCAATTCAAGCTGGAACTCAATTCCTTTATTATGGAGTTTACAAACTCCCTATCGTAGTCCGAATTTCGGGAAAAGCACAAAATAATTTGAACTGAATTTTATTCAAAGCTAGACTTAGGAATTCTTACTATAACTATAAAATATCGGTTTTGACGAAAGCACTTTGCTAAAACCAACTCTGAAAATGAAAATTCTAGTTTACCGATTCCGGTTTTTGCCAGTGACATACTCTTGTATATTTAAAAAATGTCGCTTTATATACTCATGTTGACGGCATAATTAATAATAGTCTAATAATTGTTACTGAATAATCAAGAAGTAATGCTTATTCATTCATTATTGATTATTGTGGTAGGTTCTCTTATTAAATACAAATTGACATCAAATAAAGAGGTAATGAAGTACGTTAATCCAATGATTAAATGAAACTAAAGCACACTAGTCAATTTTAAATAATTATGATTTATACTAAGAGATACATAAAACTAAAACTAGATTGTCAATTTTTGGTATTTAGTTACATAGAAGATACGTATGTTATAAATCATATTTACAATTCTATTTTTAAGAGGTCTCTATTTGTATGTGGTCTCTATAGCCCAAAGTAATTTACTAAAAGTTGCACATCAACCAAACTACGCATCTGTTAATATCATCAGTATTGAGAAATATTTTTGCGTTTAGACTTTAATTTTAAATCTAATTAAATATAATAAAACTTCATGTCCACTTCTGGTCTTATTTCAACCATTAGGTATTTAAGTATGGAAAATGTAAGATTATTCTGGAATTTGAACTTGATATTATGTCAGTGTATTTTTGTATTAATAATATTTATGTGTCTCTTCTAGGAATTGAACCAGTGATATCAGTGAGAAAATTTTGATTTTAAAAAGACATATAATTAAGCTTTAAGCCTCTTGATTACTTTAGACATTGTTAAATCGATTATGAATGTTAAAAATATTTAATATTTCTGAGAATCGAACTTTGTAATCGTCTTGTCTATATAATAGACGGGTTCCAGTATATTTATTTTATATGTATTCTAGTAAATATCTTTTTTAAATATACTTTTATCACAAATGTTATTGTCATTCATTTTTTTTTTCAAATTCAATAATATATATTTATGGTTATAAAAAATCAATAAAATAAAATTCATGTATGGATCAAATCATTGTTCACTGATTAAAATGTTAGATTTTTTGTGTATAATTAATGTTTGCCAAAAAAAAAAAAAAAAATCATTTAAAATTATAATGACAAAAAGCAAATTTAAAAGTCTCTTGTTGTTGGTGTAAATAATGTGTAATATATTTTGAATTACATGAAAGAAATAAGAATAAAATAAAGAAGGGTAAATATTATATATAATAAGTACTGTAAATGTCAAATTGTAAATAAAATTAATATAATAAAGAATGTTTGTCACTATAATTTTACCAGTTGTTATTGTAAATAAATATATATAAATATAAAATAATTACGTTTAAATATAATAAAATTGACAAAAAGTTGATCCTTTCTTTTATTTATACAGTTTTTGTTTATTATTATTAATTTATAAGAAACTAAATCGGTTTAAATTGAGTTTTGAAAATACTGCTCAACACAATTTAATCTGTTATCATTTTTAAAAGTTTTCTGTGTATTAAATTAATTTTGGTTTAACTTATAAAATAAAATTCTCTTTTATTTAAAAAAAAATTAAAAAAATAATATTGAAGAAATCTTAAGTCAAGATATTAAATGATGCAGCTACCTAGCAGTAATTCTGATTTAAAAACAAAATACGAATTATTTGCCACTAATAATAATAGTAAATGCTGCAAATAAAAATTAAATTGGAGCTTAGTTAGGTTTTGAGGAGAATCTAAAAAGAGAATTTTGAAATGAGATCTGAGTAGGGTTTTCATATTTAAACATTAGAAATCTCATGAAAGTCAATATTTACATCGTATTATGAGTATTAGATGTCTGTTAAACCCTACAACAAACTTAAATTTAAAAAATTAAATTAAATTAAAAATTAATTTAAAAAAAATTTTTTTTATTAATTTGAGAGGGGTATGTGTTAATTGTGATAAGCAGAGTTTTTAATATTGATAATTTTTAACATGTCAACAGACTCATTTCTCCCTTTGAATTAAATTAATTTTAGCAATCGCCAAGAAATATATTTGAAAGCACGTAATGAAATCCATTTAACAGGTAAGAATATTCTTTTGTAGTTTCAATAAATAATGGTATTTATACACCCCTTTGTACATTTCATTAAAAAGCCTTTTTTATTTTAACAAGCCTATAATAATAACAAAAATCCAATGTAAATCAAGTCCCTTTTATTTTAGCATAGAAATAATAAAAAAAAAATACTATGAACATAGAAAAGTTTAATATAAAACGCTACTGAGTTTAATTCTCACCCCTCGACGTAAACAGTTAAAGGGCTGTATCCTCGTCCCTCAGAGCTCTTCTAATTAACAAAATACCAATAAACCCCCCTCACGAACCCCTTCTAACAATAACTCACTTTAGAGTTAAAAACAGGTAAAAGGTAATTTTAATATTATTAGAAATGTAAAATACTCCTTGAAAAACACACAGTTAAATTTCCCCTTCTTCGCTTCAACAAGGCACTTTTTACCAACTGAAAGGATTCAAGAGTGGGGAGAGTTTAAATTGAATTTAGACTGGTTTCTAGAAAATTTTAGAATTTTATTAATTTCCTCTTTAACGTAAAATGCGGGGGGAAGGGGGTTAAATTCCCGTGGGCTCTCTTCTCCATCCCTTTGCTCAGAGTGAATTTCGAAATTACCCCCTCTCTGTTTTATTTTAAAGGTTAAATAATGAAAATCCCTTCCCCCCTCCCCTTGAGAGGATGCTTGTACACCCTCTCCACTCTCCCCTCTATTACAGAGAAGTGTTTAAAGAGCCATTTTAATTAAAATTTTCTTAGATTTATATGAGAGTGGAGGAGGTATAAAAAGAAGAGCAGGGAGGCTGGGTGTGGTGCAGGGTTAGCCTTAAGTTCCACTCCTGTTTTTATTTTAACTACTTTTGAGAAAGAGTTAAAAAAAAAGCAGCCCTATTTCCAACAGTTTATGATTTTTCATTATGGGTTTTTTCTTTTAACAAATTTTACTACTTGTTTATTCTGTCCAATTTTATTTTATTTTATCCATTCTTTAAAATATATTGGAATTATTTCCAATTTATACATTTTAGAGTTAAGTATTAGAAAAATAATATTTAAAATATGTATATATTTAAAAATATGAATATGCAAGGTTTAAATTTGTATTCATTTTTTATTTTATTTTTTTATTTTTTTTTTTAGTTATTTGGTATTTTCATACTACGGAAAGTTTAAATTTGTAGTATTTTTATTACTTTTATTTCCTAATATACATCTACCTCTAGATACTTGAATTATAATATTATGTGGGACCACTATGACTACTTACCTACCGCTCTATGGGCTACTTTTGACAAACCACCGAAATTCCTTTAAAATTGGATCAGTACTTTCAAAGTTGTAGGTGATAATAAAACAAAGTTGTTGTTTTGATTCCCAGTGGGGTCAAAATTCTTTTTATTTATTATCAAATGTGCGCAGAAGGTAGAAATTAATATGGGACCAACAATGGGCTAATTATGACACCATCCGACAATCCGACATTTTGAAAGAGTCCATGGTTTTTCGAACTCGATTCAACGAGGTGATTATGAGGACTTAAATCTTAAAACTAATAATTTCAACCAAAGACATAAATACGTTTTCTTATCTAGGTTGCCTTATGAAAAGGGAGAAACAAAAATATCAGCGCTCCACCCTTTGAACTTGAATACATTTGCATTTCAATAAAGTTATCTCCATGTTACATAAATATTACCCCGGGCGCTTAAAGGTTAAATCTTTTGTTGACTTGACTCGCACTGGGTGCAAATTATTCTGGGCTGTTCGTAATTATGCACACTGAACTAACCTAAATGTACTTGCTTTTTTTTTTTTTTGCCAATAAAACAACGCTTTAAAGCCCATAAATTTCCTTCTTCTTCTATTCATACTTCTATCATATCATATAATGCAAAACCATAATTGTAAATTAGGTATTTATACGCCATAAAACCAATAATATGTCGAGATTCAATACATTCTACCAAAACAATCCAACAAACTCTTATACTAAAATAAGTATCCTAAAAAAAATAAAAACCTTTTGAGGACGAGTTGCTTCATAATAAACAATAATGTATAAAGATGTCTTAGAAATAATGCCGTATACAAACATTTTTCTCATAAAAGAATATATATATTTAAATTATATTCTTGTTGAAGCCATCACACTGAGACAGTGTGATGGCTCCATCACCTGAATTATATGGTTTACACTAGCGCAAACTAATACATGTGCATAATGTAAATACGTGTAGTATGTATCTGACTATACAAGTATATAGATTGGGAACTAATTGAATTATAATGTAAATGCATATTTATAAGTAATTAAATAATTATCTAAATTAGTTAACTAAATCATTTAACATTAAAGCTATAAAAGTCTACTTGAAACCACAATTGTCCATCAGTTCTAGTAGTACCTATGATCATCAGATGTACACAACTTGCTTTGATCCAAGGTATATGATGGTGCGTTTTTCCAAACTTAACCTTCTCAACATTCTAGGTTATACTTAAAACTGAAATATGGCAAAACTAATTAATCACCAAAAAGCAGTGATTCAGGTAAAATGTGATTTAAAATACATATGTCAACTTGTAAAAAAATAAACAGTAAAAACAATACGCAATACGTAAAAAAATTACGCGTTTAGTGCGGAAAGTAGTATTTTGCAGTAGTGGAGTTTGCACCCGAGCGACAGCGATGGTAGTAAAACTACACGAGCAAAGCAAAGTGCAGTTTTCGCACGAGTTGCGTACCGTACTTTATCTACGATTGTTGAATTTGCAGCTGAATGGGAGTAAGCATTGAGTTTTGTTGGAAGCATTGTTGTAGGTCATTTATCATTACTGTAACAACTCACTTCATTCGGGTTCCTTCAATGAAATCGACCTTCGAAAGTTAAAAATCCTTATAATGTAATTTGCTTTACATATTATTATTTCGGTCCTTCTAAACTCTAAACAAATTGTGATTATAAAAGAATAAATAAAAAATTAATATATCATAATAAGTTTTATATACAAATGTTGAGGTTTGTGTAGATCATATTAGTTGTTTACAAGGTTTTCATCTAAATGCCAAATAATGTAAGTTTCGTTGTAATAAAATTGAATGGTTTCAGGCAGAGGTGACTTGGGTAATAGGACTGCCAAATATCTGACGAAATAACAACTGCATGTTGGCTTGTATGTTGTTCCATAGCTCATGCAGCTTGGACAGCAAACCTTGGCCCCAAGAAAAGTTCCTTCCTTCCTCTTCAGCTAGAACCACTGAGAGCAACTGAAACATACATGCAGTCTTAACATCTTTGATATCTTGATATCTTTTCATCATGTAGCGGACGTAAGTTCTATTTAATTAAGGATTCTAAATAGGGTTTAATAATATTGATATATTACGACATCTCAGGAAACAATTGAGATCAAATTTATTCGTTTATTTTACATTTAATACCAAATTTGCCGGCAAAACTTTAAAGTTAAAACGCAAATGTGTTAAAGTTGGGTAAGGTACTACTTATCAACACAACAAGTAACAGGCAAAGTCTCTGGATGGGGGGTATCGTTCTAAGGGAACCACTATTTCTTGCACTACTAAGAATTATTTATACATATTTTATTGACTGCTTGAGAATCAACTCTTTTGACAGCCCTGAAAGTTCACTGCCGGTAGTAAAAGTTTTTTGTTTCTCTCCAAATCTTTTAACCTAAATTTTACCCACTTTCGACTACCTAAAAATTTGAACTTGCACAGAAAATAATCAGACATTAGTTTGACGACAAAAAAATTGTATTAGCCGATAAATTAATAATTCGAAACAGTTGTAAAAACAACTCTTTTAAAAGATACAAGTGAATATGTTCCCCCTCAAACGAACTAGGGAGTGCAACTATGTCAACATGTCCTTGTAATCTTAATTAACAATTACTAAGTTTCCATGAGTTTTTAAATCAGTTTTGGTATTCAAAACCTCATGGAAACGGTGATTTCAAAACGTTTTGAGTTCAAGGTCACAACAACAAATTATTGATTTTGTATTGAAACTGTTTTGAAAAAATAGCATTGAAAGAAAAAAGAATTGAGACGTGTGCAGTGCAATAGGTATGATGAGCAGAGATATGACAACCTTACTTAACTATAACTACTGTGGGAGTTAATAGTTTTCAAAATGGTTGTGAAAACTGTTTTGGAAACTTCTCATGCAAACGTAGAATATGTTACTTATTACATTATTGTGTTTGTAATAATATTCTTTACAAATAAAAATTAATAAATCTCAAACCAAATAGACAAGTGAGATAAAAAATTAAAAATCTTGAAAATTTCATCATACATTTTTTTTAAGTGAAACTTCTTTAGGTAGAGGCAATCGGCTTGGATGAAACGAAATCGTGTAACAAAGTTCGTGTTTCGAGACTCGTCTAAGCAATCAATTTTTTTACAGGTAACTCAACTGCCGGCTTAAGTAGGCAGTACATTTTAAAAAATCTTTCACTTGGTCGAGTCTCGATCCACCGACCTCTGTTTCAGCAGGCATGAGTGCTAATTATTGCACCTCGGAGGTAGATGATTTTTCAATAAAAAGAATTGGTATATAAGCGTGATATTATATACATTATAATAATATAATATATATTAATGTCGTTTTAATATTTTTTCTTCATAATTCGCTAAAATGTTATGAAAATATTTTATATTTCAATTAAATTCCACATAACCATTTCTTAATCCTAAAAAAGGTAATCAAATTGTCAACAAATGCAATGCATGAAATCAACAGTTTCTAGAAATTAAGTTTCGCTTCTAATGCGTGAGAGTCTAACGCGTCATTTTTTACTTTACTTGTTTAAAGTTTGCAAATTTACAAATTAAATTGATTTCTGAATTTACCCTCGGCGTATGGTCAAATTTCATTAAAATCAGTTTAGGAGTTAAATCTCCAAAAGTAAGATAGACAAACGTGTGATAGATTTAGGATTTCCTTGATCTATAATAAGGATTGGCGCACTTATTAAAAGCTACTTAATGCAGTTATAGATTATGATTTTACGTTATTTATTCAAAATGAAGGTAATTAAATAAAGGTATTAAATAACAAACTCTCTTACTAGTAATCAAATATATAAAATAGAGCATTTTCGACTACACTGTTATCTTCAATGTACTGATACAAAAGTTCCTTAAGTAATGTCAAATGTAATGATTATACAGCTGTTACAGTCATTACATAAATTATATAGTGTATAAGCCTTTTGGCAGACCTAAGCCCTTCAAAAGCTGTTGTGCATGGGATTATTTCTCCCATTTCTTGTCTTGGAATACGACCAGAAGCAGTGTTAATAGAATAAACTATATCTAAAATCTTACTAACTAAGAAATGTGTTATAAATACCATGAATCCTATTAGAAGTAACAGACAGACACATTCATATTTATTAGACATTTTATTTCGTACACTTTAAACACAGTTTGATGCTAAACCATTAACTGAGTGAAATTAGGTCTGTTCAATGTTTAATAGATCGAATTTAAGTGTTTGTTCCGGTAACAAAACATGTGTTAATGAACTATTATTCTATCACGAATCCGATAGAAATAGAGGTTTTAACAGTAGTATTTACTCTAGACTGTTTGTGGAATGATTTCACTTTGCTATTACATTTAATATTTAACATGGAAAAATAAATGAAAAACAAAAAAAATAATGTTTAGGGATTGGGTATTAAAATATTTATTTTTTGTATCTAAAAACATCCTTAGAAATTCTGAGTTTAGCTTTCAAATAAATAAAGAATTAGGTAAAATGAAGAAAACGGAAGTATTTTCTAAAGTTTTATCAACCTGACAGTCTTAATGGCTTTCGCTTAGGAGATTCTAGCCTCATGACCTTTATAAATTTCCAATAGACGTTTATTTGAGCGACAAAGATAAATATGAAGTTTTTGATGATCTTTTCTTAAACGAAAAACTTGCTTGAGTTTTCTCGGGATAAATATAACTTTTATTTTTACTCTACATTAACCTTTGAGATTATTTATTACATTTAAAATAGTAATTTAATATGGAATATTCGATTTACTCCCAAACCAATACTTTAATTCCGTATAATTCATAAAAAAATTGGATACTTCAAGTTATCATTGTTTAGACACTAACACACACATACAAAAATTATTATTTTCAATTATTGCTCATTATAATTTCATATTGTCAATCTACAATAACTTCAGCTAATCCCCCCACCCCCTCATTACGTCTCACTTTGTAGTTGACATTTGTCAGAGGCAGGGTCTACACACCTGGCTCTCTTCTACCATCACGCCTAGACTCTGGAAGAGAACCAGAGTGTAACCTACCAACTTCCTGAGCAACACTTAATCACATTAAAGTTATAATATTTCTCGGATATATAAACAACATAATGCTCAGTGTATCTCTACGAATTTGCGAACGTTGTGTAGTGTGTAGTGAATTCATACTTCTGCATACCAAATAGCCTGCTTTTATCATACATCACATGATTACACCACACAGCAATTCACTATTCTACACTTCCCTTCATTTATACCTATTTTATTATTACGTAATAATTATCCTATTTCACTTATTATTAAGTAGTAATTATTATTGTAGCACTAACCTCTTATGTATGGATGTTCCTATTTATATGAATTTCATATACGCAATTAAGCTCAACGTGCTACCTTACTTCTTCTTTTATTCTTTATTTACAGTTCAGTTTCTACCTTATAGTTAAGCTAGTTAATTGAAGCGAGCGTAAGCGAGCTTCTTACATTCAACGAAATATGCATCTTGTCTGTCTGTCTGTCTGCCTGTCTGTCTGTCTGTCTGTCTGTCAGTAACGTTTACGCGTGTGACGATAACTTGAGTAAAAGTTGACCGGTTTAGTTGAAATTTGGTATACATGTTCCTCTTACTAATACTCAGGCTATAAGTTCGTTGGACAGCGTGATCCGTCCAAGAGTTCGCGCGCAACGCTCGCGTAAACGAGAGGTACAAAAATTAAATTGGAATTTCAGGACGGGAAAAGATTCTATCATCATCTATTCGATGAGACGAACATTTTTTACTAAAACCAATAGCGACACCGCTATGACTTAATAAAGATCGCTAAAACTATTAAAGCGGACCTATACGTTTATAATAGAGAAAACAACCTTTTTACCGATATCTTACGTTCTAACGTAACGATTTTAATAAAACTTCATATACACCATCTAATGCACAATTAAAACAGGCATGCAACATTTTAACTTGATACAAGCAGAATTCTTTGCGTAGTGAAGAGATACATTTATAATAATTGTTTAAAAGCTACCGCGGGTGGTGAAGATTGTTATAGTCGTATAGTGTCTAGGTTTGTTTAGGATGTAAAGCTTTGTACCGAGTACCCCCACTCTTCCCCACACTACCCTCTTCCACTTATCTTCAACTATGACATTCATCATGATTAATAAATTTCAATATTCAGTATTTCATTGCAATACGCTCGCTTCAATGATAGAGCCACGCGATGCCTAGTTAACTTTGATTACGTAGAATTATTTCATAAGAGTATTAAAGTTTCTACAGGGACTTAAACAATCTTAAGTTTTATCACTTACTGCAAGTCTAATTTAGGCCCATATTCGTAAGAACGTTTATTTTAAAGTTTTGCATTGCCAATAGACAAACTGATTTAAAAAATAAATGTGGTGTCGCGGGACACCCGGTAGGAACGAAGTTCCTTACATTTTTCATTAAATATAAATTTTAAAATCACACTGCTAAATACGTATACATTGCTAACTACTTCTATATGGCGGAGTTAGAAAAGAGAAAATTAAAAGAAAACGAACTGTTTGTACCTGGCAGAGTTAAGGCAAAATTAAAAGAAAATCATTATTTGTATAATTAAAGCAAGCGTCTTATTATAAATATAGTATATTAAATATAAGAAAAAAGTTGATCATAATGAATTTATAGTGAAAGAGTATGTTTGTTAAAGGAGATTGGATTGAAATAGGACTGTTTTCTACCTACCCGGCCAATTAATTTAAAATATTATAAAATATATCTCTTCCCTATTCTACATCTTCTGCTTGTATCATGGTGAAATTTTACATGATTATATTTTATTTATTTACAAACAAAGTGACATTTTTGACATATATAACAAAAATAATCAAAACAAGTCAAGTAATAGGCTTCCTTAATAACACATTTTCCCGTATTTTAAAGCTTACGTATACGCGAGCGTTGCGTGTGAACGCTTGGGCGGATAACGTTTTCCGACGAACTCAGCCTGGGCATTGGTAAAATGAACATGTGTACTATATTTCATCTAACTAGGTGAGCTTTTACTCAAGTTATCGTCATCTGTAGATTTCGTGACGGTGATTTTGTGACGGTGATTTTGCGTTTTTTACGGATTCACTCCCGGGCTCCAGAACGTGCCATAAGGAACTTCGTTCCAAAAATAATAATAAACAATATAAACAACAAAAAATATAAACACTAACACAATTTTGGACTTCTTAAAAAGTGAAATGTAAATCTATTCAAATTTTGGCATTTAATATTTTTGCCATCGCTTACATAAGTGGTTATAAAACAAGTAATATTAATAAGGATAAGGTAAAGTGTATATTATAATAAACAATATGTGGATAAGTTTTATTGTGCATATGTAAAAGATCTGATCTAACCTAAAATTAAAAAAGGACGAAATATTGCAAAAAAACATAGTGTGTTTTTTATTTAAAACTCCCCTGAAGACACTTTCTTATAAATCATCATCAAATAATATGTGAAGATTTCTTGATAATTATGTCAGTTAAATATTTTTAATAAAGTAAAATATATTGTGAGAATAGTATATATATAAAGTAGGTACATAAAATTATGAATTTCCATACTGTTTACTTACCATACTAAGAAAATAAATTTTAATAATTTTAAAATATAATAATAATATGAGAAAGTGAGAAAGGATGAAGGAGTAATAATAAATAAATAAGAAATGTAATTGGAATGAAGCCTTACTTTAAGTAATTCGGGATTTCCCGCAAGAAGAGGTGGGTAAATTTTCAAGCTAAGCTTTTTCTTTTTTTTTTTATATATTTTCTTATTTTTTCCGGAATATTGTTGAGGTTCTTCGCCTGTAGAGTCCTTGTTATATCTCAGAATAATTTTCCATATTTTTCTCTTTTCGTATTTTTCCTCTCCATGTTGAGTCGAGCCCCCCCCCCCCCTCGACTCGATAGCAGAAAGTTTGTACCGGAAAAGAAAGAAGAAGGAAATTTTCTTTTTGCTTTTATTGCCTTTTTATTTATTAATGTTTCACACTATCTCCTAACTCAACTTTCCTTAAAAAAAAATCCTTATACGATTATAATACATAAATTGTTATATATATACTCGTAAATCTTTTCTGAGCATTATTCGTTGTAGATTTATTAAAAACACTGTGAAGGACTTCTTTTATAATGGTAGAGCCCACAAAGAAGAAATTAAATTAAAAAAAAAAAATTAAATAAATAAATCAAAAGATATTTAAATGATGGAAGATATCAAAGCAAAATTGTAAGACACTAAATAAGAAGATAAGTAAGCAGAAAGAAGATAAGGAATTGAGTAAAGTTGGCTTCAAAATGAAGAGTTAAGAAGCTCAAAATCAAAAGAAAAACTTAAAATAAATTATATCGAATTCAGACAAGATGATAAGTAATAAAAATAAATAAATAAATAAATCATCTCAAACAATTTAAAGAATTAATTTAAAGAAGTCCTTTTCATTGGATTGTGGCGTCCTCAAAATATTAATCTATCTTTTCCAAAAAACAAAAATCAACAACCTTCTAATCGCATATGACTCTGCAGTTATAGCAGTTCAGAACAAAAATACAAATCTAAATTAATACCTACAAAATTAAAACTTATCTCTAAAATCAGATTTATATCTAAAGTTTATTTTAATTTAAATCAAATTATAATTATTATTAACTACAGGAAACAGACAGAGAAAAATACACTCCAGGGCCGGGATTTGAAACACGGGCCTCTATATTTCCAGTATAGCGCTCTACCAATAATAATAATTTCTAATAATAATTATAATTTGATTTAAATTAAAATTTAATCTTTCCGTAGTATGAATCCAAAATCGTAAAATATGAAAGTTTATTTTTTGAATCCAACACAGTACTTGTTAGTGCTGGAGATGACTTAAATATTTTCCCCCAATCTTTCTCTTACACCTAGATTAAACTTTAAATAAAAACTGAACGAGCATAGTGAGTTCTTCATTCTAGAGTCTTGGAGTTTTAAAGGTTCATGAGTTTATTTGTTTGTGTAACGATTACTGGCCTACAAATTATTGACCGATTTAGACGAAATTTTGCACACTGGTGCATCTCAGCATTTGTGTCAACTGTATACTGTATAGTGTTTCGAAATTTCGCACTTAATATTTTCAAAATGGAGGCTAATATGACGGACGACTAAACAAAAAGTTTTTAGTCAGTATGACTTAGTAAACACCAATTTAAAGACTTGAAGTGTAGAATAAGAATATGTAACTATTATAATTTAACACTAATATTTTCAATATGACGGACGATTAAAAAGAAACTTTTAGTCAGCTTGACATGTTGTACATAGTTTTATTGGTCTTAAAGAGAATGAAAAGACAAATACATATATGACTATTATTACATGCAATACAATATGTAGTCATTATTTGCCGGCATTTTGAAAACAAATATGGCCGAAATGTGGGTGCTGAAAAGATGTTTATGCTTATGTAGATCTCACCTCACGTATCATTTTAAAGCTCTTTTCAGGTATTGTACCCGTCTTATCTCCCTGAATTAAGGGATATTGAGATACGAAAGAAAACTTATAAAACTTAAGATATCTCAAAAGGAAAAAGAACAAATATTTTCCCCGTACATAAACAAGACAAGACTTTTCTTTCTTTATCTGTCAATAATGTCAACTTTATAACCCCGGTTTGTTTTTATGAATAAATTAAAAATGCAGAAAGTAATGATGCCCAAACAACCTCCGGGGTCCAGCTAAGTTAGACGGCATAGTCTGGTGATTGGTCGTCGGTATATGGCTCCTGAGGCCGTTCGTGTTCGTACGTCCGCTATCCTTACCTGGATCCCAGAACTTAATTCTGCAAGGGTACTGGGGGGGGGGGGGGGGACTTCTTTTCTGGCAAGGGTTGTAGGAGGTCAGGTCCAGGCAGTAGGTTGTCATTCAGTTAAGTCCCATTAGCCCAGGTTTGTATTTATGAATAAAATAAAAATTTAGAAAATAACGATGCCCAAACAGGTATTTTTAAGGATGTTTAACTTTTTCTACGCGAATTCTTTATGTGCTGTATTGCTAGTAGGTATATTTTAATTTAAGGCAAGAATATAATTATTATGTCCTATGATTTGGTTCATAATGTCCAAATCATTTTATGCCTAAATGATACTTGGTATTTATTAAAATGTCTACAATAATTTTTTGTTTTAATTATTATTTCTGGTTTGATGAAAAGACAAAATTGGCTCACCTCTTGGAAATTTTTAATTATTTCTTTGAATTTTTAAACTCTTGTCAAATTATTGAGAATTTACACCTTAAGTCATAATTTGCCCATTCGCCCATTTAGTTGGTCTCAAATAAGTTTCAATCTTCTGCGAATATTTGCTTCTCTTGAGCATGGGCACAAACATACCCGTACATTTATTTACACCTGTGTCTTAAAAAGTACTCATCTGAATTTGATGAAATTTCGATATTTTGTCGAAAGTAGACCACAAATAGCCCTCTGATTAATTTCTACCGTTTGCCTTCTTTAACGTTTGCCTCATTGATACTTTAATTCATATAAAAAATCAAAACAATCTTGAAAAATTAAAAAGAGAACGGGGGAAACAATTAACTATATTAGACAATAATGGCTTGTAAAAGCATAAAATCAATGCTTTTATATGCCATGATGTAAGTACGAGATAGGATGCAAGGAAGCCATGTGCCTTCCCCTAATTGGCAGTATATTTTTTTTATTAAATAAGTTTATGTTGCTTCTTTACATGGTTTTATTCTTTAATTGTTTTTTCTCCAAATCTTGTAACCTATATTTTACCCACTTCCCGACCGTCTAGAAAGCTGTAACTTACAACGATTATGTACTTCCGATAGTAATACAATGATAAGCCATTAATTAGTTTTACCAAATTACAAAATCTATAATCATAAGAGCGTGATATCACTTTTTTCAAATTTACTTGTTTTTGTTGTTAGAGGTTACTTTATTTTAGTACTAAATGTGTTTATAGCCAACTTATTACCAATAATGTAGTATTTTATGGTATTTTAGTTTATTATAGAAATCCTTAATTTAATATTCTATAAGGAAACTCAATCAACTCTAAGATTATTGACGTATAATATCTTCATCTTCTTTTTTTTGAAGTGGGAGGGGGGATTTTTTTTTAGGTCAAAGGTTATCTAATTTAAGCACTTTTAAGATTAATGGTGTAAGGGATAAAGTGTTATCAACTTGCTAGCTCTGTGATATCTCAAGGAGAAAACTTGTTATCACTTGAGTGTTATTCGATAGCTTTGTCAAGGAAAGTCCTAGATCTTATGGCTGAGTTCTTGACAAGGAATGCAATATGAAACCACTTAGTACTTTGAATCTGTGTTCAATAATCAATATTATATTCTCATTTCAAATAACTATAAGGAATTATATTATCTTATTCATATAGTTAGTTAATGTTTTCATAAAAACTAATGTTGAAAATGTTAAAAACTAATTAAAATTGGCCTAGCTCTTTGTTACAGTGAGATATTGTTTAAAGGAAAATATTTAAATTAAAGTGGCCGCGTCCGTAATTAGAAATGTCCTCTATTAAGGTGAAATGATGCTTTGAGTAATTCGTCAGTTATTCGTGAGTTGACGGCAGTTGGCTCGAGGATTTTGAAGTTCTTTTTGGGAAAGGTGAGGGAAAATCCTGAAGGCTTTTTCCTTGAGGATTCCCTCTTTGTGTTTAGCCAGTCACCTTTAAAAAATACTAGGCCAACATGAACCAACCTAAATATGTAGAGAAGAAACTATCAACTTAACCTACTTTAGTAAAATTTGTGAGATTCTGCCTTAATTAAACCCTTTTATTAAACGGATATAAATAAATAAATATGATAGCTACTTAGTGTAATAGAAATTTTCAATATTGCAGTTATACACAAGGAAATAGCCTTCATAAGAGTGACTTGGTTAGTCACATATTTGTCCAAATTGCAAAATGATCACCTATCAAGTAACAAACTAATATGATTATTTTAACTCTACATTACAGAGTTAGAATTATTGAAATAAAAAAAATGATTAAATTTAATAAAACGTTGTACTAAATATTGAAGAAAATAGCCGAAGAATAAAGTAGGAGGATCTGAATGTAACAAAATTAATTTCCCGAAAAGGATTAATTAATAATTTGTATATTTAATCAATACGCAGTATTCAGAGAGGAAAGGGCAATGTTACGAGTAGGAGATTAATGACATGAAAATATTTTACTATTATTGCATAGAGAGGGGGAAGTTTTAGGAAATGTCGGGTAATCTAAAGCTACTAGGGGAAGGTGTATATTTTGTCAGTATCACATGTCAAGCATTGCCTCTGAACAGGATTCTATAACAATATTATAATATCGGAGACCTGTTAGATAGTTACTGATAGAAGATATCCCCTGATAGCATCCCTCCCCTTCATGTAACGTTAACACGTATTTTGTGTATTTGACACTGACATTAAAACATTAAATATCATATCTCCACAGTTACAAACCTTCCCGTTTTACCTAGTGTGACCATTCATTTTCTCTCCTCTTTTGCTTCCGTGTTTACCAAAGGGAACGGGAGCATTGTGATCATCTGATCATCCTGAAGATCGAAATTATATTGTCACTGAATTCTAAATTTTCCTGACAGAAATCCGTTTCAGATATCAGAGAATATTTTTTGACCTATTTCTGCGAGTCTGTCTGTCCCTCTACATTTTTGCGAATCGCACCATGTCCTAAAAACTACTCATCCGACTTTATGGAATTTGCATTGTAGGTCAAAATTACCCACTTTGTATGGGCAATGATTGATACGCCTGCCCAAGGTGACGCCTGCCTACGTCTGTATTATTTTCAGTAAGTATATTCGAATGAATCAATATATTTTTTTTTTTTATCTAAGTAAGTTATTGATAAGTTATTAACATTTATAAGTCTCCGAATTCAATACTTCCTTGACAGAAATCCGCTTCAGACACCAGGGAACTTTTTTTGGTCTCGTATCTGGCTGTTGTTCTGTCGTTCAATATTTTAGCGAACCCCCATATATTAAAAACTATTCGTCAGGAATTTAGATGATGGGTCATAATTAGTCCATTGCTGGTCCAATATTAATGTCAATCTTCTACACGTATCGCTTTCTTTTCCACATGCGTAAACTTACTTTTATTAACCCATATATTTAAGTACTCAACTGAAGGAATTTTGATGGTTTATCGAAAGTAGCCTACACAAAGTCTCATATTAATTTTAACCCTATGTACACATTTAATCTTAATATATATAAAAGTCAACGTATGTGTGTGTATGTTCTTTATGCAAATCTGCAGTTTTAGTCTGATCTCGATGAAAATTTGTACACATGACCTTCAAAGCAAGGAGAAAATCACTATCTGCATGAATTTTCGAAATTTAAATTTTAGTACACAGGGTTGCGGGGTACAAGTAATGAATACGAGGTCAAAGTAATGAATACCCTTCATGATGCATATCGTTGAAAAGCTCTTTAAGAGTACAGTAATTGTTGTTATGTGCAGTTTTGTCATATTTTTATTTAGGAGGGGGAAAAAAATTTGGGATATTTGCAAATTATCTTATTATAGAGGAGGGGGTATAGAAATAAGTGGGAGGGATAGAATCTAGAGATTATCGCATAGTAAAATAATTTAAATGTTTCTTGGTAGTTTATAAACTTATCAAACTTAAATAATACTCCGTAGCGAAGCACGGGTAGGTATCCATCTAAAAATAAATGTGTACCCATTAGGAATCCTAATATCTCTAAAAAAAGAAAAGCATACTTATAATTCAACTTATTTTATATCTGGATGACCATTCGCCCAATGGAGGGACGCTACGAAGCTACTTTAAGCTTCATATTTTTCTACTTGTACCATTTCAGTTCCCAGGAGTAATGTTTATTCACACTCGTTGTAACGCTTATCTTATTTGAATAGTTAGAGCTATAAGTGCTTTAAATACCTGCTTTTAGAGTCAGATGTAGTTGTTAACACTGACGACTTTGTTAAAGGTATCAACAATCCACAGGAAAGAATAAGCTCTATACTAGATTATTGAGCATGTCATTCAATCGTTCCTGTAATATACGAGTACATAATATGATATTATCTAGGATCTTTGGCACTTCTTTAGATTGTTAGTCCCCTTATAAAGAAGCAGAGGGGAGTAATAATCTAAAGAAGGTTTACGAAATGTTCTTCTTTAGACTTAAAGAAGAACAACACAAGAACAAGACTTAGACTGTTACATCATGACAAAGAACTCCCGACCTTCGACCATATATCTAAAATTTTTTATGGCTAAATATATTGCGAGAAGTTCTCTATCAAAAGCAGAATATCTTGATTGTGTTGGGGTTAATTTCCTGCTGAAAAAACCTAGAGGTTCCCAACCTTTATTTGTTTGCTGTTGCAATACAGCACCAACTGCTGTATTAGATGCGTCTGATAATATGCTAAGTGTAGAGTTGTCTTTTGCAAATGCTAAGAGGGTTGCGTTGGCTAAAGCTTGTTTTACCTCTTGGAATGCATGTTTACATTGATCTGGCCAAATGCATATGTTTTTGGATTTGTTTTTTGTTTCTTTTTGTAGAAGTGCCAGGTGGGAATGAAGTGGTGCAATTTTATGCGCTAAACCTGGTAAAAATCTATGGTAATATTGTACCATACCTATAAATCTCTGTATTTGTTTAATAGACTGAGGTTCGGGAAATTCGGTGATGACAGTTACTCTCTTTTTAGCTGGACAAATCCCTTCTGCTGAAACTTCATGGCTTAAAAATTCTAATTTTGTTACTCCAAAAATACATTTAGACGCTTTAATTTTGAGACCATATTCATCCAATCGTTGAAAAAGTAATCGTAAGTGTTCTTTATGTTCATTTTCGGATTTGCTGTATATAAGGATGTCATCAAGGTAAACAAAAACAAAGTCCAGACCTCTCAGAACTTGGTGCATGAATCTTTGAAATGATTGGGCAGCATCCCGTAATCCGAATGGCATGCGTGTGAATTCAAACAACCCAAAAGGTGTTATCACAGCTGTCTTGTAAATATCTTCCGGGGCTATGGGGATGTTATGATATGCCCGAACTAAGTCCAATTTTGAAAATATTGTACATCCAGAGAGATTTGCGGAAAAATCTTGTATATGAGGTATAGGATACCTGTCAGGCACTGTAATTGAATTTAGCATCCTATAGTCCCCACACGGACGCCAGTCGGTCGTGTCTTTCTTTGGGACCATATGGAGTGGTGAGGAACAATGTGATGCTGATGGTCTGCATATTCCAATCTGACACATGTATTCAAATTCTTCTTTGGCTGCTTTAAGTTTTGCTGGATCTAGCCTCCTAGCACGAGAAACGGGTAGCGAACCTTTTGTAATAATTCTATGGACCACAGTATGCTTTACTGGAGCAGCAAAATCAGGTTCTTTGACAATGTTTGGAAATTCATGTAAAATAGAAGCATATTCGTTTTTGCTAACCTCAAAAAATTTTGGAGATGTTGTAATCCAATTTTTTATAACTCCTTTAGCTTTAAGTCCAGTTTGAGGATCAGTAAGGACACGATTTTTTATGTCAATTACTAGTTCAAACCTTTCCAAAAAGTCTGCTCCTATTATAGGTGTGCTTACGCTTGCAACCAAAAATGAATGTCTGAAATCTTTTCTAAGGCCTAAATTTACATTAATTAATTTAGAACCAAAAACTTCAATTTTTGAACCGTTTGCTGCTGAAAGTAAATAAAGAGGAAATTTATTGTTTATTTTTGTTTGTGATACTGGAATGACTGAAACATCTGCTCCGCTGTCAATGAGGAAGCTCCTTCCTGTATTAGCATCTTTGATGAATAGGCGACTGGTGTGCGTTGCTCCGTTACCGGTCGCTACGGCAACGGACTTTACTGGTTTTCCGGCATTTTAAATGTGCAAGGCTTGGTACATTTGTAAGATTGTGCACCAAATTTATTGTGGTACCAGCACATTCCTGTTTCTCTTGAGTTAGAGCGCCCACGTTGTCTACTTCTTGATCTATTACGCTGATTTCTTTGATAATGATTATTGTAAGCTCTATTGTTAGTGTTTAAGTTAGCTAATGAGCGTTTAATTTCTGATAGTTCATTTTGAAGCTTTAAATTTTGTTGCGAAAGTTCTTGAATGGCTCTATCAGTGAGAGAGGAAATTTGTGGTGGAGTAATTGCACTTGATGTTGAAGCAATCGAAAGAACTGATGACGTTTGCCTATTGAAAACCTCCTGCACGCTGTCAGCAATAGCAATCAAATCTTCAGCTGCAGTTTTTCCACTAGCTGTCACTGCGGTTTGGACCATGGTAGGTAATTTTCTGAGCCAAAGTTTGGTGATAAGGTCATCTGTTATTAAAGTGGATGAACCAGCTAATAGTTTTAAAGCTCGATAAAAAGCAGATGGTTTTTTATCACCCATATCCTGTCCTGACAGTAACTCTTCAATACGTCGGCTTTCACTGACAGAATGCCGCTCTATAAGTGCATTTTTTAGTGTAGTGTAAGGGTTAGTAGCTGGCGGATTTTGAATGATATCGTAAACTGTGACCGCTACTTCCTGCGGCAATGAAGCTACTACATGGTCGTATTTCGTTCTTTCTATTCTTATATTTCTTGTATTGAACTGGGCTTCCACCGTTAAAAACCAAATAGCTGGGCTTGTTGTCCAAAAGGGTGGTAGTTTTACACTAACCATATTAACTTCCAAATTATCTTCTTCTAAATTTAATAATTCCATTTTTTTTTAAATTTCGATTTTTTTTAAAAAAAATTAAATTTTGACTTTTGACAGCGAAAAAAAAAAATTATTTAAAATAATTTTGAACTTACTGCGTGATCTTTTTCCAGAGAGGGTCACCAATTGTGGGGGTTCTTCTAACTCGTATACTAACTTCTATATTATATCTTAACTAGGAAACTATTTAGAACGTAAAACTCAATTCAAAATTAATATAATATGAAAATATTGACAACTTTGACAAAATACTAAAAATAATAAAATAAATAAATAAATAATATTACGTAGGGGCTAAGTCCCTACAAACAAGACTTAGACTGTTACATCCCTTAAGGCGCGTCCACACTATGCCAAGCGGCAAGGAATGGCAAGGCCAAATGGCATTGCCAAGTGTAATGTGGACAAAACTTGCCACTTGACATGCCAAGCCGAACCCGACGATTGTCGGTCCGGATCAAAAAAAGCAAGATGGCAAGAAGTCATATGGCAAGGTGTGGACGTGCCACCCGGCAATATTGCACTTGGCATCCAGCGTCGAGCCCCTTCTCACACCACTACTAACTTTTTTGTGTCTATAGTTTGTTAAAATTATTATCTCTCCGTTCTTCTTATCTTTTGTAACACCTCTTTTTTTTATTTTTATTTTTTATTTTTTCATCATACTTCACAAACTTGATTGGCTTTGCCAGTTGCAGTGTGGACGGATGAATTTTTTCGAGGGGCTATCTGGCTTTGCCAGACGGCTTTGCCGCTTGGCCTTGCCAACTGGCATTGCGCGGCATAGTGTGGACGCGCCTTTAGTAAACAGAAGATTGATATTCCTTTATCCCTAAGAACATTAGACTAAACATTGCTTTGTTTTAATAATTATTTAGTAAATGTCATTTATATTCTAAAAACATAGGGGAGTAACAATCTAAAGAAGTACCGATTTTATCTTCGAAAGAGGATCAAAAATTAAAACTATCGAATACATAAATAATTGTAAAGTTGATCAGTTATCAAATATTTATAACTTTAATACATAAAAATAAATGTTACTAGTGTGCCGACTTGTTGGTGACTGAATAGTCATTCAGTTAGTAATCATGAAATTTTAATTCTCTGAAGACATTTTATCAGTTTGACGAAACGTTAGATTTTAAGAAAGTTTTCAGTATGATTTGATGAGTAATTAAATTTTAGATAGTTCACTTACTTGATTAAGTATAAGGTTGACACTTAATCTTTCTTTTGTTCTAACCCCTACGCTAATACTAAGTTAGATAATTAGATAATATCAAATCTAGTCATTAACACCTCTCAGATGTATTCAAACTAATAATTAATACTATTAATTATATTGCATAAGATTAATAATTAATTATGTATATTGAATGTTAATTATTCTGTCTAAACTGATCCGATATTTACTTACAAGACACTAATACAGATCCCGGTCATCCTCCTGCCCCTTGTAATATAACCTCATTAAATTCATTAATAATAATTAGACCATGCTCATTAGCTATAATTAATTTAATTATTTAATCATTTTAATTATTAATTAAATGAATTTCATGACGTTTAATCATCTGGATAAAATGTATAATGATGTAATCATCTTGGTTAAACTATTAAGTTTCACCAAAACATTCCTAAAAAATTAAAATTGGAAACAGTGATTATATCTATAGCAAAGTTTAGTGCTAGAAGTGTAGCATAGATATGTTTATCATTTCTATAGTAATGATTAGTACAAGTAGTGTATCATAGATACGTTTTTTATATCTATAGCAAAATTTAGAACTAGCAGTAAATAATAGATACATTCGTAATCTCTATTGCAAAGTTTTGAACCAGTAGTGTATCATAGATACTTTAATTATATCTATTGCTAAGTTTAAATTTTTAAACACACTAAAGTACCTATAGTGTAGCATAGATATACGTCATATCTATAGCAAAATTTAGTACCAGTAGCAGCAGTGTAGCATAGATGGTTTATCATAACAACCCTTATATAAGTAAGTTTAAGAGATTCCATTTAGTGTACCAAACCAAGTCACATGGACTTAAAGAAAGCAGAGTCGTTTTGCAACATCCCACAAGCTAGTAGACAGGAAATACACTTATTATTTACTAGTAACATGAACTTTTTAATTTCTAATATAGCTCAACAAGTTCAATTCATTGGTTCTGGTCGTTTTATTGTTAAGTTTGACATATGTGTCGCATACAGCCACTCGTACTCGTAACGTGGCTCGTATCTGTCTGACATCCGTTCAGCTGCAATACAGAAAGACAAATACAAAAATACAGAAAATACAGAATTAATTATCAAGTTTCAACAGGGAAAAGTAACAAAGTTATTCCGATTTTACTACCTCAAATAAAAGCAGGGTGTATATGTATTATTACTAGAGCTTAGTTTTTAAGAGTTTGATGAAATTATAGAGCTGTCATCAGGACTATAAATACATTTGCTTGTTGATGCAATATTTTTACCTTCCAAGAGAAAATACTGAAACTGATAATGCTGTTGGCGGCCAACCTAGGGCAACTAAATATATCTACAATTTATTACAAAATTTTAACCAGAGTAGGTGGAAAATCTCAGAAGCTAAAAAACAACTGAGTGTCTTTGCCAAACCATGGTTGTTTTATGTTAATCGCGTGGCTGAATAGGTATAATGCTTCATTAGAAGGAGAACTTCCCCCAAAAGAACTCTAATTCCAGCTAAAGTAAAATAAAATACTACAAACGTAGATCTTCATATAGCAAGAAAAGTAAACTAATTCATCGTAATTTAAAGTTCATAGTCATTTTTGGTAATATATTTTTATGGCAGTCTTATGTTTACTTCTATTAGGAAATGTATATAATCGGCTTGGCTTAGACGTGGCTGGTAAAAAAGGACATGAAATGCAAAACTCGCTAGTCAAGCCCTACTACTATTACCTTAGAACAAATAACTTGATAAATGAATATATAAACACTGAAAAACGACAATTTATTTCGGTATTAATTAATTAAGCTTCCGACCTTACCGAAGGCAACGGAAGCTATTTGACCGCTCTGAAGAACGAAAATTATTTATGCCCCCTATTTTAAAAATTCTAAGTCAGAAATTCATTTAAGATATCAGGTAACATTTTCGGTTCCGAGTCTGTCTGTCGGTCTGTCTGCCCCATATCTTAAAAACTACTCGTACGATTTTTATAAAATTCGGATGGTAGGTCATAACTAACCCATTATTGGTCTCATATATGTTGCAACCTTCTATACGCCAATTTGTTTGTCTTTCACATGCGCACAAACATACGTTTATTTGCATCTTTATCTTTAAAAGTACTCATCTGATTTTTATGAAATTTGGAGGGTTTGTCGAAAGTATAGCCCGCAGATAGCAACCGATAATTTCAACCGTCTGCGCTCTTTAAATTTTGCAATTTTGATACTTTAATTCATATAAAAAATCAAAACAATTTTGACAGATTTAATAATTTAATAGGAGGAAAATTAAAAACATATATCAATAATATAAAAGCATAAAATCATCGAATAATAAGACTCGAGGAAACTATAAGGGCCACTCTGATTGGCAGACTATTTCATACTATATAGTAAGGTCGAATTTATCTACAAGACATTAATTTGCATTACTACTCTCAGAACATCAACAGCTATCATGGGCTCACATGAAATCATCTCCAAATGAAAAACACGTAACTTGAAAAATTATTGATTCCGGGTCAGCACACTATTGGTCACATTCGTAAACCAATCGAGAAGAATTAATAATCACATGTAGTTAGTAATACAGTGACATTCAGGGAACAGAGGTCGCCCCTTCCATGGACAGACAGCGTTGTACGGCACCTTCAACTGCAGACTAATTGCATTCAAATTTATCTTTTTCCGGTCACACATACTCCGCACTCTACTCTTGTTCCAATATACAACAATACCCTCGTAAACTGGACTCAACGGATTTATTAAATTTTAGTTTAGGATAATATTGTATTTCGAGAAATTGGCTAATTATAGAAATCATAAGAATATATTATAATATACTGATACAGAGTCATTAGAGTCATACATACATACGTCATAGAGTCATTAGAGTCATACATACTTGCGATTCCGCAAAATGAAACATTATTTATTTCGTGTTATTACCCAATGAAGCCATTTGATACACTAATTGGTAGACTATTTTTCCATTTTTTTTCTTTGAGGATGACAAACTTACCCATGTATTGGTACGTTTTATTAATGAAATGTAAAGGACAAGCCATGGGTTTGCCCGTGAAAATATCCAAACATGAATAAAAACCCTGAAGTGTGACGGGTTTAAACAAATCGTGGCAATCGAACTACCTACTAAGCTTTGCTAAATTCCGGATACAAATTGGTATTTCTATTCTCACAAATTGTAATTTTAAAAAAATCCTCTTAAATTCCCTCATTCATATTAAGCCGCAATGCACGTATTTTGCTCGGAGAAAATTGTCAATTTATATCCGGAATATAGCAAGGCGTTGGAGGTAGTTCGATTTTTTTAACCAGAGGCAATACTGGTTATTATCTATTTTTGGATATTTTTACAGGTAAACCCATGACTATCACATAACATTTTTCATAATAGGCAAAAATATGAAGAGGCAATAAATGGCTAGTAGTAGTAGTAGTCTATAGTACTTCCTACTAGAACGGGTAGGACGAACCACTTGTTTGAACCTTGTAATTAGGCCATCACTTAGGCCCTTTTTACGCCCCGCGGTAGAGAGTTCCAGCCACTTCACACATCATACATATGTACATTTGTACCGCCGAAGCGAGTATGATGTGATCAATAGTAAGCCATATAAATCAGAGTGTCACGGCGAGGAATCGAACCCCGTCTCGTTCCACTCAAGATTCAGTGATGGCCGAGCAGACGTGGTTTAACCCGCACGGCCACGCTGGCTCTCCAATAAAAAAATAAATGGCTAATTTTACTATCCTTAAAGAACAGACTTCGAAATTCCATTTTTTTCCTTTATTCGGCTCTAAAACGTCTGTTAGAGAGAGTGTATTCTATATTATCAGCTCAATAAGCGTTCCCTGGAACCAAAAAACATAACTTGATTTGTGATCAGCTCTCTTATCCATGTATAACGAGAGAGTTTTGCCACATTCTATCATTGTCAAATTTTAGGACTTTCCATGACAGTGACGTATCCAGTAGCTATATCTGGGGGTGGGGGGCACATTTTCAGTCAGTTATGATAGGAGGGGGTATTTGAAGTGGCACCAAGAAAAGAGATCTACTTGTTAATTTCCCAAGACTTGGAAATGATTAGTGGAATCAATATTAATTCTTTTAAGTTGTACAACCAAAAAAAACTTGCGAAACAGAAATATCTCCAGCCAGAAACCTAAACAGCAGGAATCATTCTGGCAAATATATTTTCCTTAAAACCATATTGAACTGTGCTTGATTAAGACTTATAATAAGAATAATAATAGAGACTGTTCTAAGTTCGAATAAAAAATGTTGATATTTTAATTTAGCTGAAAAAGCTTTAATATTTAAAAGGACATATAATTTATTATATTTATTTAATAAAAATTCTACTTACTACTCTTAAAATACACTACTTATTATACCTCAGAGTATAAAAGTAATGTTGATATAATCACATTAATCTTGAAATCAACAAAACAGCTCACCTAAATCTCATGACATCATGCATTATAGCCTTTGGTCATTGTTGCATTTTTATCGTTATAAAAAAAAACTAAACTAAAGGAGAAACAGTCTGTCAATTAGTTGGCACACAGCTTCCTCGCATCCAATTTCATATGATGGTAAATTTATTTTATTTTCCCCCCGTTTTGTAAATCTGTGAAAATTCTTTTGATTGTTAGGGTTTTGAGATCATCCTATGATAACCCTTATGCTTTTGGTAGTTCGTCCGTCTATCCATAGCATCTTAGCATCTCACGACCTACTGTAGGTAGAGATTTAAAATGTGGTATAGAAGTTGCACTTTTTTGACCAAAAACCAGAAACATATTGTGAATGAAATCACACAAAATGTCTTCGATCAGCGAGAAATTATGAACAGATCGCAATATTTTAGAAATAAAAATATTTCATTCTTCAGAACAATCACATAGCTTCCGTTACCTTCGGGAAGTTCGGAAGCAAAATTTATGGTGTTACTTCGTTACACCATTTTTTTCTTCGAATCGGCCCTGAAACGTCTACTAGAGAGGGGACAGTCTAATATCCTAGTGTACCAAGGTTTCCCTTTAAATTAAAAGGACACTCTGAAACTGTCTTAAGAACTGACCCTTCTAGCACCACCTATTGAGCAAATTGCAACAAATGTTTTGATATATAGATCATGGAATTGAACATAGTACATTTTGTGTTGGTGATATATTTGAGATATTGATGAATTTACAAATTTTATGAATAAATGAGTGTAGGTAAAATAAGCGCACCCATCCTCTACGAGTGTTAAAATACCTAAAACAGTATACGTTTTATATTAACAAACACAGTTTCAATAGTTAAAGTAAATTTATAAAACTCGAAAAACTAATAAAATACCAGTTTTACCTTGTAATTTATAACTATTTTAAACTATCTACTCTTTTAAATATAAAAGCTAAACTTAATATTTCAACATAAAGCTACGTATAAAGGACATTGAAAATATAAACTACATGAAAGTCATATTAAAAACCCGTCAAGCTTCCAGAAAACATCATTATATAATAGTAAAAGGGTTAAAATTAGTTTGATGTTTTTATACATGAATTCAGGTGCGGCTAGTTATTAATGTTTAATACTGTTGTATCTTCAATGGAATTTTCAGTGTAAAGGCTCTTGCTTTTATCAAAATCTTTTGAAAAGCGTAGTCTTTTGAATGGTCAAAATTTGAAGAACATACAGAAGATAAAAGGACTGACTGAGGAATTAACAATACATAACGACTATATACATTAAAACCGATTTCTCTCCTTCGCTTTGTATATAATTTATGATATTATATATATAGTTATATTAACATGTAGAGGCGTTATATTCCTTATACACACACACACACACATATATATATATATATATATATATATATATATATATATATATATATATATATATATATATATATATATATATATATATATATATATATATAACAGCAATGTAATACCGACACACACTGCAATATGCTACACAATTTGTGAGAGACCAAGGGATGTGCCACGCAACGCAAGCGTGACACATAAGAACTGTTCCAACATCAGACATTACGTCATTATGATGTTGGCTCGGCATTATGCCACGTCCTGCATCGTTTCATCGCGTCCGACTCATCAGGGGCCCGACGTTGTCCACCCAACTCTGGACCTATACCAGATCAAAATCAGATATAGAACTTATCAGAGACGAACGTGCTCTCATACCACCATACTTGCTTGGCTGGCAAAACACAACAGCAATGTAATACCGTGTTTGCACACTGCAATAGGCTGCACAAATTTGATGAGTCGGACGCGACGAAACGATGCAGGATGTGGCATAATGTCGAGCCAACATCTTAATGACGTAATGTCTGATGTTGGAACAGTTCCTATGTGTCACGCTTGCATGGCACATCCCTTGGTGTCTCTCACAAATCGTGTAGATATTATGTCTACGAGATTTGAACTAGGCTTGATAAGGACCGGTGAGGTCGAAACGTTGCCTACACTGAACTGAGAGTTATACATTTTTTACCCACTTCAGGATTCAACCTCAATATATAGAATCACAACAACTGGTTACACATAGATAGATCATTAGAACTTTTCGTTAACAGTAGTTATAAAATTCCTAATATTCCCAGTAATTATCTCTCACCTTTCCTAAATTTGTGAGACCCGTTCTGTATATTTTTGTTGTTCTTTTGATATAACTTTTCTTTGAGTTTTCGGCAACCCTGTTTGGGAAAAGGTTGTTTTGTTTATAGTACCGGTGAACTCAGGCCGTTGCCATGGTTAGAAGTTCTTTTTCGGCGATTTTTCCCTTTAAGTTTCTCATTCAGATTTCATAGGACCAAGTCGTCTCCGAATGTCTCGTTTCGTTATGA
The DNA here is from genome assembly GCA_951217055.1 of Gerris lacustris. NCBI lineage: Eukaryota > Metazoa > Arthropoda > Insecta > Hemiptera > Gerridae > Gerris > Gerris lacustris. The sequence goes on along the minus strand of OX578283.1, from coordinate 32,634,235 downwards.
AGTTATGAGGATTTGAAGAATTGGTTGAGGACCGACTGCTGATGTAACGTTTCTGAATCTGTTCACCCACGCCTGTTTCACCTAAACCGACTGTGGGGAGCTCTGTCGCTGTCGATTAACTCGCTTGCGGCACACCGTCTTGACTTTCTTTACTTACGAATACCTCCACTGGAACTTCTCTTATACCGTACCGGTAAGTAAGACTTTGAGTTTAACTTATTATGTCCCGTTTTCATTTAACAGTGGTTAGTGTCTCATGAGGTTTTTGCTCTAGTTTTAGGGCAGGGGCTGGAGAACTCCAGAGTTATCTTGTTGAGCTGGGACCTTGGGAACCATCTAACCTCGCTGTCGGGTCTCTCGAGACGACGCTAAAGACCACTCTCCAATACCATTGCATTGTCGTACAATCTCTACCTCTAATGACTCGTTGATGTAGTTTCGGTTATTTATGTTAAAACAGTTTCACCCTTATGATGATTTGTACCGAGTTTTACAGTTAGTGAAGCTGGGCATTCTGATAGAGTTGGCACACCTCAAAATTTAACTAAAGTTTACTTTTTTTACGCAGTTTATAAATTTATGTGTACCTTTTAGGGCTCAAGTTCAACGTTCATATTACTTCATTTTGTTAATCGAATAAGATGACCTCTATCAACAGTCATATTTAGCTTGCATTTCATATCAGGGTTTTATTGTACAGATCTGCGATTGGCCTTATTTGAAGCAGAAATCGATTTTTGAAACTGTTTTATTGTAAGAAGCGTAGTTTTTGAGAACTTTAAGAATAAACCTCAAAATCTCTCGCAAACGAAACTGTTGAAAACGGTCCCAACTTGTTTTATGATCATAATCATATAAACTTTTTTGTTGTAGTAATGTTGAACTTAAAATGATCATCTTTTTAAAGAGCCCAATATTACACAAGGGTAACACTCCTAAAAATGCTATACAATCATATGATATTAACCTTATAAAACGTTAATAAACAGAAATTTGTTAAATTTCCCTCTCAATCTAAAATGAAAAGTTAAAATAACTGATTATTAATTCGTAATTTGGGGAAAAAATATACCCAAGAAAATCCATAAGGGTTACCCGTTCTCTACAATGAATAATTATATAACTCAGTTTATTACCTGGGAAAATTATACATTTTTGAGAGTCGTTTCAACCCACTGTTAAAATTTCGTTGGTTTTAGAGAGTGTCGGGGTGTTAACCCACTGAGAAATTATTAATGCCTTTTCTCCCAGGAGTAGAGAGGTTGGGTATGTAATTACGAGGGCATTCATCAGAAGACATGGGTGTGAGTTTTTACACGTGTGTGAGAAAATGAAAATACACGTGAAATATAAGAGCGATAAATCGGTCATAATTTATATTATTTTATGTTTCTCCCTCTAATATAAGTTTAACTAATACATAGTTTGGTGGAAAGTCAAAACCACAAAGGGTCATATTTGTCACATAAACGTTTCGACTGCTTAAATTCGTCATCATCTGTGAACTTAGTGCACTGATGTATAATTATTCAAAGGACGAAAGGGCCCTCTATTCCCCTTATATGTGGGATTATGTGGGTTGAGTGGATTGCAGTGACGTAGGTACATATGTGAAGAAATCAGAAGAAAGGGAGGTGGGTATAATAATTGTAAGGACAAAGTTTTTTTTAGGGTTCATGTTTAGTATTATTGGGGGTTAAATGTATCATAATACCACATACTTTACTGTTCCCATGAATGAAGCAGATTAAAACTTATAAAGTATGTCTAAAATAACTAATAATGGAAGAAAACAAAGATTCTTACAATTGATTAACTTACATAAAATTGATTTTGATTGAGACATGTGATAATTTATCACAATGTGATCATTTTTGTCATGCTAATGCATGCCAAAAATTATTAATAAGTAATCTACAGTAAAACTTCAAATATATATATCTTCATCAGCTAAGAATCAATATAGCTCATTGAAACAAGCTAAAGAAGAAATCACCGACTTCTTTTCGATAAGTACTTACTACAAATTCTGGTATCTAATTATTTATAACTAGTTGAAGTTGACCGGGCTTTACATAGAGTGAAACATACATTATTAGTAAGCTGAACCCTCAATATCGGAACTACCTAGGTTGACCCACATATCAAATTATCTTAAGTACACCTAAATAAACCTGGATTTTTTAATGGGACTGTGTCATAGTTTGCACAACATATTTGCGGGATCTTCAGTACTTCAGTTTTCCCCTTCTATGCCAGTGGCCCGGGGGGAGGGGGGATCTGAAGTAGACAGTGACCTTCCTCTTGCTTTGAAGTTTAAAGATCACGTGCAATTTTCATTGTGAAAATTTTCATCAAGCTTGGACTAAAACAGTAGATGTGAAACACATACTTTCTTCTTTATATATAGATTTCCACTAGAATTTTGTTTTCTATTATTTTACATTTTAGGTGAGGGTCCTCAGTTGATGTTATGGCACTTAGACCTAGATTAAAAAGTTATTATATTATTTTATTTTTATAGATATTAGAATTATTAGTTATTTCATTTATAGATGAATAACCTCTTCTGAATATTTTTTGATCTGTAATTATCTTCGTAATTTTAGGTTTTCTGTAATTTTCATGTTCAAGAGCTTGTTTAATAATTAATGCTTACAGATTTTCCTTCAAATACCTAATTTTAATTTAATATACCATTGTCCTGACTAAGGGTAGTGACACACTTCGCCATCCGGGTAGCGCCACCTGGCAGGTGGCGCCACCTCGTGTACAGGTTCCATCTATTCTCATTGATGGGTGGCGAAGTGTGTCACCCCCCTAACTACGATCATGGTCCAGATTATTCCGCATTGTAGGAATTAAGTTGTTCTTTTATATTCTTAGAATTAAAAATAAAGATAAATTACTGGAAAATTTTAGAATTCCCGCTAATAGCCATAGGAGTTTTATTGTAATCTTTTCCTTGAATCAAATAATGATAATATAAAAATGAAGCATGAACTATGTGTACATAAATGGGTGGAGGAGTTATACGTATAAATTCATGGGCGTGACCATGGATGGTAAGCCCCCCCCCCCCCCCCCCCTTAAAGTTTGGACATGGTATTCACAAATCATTATCTAAGATCAGAAAATTCTTTTTTTCTGAATATCTCGCTTCCTATGGCTCAGACACTAATCAAAGTGCTTTTCAAATTAAAGATAATAAAATTTCTCACAAAATAAGTGTCATTGACTTTTTATGTGCAATAGACGGTTTACGGAATATAGGGCGAAGAATATCTACGAATACCTAGTATCCGTTGCCACACCACTTTTTAGGTATTTTTACGAATATTTCGCTTACTAAGGCTTGGAGACAAATTAAGGTCATTATCAAAAAGAAAGATTATTAAATTTCCCACAAAAAAGTTCCCATTCATTTTTCACGTACAACGAGCGGTTTAGCAAAATCCTAGCTTACTATAATTTGCGAAGTGTCTGTTTTTGCACGACTTTTTACGTATGTTCGCGAATATCTCGCTTATTCTGGCTCGGAGACCAATTCAGGATCAGACTTCAATGTTTCGCTATTGCATTTGTCACCGTAACAATTACCGAGGAGGATTATAAGGAGCATGATAATTTTTAAACTACCAATATACTTCCAAATATACTTAAAATGTCGCTCGCAGGTATAGAATAACGGTTCCCATTGTGGAGCTGCCTCGGGGAAAAGCCAAAGTTATTGGTCGTTTTTACGTCTTCTGCGGAAACTTCAGAGAACTTTATTGCTCAAACGGTTCGTTGTACGTAAAAAATGAACATAGAGATCTATGTGTGAAATTTTATAGTCTTCAATTTTTATATGATCCTCAATTGATCTCGTGCTTGATGATCCTCAAGAAGTCGTGCAAGTTATAGTAAGCTATAGGATTTTGGTAAACGACTCGTTGTACGTGAAAAATTAATTTGTCTCCGAGCCATAGGAAGTGAGATATTCGCAAAAATACCTAAAAAGTGGTGTGGCAAAGGATACTAGATATTCTTCGCCCTATATTCCGTAAACCGTCTAGTGTACGTAAAAAATTATTGAGACTCTTTTGTGGGAAATTTTGTTATTTTTAATTTTGATAACTATCTTAATTGGTGTCCGAGCCATAGCAAGCGAAATAGCCGATATAGCTCTAAAACTAGTTTATTATACAAAATTTAGTTCTGTGTGCCTTGTCAGTTTTGCAAAAGAACTATATGAGATTAAATAATGGAATTCCCCCATATAGGCTTATAGAGTTTTGCGTCACAGGTCTAGAAGAATTTCTCCCGCCATATTCGAGCCATACACTGATTCAAATTAGTGCACATAACGAGATTTATTTTCAAAGAAGGTTTAAATATGTGAAAAAATTAAATTTATTTTAATAGTTAGTGTTAGTTTGTATTAATTTGATGATTTAAGTCTTCTAACTTTGCTTCGAATTTTTTGTGAATTAATTCATCCACCAAAATAAAATTTTAAGGTAAAATGAGGAAGAACTAATAATAAATGTAAAGTGTAAATAATATACTCAACAAACAATACAATTAAGATATTATTCCTGTCAAAATATCAATATAGTTGTTTCGAGTTTTCGTTTTATACGAATTCACCATAAAAATAACTACTCCATAGCGGAAAACCATAATAGTTAATTTAAAAAAAAATATTAATCGCATTAAATTAATTAAAATCGAACCGTTTTCGATAAATAATTCTTTCACGCTTTTCAGATTTGCAATATATTTGAGGGGCAAAATTGGCCAAGTAAGCCTGAACTATGTGTTTCTACAGACGTCAGACAACACACGACAAACAGACTTTTTTTAAAAAAAAGAAATCACTTACAGACATCATTTTGCTCTCAAGGGACCTGAGAAGAGTAAATCCTTTTATTAACAGTTTAATATATATAAAAGTCAACGTATATGTCTGTGTATGTGTGTTTAGGTTCTTTATACAAATCAACAGTTTTAGTCGAAATTTAAATTGTAGTACACAGGGGTAAGGGGTACAAGAAATTTATACGGGGTCAAAGTAATGAATTCCCTTCATGTTGCATATCGTTGAAAAGCTCTTTAAGAGTACAGTAATTGTTGTTATGTACAGTTTTGTCATATTTCCATTTAGGAGGGGGAGGGGGAGGGGGTAAATTTGGGATATTTGCAAATTATTTTATCAAAGAGGAGGGGTATAGAAATAAGTGGGAGGGATAGAATCTAGATATTCTCGCATAGTAAAATAATTTAAATGTTTCTTGATGGTCGTTAATAAACTTATCAAATTAAAATAACACTCCGTAGTGAAGCACGGGTATCCAGCTAGTATTGGATAAAAATAAACGTGCCATTAGGAATCCCCAATATCTCTAAAAAATCATACTTATAATTCAATTTAATTTATATCTGGACGACCATTCGTCAGAGAATTCAGTCAGAGACATTACGACTTGAGTCAGAGACATAATTAAAAGTTCCAGAATAATTAAATTCGTTCCTTCTAGCTTTAAAGTTTAAAAAAAAAAAATATATATAATAATAATAATAAAATAATAATAATAATAATGATTTATTTAGAATATTTCCAAGAAGGATTTTAATTTAAATAATTACAAGATAAAAATAACTTCTTATATACTACGTTTTTAAATTTTCTGTCATAAATAATAAATTTGAAACCCGTCAAAATGAAGATTGTAAATAGTAAATATGGGATAGGTCAAAACAAATAAAATAACTTGCGGATTTTTTCCTAACTAATTTTCCTACAACAAAATTGGCTGAAAACGAATTCAATTCTGCTGAAAGATGGCTAAAAGTATTAAAATAATTTATTGTCATAGTGTTCTGAGCTATTCTCAAAGTTTCAAATGTCTAGCTACTCAGGAAGTTAGTTAAAAATCGATTGCAAGATTTGTACTGGACAAACAAACAAACTAACAAACAAGAAAGCAAGCTAATAAAAACGTAGTAAAATGTTTCGCTATAGACTTGTAAACATTTTAGTTAAATAACGTTTTTGGTCACTCTGTATGCAACTCCGGTATTGTCTAGTGGCTAGGATATCTGGCTCTCACCCAGAAGGCCCGGGTTCGATTCCCGGTACCGGAATAAACTTTTTTTCAGAATTTTAAGGTAATTTCTTTATTTTTTTTATTTTTTTGAGGGGGGAGGTTTTTTTTTTATATATATTATACTAAAAAAGAATCTCAATCATCATCACCAAAGTGAACTAAATTATCCAAATTTTTACAAAGATGATTAGCTACATTTTGAGATTTCTATTAAATTTATATTTCTTCTCGTCGTTTTTATTGTTTGTTTTTTATTGCTGCTATAATAATATACTCTCTAATGTTACCTAAAAAAAACCTTGTATTATTTCAATTTTCTCTTTACAATTAATATGACAGACTTCAAGCATTTTTATGGTCAAAATAAATTTAACGCCTAACAAATAGATTAACCCGCAACGCTTTCTTGTATTACTGGCAAAAATTTAATCTAAAGGGTTTTGTAAACGAGCAAAATTTTACAGCAATATTAGCCGGGCTACATTGTTCTTAACCTAGAAATATAGCTGCCAATATGTTCGTATGGTCTGGCAATATATCTTGATTTAACAGCATTAAGGGTATTGTAAACTAGCAACATTTTATGGGAAAGTGGCCTGGCTACATTGCTCAAAATGTAGAAAATATTGCCAGCAATATGTTCTTATGGCTCGACAATATATCAGTACAGGCTGGCAACATTACGGAATTTACATATAGCCAGATATGTCCTAGCAATATTTCATCCATAGTATAGAAGTATAGTAACATAGGCCTGCAGGTGGAGAGCAAAAAACCAGAAAACAGGGACGGGCAATGTTAACATGTTTTGTAAAATTGCCTACTGATAAGTTGTGGCTTACTTGGCCAATTTATTTTTTAAATGTATTTATACATTGTTTTTTATTCGAATACAAAGGCAACAAATCCTGAATAGTTGCTTAAGAATGAAAGTTTTTTTTTTTAAGCTCAATTTCTCTTGATCGACATCGTTTTAAATTTTAATATTTTCCAGAGCAAGTAGAGTTTTAAACTTTCTTTTATATATATATATATGAATGAAATATGATATAAGTTACTGGAAGAGTCAGGTTTAACAGTTATAAAAAGAAAGAATTTAATATCCAAATGTTAATTCTTGCAAACAAAAAATTCAGATAATTACGAAAAAGTTTTCTTATAATATCCAACCCATGTGATGTTTTTAAACATCACATTGCTTCTGTAGTAGTTTTGGAATTTTTATGTTTTACCGCCTTTTTTTTCTTTTGAATATTTCATATTTTTGGCAACACTGTGAGTTGTTGTTAAAAAAACCACGTTCTTACATTCTATGCAGAGTCTCTCATTGTGTGCGTCTGCTTATGTTTGCTTTCTCTGTTTTATGATCTTATTCTCTATTATTATACTATTGTACAAACTGTATCTAGTTTAATTTTGTGTTACGCCCGTAATATTTTTTTTCCTTACACTTCCGAGATTACTAAAGGTAACGGATTGTGATCATTCTAGGGTTCTTAATTGTTTGATGTCTCCAAACTCAAAAATTAATGCAGAAATCCGTGTAAAATATCAAAGAAGATTTTTGGTCTCAAGTCTGTTCAACATTTTTACGAACCATCATATCCTAAAATACCACATCTAAACCACATTTAAATACCATATCTTAAAACCTACTCGTGCGATTATGATTGGTAATTTGGATGGTAGGTCATAATTCTCCCACTGTAATTCGTAAATTGTAATAATTCGCCCACTGTAGGTCCTGTATCAACTTGAAATAGGGCCTAATAGAAATAGGTTCCTAGTAGGGCCCTAGACCCTACTAGGAATTGTACCCATGTGACCATTCGCCCTATGTCTGATGCCACACTGATTGGCAGACTTCTTTTTTTTAATTTAGCAAAGAAAATATATTCATTTAATTTTTTAACAACTATGCATGGTAACGCTAGTGATATTGGTTAAAAACATTTTTTCTTAAACTAAGTGAGATATATAATAATTTAGTTCGTTTACACTTAGGCTAGTTTGAATTTGTAATCCTAACGAAGAAATATGTTCACTTATCCTAAAATAAGATCCTTTTATTCTTAACGTAATTAGATATTTTTTATGTAGAAGGGTAATAAAGTAAAATTAGGGTTTGTAGTTGCAGTAAAGCCTGGTTTTTTACCTGTCTAGCCTAATGTAAGAGTAAGAAAATAACAAAGCTAAGGAGAACTAAGTTTTTTCTAACTTATATTTCTATTCGCTATTCTATTAAAACTTTGTTTATCGTATGTCCAAGGAGAGTGGGGTGTGGTTGAAGTTGGTTCTTGAGCCAATCCTATGCCTTGTACCTGCTTTTCTGGTAACCGCTGTAGTTGCCTAATGTTCTGCAACAAAGTTCAAATCTTTTCAGACAAACTCATTTTACAGCTTTTAGTTTTTCTTGGGATTTTCTCCCTTGGTTAACAGCTTAACTAAGTTGGACTTTTTCTTTCTTTTGACCTTTTTATTTCAAGAAGAAAGTCCTTAAAAAGGGTAAACAAATTCTTGAGTAACCTGTAGCTTGTTTTATATAAAAATATGTACATGTTTTTCTAACCTATTAACCTATTTATTAAATTTACAAAAAGAAAGTTAACATATCCATATCTATACCCTCG